>CM035840.1:66567028-67835401 GCA_020510985.1 Pholidichthys leucotaenia
CGGAAAAGTTTGGAACTGGCAACTTCCAATCCGGAAACACACAGAATTATTATTAGAACGCCAAAAAGCATTATCTGTATGACATGTTGTTGGCTGAAGGTGTATGAACATTAATTTTATCAGTGAAAAAAGTGCGTTAAAGTTTTTACTTGAAGTTACAAAACAGAAAAAGAGCGAGTTCTTAATTCACAAAATAACAGTATTGTAGCGCCCTCTATTGGCTAATAGACGAATTGATTTATGACTCGTAGTTAAGGGATTTTTTATTATTATTAATGCAGCGCCAAACTCCATCACATGTGACTCATTTTCAGAGATAAGCAGTAATAACTCATTTTTTCACCTCATTATACTTTGAGTAGTTTTATTCCAGGATACCTTCATTCTTGCTCTGGTACATCCTAGACAGAGTTACTACTTTCACATTATATTGTTTTGCTTTTACTGATCTGAACTGAGAGTACACTCAAACAACATGTCATATACTTTCAGATCCATTCCCCTAGTTTTCTCTGGAAATTTAACACCGAAGTTTGACTTCGTCCTGCAGAATTAAACCCCTATAGTTAAAATGCCGCAGGGGGACAAAGGTCAGAAATGTGTTTAATAACTTTTTCTCACCAGAAATGACTGCATCCACATTTTATTTCACTGAAACCAGTGTTGAACTCATTGTTCTTTAAATCTGGCTCAGGAAATATTTAATCTAATACTGTCTGATTTTAATTATATTATGGCTCATGTTGACATTTTGTTTTGTTTTCCTCACAGAACCCTTTATAGTTGTTCATTATTTGAAAGATTAATATCATAACACGACTTTCACTTAAGTACAAACTGTCTGTTCACCCCTCCTCATTATAATAAGAATTTCATTCATTTCCAAAATCAGATTTGCTCACATAAAATTAAATTATAAAGGATGCTCAGATCACGTGAAATGTTGCCATTTATCCAAAGTAAAGTTTAGGAAATGGAAATAAAAATCTGTATACCGTGTGGGTTTTTTTTGTGTAAATTGTTCAAATTCCTGTTTGAATGTATGCAGCTGGAATTCAGCTCTTTACAGAAGAGGGGCTTTAAACTGACGAGGTTGAGATCCATGTTGTTTATTCAGTATTTGAACATTCAGAGTTGGTTAGAAAATGTTTGAAAACCACTACACTAACAGTTATATCAATAAAAATGTCCCCACCTTATACAGCCAAACTTTGAAAGCCCATAAGACAGTTTTTATAGGAGTGAGTGTCCAAAATTATTGGCCATGCACGTACTCTTAATCAAAATCACTGCACGAGAAAATGTTGTTTGACTCATGTCTTTCTTTGAAACATTAAACCTGATGAAACAAACAGGCTCACAAAATCCGACTTGCGTCAAACAATTCTTGCAAACAACTTGTAACATTTGTTCTGGAGTACACAGAGTGCCATCTTTTGGTTTTGATGGCCAATACCTTAGCTGTTTGTGGTGAGTTTGTTGTTATTCATTGTGTTTTTGATCAATTCCACGTGGCCTGGTTATTTCAGGGATGTAGTGATAACATTGAATTGCAAGCAAATTTTCCCTTTTAGTAATATAATGATCAAATGAGCACACATGTATTAAACCCCACCTGGGCCCCATGTGGGTTTAATGTGGGTGAGCAGGTTTCAGTAACACTGGCTCCATAGGTAAAGTCCGTGTGGGCAAACACAGATGAGACTGACATGGGAATTGTGGACAAACCCACATGGAACCTAAGACAGCCCAGATTTAACCTATTGTTAACCGTTCCTGCTTCTGGTCTCCTAACCGTGGTTGGGGGACGCAGGGGAGATCTGTCTTCTCCAGGGTCGGAGGCACTTTTCCTCCTC
The DNA here is from genome assembly GCA_020510985.1 of Pholidichthys leucotaenia. Classification (NCBI taxonomy): domain Eukaryota; kingdom Metazoa; phylum Chordata; class Actinopteri; order Cichliformes; family Pholidichthyidae; genus Pholidichthys; species Pholidichthys leucotaenia. The sequence goes on from CM035840.1 coordinate 66,568,885, forward strand.
CGTGGTCAACTCCCGAGTAAAACCTCACTCTTGTTAAACAGGATATGGTGGTACACAGAGGCACAGGCCGTATTGCTGAAGCGTTGGGGCTTTATTTACAGACTGCACCGTTGATAGCAATGATTTCTACCTGCTCTGGTCGCCTCGCTCTCTGTCTCTCATCCGCCCAAAATCACACACACCGTTCACTCGTCGGGGCCGTTCCACACATACTGGGGCGCGCCTCGGCTGCGCGCACGCACTCACTCACGTTCACGCACTGAGCTGTCCTTTCTAAACACCTGCATTAGGCACATCTTACAACACTATAGTTTGGGCAGATGGACGTGCTGGCTGCAAAGAGCCGTCGTGTACATCATTGTGTGTGGGTCACAATGATTTAGTCTTCTTTGATTTATGCCTCTCTCCCAAAAAATACATGGTACTTGCAATATTTTATGGTTGTAATATACCACAATGGTCATATTAAAAAGCTAGCCAAATGAATGTCGCATTGCAAATTCAAAAACCCCTTTAGGAAAAATGATGTGCAAGCATGTGGTTTCTGGCATGACTGCAAAATGATGCGGTATTTTGATTAGAGTGATTATGTGTGCTTACGCTATTAAGAAGCAGGCAGGAGGTGCAGTTGAATGCAGCTTTGTTGTAGGGACCAACAATATAACAGGTGCTCCGTACAGGCCAAGGGTCAACAGCGAAAGACAGTATGTCCCTTCTGCCCTAGCCCTTTATGACGCCACCACCGGAAAGGTGGGCCGTCACCTCCCACTACACCCAGGGTGCTCTGGCCGCCATCTTACTACACTACATCCCCCCACCCCCCGTAGAAAAATCCAAGCACACCAATTAGGCCCTCCCAAATTTAAACCCGACTCACGCACTAAAGCACAATATATACAGCCGTGGACAAAATTGTTGGTACCCCTCTGTTAATGAAAGAAAAACCCACAATGGTCACAGAAATAACTTGAATCTGACAAAAGTGGTAATAAATAAAAATTCTATGAAAATTAACCAATGAAAATCAGACAATGCTTTTGAATTGTAGTTCAACAGAATTATTTTAAAAAACAAACTCATGAAAAAGGCCTGGAAAAAAATGATGGTACCCCTAGAAAAGATTGAAAATAATGTGACCATAGGGACATGTTCAACCATGATGTGTCCTCTAATTAACATCACAGGTGTCCCTGTGATGTTAATAATAAATTATTATTTATAATTATATATATATAAATTATTTATTATGTAAATAATAATAATAAATCCCTTATTGTCACTATGGATTCTGATCACTTCCAAGAATTTTAACATTATATTTTGCAGTTTATTCTCATAAAAGAGCACCAGGTTTATTGTTATTCAGTCTTTATACAGTGGAATGAATGATTTCTCCAAGCTAAAATGACATCTTGTGCTGGAATGGCTGCACCTATGAAGCTTGTCTTTGGGTTGTGGGAGGAAACTGGAGCACTCGCAGAACATGCAAACTCCACAAAGATTAGTTCTACACAGAAAAATAATGGTTCTTAAATGGTTCCTCACAGACCTCTGTGGTTCTTCAGATTCTTTATTTTAGGCAAAGGTTCTTTGCATATCTTATATGATTCTTCAAAGACCTGAATTGTTAATTCTTACTGAAGTCATATAAATGCAGAATACTGGGCATATCTGAAAAGGTTCTTTGAAGAACCCCTTGCGAAAAGGTTGTTTGCTGTGAGGCAGCTGTGTTAATCTATTGTGTTTAACAACGAAAAGTGATCCAAGTTAAGAGCGCCATCTCACCCAGGCATGTTTATGATGTTGTCAGGCAAACTGGATAACATCAAAAAAAATTACAGTTATAAGCTTATTAGTGAGTCATAAACTCAGAGACTCCTCTTTAATATATTTAATAGGTTCTTTAGCAGTGCATGCACATGGTCTGAATTATCTGAAACAGAGCTTTCACCGCATGTGTAAATAAACAGCGATTAGGTTATTTTGTATGGAGGGCATAATGAAAGTCATTACTGTAATTTTGGCTATGAAGTGTGTATTGTCTCTTCTCCTGGTGTGTGTGTGAACCCTAACAAGCACATGAGTCTGTGATTTTATGAGTTTAGTGGCTTCTCAGCAGTGGTCTTCATGAAGTATAGCTTTTGTTTGTATGAGAGCATTAGAGGACCTGAGTAAAAATGATGTGCAAGCATGTGGTTTCTGGCATGACTTCAAAATGATGCGGTACTTTGAATAGAGTGATTATGTGTGCTTGGTAGACAGAAGTGATCCTCTGTACCTCTGTGTGTTGCCATGGGTGCTACATGGGATGTTAACACATGCCAGCCAGTGGGGATCTTCTTCTTCTTCTTCTTTTAGATTTGATTGGTGGTTGGCAACCAGCTCACAAGTGCATTACTGCCACTGACTTGATTATCATCAGTCTATATCCTTGTATAAGGAGTTCTTATAAGGAGTTCTGAACAACTCCCCATGTGTGAAAAAATTATCCGTCCCCGGACTGGACTGTGTCCTCTTCCTCTTCTTCTTCTTTTAGATGTGATTGGCGGTTGGCAACCAGCTCACAAGTGCATTACCGCCACTGACTTGATTATCATCAGTCTATATCTTTGTATAAGGAGTTCTTATAAGGAGTTCTGAACAACTCCCCATGTGCGAAAAAATTATCCGTCCCCGGACTGGACTGTGTCCTCTTCCTCTTCTTCTTCTTTTAGATGTGATTGGCGGTTGGCAACCAGCTTACAGGTGCATTATCACCTGTTGTGTCCGAATAATGAGGAGGCGAGGTGACGTTTTATGAGTTTTATCATAACATGAACTATACACACAGGAGTCCCTACCGCAAGTACAGGAGCCACAGCGAAGAGACAATATGTCTCCTGCTACTGGCTTATATACTGCAGGCGACACCACCCCCCAGAGGCGGGGCATCACCCCTCCCTAGCCTAGGGCACCACCATAATAATATAATATATCTAATATAGGATTCTACATTTCCCCCCCCTTTTGAAAAACGCAATCATACAAATTCTCCCAACCATATAATTTGCACCCGATTCACACTCTAATACAAAGGGGTATAGGCGCACACACACACACACACACACACACACACACACACACACACACACACACACACACACACACACTCACCACACTGGCCCCGCGGAGCTCTCCACTATGTTAAGAGTCAGTGAAAAGAAAAAGGGCCACACACCAAACTAAATTAATCCCGATAAAATAAACACATATATACAAACAAGTAATTTCAAAAATAAACAAAGGCGGTACCCGACCCCCATAACTCGCAGGATAGACATAATAAACACAGAGATTCCTGATAAAATACACAGTTACACAATATAGGGCAATAAACATACAGACCCCACACAAACAATCACACCCAGGTGTTACTGCACCCCAGATACACACACAACATTCAGTCACCAGGCATACATACGCACAACGGTGGTCAGGTGCACATAGCCAAATAGTCAAACAGGCAATTACACAAATTCCCATCACCATATCGACAAAGCTATCTCTTTTCTCTTTGTTGTTTTTTTTTAACAACAGAACATATCTCGAACACCACAACATTAACAGTAGCAGACACATTTTAAATGCACCAAAACAGACACACTGTAAGCCCTCATTCACAACCTAACCTGGGTCTCCCGAAGGCCCACCCCGGAGTGTCCGTCCTGCGGCCCACTTCCAGAGCACTTCCGCTTACTTGTGACAGGAGACGGGCTGCATTGACATCCTTTTCTGCTCAAACGCCGCAGCTCGTTGGGATGCCGTCTCGACCCGTCAGTCAAACTCAGGTACCCGTCGCCGCCGGACTGGACCACCCACAGATTATCCTGTCCAACTTTCAGTTCCCTAGAACTGCGCACCTGACCAAGCCGAGGCTCGACCCTAGGGCGGATGTCATCACCCTCACCCAGGGGAGCGCTTACTGGTTTCTTCCGTTGTCTGCATCGCAATCTGGCACCCTTATGGCTCCTCAGCGGTTCGACAAGTTGACTCGAGCCAAGTCCCTTGCTTTTGATGTCAAAACGGCCAGGGTTCGTGCCATCTGATGTTACCCCGGTTGCTAGTTGTTGATGTTGTTGCGTCGAAGCGGCACCAGCCACTGTTGGCTAACAGTGGTATCCAGTCGGCCACCAGAGCCCTGTAGCTCACACTCTCTGGACCTTTCCGCCACCGCGGGGGTCAAACTATGCCGTTTCAGTCTACTGTCCGCGGGACCACGAACATTGGCATGCGACCCTTGCCTCATCAGCATACTACGGTGCTGGCGGCATCTCTCTTCACTTGGAATGGGCCACCCAAAGTCCCACACTTCTCCGCCACTTCCCACATACTGTACACTTTGTAGTGGGGAAAACACTGTCTTACTGTTTCCAAGTTCAAAATGGAGACCACTGACCCCTTGTTGGGCGAGACAACGTGGACCACCATAGGCGCTTTCTTCCTTACACTGTCCTCTGCAGGTCTCCGTTCCTCCTTCTTGAAATTGCGGCAAACCCTGGCAAAGTGATGGGGCAAACCACACCGTCCACAACACTTGCCCTCCGCTGTGTACTCCCTTGCTCTAAAGCGGTGCCTCGATCCAAGATGGCGCCCACAGCGGTCGACATGGTGCTTCGCTGCGCTCTTTGTTTGTTTTTGTTTGTCAATTGTGTGTCTGCTTGCACTTATACCCGTGAAGAACTTTTAAATATCAGGACTTTGACCCCCACGGACCTCCTCCCAGTTTTTCTAGCCCCTGCCGCCGATCTGGTTTATTGTTTGGCTCGGAATGTGAGACGGCGGAAGAGAGGAAGACGAGCGGGCGCTCTCGTACGACTTCGCAGGAGAGGCTCGCGAACGGCGCTGCCTGGCATATTTCTGTCCAATACCAACTCTCTCTCTAACAAGGTGGATGAACTGAGACTGCTGATGCGTTTTAAGGACCTCGCCTCCTCAGCTGTCCTCTGCTTTACTGAGACCTGGCTCCGGGAAAATATACCGGACAGCGCGCTGCGCCTCGACGGCTTTCAGCTCTTCCGTGCTGATCGTGACACAGAGCTTTCCGGCAAGACCACAGGAGGCGGTGTCTGCTTCTACATCAACTGTAGCTGGTGCTCTGATGTAACGGTAATTTCCAAACACTGTTCTCCTGCCTTGGAATTTCTTGTTATCAATTGCAAGCCCTTCTATTCCCCGCGGGAGTTTGCTTCTTTCATAATGATCGCTGTGTACGCCCCTCCCGACGCGGACACGCGCGAAGCTCAGCGCGTGCTCGCGGATCACATTCAACACACAGAGCGGAGTTTTCCAGACTCGCTGATTATTGTGGCTGGCGACTTTAATCAGTGCAATCTGAGCCACGATCTCCCCCGCTACAAACAGTTTATTAAATGCCCCACCAGAGGATTAAACACACTGGATCACTGTTACACCACAGTGAAAGACGCATATCGCGCTGTCCCTCGAGCTGCGCTGGGATTATCTGATCACGTGATGGTTCACCTCATTCCCACATACAGACAGAGATTGAAGCTCACTAAACCTGTTGTGAGCACTACGAAGATACGGACCAGTGATGCTGAGGAGAAGCTGGAAACGTGCATGGAAATATCTGACTGGGGCATGCTTAAAGGAGCCACGCATGATCTGGATGAGTACACGGACACTGTGAACTCATATATCCACTTTTGTGAAGAGAACATTCTTCCATCACGCACCAGGGTGAGTTACTCTAATGACAAACCCTGGTTCACAGCTAAGCTCAGACAGATCAGGAAGGAGAAGGAAGCAGCGCTGAAAAGTGGAGACAGGGACTGCTACAGGGAGGTTAAATACCGGTTTAACAGAGAGCTGAAGAGGGCTAAATCTGTGTACTCAGAGAGACTCCGGCAGCAGTTCACTGCTAATGATTCGGCTTCCGTGTGGAGAGGACTGAGGCAGATCACCAACTATCGGCCTCAGGCTCCTAAAGGTCAGGATGACAAAGCCCTTTGTCAGAGACTGTCCCAACACTATGCCCGTTTTGACACCTCGTCATCTGTGTCCAACTCCCCCCCTCCCTCCAGCTCCACAGCCTCCACATTCCCTACTTCATTTAAGGCACCCCCCCCCCCCCACCTCCCCCCCTCCCCTTATCATCAGTGAGCAGGATGTGCTCAAACAGTTCTCCAGACTGAACCCGCGCAAGGCCCCCGGCCCAGACGGCGTGTCTCCCTCCACCCTGAGACTCTGTGCGAAACAGCTGGCTCCTGTATTCACAGACATTTTTAACACCTCCCTTAAGTTATGCCACGTGCCATCCTGCCTCAAATCCTCCACCATCATCCCTGTCCCCAAGAAGCCACGGATCACTGGACTTAATGACTACAGACCTGTAGCGCTCACCTCTGTAGTCATGAAGTCCTTTGAGCGCCTGGTCCTGTTCCACCTCAAGTCCATCACCACCCCTCTCCTGGACCCGCTGCAGTTTGCCTACCGAGCCAACAGGTCTGTAGACGATGCAGTCAACCTGGCCCTCCACTCCATCCTGCAGCACCTGGACTCCCCGGGAACCTACGCCAGGATCCTGTTTGTGGACTTCAGCTCCGCATTCAACACCATCCGCCCCGCTCTGCTCCGGGACAAGCTGTCCCTGCTCAACGTGCCTGACTCCCTCTGCAGGTGGATCATCGACTTCCTGACGGACCGGAGGCAGCATGTGCGGCTGGGAAAGACTGTCTCAGACTATACTAGCATCAGCACCGGATCACCCCAGGGCTGTGTACTTTCCCCCCTACTCTTCTCCCTTTACACCAACTCCTGCACCTCCAGCCACCAGTCTGTCAAGTTGATCAAGTTTGCGGACGACACCACCCTCATCGGGCTCATCTCCAACGGCGACGAGTCCGCCTACAGGAGAGAGGTGGCCCAGCTGGCGTCCTGGTGCAGCAATAACAACCTGCAGCTGAACGCTCTGAAGACAGTGGAGATGATTGTAGACTTCAGGAAAGTCACTACTCCTCTGCCCCCCCTCACCCTCTCAGGCTCTCCCATCACCACTGCTGATTCCTTCCGCTTCCTAGGCACTACCATCACCAGGGACCTCAAATGGGAGCTGACCATCAGCTCACTCATCAAAAAAGCCCAGCAGAGGATGTTCTTCCTGCGGCAGCTGAGGAAGCTCAAGCTACCCACCAAGATGTTAGTGCAGTTCTACACAGCCATCATCGAGTCCATCCTCACCACCTCCATAACCGTGTGGTACGCAGGAGCCACTGCCAGGGACAGACTAAGGCTGCAGCGCGTCGTGCGCACTGCTGAGAAGGTGATCGGCTGCAAGCTCCCATCTCTCCAGGATCTGTACATCTCCAGGACCCGGAGGCATGCTGGCCGGATCATAGCCGATCCCTCACACCCTGGTCACATACTGTTTGCCCCCCTCCCCTCTGGTAGAAGACTTCGGTCCATCCAGACTAAAACCTCCCGTCACATGAACAGCTTCTTCCCCTCTGCCATTAGACTGCTGAACACTAAGTGACTCTCGTGCACCATGTACAGCAGCTCAACCAGACTCATGTCAATCATCACTGTTTTCTTCCTGCATTACCGACTGCACTATATAGTTCTCCACAGTATCTGCTGCTGGCTAATATATATTTTAACTGTTGACCAGTATCACTTAATCTTATCCTACACTTTATTACATGTATAGTTTATTTCTCTTATCTTATCATGTTTAATGTTGCAGCATTGTACCGAGACAAATTCCTAGTTTGTGTACTACATGAACAATGGCAATAAACCTGATTCTGATTCTGATTCTGATTCTGATTCTGCCTGCTGGATCCACAGCCATAGCAACTCGGCGTCCCTGGGGCGAACTTTATTTTTATGATGGCTGCGTAATCAACGTCGCTGCCATCATCCGGATCCAAGGCCAGAGTCTTCCACCATGCATCGTTCCTGGGTAGGGCTTCGTCATCATCGAGATTTCTCGGTAGTTGTTCCGCTGCCTCATGTCGTTGTGCTAGCTCCATGGCTGCTAGCGGTGTTAGCTCACCAGTGTGAGTTAGCAGGCAAACACTTGCCGAGGAGTAGGCCACGTGTTCCGCTAACTGGTCGCGGACCATTTCCTCCTCCAAAGTCCCAAGCCTGCACTCACCCACCAGCCGCTGAAAGTCTGCCACAAACTGTCGAACCAACTCTCCGGGTCGCTGGCGTTGCTGCTTGAACTGCATGTGCTGGGTTATGATGTCTTCAGGGGTGCGAAAGTAACCCACCATGAGCCTCATTACATTGTCGAATGAGTCACCTCCTCCAAGCGTGCTCAGGACCCTCCAGCTTTCCACATTCAGGTTATGGACCAGAATAGCCCTTGCACACAATTTGTCAAGGTCGCTGAGGTCTAATGCCAACAGATAGTTTTCGAAGGCCGCATACCATCTGGCCCAAGCAACCAACGGCTCACCCAGAGCCTCCAAAATTTCACAAAGCGCGGTAGCAGCCCTCTCCATCTCCTTATATCCTCGTTGTCAAATGTTGTGTCCAAATAATGAGGAGGCAAGGTGACGTTTTATGAGTTTTATCATAACATGAACTATACACACCCGAGTCCCTACTGTGAGTACAGTAGCCACAGCGAAGAGACCTTATGTTTCCCACTACTGGCTTATATACTACAGGTGACGCCACCCCCCAGAGGCGGGGCGTCACCCCTCCCTAGTCTAGGGCACCACCATAATAATATAATATATCTAATATAGGATTCTACACCACCACTGACTTGATTATCATCACTCTATATCTTTGTATAAGGAGTTCTTATAAGGAGATCTGAACAACTCCCCATGTGCGAAAAAAAATTATCCGTTCCTGGACTGGACTGTGCCCTCTTCTTCTTCTTCTTTTAGATTTGATTGGTTACAGGTGCACTACCACCACTGACTTGATTATCATCATGCTATATCTTTGTATAAGGAGTTCTGAACAACTCCTTATGTGTGAAAAAATAATCCGTCCTTGGACTGTGTCCGAGATGTGGCCATCCTTCCACCACCAACTGATGTCTGTGTGTAACGGTGTCCTCTTCTTCTTCTTTTAGATTTGACTGGCAGTTGGCAACCAGCTTACAGGTGTATTACGACACTGACTTGATTATCATCACTCTATATCTTTGTATCCACCTTATTCCTAGGCCCCATGATGCCTTGCGTGAATTATGGACGCAGCTTCCAGTACTACTTTAGAACATATCGTTGTCACTGAAACGGGACACTTTTCTTTGTTAAAAGCAATGACTTCGGCATCAGAAATGCGGGAACACGGCCTCTTGCACCTCAAAACAGTAACATATTCATACCACTTCCCACGACTATCGAGGGATGGGAAGATGACCTTAAAAAGTGGCCTCGTACACAGTAGCTCCGTTAGTTAGCCCCGCTGCTAAGATGCTAACGATGTAAACAAATGACCCTTGCTGGCAAAATGAGTCACTTTGAGGACATTTTCAAAACTGATGTAACGTTATTTCCATATTCTGTATTGAAAGACCTTCAAAATGATATTTAATTTGTAGGTAGTGTGCAAAAACTGACCCAGAAAAAGATGATTTGTTTATATTTTAGCTAGGTTGAAAACTCATGATCGATCGGTCAGGAGTTACGTCTTATGCAAAAATAGGTATTTTTAGAAAGCACAATTTCTAAGCTTTAAAATGATACCAAACACCCATGGGGGTTTTCCCAGGACTTGCCGCAAGCACACAAAGAAAGAGTCATGATTTATGACTTCTCTGCCTTTTGCTCATAATGACGCTGTGCACATTCCGACTCATTTTGCCAGCATGGGCAACAATAATGTCTCCACTGCAATAAAGTTGGCTGCATTTTGTTAAAATATGTTGGACATAATCACATTTACCTCAGAGCAGATGTAGAATCTAGTCAGAGCCACAAAGAAGCCTCCATTTATCCAGTCTGTTGGCATAACCACGAACACAAGCAAGTGCCAGAACGGCGCCAAAACATTCAAAAAATACAAAAACTAGAAGAGCTGAAATTAGCTGCCACTTAAGTGCAAAACACGTATGAGGACTATACATTAAAATGAATTTGAAAAACTTTTAAAAATGCTTTTTTAAATGCCCCTGCTACTCCACTCTTCTTCTTTTAGATTTGATTGGCGGTTGGCAACCAGCTTACAGGTGCATTACTCAGACTGACTGATTTAACACTTGGTCAGCCAAAATGGGAAGCTCCGCTCATAATCGTTCCTACGGCGGCACCCCCAAGAATAAGGTGGATAGCCTATGATGTGCCTATGATGTCTATATGTCTATATGACATCATATAGACACCATAGTCATAGACACACTTGTTATGTATGAGAATAGGTGTGTCTGGGATGCTGTGCCCACCCACAGGGTGACGTTGGCAGGCCCGGCCCCTCTGTATATACTTGAGTGTTCTGCTTAATAAAAGTTCAGCTTGTTGCTGCATGGAGAAGACTCCGACTCCCATTACTTCCAGATATAACATTTGGTGACAACGGAAAACTAATGGGTGCGTGCTGGCTAACTCATCAATTAATGCCGTTTTTGGAGCACCCGGGCGAGCCGGTGATCCTCTGGCCGGAGTGGAGAACCTCATTTGAGGAGTATATCAGGGTGCTGAGTCTACACAGGCTGGACGGGAGATGACGCCGGGCACTCCTGGCACACAACCTTGGCATGGAGGGCTGGCGGATCCTCGAGACGCTGGAAGTGGCCGAGTACTACAAGGATGCCGTCGCACAACTGACAGCGCACTTCGCGGAGCAGACGATGGCCGTGAAGCTGTGGGTGATGGAGGTTTTTGTATTGATATGTGAAGTTCCTATAGAGTCACCACTAGAGGGCAGTATGACCCCGGCCATGACCTGACTATAAAAGGAGATGTACTAGAGCCACTGTGTGGTTAGTTGTTGGTTGCAGTTGAAGTGACAAGTAAAAAGTCCTAACTGACACCCGGTGTGTGCGCCTCATCATTACATGGTTCCAGGAGAACATTACATGGTACCAGGAGAAAATTACATGGTACCAGGATAAAACTACGAACCGACGGCGAAGATGAACGCTCTTCGACAGCCGGACGAGTTAAAGTTGACCGGTAACGTCAACGAGAACTGGAAAGCATTCAAACAAAGTTTTGAACTTTATTCGCTTGCTATCGGTCTCCGTGACGAGGAGAGGAAGATAGCATTACTGCTAACAGTAGCAGGGCGAGCGGTGCTAAATGTGTTTAACACATTCGTCTTCACGGAAGAAGAAAAAGGCAACTTCGACGCCGTGATGAAGAAATTTGACGATTATTGCACACCGAGAAAGAATGAAACGTACGGGAGGTATGTGTTCAGAAAAAGACTTCAGAAAGAGTCACAGTCCATCGAGCTGTATGTCACAGACCTACGGTTGAAATGTCAGTTATGCAACTTTGGAACATTGAGTGAGTCAATGATACGGGACCAAATTGTAATTGGGGTCCAAGACAACAAATTGCGGATGCAATTACTGAAAGAGACTAACTTAACGCTGGAGAAAGCGATACAGATTTGCCAAGCGTCTGAGAGTACAAAGGCACAATTAAAGACTTTTAGCAGCAAGGAAAAAGAGACTGCTGAGGTCGACGCAGTGCGGCGCGCGAAGCCGAAAGGAACGTTGCATGCAAGAAAAAGGGAGGCAAACCCAGAGCGCGCGCGCGGGAACTGTGAGCGGTGTGGAAGGCAACATGCGCCGAAACAGTGTCCAGCATTCGGGAAGGAATGTTGCAAGTGTGGCGGAAAAAATCACTTCGCAAAAGCCTGCTTCTCGAAGAAGAGGGTGCAACTCGTGGAGAAAAAGAGCGACAGCGAAGAGGATCAGTTTTACGTGGACGCCATCGAGGGAGAGACGAGCGCTGACGAATGGATAGTGTGCTTGGAGATGAATGGCACGGACATGTCACTGAAGCTCGACACAGGTGCGCAGGTAAACATCCTGCCAATGAAAGATTTTAAAAGACTGAAAAACAAACCGAAAATAAGAGATAAAAAGATTAATCTGAGAACATATGACGATAAGCCAATACCCACTAAAGGAATGTGCAGGGTTACACTGTCAAACAAAGATAAGACAGTGAATGCATTGTTTGTACTTGTTGATGGAAATAGACAAGCAATTTTGGGTTTAAAAACATGCGATCAGCTAGGTCTGATCAAAAGAGTGAATGTCATTGATACAGACAAGGTGACAACACGAGAAAATACAGAGGCTACAACAAGTAAGCACAAACACACTGACTGGGTGAAAGAATACAAAGAGGTGTTCAAAGGAATAGGCCGCCTACCAGGCAAACAAAAAATTAGGCTGAAAGAGAATGCAGAGCCAGTCATACATGCAGCAAGAAAAGTGCCAATAGCTCTTAAAAAGAGGCTGAGGGAAACACTAGACTCACTGATAGCAGACGGAGTGGTCAGAAAAATAGAAGAACCAACTGAATGGGTTAACTCACTAGTTATAGTGGAGAAGCCAAATGGAGATTTGAGATTGTGCATAGATCCAAAAGATCTAAATAAAGTAATACAGCGGGAGCATTACAGGCTACCAACAAAATCTGACATAACCAGCACAATGAGTGGAGCAAATTACTTCACAAAATTAGATGCCAAATCTGGGTTTTACCAACTAGTGCTCGACGAGGAAAGCGCTAAATTGTGCACATTTAATACGCCATTCGGAAGGCATTGCTTTCTACGAATGCCGTTCGGGATTAGCTCAGCCCCTGAAATTTTCCATAGAACTGTGCAGCAATTGTTTGACGGAATAGAAGGGGTGGGAGTTTTTCTTGATGATGTGGTAGTCTGGGGAAAAACAAAAGAGGAGCACGACGAAAGGTTGGCTAGAGTTCTCACACAGGCGCAAAAGTCAGGTATGAAACTGAATAAGAGTAAGTGCCAATTCGGGGTACAGGAGATTACATACCTGGGAGAAAAATTATCTGGGGCAGGCGTGCAACCAGATCCGGAAAAAGTGCGGGCCATAGCAGAGCTGCCAGTACCGCAGGACAAAAATGACTTGCAAAGAGCCTTAGGGCTAGTCAATTACATGGGGAAATTTATCCCAAATTTATCAGCTAACACAATAGTTCTTAGAAGCTTGTTAGAGACCAATACAATGTGGCAGTGGATGGCAGAGCATGCCAGAGAATGGGAGTGGCTCAAAAGCAGTCTAATAAAGGAGCCAGTGTTAAAATTCTATGATCAGGACAAACTGCTAAAAGTGTCCACAGATGCGTCCAAAGCCGGCCTAGGAGCTGTGCTATTGCAAAAACATGACACAGAGTGGTATCCAGTCGCATACGCATCGCGCATCATGACAAGCGCAGAGAAAAATTATGCGCAAATAGAGAAAGAGACTCTAGGTGCAGTGTTTGGATGTGAGAAGTTTCATGAATATGTGTATGGAAGGTCAGTAATACTAGAAACAGACCACAAACCACTGATTGCGATCTCACAGAAGCCACTGGGTGACGCACCACCGCGCATCCAGCGTCTAATGTTAAGATTACAGAAATATGACATGAAATTTGAGTTTACACCAGGCAAGCAACTAATTGTAGCCGATGCGCTGAGTAGGGCTAGCTTGAGCAACACCAGCAGCACAACAGAGGAAGCTGTGCAAATACATGTAGACTCTATTAAGGCACACATGCCAGTGTCAGATGCAAAATGGACGAAGATAGTGAAAGAAACACAAAAAGATGAGAAACTAAAAAGAGTAATGGAACAGATACATCAGCCAGGACAGGTTATGATTGACAAGCCTTACCAACACTTTAAAGGTGAACTGTCTGTGTTAGATGGGGTTCTGTTAAAGGGTACAAGGATAGTCATACCTACCTCCATGAGATCAGAAATGGTTAAATTAGTGCATGAGGGGCATTTGGGTATTGAAAAGTGCAAAAGACGTGCACGTGATGTTTTGTATTGGCCCAGCATGCACAAGGACATTGAGGCATATGTGCAGCGCTGTGAGATTTGCCAGCGCCACAGGTATCAACAGCCAAAGGAGCCTATGAGGCCCCATGAGAAGCCTCAAGGGCCATGGAGAAAAGTGGGCATGGATCTATTTCAGCTTAAGGGCAAGGACTATCTGTTAGTCATGGACTATCATTCCACCTACCCAGAGTTTGCAGAGTTGAGTGACACAACAGCAGAAAAGGTGATTGCACATACAAAGACATCGCACGCCATGGAATTCCAATGACTGTTGTGAGTGATAACGGACCACAATTCACGAGTCAGTGCTTCAAAGACTTTGCAGACACATATGGGTTCAAGCACGTGACCTCAAGCTCTCTGTACCCACAGTCGAATGGGTTAGCAGAGAAAGGGGTGCAAATTGTGAAGCGCATACTGAAAAAGGCTGCAGACAATGCAGAAGACCCACATCTGGCGATCCTGAATTACCGAGCATCACCACTAGAGAATGGACTTTCACCAGCAGAAATGCTCATGAACAGAAAACTCAGAACGCAACTTCCATCAGCATCTCAGGTGATGGAAAAGAGAGATGTGAGGCGTGATGAGAGGCAAACTGAACTGTACAACAGAACAGCACGACCTCTGAGACCACTTGCACATGAGGACATAGTGCGAGTGAGATGTGATGGAGAATGGGGACCGCTGGCAAAAGTGGTCAAGGAAACAACTCCCAGATCATATGAAGTCATCACAGAGCATGGGAAAACAATGAGGCGAAACCGACGTCACTTACTGAAAGTGCCTCAGACAAAAATGAGAGTCACAGACAGTGAAACAAGTGACATGCCAATTTCCAGCCAAACCGAACAACCAGAAATGGCTGAGAACCAGAACATAGAGACAGACACTAACGAACAGACTGAGGTGACACAAAGGAGATGCTCACAAAGGCAAATTGTGAAACCGAAAAGATTGATTGAGGAAATGTAAGGAGTACTGAGATGAATGAAAAAAAAAAAAAATGTGTTGATGTTGAATTGTAAACAGAGGAAAAAAATGTGTTGATGTTGAATTGTAAACAGAGAAAAAAATGTGTTGATGTTGAATTGTAAACAGAAAAAAAAATTGAACTTGTGATTCAGTGTACAAGGTTGAAAGAAATGTAAATAGAAATGGAGTTTATTTTGTATATTGAAATTTGAGAAAAAGTTTATAGTTGGACATGACCTTTACTTGAAAAAAAAAAGGGAGATGTATTGATATGTGAAGTTCCTATAGAGTCACCACTAGAGGGCAGTATGACCCCGGCCATGACCTGACTATAAAAGGAGATGTACTAGAGCCACTGTGTGGTTAGTTGTTGGTTGCAGTTGAAGTGACAAGTAAAAAGTCCTAACTGACACCCGGTGTGTGCGCCTCGTCATTACATGGTTCCAGGAGAACATTACAGTTTTGGCACCAGGGACGGCGGAGCTAGTTGGCTTAAAGAAGCTAACGGCCCAGCCTATGCCAATGGACAGGCTAGCTGATAGGCTAGTTGCACGCCAAGACGAGGCTAAGGGCGCCAAGCTGGGCCTCAAGGCAGGACCGGGACCGCGAGTAGCAGAGTCCCCGGTCACCGAAGTCAGCAAGCCAGCCATGGAGCCCAGCTTGACCCGGGACCATGGCACAGACGGGTCAGATGGCGCGGTGTGCGAGAACAGTGGAGAGGTGGTGCAGCAGGAGTCGGCCCCGCAGTTGGAGGCTGTACAGCGGGAGAACGGGACTGTGCAGGCCGAGGGCTTCGGGGAAGAGCCGCAGCCGGACATGATGACGGCACAGCGGAGCACCGGGACCGAGAGCGCTGGATGCAGTGGCGAGGAGCCTGGGTCGGTGAACGAGCCCGGCGAAGGTGATGGTGCATGCCCCGGAGGTGAGCAGCAGCCGAATACAGAGGCTACGCAGCAAGACACGTGGAACGAGGGAGTCGAGAACTGCGTTGAGGTGCCTGGGTTGGAGAGCGATGCCGGTGAGGATGACGCTGTGAATCCCGAAGGTGAGCGGCAAGTAAGTAAGTAAATTTTATTTATATAGCACTTTTCACAGAAAAGTGCTGCCACCGTGTCACGGTGCCACCGTGTCCAGCAACAGCCGGACACGGTGACAGCACGGCGGAGCACCCTGGTCAGGGGTGCTGGGTGCTACGACAAAGCGCTCGAGGCAGCGAGCAGCGCCGACAAGCGGTCTTCAGTGGCCCCCGGAGCACGACCACAGGGGGCTGGAGTGTTTGGGGCCAAGAGAGCAGAGAATGGAGAAGGACCTAAAGATGTAGTCTTAGGGCACGCCAAAAGCCACTGCCATGGGAAGGGTCCAGACCGGGCTGGTGGGGTGGCCCGACCCAGGATGGAGGTCCGGTCATGGTGTGGAGAACGCTGGAGGTTGACCCAATTTTCTCTGCGGGTCGGCGATGAGGTCTGGGCCAGGAACAAGACTTGGACGAGTGGAATTCATGTGAAGCTGAAGCTTATGGTGGGAAAGGACACTTTCGCCAGAAAGGGAGGTTTCGACCCTGGGGGTGGACAGAGGCCAGGGGCGCATATGTCGTGGGGGTGCCCGGGGCCTCCGAGGCAGTTTTGTGAATGCTGGTCTAGAGACTATGGTGTTACTTAACATGTTATGTATATATATATGTATATATGTATTTTGTATATACACTGCTCAAAAAAATAAAAGGAACACTTTGAAAACACATCAGATTTTAATGGGAAAAAATAAGCTGGATATCTACACTGATATGGACTGGATAATGTGTTAAGAAAGAAAAGATGCCACATCTTTTGATGGAAATGAAAATTATCAACCTACAACCTACAGAGGGGCTGAATTCAAAACACTCCAAAACTTACTCAGATTAAAAAGTGTTCCTTTTATTTTTTTGAGCAGTATATTATGTTGGTGTGCATGTGAGTGAGTGTGGGTAATATGGGGTTAATTTTATTTTTCAGAGACCAGGTCCAGTTTATTGGTTTTGTGTGAATGTTATTTTATTACAATATATTATTCCCAGTGTTCTTAGTGTGTGATTCGGGTTCTAAATTTGGGAGGTTACAATGGTGTGTGTGGTTTTGCATTTTTCTAAAGGGGGGAAGAATGTTATGTATGAGAATAGGTGTGTCTGGGATGACGTGCCCACCCACAGGGTGACGTCGGCGGGCGCGGCCCACTCTGTATATAGTTGAGTGTTCTGCTTAATAAAAGTTCAGTTGGTTGCTGCATGGAGAAGACTCTGACTCCCATTATTTCCAGATATAACAACACTCGTCACAATCATAGGACTCGCTATGACTTCATGAAAGATCATAGGACTCGCTATGACATCATCAAAGATCATAGGAACTCGCTATGGCATCATCAAAGAGCAAAGGCAGGCATCGCAGCTCAAAGGCAGGCATCACTCACGATCATAGGACCCGCTATGACATCATCAAAGATCAAAGGCAGGTTTCGGAGGGGACGTCAAAGATCAAAGGCTGGTTTCATCAGGGTTACTGTTGCCATGGTAACCATGTCAAAGATCAAATGCAGAAATACTTGCTTATACTTGGTTTCTACGGGCATGCACAGGTATGCACTAGTTTGTAATAAAACAAAAAAGTGGCTCAGTGCCTGAGGGACAATTAAATGAGGTCTGTATCTGACAGAGACCCGAGCTGCTGAGCTGTTAGATTAAAGCTCTGCGTGTGCTTGTGTCATTGTGTTGCTGGTAAAGGACTGCCCTCACACCTGCCTGCAGAATATTCTTTGAAGTGCCTAATTGTCTCGTGCATGCCTCTTCCAACATTACTGACAGGACCTAAACACTGCAAAATCCCCTTCACACGCAAGAACACTGAGTGAGGTCAGAATCTGGACTTCCTGTGGTGAGTGGAGATGAAAAGACAGAGGGGGAGATACCTGAATATGGGAGAAAATAGAAATTAAGGGGGAAAAACAGCAGATAATAATTAGAACTTATAATGAAGCAGGCTGAGGACAGGATCTGATAGAAGTGAGGAAGCGGACCAACTGGGAGGGAGAACAGAAAGCGAGGTCCCCTGCTGTTTGGGAATAAGGGCAGAGGCGGGGGAAGTGCCAGAGTGGCTTAAATCAGCGAGGAGAAACTCTGCAGGTGGAGGAAGTGATCAGAGGTAGTCATGAAATATTTGGGAAGCCTTCGTGGTAAACAAGGATAGATGGAGATGAGAGACGGTAAGAACCACAGGTGTCAGGACAGGGAGGCTGTTGTCCCTCACCTACAATTATGAAAATATCCAGTTGTGTACGGCAGTGGCTCAGGAGGTAGAGCGGATCGTCCAATAACCAGAGCACTGGCAGTTCAAATCCCGCTCTCCCCAGCCATCCTGCCGTTGTGTACCTGGGCAAGACACTTTACCCACCTTGCCTCCAGTGTCCATGACACTGGGTATGAATGTGCATAAATGTTTGGTAGTGGTCGAAGAGGCCGTTGGTGTGGATTGGCAGCCACATTTCCATCAGTCTGCCCCAGGGCAGCTGTGGCTACAGACGTAGCTTACCACTACCATTGTCTGTCTGTGGAATGAATGAATAATGGATTTTCATTGTAAAGCGCTTTGGGTTTCTTGAAAGGCACTATATAAATGCAAACTGTGGCGGTTCGGTTAACCCCCACAACAGATTAAGGACACTCAGCTCTCTTCTCTTGGTTTTTTCTGCTGCACTACTGATATGTAGATGTGCTTTGGTGTAACCCCCACAAACAGACTGGTCAAACACAGCGCTTGGCTAGAGCAAATAACAGAACAGTGAAATGTGTATTAATGTCTACAGGCAGACTCGTTTCGTCTGGCTCACTTCTGTGATGTTAATGTTGCCTTTCATGCATTGTGCTCATGCGTCCTGTCCTCACTGTGACCTAGGGACTGAGATCAATATGTCTCTCAAATGCAAATGTCTTATGCCTGTTCTGTTATCTCTTTGATCATACCAACCGCTGGGGTATGCCCTTGATGTATTGTTGTAGTCGAGTATATATGCTGCAACTCTGTAACGCAAACGCTCTCATTCTCCCACTCTGGTTCTGCATCTGCTGCGAGACACACACACTGTCTCCTCCTTGAGAGCCTGAGGAATTCGGCTTCAGCCTGCTCACACTATGGGCTGGGGCCGAGTTCTGATGAAGGCCGGAGATAATAAAGCTACTTAAAAATCCAACGCTGCCTTTATTTTATCATCCTCTTCAAACCATTATTATTTGTTATTTCTGGAAATGGGACAGCGGAGGCAGGAGATGTACCGGACGATAACTTTATTACACAGTTAACAATAATAGCAACAAGCTAGCAGAGGTGTGGTACAGGTAGCGCCAAAGAGACCGTCTCCCGCTGTTAGTCCCTTAATATTGTCACGGCGTAATGACGTCACAACGTGCATGCGTCCCCACGGCTGTGACGTGCATGGTGGTATTTCCAATATGCCACATTAACTCCCCCTGGGAGAAAAAACTAGAACTCTACTGGTGATGGTTTAACCTTAGCTGGGTAACCTTAACGTGTGGTGGCATATCGCTAGCATGACGCAAACATAACCAGAACCATTCACATAATGCAGCACAGAGCTAGCTAACAACCATACATGGCCTGGCTATTGGCAGGTGGTATATTACATAATGTTAAGCAAACTCGGTTGCCAATGTTGGGTTACACATATTTGCTTGATGTTAAGACACAATGTGGTAATATTAGCACCTAGGCCCATGATCATAAATCACCAAAGGTTTAATTTATCAAAACCAAAACCATTATTTTAAACCAATATGAACCTGGGCAACCGGGTAGGCTGCCAGTAACACCCTGCATGGTTGAGTGGGTTATTCTGCCACTGTTGTCAACCATTCTCTGCCTAAACGTTTTCAAAATAGAGTCATTTCCCAGTTCTCCTCCAGGGGCCTCAGTCGAGCCCACGGTGGGCGCTCCTCTGGAGGCGCCGGCTGCAGCAGACCTGGGTGCCATCTCTCTGGAGTCACGGCTTGCTCCTCAGCAACGTCCCAGCCCAGGTGCTACACCAGCTGGGTCAGCTCCAGCGTTGCGTCTTGATCCGAGGCAGCTGCTTTTACGTTTTGCAGACAGCTGGCGTGCCATCTCGAACCACCGGCCATCTGGACGGCAGCTGGCCTCAATTGTGTAGTGATTCTCATCTGCGATGACAGGTGACAGGACCACCTGTGGGTCCAGGCGATCAGATCATTGGACCCGAACCCAATCAAGTAGTGTGAGCGGCGATCTGTTCGATTGTGTTCGGCGCTGCTGCTCTCTCCTCCCGGATGCTGATTGCTGTTGTGGTGGCATGCCCTTCATGCCAGAGGCAGGACGTGCCCTCAGTTGGCATTGCTCTGCTGGGTCCTGCTGGGTCACAGACTCCCTATCCTGTTTTGCTGCGGCGGCTCCCTGAGGCTGATGCTGGGTGATGATACGAGATAAGTCTGGCTTCTCCCCTCTCTCTCCTGGTGCTGGCTGTGGTCACGATGATGTGTTGCTGTTGCTGGTGATGGGACACGCTCTGGGTTGTTGTCGTTCACCGTGGTCCCCTTTCTCCATAAACTCTCTGTCCTGCGGCTCCACGGCGGCTCCCCGAGGCTCATGCAGGGCAAGGATCGGAGGTGAGTCCGGTTTGCGCTCTCTCTCCGTGCTGTGTTCTCTCTCTGTGCTGTGTTCTTCATGCAGTGTCAGGCTTGGAGTGGCTGTACCCATGTCCGAGGAATCGTACTCTCTCTCCTGTGATGAGGCTGTAGATCGAGAACGCTCGTGCTGTGCGAGAACTGGCTCTAGGTCCTGTGTGACTGTGGACTGGGGCTCCTGTGGCTGCTCCAGTTCTGCTGGGTTCTGCTCGGTGTGTGATGCGAGGAAGGGGGTGGCTGTGTCCACATCTGCATGCAGTAGACTCAAGCCATTGTCGTCCAAACTAAGTTTACCACTGGGTTGGCGCGCTATGGTGCCCTGCTGATCCACAGCGTCTATCTCAGGGCCCTCCTGAGAAGCCGTGGGGTCGACGGGCTCAGCAACCGGGGCAACCATCTGTTACCAGCGGACCTGACTGTGGAGGGCGCAGGCAGGGGCCTGTTAGCTGCGATACTCCCTGGGCCGTTATCTCCAGCTGGGACACCAAGTCCATCGCCTCCATCTCTGCTAGGATGCGCAGCGCCCCCAACACCAACTCCTGTAGACTTTTCACCGTGTCTGCCACCATCTGGTCGTCCAACTTCTCCAAGTCGTACCACTTCAACCATGACTGTATCATCCTGTCCTCTGTGTGCCCAAACTCGCACGTGCTAGCCAAACAAGGCAAACAAGGAAGGGCGGCTACGTACTGTAGGACCAACTCGTCCGGTCGCTGTCAGCGCTGGTAAAACACAAATCTCTGGGCCATTACTTTCTGTGGAGCAGTAAAATGTTCAGCTAACAAGGCAGCACATTTGCTGTAGGTCTCCGCCGGGCCCAGTGCATCCAACACATGCTGTCCCTCTAAGCCAAGGCTATCACATAGCTCAGCACGTAAACGACATTCGCCAGCGTTAGCTAGGCCCCTAGCCGACACATATGTCTGAAACGACTCAAACCCACCAGGCCATGGGATGGGCGGCTCACCCAGGGTCTCGAGGAATGTCAGTGGGAGCCCCGACCACTCTTCCTGAAACACGTTCATATTTGGGAAAAGCTTTGTAATTTTCTCCTGAATATCCATTTTTCTCCTCGTCACAAAATGTTATGTCTAGAAATAGGACAGTGGAGGCAGGAGTTGTACTGAATGATAACTTTATTACACAGTTAACAATAATAGCAACAAGTCAGCAGAGATGTGGTACAGCAGGTTACCGGTGAAAGGCAGAACGCCAAAGACACCGTTTCCCGCCGTTAGTTCCTTAATATAGTCACGGCGTGATGATGTCATGATGTGCGTGCGTCCCCGCATCCGTGACGTGCATGGTGGTATTTCCAGTATGCCACACTAGTTATTTACCTTTTGTTCTTATTAAAGACAAAAATAGAAAGGAGATGTTTTTACCTTCTTTACATGTTTCAACTGTTCACTGCAGCCTTCGTCAGAAGGAACATGTAAAGAGGATAAAAACATCTCCTTTCTATTTTTGTCTTTAATAAGAACACACCGCTGCACGGTGGCGCAGTGGTTTAGCACTGCGGCAGCACAGTTTACCCTCGGCCGGGGGATCACGCGGATCGTGAGGTCATGGGTTCGATCCCAGCCCCCGACCAACAGTGAGCTGTGTGGAGTTTGCATGTTCTCCCCGTATTGCGTGGGTTTACTCCGGGATTTCTCCGGTTTCCTCCCGCATACCAAAAACATGTAGGTTTAGGGCGCTCGCACACGCAGCGACCGGCAGCCGGTGGCTTGTCACCAGACTGCAAACCAAATCTACCTACAGGTACAAATAAGTAACAAAAAAAAAAAATAAGTAAATAATTAAAAGAAGACAAAATGAACCTACTTGAGCTATGCCACACTAGTATTTGAATGCTGAATAGATATTGAAAAACTGACAAAAATCTCATCTCTATTCTCATCCATCAAAAACTTCTATAAAACTAAAGGAAATACAAAAGAACAAACACACTGTATAAGTGAAGAAAATTTAACTATCATTGGTGTACAAAAGCAAATGGATCAGTCACCAAAAACAGCACTTTTTTGCAACCTGCAGATATTTGCACACTATTTCTTTTCATTGAGCAAGATGGATTTAAGGACATTTCTTAGTACACACTTCCACCTTTTTCAGCCCACGAAATCCAGCAGAAGCTCTGCAACAGAGTTAAAAATCAAAGATGGCTGTGCACACACACAAATATAAAATATACTATTTATTAACACTTCTATGTATCATCTAGTCAGCTGTACGCACAGTACTATCAAACTTTTATCTCTAAGCATGGAGCTATGGTGTTTTTAAATGTAAATGACAACATACTGTATTGTTTCCAGCGAGCATTACTAGCAGGAGCTAAAGGTCACATAGCACAGCAGGCTATGTGCAACGAAATAATGAAACAAAAGAAGAGTAACTAATAGAGAGCCAAAGTCACGCCTCCTCTACTTCCACATATGGGAGTATTGAAGTGAATGGCATGAGAGAAATTATCTTTTGATCCTGATCGAATTTTGCCCCAAGTTACACATATAATGTTTGCCAATTTTAAAAGATAATTTTTTTAATGTAAATAACGGTGTAGGTTGTCGTCTGTTAAGGTTGTGAAAATACATAAATTGAAAGCAGGGCTGGTCCTGGCCATATTGGTGCCCTAGGCGAGATTAGGGTGCACGCACACACTCACACTCACACTGTTATGTATGTAAAATACCTGTGTAAAGGATGAGGCCAGATGGCTGGACGAACTCAGCTTTATTGAACGGTGTTAACACAACGGACACACTGTAGACACCAGGCAGAGGGCACCGGTCGAAGAGGCCGCATAATGGATGCCCTCTGCTATTTATAGGGTGGTGCAGTGGCGGAACAGGAAGTGTCCGCCACTACACCGCACGTCACAATAAAGGTGTCAAACCCCAACACCACATTTCCTCCCCACCCTTAGAAAAGTCCAAAACCACACACTCAATTATCCCTCCCCCCCAAAAAAAAATTAGGACCCGAATCACGCACTAAGAAAATGTAAACTGATGTATCTAAATGGCCTAACACATTCACACAACAGAACCTAAAATAGGGTGGACGGGTGGACTACCATCCTGCCCACACGGCATGGTGGATTATTCTGCCACCTGGTAAATTAAAGAAAAGTCCATTAATAAACTAAAATTATCACTGTGTTCCTAAACTAGCAAAGCCACACCAAACAACCCCATTTTACAGAATACATAAACATATGAACATCAGAACTATTACACAAAATTTACAGCACTGTCCCCTGGGCAGGAGAAACAGAACCGGCATGGGGGGGGCGCACAAGGCAGCCTTTCAGCAGACGCGCCCCTGGAAGCAGTAGGCCCCTGGGACAATGGCTGATCTCCCGGATGAAAGCGCCTCTCCTCTTCACCACTGACTTCCACTCTCCTCCAGCCCCGTCACCAGAAGCCTCTTCCCGGGCACGCCCAAGCTGATTGGCATGCCTCGCCAAGCTGTCAGACAGCTGGACATATGTTGCGCTCAGTTTAGCCACTATGTGCACACACTCCTGATGTTTTGCCAGCTGTCATCTGGCCCATCTTTGCCGTGGGTTCCTCTCCTAAAACCAGGACCAAGTCCAAAACCCTAAGAGGGGCTCGGCTCAGCCTGACATAGTGCTGCTGAGCACGCAATTTTCCCGTGCTCATCGGTCTGGCCTCGTCCTCTTCTGAAGCCTTCGTAGCAGTCGCCATTGTAGCTGCAGATCCTCCATCCCTCTGTGGCCAAGCTCCAGAGGAATCTGGGGCTAGCACATTGGCGTCACTCACCAGCGCAGGCGCCTCACCGCCACACTCGGTACCCCCTCTACCGTTTCCCGATCGCCGGCACTGAGACCCTTCTGCACCAAACCTGAGCGAAGCTGCTCCTGCTTGACTACCGTGGTGTCTGTTAATCCTTTGTCCCACACGTCATCATCGACCACCAGAACTGGCCGGTTCCACAGGCCACAGCCCAACCATTCTTCCCCAGCGTCGTCTTTAATGGCAAAACCCAGTCTGTAGAACAAGTCACAGCCCATAATGTTGTCACTTCAGGCCGTCACGTGGAACGTGAAGTCAGCCATTGTCGCAGACTTGTACCGAACTGTTAACTCCAACGTTCCAACTGTGCACACTCTGCCACCTCCATAACCATAATGCGGTGCTGGGTTGCCTCTTACTCTGTAGTGGGGGAAAAACTTCCTCACCGTGGCCCAATTCAGCAACGACCCCTCCGCCCCCATGTCGAGCAGCAGCGGTATCTCCACGCCGCCCAGTTCCACTGTGCAGAAAGTGTACCCGTTGGTACTGGGAGACACTGTATGGATGATTGTCTGGGGCGGGCGGAGTGATTTCTTTCGTGGGCTCTTTGGCTCGGATACACGGCACACTCTAGCATAATGGTTCAAGCATCCACATCTGCTACGACGTTTCCCTCTAGCCGGGCAGTCCTTAGCCTTGCTTTGGTGTTTCACAGACCCGCGACCCTTGCAAAGGGGTTTTCCCGGGGCAGACCTTCGGCTGGCAGCATTGGCTTCTGTAGTATCGTTGTCCAAGCTATCCTCGCTATCCAAGTCTGCTACTAATACCGCGGCGGGAGGCTCCAGCGGCTGTTGTGACTGGCGCCAATTTAGCTCCGAAGCTAGCTTGTCTGCGGCCTCCAATTGGAGAGCTAGCTCAACAGCCCTGGCTAACATTAGGCCAGTCTGCGCCGTGAGTAGCCTAGCCCGTATAGCGGCGCTACTTGTGTGCTTCGCAAGCTGGTCATGTACCAATTCATCCTCCAACAGCCCAAAACGACACTCGCTAGCTAACTGCCTCAAGTCGGCGGCAAACTGATATTTAGGCTCACCCACTCATTGATGTTGCTGCCGAAAGCGAATCCCCCAGACAGTCATGCTATCCGGGGCATGAAAATGGCTTGCTAGCAGCTCAACGACGTCTTCAAAAGAGTCCAAAGCGGCGAGTGTGCGCAGGACACACTGGCCTTCAATCTCGAGGTTGTAAACAAGTAGCGCACGTGCTCTTAACTTGTCAAGCTTACCCAGATCGAGCGCGGTGGTGTAGGTCTGGAAAGCTTCAAACCATCTCGGGCACGGAACAGGTGGCTCTCCCGGGAGCTCGAGGAAGGGGCGAAGTGGTGTAATACATGCCTTCATGAGTTAATCCTTGATCGCCAAATGTTATGTATGTAAAATACCTCTGTAAAGGATGAGGCCAGATGGCTGGACAAACTCAGCTTTATTGAACGGTGTTAACACAACGGACACACAGCAGACACCAGGCAGAGGGCACCGGTCTAAGAGACCGTGTAATGGATGCCCTCTGCTATTTATAGGGTGGTGCAGTGGTGGATCAGGAAGTGCTCGCCACTACATCGCACTTCACAATAAAGGTGTCAAACCCCAACACCACACACACACACGCACCAAACATTAATACCCTCTCAGGTCCTGAAGTCCCCGGATACCAGCAACAGACCAGGGAACTCACGTTACTGCTCATAAAAAAACAAAACAAAATCGCTTAAGTCCCTTTCAGTGAAGGCTTGCCACTATATCCGATCATCATTCAGATACATCTGAATGATGATTATCAGATGACTCTGGCTAAATGACCCTGCAGGCAGCGTGGGTCGTTGACCACCTCACCTCGGTTCAGTAGCCTTTCACATTTTAATCTGGGTTTGCAATGGGATGGGTTCATTCATATTATATTTTATTTCACAATTATATTTTACAATAAGGTTTGCACTTGCAACACTTAAATATATGCTATGACAAAGGGAGGAGTGTGACAAAGTTAGGTTTACTTCCAGCATTATGGGCAAAAGTGTTTCACATCATCGCATGTCGATGTAAAATTATGGCTGGGCAAAACAAAAAATATCTGTTTTGTCTGGAAATAGGAGAGCGGAGGTAGGAGTTGAACCGAACACGAACTTTATTACAAACACAGATGGTACATGTGTTGCATCAAATATAGCTATAAGCTAACTCTAACTAATATGGGCTGTTGCTGTGGCAGAGGAGGCGCGCCAAAAGACTATGGCCACCAACAGTCTCCTGATATAGGCACGGCATGCTGATGTCATCCGTGCACTGGGCGTCATGTCTGTGCTGCCCATTAACAATATATTCATATCCAACATCGACCACCCCCTTGGAAAAGCCCAAAACATTCACAGCATTATGAACTTTTAATTCACAACAGCTTCATAGCATTCACAACAACTCTTCTCTTTTTTTCCCATTACACTCACAGCAGCTTTTTTTTTTGTAACAGGCAGAGAAATAGAACCTGGGCCACCAGGTAGATCACCGGCTGACCCTGCACGACTGGGTGGATTATTCTGCCACCGTGAACCAGACATGCTTCTGCCAAACACATTCAAAGCAGTCATAGCTTACAGTCCTACTTCAGAGGCCTCAGTCAAGCCCATGGCGGGCGCGCCCCTGGAGGTGCCAACTGCAGCGGACCTGGGTGCCATCTCACCAAAGCCACAGCTCACTCATCAGCAACATCCCAGCCCGGGTCCCATACCAGCTGGATCGGCTCCAGCACTGCGTCTTGATCTGAGGCAGCTGCTCTTACTTTTCGCAGATGGCTGATGTGCCATCTCGAACCACTGGCCATCCGGACAGCGGCTGGCCTCTTTCATGCGGCGATTCTCATCTGTGATAAAGGGACCATCTGTAGGTCCAGGCAGTTGGATCGTTGGAGGTGAACCCAATCAAGTGGTGTGTGCAGCAATCGGTTCAGCTGCACTTGGCGCTGCTGCTCTCTTGTCTCTGATGTTGATTGCTGCCGTGGTGGCATGCCCTCCGCGCCAGCGGCAGGCGCGTCCTCGGTCTGCGTTGCTCTACTGGGTCCTGCTGGGCCATGAACTCTCCATCCTGCTGTGCTGCGATGGCTCCCTGAGGATGATACTCAGCGAGGATGCTGGATGAGTTCAGATTTTTCTCTCCCTCACCTGGTGCTGGTCGAGGTTGCGGTGATGTGACATTGTCATTGGTGACGAAACGTGCGCCGGGCTGTCTTCGGTCACCAGGGCCCCCTTTCTCCATGACCTCCCCCTCTTGCGGCTCCACGGTGGCTGCCTGAAGCTCATGCTGGGCGAGGATTGAAGTTGAGTGTTTGTATTTTTTCATCGTGCTGGGTTCACTCTCTGTGCTGTGCTCTTCAGCTGTACCCACACCTGCAAGATCATACTCTCCCTCCTGTGATGAGACTGCAGCTTGAGGACGCTTGTGCTGCATGGGAACCGGCTTCGGGTCCCGTGTAGCCATGGACTGGAGTTCTAGTGGTGGCTGCGGTTCTGCTGGGTTCTGTTTGGCATGCAGTGCGATTTGCGAACACTCGTACTGCGCGGGGACTGGCTCCGGGTCCCGCGTGGCTGCGGACTGGAATTCTAGTAGTAGCTCCGGTACTTGCATGGTTGCAGTGGTAGCTCTGGTACCTGCATGGTTACGGTCTGGGGCTCCTGCTGCTGCTCTGGTTCTGCTGGGTTCTGTTCGGCATGTGGTGTGAGGCAGGGAGTGGCTGTATCCACCTCTGATTGTAATGGACCCAAACCGCCGTCGTCCAAACTGAGTTCACCGCCGGGTTGTTGCACTGTGGTGCCTTGCTGTCCTGCACAGGACCCTCCCAAGAAGGTGTGGGGTCAGCGTGCTCAACCACCGGGGCAGCCATTTGTACCAGTGGAACCACCTGGTCCGTCATCTCCAGCTGTGATGCAAATTCCTTTTCCTCCGTCTCTGACAGGTAATGCACCATTTTCAACAGTGCCTCCTGTAGCCCTTTCACTGTGTCCGCCACTGTCTGGTCGTCCGGCCCTGCCTCGAGCGTGGCCCGTATCACCAAATTCGTGGCGAACCGCTTCAGCTGTGACTGTATCAGCCTATCCTCTGCGTTCCCAAACTCGCATGTGCTAGCCAAACAGCAAAGGGCATCCATGTACTGTATGAGCGACTCGTCCTCTCACTGTCAGTGCTGGTAAAACATGGACCTCTGGGCCATCACATCCTGTGAAACAGTAAAGTGTACAGTGTTACGCACCCCTCCATGGGGAATTAGTCAGTGCTGCAGTTCATGACACCGACAGAGTACACCTCCGTTTCTAGCTGAGAGCTATTGAGGAATTCTTCTTTGGCTCAGTGGTAGAGGGAGAGGTTTTGAGATCATGGCGTCATGGGTTTGAATCCCAGCCTGGGATGTAGGTGCTGGTCTGCCTGGCTGTGAGCAAAAGAGACCATGTATGTGTCAGTTTCCCTTGGGGCAAGGGTCTTAGTGAATTGGGCCACCTTGATGTGGGGTTGAGATGGACTTGGAGTTCCAAGGCTGGGAGAAAGGTGGTTCTGGCCTTGGCCCAAGGATTGGGTCGTAACAGAAATGGGGGCTCGTCTGAGATTGGACACCTGGACCACTTCCTTAAGGGGGGAGGTGTTACGCACCAGTCAGCAACGTTACACAGTTGCCATACGTGTCCGCCTGTCCCAAAAGGTCGAATATCCGCTCCCCCTCAGTGTCCAGGCTGTAGACCAGGATTGCTCGCATCCTCTGCTCTCCGTGTCTGCCCAGGTTTGCAGCCTCTATGTAACTGCAGAACCACTCAAACCAACAGAACCATGAAATGGGCGGCTCACCTGGGGCGCCAAGGAACAGCAGTGGTGGCTTCAGATGCACTTTCACTTTGAAGTTGTTAGGGTTTATCCTCGTTGCCATTTGTTATGTCTGGAAATAGGAGAGTGGAGGCAGGAATTGAACCGAACATGAACTTTATTACAAACACAACATGTATTGTATCAAATACAGCTATAAGCTAACTCTAACTAATATGGGCTGTTGCTGTGATAGAGATGGAGCGCCAAAAGACCATGGCTCCCACCAACAGTCTCCTGATATAGGCACGGTGTGCTGATGTCATCCGTGCGCTGGGTGTCACGTCCGTGCTGCCCATTAACAATGTATTCATATCCAACAATATCCTCTAGCTCAAAATGCTGTATAGCTCATGCAGAAAAACACGTTTTACGAGTTAGTTAAACCAGAATCAGTGTAGGTTCAAATACAACTGGTAGTAGTTTTATTATCGGTGATTAAGGCTTTTTTATATTAAACTATTAGTAATGTGTGGATTAAATGTCTTAGATATATTTACCATGAAGTAACCGAAACAATTATTTAAAAAGTTAGAAATATGAATAAATATAAGATTTTATAGTTCATATACATTATCACTAAATTAACAACAAATAGGTCTATACATTCTGCTGTATTGCTGTCACAGAATAGTCTGGTGTAGAGAGATCACATACTGCTAATGGAGAAGCTAATAACATTAATCTGCATTTGTTTGCTTTGTGTGTGTGTGTGTGTGTGGGGGGGGGTCTTTAAATCTCTCCAGAGTAACAACTCTATGAGAAACAAACAATGACAAAGAAACAATGTCAACACAAGCATTTGTCAAATATTTACCTTTGCATAATTTTGGACAGGCATCAGCACACCCACCTATATTTCCCACCTGTAGCAGCTGTTGACGGAAGCTAATCTAACAGCAGCGACGGAGAAACACAAACCAACGAAACTGGTATGAATATAACTTACTATTTTGGTGTTCTGGGTGAAAAATTGACAAACAAGCCACTTCACAGTTAAAGAATGGACAACATTTATTTCGAGATTACGTGAAAAAGATGTTTTAATAGTGAAACACATGCACATCCGTTTACACTCTCCAGTTAATCCATCACCAGTTAAACTGACACACCGTCTGTCATTATTCTGACAAATTACATTAATTTCAAAGCTGCAACAAACAACTGTGTGTGCACACAAATACACACAAGGAAAACAAGAACAAACAACCACAATATTGCCGGGGGTGTTTTTGTTTGTTTGTTTGTTTGTATTCTTTATTAATCCCAGAGGGAAATTCAGGGCATCCACACGGATGGATGATGCAGCCACGGTGCGGCGCCAGTCCCTTCACCATTCACACACAGATTTACACCTAGAGCCACTTAAGAGTTTCCAATTAACCTAACTTGCATGTTTTTGGCCTGTGGAAGAAACCGGAATAAACTCATGCAAACACGGGGAGAACATGCGAACTCCACACAGAAGGGTCACCGACGGTCAGGGAGTGGGATCGAACCTACGAACTTCTTACTGTGCTGCCACAGTGCTAACCACTGTGCCCCGTTATAAATCATATTTGCAAGGCAACACACAGGACCCAGTTGGAGCTGTTTGTAGGGGAGATTGAATCCACAGGATGCCACATCAAATTGCACTCCTGAAGTGATTCAAAGTCGGTCATCCCTCGAAGGCCCCCTACTGGCCTGAGGCTGTAAGCATTTGTCTGCTGGCACAGCACCTCTGCCTATTAGGAATTATATTTTATTAATTTAAAAAAAAATTGAGGACTTACAGCTGCACCCCCCTATAGGGGGTGCCCGGCCTAGGCAACGGCCTAGGCCGCCTATGCCCTGGGCCAGCCCTGATTGAAAAGCTGTAAACGCAGACTCACATAAGTTACATCACTGTTTTCAAAGCATGCCCAGGGGGAAATAACTAACATTCCCGTGGATTAGCTTCAGCTCTCAAAATACAATACATTTGTGTTATTTTTGTCCTCTTTGGATTCTTTTTTCATTGGTCAGAAAACAGGAGGTTGTGGAGCGTGTAAATGAAGAGGCAGATTTGTCTCAGACGATTTATTACACACTCTCACATCTCAAGCATAGACAGAATGACATTCCAGCAGAAACTCCTCTCTTAACTAGCATTTTCTAACACACAAAAGATGACCTTTACGTCACATCACATTCAACCCCCTCATCCTTAACACCTCACTGTTATCTCACTAGGAAACCCCTGCTCTTTGTTACCACTGTCTCCTGTCTGAGATGGTACATAATCAGGCTCTCCCCAGGTGCCACACCACCACCCCCAGCATCTTAGATAGGACAATAGGATAACAGTCCACATGCTGTGATCGAACAATTAAACATCAGTCCACATGCTGCTTGGGCTTCAGTCTTCTCCCGTATCTGCTGTAACCGGCATTCCCCTCCTCCACGGCGCTGCCGTGCCTATGGGGGGCTGTTGTTTGGGGGGAAAACACTTCTGTCTGTCCGTGTGGCTGCTCTAGTGAATCGTTTCCCTGGGGAGCTCTCCGTGGGGCTCTTCCACGCTGAGGGGCCCTCGCCAACAGCACCTGCTCGTCCGCCACAACAAAAGTGGGTTTGAGTCTGTCTATGCCAATTTTTTCCCTCCTACCCCCCAAGTCTAGCAAAAAATGCTTATCCCCTGTTTCCAGCACTCTGAACGGTCCATCATAGGGTGGGCGCAGTGGAGGGCGGGGGGCGTCGTGTCTGACAAACACGAACTCCGCATTCTTCAAAGTTTTAGGTACAAAAACGCGTGGAAAACTGTTGTGGGCAGGGCCCGGCAGCGTTCCTGTGTCTGCACTACGCTGCAAAAGCTGAGACGGGCAGCTGCCCGGTGCAGGATTATCTGGCAGAAATTCCCCGGGTAGCCGAAGTGGCTGCACAAAAACGAGTTCAGCCGGGGAAGCTTCCAGATCCTCTTTAGGCGCGGAGCGCAACCCCAATAAAACCCATGGTAGCCTGTCTACCTAATTTGCATCCGTCAATGAAGCCCTGAATGCCGCTTTCAATGATCTATGAAAACGCTCGCATAACCCATTAGCCTGTGGGTTGTACGCGGTTGTACGGTGAATTGTAATACCCAGGCTGCGGGCCATCGCGGACCAGAGTTCGGAAACAAATTGAGGGCCCCTGTCGGACGTAATGTCCGACGGGACTCCAAAACGCGCCACCCATGCTGTTAAAAAAGCGCGCGCCACCTCCTCGGACGTGGTTGCCGCCAGCGGAACCGCTTCTGGCCAGTGCGTGGTGCAGTCCACCATTG
This sequence comes from Pholidichthys leucotaenia, assembly GCA_020510985.1. NCBI lineage: Eukaryota > Metazoa > Chordata > Actinopteri > Cichliformes > Pholidichthyidae > Pholidichthys > Pholidichthys leucotaenia. Next base: position 66,601,492 of record CM035840.1, read on the forward strand.
TCAGGAGGCGCGTGCACCCCTGTGATGGCGGGAGGGGGCCCATGAGGTCCACATGAACATGATTGAACCTCTTAGCCGGAATACGAAACGGCTCCAACGGAGCCTTCGTGTGTCTGTGTACTTTGGCTCGTTGGCACGCCATGCAGGCTGCAGCCCACTCTTTCACTTGTTTGCGAAGGCTCGGCCACACAAATTTCTCTCCTACCATTTTGACCGACACGCGCACTCCTGGGTGCGCCAAAGAGTGAACCGACTCAAACAAGCGGCGGCGCCACACGGCCGGGACCACGGGACGCGGGCAACCTGTGGAGACATCGCAGAATGAGGGGGCATGCCGTCTTGCAGCACCCCGTTCTCCAGCCTTAACCCTGTTGGTCCAGACTGGAGCGCGAGCACATCCGCATCGCTAATTTGCTCCGCGGCCATGGCTGCGTAATCTGTCCCCACGCAGATCGGGGCAACCACGGCGCGCGAGAAGCAGTCCGCTACTACATTCAGTTTACCCGACACATGCTGAATATCGGTAGTAAACTCTGAGATCGTGGCCAGCTGTCTCTGCTGCCAGCCCGACCACGGTTCTGAAACCTTGGCCATCGCGAATGTTAGCGGCTTGTGGTCCACGAACGCAGTGAAACTGCGCCCTTCCAGCCAGAACTGGAAGTGGCGAATGGCCAGGTGGAGAGCCAGCAACTCCCTGTCGAACACGCTGTATTTACGTTCACTGTCGTGCAAAGTCCTGCTGAAAAAGGCGAGTGGCTGCCAAGCCCCGACGACGCGCTGCTCCACAACAGCCCCTATGGCCACATCTGAAGCGTCGGTGGTGAGCGCTATGCGGGCCGCCGAGTCTGGATGAGCCAGCAATGCGGCGTTTGCCAGGGCTGCTTTAACTTCCGAGAACGCCCGCTCTCGCTCCGGGGTCCATTCGACCCTATCCGCGGGTTTCTGTTTTCTGAGCGCGGCGTATAATGGTTGCATGAGCTGCGCTGCGCGGGGAAGGAAACGATTATAAAAGTTCACCATTCCCAAAAATTCTTGTAGCGCCCTGACCGTTTGAGGCCGGGGAAAATCCGCCACAGCGCGAACCTTGTCGGGCAGCGGGACCGCTCCTTCTGGAGAGACGCGGTGCCCCAAAAAATCAATCTCCGTTACGCTGAACTGGCATTTCGCCGGGTTGATTATTAAGCCGTGCTCCTCCAACCTCCGGAGAACCATCGTGAGGTGGGTTTTGTGTTTGTCTTCAGACGCGCTGGCTACCAGGATATCATCCAAGTAGACGAACACGAACGGGAGATCGTGCAGCACTGCATCCATCATGCGCTGGAACGTCTGTGTCACTCCTTTTAACCCAAAAGGCATGCGCAGGAACTCGAATAGACCGAACGGAGTTATTACTGCTGTTTTGGGTACGTCCTCAACGCGCACTGGGACCTGGTGGTAACCACGGACCAGGTCTATTTTGGAAAAAATGCGTGCCCCGGCGAGATGAACGGAAAAATCCTGTATGTGGGGAATCGGGTAACGGTCGTGCGCCGTGGCATTGTTCAACCTGCGGAAATCACCGCACGGCCGCCACGATCCCTCAGCCTTAGGGACCATGTGTAGCAGGGATGCCCAAGGGCTGTTTGAGCGCCTGATGATGCCTAACCTTTCCAGGTTGGCAAACTCCTCGCGCGCTATGGCCAGTTTAGCTGCGTCCAAGCGCCGAGGTCGTGCAAAAATGGGCGGCCCGGTGGTGGTGATAAAATGCTCCACCCCGTGTTTAGCGATGGCCGCCGAAAACGTTGGGACCGTGAGTGCTGGGAACTGAGTGAGCAGTGTGTGGAACTTACCGCCTGTAGCTGTGACGTTGGCTTGTGCTGTTGGCCTGGTCACTCGAGCTATACAGGGAAGAGAGTCAAAGGACAGTGCATTAACTAGGCGCCTGTTAGCAACATCAACTAGTAAACCATGTGCACACAGAAAATCAGCCCCCAGTATACGGTAATTCAGTGCTGCTATGACAAAAGTCCACTGATATGTACGGCCGTGTAGAGATAAGAGCAGAGTCCTCTCACCGAAGGTCTTAATGTCCGAGCCGTTTGCCGCCAACATCTCGGGGCCGCTAGATCTTGCCAGCCGGTCAGCGTAGGTCGGCCGGATGAAGCTCTTCTGGGCTCCGGTGTCCACGAGGAAATGCCTCCCCGAGCGTGTGTCCGTCAGGTAGAGCAGCTTGTTTTCCTCCCTGAGGGTCGCAGCTGCTACCGACCCCCGGTCTTGGCGTTTCCCGAGCGCTTGAACTGGCATGGTGGCGTACATCTGTGTGCCTTCTCTCCGAAGCAGCGGTGGTAGAAACAAAGCGTGTCTCCCTTGCGCTCCTTGGCCCCCGCTGCTGCTGCCGTCAGTGGTTCCTCGCCTCCTCTGGTCGTCTCGCTGGGCTCCGCCGCTGCCGTGGTGACTGTGAACGCCCTGGTGGCGATGATGATCCGGTCTGCCTCCTGGGCTAGCGCACGAAAGTCCCGCGTGGCCAGCAACGGCGAATTGGCCAGGGCTGCTCTCGCCGCTGTCGGAAGGTTTCGGAGGAAGAGGTGGGCAAACAGAAAATTGTCATCGTCCGTGCCCCTTCATGCCAGCATCTTCTCCATGAGGTCTATGGCCGAACCATCTCCTAACTCGGTCCGCGTCAGAAGCCTCTCTGCTCTCTCACCGTCCGAGAGTGTGTAGCACTGGATGAGCGCAGCCTTGAGCGCCTCGTATCTGTTGCCGGTTGGTGGCTGATCGAGCAGGCTCGCTACGTGCTGAGCTGTGTGGGCGTCGAGCACTGCGACCACGTAGTAAAATTTGGTGTCATCTGCCGTTATTCCCCGGAGGGCGAACTGCGCCTCGATGATGTGGAACCAGGAGCGCGGGTTGTGCTGCCAAAAATCCGGTAGCTTGACTGCAACCGCACATGCGTGGCTGGAGGTTCCCGTCGAGGTTGGCTCCGGGGATCTTGTCTCGTGTTCCATGATACGTCTTGGGTCACCAGTGTGGAGCGTGTAAATGAAGAGGCAGATTCGTCTCAGACGATTTATTACACACTCTCACATCTCAAGCATAGACAGAATGACATTCCAGCAGAAACTCCTCTCGTAAATATCATGGCATTCTTCTAGCATTTTCTAACACACAAAAGATGACCTTTGCGTCACATCACATTCAACCCCCTCATCCTTAACACCTCACTGTTATCTCACTAGGAAACCCCTGCTCTTTGTTACCACTGTCTCCTGTCTGAGATGGTACATAATCAGGCTCTCCCCAGGTGCCACAAGGTGAGCTTTGAGAGGGGAACCGCTGTAATCGTGTTTGGTGACATGTATAGTCTGAGACAACTGGGGATGTAGTTCAGCAAACGGTTTCACAAAAACTAAATATTACTCTTTTATTATGCAACTACCAGTGTTGGACAAGATACTAAAAAATAGTAACTAGTTACAGTTAGTTATTTCTTTTCAAAAGTAACTGAGTTACTTTTGAGCTACTGCATGATTAACGTAACTAGTTACTTGGAAAAGTAACTTTCACGTTACTTTTAAATGTATACTTAAATCATCTTGCACACACAGCAAGATCAATGGCCCCTTGTTCTCATCAGATAAAAAGAAGAAAAAGAAAACCGATGAGAAAAAAGTCTCATCTTACAGAGAAAAATGTCTCACATTTACATAAACTATAGTAATCAGTAGAAAGACAGAAATTTACTAGAAATAAAGTTGTAAATTCACAGTGAAAAATCTGGACCACCTGGTGGGCTGTTTTTGGCCCATGAGCTATATGTTTGACACCCCTGGACCAGCCCATTAAAAATGCATATTTAGAGGATTTACTTCCATGAAATAGTTTCATATCACAACAGCATGTAAATGAATAAGATAAAATAAAATAGAAAGCACAGATAAATGAAAGTTCACTGCTTACAAGAAGCTGTTCTTTACTGCAACAAATCACAGTCACTTTTTCTCTGTGCATAAGAAAACTTTAAATGCATTTAATGCGGACATTAAATGCGAGCTTCTTGCTCAAAAAAATACTCATGTTTAACCACAGACGTAGGAGCTGTTGGGGGCTACTCACCACTCGGACAACAGGCAATCAGGGCTCGATATGAGAAGTCGCCACCGCCACGGCATTTCTTCCTACTGGGCTGCGGCATGAACTGGGGCAGGACAGGAAACCGACCCGTGGAGGAGATTGACAGCTGTGCCAGCTATGGTAGGGTCAGTTTATTTGCACTAAAAATATCTATCCATATTTAATAAAACGAGTAATGCATCTGATCAAATTTCAGTAACTGTACGCATTACTGAATTTTTGAACAGTAATTTCATTACACAACACGTTACTGCAGAAGTAGTGGCATTACAGTAACACGTTACTTTGTAACGTGTTACTGTAATGCCACTACTTTGTAACGTGTTACTCCCAACACTGATGACTACTGATATAGCTACTAGCCACGTGCATAGTGTGAAGTCTACATCAATGGGGCTCGCTATGCATGCGCTTGATTGCGTGTCACAATGTAGCACTCCCCTGGAGCGCAGGATATAAGACCCAAGTGCGAGACTTAAGTTTGCAGATTTATTCACACAAATTAAAGCGCAGTGCATGGGCTGGAAACAAACTCAAAACCGAACTGGACATAACAAAATTCACCGGCAGAAAACTCAGTCATGAAACAATCACAGGACTGAAATAAACACGACAGTAACACGCAGAAGCGTGAAATAACGCCAACGGGGTAAGGACACCACAACTAACACAGACTAATACAGGCATATATAGACAGAGGTTAATCACAGCAACACCGAACAGGTGGGGAGACCAATCATGACTGACAGCAGACACCTGGGGGAACAATAATGGCAGGTATGGGAAGCTGGATGGGCGGGGCTGCATATACGATCACTGACAGGGGACTCACAGAAACTCGAACAGAGGATCAGGGGAGACAAGACCATGACAATAATACTACTAACAATAATGAAAATAATAACAATAATCAACTGAAAAGCGAGCAGGGACAAATCCTGCGCGACACAAGAGACATGACAATGAAAACAAACACAACAGCCAAACAGAGCTGAAGCAGGGAAAACACAAAAAATAATCAAAATAAACTTTAAAGTGTGATCATGGTCCCCAGACCATGCCCAGAACCTGACATTGTGTGTATGAGCCATGTGTCACGCCGATTAGCTAGAAGGTGATAACATGTTTTCATTTAACGCTGCTCAGAAGTTTTGATTGGATTTTGCATATACCGTTTCATAGTATATCTTACTATCACTAACTACTATGTCTACTGCTACACTGCTGGTTCGGGTGTGTAGTGTTTGGGCAGTGCATTAGGGCTCAGCTATGCATATGTCTGCTTGTAGTGCTAGCTGTGAGACTTGCTAGCTAGCGTGAAAAGCGTGAAAATCCTACAAAATTCTGTAGTTATAAGCTAATCAAAGCCGTTTGGCTCAACATTGTACACGTATCTGTACAAATGTTATTCTATCTGTATGTTGTGTTGTTATCTGTATAAACAGTATGTCTGTTCTTGCTTTTCTTCTTCTCCCCCAACCAGTTGTGGCAGATGACTGCTCATCCCTGAGCCTTGCTCTGTCAGAGGTTTCTTCCTAAAAAGGATTTTTTTTTTCTTCCCTCTGTCACCAAGTGCTTGCTCATAGGGGATTGTTTGATTGTTGGGGTTTTCTCTGAATTACTTATGATTCCTGCCTTATGTATCTAGTGTCTTGGGATGACTTTTTGTTATGATTAGGTGCTATTTTAATACAATTGAATTGAATTGTGAATTTTGGTTAAATATCCTTCACCAGTAAATGATCTTGATTTTCCAAATTGTTGTTATGGAACATGGTTAACTCAGATAGACAGAAAAGAAATGCACCGTTTGTTCTGCAGAACCTTTAGTTCATCACATCTTTCTGCCATCAAGCGCAGCTACTTTGTAACTGTTGTGGAGGTCAGTGCAGGACAAGTCACCAGCTGAGTCTAGATTGTTACCGGTGTGTTTCACTTCTTGTTTCACATGCTTTTTAGTCCTGACAAACAAAAAGAAACCCTCTGATGTCTGTCTGCTTGTGCTATTCTTTTAATTAATGGGCTTCAGTCAGGTGTATCCAAGTTAATACATAGAAACCAGTAGAATGATGTTCATAAATCAACACCAAAGTGACAGTATATGCAGTCCCTTTAATTAATTAGCCGTCTCATCTTGGAGTGCAACAGTTAACCCAACTCCTCAGAGGTCACCCATGGTGGAATTCTGATGAGGAAAGTGAATGGTTGAACCTCCACAGGGGGTATGGCCCCAGAAACAGGGACAAATAGAAGTGCTTCAGTATATCTGAGATCGGGTTGGCATACAAGGCTTTAATCGGTGCTCCACTTACAGACATAGAGAGCTCACTGCAAGGAGTCTCCTGTTAAATTGGAGCCCTGGTGATCTATTTAAATGTCTGCTTAAGTAAACTCCCCAGGGAGTGAACAGTATTTTAAAAGCTTTTGAACTGAACTGTGTTTAATTGCTATGATATTTGAATGTTAGTAGCTGTAATGTTAAGAGCACAACCACTGCAGCTGCGTGTCCAATTATTCTGAAATGTAATTGCATAATAGACACATAGAGGGCAGTGTACAACTACTCATTATTGACAGATACTGTATTGCATTATAACATAGTATGTTCAAACATGTAAGTCAAATATATGCTTGAAGGCTTGTAGCTGGAGTTCAGATAATACAAGCTAAAATCAAGTTAAACGTATTTAGTTTCAAATAAGGTTATAATCAGTTGCTTCCCGTTATCCTTAGAGGGAATCCAGGAAAACAGCAGTCGTTTGGCCCTTCGTCCAGTGGCTTCACACTCTACCAAGCAGCATCCACAGCTCCTCAGGTGCTTGTTTCTGTGGCTGATCTGGCGGCACTGCCTGATTGCAGGAGGTTACCCTCTCATATTCCCTCAGAAATCTTCTGACTGTGATCCCAAAATGATCTGTTCAGCCAAGCACACCGACAGAGGAACAAAAAGAACAGCCTCTCTCTGCATCTCCGCTCCTTGAAGACTGCCGCTTGTTAATCTGGTGTATTCAAGGATGTCTGGCAAAATGCCAAGAGTCCTGCAACGCAAAGTCATGTACATGCACATGAAACTAACATGGCAGGACAGGACACACAGGCGCAGACTTTTAGGTACATTTATTGTATTTTTGTGTGAGTTGGCAAGAGTGGCACAGGAGAAGAAAAAAGCTGAGTCAAAGAGATCATACCAAAAATTTCCTCTTAATTCACCTTGATAAAAATGAAGGAAAAAGTGATTTAATGTTTGTTTGAACAATCCTTTTGAGTTACTTCAGAAATAGCATGTCATATTACAAAGCTGATACAGCATGTTTCCGGATAACTGCCAATTTTATGGAACCACAAGTTTTATCACGGTCAAACTTTTATACTGATCCTTTGATGCATTGTTTTGCTTGGGCTTCCCACAGTGGGAACGTCTGGTTCCCCCACAAGCTAAATGACTCATTTTCAGCTGCCACTTTGCAAAGATCAATCAGGAAATGTATTTCCTATGCAGTTTCCACAGTCATGCATGGTAGGTTTATTAGTTGTCCTTAATGGCTCATAGGTTCATAGCCTCTGTGTTGATAAGAATGATTCTGGGGTGAGCCACAGGTCTGTTCGCCAGCCACACTTTCTGACCTCCAAAGAAACAGAAAAACCGAAAGATAGAGACGGAGAGACAGAAACATGGGACTGGAGGAGGAGAGGGCGGAGTAGTCAGGGGCTTGGTGAGCATGACAAGATGAAATAAAAAAATATATCTAACTGTCCAAACGTTGATATCTTGCACTTAACTCAGTACAGTAGGCACAACATCTGAAAGTGCTAAGTCCGCAATACAAAGGCCTGGACCTGATTCTGCATCAGGACACATTCTCACTAGGGCCAGTAGGTCCGTAGCATACCGATTCTCACCCCCCACCACTCCCATATGGGCCAGAATTTATGGAGTTGGCCATCAGCATGATGTGGCGTGATCAGTTTTTAAAAGAAACAGACTTTAGCTTCGGCTCGGGAGAAACTTTATACTGTGAGCAGTAGCGGCTTGTGGGACATGGGTGATCCCACCGAGGAGGCAAATTAATCATGAGCAGACACACACCTATACTTGCGAGGACCCTGAGTCTTTAGCTCCACAGATATTAAATGCAGCTCTTGCAAAGCCCCAAGAAAGCATCACTATGCTGACCAACATGCTATTTGAGACAACACAACACCAGCGTCATTCAGCATGATAAAATGTGACCAAGAAAAGTTGACAACACATCCTCACCCCAGCACCAACAACAAACAGGGTCAAATGAGACACAAAAAAGCCAAAATAATTAAATCAAATTAAAAGGAATGCATTGCAAGTATTTATAAAAGTGTCCCAAGTATTTGTAAAAGTGTCCTGTTTGTTGACTTGATGTCACTTGGTCCTGTTCAGTATGATTTAATGCATTATTTAAAAGTTGTGTGTCTCGTTAGTTACTACAAGAATGGTCATTTGTTGTTTAATATTAACATAAAAATGATTTGATTTTTTGGGGAGCACTTGGTGGGCTTTTGGTGTCTCATAAAAATGATTTCATTCATTACTGGTCCTGTTAGTCCAACTGAGCACCAATGAAAAATAGTTCCCACAATCATTTAAAGAGATGAAAATAAAACAGCATACAGGAGAGAAACAGATTTTAACTCACCGGTTACCGTGTCTTTACATGGATCTGGATAACTCTTCCTGTCATCAAATCCGGTTTTGAATCAGTGGTTGTAAAATGCAAAGCCAAGACTAGCGGAGAGTTGCTAAGTGGGTTAGCTTCACTCGTCCAGGTATCCTCCTGAGCGCCATCCTGCTGCAGCCTGACTTCTTTATAATGTCCAGTTTAGGGGAAGGTCTTGGATTGTTTTTATCCGAAGCTGGTGTTCAAATTGTAGTTTCCTAAACTTGTTAAAAAAGTAAATAGTACTGCTGGATATGAACATCTGTTGTATTCAGCACGCTGAAATATGTCATATGGGGACATTGTCAAAAGATGGACTGTGATTGGTTAGAGGTTATCCTCCTTCCATTTTTTTTCCAATGCAAGGAGATAGTGAATTTTCCATAGCAATAAATATAAACTGATTTCTGATTAATAAATAATTTCAGAAAGTATTCTCGCCTCCTTACCGCTTTTCCGGAGGTCCTGGTCACAAAGGCAACAGCCCAAGCAGAGAAGCCCAAACTTTCCTCTCCCCGGCCACCTGCTTCAGCTCTTCAGAGAGGATACCAAGACGTTCCCAGGCCAGCTGGGAGACATAATCTCTCCAGCATGTCCTGGGTCTGCCCCGGGGTCTCCTCCCAGTTAGAGACGGATTCTTGCCTCCTTAGTTACAAAAACAAACTAATTTCTGATTGGCTGATTAATGCTCCCACAGTGGCAAGCCTGTTTTTAACTCCTGTGGACTTCTGACAGGATTCTGACTACATGTTACACAATAATAATCATATAATATAAAATATATTTATTATCACAATGTTTGAATCATTTCTTCTCCTTTTCTTCTCAAATTTCTGAGGAAGCTCCGCCTCCTTTGCCTCCTCCCACAAGCCGCCACTGACTGTGAGTGGGCCCTCAGACCTTGGCGGACACATATACTCCTTGAGCACTTACATTGTATCTGTGTGTTCCATCCATCCATCCATCCATCCCAGAAATCTAGTAATGTAACCCATAACATTACTAAACACTGGTTATTACCCTACCTGGTTATTGAGTTTCCTGTTAAAATTATCCATCTATCCATTCATCTTCTACCGGGTTGCGGGGGCATCAGTCCAGGCAGAGTAGCCCAAAACCTCCACCCAGTTCACATAGCACCATGATCCATCCCCATGATCCATCCCTATGATCCCTCCTACAGGTGGTGAGCCCACTGGAGGGTGGACTCATGTGGCTCCTTTGGGTACACTGGGTCCTTGATGTAATGTTTTTCATGGAGCTCCACTAGCCTGCTCTTTGTCTAGCCCTTCACGTAGGACCAGTTTGCCTTGGGAGACCCTACCAGGGGCAAATTGCCCCCGATAACTTAGCTCCTGGGATCAGTCGGGCACTCAAACCCTTCCACCACGATAAGGGGGCAATCTATGGAGGGGCTGATGAAATTTTGATTTTCATCAATCAAATGTTCGATATGACTTCAATAAACACAATATTTTAGCCAACTTATTACCATTTGTGTCAAAGTTCTTCTGATTACATTATCTGCAGTCGTGGATTTGATTTCAATTGTGGCCATTTCTTTTCTTCTCATTGTCTAACAAATATCTGAGAGTTGCCACATTGTATTGTTTGTACACAATTCCTCACTTCCCCCGGGTCAAAGCTCATGACAGCTGAGTGGTTTTTGTTTAGCTTTTAAACCTCCTTTGTTTGTGTTCAGAGTTCTATTGGAAGTCCCTTTGTGTTGGTTCGCCAAGATATGACTGGGGTCCAATTCATGGAGAAGAGGCTGCTGCTTGTCAATAGTGACCCTGAATGGTGAAAAGGACTCCTGAGCTCCTTGAAGTAAATCACCGATGTTAGGCAAACCCCAGCCACTGATGCTTTGCTCCACGCAGGGCGTAGGTGAAAGGAGCCAGCGAGGCCCTTTGACATCTCAGCAGGGACCCTGTAATCCAACGCTCGTCAATGCTAATCTCCGAGGCTTTACACACACAAAGAGACCAGCAACACATGAATTATAATTGCTATCATTTCCTTGACGCTAACAAGCAAGTGGGAACAGCAATTCAAAGATAACCTGGGAAAAGAGAAAACCTTAGTTGAATTATCTTTTGTTAATGGCAGAAGAAAAATTACAGGCTGTACGTTTGCTCTTTGACAATGGTGTGCTGATTGGCTGTTCACGGCCAGTGAGGAGTCAAGGGTCAAGTCACTGTCACCTGAGTTGGTCTCTTTTCTTGTGCTGAGCAAGTTTGCATGAGAAATGCAAAAACACTTGAGAGGAACTTTCTTTGAGACGTGAAGAGGGTTTCAACCCCAGGTGGGCTAGGGCGCTAATCTGCTCGAGCCTCTGCGTACAAAAGCTGAATTTTTAATGGTTTACAAAGTCCTAATTTGTTTAAAGTTTTCTGATCTCTTTTCTGGGTTGTTCCCCTGCATTGTCATTCAGTAATACTCTTGAAAAGTTAGATAAATAACCCAAGGCAAGCTCGAGTGGTTGCTCTGATCTCTCACAATAAACTTTACTGAAATTTCAAAGCAAGTCTAGACCTCATCTTTGAGGCATGAGAATATTCTCAGCTCACAAATGACAAAACACTGCCACAGGTGGTTTATTCTTTAAACTATAAAACAATGCTCCACCTTATTTGTTCTTTGCTTGAATCTTGTTGGCACTTGTTCATAGATGAGGTAAAGGTCTGCTGAAGTAGGAGTAAAGAGCCACAATAAAAGGGTTATTACATTGGCATACACTAATGTTTCATCATAAAGTTTTTCTTTGTGCTCTTTTTATTCAGAGAAAGAAGAGAAAGAAGAGTAGCAGCTTTCCAGACACTTCTGGTGTCCAAGACAAACTTATTTAGCAGCCCAGAATTGTGCTTTCTTTATGGTTAAGTTAAAAATCTCTTTATCACCCTTTAGAAGCTTAAACATTCTCTTCCTATCCATTATAGTGACACGTGTGTATTTATCATGGTATTGATTCTTTCCAATCTTCAAACCAAAGCCCCCCACCCCCACCCCCCACCCCCCGAGCATTGACCACAGTTGGGATTAATGCCTAACAGGCTCTTAGATGTAGACTGAAAATAGCAAGTCACCCTAATCTGATGGATTTATCTTTTACCCACAATGAAAGCTGTTAGTGGTAATGTTTAGTGGACTGTAAATATAAGCTGTCCAGTATAATGGGGACTGCGGATGACATGGAGGACTGAGCACATCCACCACATGGCTTTTAGTCCATAGATTTTCAGTCAACAATGGTGGGCTGGGTGGCTGTGTGTGAGAAGTTTAAATCATCTGCAGCTGCTGTTTAAAACAAATAGTTAATCTGTGTTAGTCAAGATCAGAGCTACACACTTAGAGTTGAAACATCAATGAACTATTGGACTATTGGACACCAGTATGACATTTTTCTCCCAAATACCTGGATATGATGCTTAATTGATGTGGCAAGTTGAAATGTGGAGTGATGCTTTCCCTTTGCCTTTTCTATGATGTAGATCTGAGGATGATACATAGATGCGTTTTCACTTTCTGAAGTTGTAAAAACCACAACATTCAGATAAAAAATTATTGTGAGAACAAACTCCCAACAGAATTAAAAATATGCCACAACTTGAAAGCATTTTGCACACAAACAAGTAAAATTCTTAATAAACCAGATATGTCAGAATTAATTTAATTTAATCATTTGTCATGTTTCCCTAACGAGAAAAAAAGAATATACAATATCTCACAAAAGTAAGTACACCGCTCACATTTTTGTAAATATTTTATTTTATCTTTTCATGGGACAACACTGAAGATATGACACTTTGATACAATGTAAAGTAGTCAGTGTACAGCTTGTATAACAGTGTAAATTTGCTGTCCCCTCAAAATAACTCAACACACAGCCATTAATGTCTAAACCGCTGGCAACAGAAGTGAGTACACCCCTAAGTGAAAATGTCCAAATTATGCCCAAAGTGTCATGTTCGTGCGCTGCAGCACACAGGTGAAAAGGATTTGAGCCCAAATGCAGATGAAGTGAATGTGTTTATTAACAGAAAAACATACATACAAAGTGTCCCATTAATGCAATTCAAAATGAGGAGATAGAGAGATGAGCTGGCTACAAACTCCATTGGCTGGAGGAAAGATGAGCCCCACGCGCTCCCAGGCGGAACTGGGCAGCGGAGAGGAAGAGCAAAAATTAATGAGGCGGAAGACTTACATGAGGGTATGAGAGTGCAGTTGGCTCTGGAAAAACAACACCCCCCCGAAGTCCAAAAAATAGGAAAAACAACTAACTAGGAGTGAGCCTGATCATCAAACGTAGACTTATGCCGTCACACTGAGTGCTCACACTGTCACCCATAAATACCCCGTGTACTTAATGAGTGACAAGTGGATGCAGGTGTGCGGCGGCAGCCAGTGCATGAGTGCGTGTCAGCAAATGTGAGTAAGAATGAATGTTTGTGTGTGTGTGTGTGTGTGTGTGTGTGTGTGTGTGTGTGTGTGTGTGTGTGTGTGTGTGTGTGCGCGCGCGCACAGGGGAGTGGACAAATGATAATGGCAGTCAGCTGGTGGATGCTGGCAGAGAGGAGGAGGCATGGCTGTAGACTGGCAGGGAGCCCAGGACCCGGAGGCTCCTAAAACCTGCCAGCTGAGAATTAAGAAAACAATGATAAGGGAAAATACAGCCACAAATCATGGGTGGGGTTGGAGACGTCCAACCTGGCCCATGACACAGAGTGTCAATATTTTGTGTGGCCACCATTATTTTCCAGCACTGCCTTAACTGTCTTGGGCATGGAGCTCACTAGAGCTTCACAAGTTGCCACTGGATAGCTCAAGTAGGTTAATTTTGTCTTCTTTTAATTATTTATCTTTTGTTCTTATTAAAGACAAAAATAGAATAGAAAGGAGATGGCTGCAGTGTACAGTCGAAACATGTTAAGAAGGTAAAGACATCTCCTTTCTATTCTATTTTTGTCTTTAATAAGAACAAAAGATAAATAGTTGCCACTGGAATCTTCTTCCACTCCTCCATGATGACATCACGGAGCTGGTGGATGTTAGAGACCTTGCGCTCCTCCACCTTCCGTTTGAGGATGCCCCACAGATGCTCAATAGGGTTTAGGTCTGGAGACATGCTTGGCCAGTCCATGACCTTTACCCTCAGTTTCTTTAGCAAGGCAGTGGTCGTCTTGGAAGTGTGTTTGGGGTCATTATCATGTTGGAATACTGCCCTGTGGCCCAGTTTCTGAAGGTAGGGAATCATGCTCTGCTTCAGTATCTCACAGTACATCAGAATCAGAATCAGAATGAACTTTATTGCCAAGCATGTTTACACATACGAGGAATTTGACTTGACATTAGGCGCGTTCGGTAAGCGCTTCCTAATGACGCGGCAGCCATGCAAGGTGCCTCATCATACAGTGGGGGGTAAAGAGGGGAAGGGGGAGGGGGAGGGAACACATTGGGCAGAGAGAAAAAAACATATTTATCAGAATAGCGCTCAAATGAGCAAGATTATGATCACATAGAAAAAAAACCCTCAATGCACACTTAGCAGACAAGTTACAACACACACGTTAACAAAGCAAGTTGAGAGAGACAGTGTGTGTGAGTGTGTGTCAGTGTATGTGTATCAGTCATGCAATGTTGTATGCAGTGTGTGTATCAGTTACTGGTGAACAGCAAAAATCCTCTCCTGGGCAACGTTTAGATGTTATGTCTTTAGTGTCCTAAACATAGATAGCATGTCCACAAGAGTTCATCTCTCAGTGCATGTCAGATGGTAAATCCATGCTAGTCACATGACGCTGTCCTTGAGAGTTCAGATTACTGCACACCAGTTGTTTGGGTTAGGGAGCCAAGAGAAGCCAAAACTCCCTTCTGCTATATCTCTTCTCCTGGAGGAAGGACGCCGAATCAAGGCCTGATAAGCACAGTTCACTTAGAGCATGAAATTTCTTCTCTTATGCGATTCTGTGCATCACAATTTACATACACAGGCTTTAAAATCATTCCCTGGAGAGCACCCAGCGACTCCAGATGTTTTCCACCTTCCGAAACATAGATAAACATGTCCACAGAGTCCATCTCTCTTCAGTGCATGCCAGATGGTAAATTCCATGTTAGTCACATTTGCCGCTATCAGTGCTCTCCCCAGCTGGTCGAATATGTTGGAGGAGCTACGCCGGGTCCGCATTTTGATTAGCTCTTCCAACTTCATAAATTTTTGATACACCAGGAAAACTCCAAAGCCAAACAACAGAAATCCTGTGATCATGAAGCCAAAACAGGTAGATGTCTTCCACATCTTCAATCGAATCACGCAGACACATGAGTTCCAATTGTTCCATGAGTCTCTCCACTTGGGCTCCCCCTGGCCCAATTTTCTGTTGAAAAGTGGTGTCAATAGCATTAAAGCCCAGCTAAATTCCATAATTTCCATAATTTCCGTTTGGATCGAGATGCAGCAGAAGAAGAGCGAGACACAGACGGGACACAGCAAGCTGGGAACAGTAAGGGGAGGAGGAGAAGGGAGAGGAAAGAAATGCGTCTGCTCTGTCTGATAGCCGGAATGTTGGCATTCATGGTTCCTTCAGTAAACTGTAGCTCCCCAGCACTCATGCAACCCCAAACCATGACACTCCCACCACCATGCTTGACTGTAGGCAAGACACACTTGTCTTTGTACTTCTCACCTGGTTGCCGCCACACACACTTGACACCATCTGAACCAAATAAGTTCATGTTGGTCTCATCAGACCACGTGACATTGTTCCAGTAATCCATGTCCTTAGTCTGCTTGTCTTCAGCAAACTGTTTGCGGGCTTTCTTGTGCATCATCTTTAAAAGGGGTTTCCTTCTGAGACAACACCATGCAGACCAATTTGATGCAGTGTGCGGCGTATGGTCTGAGCACTGACAGGCTGACCCCCCACCCCTTCAACCTATGTAGCAATGCTGGCAACACTCATACGTCTATTTTCAAAAGACAACCTCTGGATATGACGCTGAGCATGTGTTTCTTTGGTCGACCATGGCGAGGCCTGTTCTGAGTGGAACCTGTCCTGTTAAACTGCTGTATGGTCTTGGCCACCATGCTGGAGCTCAGTTTCAGGATGTTGGCAATCTTCTTATTGCCTAGACCATCTTTATGTAGAGCAACAATTCTTTTTTTCACATCCTCAGAGAGTTCTTTACCATGAGGTGCATGTTGAACTTCCAGTGACCAGTATGAGAGAGTGTGAGAGCGATAACACCAAATTTAACACACTTGCTCCCCATTCACACCTGAGACCTTGTAACACTAACGAGTCACATGACACCGGGGAGGGAAAATGACTAATTGGGCACAATTTGGACATTTTCACTTAGGGATGTACTCCCTTTTATTGTCAGCGGTTTAGACATTAATGGCTGTGTGTTGAGTTATTTTGAGGGGACAGCAAATTTACACTGTTATATAAGCTGTACATTGACTACTTTACATTGTATCAAAGTGTCATATATTCAGCATTGTCCTATGAAAAAATATAATAAAATATTTACAAAAATGTGACGGGTGTACTCACTTTTGTGAGATATTGTATGGCTAATGTCTCATTCTGTAACATTGTACTTTACAAGCGACTGAAGGAAGTAGGCTGGACAGGGGGTTAAATAGGCTATAGTCACACTTACTTTTATTACTACTATTACTACAGTGTATTTTTTCCACTATTTTACTGTACTTTTACTGTGTAATGTATTTTTTACTATTGCACCTGTGTATTTGCTCTGAATTGTTTTCTGTATTATTCCATGTGTAAAATATGTCTCTGTCTGAGGGACTGCAGATGGAAATTAAATCAGAGAGCTAGCCATCAGAGAGCTAGCCATTAGGTTAGCTAGCCATCAGAGAGCTAGCCATTAGGCAGTGGTGGCCTAATGGTTAGGGATGTGGACTGGTGAGTGGAGGGTTGCGGGTTTGATCCCTGGACTTGCAGAATCAGATCTGGGTGGGATAGATAACATAGCAGTGTTTGTCCCACCCTCCTTAACCCCACCGTGGTGCCTTTGAGCAAGGCCCTTAACCCCAACTGCTCCAGTGGAGCTGCTCAGTGGCCACAGGTCAGTCTGTGGTTGGACTGGGCAGCTTCCTGGTGTGAATGTGTAACTGTGTGAGTGTGAACAGGGCATCCTTGACAAAGAGAGGTTGCCTCTCAATGGAACTACCCTGTATAAATAAAGGTTAAATAAAATAAAAATAAATAAATAATCTGGTACTAGGCATATTTTCCTCTGATTAATGCTGCTGTACATGGTCCCTGTTCAGTAAACTAAGCTAAACTATTGTGAATGGCAATTTGCTTCTTATTTGAGGACCTGTTTGATGGTGACAGTGGTGAACTATTTGAACTGGGTGACTTTCAAATAATAATGTATTAGTTGCCAGGTTGAGACAAATATCCATAGTTTTCTGCTAAATGACAACAGGTGATATTAACCTAGTTGTGGTATTGGCATTGAAATCTTTACACTACCACTATAGCTGCCCTCACTGAACAGCTCAAATGTAAATATCATGATCATTATGAATCTGTGATTTTCTAAAGAACAATTATTCCACGATAATGTTTTTTTTTTTCAAGAAGTATAGAATTTTATTCTGCCAGGAGTTTCCGTGAAACTTGACGTTTGCAGATGGCATTGTGGTCTGTAGTGAGAGTAGAGAGCAGGTAGAAGAGTACCTGGAGAGGTGGAGGCATGCTATGGAGAGAAGAGGAATGAAAGTCAGTAGAAGCAAGACAGAATGAATGTGTGTGAACGAGAGGGAGGCAGCTGTAATGGTGAAGATGCAAGGAGTAGAGGTAGTGAAGTTATGAGTTTAAATACCTGGAGTCAACCATCAAAAGCATTGGAAAACACACAAGAGAGGTGAAGAAGAGAGTGCAGGCAGGGTAAAGTGGGTGTAGACGAGTGTCAGGGGTGATATGTGACAGATGGATACCAGCAATAGGGAAGATTTATAAGACGGTAGTGAGACCTGCTATGATGTATGGTTTGGAGACAGTGGCACTAACAAAAAGACAGGAGGTGGCAGAGCTGAAGATGCTAAGATTTTCACTGGGAGTGACTAGGAGGGACAAGATGAGTATACCAGAGAGACAGCTCACATTGAGCAGTTTGTAGACAAAGTAAGAGGCAAGGCTGAGATGGTCTCGACATGTGCAGAGGAGAGATAGTGGATATGTTGGATAAAGAATGTTGAAGATGAAGCTGCCAGGCAGGAGGAGAAGAGGAAGATCACGGAGAAGATTCCTGGATGTAGAGAAGGAGGACATGGAGAGGGTTGGTGTTACACAAGAAGATGCAAGGGATAGGGTGAGATGGAGGCATATGATCCGCTGTGGCGACCCCTAAAGGGAGCAGCCTAAAGAAGAAGAAGAATTTCATTCTGCACCTTTCTAAAAAGTTTTTTTTTTTCTGCATGAAAATGTCATCAATAAAACCTTTAAGTTAAGATGAATCTTTAAAAAAACTTTAATGTTCAGTTAATGTCTGATTGACAAAAAAAATCATTTCTAAAATGACTTGGTCAAACCTTATAAAACCTACAACCAGTGCTGCATTTTTAAGAATAAATACATAAATTGGTTCAGACTATTTCATTTAATTGGATTTATTTAAAACCTGTAATCCATAAACTAACAGAATTGCTGGTACTGTATAAAGGGGTTGGAAATTGGAAAAATAAATAAGTATTAAGTTTGTACAAACATAAAATAGGAATTCCATGGAAATGTACTTAAAAAAGAATTTTTGCCTAAGATAACCAAGTGTGTTGGTAAATTATCAGTGTGAGTCCTTTTAACTTTAATTACCGTCTTTGGGTTGTGGGGATGATTGCTACATGGTGTAATTGAAGAGTACATCAAACACTGAGGCAGAAGTGGCTACTGAAGACAAGTGTAAGGCTGTGTGCATACAGAGTCCCACAGATTACAGCCTCGAGCTTATCATCATGACAGTCGGATGGTTAAAGGCCCCATTTTATGCCATTTCCAGGGATTAGCTTTAAGGGTCGTATTTTGACGGTCATCAGTGTGTTTTTGCTCCAGATTTCCCGTCTTACACCAGTGGTTTTGTTAGTTTCTGTCAGCATGTTGTCTGCTTTTTAGGCTTTTACGTCACATCATCTAAATACCAGTTGACAGTGCGCCAGTGTCCTGACGATTTGTGCTGATCAAATAATGCTACCGTAGTGCCAGTCAACAGCAGAGACCATCGGTTTATGCTACTTTGTCAAACTACTGTTGCTTATCGATAAGATTTTTGTACCTCTGTGGGGAGCGTGAAATGATGAGTCTGAATCATTTCTCAGTTCAGGTTTTAATGTCGTGTTCACATCCCCAGCTATCTCTCAAGAACAGAAGAGCCAGAGCTGAGTCAAAACCTTCTCTTTTATACACACAAGGACAAAGGAAGAATCACATATCACAGTCAACTCCCCTATTGACAATAACTCTCCCCCCGCACCCTTCAGTCCTCCGCCTGGGCCCCAGGAGGTCAGGACGTCCTTTCAGCTCCTTATCGCCGTACCTCCGTCTTCTTGTTGTTATCCGCAGGCGGTCCAGACATATTGTCCCATCTAAGACGTGAGGTCAATCCACACATGCAATCTCAAGCATCCCATAGTGCTTATACATATGTAGGTAAAAATACATGAGCTACATAACCGCCCCCCCCCAAACGACGAAGAATGGACAATATATAAGAGTTAATAAAACATGATAACCTCAATAGCATAGTCTATACCACATGATCATATCAAAAATCAGTGATAACCTCAATAGCATAGTCTATACCACATGATCACATTAAAATTCAGTCTGTACGCCGTCTGGGCTTCAAACGTCTTCCGAATCTGCTGTAAGCAGGTCTCGCCGTCCCTGCAGCGCCGTCCTGCAAAGAATCTGCAGACTGAGGAAGAGAGTGGTTATTTGATCCCTGCGGGGGCTCAGGGACGTGTTCCCTGGGGGGTCTGCCACGTCGAGGTGCCCTCGCTACCGGTACAGACTCATCGTTCATCACAAAAGCAGGCTTTAGTCTGTCAATACTAACTGTCTCTTTTCTGTCTCCCAAATCTAGCACAAAATGCTTATCACCAGTTTCCAGCACCCTATACGGACCATCATATGGCGGGCGGAGGGTCGGTCTCAGAGCCTCATGCCTGACAAAAACGAACTCGGCATTTTTCAAAGCTTTGGGAACAAAAACGCGCGGAAAAGTGTGATGAACGGGGCCCGGGAGTGTGTCTGCTCCCATGCCAATCAGAGGCCCCAGAGCCGGGGGGCGCCCCGGCTCCGGATGCTCTGGTAGGAATTCACCGGGCAGCCTGAGAGGTTGTGCAAAAACTAACTCGGCTGGGGAGGCATTTAAATCCTCTTTGGGCGCAGAATGCAACCCCAATAAAACCCATGGTAGTTTGTTTACCCAATCTGCATCTGTAAGCGACGCTCTGAGGGCTGCCTTCAAAGACCTATGAAAACGCTCGCATAAACCATTAGCCTGGTGGTGATAAGTGGTAGTGCGATGAATTTTCGCTCCTAAGCTGCTGGCCATCGCTGACCAGAGCTCAGAGACAAATTGAGGCCCTCTGTCGGACGTAATATCGGACGGAACCCCGAAACGTGCTACCCAAGCCGTCAAAAAAACGCGAGACACCTCTGCAGCTGTGGTCGATGTCAGGGGGACCACTTCCGGCCAACATGTGGTTCGATCCACCATTGTCAAAAGATGTGTGAACCCCTGCAACGACGGTAGGGGGCCCACGAGGTCGACATGCACATGATCGAATCTCTTGGCCGGAATGTGGAACGGTTCTAAGGGAGCTTTTGTGTGTCTGTGAATTTTGGCCCGCTGGCAAGCCATGCAGGTTCGTGCCCACTCTTTCACATGCTTGCGCAGGCTCGGCCAAACAAACTTCTCCGCTACAATTTTCACAGAAGCACGCACTCCTGGGTGCGCCAGGGAGTGAACCGAGTCAAAAACGCGGCGGCGCCACGCGGCTGGGACTACCGGGCGCAGTCGCCCAGTCGATACATCGTAGATTAGGGGGGGCATACCGGTTTTCAAACACCTGCTGTCCAGCCTTAACCCCGTTGGTCCAGACAGGAGCGCGCGCACGTCCGCATCACTACCCTGTTCCGCTGCCATGGCTGCGTAATCTATTCCCACGTGAACTGGGGCCGCGTGTGCTTCCGCGCTGCTATTTTGCCTTGCGGCTGCGGTAGTATAATCTGCCTCTGCGCACACCGGTGCTGTGACCGCGCGAGAGAGGCAGTCTGCCACTACGTTGAGTTTACCCGCTACGTGCTGAATATCAGTGGTAAACTCCGAAATTGCGGCCAGTTGCCTCTGTTGCCGGCCCGACCAAGGTTCTGAAATTTTGGACATCGCAAAAGTGAGCGGCTTATGGTCGACAAAAGCGGTGAAACGCCGACCTTCCAGCCAAAACTGTAAATGGCGGATGGCCAAATGGAGCGCTAACAGCTCCCTGTCAAACGTGCTGTATTTCCGCTCGGCTTCGTTCAAGGATCTGCTGAAAAATGCCAGTGGCTGCCAAACCCCGGCAACATGCTGCTCCACGATCGCCCCATGGCCAAATCTGATGCGTCGGTGGTGAGCGCTATTCGGGCTGATGGGTCAGGATGAGCTAGAAGCGTGGCGTCAGCCAGGGCTTTTTTTACCTCCGAAAATGCGCGCTCCCGCTCCGGGGACCACTCGATAGGATTGGAGGGTTTTTGTTTTTTGAGCGTGGCATATAATGGTTGCATGAGCTGCACTGCGTGGGGTAGGAAATGGTTATAAAAATTTACCATTCCTAAAAACTCCTGCAATGATTTGACCGTTTGTGGTCGGGGAAAATCTGCCACTGCACGCATCTTATCTGGTAGCGGGATTGCCCCTTCTGGGGAGACGCGGTGTCCCAAAAAATCGATCTGCGCCACGCCAAACTGGCACTTGGCTGGATTAATTATTAACCTGTGCTCTCCCAACCTCCGAAAAACCGCAGTGAGGTGTTTTTCGTGTTCCTCTTCTGAAGTACTGGCGACTAAAATGTCGTCGAGGTAGACGAACACAAAAGGGAGATCGCGTAACACGGCATCCATCATACGTTGGAATGTTTGTGCGGCGCCTTTAAGACCAAATGGCATATGCAAAAACTCAAAAAGTCCAAAAGGGGTTATTACCGCTGTTTTAGGAATGTCCTCAGGACGGACTGGAACCTGATGGTAGCCGCGAACCAGGTCTATTTTAGAAAAAATGCGCGCCCCCACTAGATGCATTGAAAAATCCTGAATGTGCGGGATTGGGTAGCGGTCATGCGCTGTGGCGTTGTTTAGTCTGCGGTAATCGCCGCAAGGTCTCCAGGAGCCGTCAGCTTTAGGGACCATATGCAGCAGCGAAGCCCAGGGGCTCTTCGAGCGGCGAATAATGCCCAGCCTCTCCAGGCTGGCGAACTCCTCGCGCGCGATGGAGAGCTTAGCGGCATCCAAACGCCGAGCTTTCGCAAAGACGGGGGGGGCCACTGTAGTGATAAAATGCTCCACCCCGTGTTTCGCAACTGTTGCCGAAAAAGTAGGAACCGTGAGCGCTGGAAATTGGGTGAGGAGTGTGTTAAACTTACCGCCTGCTGTGGCGACGTTGGTCTGCACCGGTGGTGGGGACACTCGAGCTGCACAAGGAATAGAATAGAAAGATAGTGCATTAACTAATCGTCTGTTGGCAAGATCAACTAACAAACCATGTGAGCACAGAAAATCGGCACCTAACATGTTGAAGCTCACCGCCGCTATGATAAAAGTCCATTCATAAGTGCGGCCGTGCAAGGACAAAGGCAAAGTCCTTTCTCCGTAGGTGTTGATGCTCGAGCCGTTCGCCGCCGTTGCCCCGTCACCACGGGGGCCAGCCAACCGGTCAGCGTAGGTAGGGGTGATGAAACTCACTTGGGCTCCGGTGTCTACAAGGAAGTGCCGCCCGGAGCTCGCATCTGTGATGTACAGCAGCTTATTTCTTTCACCGAGAGCCGAAGCTGCTAACGAATCCCGGTTTCTGGAGTTTCCCGAGCTCTTGTAGCTGCACGGTGGCACACACCTGTGTGCCTTCTCTGCGAAATGCCGGTGATAATAACAGAGGCCATCTCCTCCGCTGCGCTGGGGCCGCGTCGCTGCCATTGTTGGTGGGGCTGGCTCTGCTGTCTCTGGCTCTCTGTTGCCTCGGGTCGCCGCACCTAGGTCTGTTGCTGCAGCTGTGGCCGTCTGCTCGCCGCAGGAGTCGAGGAGTCGCTGCTCCTCTCGGGCCATCGCACGGAAGTCCCGCTGGGTCACACAAGGCATGCCGGAGAGTGTCCCTCTCATGTGTGCCGGGAGGTTGCTTAGGAAGATGTGCTGAAATAGGAAATTATCGTTGTCCGATTCCTTCAGCTGCAGCATGTCTTCCATCAGGGTGACTGGCCTGCGCCCTCCCTGGCCGTGCATAGCCAGGAACCTCCTAGCCCTCTCTTCGGCTGAGGGTGTGAAACACTCGGTGAGGGCAGCCTTCAACTCGCCGTATTTGTTGTCAGCGGGTGGCTGCTGTACCAGGCTCCGCACGCATCGAGCTGTGCGGTTGTCGAGTCTTGCGATGACCTGGTAAAACTTAGTGTCATCCGCCGTTATTCCTGCGAGCGCGAACTGTGCCTCAGCCTGGAGGAACCACGAGTCCGGGTTGTCCTGCCAGAATTCTGGCAGTTTAACGGAGACGGCGCTCGCTCGGGCAGACTCCGACAAGTCTGGATCGCGAGAATCGCTTCCCGGCATTCTCAAACGTCTCTGGTCACCAATGTGGGGAGCGTGAAATGACGAGACTGAATCATTTCTCAGTTCAAGTTTTAATGTCGTGTTCACATCCCCAGCTATCTCTCAAGAACAGAAGAGCCAGAGCTGAGTCAAAACCTTCTCTTTTATACACACAAGGACAAAGGAAGAATCACATATCACAGTCAACCCCCCTATTGACAATAACTCTCCCCCCGCGCCCTTCAGTCCTCCGCCTGGGCCCCAGGAGGTCAGGACGTCCTTTCAGCTCCTTATTGCCATACCTCCATCTTCTTGTTGTTATCCGCAGGCGGTCCAGACATATTGTCCCATCTAAGACGTGAGGTCAATCCACACATGCAATCTCAAGCATCCCATAGTGCTTATACATATGTAGGTAAAAATACATGAGCTACACCTCTCCCATTTTTGTACCTCTCTTAAAGTTAAAACTCACAACAAGCTACATTACATACTGTATTTATTTATCACATACTATTGGAGCTTGGGCAGCATGTTTTGATTGTGACATTTTTAAGGTAGCACATTTTGATGTACTAGTATTTTCCATCAAGTAATGCTTCCAGTAGCTGCATCAGCTATTTTACACCCCCCGACACTTCAAGGGCACCATCAGAGCATGGGAGCCATGTTTTCATAATCTATTTACATATTCTGAAAATGGCTGTGGATTGTGGATCAAAGAATAATTAAGAATAAGAATAAAATAATTTCATAATTCCACCTACTGTACAGGGATTTTCTGGTTTAATTACATAAAGCTTACCTTAAAAATTACTCTTTCTGAAAGGCTGCTTAATTTTAACTGTGCATTACAGACACTGCATGATTGATATCTACATATGTACAAGTTAGAAGACGGGGGGTTGTGCCTTTCGGCTATGTGGGCTCCCCTGGGTGGGTGGGGGGGCTTCTTTGGGCATGGGGGTCCCCGGGGTGTGCGGCGGTGGCGATGGGGGGGGGGTGAGACCTGCTGTGGGGGTGCCTGGGAGGGCTCGCGCTGGGGGGCGCAGGCCGGTCTCTGGCCTGAGGGGTGGGATTGCTGGCCTCCTGGCACCTGGGGCCCGGGGACTGGCGTTGGCCCCACTGGGGGGGGGGGGGGGTTGTCGGGTCCAGGGGAGTGGGCCCGCCATGCCGGCCGCCTAGAGGGCCTGGTCTCCCTCGATCATCCCTCGGGGGGCAGATGCCTGGCTTTCCTGGGGCTTGCTGACCTCAGGCATTTGTGCCCTGTGGGAGTTGGCGGCGCTGCCTTGCCTGCTCCGGGTTCCCGTCTTTGTATATTTCCTGATAAACCACTCACATGCACACACTTATTTTGCGCACGCTTTCATATATACACACACAGACACACACGCACAAATGTCTCTCCTTTAACAGGTGTGGATACCAGACTCATGCTGAGACATCTTCGGTGAAAGAAGCAGTTTGTCTTCTGTGTGTTTTAGTTGTTGGTTTGTTTGTCATTTTGTCTGTTCCCCTTTCCTTTCTTTCCCCTTCCACACACTTCCTTTCCCTATTCCCCCTCCTGTCAGGTCCTCCATGGGTAAAATAATTTAAATAAAGTATTAAAAGTTATTACAGGAGGAGTTTACAACAATATACAGTACAAAGTTAGGTACTGTATAAAGCTCCTTTTGGCAAAGTAAATCTGTTTTGGTACAATAAGGGTAACAGATCTCTGTTCTGCTTACCTACCTGCCTGACAGGACAAGGGAAACCCTTGGAATCCACGCGATGGGGGGGGGGGGGGGGTGAGACCTGCTGTTGCTTGGAATCCACGGAGAAATCCCGGTTTCACTCCGGGATTTCTCCGGTTTCCTCCTGCATACCAAAAACATGTAGGTTTAGGGCGCTCGCGCACGCAGCGACCGGCAGCCGGTGGCTTGTCACCAGACTGCAAACCAAATCTACCTACGGGTACAAATAAGTAACAAAAAAAAAAAAATAAAAATATGTCATGAATGGCCCCTCGTGGCAGAGAGAGGGACCCACACGCCAACTGAAGTTTGTGGTTTTTATTAACAAAAAGCAAACTAGGTGCCAGAGTTAGACAAGACAAAAATCCAAGTACAGGAAATTAAGGTAAACTCAAGGAATAGAACCAGAACAGGAACTGAATTCTGGTGGTGAGGAGAGAGGATTATTGTTGAGACTGCCGCATTGAAAAAACAATCTGACAGTCTTTAAATAGTTTGGGAACAAAATGAAACAATGGGCAGCAGGTGCGGGCTGCATGAGCGGGAAGGTGACCTCATGAGACAATAACTCACAGCTGAGGCAATTAGGGAACAGGCAGTGAGAAGATGACAGGGTGGGAGTGTCTGGAAGAGGGGGTAAGGCATACATGTCACAAAGAAATCAAAATATAAATCCTAAATTACAGAAACTGACAAAATAATAATAAAACTGAAGACTAACAGAATGAATAACTAACAGAACAATAAACCACCAAGAAGACATCATGACTCAATACACAGAAAAACAACACAAAACTGGAAAAATTCAGAAAATATTCAGACATAAATTAAGAGCCTGAGCCCGGTGAAACACCGCACTCAGTCTCATGACAATATACAAAAACGGGAGCTCGCTGGAGCCACACATAGCCTGAAAGAGAGGGAAGGAGAAACAGGATTACTCGCGAGAATAATCAGAGGGATGGAAGGTGTGAGAGGAGGAGAGATCTTACAAGATAACTAGAGGGCCCAGTATGGAATTCCTGCATGTGACACAATTGGGGAGGAATGGATAGGTAGTCTTGGGTGGAACAGTCCGTTGTTTTGAGGGAGAATGGGTCAGGTGAGCGCCCGCAGCCCCGGAGACACACTGCTGAAAGTGGCAGCAAACCTGAGAAGGAGAGAACACAAGGAAATGAAACAGGAGAATACAAATCACCAAACAACATATACCGTGGTTGTAGTGGCAGCAATAGTCAGCGGTTCAGCGAGGAAACATTCACACACTGGCTCTTTTATATGCTGGCAAACCAGGAAGCAGCAGGTGTATCCAATCATGCAGGCGTGCTGATGCGCTCCGGAGCTGGGAAGAAACAGAAACTGGAGGTGAGGGGGTGCACCCTCACCTGATCATCACAGTGCCCCCCCCTCAAGGGGCACCTCCTGGCATCCCACCGGGCTTCTGAGCTTCTGAGGATGTGTCCGATGGAAAGCCTGCACCATGCCCTTGTTATGGAAGTGGGACCCTGGAATCCATGACCTCTCCTCTGGTCCATACCCCTTCCAGTGGACCAGGTATTGAAGACCCCAGCTCCGACGACGGACATCCAAGATCTTCTGTACCATGTAGGTGATCTGACCGTCGATGATCCAGGGGGGAGGAGGGGGGTCCGGAGGCGGGCAAAGAGGGCTGGCGGAGAGGGGTTTTATCCGGGAAACGTGGAAGGTTGGATGGATGCCCAGAGAAGATGGCAGGTTGAGCCGAACAGTGACATCATTGATGATGCAAGAGATGGTGAATGGACCCAGATAGCATGGAGACAGCTTCCGGGACTCCGTCTTCAGAGGTACCTGCTCAGTGGACAGCCAGACCTTCTGTCCCACGGTGTATTTGGGTGCCAGCACATGTCTGCAGTTCGCGTAGAGTTGGTTCCACTAGGAGAAACGGAGAAGAACAGCTTGCGTGGCCCTCCACAGACGGTGACAGTAGTGCATGCGGGTCTCCACAGATGGCACGGTGATCCCCCTCTCCGCCATAGGTAGCAAAGGCAGGGTGTATCCCGTTGAAGCCTCGAAGGGTGTCAGACCAGTAGTGGAGGAGACAGAGGTGTTATGGGCGCATTCCACCCAGGTCAGGTGGGAGCTCCAGGTGGTTAGATTACAGGATGCTACACACCTCAGGGTGGCCTTCAGAGACTGGTTAGCATGCTCAACCTGGCCTTTGCTCTGCGGATAACGTGAGGCTTGCAGTGGCACCCAGGGAATGACAAGAAGTCTTCCAGACTTGCGACGTGAATTGTGATCCTTGGTCTGAGACAATGTCCATCGAGATCCCATGCAGGCGGATGACGTGGAGGGTAAGAAGGTTGGCCATTTCAGCAGCAGAGGGCAGCTTGGGGAGGGGAACTGAATGAATGGCTTTAGAAAAATGATCAATGATAGTAATGATAGTAGATCAATGTGTCTCCTTGAAAGTGGCAGGTGTCGTTTCCTCTCAAAAAAATCCCAACTTGCACTAATGGTCTCTCAGTGTTGAGTCTCCTTATGCCGTCTCAGTTTGTTGGGCTTCATGCTGTCATTGGCTAGCTTTTCACCACAAATAACACATTCTGGCCGAAAAGAGTCTTGTGCTTCTATAAATCCATAGTTCAGGTAACTGTCAATATATTGCCTTTTTTTCTTTTTTAACTCCTCTTCCTTTATTTGATGTCATTCAACAGCGAGGAATAAATTCCTCTTGTTTAGCGCTAGCTACAGTGCGAAACTAAACAGGTCAGAGGTCATACACATAATATAAATAAAATGAAAAACTTTTTTTTCCAACAAATTTTATTAGTTAAATATATACACTTCACAACATGTCCGCCTAGAAATGTGTGGATAAAAAAATCCAGATAAAATATATGCATTTTTTTTTTTACTGATGGAAAAATTCTATGCTACACTGAGTTATATGAATTTTGATGTATATGAATTTTTCATCTATATATAAATCTTAATGTGTATACTGACTCGGGAAATCCTGTTACCGTATTTGGAGTTGTTGAGTACTGGAAAAAACAGACTGAAGGATGCTGATGTGACTGTGAACGCTCAGTTCTATCACTGACTGTTCAGCTTACCACTAGTGTTTTCTGCATGGACCCAGCAGATACAATCTTAGTCATGAATCAAATAAACAAGAGGCTCAGCAAACTTTATCAATTGAGTCATGAATGAACTATCAAGAAGTGACCTCACCCCGATGGCCCCTTGGATATATATAGCCAGAATCATTCTGTTAGTTAAGCCAATGCACTGCAGCAGTCTGTGAGAGCTGTACTCTGTATTGTCTTCCGTTGATCAGTACATATTAAATTTGCTGAAACTTTTATCCTGCCTGATTTTTAATAAGGAATTTTTCAAACATTTACCCACGCATTTCATGACCTCAAAACAGACGGAGCTCCACGCTCCCCCTGTGGACTCAGGCGTCCCCCCGGGGGGGCATGGACTCCAGGTTGGGAGACACCGTTTTAGGTAGTTCTCCATCGCCTCCTTCTCCGGCCCAGATCAACTGTAGAGCCGACTGGATGGCAGCCAGCCATGACCTCCCCTAACTCATGATAAGCTGCAGCTGCTCGGCTGCACGGTGGCGCAGTGGTTTAGCACTGTGGCAGCACAGTTTTACCCTCGGCCGGGGGATCGCGGGGATCATGAGATCGTGCGTTCGATCCCAGCCCCCGACCAACGGTGAGCTGTGTGGAGTTTGCATGTTCTCCCCGTGTTGCGCGGGTTTACTCCGGGATTTCTCCGGGATTTCTCCGGTTTCCTCCCGCATACCAAAAACATGTAGGTTTAGGGCGCTCGCGCACGCAGCGACCAGCAGCCGGTGGCTTGTCACCAGACTGCAAACCAAGTCTACCTACGGGTACAAATAAGTAACAGAAAAAAAAAAAAAAAAAAAAAAGCCTCGGGCACGAGGCTGAGATCCATCGGCTCAGCCGGAGTGGAGGAGAGAGGGAGAGAGGGCGAGCATGCAGCCGAGCAGAGACGGGATGAAAGACAATAAGGGCTCCAGGAAGAAATGGAGCCCTGGTCCCAATTGATAATGGGGTTGTGTGAGGATGAAAAACTGGACAGTCTTGCGGTGGTTACAGGACAAAATGACTGAAATAGGTTCAGTTTGCCGGGTAACCGCCACAAGCCTACAACCAGATAGAGCAGAAACATTCAGTGGTGTCGGAAGGTTCCTGGTGGGAATCTCAAACTTTTGGATCAGACCCTGTTGAATGAAATTTTGTTCAGCTCCAGAATCAATCAGAGCTCATGTTTTACACTTGGCCCCCGGTAACTGAACGGGGGCCGGGAGTGTAAAACTATTGGAATGATTTCGGGAAGATCCTCCTGCCAGACCCCCACAGCTACTGACAGGCCGGTTCTTTTGGCCAAATGGGGCATTTCGATATCACGTGATCAGTGGCCCCACAATACGTGCACGCCCTGGCCTTTTCCCGGCACTGGTATTCCTCCAAAGTCAGATGAGTCCGACCGAGGACCATCGACTCCAGTGGTGACGCCGATCGGGCAGTGCAAGAGGACGGGGGGTGGGGGGGTGGGGCTGGACGGGAAGCGGACATGGAAGCAGCAGCCGTCTGCTTCCTTGTGTGCTCCCAATACCGGTTATCAAGGGCCACTGCCTGCACAGTAAGTTCATCCAGAGAAGAGGGGGTAGTGTGGATAGCCAGTTCATCGCAGAGGTTGGCATTTAGACTCCAGAGGAGCGCGCTGCGTAACACAACGTCATTGCATCCGGAGTCCACCGCGGCGACCCGGAACTCGACTGAGAAGTCAACAACTGACCAACTTCCCTGCTGGAGTCCCATTAACTGACTAACAACTCTCACTCTCACTCTCCATATGATTGAAAGCCCGGGTGAATTCCTGCACAAACCATTTGAATGTGTACAGGGGCCCCTCCAGACTGCCTAAGATGGACTGCGCCCACTTAAGTGCTGGGTCTCGAAGTAACAGAGTCATTAACTGAAATTTGGCCGAATCATCCCTATATTTCCCCTCCACCTGCTGAAAATAAAGCCTGTAATGGACCAGAAAACCTTTACATCCCCAACCTCCCCCGCATAGGGGGCAGGTGAGGGAATGGAAATGGTTCTGAGGATGGGAGGAGCTACCGAAGCAGCAGGTGTGGGGGCAGGCGCTGCACCAGGAAGTTGGCACAAGTGCTCGATAACAGTAGCCAAATGCTGAATGATTGAAGTTGCTCAGACAAAAACATGACCTGGTGCTCTATGGCATCCAAACATGAGAGTACTGACTGCTCACCTGGTGAAGCGCCTGCTGAGCCTCAATCCTGGCTGGACCGTTCTGTCCAGATTTAATACCCAAAAGGCTCAGACGCGGGGCAAACCACACCGAATGAACACTCAGACTCAGAAGTAAAATTAAACACAACTTTAATGAAAGCAAAATACATCCAACACTAACTTAATAAACACAAAAACATGCACAATTACACAATAACGCCAAATGTGACACAAACGTAAATATATATACAAAAACGGGAGTGCGCTGCAGCCACATGTAGCCGGAAAGAGAGGGAAGAGAAAGAGGATTACTAGTGACAATAGTCAGAGGGATGGAAGGTGTGAGAGGACGAGGGATCTTGCAAGATGACTAGAGAGCCTGGCAGGGAACTCTTGCATGGGACACAGTTGTTGAGGAATGGATGGTAGACCTGGGTGAAAAAGTCTGTTATCTTGAGGGAGAATGGTTCAGGTGAGCACGTGTAGCCCCAGAGACACACCGCTGAAAGTGGCAGCAAACCTGAGAAGGAAAGAACACAAGGAAGTGAGACAACAGGAGAATACAAATCACCAAACAACATACAGTATACTGGGGTTGTAGTGGCAGCAATACCCAATGGTCCAGCGGGGAGGCATTCACACACTGGCTGTTTTATGAGGGGTGAAAATCCCATTTCATTGTTGGGGGGGAGGGGGACAATAAACAGGAAAATCTGAGAGCTTAATTTTTGAGGGGGACATAAAAAAAAGCCATTTTTTGCTGTTGTCTGATACTTTCTCAAATGTCTTATATAATGATATTAGATAATTATGTCATTGTTCCTGATTAGTCCATATCCTTCCTGTCTACAGGTTTTTACATGATCAACCAGCAATACCAAAAGTTGTATTGGGTGGTCCGTGTCAATTACACCATATATGAGCTAACAAAATGTCTTTGCTCACCATGAACAATGGTCTGATCCCCACCACAGCAACTTTACAAGAATTTAAAGCTCAAAATAAGTTCTAAAACTAGAAGAAATACCTTAATGAATAACGAAACTACATCAAACTATTCATCAAAAATATGTATTTATTAGCAAGCAACAACAAAACAAAATCTCAAAATGTCTTAAAACTAGGGCTGTCAAACAAGAACATCTTTTAATCTGATTAATCATAGTGATACTGTGGATTAATTTACAGTAATCCTGATTAACACCCATCTATTATTACTTATATTTCTTTTTGTGGAGGCAAAAAGACTCATGACTGAAGAAAAGAACAAATATAGACAAAAATGCATCAAAATAAACAAAATAAGCAAAGAAAACAAACACAATTGGCAGCAAAATCTAGAAAAAAAGGAACAAAAATACAAAAACTTTATGGGCAACAGTGTATTTGAACCACTTTTCAACAGTGAAAAATGCTGAAAATATTACTCTATCATACAAAATGTTTTATTTACAATATAAACAGAAACGTCCCACTCCTTTTTTCATCCTGATGATTTTTCATCATCATTGATGCCAGATAAGAAAACAGTTTGTGTCTGCAATGATCGAATGTGCACTTAAACACATCGTCTTAACTATCTAAAGGGTCATCTATGTATATTTATTACATTTGCAACATTTTACTTATTTATTTGGCTGTTTTTCATATAGTAGCAATTGTACACCAAATGGGTCAAGTATCTTGAAGTAAATGCACTCTGGCTCCTAACGGAGGGGGGAATTATCTTACACACTCTTTGGAACACCATGTCACAACAAACTGGTCTCTATCTCTCTAAGCAAAAGAACCACATGTTTTTCTTCTGGTGTTGCTGGATCCAACAAACTCCTGGCAGATCATTTTTATGTCCAGTTTGTCTAGTCTCTCCTTATGGACATTACAGACAACCATTGAACAGCCATTGACGTTCAGTCTGTCTTGGACCATAGTCGCCCAAAGCCAACTGTTAAGTCTGCGCAGTGCACTAAAACGCCTCACTGCTTCACATGAAGACACTAGCACTACCAACAAGATTCTGATGAGTACCTCCACTTAATCGAACAACCCCCTCACCTCCACGGGCAGCCCCATGAGAATCTCTGCTGCCTCTACACTGCTGCTACAGGGGTATTTGTTGTGAAAGAGGGGCAACTGCACGGAGACAGAAGGTCTGTTCAGCTCAGGGTACTGATCTAGAGAGTCATCTAATTCCCCAGTGAGGAGTGCGCTCTCAACCTTTTGCAGAAGCTTTAGACTCTCCTGGTCAAAGTGTTCACCAAACTGAACCTCCACACTGTCCAGCACTTTAAAGAACTCTGCCCTGTAGTAATCTATTGGTTTCCCAGCGAAGCGCCTTGGATGTTTCAACTCAATAGATTCAGTGGCTTCAACAGAGTCTACCAATGTTGTAGCTTTCTCATATAGTGCAAGGTAGCTCTTGTCGTTTCTCATTCCCTTAAAAGAAGACCTCACACAATTAACTGCAGCCTGCATACCTGAGACAGTCCGGGTTTTCTTTTGTAGAGAAATGTTCAGGCATTCCGGCTCTCCAACAACAGCAGTGGCAAATGTGAGGCCCAACACAGTCTTGCCTTTACTGAAGTGCTCAAATAAGCCACTGGCAGTTGAACTTGTCCTGGATGTGCTTTCTGCCATCTCCTCTGGGCTTGTTAATACCCATTCATACTGCCCTAGCACAGACATTATGGCAGAATTCTGTTGGGCACAGTGGTTTCAGTGTGGTCAGAGGTGTATCTTCACACGTAGCAATGTTTTCAAACATGCTCTTGAACTTGCCTGACTGGCCAAAGAGAACACCTGTCTTGCTACATGCCGCACAGAATTAACAACTTTTGCTAAGCAATGTCTTGCTACCTCCTGCTGTTTACCCCATGTACTGGATAACTGGGCACTGATGGGATTCGGCTGATGTGCACTCACATAGTAGTGGTTTGCTTGAGAGTTTTGGTGTGCTGTGAATTTTTCAATGGCCTTTTTCCAGTTTCTGAAGCATGCACTGATGAATGTAGCATCAGCTCTTTGTCCAAAAGAGGACTGGTGAGAGTAACGTTTGCTGCAGTAAAAACACAAAACC
This sequence comes from Pholidichthys leucotaenia, assembly GCA_020510985.1. Classification (NCBI taxonomy): domain Eukaryota; kingdom Metazoa; phylum Chordata; class Actinopteri; order Cichliformes; family Pholidichthyidae; genus Pholidichthys; species Pholidichthys leucotaenia. The sequence continues at coordinate 66,635,200 of CM035840.1, forward strand.
CCTTTAAGTGATGGACAGTAATGTAACCATGGAAAATCCCGAAACCATTTGTCTTGGGCTGTAAGTGTTCTATGAGTAAGAGTTTGTGGTTTGATAAATTGTGGATGTGGTTGATACGCTTTGGTACAGTCACTGATGTCTGATTTCCCTGCTGTGCCTCTGTCCCCTGCCCCTTTGCTGGTGCTGCTGCTGGTAGAACATTTCTGATCTTGACCGGCTGTATCCCTGTCCCCTGAGCTGTCAAATGAAGTCTCCAGCTCTCTGGTTGGCCCTTCCACCACTATCCCTCACTGTGAACTGTCTGCCTCCTACAATAGAAATAATATATCTTTCAAACTCACAACTACCCATTACACATATACAGTGTCTTGCCAATTCATTCGAAATTATCATGTGACAGATTGGACACAGGTGGTCTTTATTTTACTATTCTTGTGACTTCTGAAGGAAACTGGTTGCACCAGAGCGTTTAGGGGCTTCCTAGCAAAGAGGTGAATACTGTACATTTGCACATGCCAATGTGTGTTTTTAATTTGTAACTTTTGTTGTATTTTCATATTTCTCTCATTTCATTTCACAAATGTAGACTACTTTTTTTTGCAATTATATAACATCCAGATTAAATACAGTGGTGTGAAAAAATGTTTGCCCCCTTCCTGATTTCTCATTTTTTTGTATGCTTGTCACACTTAAATGTTTCAGATCATCAAATAAATTTGAATATTAGACAAAGACAACACAAGTAAACACAAAATGCAGTTTTTAAATGAAGGTGTTTATTATTAACGGTAAAAAAAAAATCCAAACCTACATGGCCCTGTGTGAAAAAGTGACCCCCTCCCCCAAACATAAATTAACTGTGGTTTATCACGTCTTTGGAAAGCTGAGTTCAATTTGTCTAGCCACACCTGCTCTCAATCAAGAAATCACTTAAACAGGACCTGCCTGCTGTGATCCAAAGAAATTCAGGAACAAATGAGAAACAAAGTAACTGAGATATATCAGTCTGGAAAAGGTTATAAAGCCATTTCTAAAGCTTTGGGACTCCAGTGAACCACAGTGAGAGCCATTATCCACAAATGGCAAAAACATGGAACGGGGTGAACCTTCCCAGGAGTAGCTGGTTGACCAAAATTACCCCAAGAGTGCAGCAACAACTCATCCAATAGGTCACAAAAGACCCCACAACAACATCCAAAGAACTGCAGGCCTGATTTGCCTCAGTTAAGGTCAGTGTTCATGACTCCACCATAAGAAAGAGACTGGGCAAAAATTGCCTGCATGGTAGAGTTCCAAGACGAAAACCACTGCTGAGCATAAAGAACATAAAGGCTCGTCTCAGTTTTGCCTGAAAACATCTTGATGATCCCCAAGACTTTTGGGAAAATACTCTGTGGACTGATGAGACAAAAGTTGAACTTTTTGGAAGGTATGTGTGCCATTACATCCGGTGTAAAAGTAAGACAGCATTTCAGAAAAGGAAGATCATACCAACAGTAAAATATGGTGGTGGTAGTGTGATGGTCTGAGGCTGTTTTGCTGCTTCAGGACCTGTAAGACTTGCTGTGGTAAATGGAACCATGGATTCTGCTGTCTACCAAAAAATTCTGAAGGAGAATGTCTGGCCATCTGTTCGTGACCTCAAGCTGAAGCACACTTGGGTTCTGCAGCAGGGCAATGATCCAAAACACACCAGCAAGTCCACCTCTGAATGGCTTAAGAAAAACAAAATAAAGACTTTGGAGTGGCCTAGTGAAAGTTCTGACCTGAATCCGATTGAGATGCTGTGGCATGACCTTAAAAAGGTGGTTCATGCCCGAAAGTACTCCAATGTGGCTAAATTACAACAATTCTGCAAAGATGAGTGGGCCAAAATTCCTCCACAGCGCTGTAAAAGACTCATTGCCAGTTATCGCAAATGCTTGATTGCAGTTGTTGCTGCTAAGGGTGGCCCAACCAGTTATTAGGTTTAGGGGCAATCACTTTTTCACACAGGACCATGTAGGTTTGGATCCCCCCCCCCCCCTTAATAATAAACAACTTCATTTAATAATGAATTAATTTACTGTACATACTGTGTTGTCATTGAAATCTTATTTAAATCCTACACCTGAACAACGAGAGCAAGTTTTAGCCAAAGTCAAATTCCTTGTATGTGTTGTGCATACTCGGCCAATAAAGCTGATTCTGATTCTGATTAAAAACTGCATTTTGTGTTTACTTGTGTTATCTTTGTTTAATATTTAAATTTGTTTGATGATCTCAAACATTTAAGTGTGACAAGCATACAAAAAAATGAGAAATTAGGAAGGGGGCAAACACTTTTTCACACCACTGTACATATAAATTACAGGTTGTAATTTAACAAAATAGGTAAAAAGCTAAAGGGGAGAATACCTTTGCAAGGCACTGTATTTTTTTCAGTAATCTAAATAAGAGAGTTCTCCTTATTTCATCACACTAAACAAAAGCTCAACAGACTTACTTGAGACTCTATATCTCTAGTTGACTGACTGTGTCTCTCTGTGCCCAGCTCTCTGCCCTGACTTTGCTGTCCCTAATGAAACAATTATTAAACATTTCCATAAACTCCTCATTCCTTATATGGACATTTTTCAACAAACTGCCTTATTATTATTGGGATCTTTCTACTTACTTGTCATTTCGGTGCACTGAAAAATGACCGGATGTCTGTTAGCTTTCTTATTTCTGCACAAGCACAAGCACAAGCACATTTTCAGATTTAGGAGAGATGCAACACCTAACTATAGATAATGTGCATAATTAGCCTAGATTTATTTTTCCTTAAGTAAAAGAAAAAAGTTTTGGCATGAATGTGTAGGCTACAAGTCCTGCTGCAGTTTATGTTTTTTTATATTGTGCACGCCACTGAAGTGAAAGAAACAGCATTTCAATTCTCCTGTACGTATAGTAATATTGACAAATAAAATCTTTGAATCTTGAATTATTGTCTTGCTGAAATATCCACCCTTGTTTCATCTTCAGCATCTTGGCAGATGGCATCAGGTACTTATCAATGATGTCTCTGTACATTTGTCCATTCATCTTTCCTTCAGTTATATGAAGTCTGCCTGTACCATGTGCTGAAAAACACCCCCACACCATGATGCTCCCAACTCCAAACTTCACTGTTGGTATGGTGTTTTTGGGCTTATGTGCAGTGCCATTTCTCCTGCAAACATGCTGTGTGTTGTGGCATCCAAAAAGTTCAGTTTTACTCTCATCTGACCAGACTATATTCTCCCAGTATTTTAACTGGCTTGCCCAAATGTTGTGCAGCAAACTTTAAACGAGCTTCAACATGCTTTTTCTTTAGCAATGGAGTCATGCGAGGTGAGTGCGCATAGAGCCCATGTTGGTTGAGTGCATTACTTATTGTTTTCTTTGAAACAGCAGTACCTGCTAACTCCAGGTCTTTTGGAGCTCTCCACTGACATAATTCTGGACCCAGGGGACAAAACACAGACTCGAGTGAAGTACAGTTATCCTTTTATTGCTAACCGTGTCTGTGTGTGAGTGTGTGTATGTACAGTGTATGTTGTGTGCAGTGCAGGACTCGTGCTGGGGAAGAGCAGGACACCGTTCAGCCTGGCAACCCTATAACGACAAAACAGAGATGTTAGCTCAGTCTTCGGGCAAAGAGCGTGATAGTAACCACAGCTTACTTTGCAGGTGGTCGTGGTTGAGCTCAGGTTGGCCTTGAGGGCTGCATCCAGGGAGACAGCGTCTGACTCTGTGCGGGGAAGTGAGCGTGAAGCCCTGTAGCGATGATGGAAGCAGAACCGCCGCCGGGGAGAGAGGAATCCGCCACCAGGGAGATCCACCTGTGCACAGGGGAAGACGACTGACAAAGGTGAGTCAATTGTTAGCTTACGTGAAGCGAGGAGATGGTCTGGGATTCAGACGATGAGCCAGGACGTGGCTGTTGACGCGAGACGTGTCTTGTGGAGATTGACAGACGGCTCTGTGCTGAGTCCTAGGCAGGCCTGGGTTTAAAGCCCGCTGGCGATTGGCAGCAGGTGTGCGTGCAGCTGTGGTTGATGATGGCCCTGAGGGAGCCATGACATCCATGAGTGGCCTTTGGCTCTTGGATAACTCTTGTGATAATTCTTTTGACTCCTCTGTCAGAAATCTTGTGAGGAGCTCCTGCTCGTGGACGGTTTATGGTAAAATGATGTTCTTTCCACTTCCGTATGATAGCTCGAACACTGTTTACTAGAGCATTCAGCAGTTTAGAAATGCACCTGTAAACAATGTAATCATTATGTTTTGCAACAATAAAGTTGCAAAGGTCTAGAGAGAGTTCTTTGCTTCTACCCATCACGAGTGCTTTGTGGTGTGACAATCTGATATTCACAGACCTTTTTAAAGGCAATCAGTCAGGACTTAACCAGCTGAAATTAATCTACACTGATGGGGGATGGGATGGCTTCCTAAATTCTGATGGATTTCAGCTGGCCTTGTTGCACCGCTTTTTCTTCATGTGTTCAATACTTATTCTCTGTGTCATTCCACTTTATTAAATATAACTTGTTTTGTGAACACAGCTGTTTTGATTTCTTTGTATGTATGGATTATTTGGGTTGTTACTGATATCTGGTGAAAATCTGAGGTCAGTGGCTCCATCAGAAATATGTTTAATGAGAAAAATGTTGACGTGTTCAATACTTATTTTCCCCGCTGTAACTGAAGGAACTTTTACAACTGCAAAAATCACGGACAAAGAGAAAGACTGGCATAATCTCTGAATTGTAACTGACAGCTCTCATCCATGCGCAAGCAAGGCTGTCATTTAAAAAGCTCCTTGCCCTTAAAGGGGCCATTGACTGCACTTTTTATACATTTTAACAGCTTGCTCATGTGTTAATGAAGTGCTTGTGACATTTTGTTCACATTTTCTTTAATTTTTTAATTATTGAAGCAAATTTGTTTTTTTTTCTTTCTTGGCTTTCTTCAAATGCTCTGATTCATAGCCTGTCACTTTAAGAAACAAACTTCAGCTGTTCAACACCCGCCTCCCTCTTACGTCAGTTAGCCATTAGCTGAGTAGCTTCTAACCAGCAGGCTCCTTCTAGCTTGGATGAGCGGAGCTGGTTCACTGATCCGCAATTGATTGTGTATCTCGCGTCACTCCGGCCCATCTCCCAATAATTTTGCCCTGATTCCACAACAAATTGCTAGTACCGTGCACCCCCCCTCCAATTACCGCAACCGACGTGGCCCAGGACCCGAAGCTGCTGGTCGAGCTGAGCTACCGAGCCACGGGATCTCCAAGGGCAGTGTCTCGCTCTGCGGGACTCCGCTCCCTTCCCACGGCCAGCTGGGGGATGCCCTGTTACGAGGTGGCTCTCCTACGCTGCGCATGAGAGCGGAACGGAGTCACACGGAGCCCCAGAGGACAATGGGGGAGCTGGCTGTGAGAGCCAGCAGCCTCCAGCCAGCAGCCTCATGTCCTGGTGTAGGTGGTTGCCACGACCGGCACGCTGGTGCTGGTGATTTGCTGTGGAATCATGGCAAAATTATTGGAAGATGGGCTGAAGTAATGCGAGGTATATTGTGGACTGTGGATTGGTGAAACAGCTGGTAACAGGGATGGTTATTAGGGTGACTAAGATCTGAAGAAAATGGCAGCATAAACCGCGCTCGGTCTGAGCTTCCTGTTACCAGTGTTAGCTTGGGGGCTAATAGCTTAGGGGCTAATAGGTTACCTTTACTACAACTTCCATATACACGACAGACAGCTAGGCGGGCCAATAATAGAGCAGTGGGCTGGTCTCAAGTGGGTTGTTTTTGTTAGATGTGACGTTACCGATTTTCACAAAAAAGTCAAAAACCTTTTGGGCCTTTCTGGGAGAGAAAAAGTAGATAAAGGTTGTGTGTTTTTTTAAGAGAATTGACTGTTTTATAGGATAATTAGGTGACCAGTAGACTCATTTCAGACAGTTAAAACCTACATACATACCATTTTTCAGTCAATGACCCCTTTAAATGCATTTTCACTTTGTGAATGAGCTTGCATTGTTCTCAGCGTAAGACAGATTTATCCTCCCATCTAAATGCTTTCATATTAGTATTGTGGCTTTGATCTCGTGACCTTGTGTTTTAAAGGGAATGAGAACAAAGGCAGCGATTGGTTGCCTGAAACACACCTCTAAATAACTAAGAGCTTTAGGACAGCCTTTTTTGACTTTGTGCCCAGTGGAAAATTTGGTTTTGTGTGGCTGTGATAGTGAAATGAACTTGAAAACACCCATCAACACATCCTGCGCCTCTAACAACTGATGACTGACTGCATCCTTGTAATATAGCCCTAAGTTTTGACGTCCACATGATATCACATCTTGTCACATCTTATCTGATTAAGCAACGTTTTTTTTTTTTTTTTTCACTTTTTTCTGGGTGAAGAGGAGTAAGGCCAACCACACAGAAGACTAACAGCTATCCAGGGGTGGCACCAGGTTTTTATTCTCCAGGTGCTAAGGTGAAGCTTGAAAAACAAGTAGGGGGGAGGGTTAAAAATTAAAATTGATTACAAAACTGTCCATCACAACTTTGACTTGGGGAGACTTAGCAGGGGCTGTGCCATTGTATGATGGAGCTTTAGTATCCCCTGGCCTCACTGTAGTGCTGTGCATGCTGTAAAGTTACTGCTAACTACTAACAATACAGTTCAATTACACTTTATGTTATGACTTGCCGCTCATCAGCGGCGCCAGCCGCGCGCACACCTGCTCCTCGTCAGCGGCGAGGTATTTAATCCACTCTGCCCTGGGCTTCTGCCTGAAGCCGTCTCTCTACTTCGGCCCCTTCGCTACTACGGACCTCAAACCTACTAGTGAAGATATCCTGGGTAAGCTCCCCTTACCTCTCTCCTCTAGCCTTCCCCTGTGCACAGGTGGACATTCCCGGCGGCGGACTTCATCTCCTCGCCGTTGGCTCTACGCTGCTGCCACAGGTACCGCAGGTCGCTGTCTCCCGGGCTCCACCCTTGTCGATGCCAGCCACCTGTCACAACCAAGTAAGCCAGCTACCATCATTATTCCTTGTATTGGTGTGGTGCCCGTTACCCTTCTCCCTCTGCTCTTTCCCACAGGGTTGTCCGGCTGTACGGCCTCCTGCCCCCGTGCCTGACGCAGACGCCACCACCAATACATTCTTATTCCACAGACACGCAGCCATACACTTCCTTGTTGCTAATAAAGCTGTTAAATCTATCCTGAGTCTGCGTGTGTGTCTCCTGGGCCGTGCATTATGTCAGTACGGCTTCAGCAGAGCGGCTCGGCAGACAGCGGGCTCGCACGCCGTCTTTCCACCCTCGAGGCTTGGGTGGATTTAATAGCTCATCAGCAACAGGTGATATTGAATCAATTAATTATCATTACTAACCGATTAGACCGCTTGGACCCCCAGCAGCCGTTCCCCTCGGCTCGTCCGGGTGGCGTGGCTCCTGCGACTCCGGTAGCCGTCCAGCCTGCTCCGGGTGCGCCAACACGGCTCACACCAATCCCCACTCCTGCTCGCTTCAGCGGTAAGCTGGGTGGAGCTCGGGGTTTTATTATGCAGTGCGAGTCCGTGTTTCTTCACGTTCCCGGAGATTTTCCCTCAGACCATAGCAGAATTGGCTATATAGGTAATCTCCTTGAGGGTCGTGCGCTTACCTGGGCTTACGCCATTATGGTGAAGCCCAGCTACGCCACTCTCACCTATGGCCAGTTCGTGCGACAATTTCTGGAAGTGTTCGATCATTCGCGTTTGGACAGTGTCCAGGTCGACCGCCTTCTCGGACTCCAACAGGGGAGCCGATCGGCGGCCGACTACGCGATCGACTTCCGGGTTACTGCGGAGGAAGTTGGCTGGGAAGAGCGTGCGCTCTGCGGCATCTTCCTCTGCAGTCTAAATTCCAGTCTGAGGGATGAGTTGGCTGGACGGGATACCCCGGAGACGCTGGCGGAGCTGATTTCTCTCACCATCAGTTTGGATAACAGGCTGCGCAAGCGCGCCTCCGAGCGGAAGCAGTCTTCTCACTCGCGGGGCGCCTCTCCACGTCTGCCCCAAGCTCGCCCCCTGGCGTTGCCGCCGCCGGAGGTCTCCGAGGAGTCGGAACCAATGGTGACGGGCTGGACAAAGCTCCCCCTGGCGGAGAAACAGCGCCGTCGTGACCTGGGCCTCTGCATGTATTGCGGAGGTAGCCAGCACACGGTGGAGCATTGTCCGGAGAAGCCAAACGAGGTGGTCTGCGAGTCACTGTAGGGGGCCTCGTGGACGCTAATCGGTTAAGTCCCCTCACACATTTGACGCTGCCCATCCGTTTCTGTCACAACCTCACTGGGCATCTCACACATGCACTGGTGGATTCAGGTGCGGAGGGTAGCTTTATTTCACAAAGCCTGGCAACCCGACTGGGCATCCTCTGTCACCCCCTCGATACTCCTCTCGCCCTGGTTAATCTCTCCCGAGTCTCCCTGGGAAAGGTAACTCACCAAACATCCCCTGTCCCGGTGATCATCTCTGGAAACTATCGGGAGGATATCTCCTTTTACGTCCTGCCCACCTCAGTAACACCTGTCATCCTCGGTTATCCCTGGCTCCGCCTCCACAACCCCGCCTTGGACTGGAAGACTGGGAAGGTTTCAGCGTGGAGTACTTTCTGCATGGGTACCTGCCTCCAATCCGCGGCCTGCGCCCCGTCCTCGCCTCCCACAGCTCAGGACACCGTGCCCCCGGATCTCACCCTGGTGCCCTCAGAGTTCCACGACCTGGGTGCCGTTTTCAGTAAGTCCAAGGCGATGTCTCTACCTCCTCACCGGCCCTACGACTGCGCCATTAACATCCGCCAGGGGGCGCCCTTACCCTCAGGACGCCTCTACAGTCTGTCAGCGCCGGAGAAGGAGGCAATGAACAGCTACCTGAAGGAGTCGCTCAGTGCTGGGATCATCCAACCGTCCTCCTCTCCAGTAGGTGCAGGGTTCTTCTTCGTTGGAAAGAAGGACGGATCTCTTCGTCCTTGTATCGACTATCGAGCTCTCAACGATATCACGGAGAAGGACCGGTACACCCTGCCCCTTATGGACACTGCCTTCCACTCCCTCCAGGGGGCGACCTGGTTTACTAAGCTGGATCTCCGCAGCGCTTACCACCTCGTCCGGATCCGGGAGGGAGATGAGTGGAAAACCGCCTTCCGAACCCCAAACGGGCATTTTGAATATCTCGTGATGCCGTTTGGGTTGACCAACGCTCCAGCCGTCTTTCAGCGCCTCATCAATGACGTCCTCCGGGACTTCATCGGCCTGTTCGTATTCGTCTACCTGGACGACATTCTCATCTTCTCCAGGTCCAGGGATGAACACCGGGTCCACGTGAGGCGGGTCCTGCAGAGACTGCTGGAGAACCGTCTGTACGTCAAGGCGGAGAAATGTGAATTCTACGCCAAAACAACTTCCTTCCTGGGGTTCGTCATCTCCCATGACCAGGTGCTTCCGGACCCAGCGAAGATCAAAGCAGTGGTGGATTGGCCCGCACCAACTTCTCGAAAGCAAGTTCAGCAATTCATCGGGTTCGCCAATTTCTACCGCCGCTTTGTCCCGAACTTTGGAGCCATCGTCGGGCCCCTGACCCGCCTCACCTCTCCTAAGACCCTGTTCCGGTGGACTGAAGAGGCCGCTTCGGCCTTCCAGGTGCTGAAGACGGAGTTCTCCTCCTCCCAGGTCCTCAGCCAGGTCGATCCCGCGCTGCAGTGCATTGTGGAGGTGGACGCTTCGGACACGGGGGTGGGGGCAGTGTTGTCCCAGCGGTCCCCAGCCAATGGAGTCAAGCGACCCTGCGCCTTCTTCTCTCGGCGCCTGTCCCCGGTGGAACGAAATTACGACGTGGGGGACAGAGAGCTTTTTGCCATCAAGCTTGCCCTGCAAGAATGGCGTCACTGGCTGGAGGGGGCAGCCTTGCCTTTTGTGGTCCTTACTGACCACAAGAACCTGGAGTACCTGAGATCTGCCAAGCGTCTGAACGCCCGCCAGGCGCGTTGGTCCCTGTTCTTTGCAAGGTTTAAGTTCAGCATCACATATAGGCCTGGCTCCAAGAACGGCCTGCCCGACGCCCTCTCCAGGCAGTTTGCCCCGGAGGCCGCAGAAGACGTTGCTCACACCATCTTGCCCAGGTCGTGCGTCGTGGGGGCTGTTACATGGGACATAGAAGACAAGATCCGGAGGGCGCAGGAGTCGGAACCGGACCCTGGCGGCGGACCGGAGGGGAGGCTCTTCGTGCCATCTGCCGTCCGGGGGGACATGATACACTGGCTCCATACCTCCAAGCTCACTTGCCATCCTGGAGCTTTGCGGATGATTGACCTTCTCCAGCGATCCTTTTGGTGACCAGGCCTGCGGAAGGATGCCGCCCGTTACGCCCGGGCCTGCCCCGTCTGTGCTGCCAATAAGTCATGTAACGCTCCCCCTGCGGGTCTGCTCCAGCCCCTGCCCGTTCCTGGCAGGCCCTGGTCGCACATCGCTCTGGACTTCGTCACCGGGCTCCCTGTCTCCAACAACTTTGACACAGTTCTGACCATTGTAGACCGTTTTTCCAAGGCCGCCCACTTCGTGCCCCTACGTGGACTTCCCTCAGCCTTGGAGACGGCGGACCTCCTCATCCAGCATGTGGTCAGACTGCATGGAATCCCGGTCGACGTGGTCTCCGACCGCGGCCCCCAGTTTTCTTCGGACGTCTGGAGGTCATTTTGCAACGCCCTGGGAGCCAAGGTAAGCCTCTCCTCCGGCCATCACCCCCAGTCTAACGGGCAGTGTGAGTGGACTAACCAGGAGCTGGAGGCTCCGCTCCGCTGCGTTACGTCATCCAAACCCACGTCCTGGAGTTCTCACCTCGCCTGGGTGGAGTACGCCCACAACACCTCTCACTCTACGGCCATCGGGATGTCGCCCTTTAAAGCATCCTTGGGCTATGATCCACCTCTGTTCCCCGCGCAGGAGGGCGAGTTGGCTGTTCCCTCTGTCCAGGCACATCTGAGGCGGTGCCGTTCCCTTTGGTCCACGGTGCGTAATGCGCTTTTACGCACGGCGGAGCGCAATAAGTCTACAGCGGACCGACATAGGAGACCTGCACCTGCCTACCAGGTGGGACAGCAAGTTTGGGTATCCACACAGGATGTAAACCTAAAGGGTGAGAGGAGAAAGCTGGCCCAACGGTTCATCGGCCCTTATCCCATAACCAGAATCATCAACCCGGTGGCTGTGCGTGTGGCTATTCCCTCCTCCCTCCGCATCCATCCCACCTTCCACGTCTCCAAAATTAAACCAGTGGTCTCTGACCCCCTCTGCCCTCCACCTGCGGCGCACCCCGCTCCCCGGATGATTGGTGGCCATCCGGCCTGGACCGTCGCTGACATCTTGGATGCCCGACGCCGGGGTCGCGGATTGCAGTACCTGGTGGATTGGGAGGGCTACGGACCCGAGTGGAGACAGTGGGTGCCTTCCTCGCTGGTGTTGGACCGGTCACTCATTTCTGAGTTTCATCGAGCGCACCCGGAAAAACCATCGCCAGGAGGCGCTGCTAGAGGGGGGAGTACTGTTATGACTCGCCGCTCATCAGCGGCGCCAGCCGCGCGCACACCTGCTCCTCGTCAGCGGCGAGGTATTTAATCCACTCTGCCCTGGGCTTCGGCCTGAAGCCGTCTCTCTACTTCGGCCCCTTCGCTACTACGGACCTCAAACCTACTAGTGAAGATATCCTGGGTAAGCTCCCCTTACCTCTCTCCTCTAGCCTTCCCCTGTGCACAGGTGGACATTCCCGGCGGCGGACTTCATCTCCTCGCCGTTGGCTCTACGCTGCTGCCACAGGTACCGCAGGTCGCTGTCTCCCGGGCTCCGCCCTTGTCGACGCCAGCCACCTGTCACAACCAAGTAAGCCAGCTACCATCATTATTCCCTGTATTGGTGTGGTGCCCGTTACCCTTCTCCCTCTGCTCTTTCCCACAGAGTTGTCCGGCTGTACGGCCTCCTGCCCCCGTGCCTGACGCAGACGCCACCACCAATACATTCTTATTCCACAGACACGCAGCCATACACTTCCTTGTTGCTAATAAAGCTGTTAAATCTATCCTGAGTCTGCGTGTGTGTCTCCTGGGCCGTGCATTATGTCACTTTAATGCTCCATTTCACCAAAACTGGCATTTGTACAAATAACAGAGCATCAGCAATGCATTAGAAGATAGAAAAGCATACATGTAATTTCATCTTTCAACAACATTATGGCGGTAGTGAATTGCACACAAAATAAGTTCTAAACTGTTTAAGTAAGAAACAGGAGGGGCACACGGCAGAGTACTAAGAATCCGAGAACTATTTATTTTTAGCACAACGATTACAGCTATCCTGGCCAGAGCGGAGTACCAAGAGACTTACCCTAGTGGCCAATCACTTTTTTATATGTTTTGTGACAACCAATCAGAACCTTCCACCAAAACCCATACCAATCAGATTAGTCGTTTTACATACAACATAGTAAAATTTCATTTCCTATATTTCTGTGTTTCCCAGGAAACACCACAGCTCCTCCCTCGCCTGTAAGATTTCAACTTCAGCTTTCTCTATGATTCTTACGTATCCTTTTTAACTTCTTTAACTCATAACCTTGTACAGCATTTATTTCATTTCTTACTATACACAGTTTCTACATTTCAAGTTTCTTTATTCTCTCTTTTTTTCATTCCATCTGTATATACAGTGATAAATTCAATCTATGATGAGGATGTCTGTTCCGCACTGGATGAGTGTTCCTTTCCACACCCGATGGCGGTGGTTTTAGCCGTTGTTCTTCCACAGTTTGTGGCTCAGATGGTTCAGACAACTCGTGGTCTACATTGAACTTATCAATGTCAAAACACACCCCGTCACAAGAGTTCATTTGAGTCCATGACATTGGATTCCCTTTTACACCCAACATCTGGTTTACATGTCTTTTCACACAGTTTACATTCACTTCAACAGTGTAAGTCACAGGACCCAACACTTCACGGAAACTCCATTCAACCACTTCTCCCGTCCCTTGTAATTTTTTACAAACACTTGTTGACCCACTGTAAAACACCTGACATGAGGAAGGTTGATATCTGATCCAGTCTGTGTTAAGATCTGCCTTCGGCAGGTGTAGGTGGAAAGAGGAGGACTCAGGGAGCAGGCAAGACTTTGGTACAAAAATGAGAATTTATTAACAGAAAACTCAAACGAACAAACAAAGGCGCAGCACGAGGGCTGGAAACAAAAACAAAACTTGACAGCAAAACTAAACTTAAGGAGGTAACTAGGAGTACAGCACGGGGAGCTCCTCCTGATGAGAATAACGTTAATTATGCCACAGGGAGCACAACTCAGACATAGGAAAATAAAGAAAAATAAAGCTGCTCGAATGGCCCAGTCAGCCACCTGACCTGAATCCAATTGAAAATCTATGGAACGAACTGAAGATCAGAGTTCATAGAAGATACCCACAGAACCTTCAAGATTTGAAGACAGTTTGTGTAGAAAAATGGGCTAAAATCACTCCTGAGCAATGCCTGTGCCTAGTTTCTCGGGAGGCGTCAAATAGCTAGCTAGTAGCTATTTGTTTAGCAAGCAGTTTGTTTAGCTAGCAGTTTGTTTAGTGTCCTCCTCTCCATCACAGTCTCAAAGGTCTCCGGCCGGAGACCAATTACAGAGCCAGCCCTCTTGATAATTTTGTCAAGCCTGTTGGTGTTGCTGGCTCTGATACTGCTACCCCAATAGACAGCAGCAAAGAAGGTGGCACTGGCAACAGCTGCCTGGTAGAAAAGCTCCAGCATCCTGTTGCACATGTTGAAGGATCTCAGCTTCCTCAGGAAGTAGAGTCTGCTCATCCCCTTCTTGTACGCAGCATTGGTGTCGGACTTCCAGTCCAGTCCATTACTGATCATAACACCTGGGTATTTGTAGTCATCCGCTACCTCCACATCCTCCCACCTAATCTGCAATGGCTGTGAAGGTGTCCTCTTCTTTCTGAAGTCAGTCACCATTTCTTTGGTCTTGCTGACATTCAGCCTCAGGTGATTCTGTTCTGTCTATTCCACAAATCTGTCTACCAGTGCTCTGTACTCCCCCTTCTCTCCCCCTTTTATACACCCAACAACAGCAGAGTCATCAGAGAATTTCTGCAGGTGTCATGACTCGGTGTTGTACTGAAAGTCAGTTGTGTATAAGGGGAAAAGAAAAGGTGAAAGCACAGTCCCCTGTAGAGCTCCCGTATCACTAACGACCACATCGGACAAGACACTGCCCAGCCGGACAAACTGTGGCCTGCCTGTCAGGTAGTCAGTAATCCAGGAGATCACAGAGCCATTGACCCCCATCCCTCGCAGCTTCTCACCCAACAGCAGTGGCTGGATGGTGTTAAAGGCACTGGAGAAATCAAAGAATGTGATTCTCACAGTGTCTCCTCTGCCATCCAGGTGCAAGTGGGCTCATTGCAGCAAGTAGATGACGGCGTCTTCAACTCCTAAATGGGGCTGATATGCAAACTGCAGAGTGTCCAGCCATGTCTTTACCTGCGGCCTCGGGTGAGCTAAGACCAGTCTCTCCAGGACCTTCATCACATGAGATGTGAGGGCAACTGGTCGATAGTCATTCAGGTCAGATGGAGACGACTTCTTGGGGACAGGAACCATGCAGGATGTCTTTCACAGCACCAGTACTCTCTCCAGACTCAGGCTGAGGTTGTACAGGTGTTTCAGTACCGGAGCTAGCTGGTTGGCACAGGTCCTCAGGATCCTGCCGGAGATGCCATCAGGGCCCGCAGCCTTCCGCTGACAAAGTCTCTCCAGCTGTTTCTCAACCTGCTCTGTAGTCACAGTGATGTAGGGTGGGGGCTGGTGCTGGTGCCTCCAGAGGAGGGGGAGGGGTGAGGGGAGAGAGAGAGAAGTACTGCACAGGAGGGTGAGGAGGAGGGGTGTGTGGGGGTCTGGCTGTGTTGTGGGGTGACAGACGGGGAGTTGAACCTATTAAAAAACAGATTCAGCTCATCGGCTCTCTCAAGGCTCCCCAATGTCAGTCTGTCTCTCCCCTTACAGCCAGTGATTTGTTTCATTCCCGCCCAAACATCCTTTGTATTGCTTTGCTGGAGTTTATCCTCCAACTTCCTCCTGTAATTGTCTTTACACCTCCTCAGCATCCCTCTCAGTTCATGCTGCATTCTCCTCAGTTCCTCCCTGTCTCCAAACCTAAAAGCCCTCTTCTTCTTGTTCAGAAGTACTTTCAGGTCACTGGTGTTCCATGATTTGTTGTTGGGGAAACAGTGCACGGTCTGAGCTGGCATGGCTGCGTTCTCACAGAATCTGATGTATTCTGTGATGCAGTCAATCATATTGTCTATGTCCACCCCATGTGGTTCACAGAGTATGCCCCAGTCCGTCGTCTCGGAGCAGTGCTGTAGTGCATCAGCAGCCTCCTGTGTCCACCTCCTCACAGTCCATGTATAAGCAGGCTGCCTTTGCACAAGGGGAATGTACTTGGGTGATAACAGGATCATGTTGTGATCTGCCGGGGGGGGGGTAGCACTGTGGCACTAAATGCATCTCTTGCATTGGCATACAGTAGATGCAGTGTTTTATTTTCTTTGGTGGGACAATTAACAAACTGGTGGAAATTTGGTAGTGTTTTGCCCAGTGAGACGTGGTTAAAATCACCCGTTATGGCCATAAATGTGTCAGGGTGCTTCTCCAGTAATGTGGCAGTAGTGGAGCTGATGACATGACAAGCCACCACTCCATCAGCTGACGGAGGGACATAAATGGTAATCACAATGGCACACGTGAACTCTCACGGCATATAATAAGGTCGCATACTCACAGCCAGCAGCTCAATGTGCAGGCTGCAGCACCATTCCTTCACATAAATGTGTCCAGGATTACACCACCTTTCACTGACAAGAAGTGCCAATCCTCCTCCTCTCTTTTTCCCACTACTTATAACATCCCTGTCCCACCGGATAGTCTCAAAGCCAGGAATCGCTGCATTATTATCCAGGATCTGTGAGTGTAACCATGTCTCAGTAAAACACATGATACTACACTCATGATATTCCCTTTGCATCCTGACCAGCACTGTGAACTTATCTGCCTTGTTTCCCAGCGACCTCACGTTACCCATGATGAACATCGATATAGCTGGCTTATGCTTCGTCCTCCTCCTCCTCCTCCCCTTGGCTCCAGCCCTTTGCCCACAGTGTCTCCTCTTCAGCTTATCCAGGATGAGGGGCTTCACTCCAGGCAGTAGCGCTGGCCTCCTCAGCGTGATCAACTGGTCTCATATGTAAACAATGCGTTCACCCCCACCTCTATTGTTCTTCATTGCCCCGAGAAAGAAAAATAAAGGAAAGACCGGGGCTAAAATAGAAAAAAAACTTGGTCCAGTCATTAATCCGAGTCTTCCTACCCAGCCCTGATGAAAAGAGACATACTATATACAGTGTCTCACAAAAGTGAGTACACTCCTCACATTTTTGTAAATATTTTATTATATTTTTTCATGGGACAGCATTGAAGATATGACACTTGGATACAATGTAAAGTAGTCAGTGTACAGCTTGTATAACAGTATAAATTTGCTGTCCCCTCAAAATAACAACACACAGCCATTAATGTCTAAACCACTGGAAACAAAAGTGAGTACACCCCTAAGTGAAAATGTCAAAATTTTGCCCAATTCGTCATTTTCCCTCCTCAGTGTCATGTGACTCGTTAGTGTTACAAGGTCTCAGGTGTGAATGGGGAACAGGTGTGTTAAATTTGGTGTTATCACTCTCACACTCTCTTATACTGGTCACTGGAAGTTCAGCATGGCACTTCATGGCAAAGAACTATCTGAGGATCTGAAAAAAAAGAATTGTTGCTCTATATAAAGATGGCCTAGGCTATAAGAAGATTGCCATCAACCTGAAACTGAGCTGCAGCATGGTGACCAAGACCATACAGCGGTTTAACAGGACAGGTTCCACTCAGAACAGGCCTCGCCATGGTCGACCAAAGAAGTTGAGTGCATGTGCTCAGCGTCATATCCAAAAGTTGTGTTTTGAAAATAGATGTATGAGTGCTGCCAGCATTGCTGCAGAGGATGAAGGGATGGGGGGTCAGCCTGTCAGTGCTCAGAACATACGCCGCACACTGCATCAAATTGGTCTGCGTGGCTGTCGTCCCAGAAGGAAGCCCCTATAAAAGGTGATGCACAAGAAAGCCAATAAACAGTTTGCTGAAGACAAGCAGACTAAGGGCATGGATTACTGGAACCATGTCCTGTGGTCTGATGAGACCGACATGAACTTATTTGGTTCAGATGGTGTCAAGTGTGTGTGGTGACAACCAGGTGAGGAGTACAAAGACAAGTGTGTCTTGCCTCCAGTCAAGCATGGTGGTGGGAGTGTCATGGTTTGGGGCTGCATGATTGCTGCCGGCACTGGGGAGCTACAGTTCATTGAGGGAGCCATGAATGCCAACATGTACTGTGACATACTGAAGCAGAGCATGATGTCCTCCCTTTGGAAACGGACGCAGGGCAGTATTCCAACATGATAATGACCGCAAACACGCCTCCAAGACGACCACTGCATTGCTAAAGAAACTGAGGGTAATGGTGACGGACTGGCCAAACATGTTTCCAGACCTAAACCCTATTGAGTATCTATCTGTGGGGCATCCTCAAACGGAAGGTGGAGCAGCACAAGGCCTCGAACATCCACCAGCTCTGTGATGTCATGGAGGAGTGGAAGAGGATTCCAGTGGGAACCTGTGAAGCTCTAGTGAACTCTATGCCCAAGAGAGTTAAGGCAGTGCTGGGAAATAATGGTGGCCACACAAAATATTGACATTTGGGCACAATTTGGACGTTTTCACTTAGGCGTGTACTCACTTTTGTTGCCAGCGGTTTAAACAGTAATGGCTGCGTGTTGAGTTATTTTGAGGGGACAAGAAATTTACACTGTTATACAAGCTGTACACTGACTACTTTACATTGTATCAAAGTGTCATATCTTCAGTGTTGTCCCATGAAAAGATATAATAAAATATTTACAAAAATGTGAGGGATGTACTCACTTTTGCAAGATACTGTACAAGAATAAGCTAATAAAAACACAAAGACATGAAAGAGCTACTGCTGATATGGCCGCCTCTCCTTATGGCGCTTCAAAAAAAAAAAAAAAAGCTGGAAGCTGTTATTACCAACAAAGGCTTTTCTACTAAATATTAAATTAATTTCACCAAGCGTGTTCAATACTTATTTCCTGTGTCATTCCTCTTTATTAAATTTAACTTATTTGTGAACACAGTTGTCTTGAGTTCTTTGTATGTATGGATTATGTATGGCTGTTACTGATATCTGGTGAAAATCTCAGGTCAATGGCTCCATTTGATGAGAAAAATGTTGACGTGTTCAATACTTATTTTCCCTGCTGTATATATACTGTATATTTGTGTGTGTGTGTGTTTATATATGTATATATATGTGTGTGTGTGTGTGTATATATATATATATATACAGTACATAGTATATATACAGTATATATCGGTGGAGGACCATGTATTTTACAACTAGGCCTTCAGTGGTGATCTACCCGATTTAAGTGCCATTCATACCGAGCACCATAAAAATAGCCTATAGGCTGTGCACACAAAGCATGTTAAAGATTACTTTAACTATAAAATTATAGTTTTAAAAATCTTTTTTAAAAAGTTTTAAAAATTATAGTTTTAAAAATCTTTACCTTTTCATTGTCGAGCTCCATTTCCCTGCGCATTTGTTCGTTGAGCTGTAGATCCACTCTTGTTTCCCCCAAGGTTTAAAAGTACTGTTGCTTGTCCAGCTGGTGGGCCGCGGCTATGCTTTGCTGCCTCGCTGCTGCCTTGGTTTAGGCCCTGTCACACCTAGACGATTTAGGCAGTGTTTGCAAAATGTATGAAAAATTTGGAGAATATGCTGGGGTACGTCAAATCAGTTATGTCTCAGTTTTGTCTAAGTTAAGAGCACGTTGAAGCACGCTGGTATACGGCATTGTTTGCCGAGCTCCACTGAAAATTAATTTTCAGCATGCTGAAAATTTTCCGACGTATTCAGTGTATGGCTGATATATCCTGCATTCATGGAGCAAATGGCATATTTGCAGCGTTGGCTCACAGAAAAAAACCGTACAGACCTCTCTGCCTGCAGCGCATGCACGCACACACACGCACAGAGCTAAACACGTACTTATTCCCATAACGGGACCTGTCGGGGTTTTTTTACATTTAACTTAAGTCTTTACAATCATCTGTCCTGTGTTGTTCTGATAGACATGCCAAAATGTCAGAACACCAGAGAAGGATCCAAACAGCTGATTGCCTGAAGCACAGAGCTCAGCTCTTTGCTGTTGGTTGTGCCTCCCAGCAAAAGCACACTCCATGTATTATCTTGGTTTTATTTTTTCACTTTATTGAAAATAAACTTTTTTAACGCCATCAGTTTGCGTGCCTTTTGAGCCAGGTTGTGACAATTGTTATCTTATGTTCCTGATGTGTCACATTAGCAGTTTTAGGCGCAACTGACCTGACAGCTCTGCAAGGTCGGTCATGCACCCCGCCTTGGTGTTTGGAAGGGAGAATCATCAGGGTTGAACAGAGATGATCACTCGCACACCTAGGATTCATGGATCAGGAGGCAACAGCAGTTTGGCATGACTGCGCTATGCAGAAGTTATACTATTGTTGCGCATAAGTTGTGAATGTTGTCAACACGCTAAGCATTAGTTGGATGAAATTACTATTATTTAATTATTTGTCCCAGTTGTTTTGGATACACAATGCATATAGAGGTGGACACAGATATGGGCAAGGCGGGCGGGTGCCCAGGGCGCCATTCTTTTGACGGTGCTATGAGAATCAAAAGAATAAATATAATAATAAAAGATTCATAATTCTGTGAGCTGAGTGTGTATTTGTGGCAAATGGGTGCCCTCTACAGGCGGGATGCTAGTGCCCTCTGGCTGCGGCTGGCAGACTACCACTGATCACACTCCAGTATTATATGGCCCATTCAAAGTGCAGCAAAGGAAGAAAAAACTTTAAAAGTAGGTTTTTTTTCCATAAATTATGCAGAGGTTTGAACTTTAAAACACTGAGCCCTAAAACAACATTTAGTTATCACAGCTTATGTTACTTTGCTGTTGGCTGTGCCTCGCAGCAAAAGCCCACTCCATGTATTATCTTGGTTGTATTTTTTTCACTTTATTGAAAATAAACTTTTTTAATGCCATCAGTTTGCATACCTTTGAGCCAGGTTGTGACACATAATTGTGACCCATGCTGGCAAAATGAGTCAGAATGCTCACCACATCATTACAGGACACAGGCAGGAGATGTCATAAATCATGACTCTCTTTGTTTGCTAGTGGCAAGTCCCGGGAAAACCCCCATGAGTGCCTAGTATCATTGTAAAGCTTAGAAATCCTACTTTCTTTTCTTTTTATTAATTTAAGTTTTTGTAAAGGGTATACATGTCAAAACAGCATTGCATTGTTTACATTTTCATCACATATTCCCTTTTTTTGTTTGTTTTTTGACAACATTGGAAAAAAAAAATTATTACAACACCCTTTTTTTAAGTGAAAGAAAAGAAAAATTAAAAAAAAAACAACAACAAAAGAGCAGAAAAATAAAAGAGAATCTGAGTAGCACTGGAACAAAGAGAGATGCCATTATTGAAACAGTATTTGTGCAAGATTAGATCTGATGGAAGACACATATGTGTTCCAGGGTTGCCAAAAGTTCAAGAACCCATCCATGTCCTGTCTCAGTGCAAATGTCAACTTTTCCATCAAATAAATGTCCTGAATCACGTTAATCCAATCTTCAGCTGCAGGACAGTCTTTCGACATCCATTTTTTTGTTAGAGCTTTTTTACTTGCCAATACTAAAACAGTGAATAAGTATTTTTCTCTTCGTCTTTCCAGTGATTCCGGTAGTAAACCCAAATACAAAGTTACAAAAGAAAAGGGAACTGTTACTTTGAATATTTTCCCTGATATTGTCTGTACATTGGTCCAATATTGGTGGATAACTGGGCATGACCAAAACACATGAAAATGATTTGCAGTCTTTTCACCACACAAGTGCCAACAATTCAACCCTTTACGAGTAAATTTGTTTTGTGCAGGTGTTCTGAAAAATCTTACAAAATTTTTCCATCCAAATTCTCTCCACAGCAGGGATGAGGTACTTTTCCATTGTTTATTTTTAGCTTTTCCCATATTTCCAGTTGTAAAGTGAAATTCCCCTCTTTTTCCCATTTCTCTTTGATATATGATGTGTTGTCTCCTTTTAAATCTTGAAGACCATGGTATATTTTAGAAATGTATCTGATCCCTGGGATCCCTTTATATACCACTAAGAAAACCTTCAGAACACCTGACTGGGCCCTTTCCAAATCCTCCTTTTTAAGTATTTTGTTTATGTGGTGTCTAAGCTGAAAGAACTAGTAAAGGTCTTGATTTACTAGACCTTGTTTTTTCAAATCTTCAAAACTTCTTAAAGTTTGCCCTTTAAAAAAATCGTAATATTTTGTCAGTCCGTTTTCTTTCCACTTTTTAAATCTAGTGTCTGTTTTATTAGGAGTAAAATCCTGATCATAGGAAATCCATCGCAATAATCGATAGGGTTCTTTAGTTTGATTCTCTCTGACTATCTTAAACCAAATTTTTAGCGGGGTCTCTATCCATGGGTTAGTGTTATTCAAAAGTTTTGGTGAGGCATTATTCCCTATTATCGCCTGTAGGGGAATGTCACTTGTTATTTGGCATTCTATCTTCTTCTATTGTGCAGTTTAGACTGGGTTACATATCTCTACTAAAGTTTTAATTTGCGCGGCTTTAAAATAGTCCCTGATATTTGGCAGCGTGAGCCCACCTTTGTCTTTGTTTAGCTGTAGGGTTCTATATCTGATTCTTGGTCTCTTGCCCTGCCATATGAATCTTGAGATCCTTCTGTCCAGTTCTTGCCATGTTTTTTTGGGAGGTTCTACTGGTATTGTTTGGAAAAGGTATAGAAGACAAAGAAGAGGTTTAGTGTTATAATTTTGTTGAGTTGTTTCGGGATATTGACCCCCAGATATTTCATAGATTCCATCTCCCAGTTAGTTTTGAATTTGCTTAGTAAATATTGATTTGGGTTATAGTTGAATGTTAAAATTTGGGTTTTATGCATATTTAATTTGTACCCCGATAACTCTCCATACTCTGAAAAAACTGAGATTAGTTCTGGAAAAGAGGTGTCCGGCTGCCCCAGATATATTAAAATGTCATCAGCAAAGAGTGCTATTTAATGTTCCTTCTGACCAAGTGTAATACCTTGAATTTTTTGATTCTGTCTTATCCATTGGCTCAGAGGTTCTATGAAGATTGCAAAGAGCAGTGGAGACAAGGGGCAGCCCTGACAACATCCTCTTTTCAGTTCAAAAGATGATGATAATTTACCGTTAATCCTTATTTTAGCTGTTGGTTTTTTATATAATGCCTGGATAGTTCTAATGAAGTTGTTATGAAAATTGAGACTGGGCAAGATTCTATATAGGAAAGACCAGTCAACCGAATCAAATGCTTTTTCAACATCTAATCCCAGTATGGCTGCATTTAAATTATATTTTTTTTATGTGATGAATTATGTGTAAAGTGCATCTAATGTTATCTTGTGTCTGTCTTTGTCTTATAAAACCTGTTTGGTCTAAATTAATTAAGTCTGTCAGTATATTTTCTAACCTTTTGGCAAGGGTAGCGGTAAAAAGTTTATAGTCCTGATTTAACATACTGATTGGTCTGTAGTTGGAGCAATCTAATTTATCCTTTTCAGGTTTAGGTATAACTGCAATGACCCCTTCTCTCCAGGAGGGGGGGGGGTTCCCCTGTGTGGAGGACATCGTTAAATGTTTTCAGGAGGAGAGGAGATAGCTGCTGTTTAAAGATTTTGTACCACTCTGCTGTATAACCATCTGCTCCTGGGGATTTGTTAGTTTTAAGTTTCATAATTGCTTTTTCTAATTCTTTAGGTTGTATTTCTGCTAGTAGTTTTTTATTTTGTGACTCAGTAAGTTGGGGAAGATTTAATGTATTTAGAAAGGCTTCGGATGTGTCTGTGTTTTTTGAGGGAGTACAAGTTCTTGTAGTAATTCTCGAAGCTTTTAAGAATTTCCTGAATTATAAATTTTATTTCCTTTGATACTGGGTCTCTGATTTTGTAGATTGCTCTCTCCGTTTGTTGTTTCCTCAATTTATAGGCTAGTAATTTTGCCGATTTGCTACCTGTTTCATAATATTTTTGTTTCAGAAATGTAAGTTTCTTCTGGATTTCTATTGTGTAGATCTTGTTTATTTGAATGAATGAATGAATGAATGAATTTGTTTATTTGAATGAATGAATTTGTTTATTTCGGATAGTACATTACAGGTTAAAAGAAACTGTATAATATAACAACAAGGTCAAATTAGACAAAGACTCCTTCTACTATACAATTCCACGTGAGTTATCCGAAATGGGTGATGGCTGAAGCCGCAGCTTATATTGCCCACCCATATTCCATCCAAGAATTCAAAGGAGAAAAAAGAGAAAACAAGACAAGAGCGATTACAATTTAAAACAAGGCTAAGACAAAATATGACTGAGAGAAAAAGAAAACTGAGCTAGTCTAAGTTAAGCGGTTACTATTCAAAAACAAATCTAAGACATAGTGTCACAGAGAAAAAAGAAAAACTAAGCTATAACACAACACAGGCTGGAAATGTCAATCCTTATGTGAGTTTACATGTCGTTTTGTAAATATGTTTGGAGTATTTCTTCCTTTAGTTTTTGTTTAAATTGTCCAAGCGTTGTACATGATTTTAATTCAGGTCCAAAATCGTTCCATAATCTGACACCTTGCACTGAAATACAGTGTTGCTTGGTGGTTGTTCTCACTGTAGGCTTTTGAAATATACATGTTCCTCTGAAGTGATATCGTTTCTCCCTTGTTTGGAACAACTTTTGGATATTTGCGGGCAGTGATAGATTCTTCACTTTGAACATTATTATTGCGGTTTTAAAGTCGATCAGATCTTTCAACTTGAGAGTTTTTTGTTTAAGAAAAAGTGGGTTTGTTGGTTCCCTGTAAGCTGCTTTGTTGATTATTCTAATAGCTATCTTTTGAAGCATAAAGAGTGGATATATGTTTGTTTTATATGTATTTCCCCATACTTCATTACAATATGTCATGTATGGGAGTATTAATGAATGATACAAGGTGTATAGTGTGGGTTGATTCAGCAAATTTTTCACTCTGTGTAATATTGCAATTGATTTGGATACTTTACCTTTTATATAATTAATATGTGGCTTCCAACACAGTTTGTTATCAATTATTACTCCAAGGAATTTAGTTTCGGATACCCTTTCAATCTCTACACCATTTACACTGAGTTTGGGTACTGGGTAGTTGTGATGGTTGTTAAAGACTATAAATTTTGTCTTGCTTAAATTGAGCGTTAATTTGTTTGAATCAAACCATAGTTTCAGCTTTCCTAATTCCTTTCCGAGTGTATCCAGAAGTTGTTCCAAATTGTTTCCACTGCATAGCAGGTTAGTGTCATCAGCAAACAATATTAAGTCCATTTTTTCTGAAACTTTACATATATCATTTATATACATATTGAATAATAATGGTCCCAAAACTGAACCCTGTGGGACTCCACAGGTGACCTTCAGTAGCTCTGAGTTTTTGTTGTTAACACATACAAACTGATATCTATTCTTTAAGTAACTTCTTAACCAGGACAGTGCTACCCCTCTAATACCACAATTTTGTAGTTTCTTTAATAATAGATTGTGATCTACTGTATCAAATGCTTTTTTAAGATCCAGGAATACTCCAACTGAATACTCTTTATTTTCAATGGCTGTTGATATTTTTTCTGTAAATTCCATTAAGGCATATGCTGTTGTCCTTTTGTGTCTGAACCCATATTGCTGCTCACACAATAAATCATTCTTCAGTATGAAGTTGTCAATTCTCTCATAGAATATTTTTTCAGGTATCTTGGAAAATTGCGGTAATAGTGAAATTGGTCTGTAGTTGGAGAGTTCCCCTCTGTCGCCTGTCTTGTAAATCGGAATTACTTTAGCTATTTTCATTGCATTGGGAAATATACCTGATTGGAGAGACAGGTTACAGATATACGTCAGTGGTTTCACTATGCATTCGATAACAGTTTTGACTAGTAGCATATCAATACCATCGCAGTCAGTAGATGTTTTACTTTTGAACGATTTAACAATTTCAATGACCTCTCTTTCGTCTGTGTTCTTTATGAAGATGGTGTCTTTTACAGCAGTGTTATTGCATATTGAATCACCTGTTGGCACCGTAGTGGGTATTTCTCGGGCCAGTTTAGGTCCAATGTTAACAAAAAAATTATTAAATTCATCTGCAGGTGAAGCTATATTCACATTCGGAGTCGATTTATTATTTTTTGGAATGTTAGTTGGGTAGCTGGTATTTCTGCTTTTATTTCCAAGGATACTGTTGATTATTGTCCATGTATTTTTAATATTGTCTTTGTTTTTTCCAGTTCTTTACTGTAATAGTCTCTTTTACTACATCTTATTATATATGTTAACTTATTTTTGTATGTTTTATACCGCTGCTCTGCTTCTTTTGTCCTTTTCTTTATGAAAGCTTTATATAATAAATTTTTCTTTTTACACGCCTTTTGTAGTCCTTTGGTTAGCCATGGTTTGTCAGTAAATTTGTGTTTAAGCTTTTTTTTTAACTAATGGGCAGTTTTTTTCATAAAGAGTGGTTACAATGTTTATAAATGTGTCATAGGCTTCATTTACATCTGATACATAGACTTCTGTCCAGTCTTGCTTCAGCAAGTCCTCTTTAAAAGAACTGATTGCGTTTGGTGATTTGTGTCTGAACGATTTTGAGATTTTTTCTGGGTTGGGCCCCGTGTGGCCATGGATAAGTGCAAAGATTGGCAAGTGGTCGCTTATATCATTTATCAATAATCCACTTTCTATTTTCTTGTCGAGAACATTGACAAACAGGTTGTCAATAAGTGTAGCAGAGTGAGCTGTGATTCTACTGGGATGTGTTATTGTGGGATATAGACTCATGCTGTACATAGAGTTCATGAACTCTGTGACTACATTTTGTTGATGTGGATTAAGTAGATCAATATTGAAATCTCCACAAATTGCTACCATTTTCTTACTAGTAATATTATTGTACAGCTCGACTAATTTATCTCTGAATGTCTCAATGCAAGTTCCCGGCGTTCTGTATATGCAGCTTATGATTAGATTTTTTGTTTTGTCTAGGTCAATCTCAACAGTAACACATTCCAGAATCCCTGGTAGTGCTGAGGACATTTCATTTACAAGCTTACATCTATATAGGTCATCAATATACAGTGCAACACCACCACCCTTTTTTTGAGATCTGTTAATGTTAAACATCTGATATCCCTCTATTGCCATCAGGGGAGCCTGGTCTGCATTAAGCCAGGTTTCAGAGACTGCTATAGCTGTGAATTTTCTGTTTAGCTGTTTTAAATAGTCCTGAATCTGTGAGAAGTTTTTGTTAAGACTTCTGCTATTGAAGTGTATTATTGACAGTTTACCATCTAATTGCACTTGACTTTTGAATTGCTTTTCAGTGTAATATTCACAGTGGTTATGAATATTATTGAAAAAGTGGTTATCAGGATCAATATCATTCTCCATCTCTTGTGGTTTATGTTCAGCATAGTGACATATTTTTAGAGTTTGAGTTTCCTCACTCTGTGTTTCATAGTCAGTGTTCATCTGTATTTATCTAAGTCAGTAGCATCTCTGATCATTATACTTTTTGCTTGCTCAGGTGTTCCATTTAGTTTAATCCAAATTCTACAATTTCTTGTCCAGGTTGTCTGTATCTTATTATGTTTCTTTAGCATCCGTGCCTGCCGTGCTAATTCAGCGTTTTTTTTTGTCAGGTGTTCATTTAGGTAAACTTGAGTTTCCTTTAGTTTTTTTGGCCTGCCTCAGTATGTCATTTTTCACCCTCCTGTTCACAAAGCGCATCACAATTGATTTCTTTGTTTTATTTGTTTTTATTTGTTTTTTTGATTTATTTGTTTTATTTGTTTTTTTTATTTCCTTAATTTTGAGGGGGTCATTAGAATGAGTGTTGTCTTTGTGCTCTTTTTCTAGTTTCTTAAGTTCTGACTCTAATGTGATTAGTTTTTCTTGTCTCAATATCTTTTGGAGTGCCAGTTTTGCGATAATCTTTCCCCTTATTACAGCTTTGCATGCGTCCCACAGTATTAAAGGGGATACTTCTCCATTATCATTTTCTTCCAAATATCTGAGAATATCTGATTCCAATTCATCTTTCAGTGGTCCTTTCAGCACATTTGAATTTTAACCTCCAAGAAAATGTAATATTTGTGTATTTTTGGATATTTAAGTCCATATTGATCGGACTGTGGTCAGAGAGATCCATCAGTCCTATTTTACATGTTTTTACTCTTCCTATGTCTCTATTAAACATAAAAAAATAGTCAATCCTTGAGTATGATGAATGTGGTGCTGAGTAAAATGTATAATCTTTTACACTGGGGTTGAATTCTCTCCACACGTCACAGATTCCCATTTCATTTAGTAGCATCCTAGTTTTTCTACTTTGAGTGTTATTTTGACGTGGAGAATTACCTGATGCATCCCAGTATGGATTCAGTCTTAGACTGAAGTCTCCACCACATATCACTAACCCTTGGGCTTTAGTTATCATTAGGTGAAATACATTTTTATAAAATTTCCAGTTAGCCCCTGGAGGTGCATTTACATTCAGCAGGGTAATATCTTCTCCCTCTAGCCGACCAAGTACCATGCTAAATCTCCCTTCTTTATCTTTGTGTTCTGAATTTTTTTCAAATTTAATTTTGGTTGAGATCAATGTCGCTACCCCCCTCCTCCTCCCTGACTTATATGAAGATGAAGAGATCCGTTTAAACCCTTGTCTATTAAGTTTAGTTTGCTCCAAGTCTGTTAGGTGGGTCTCCTGTAAAAATATTATTCCTGCTTTGTCTTTTTTCAGTTTGCCTAGAATCTTGGATGTTTTAACTGGATTCAGGATCCCTTTTACATTATATGAGATTATTTTGGTTGCACCCTGTTTCTCCATTGTATTGTCTTAGTTAGTATAACAGTATAGAGGCCCTCTTTTATGCTACTCAGAAACTGAAAGAACATTAAGAACATAAAAAGCATTAAGAACATAGTATATAAAACTTTAAAACAAAAAACTGTCAAAAGATCTTCCTGAACTGAGGTCTTTTTAGCGACCTTAGAAGAGCCTTTATGGTATGTTGGCTCTGAGGGAAATTCCTCAAACTTTGTTACGTGTTGAGGGCCCTCTCTTACCCCTGTAAGTTGTCCCATGTTTATAACGTGATTTTCAGATCCCAATCCGAACTTGTAATGATTTTTTTTTTTTTTATGCCTATACCCTATGAAATTATGCACAACCTCCCACCATCATCACAGCAAACAATCACGTTAATACAGTATTTGTTAGTGTGGAGATTTCATGTTGTTCATTGTCACATTTCTATTTTAACAAGTTTTTTTTATTTTTTAAAGACTTATTTGTTTTAATGTTATGACTGTTCCATGAAATGTTTTACCACTTCATATTTGCTGATTCTGCATCTCCTTTAATGTTTGTTTCCTTGTAGGAGGAGGGTTGGATGCGCAGATTGACTAAAAATATCGTTATTCCCTCCTGAAAGCGTCCAGTTTTTCCTTATAGCCCTGGCGCTGGGTTTCCCGCTGCTGGCCTGTGTATTTTGAGGGTCTCGTGTGCACCACGTTTGAGCCTTGATTCTTTCGATCGGGTCTGCTGCGGGTTTATACACCGTTACCAGGAGCCCTCTTCTCGCCATATCCCTGTCACAACTCGCCGCTCTCAGGCATCCACCTCAGCTGCGCGCACACCTGCGCCTCGTCAGTGATGGGCTATTTATTCCACTCGGCCCTGAGCATCGGTCTGGAGCTGTCTGTTCTACTACGTGCTCAAACCCTCAGCAGGATCGTCTCTTCCCATCCTGCCACTCTTCGCTACGACACGTAAGCTGTTTGCCACTTACCTGTCTATCAGTCTTCCCCTGTGCACAGGTGGATTCCCTGGCGGCGGACTCTCCCATCTTTGCCATCTCCTTCTCCCGCATCTTCACGTCTCGTCGTGTGCGCAGCAGGGCGCTGCCTCCCAGGCCGAAGATCCTAGCCAACACCAGCCACCTTCCCTTCTGCAAGTGAGCATCATTCTGTATTATTTCCCCGTGTGGTTTAGCCCAGCTAATTTCCCTGTCTCTGTTCTTCCCATAGGGCTGTCTGGCTGCACGGCGTGCTGCTCTGTTCCCAACTCTCATCGTACACCCACAATCCACATACATATCTCATACACGCACCCAAACACTCCTTTGCTGTTAAATAAAGCTATCAAATCTTACCTGAGCCTGCGTGCGTGTTTCCTGGGCCGATAAATATGTCAGTACGGCTCCAGCAAAGCAGCCCAGCGGACAGCGGGCTCGCACGCCGTTTTTCCACCCTCGAGGCTCGGGTGGATATGATAGCTCATCAACAGCAGGTGATACTCAACCAATTGGCTATGATAACTCACCGGTTAGACCGTCTTGACCCCCAGCAGGCGTTCCCCCCGGCTCATCAGGGCGGACCGGCTTTGGCCGCTTCCGCGGCTGGCCAGCCTAGCTCGGGAGCGCCGACCCAGCTCACTCCGATCCCAACCCCCGCTCGCTTCAACAGGAAGCTCGGTGAGGCACGGGGATTCATCTTGCAGTGTGAGTCGGTGTTCCTGTGCGTTCCCAGGGATTTCCCCTCAGACCACAGCAGAATTGGCTATATGGCTAATCTCTTGGAGGGGCGAGCATTAGCTTGGGCTTACGCTGTCATGTCGAAGCCCAGCTACGCAAGCCTCTCCTATGACCAGTTCTTGCGGGACTTTCTCGAGGTGTTTGACCACTCGCATTATGACAGCGTCCTCGCCGACCGGCTCCTTAGCCTTCAACAGGGTAGCCGGTCGGCGGCGGATTACGCTGTTGACTTCCGGGTGGCAGCGGAGGAGGTTGGCTGGGGTGAGGCATCTCTCTGCAGCATTTTCCTCCGTAGCCTCAGTTTTGGTCTGCGGGATGAGTTGGCCAGCCGGGACCTTCCAGGGCGGCTGTCCGAGCTAATTTCTCTAACCATTAGCTTGGATAACAGGCTGCGGGAGCGAGCCGCCGAGCGGAAGTCTATCAGCCACCCACGCGGATTCTCCGCCCGCGTTCCTCAGTCTCGCCCCCTGGCGTTACCCGCTCCGGAGTCCGCTGATGAGCCAGAGGCTATGTTGGTCGGGCGAACCAGGCTCCCTCTAGCGGAGAGACAACGCCGACGGGAGCTGGGCCTCTGCATGTATTGCGGAGGCGATCAGCATACCGTGGAGCAATGCCCGGCCAAGCCAAACGGGGGTGTCCACGAGTCACTGTAGGGGGCCTCGCAGACTCTAACCGGCCAAATCCTCTCTCCAACTGCACTCTGCCCATTAGATTTTGCCACAACTCCACTCACGCACTGGTGGACTCGGGGGCAGACCAAAGCTTTATTTCCAAGAGCCTGGCAACCCGTTTGGGTATACCCTGTCAGCCATTGTCAGCTCCTCTCAACCTTGTCACCCTTTCTCGCTCACCCCTGGGAGTAGTGACACACCGCACCAAGCCGGTGCCAATAATAATTTCTGGCAACCACCGTGAGGACCTCTGCCTGTATGTCTTGTCTTCCTCTGCGGCTCCCATCATCCTGGGTTACCCGTGGCTGCGTCTGCACAACCCCATCCTCGATTGGCAATCTGGTAGTGTCCTCTCATGGAGCTCCTTCTGCATGAGCACTTGTCTCCAGTCTGCGGCATGCGCCCCATCCTCTCCTCCACCCGCTCCGGTCTCCTCTCCTCTGGACCTCACTCTGGTGCCCCAGGAGTTCCATGACTTGGGAATCGTGTTCAGCAAGTCCAAGGCGATGTCTCTTCCTCCTCACCGCCCGTATGACTGTGTCATAAACCTCCGCCCGGGGGCGCCATTACCATCTGGCTGTCTATACAGCCTTTGTGCTCCTGAACGTGAGGCAATGGACACGTACATCAGGGAGTCGCTCAGCGCTGGGATCATTCGCCCCTCCTCGTCCCCGCTTGGTGCCGGTTTCTTCTTTGTCTCCAAGAAGGATGGGTCCCTTCATCCGTGTATCGACTTCAGGGCCCTCAACGACATCACGGTGAAGGACCACTACACCCTGCCTCTTATGGACACCGCTTTCCACTCCCTTCAGGGGGCAACCTGGTTCACGAAGTTAGACCTCCGCGGCGCCTACCATCTCGTCTGGATCCGGGAGGTCGATGAGTGGAAGACAGCCTTTCGGACGCCCAGAGGCCACTTCGAGTACTTAGTAATGCCGTTTGGGCTCACCAACGCTCCCGCCGTCTTCCAGCGGCTCATCAATGATGTCCTGTGAGATTTCCTGGGGGTCTTCGTCTTCGTATACTTGGATGACATTCTCATCTTCTCCAGGTCTCGGGAGGAGCACCAGGCTCACGTGAGGCGGGTTCTGCAGCGGTTGTTGGAGAACAGGCTTTACATCAAGGCGGAGAAATGTGAGTTTTATGCCAAGACCACCTCTTTCCTGGGATTTGTTATTTCCCATAACCAGATTCTCCCCGACCCCGCCAAGGTTAAAGCGGTGGTCGAGTGGCCCAAGTCTACCTCCAGGAAACAGGTGCAACAATTCATCAGCTTTGCCAATTTCTACCGTCGCTTTGTCCCCAACTTTGGCGCCATCGTTACACCCCTGACCCGCCTCACTTCCCCCAAGGTGCCCTTCCAGTGGACCGAGGAGGCGGCGACCGCGTTCAAGACCCTGAAGACGGAGTTCTCTTCCTCTCGGGTCCTAACCCAGGTTGACCCCGCGCTGCAGTGTCTGGTGGAGGTGGACGCTTCTGACACGGGGGTGGGGGCGGTGCTTTCCCAGCGGTCACCGGTGGATGGAGTCAAGCGGCCCTGCGTCTTCTTCTCCCGGCGGCTGTCAGCGGCCGAGCGAAACTATGACATCGGCGACAGGGAACTTCTAGCTGTCAAGCTCGCGCTGCAGGAGTGGCGCCACTGGCTGGAGGGGGCAGCTCAGCCTTTTGTGGTTTGGACGGACCACAAGAATCTCGAGTATTTGAGGTCAGCCAGGCGTCTGAATGCCCGCCAGGCGCGCTGGTCTCTGTTTTTTGCTCGGTTCCAGTTCACCATCACCTACCGTCCAGGCTCCAAGAATGGGTTGCCCGACACCCTGTCTAGACAGTTCGCTCCTGAGGCTCCGGAGGAGCTGGACCACACCATCCTGCCTAGCTCGTGTGTTGTGGGGGCGGTCTCCTGGTCCATCAGGGACAAGATCCGGAAGGCGCTGGAGGCTGAACCGGACCCTGGCAGCGGTCCGGATGGGAGGCTCTTCGTTCCATCAGCTGTTTGGGGGGAGGTCATTCACGGGGCCCACACGTCCAAGCTCGCCTGTCACCCTGGCGTCTCCCGACTGGTGGACCTCCTTCAACGCTCCTTCTGGTGGCCCGGTCTCCAAAAGGACGTCGCCAATTACGTCCGGGCTTGCCCCCAGTGTGCTACTGGCAAGACCCCGAATTCCCCCCCCGCGGGCCTACTCCAGCCCCTGCTGTTCCCGGGCAGGCCCTGGTCGCACATCGCCCTCGACTTCATTACTGGTCTCCCTGTCTCTAACACCTACGACACAGTTCTGACGATTGTGGATCGGTTCTCCAAGGCCGCCCACTTTGTGCCGCTCCGGGGTCTCCCTTCGGCACGAGAGATGGCCGACCTCCTCGTCCAACATGTGGTCAGGCTGCACGGGATCCCAGTGGACGTCGTGTCTGATCGGGGGCCTCAGTTCATGTCTCAAGTGTGGAGGTGCTTTTGCAACCCCCTGGGGGCCACGGTGAGTCTTTCCTCCGGTCATCATCCCCAATCCAACGGGCGGTGTGAGTGCGCCAATCAGGAGCTGGAGGCTGCCCTGCACTGCGTCACCTCCTCCAACCCATCCTCCTGGAGCTCTTACTTGGCCTGGGTGGAGTACGCCCACAATACGGCACGGTCATCGGCTACTGGGATGTACCCCTTCAGGGCGTCATTGGGCTACGATCCCCCCTTGTTTCCCGAGCAGGAAAGTGAGTTGGCTGTTCCATCTATCCAGGCGCATGTGAGACGCTGCCGGAGCTTGTGGATCAGGGCGCGCGAAGCGCTTTTACGCACAGCGGCGCACAACAGCACCATTGCCAATCGCCACAGGAAGCCGTCTCCCAGTTACCAGGTGGGCCAACGGGTCTGGTTGTCATCTCAGGACATCAATCTCAAGGCTGAGAAGAGGAAGCTGGCTCCACGTTTCATCGGTCCCTTCACCATCTCCAAAATTATCAACCCGGTGGCTGTGCGTTTGGCCCTTCCCCCCTCCCTCCGTGTGTGTCCCACTTTTCATGTGTCTAGGATCAAGCCCGTGATCTCCGACCCACTCTGTCCTCCTCCCAGGGTGCCGCCTGCTCCCATGATGATCGACGGCCACCCGGCGTGGGGAGTCGCTTCCATCCTGGACTCCCGGTGTCGAGGTCGTGGGCTGCAGTACTTGGTGGATTGGGAGGGATATGGCCCAGAGTTCAGATCCTGGGTGCGCTCATCTTTTGTGCTGGACAAAGATCTCATCACGGAGTTCCACCGGGCGCACCCGGATAAACCACCGCCAGGAGGCGCTGTTGGTGGGGGGAGTACTGTCACAACTCGCCACTCTCAGGCATCCACCTCAGCTGCGCGCACACCTGCGCCTCGTCAGTGATGGGCTATTTATTCCACTCGTCCCTGAGCATCGGTCTGGATCCGTCTGTTCTACTATGCGCTCAAACCCTCAGCAGGATCGTCTCTTCCCATCCTGCCACTCTTCACTACGACACGTAAGCTGTTTGCCACTTACCTGTCTATCAGTCTTCCCCTGTGCACAGGTGGATCCCCTGGCGGCGGACTCTCCCATCTTTGCCATCTCCTTCTCCTGCATCTTCACGTCTCGTCGTGTGCGCAGCAGGGCGCTGTCTCCCAGGCCGAAGATCCTAGCCAACGCCAGCCACCTTCCCTTCTGCAAGTGAGCATCATTCTGTATTATTTCCCCGTGTGGTTTAGCCCAGCTAATTTCCCTGTCTCTGTTCTTCCCATAGGGTTGTCTGGCTGCACGGCGTGCTGCTCTGTTCCCAACTCTCATCGTCCACCCACAATCCACATACATATCTCATACACGCACCCAAACACTCCTTTGCTGTTAAATAAAGCTATCAAATCTTACCTGAGCCTGCGTGCATGTTTCCTGGGCCGATAAATATGTCAATCCCTTGTTGCTTCTTCTGCCGAGTTGTAGAGACACGCCTCTTCCCCGTAAAAACCCCTCAGCTTCACCGGAAATGGGGTTTGAAAGCGCAGTTTCTTCTCTCTTAGTACCTTTTTAACGTCATTGTATTCCCAACATTTTTTAAGGACCTCCGGGGCGTAGTCATGCTCCACAAAAACTTTTCTTTCTTGGTGCATAAATCCTTTTTTCTGCCACGCCAGTCTCAAAACCTCTTCTTTTGTTCTGAAGTTGGAAAACTTCACCACCACTGATCGCGGGAGAGCTTCCACCGACGGCCTTGGGGCTAATGAATGGTGCGCCCTTTCTATCTTCAAGTCGGTGGATTGGGGAATTTCCAACTTTTCTCTCAGTATGGTTTCCACGCATGCAGCCATTATGGTGAAACCATCCTCGACTCCTTCTTTCAGACCATGAATTCTTATGTTGTCCCTTCTTAGTCTTCCTTCCAGGTCGGTTAGCTTAGCCTCCAGTCTCGTCTGTCGTTCGAGTAATTCCAGCGTGGTTTCTTCCAGCCCTTTTATTTTTTCCTCTGCTTCCATGATTCAGTCCTCAGCCTGGTCCACTCTGTTGTTTGTCCTTTTTATTTCGTCTTTAAGTTCACGAAATTCGGCCCAACACTCTCGGCGAAATTCTCTTAATTCTTGAAGTATCGTTTTTAAGCTAGCCGTGTTGCTAGCTTCATTTTGCTCCTCTATTTCCGAGTGGTTGTTGTCCTCGAGGTCTGTTTCTCCGGCCGATGCGTGTCTTGACCTGGTAAATGTCTATCTCTTCTGTTTTCCTTTAGGCATAATGACTTTGTCTTTTGATTTTCACTCTTCCATAAATCCGTTAAATCTGATTTTCATGGTATTTTCATGGATGGGATCTGGGAGCTTCAGCGTTAAGCTGCTACCACCATGGTGTCCCGACCGGAAGTCTCCAGAAATTGTACTTTCTAAAAATACATACAGTATGGTTTGGTGGAAAACATAACTCCCGACCGATCGAACGTGAGTTTTAAACCTAGCCAAAATATAAACAAATTGGCTTTTATCCAGGTCCGTTTTTGCGCACTTCCTACAAATTAAATATCATTTTGAAGGTCTTTCAATACAGAATATGGAAAAAACATTACCTCAGCTTTGATAATTTCCTCAAAATGACTCATTTTGCCATCATGGGTCACAATTTTTCAACATCTCATAAGCAAAGAGAAAATAAGAATGTAAAGATTCCTAAATATCTTCAGCAAAAGTTCTCTCAGAAAAAAAAACAAAAAACAAAAACATTGTATCAATAGAAAAACATAAAACATGAAATAACCAGAAAAACAACCCACCCGGGGGGGGGGGGGGACCCAGGCATGGAGAGACCGCAACAAAACACACAACCAAAAAAACAAAAGAAAACCAAAAGAACACACTCATGACCCACACACTGTCCAACAGGTGGTCTCCTAGAACTCAAGCCTGACTGATTTTATGGACGAGGCAGTTTGGGCGGCCTCCCTGAGTCCCAAAACCACCGGCGTTTGTGCTGGAGCACGTTGGGTGGCCTTCCCACGTACCAGAACCACCTGAGCAGGAGGGGCAGCCCATTAGGCAGCCTCCCGGCATCCCTAAGCAGGCAAGCCGCAGCACACAACACGTCCCCTCCCACCCACTCACCCCCATCGGGGCAGCAGCTGGGCAGAACAGCCCCCACAAAGCACAGGAGCCAGGAGGCGGCGTTTTCCTGAGATGGGCGGCTGACCAGTGGGAACACACCCACGGTGGCCCTGGACTGTGGAGTAGCACCCACGAAGAAACGCTTGACCCACAAGAAAACCAGGCTAAGGAGGCAGTCAATCAACGGGGCCTTGGACAGAGGCGCTGCACCCACGGTGGCCCTGGACTGCGGCGTTGCACCCACGGTGGCCCAGGACTGGGGCATAGCTGTACCCATGGAGACTTCAAACAGAGAGGGAGCAGCACCCACAGAGACCTCAGACGGAGGGGGAACAGCACCCACGAAGACCTTGGATGAAGGGGGAGCGGCACCCATGGAGACCTCGGACCAAAGGGGGCGGCACCCACGGAGACCTCAGATGAAAGGGGAGCAGCACCCACGGAGACCTCGGACGGAGGGGGAGCAGCACCCACAGAGACCTCGGACAGAGGGGGAGCAGCACCCATGGATACCTCGGACGGAGGGGGAGTAGCACCAATGGAGACCTCGGACGGAGGAACAGAGACAGACATACACACTGGGTTGGAGTCACTGGCAGCAGTGGAACCCAGCGAGTAGGGCTCAAGTGTGGCTGATGGCTGCACTTGGACCTCCCCACCAAGAGCCAGGCAAAGTCTTTCTAAAACAGAGAAGGTGAAAACAAGAAAGAATACTTGTCTGAGCTTGAGCTCCACTGCCGTCCAGGACTCTGGCAATCCTGCGAAGGATATCTCAGGTATTTCCACCAGGACGTCCACACCCGGCACAGCCACCTTAGACGAAGAGGAAAGGAAAAATACTGGCAGTGGTGGAGCTTGGTGAGGAGAATTCAGGAGCAGAGGACATCTGCAGCTGATTCTCCTTATCACAAGCCAGACAAGGGGTCTCTAGATATGTAGGTGTTAGAACAGAACACACTACTTGCCTGGACTTGAGCTTCACCACCGCCCAGGACTCCAGCGACTCTGCTGCGATGATCCCAGCAGAGGATCATTGCAGCCGGTCCTTCCCAGGACTGGCAGACACTTGGAGGCCACAAAAGAAAACACGGGAGGAAGAGGCAAGGGTGAGACGACAGCAGCAGGTGATGAGGGCTCAGCTAAGTTTGGCTGCTGTTGCTGAGCCTCATCACCAGGAATAAGGCAAGGTATTTCATTAATATAGGAAGAAGAATGAAAACCCACTTGCCTTAATTCCCGGGGCATGATGGTTCCTGCTGCTGAAATTGGGTCAGGTGATGCTGCTCTGGCCACCGCTGATGTCTTCTGGCAAGGAGGCGGAGGCCCGGGCTTCTGGCGAGGGAGATGGGACACCGGAGCTCGAGGCTGGCGAGGAACCGATGGTGCTGAAGTCCGGGAATGCCCGCCTGTTGGCACCGACCTGGATTCATGGACTGAGCTCCTCCCAAGATACTCCTGCTGCAAGTCCTCTATATGAAAAACCCTCTCCCTTCCTTTGGCGTGCAGCACGAGCTAAGGGTTACACTGCACAGCCACCTCTGCCAGGCTTAAGTTCCATAAGGCATCTTTCGGGGTGGAAGATGTGCGAGCGTCGACAATATGTCCATCCACCTCCCGGAGTGCACCGCAGAGCTCCCACCCCAAACTCTGTGAACATTGTCTTCCACCTGCTGACATCTCAGCAGGCATAGGACAGTGAAGGGCAAAAGAAATTATGGAAAAAAGAAAAATTGCAAACCCTCAGAGGCTGGTGTCAGAGGTGGTCGTGCCCTTCTGTCATGAAACGCCCTTTTCAAGGGCATAAACAGGGACACTAAATGCTCTCTGTGAGTTTGCACATTTATTAAAGTAAAAATTGGCTGAGATGGACCAGAGCACTCGGGCAAACGACGTGATCATCACGGGGCTCCACATCAAACCCCGATCATATGCGAGAGCAGTGGCCGCAGACAGCAGTGGAAGTCAGCTGGATGAGGAATCCGCTGAGCAACAGGTGACGGCCTTCATGCAGTCAAACGGAATCCAGCTGGACTGCACCAACATCGAGTCCTGCCACCCTCTGCCCAGGAAAAACGGCGACAAACCGGCTGTGATCATGAGGTTTGTAAACAGAAAACACAAGACAGCACTAATGAAACAAGGTAAGAAGCTGAAAGGAACCAACATCTACATAAACGAGCACCTCACGAAAGAGAACGCAGAAATAGCCAGGAAAGCAAGATACATGAAAAAGCAGAAAAAAATTCAAAACACCTGGACATCAAACTGTAAAATATTCATCAAATTAAACGGATCGCCTGAAGAAGCCAAGGTCATTAACATCGGTAATATTATGGAACTGGACAAATACGATCTGGAGGCACAGCAACAATTCAGACAAATATAGGACACTGAAGGATTTTACTCATCTGCAACAAAACATTCTACAGCATGAATCAAAAAATCAACAAACAGGAACAACAGGAACTGAAAGTTTTTGAATGCACAGAGCACAACCCACAGGACGTAGAATATGACATAGACCCTGATAATAATCTTTTTAACTCAATCAATAATGACTGTAATTATTACACAGATGAACAGTTTAACACAATGGTCACATCTGATTTCAATATTTCTATGATCCACTTCAACAGCATAAGTCTCTATGCAAACTTTAATAACATTAAAGATTATTTAAATCAGTTTAAAGAGCCCTTCAATATTGTGGCAATATCAGAGACGTGGCTCAGTAAAGAGAAAGGAGTGGATTTTACCATGGATGGCTATGAATTAAATTATATAAATAGAAAAGTGAAAAAAGGAGGAGGAGTTGCAATTTATGTTGACAAGAGCTTGCAATACAAGGTTGTTGAAAATCTGTCAGTAACTGTGGATGATTTCTTTGAATGTATTACAATAGAAATCTGTCTGGACAGACATGTTCAAGCATAAGGGTGTCCATATGTGCACCTGGCACCAGGACACCCTAGGCCGCAGGTCGATGATCGATTTTGTTATCGTATCATCAGACCTGCGACCGTATGTCTTGGACACCCGAGTAAAGAGAGGTGCAGAGCTGTCAACTGATCACCACCTGGTGGTGAGTTGGATCCGATGGCAGGGGAGGAAGCCATTCAGACCTGGTAGACCCAAACGTATAGTGAGGGTGTGCTGGGAGCGTCTGGCTGAGGCCCCTGTCCGGGAGGTCTTCAACTCCCACCTCCGGAAGAACTTCAACCACATTCCGAGGGAGTCTGGAGACATGGAGTCTGAATGGGCCATGTTCTCCACCTCTGTTGTTGAAGCGGCAGCCCAGAGCTGCGGCCGCAAGGTGGTCGGTGCATCTCGTGGTGGCAACCCCCGAACCAAGTGGTGGACACCAGTGGTGAGGGGGGCCATTAAGCTGAAGAAGGAGTCCTATCAAGCTTGGTTGGCTTGTGGGACTCCCGAAGCAGCTGAGGTGTACCGGCAGGCCAAGCGGAGTGCAGCTCGGGTGGTTGCTGAAGCAAAAACCCGGGTATGGGAGGAGTTCGGTGAGGCCATGGAACAAGACTTTCGGTCGGCTTCAAAGAGATTCTGGCAAACTGTTCGGCGGCTCAGGAGGGGAAAGCAGCTCCCCGTCCACACTGTGTATGGTGCGGATGGGACACTGTTGACTTCAACTGGGGATATCGTCGGGCGGTGGAAGGAATACTTCGAGGATCTCCTCAATCCCACTGATACGCCTTCCACAGAGGAAGCAGGGTTTGGGGACGAGGGGGATGACTCGCCTATCACAGGGGCTGAGGTCGCCAAGGTGGTTAAAAATCTCCTTGGTGGCCGGGCCCCGGGGGTGGACGAGATTCGCCCCGAGTACCTCAAGGCCCTGGATGTTGTTGGGTTGTCATGGTTGACACGCCTCTGCAACATTGCGTGGAGGTCGGGGGCAGTGCCTTTGGCATGGCAAACCGGGGTGGTGGTTCCTCTCTTCAAAAAAGGGGACCGGAGGGTGTGCTCCAACTTTAGAGGGATCACACTCCTCAGCCTCCCTGGGAAGGTCTATGCCAAGGTATTGGAGAGGAGAGTCCGGCCGTTGGTCGAACCTCGGATTCAGGAGGAGCAATGTGGTTTTCGTCCTGGCCGTGGCACATCGGACCAGCTCTTTACCCTCTCGAGAATTCTTGAGGGTTCGTGGGAGTTTGCCCAACCAGTTTACATGTGTTTTGTGGACTTGGAGAAGGCATTTGACCGCGTCCCTCGTGGATTTTTGTGGGGGGTGCTTCGGGAGTATGGGGTATCGGGCTTGTTGTTACGAGCTATTCGGTCTCTGTACGACCGTTGTGAGAGTTTAGTTCGCATTGCCAACACTCGGTCGGAGTCATTCCCAGTGAGAGTTGGACTCCGCCAGGGCTGCCCTTTGTCACCGGTCCTGTTCATAATTTTTATGGACAGGATTTCTAGGCGCAGCCAGGGAATGGAGGGTGTCATGCTTGGTGACCACAGGATCTCATCTCTGTTGTTTGCAGATGATGTTGTCCTGTTGGCTTCATCCAGCAATGACCTACAGCTCTTGCTGGGACGGTTTGCCGCTGAGTGTGAAGCGGCTGGGATGAGAATCAGCACCTCCAAGTCCGAGTCCATGGTCCTCAGCCGGAAAAAGGTGGATTGTCCTCTCCGGGTTGGGGACAGGCTCCTGCCCCAAGTGGAGGAGTTTAAGTATCTTGGGGTCTTGTTCACGAGTGAGGGGAAAATGGAGCGAGAGATCGACAGACGGATTGGAGCAGCATCTGCAGTGATGCGGACGTTGTACCGGTCTGTTGTGGTGAAGAGGGAGCTTAGTTCTAAGGCAAAGCTGTCGATTTACCAGTCAATCTACGTTCCTACTCTCACCTATGGTCACGAGCTTTGGGTAATGACCGAAAGAACGAGATTGCGGATACAAGCGGCTGA
Organism: Pholidichthys leucotaenia; assembly: GCA_020510985.1. Taxonomy (NCBI): domain Eukaryota; kingdom Metazoa; phylum Chordata; class Actinopteri; order Cichliformes; family Pholidichthyidae; genus Pholidichthys; species Pholidichthys leucotaenia. The sequence goes on from CM035840.1 coordinate 66,676,300, forward strand.
AATGAGCTTTCTCCGTAGGATTGCTGGACTCACCCTCAGAGATAGGGTGAGGAGCTCAGTCATCCGGGAGAGGCTCAGAGTAGAACCGCTGCTCCTCCACATTGAAAGGAGTCAGTTGAGGTGGTATGGGCATCTGATTAGGATGCCTCCTGGACGCCTCCCACTTGAGGTGTTTCAGGCACGTCCCACTGGGAGGAGACCCCGGGGCAGACCCAGGACTCGGTGGAGAGACTATGTCTCCCAGCTAGTCTGGGAACGCCTTGGTATCCCCTCTGAAGAGCTGGAGCAGGTGGCTGGGGAGAGGGAAGTCTGGGCTTCTCTGCTTGAACTGCTGCCTCCGCGACCCGGACCTCCGGAAAAGCGGTAGAAGATGGATGGATGGATGGATCTGTCTGGACAATGTGAAGAATGTAGTAGTGAGCTGTGTATATAGAACACCTGGATCAAACATTGACTTATTTAAGGACTGGATGGAAAAAATGTACGCAAAACTAACTCATAAAGTTATGTTCATCTGTGGGGATTTCAATATAGATCTGATGAACTCAAAACAACATAGTTTGACAGAAGAATTTATCAACACAATGTACAGCATGGGCTTACATCCAACAATTACAGGACCTAGCAGAATCACGTCGCACAGTGCCACACTAATAGATAACATATTCACAAACATTATGGAAAATAATATCAGGAGTGGGCTTTTATTGAATGATATCAGCGACCACCTGCCGATTTTTGTTGTCTATCAATGTGATTATAGGAAGAAAAAGTATACCAAAAATATTAAATATAAAAGAATAAGAACCGAAGAATCAATGTATTTACTGACAAAGGAATTATTAATACAAGATTGGAAGATAGTTTATGATGAAAATGACATAAATAGAGCATATGATAAATTTTTACAAATATTTCAATCATTGTACAATAAATACTGTCCTATAAAACAATACAGTGACAGACAACAAAAAAAAAAATTCCTTGGATCACCAAGGGGTTAATAAATCCATGTAAAAAGAAGAATACATTATATAAACAATTCATTAAATGCAGAACTGTGGAAGCTGAGATCAAATATAAAAGATATAAAAATAAGCTTACCACTATAATGAGGACCTGTAAGAAAGAATATTACAACAGAATACTAGAGGATAACAAAAATAACATAAGAGGAATATGGCAAGTACTCAAGGGGATTATTAGTAATCGTCCTAAGTATGCAAATTATCCAGAATATTTTATCGAAAACGACAGTTTGATTAATAATATGGAAGATGTGGTCAGTGGTTTCAATAAATTTTTTGTAAACGTTGGTCCTGAATTAGCAAAATCAATAGTGACTCCAGAAACAAACCACAGTGGGTCTGTGAATGAAATAGAGGATAGAAACCCAAACACAATCTTTTTGGGTGCAGTTACTGAAAAGGAAATTATCGAGACTGTGAGTAAATTTAAGAACAAAAAATCAACGGACTGGAATGAAATTGACATGACAATAGTGAAAAAAGTAATTGAGGGAATTGTTAAGCCACTCACCCACATCTGTAACCTGTCATTTCAAACTGGTACATTTCCAGACAAAATGAAAATAGCAAAAGTAACACCTCTTTACAAAACAGGAGACAGTCATTGTTTCACAAATTACAGGCCAGTCTCTTTACTCTCACAATTCTCCAAAATACTTGAAAAAATATTCACTAAGAGACTGGATGATTTCATTGAAAAACACAACCTCCTTACAGATAGCTAGTATGGTTTTAGAGCAGATAAATCTACATCTTTGGCACTGATCGAACTTATAGAAGAAATTACTAGTTGTATAGACAAAAAAAAGGTTGCTGTAGGAGTATTTATAGACTTAAAGAAAGCTTTTGACACCATTGACCACAGAATACTACTAAGGAAACTGGAAAGGTATGGGATAAGAGGGGTCGGACTGAGTTGGGTGGAAAGTTATTTAAGTAACAGACAACAATTTGTACAAATTGGAGAGCACAAATCACCCTGCATGGACATCACTTGTGGTGTGCCCCAGGGGTCAGTTTTGGGACCCAAACTCTTTATCTTGTATATAAATGACATATGCCAAGTATCAAAAATTCTGAAATTTATTTTGTTTGCGGATGACACAAATATCCTTTGCACTGGTGAGAATTTGCAGCAGGTTTTAGAGGTGGTCACAACTGAAATGGAAAAATTAACGCAGTGGTTCAACAAAAATAAATTATCTCTAAATCTAAAAAAAACAAAGATTATGGTGTTTGGAAATTATAAAATAAATCATGAAATAATGATAACGATAGATGATATCAGAATACAAACAGTACAGGAAAATAAGTTTCTGGGGGTGACGCTAGACAGTAAAATCTGCTGGAAACCTCACATCAGTCACATCCGGGCTAAATTAGCAAAATGTATAGGCATAATGGGGAAGACGAGACACATTTTGGACTATAAATCATTGGTCTTATTGTACAATTCACTGTTTTTACCTTATCTTAACTACTGTGTAGAAGTCTGGGGAAACACCTACAAGACCAACCTACAAGCAATATGCACATTACAAAAAAGAGCTATAAGGATAATAAACAATGCAGGATATAGAGACCATACCAATTCGTTGTTCTTGAAGTCACATGTCATCAAGTTCATCGATTTAGTTAAATTTAAGACAGCACAAGTAATGTACAGGGCAATTAACAATCAACTCCCAACTAATATACAAAAAATATTTAAAAAAAGAGACAATGATCATAATTTGAGAGGAGACTTAAACTTCACAAAACCCAAGATACGTACAACCAAGAAAAGTATGTGCATATCTGTCTGTGGGGTGGATTTGTGGAACAGTCTGGAGCCGGAACTGAAACTATGTACAAACAGAAATCAATTTAAAAAAAGGTATAAGCACCATTTGTTGAAAGGTTATATGTTAGAAGGGTAGAATTTATATGTACGATTCATTATGTTCACTCTGGGACATTATGGGACACTATGGAATGGTGGGCGGGACAGCACTGTGTGTATCTGTGTCGTTTGAGACTGGTTTTGATATATGGACTTCATTGTATGTTAGAATGGACAAGTGTTAATGTTGATCTGTAAAAAATACAGTAAATTGTTTACTTGGGGTATTAATGGTAGTAATTTGTATAAAATCCACATGGGTGTATTGATGGAAAAGAGGAGTTGGAATTAATAAGTGTTCACTTCTTCCTTCTCCCTTTCGAACAGTGTATACTGTAACTTTATTGCATTTGCTATTTGCTTGTTTTTGTTATATTTTTTGTGTTCGAAATAAACTATCTATCTATCTATCTAAAAACACCTGAACAAGAAACACAATCTAATAACAAGATGGGAAAATACACGTACCAGAGGAGTGCGGAGCTCATGACCAGGGGAGACAGAACAGCCTGGAAACACCATGGCTGAGGCGTTTGGAGACGCCAGGGAACCTGAGACAGTTTCAGCCGGAGCACACCCGAGAAGCAGTGGGGCTCATGGCTGAGGGAATTGGGGAAAGGACGGTACCTGGTCAGAGCTCAACGCACTCTCCTCGACAGCTATGGAAGACAAGTCACTCAGACACTTTCTTGACATCTGAGGACGTCACAGTAGGGGGCACGACAACCTTCCCCGTTGTCGTGCCCCTTAAATACCCTTCACATGATAGTTAACAGGTGTGGATACATGAGTGGAGAAAATAAAAGATTGAATAGCAGCTGTGCAGCTCCTGACAGTTTGACAGCCAGAAGCTGCACAGTGATGTCAAAATAAAACAAACCGGAAACCATAATGATACAAACACAACAGAATCCCAAAATGAACATAATAATACTACAGATACCAAGTGACACGAATAAAACAGGAACCAAATATAGCAGACATGAAAACAAGGAAACAAGCAGACAGAAAAACACCAAACTAGACAGGAAACTAGGTACCCCACCTGTGCCTCATTATCATGACACAGTTTAGAGGCCACCTGAATTCATTTCAGGGCTGTGCAGAGACCATTTGAGAGGCAGGGGCGCAAATTAATTAAAAAAAGGCACATGGAATGAGATTTGTTAAAAATGTGTCAGCTTTATGTGTTACTTAGTTGGTATTTACAGTATTTTACTTTAATATCTATACACTCATGGGCATATTTAATACTCCACAGATTTTTACAAATTATCAGCTCACACAGAGACCATGGTCTTCATCATTAATTATGTAAAGGTCAATGACAAATAAATAAATAAACAATGGGCAGTTTCCATTGAAAAATGATTATCTAAACACTGTAAATATCTAAATAAAAACATCTGAAAAAAGCTTTTCTTTTCAACAAATAAATATTTAAAACTTCATTCAAATGACTAAATCATTGCAAAAAATTAAAAAGGCCATTCGCCTAGTCAGCAAAATGAGCCAAAACTATCCCCTCTGTTAACCTGCCACCCTCCATCTCCACAAAGACTGCAAGGAAAGTTTATACAGGACAGCGTAGTACAGGTGCATCTCAATACATTAAAATGTCATTGAAAAGTTGATTTATTTCAGTAATTCAATTTAAACAATTAAAGTCATATATGTATAATATAGATTCATTACACACAGAGTGATATATTTCAAGAGTTTATTTCTTTTAATGTTGATGGTTATGGCATATAGCTCATGAAAACCCCAAATTCAGTTTCTCAAAAAATTAGATTATGTATAATTATTTTTTTAAATGGATTTTTAATAGAAATATTGGCTGACTGTAAAGTATATCCATGTACACACTCAATACTTGGGTTGGGGTTCCTTTTGCATGAATTACTGCATCAGTGTAGCATGTCATAGAGGTGATCAGCCTGTGGCACTGCTGAGGTGTTATGGAGGCCCAGGTTGCTTTGATAGGGGCCTTCAGCTCATCTACATTGTTGGGTCTGGAATCTTTCATCTTGCTGTTGACAATGCTCCATAAATTCTCTGCGGGAGGGTCAGGAAGGTTTGCTGACCAATCAAGCACATTGATAACATGGTCATTAAAGCAGGTTTGATATGTTTGGCAGTGTGGGCAGGTGCCCTGTCCTGGTGGGAAATGAAACCAGCATCTCCATAAAGCTTGTCAGTAGAGGGAAGCATGAAGTGCTCTAAAATTTGCCGGTAGATGGCTGTGCTGACATTGAATAAAATAAATAAATTTTGTGTAATATTCAATTTTTTTTTTGAGAAACTGAATTTGGGGTTTTCATTAGCTGTAAGCCATAACCATCAAAATTAAAGGAAGTAAACACTTGAAATATATCACTCTGTGTGTAATGGATCTAGTTTTATTTCTTTTTAAGTGCAGCTTTGGCCCAGTTCGGGTCCACCAAGGGTGCAGCTTTGACTCAGTCCGGGCCCTCCGAGGGTGCAGCTCCACTCCAGCCCAGAGCCACCGTGGGTGCTGCAGTGTCCCAGTCTGGGACCACCGAGGGTGCTACAGGCCAGTCCGAGGGCATCGTGGTTCCCCCTTCTCTGCCTGACACCGTCGTGGTTCCCCCTCCTGTGCCAGACGCCGTCGTTGTTCCCCCTACTCTGCCTGAGGCCATCGTGGTTCCCCCTCCTCTGTCTGACATCGTCGTGGTTTCCCCGACTCCTCCATCCTGCCCGCCATCGATTCTTCCTGCTGAGCAGCCACCTCCTGGACCACCCTTGCTGTTCAGGTGGCTGAAAAACTCAGGTCGACCGCCTGACAGACTGAGCCATTGGGTTGGGTGGCCCATATTCTCCAGCAGGCCACCAGACTTGTACCACCTCGCCATCCGCCAGGCCTGGGACTTTGGTGGTCCACCTGAACTTTCTAGCTGTTTGGTCTGGGGGGCCTAAATCATTGATTTTGACTGGTGTGGGTCCTGAGCGGGTTGTTTCGTTCCCTCCTAACTTGTTCCCCCACCACCCGTCCTGGGTTGGTTATTATTGTACTCCTGTTGGGGGGTTCCTTTTTCTTTTTTTTTGATGTTACCCTAGGGTGTCTGGGGTCCACCCCTTGAGAGGGGGATTCTGTCATGAGCTGAGCACTGGAGGTTCCACCATGCTCAGTCTTGTGGCTTTTTCTCTGTATTTATATATATTTGTTGTATTTTTGTCCCTTTTGGGTTATCCCTGCTTGTTTTCCTGTTTATGTCTTAGTTTACTACGTTCCGAGCCTGTATTTATTGGTATCTATTTCTCAGTTTGTACTTATGTTTTATTCTAATTCCTTATTATTGCGGTTGACAGCTGTCAGGACATTTCCTGGTTGGTGCTCCGTATGGGCATAGCCCTGTCAGTTGTCAGCCGGAGCGCTCTCTTCTCATTATCTCCAGCTGATCCCAATCATTTACCATTGGTATGGGGGACCCATGCTGTGGTATTCATCTCAGACTGAAAGACATGGAGATGCAGTAATTTCCTCTGACAGAAGAGCATGGGGATTAAAGGGCTGGGGGACAAAAGGAATTGTCATGCGGGAATGAATTGTAATGCAGGACCTCGGGTAGCAGGGACGTGTGAGTGTTGTGATATACAGTAAAAGAAAGTCCCTGCTACATGAGGTTAATGTTTTCTGATTCTGGAAGATGTGAGAGAGTGGATAAAGTTCATCTGCTCTGAACGCTCGGCCTGGTTATTCCTCTCTCCACATTATTACCTTTTTGCCCGCTCATGTGATCCCACACCTACCTTAACTTGTGTTATTGGTTCTAACCCTATTTAAGGACTGCTTTTTCATTTCATTTTTGTGACAGTCTTAAGATTCTCTTCATCCTCGCCACCAGAGCCCTAACCCTGTTCTGGTGAGTTTTGTCTCGAGTTCATCCCAGTCTGTAAGTTTTCCTTATCTGTTTGAATTTTTGCTTTGTTGCACTTTGGTACTTTGTGTTTGTTTTCAATAAATGCCACAAACTGCAGTTGGCACATGGGTCTGTCTCTCTCTCTGCCCTGAGGGGCAAATCATGACAGAAGTTAGACTATTGTTGTGCATAAGTTGTGAATGTCAGCAACACGCTAAGCATGAGTTGGTTTAAGTTACTATTACTTAATTATATCTCCAAGTTGTTATGGATACGCAATGCAAACGGCCAAAACTAAAATTTTGGTGTATCCCAGCGTTTTAGACCAATTTTTATACGTTTGGCAGACACTGCCTAAATCATCATGGTGTGACAGACAGCTCACGTTTGCAAACCCTGTCTGGCTCCAAGTATCTACTTCATCAGTTGCAAACAACAGGCATTCCCAGCAAGATAATTTGCAGCACTCCTCAGAGGCTGTAATCCAAGGATACCGTTGGTTGCTAATATGGAAGTGACGGACAAATCCTTTCCCCGGATGAGACGGGCCTGCTCGCTTCAGGGTTGGCCGACCTCTCTTCACAATTGTGGGGAGCGTGAAATAACAAGACTGAATCATTTCTCAGTTCAGGTTTTAATGTCGTGTTCACATCCCCAGCTATCTCTCAAGAACACAAGAGAGAGAGCTGAGTCAAAACCTTCTCTTTTATACAGTCAAGGACAAAGGAAGAATCACATATCACCGTCAAAACCCCCTATTGACAATAACTCTCCCCCCGCGCCCTTCAGTCCTCCGCCTGGGCTCCAGGAGGTCAGGAAGTCCTTTCAGCTCCTTATCGCCGTACCTCCGTCTTCTTGTTGTTATCCACAGGCGGTCCAGACATATTGTCCCCTCTAAGACGTGAGGTCAATCCACACATGCAATCACAAGCATCCCATAGTGCTTATACATATGTAGGTAAAAATACATGAGCTACATAACCCCCCCACAAACGTCGAAGAATGGACAATATATCAGAGTTAATAAAACATGATAACTTCAATAGCATAGTCTGTACCACATGATCATATCAAAAATCAGTGATAACATCCATAGCATAGTCTATACCACATGATCACATTAAAATTCAGTCTGTAGGCCGTCTGGGTTTCAGACGTCTTCCAAATCTGCTGTAAGCAGGCCTCGCCGTCTCTGCAGCGCCGTCCTGCAAAGAATCTGCAGACTGAGGAAGAGAGTGGTTATTTGATCCCTGCGGGGGCTCAGGGACGTGTTCCCTGGGGGGTCTACCACATCGAGGTGCCCTCGCCACGGGTACAGACTCGTCGTTCATCACAAAAGCAGGCTTTAGTCTGTCAATACTAACTGTCTCTTTTCTGTCTCCCAAATCTAGCACAAAATGCTTATCACCTGATTCCAGCACCCTATACGGACCATCATATGGCGGGCGGAGGGTCGGTCTCAGAGCCTCGTGCCTGACAAAAACGAATTCGGCATTTTTCAAAGCTTTGGGAACAAAAACGCGCGGAAAAGTGTGATGAACGGGGCCCGGGAGCGTGTCTGCTCCCGTGTCAATCAGTGGCCCCAGAGCCGGGGGGCGCCCCGGCTCCGGATGCTCTGGCAGGAATTCACCGGGCAGCCTGAGAGGTTGTGCAAAAACTAACTCGGCTGGAGAGGCATTTAAATCCTCTTTGGGCGCAGAACGCAACCCCAATAAAACCCATGGTAGTTTGTTTACCCAATCTGCATCCGTAAGCGACGCTCTGAGGGCTGCCTTCAAAGACCTATGAAAACGCTCGCATAAACCATTAGCTTGGGGATGATAAGTGGTAGTGCGATGAATTTTCGCTCCTAAGCTGCCGGCCATCGCTGACCAGAGCTCAGAGACAAATTGAGGCCCTCTGTCGGACGTAATATCCGACGGAACCCCGAAACGTGCTACCCAGGCCGTCAAAAAAACGCGAGCCACCTCTGCAGCTGTGGTCGATGCCAGGGGGACCACTTCTGGCCAACGTGTGGTTCGGGCCACCATTGTCAAAAGATATGTGAACCCCTGCGACGACGGTAGGGGGCCCACGAGGTCGATATGCACGTGATCGAATCTCTTGGCCGGAATGTGGAACGGTTCTAAGGGAGCTTTTGTGTGTCTGTGAATTTTGGCCCGTTGGCAAGCCATGCAGGTTCGTGCCCACTCTTTCACGTGCTTGCGCAGGCTCAGCCAAACAAACTTCTCCGCTACCATTTTCACAGAAGCTCGCACTCCTGGGTGCACCAGGGAGTGAACCAAGTCAAAAACGCGGCGGCGCCACGCGGCCGGGACTACCGGGCGCGGTTGCCCAGTCGATACATCGCAGATTAGGGGGGGCATGCCGGTTTGCAAACACCTGCTCTCCAGCCTTAACCCTGTTGGTCCAGACAGGAGCGCGCGCACGTCCGCATCACTACCCTGTTCCGCTGCCATGGCTGCGTAATCTATTCCCACGTGAACTGGGGCCGCGTGCGCTTCCGCGCTGCTATTTTGCCCTGCGGCTGCGGTAGTATAATCTGCCTCCGCGCGCACCGGTGCTGTGACCGCGCGAGAGAGGCAGTCTGCCACTACGTTGAGTTTACCCGCTACGTGCTGAATTTCGGCTCGGCTTCGTTCAAGGATCTGCTGAAAAATGCCAGCGGCTGCCAAACCCTGGCAACATGCTGTTCCACGACCGCCCCTATGGACAAATCTGATGCGTCGGTAGTGAGCGCTATTCGGGCCGATGGATCAGGATGAGCTAGGAGCGCGGCGTCAGCCGGGGCTTTTTTTACCTCCGCGAATACGCGCTCCCGCTCCAGGGACCACTCGATAGGGTTGGAGGGTTCTTGTTTTTTGAGTGCGGCGTATAATGGCTACATGAGCTGCGCTGCGTGGGGTAGGAAACGGTTATAAAAATTTACCATTCCTAAAAACTCCTGCAATGATTTGACCGTTTGTGGTCGGGGAAAATCTGCCACTGCGCGCACCTTATCCGGTAGCGGGATTGCCCCTTCTGGGGAGACGCGGTGTCCCAAAAAATCGATCTGCGCCACGCCAAACTGGCACTTGGCTGGATTAATTATTAACCCGTGCTCTCCCAACCTCCGAAAAACCGCAGTGAGGTGTTTTTTGTGTTCTTCTTCTGAAGTACTGGCGACTAAAATGTCGTCGAGGTAGACGAACACAAAAGGGAGATCGCGTAACACGGCATCCATCATACGTTGGAATGTTTGCGCGGCACCTTTAAGACCAAACGGCATACGCAAAAACTCAAAAAGTCCAAAAGGGGTTATTACCGCTGTTTTAGGAATGTCCTCAGGACGGACTGGAACCTGATGGTAGCCGCGAACCAGGTCTATTTTAGGAAAAATGCGCGCCCCTGCTAAATGCACTGAGAAATCCTGAATGTGTGGGATTGGGTAGCGGTCATGCGCTGTGGCGTTGTTTAGTCTGCGGTAATCGCCGCAAGGTCTCCAGGAGCCGTCAGCTTTAGGGACCATATGCAGCGGCAAAGCCCAGGGGCTTTTCGAACGGCGAATAATGCCCAGCCTTTCCAGACTGGCGAACTCCTTGTGCGCGATGGAGAGCTTAGCAGCATCCAAACGCCGAGCTTTCGCGAAGACGGGGGGGCCCGCTGTAGTGATAAAATGCTCCACCCCATGTTTCGCAACTGTTGCCGAAAAAGTAGGAACCGTGAGCGCTGGAAACTGGGTGAGGAGTGTGTTAAACTTACCGCCTGCTGTGGCGACGCTGGTCTGCACCGGTGGTGGGGACACTCAAGCTGCACAAGGAATAGAATAAAAAGATAGTGCATTAACCAATCGCCTGTTGGCAAGATCAACCAACAAACCATGTGAGCACAGAAAATCGGCACCTAACATGTTGAAGCTCACCGCCGCTATGATAAAAGTCCATTCATAAGTGCGGCCTTGTAAGGACAGAAGCAAAGTCCTTTCTCCGTAGGTGTTGATGCTCGAGCCGTTCGCCGCCGTTGCTCCGTCACCACGGGGGCCAGCCAACCGGTCGGCATAGGTTGGGGTGATGAAACTCACTTGGGCTCCGGTGTCTACGAGGAAGTGCCGCCCGGAGCTCGCATCTGTGATGTACAGCAGCTTATTTTTTTCACCGAGAGCCTAAGCTGCTAACGAATCCCGGTTCTGGAGTTTCCCGAGCTCTTGTAGCTGCACGGTGGCACACATCTGTGTGCCTTCTCTGCGAAACGCCGGTGGTAATAACAGAGGCCATCTCCTCCGCTGTGCCGGGGCGGTGTCGCTGCCATCGATGGTGGGGCTGGCTCCGCTGTCTCTGGCTCTTCATTGCCTCGGGTCGCTGCACCTAGGTCTGTCGCTGCCGCTGTGGCCGTCTGCTCGCCGCAGGAGTCGAGGAGCCGCTGCGCCTCTCGGGCCAGCGCACGGAAGTCCCGCTGGGTCACACAAGGCATGCCGGAGAGTGTCCCTCTCATGTGTGTCGGGAGGTTGCTTAGGAAGATGTGCTGAAATAGGAAGTTATCGTTGTCCGAGTCCCTCAGCTGCAGCATGTCTTCCATCAGGGCGACTGGTCTGCGCCCTCCCTGGCCGTGCATAGCCAGGAGCCTCCTAGCCCTCTCTTTGGCTGAGGGCGTGAAACACTCGGTGAGGGCAGCCTTCAACTCGCCGTATTTGTTGTAAGTGGGTGGCTGCTGTACCAGGCTCCGCACGCATCGAGCTGTGCGGTTGTCGAGTCTTGCGATGACATGGTAAAACTTAGTGTCATCCGCCGTTATTCCCGCGAGCGTGAACTGTGCCTCAGCCTGGAGGAACCACAAGTCCGGGTTGCCCTGCCAGAATTCTGGCAGTTTAATGGAGACGGCGCTCGCTCGGGCAGACTCTGACGAGTCTGGATCATGGGAATCGTTTCCCGGCATTCTCAAACGTCTCTGGTCACCAATGTGGGGAGCGTGAAATAACAAGACTGAATCATTTCTCAGTTCAGGTTTTAATGTCGTGTTCACATCCCCAGCTATCTCTCAAGAACACAAGAGAGAGAGCTGAGTCAAAACTTTCTTTTTTATACAGTCAAGGACAAAGGAAGAATCACATATCACCGTCAAAACCCTCTATTGACAATAACTCTCCCCCCGCGCCCTTCAGTCCTCCACCTGGGCTCCAGGAGGTCAGGAAGTCCTTTCAGCTCCTTATCGCCGTACCTCCGTCTTCTTGTTGTTATCCACAGGCGGTCCAGACATATTGTCCCCTCTAAGACGTGAGGTCAATCCACACATGCAATCACAAGCATCCCATAGTGCTTATACATATGTAGGTAAAAATACATGAGCTAAAATTACCAGCTTTTCTTGAAAAGTCTGTTTGGAAAATTGATTTTTTTAAAAGCTTCCAAATCATTCTCCTCTCCCCTGTCAGGCCACTGTGAGTGGAAAAACAGCTATTATATTCAAACAGATACAGTATATTGTAGCTGCTTAAATAAGTCCTTGCACTGGTGTTTTGCTAGCTAGGACCCTCTGCATTGTGGGTGGAGGAGTCTAACCATCCAATCAAAAGACATGAAAATGCTCGGATGCCTTCTATGCATACCTCTGGATGTGCAGAAGACATCTGATTGGTTAAAGCAACAGGATAAGTTTAACAGTTAATTTAACCTACAGAGCCGCACTGTTAATTCCTGAAAGCCCAAGGCAGATTTGCTTGACCCTGGCAACACAGATGGCTGAAATATGATTGGACAAAAAAACTCTAACAAGCATTACAGTGCTAGAAGGAGTGCAACCAAGAGAAAAGCTACAAAATGAAGAGAATAGACTATTGGGAATAATTTAATACATCATCATGGAACAAAATCTACGTCCCTACTCTCACCTATGGTCACGAGCTTTGGGTAATGACTGAAAGAACGAGATCACGGATACAAGCGGCTGAAATGAGCTTTCTCTGTAGGATTGCTGGACTCACCCTCAGAGATAGGGTGAGGAGCTCAGTCATCTGGGAGAGACTCAGAGTAGAACCGCTGCTCCTCCACATTGAAAGGAGTCAGTTGAGGTGGTATGGGCATCTGATTAGGATGCCTCCTGGACGCCTCCCACTTGAGGTGTTTCGGGCATGTCCCACTGGGAGGAGACCCTGGGGCAGACCCAGGACTTGGTGGAGAGACTATGTCTCCCAGCTGGTCTGGGAACGCCTTGGTATCCTCTCTGAAGAGCTGGAGCAGGTGGCTGTTGAGAGTGAAGTCTGGGCTTCTCTGCTTGAACTGCTGCCTCCGCGACCCGGACCTCCGGAAAAGCAGTAGAAAATAGATGGATGGATGGATGGATCATGGAACAAATATGTTGTAAAGTTTGTAAATGTAACTCTGAGAGTGTTTAGGTCAGCAGAGAAGGCTTTGTTGGCCCTGAGGGTCCACCACTGATATCACACACACACACACACACACACACATGTATACTGTATGTATGTATGCATATATGTATATATATGTATACACACAACTCACAAAAAGTTAGGGATATTTGGCTTTCGGGTGGAATTTGTGGAAAAACCCAGCCACGGGGGGGGGGGGGGGCACAAGCCAGTGTACTCCTAGTGCTGGTCCCAAGCCCTGGTAAATGGGGAGGGTTGTGACAGGAAGGGCATCCGATGTAAAAGCTTTGCCAAATCAAACATGCGGATCATGAATGAGACTTTTATACCAGATCGGTTGAAGCCCGGGTTAACAACGACCACCACTGGTGCTGTTAACCAACAGGGTGCTGGTGGAAACTGGGCTACTGTTGGTTGAAGATCAAGGAGGAGGAGAGGTGGAAGGTGTGTTAGGAGGGAGAGATAGAAGAGGAAAGGTAGAAGTGTGGAGGTGAGAGCAGGGACGTTAAATGTAGGGACTATGACTGGTAAAGGCAGAGAGTTGGCTGATATGACAGAGAGAAGAAAGGTAGATATACTGTATGTTCAAGAAGCCAGATAGAAGGGAAGCAAGACTAGAAGCATTGGAGGGGGATTTAAACTGTTCTACCATGGTGTAGGTAGGAAGAGAAATGGAGTAGGAGTAATCTTGAAGGAAGAGTATGTGAAGAATGTTCAGGAGGTAAAGAGGGAGTCAGACGGAATCATGAGTTTGAAGCTAGAAGTCAAAGGTGTGATGCTGAATGTTGTCAGTGCGTATGCCCCACAAGTTGGATGTCAGGTAGAAGAGGAAGAGAAATTCTGGAGTAAGTTGGATGAACTGGTAAAACTGGATGAACTGGTGGAACTTGTTCCCAGAGAGGAGAGAGTGGTGATTAGAGTAGACTTTAATAATGGACATGTAGGTGAAGGGAACAGAGGTGATGAGGAGGTCCTGGGTAGGTATGGTCTTAAGGAGAGAAATGTGGAGGGACAGGTGGTTGGGGATTTTGCTAGAAGGATGGAAATGGCTGTGGCGAACACATACTTCAAGAAGAGAGCGGAACATAGGGTGACTAACAAGAGTGGAGGAAGGTGCAAACAGGTGGACTACATCTTATGCAGCAGTAGAAATTTAAAAGAGATAGGAGACTGCAAGGTGGTGGCAAGGGAGAATGTAGCTAGACAGTATCAGATAGTAGTCTGTAGGATGACTTTAGAAAGCAAGAAGAGGAGAGAGTCAAGGCAGAGCCAAAGATTAAGTGGGGGAAGTAACAGAAGGAAGAAGGTCGCACAGAGTTCAGGAAGGAGTTGATACAGGCTCTGGGTGGCAGGGAAGAATTACCAGATGACTGGGAAAGTACAGCAAAAGTATTGAGGGAAATGGGTAGAGAGGTATGTGGTGTATCCAGTGGACAGAGGAAGGAAGACAAGGAGACTTGGTGGTGGAATGAGGAGGTACAGGAAAGTATCCAAAGGAAGAGGTTAGCAAAGAAAAAGTGGGATAGTCAGGGAGATGAAGAAAGTAGACAGGAGTATTTGGAATCTAGGCGCATGGCAAAGAGAGAGGTGGCAAAGGCAAAGGATAAGGCATATAATGAGTTATATGAGAGTCTGGACACTAAGAAAGGAGAAAAGGACTTGCATCAACTGGCTAGACCAGAGGTGTCCAATCATGTACCATGTAGGGCCAAGACCCTGCAGGCTTTACCTCCAACCAGTGTCATCAATAGCAGATTCCACTGAATTTCTTTCCACTGATTGCTGATAAGTAAAAACACCTACTGAAGAGACTGGGTAGAAGAGAGAGCAGATTAGGTTGATTAAGGACAGAAATGGTAATGTACTAACAAATGACGAGTGTGTTGAGAAGGTGGAAGGAGTATGTTGAAGAGCTGATGGATAAAGAAAATGAGAGAGAGAGGAGGATAGATGAAGGAAAGATAGTGAACAAAGAAGCCCCAAGGATTAGCAAGGTGGGAGTGAGGGTAGCTTTGAAGAGGATGAAGAATGGAAAGGCGGTTGGTCCAGATGACATACCTGTGGAGGTATGGAGATGTTTAGGAGAGATGACAGTGGACTTTTTAACCAGATTGTTTAACACAATCTTAGAGAGTGAGAGGATGCCTCAGGAGTGGAGAAGAAGTGTTTTGGTACCAGTTTTCAAGAACAAAGGTGATGTTCAGAGCTGTAGTAACTACAGAGACATAAAGCTGATCAGCCACACTATGAAGATATGGGCTAGATAGACAGATAGATATAGATAGATCTTTATTGTCACTATATAAAATCAACAGTTAAATGCAGTTTTAGCAGCTCTCCAGTATTAGTAGTAAATAAAGTAAAAGCATAAAAACAGAGAAAGATTCAGACAGTAATTGTTGTAAGGCAATTGTGGAGGGGAAGGTGAGGTTGAGGGAGAAGGGGAGGGGAGGGGAGAGGGGCAGAGAGGTGAGGGGGAGAGGGGATGCAGCAATCCTGGGGGGAATGGGATGGAGATGGGGTAATACTTTTCACGGCCTGGGGAAAGAAGCTGTGTTTCATTCTGGTTGTTTTTGCTTTAATTGTCCGGTATCTTATTCCAGAGTTCCGCCTTGCTAATCCTGGGAAAGAGTTGTTGAAGCCAGGTTATGAGGAGAGGTGACAATCAATTAGTGAGCAGTGGTACAGTTTCATGCCAAGAAAGAGTACTACAGATGCAATGTTTGCTCTAAGAGTGCTGATGGAGAAGTATAGAGAAGGTCAGAAGGAGTTGCACTGTGTCTTTGTGGATCTAGAGAAAGAATATGATAGGGTGCCAAGAGAGGAAGTGTGGCACTGTATGAGAAAGTCAGGAGTGACAGAGAAATATGTGAGGGTGGTGCAGGACATGTATGGGGACAGCAAGATGGTGGTGAAGTGCGCTGTAGGAGTGACGGATGGATTCAAGGTGGGGGTGGGATTACATCACGGATTGGCTCTGCGCCCCTTCTTGTTTGCCATGGTGATGAACAGGCTGACAGACGAGGTCAGGCGGGAGTCTCCATGAACCATGATGTTTGCAGAATTACATTGTGATCTGTAGTGAGAGTAGGGAGCAGGTGGAAGGGAACCTGGAGAGGTGGATGTATGCTCTGGAGAGAAGAGGAATGAAAGTCAGTAGAAGCAAGACAGAATACATGAGTGTGAATGAGAGAAAGGCAGGTACAACGGTGAAGATAGAAGGAGTAGCGGTAGTGAAAGTAGATGAGTTTAAATACCTGGAGTCAGAATCAGAATCAGAATCAGAATGAGATTTATTGCCATTGTTCATGTAGTACACAAACTAGGAATTTGTCTCGGTGCAATGCTGCAACATTAAACATGGAGTAGCACTAAAGATAAAAATAAAAAACTGTGCATGCAATAAAATGTAGAATATGAATGAGTAATACTAATCTATGCAATTTTTAAATATATTAACAAGCAGCAGATATTGTGGAGTTCCACATAGTGCAGTCGGTAGTGCAAAAGAAAACAGTGATAATTATCATGAGTCCGGTTGAGCTGCTGTACGTAGTGCACGAGAGTCTAATAAGTCACTTAGTGTTCAGCAGTCTGATGGCAGAGGGGAAGAAGCTGTTCATGTAGCGGGAGGTTTTAGTCTGAATGGACTGAAGTCTTCTACCTGAGGGGAGGGGGGCAAACAGTGCGTGTCCAGGGTGTGAAGGGTCGGCTATGATCCGACCTGCACGCCTCCGGGTCCTGGAGATGTACAGGTCCTGGAGGGATGGGAGCTCGCAGCCGATCACCTTCTCAGCAGCGCGCACAACTGTCCCTGGCAGTGGCTCCTGCATACCACACGGTGATGGAGGTGGTGAGGATGGACTCGATGATGACCGTGTAGAACTGCACCAACATCTTGGTGGGTAGCTTGAGCTTCCTCAGCTGCCGCAGGAAGAACATCCTCTGCTGGGCCCTTTTGATGAGGGAGTTGATGGTCGGCTCCCACTTGAGGTCCCGGGTGATGGTGGTGCCCAGGAAGCGGAAGGAATCCGCAGTGGTGATGGGAGAGTCTGTGAGGGTAAGGGGGGGCAGAGGGGCTGTGACTTTTCTGAAGTCCACGATCATCTCCACTGTCTTCAGAGCGTTCAGCTGCAGGTTGTTGTGGCTGCACCAGGACGCCAGCTGGGCCACCTCTCTCCTGTAGACGGACTCGTCGCCGTTGGAGATGAGCCCGATGAGGGTGGTGTCGTCCGCAAACTTGATCAGCTTGACAGACTGGTGGCTGGAGGTACAGGAGTTGGTGTACAGGGAGAAGAGCAGGGGGGAAAGTACACAGCCCTGGGGTGATCCGGTGCTGATGCTAACAGAGTCTGAGACAGTCTTTCCCAGCCGCACATGCTGCCTCCGGTCCGTCAGGAAGTTGGTGATCCACCTGCAGAGGGAGTCAGGCACGTTGAGCAGGGACAGCTTGTCCTGGAGCAGAGCGGGGCGGATGGTATTGAATGCAGAGCTGAAGTCCACAAACAGGATCCTGGCGTAGGTTCCCGGGGAGTCCAGGTGCTGCAGGATGGAGTGGAGGGCCAGGTTGACTGCGTCGTCCACAGACCTGTTGGCTCTGTAGGCAAACTGCAGTGGGTCCAGGAGGGGAGTGGTGATGGTTTTGAGGTGGGGCAGGACCAGGCGCTCAAAGGACTTCATGACTACAGAGGTGAGCGCTACAGGTCTGTAGTCGTTAAGTCCAGTGATCTGTGGCTTCTTGGGGACAGGGACGATGGTAGAGGTTTTGAGGCAGGTCGGCACGTGGCATGACTTCAGGGAGGTGTTAAAAATGTCTGTGAAGACAGGAGTCAGCTCTTCCGCACAGTGTCTCAGGGTGGAGGGAGACACGCCGTCCGGACCGGGGGCCTTGCGCGGGTTCAGTCTGGAGAACTGTCTGTGCACGTCCTGCTCACTGATGGCAAGGGCAGGGGGGGAGGAGGGGGGACGCCTTTGATGAAGTGGGGACCATGGAGGCAGTGGCGCTGGGGGGAGGGGGAAGATGGACACAGCTGACGAGGTGTCAAAACGGGCATAGTGTTGGGACAGTCTTTGACAAAGGGCTTTGTCATCCTGACCCTTAGAAGCCTGAGGCCGATAGTTGGTGATTTGCCTCAGTCCTCTCCACACAGAAGCAGAGTCGTTAGCAGTGAACTGCTGCTGGAGTCTCTCAGAATACACAGCTTTAGCTCTCCTCAGCTCTCTGCTAAACTGGTATTTGACCTCCCTGTAGCAGTCCCTGTCTCCACTTTTCAACGCTGCTTCCTTCTCCTTCCTGATCTGTCTGAGCTTAGCTGTGAACCAGGGCTTGTCGTTGGAGTAACTCACCCTGGTGCGCGATGGAAGAATGCTCTCCTCACAAAAATGGATATATGAGGTCACAGTGTCCTTGTACTCATCCAGATCATGCGTGGCTCCTTTAAACATGCCCCAGTCAGTTATTTCCATGCACTTGCGCAGCTCCTCCCCAGCTTCACTGGTCCATTTCCTCGTAGTGCTCACAACAGGTTTTGTGAGCTTCAGCCTCTGTCTGTATGTGGGAATCAGGTGGACCATCACGTGATCAGATAGTCCGAGCGCAGCGCGGGGAACAGCGCGATACGCGTCCTTAACTGTAGTGTAACAGTGATCCAGCGTGTTCTCTCCTCTGGTGGGGCATTTAATAAACTGTTTGTATCGGGGGAGTTCGTGGCTCAGGTTGCTCTGGTTAAAGTCGCCAACCACAATAACCAGAGAGTCCGGAAAAGTCCGCTCCTCTTGCTGAATGTGATCCGTGAGCACGCGCTGAGCCTCGCGCACGTCCGCATCGGGCGGGATGTAAACAGCGGCTAGGATGAATGAAGCGAACTCACGCGGGGAATAAAATGGCTTGCAGTTGATGAATAAATATTCCAGAGCGGGAGAACAGTGTTGGGAGATCACAGTTACATCGGAGCTGCTGTTGATGTAGAAGCAGACTCCTCCTCCTGTGGTCTTGCCGGAGAGCCCCTTATCTCGGTCTGCACGAAACAGCTGAAATCCCTCGAGGAGGAGTGCGCTGTCCGGTGTCTTTTCCTTGAGCCAGGTCTCAGTAAAGCAGAGGGCACACGAGGTGGAGAGGTCCTTAAATCGCATCAGCAGTCTCAGTTCATCTACCTTGTTATAGAGAGAATTGACGTTGGACAGAAATATCCCAGGCAAAGCCGTGCGCGTGCCTCTCCTGCGAAGCCGCACGAGAGCGCCCGCTCATCTTCCTCTCTTTCGCCGTCTTACTTTTTGGGCTAAAAGATGAACCAGATCGGCGGCAGGAGCCAAAAAAACTGGGAGTAGGTCCGTGGGAGTGAAAGTCCTGATATTTAGTAGCTCTTCACGGGTCAACCATCCAAAGCAATGGAAAATGCACAAAAGAAGTGAATAAGAGAATGCAGGCAGGGTGAGGTGGGTGGAGATGAGGGCTAGGGGTGATTTGTGACAGAAGGGTAGCAGCGAGTGTGAAAGGGAAGATTTACAAGATGGTCGTGAGACCTGCTGTGAAGTATAGTTTGAAGATGGTGGCACTGACAAAAAGACAGGAGGTGGAACTGGAGGTGGCAGAGTTGAAGATGCTTAGATTTTCATTGGGAGTGACTAGGAGGGACAAGATGAGTATATCAGAGGGACAGCTCACATTGAGTGGTTTGGAGACAAAGCAAGAGAGGCGAGGCTGAGATGGTTTGGACTTGTGCAGAGGAGGGATAGTGGATATATTGGACAAAGGATGATGAAGATGGAGCTGCCAGGCAGGACGAAAAGAGGAAGACCATGGACAAGATTCATGGATGTAGTGAAGGAGAACATGGAAAGGGTTGGTGTTACACAGGAAGATAAAAGGGATAGGGTGAGATGGAGACAGATGATCCGCTATGGCAACCCCTAAATGGAGCAAAAGAAGAAGAAGAAGAGAAATTTGTGGAAAATGTAAAAAATTCCTTGCCAAATCAAATATGTGGACCCATGATCCGCTGTAGTGACTCCGAATAGGGAGCAGTCAAAAATGTGTCTGTGTGTCTGTGTGTGTGTATTGTTGTATATATTTTTGACTTTCTGTATCAAGAATACAATAACGATAGAATTACATAATCCACTACACTTTTTGGGCCATATTACAACGATCTAATCAACAATCAAACACTCTAGCCTATTGTCTAAGGTGCAGAGCTCATTTATGGGTGTATCCAAGTCCATTTTGTTATTATCCATGAGCTTGTTGGCGTTGTTGCTTGAAAATATGCTCCCTATTTAAGAAAGTGACATGTGGCATGGTTTCATTTACAAAATTCCATGGTATAGATGAATTAAAGTTATGGTCACTCTGTTATGAGCTGGACATATTGTCCATGCCTTCTGTTATTTTTGAAATGTTTGCACAACTTTTTCATTAGTTTGTTGGGTTATCCTCAGTTTCTTAGTTCAGTTATTGTTTTCTAGTCTCTCCCATCATTCTCCCATTCCTCCAGCCATTCACGTGTGTTTTCATTTGACCATAATTAGTTACCCAGCTGTCCTGTGTTAGTTAACTTCTGTGTCTCTATATACTATACCCGCTGTTTTCATTTCTTCCCGTGGCATCATCGCAGTATCTCCGTCCGGTCCTTCCTTACTGTGAGTTTATTTGTGTTATCTTTATCAGCGAATTTTGTGTTTGACAGCCCCCATGCTGTAAGTTATTTTGCACTCCGTTAATAAAATATGTTACACTAGAGTTCCACCTGCCTGAAGGAGTCATTTATTCCTGTTCTGCCGGAGGTTGCACTTGACACACTTATTCCTGACAAATCACCTTTAGTGTTTGTCCAGCAGGTCCACCTACGTACATCCGACTAACAAGAACCCTGCACCCATCGTGTACACGCATGCACACACACACACACACACACACACACACAATCGTATCCCAGACCCTCAAATTCACTGGCCACACCCTGTCTGCCACTGATGGAGTACAGATGTTATCAAAGCACATGCTGCCAGGTCTGGAGGAAGGTTGGCCAGCAGTGTGTGCTCTCTTTAATGTACTATTCACCTATTTCTCTCTGTATCTTTTTTACAACCAGAGCAACAGATCCATGCCATGTTAAACAATCAAACCACTTGGATCCTTATGTGTCTTACCTGTCAGGTTTTCCACTATAATACTGCTTTCAGTCAGTACATATTGATTGAGAATTGTGGCAGCAAGCTTCTGGTGTACAAAACTTTTAATGGTACACAAATGTTATCTAAAACTCAAATATCACAGCAGTTTAATGGAAAAGCTAATATAGTAATTTTATTCATCATGACACAAAGTTTATTTATTATAATCATTTATTCTTTTGGAATACGAACAATTATGCTTTGGGTATTATTCTCATGCTTCCCAGAATACTTCCAGTCTAAACAGTAATTAGCACATACGTATGTGTTAATTACTGTTTAAAATTATTGTATTACCTTTTTCTTTAAATGACATACAGATTATATATTCTTCCCAATTCAGACTTAATCTGAGCTAATTCTGAGAAAATACACAAAGAAATTATGATAGAGTGTGGAGAAAAAGTTGTGAATAACATCCCCATATGTAATTTACTATCATATCTGCTGTAAGGGTTTGGACATGACTGTGCTCATGTCCTCGCTTTATGTTCATATTTGTTACCTCCGCCAGGCCGCAGGAGGTTATGTTTTTGCCAGCGTTTGTCTGTTTGTCTGTTTGTCTGTTTGTCTGTCTGTCTGTTGGTTAGCAAGATAACTCAAAAAGTTTTGGACGGATTTCGATGAAACTTTCAGGCATTGTTGGAAATGGTACAAGGAAGAACTGATTAAATTTTGGGGATGATCCGGATCACCGTCTGGATACAGGAATTTTTTAAAGGATTCTTTAACATTGTGAGATACGGCCATTTTCAACATGTGTGCAGGCGCAATGGAGGGCGCTGGTCATCGTGTCTGACGAACACGAACTCCGCGTTCTTCAAAGTTTTAGGCACAAAAGCACGCGGAAAACAGTGGTGGGCCGGGCGTGGCAGCGTGCCTGTGTTTGCGCTACGCTGCAAAAGCTGAGACGGGCAGCTGTCCGGCGCCAGATTATTTGGCAGAAATTCCCCGGGCACCCATAGGGGCTGCGCAAAAACGAGCTCTCTGCCGGGGAAGCTTCCAAATCCTCTTTTGCCGCGGAGCGCAACCCCAATATAAAACCCACGGCAACCTGTCAACCCAATTTGCATCCGTCAGTGAAGCCCTGAGGGCTGCTTTCAGTGATCTATGAAAACGCTCGCATAACCCATTGGCCTGTGGGTTGCACGTGGTTGTGCGATGAATTGCAACGCCCGCAGCCTGGGAGTTTGGAGATGGAGGAGATGGACACAACACCAACACTTCAGTTTATTACCTCCGCCAAGGAGGTAATGCTTTTACTACTGAACCACTAATCCTATCATTGTGAATCCAATTGCTAGTCATATGTTTTCATGGTCAAGGAATCTGAAAACGTACACACAAACACTGTATGGGGGGGAACTGTGGCGCTTGGCGGAGGTCTGCGCTCTCCGAGTGCTTTTCTAGTTTTTTCTGTTATCTTCAGGACATGAGTTCAGCCATGTCCTCGCCCTTTTTTATTATGTTTCTGTGTTTTCCTTGCAGCCACGTTCTTTTAGTTATCATGATTATTATTATTATTGTTGTTATCTGTCATGGGCAGCGAGAGCGTGCCCCCTTCTTCCCATTCATCTCTCTTCAGGTCATCAACGCACCTGAGTGAGAGGACACACCTGCACCCTCTCATCAGCCAGCATTCATAAGGAAGCGTCCTTCAGTGATTCAACGCTGGCTCATCTGGGTATTCTGCCTTAACAAGACAAGCAAGTATTCGACTCACACAGGTGAAGAAATTATTAACCTGTGTGCTTTCTCTCCTCAGGTTGCTGCCATCGTGCAGGTGTGTCTCTGGGGCTGCGCGCGCTCTCCTGCCACACCATCATCCACCAATGGCATTCAACCTCCACCCGGTCAGGCACCACCAGCTCCTTCCCCTCACCCTGTTGGTTCATCTATTCCCCGCTGGGGCCCTGCTGGTTCTCCCTTGGAGGCTCACATAAGTGGTAACTTGGCCAGCCCATTTTCCCTTACTCCATTCTTCCACTCACGGCTCTTGGCTTCTCTCCACAGGCTGTTTCCTCTGGCGAGTGACTATGTCTATAGCTGTGCGGTGTTTTTGATATTTAATAAAATTCTCAAACGTGTGTTGTTGTTTGATTGTCCATTGTTGTTGCTGCATCGCGCATGTGAGCTGATTGCTAACAACAATCATGACAGTTATCATTATTGTCATGGTCATGTTTCCACTGGTCCTCTGTTCGTGTCTCTGTCCATCATGTTTTTCCGTATCTGTAGTCATTCCATGTGTCTCTGATTGCCCCTGATTGTACCCACCTGTTCCTTGTTGCTGTGATTGCTCCCTGTCTAAATATGTCTCTGCCAGTCTGTGTCAGGCGTGGCGTCATTGTGTTTCTGTTGGTTCCTTTCGGTGTGCTCCCGTGTTGTATCTGTAAGTTTGGTTTTCAGCCCACATGCTGCCATTTGTTTGTGGGTTTTGGTTTTTTTTTGAGTTCTGTTAATAAATTACCACCTTTTGCACCATATTCGTGCCCATGCCTGAGTCCCATTCACCATCCCTTGATATCTACTATAACAATATTATCAAAGGGTGAGGTGAGAAGTTGAAGGTCTCTCATCTTCTTGAATAAATAATAAATGTGGGATACAATAGCATAAACAGATGATTCTTTTTTAGGCTACTAAAATAACCACATTTTACGAGTTTAAATGATTATGATTTTTGCAGAATATTCCCAATCAGGCAGGGCAATGAAGGAATTCAAAAGTTGTTTGTCCATATGCATTGCCATACCTTGTGTTCCAAGCTGGTGGAGTGTCTTGCGCATACGGCCTCCAAATTGGGTAGTGATCCAAATTGGGTAGTGACAGGCCCTGCCTGGCTGGACACCCATTGTAGGACCCATGAACGAATCAAAGGTTGTTTTTATATTCTTTTTGTTGGTTGATCGTAATCACGGTGATTGGTTAGTTCGTAAATATGGGTGGTGATAGTTCTTAATAAACATTATCTGTTCACCTGTGTAGGGGTGGTGAGAGGTTGAACTAGGACACTGCATTTTTTGTTGACCATACTTCCATGACCATATTTCCATGGCATCTGAAATATAACAGTAGGCTATCATCTCCGTGATTATGTTTATTTGACTGTTTGTGAGCACTGTGATATTAATATTCTGTAATAAAGGAAAAACGTTTTTTATCGGAGTCCAGCAACTGTTTTAATGGGGAAAGAGTTGTACAAATAGGCCCACTTCTCTCCTCTCAGTGGCGTGTGGATTTGGATGCCGCAATATTTTGTCACCAAAAAAAGCACTGGAAAGAAAAAAAGGAGCATTTTTATTACCTGAGAGCATGATAACCATCAGAAGCGTCACTGAGGTATGGGTGGTCCTGCAAATTAACTCAAACAAAGTCCGGTGCCAATCCAACAACATACAGGTAAGCCTACCTCTTTATGTTTAAATGCAAGCTGCCAAAGTTGCAAACAGAGGCGTGCTCAGTGAAGATTATACGCTGTTGTTCTTCTGAGATTATCAATAAAACGCTGACCTTTGGCACTGACCTTGATGAGCTAATGGCTTTCCGGTGACTCTGTGTTTTAAAAGAAGAGTGAATACCTGCTGTGCCTCTGCTGTGTTTTTTGGCAATGATGCTCCTCTATGTGGAAAAATAAATGCTGGATGGATTGTGGGTCTGTGAATGATCAAATGCTGCCATAATTAATTCCTGCCTTTTACAATGAATAACATGTAACCCCACCCTCTCTGATGTCTATACATATTTTTGTGTTGAAATACGAGATTTGCTGAATCAAATGCTGTGACATGATGTCGGGCCCAGGGAACACGCACACAGGCTCAAGTGAGATTCAAAAGCTTTATTCAACAACAGCAGGTGTTTGGATGCGTGTGTGTGAGGTGTGAATGGACTGCTGGAGGACAGGGAGCGCCGAGGGCGGAACAGTGCGCCGTGCAGCCAGGCAACCCTAAGGACAGAGCAAAGACAGGAGTGAGTAATGATTTTCACCACACAGGGTAAACACACAAAATGCTGCTTACTTGCAGATGTCAAGGTGGCTGGCGTTGGCAAGTTGCAGACTCCTGCCTGGAGGACAGCACCCAGGTGCGCGCTCGGAGAAGCGAGGATGGGCGGATGAGGATGAGGTGAAGGAGGGAGTAATCCGCCGCCTGGAGGATCCACCTGTGCACAGGGGAGAATACTGGAGAGCAGGTAAAGGGGATAACAACTTATGTGCATGAGGAACAAAGGCGCAGGCCGGGAAGGAACAGTCGTGCGCTGGAATTGGGAGCGTAGACGAGCAGACGGCTCCAGGCCGAGGCTGCAGGCAGAGCGGGTTAAATAGTTGAAGGCTGATGAGGCGCAGGTGTGTGCGTGGCTGAAACAGATGACAGGCGAGAGCGAGTTGTGACAGTACTCACACCCCCCCCCCCCCGCAGCGCCTCCCGGCGCTGGCTTACCTAGGTGCATCCGGTGGAACTCCGCGATAATTTGTTTATCCAGCACAAAAAAAGGGTGCACCCAGGACCTCCACTCCGGGCCATACCCCTCCCAGTCCACCAGATATTGTAGCCGCGACCCCGGCAGCGGGAGTCCAGGATGGAGGTGACCCTCCATGCTGGGTCGCCGTCGATCATCATGGGAGGGGGAGGCGCCCTAGGAGGAGGACAGAGTGGGTCAGAGATCACAGGTTTGACTTGGGAGACGTGGAATGTTGGACAGACATGGAGGGAGGGGGGGAGAGCCAAACGCACAGCCACCGGGTTAATTACCTTAGTCACAGGGAAGGGACCGATAAAGCGTTGGGCCAGCTTCTTTTTCTCCGCCTTCAGGTTGATGTCACGGGTCGATAACCACACCTGCTGGCCCACCTGGTAACAAGGAGCGGCTCTCCTGTGGCGATTTGCTGCGTTGGAGTTGCGCACCGCCGTGCGTAATAGCGCTTGGCGCGTCTTGGTCCACAGGCGCCGGCAGCGTCTGAGATGCGCCTGAACGGAAGAAACTGCCACCTCCCTCTCTTTTTCGGGAAACAGTGGGGGGTCGTACCCCAGGGATGCCCGGAAAGGGGACATCCCGATGGCCGATGATAAGGTGGAGTTGTGGGCGTACTCCACCCAGGGGAGATGGGTGCTCCAGGAAGAGGGACTAGAGGAGGTGACGCAGCGCAAAGCAGCCTCCAGCTCCTGGTTGGTGCGCTTGCACTGCCCATTGGACTGTGGGTGGTGACCGGAGGAAAGACTTACCGTGGCCCCCAGGGCGTTACAAAAGCACCTCCAGACCTTGGACACGAACTGAAGACCCCGGTCGGAGATGACGTCAGACGGGATCCCATGTAGCCTGACCACATGCTGGACCAATAGATCGGCTGTTTCCCGCTCCGTAGGGAGGCCGTGGAACGGCACGAAATGGGCAGCCTTAGAAAACCGGTCCACGATGGTCAGGATGGTGTTGTAGGTGTTGGACGTGGGAAGACCGGTGATGAAGTCTAGGGCTACATGGGACCAGGGCCTACAGGGGACCAGCAGGGGGTGGAGAAGCCCTGCTGGGGGGGAGGTCGAGGTCTTGTTCGTTGCGCACTGTGGGCAGGCACGGACGTAATTGGCAACATCACTCCGAAGTCCGGGCCACCAGAAGGATCGTTGGAGGAGCTCCACCAGCCAGGAAATTCCAGGATGACAGGCGAGTTTAGAAGTGTGTGCCCAGTGGATGACGTCACCCCGGACCGATGATGGCACAAACAGCTTCCCAGCTGGGCCGCCGCCAGGATCAGGTTCGGTCTCCTGAGCTCTCCGGACCTTGTCCCTGATGGACCATGAAACGACGCACGAGGCCAGCAGGATGGTGTGGTCTTGCTCTTCCGGGACCTCTGGAGCGAACTGTCTGGATAACACGTCCAGTTTGCCGTTCTTGAAGCCTGGCCGATAGGTGATCGTGAATCTAAAGCGGCCGAAGAACAGAGACCAACACGCCTGGCAGGCATTCAGACGCTTGGCCGTCCTTAGGTACTCCAAATTTTTGTGGTCCGTCCAGACCACAAAAGGCTGTGCTGCCCCCTCCAGCCAATGACGCCACTCCTGCAGCGCAAGTTTCACTGCCAGGAGTTCCCTGTCACTGACGTCATAGTTCCGCTCCGCTGCAGACAGGCGCTGGGAGAAGAAGGCACAGGGGCACACCACCCCATCCACCTGGGAGCGCTGAGACAAAACTGCCCCCACCCCCATGTCGGATGCGTCCACCTCGACCAGGCACTGAAGTGTGGGATCAACCTGGGTTAGGACCCGGGAGGAGGAGAACTCCATCTTCAGCGTTTTGAAGGCCGACGCCGCTTCCTCTGTCCACCGGAACGGCACCTTGGGGGAGGTGAGGCGGGTCAGGGGAGAGGTGATGGAGCTGTACTTTGGTACAAAACGGCGGTAGAAGTTGGCGAATCCAAGGAATTGTTACACCTGTTTCCTGGATGAGGGAGTGGGCCACTCAACCACCGCTTTGACCTTGGCAGGGTCGGGGAGAAGCTGGTTGTGGGACACGATGAAGCCCAGGAAGGAGGTCTTGTTGGTGTAGAATTCACACTTCTCTGCCATCACGTACAACCTGTTCTCAAGGAGCCACTGGAGGACCCGCCTCACGTGGGCCTGATGCTCCTCCCGAGATCGGGAGAAGATCAGGATGTCGTCCAGGTAGACGAATACAAAGACCCCCAGGAAGTCACGAAGGACGTTGTTTAAGAGTCGTTGGAAGACGGCCGGAGTGTTGGTGAGCCCAAACGGCACGACCAGGTACTTGAAATGGCCGCTGGGCATCCGGAACCTCGTCTTCCACTCGTCTCCCTCCCGGATCCGAACGAGGTGGTACGCGCTGCGGAGGTCCAACTTAGTAAACCAGGAAGCCTCCTGGAGGGAGTTGAAAGCGGAGTCCATGAGGGGCAACGTGTATTTATCCTTCACCGTGATGTCGTTTAGGGCTCGAAAGTCAATACACGGCCGCAGGGACCCATCCTTCTTGGAGACGAAGAAGAATCCGGCTCCGAGTGGAGATGAGGAGGGGCGGATGATGCCCGCGCTGAGAGACTCCTTAATATATGCGTCCATGGCTTCCCGCTCCGGGGCAGACAGGCTGTAGAGACGACCAGATGGCAAGGGCGCCCCCGGGCGGAGATTTATGGCGCAATCATATGGGCGGTGGGGGGGAAGAGACAGCGCTTTGGATTTACTGAAGACGAGCCCCAGGTCGTGGAACTCCGGAGGCACCAAGGAGAGATCTGGCGGGGGGGAGTCGGAGGAGGGGAGAGGCACAGACGGGGCGCAGGCAGCGGACTGAAGGCAGGTTCCCATTCCGAAGGTGCTCCAGGAGAGGACACTGCCGGACTGCCAATTGAAAACCGGATTGTAAAGACGCAGCCATGGGTAGCCGAGGATGACGGGAGCAGCCGAGGTGGGCAGGACGAACAGGCTTAAGTCCTCCCTGTGATTGCCAGAGATGATGACGGAGATGGGTTTAGTACGATGAGTGACCCTCTCCAGAGGTGTGTGGGAGAGAGTGACAAGGTTGAGGGGGGCTGGCAACGCTTGGCACGGAATACCCAGGCGGATTGCCAGGCTCTTGGAAATAAAGTTCTGTTCCACCCCCGAGTCCACCAGTGCGTGAGTGACATGCCCGATGGAGTTATGACAGAACCTGATTGGAAGGAGGCATTTAGAGAGGGGATTAGACTGGGTTGCATCCGCGAAGCCCCCTACAGCGACTCGCGGACTCCCCCTTTTGGCTTAACCGGGCAGACCTCCACGGAGTGCTGGTTGTCTCCGCAATACATGCAGAGACCCAGCTCCCTGCGGCGCTGTTTCTCTGCCAGTGGAAGCTTGGTCCGCCCGATTAGCATAGCCTCAGATTCATCGGCGGACTCCGGAGTGGGTAACGCCAGGGGGCGAGACTGAGAGACGCGGGCGGAAGCTCCGCTCGAGTGGCTGTAGGACTTCCGCTCGGCGGCCTGCTCTCTCAGCCTGTTGTCTAAGCTAATTGCTAGTGAAATTAATTCGGACAGCTGTTCCGGCTGGTCCCGGCAGGCCAGCTTGTCCCGCAGACTAGAATTCAGACTGCAGAGAAAGATGCTGCAGAGGGCAGCATTGCCCCAGCCAATTTCCTCCGCTGCCACCCGGAAGTCAACAGCGTAATCGGCTGCCAATCGACTACCCTGGTGAAGGTTGAGTAGCCGATTGGTTAGCACGCTGTCATGATCCGAGTGATCAAAGACTTCATTGAAGTCGTGCACGAACTGGGAATAGGTCAGGCTCGCGTAGCTGGGCCTCGCCATAACGGCGTAAGCCCAAGCTAAAGCTCGCCCTTCCAGGAGGTTGGCAACATACCCAATCCGGCTATGGTCAGACGAAAAGTCCCCGGGGACGCGCTGGAACACCGACTCACACTGGAGAAGAAACCCGCGCGCTTCGCTGAGTTTTCCGCTGAAGCACGAGGGTGTTGGAATGGGGGTGAGCCGGGTTGGTGGCCCCGGGCTAGCCTGGCTAGCTAGGGAAGGGACGGGAGCTGGCCCGCTATGCTGAGCCGGAGGGAACGCCTGCTGGGGATCCAGACGGTCCAACCGGTGAATGATGTTAGTGAGTTGATTGAGAATAACCTGCTGCTGATGAGCAATTAAATCTACTCGAGCCTCGAGGGTGGATTATCGGTGTGAGAGCCCACTGTCCGCTGGGCCGCTTTGCTGGAGCCGTACTGACATGATGTCAGGCCCAGGGAACATGCACACAGGCTCGAGTGAGATTCAAAAGCTTTATTCAACAACAGCAGGTGTTTGGATGCGTGTGTGTGAGGTGTGAATGGATTGCTGGAGGACATGGAGCGCTGAGGGCGGAACAATGTGCCGTGCAGCCAGGCAACCCTAAGGACAGAGCAAAGACAGGAGTGAGTAATGATTTTCACCACGTGGGTTAAACACACAAAGTGCTGCTTACTTGCAGATGTCGAGGTGGCTGGCGTTGGGAAGTTGCAGACTCTTGCCTGGAGGACAGCGCCCAGGTGCGCGCTCGGCGAAGCGAGGATGGGCAGATGAGGATGAGGCGAAGGAGGGAGTAATCCGCCACCTGGAGGATCCACCTGTGCACAGGGGAGAATACTGGAGAGCAGGTAAGGGGATAACAGCTTACGTGCATGAGGAACGAAGGCGCAGGCCAGGAAGGAATGGTCGTGCGCTGGAATTGGGAGCGTAGACGAGCAGACGGCTCCAGGCCGAGGCTCCAAGCAGAGCGGGTTAAATAGTTGAAGGCTGATGAGGCGCAGGTGTGCGCGTGGCTGAAACAGATGACAGGCGAGAGCGAGTTGTGACATGCTGCTACTGTGGATGTACCATAAACATATAAGCAAGTTTTAAGAAACTGACCAGTGAGCTGAAAGAGAAATGAGTCACTTAAATGTTGAAATGGAATGTGAAAAAAGACTAATTAAACTCACTGCAAAGGCCTTGGATATTAAAATTGAAAAACTACAAAGAGATCATAAAATTACTTTGAATAAAATTAAAGGTCTTATACCAGAAATAAAAACACTGATGAAAACTAAAGAAAACATTCCAAATGTCCAGTTTCAAATAGCAATATTAACTCAACTGTGTGAAAATGCCACAGCATCTCTGTCATGAATCACCCCTCGGGGCAGAGAGAAAGACCCACAACATAACACAAAAGCCAGAGAGAGATAAACCCGAAGACAAGGAGAAAACGCAGAGCATAAATCTTACTTTAGAGAATTCTGACATCCGTCAAGACCGCTGCGAGGAATACAAAAAGCAGCGGTCTTAAATAAGGCATAATACAATAGGCCACAGGTGTGGATATCAGAATGGGCAAAAGAAAACAATGATTAATAATCTGGATCAGCTGAGAGTAATGAGAGAGGAGCAACTGGACTTGACCGCTGACAGGGAGATGCCCACACTGAACACAAAACCGGAAACGCCACTTGACAGCTGTCAACCCTGAGAAAGAACATCACAGTAAGAATATAAAGAATAAAACATCACCAAATGCAGACTGATAAATAATTACAAATTAATACAAAATATGAACATAAAACTAAAACATAAACAGGAAAATATAAAACAGTATGAGAATTACCAAAACCCAAAAAGCACAAAATACAGCAAATATATAAATGTATAGAAAAAGCCTTGAGACTGAGTGTGGCGGAAACCTCCAGCGCTCAGCTCATGACAATCTCATAATATGCTCATTACATTACTTCCAGAGGAAGAACAAAAGAAACAAAATGACTGGTTTTGAAGCATTGTTGAATATAGCAACTCATTTAAAGAGGACATTCAACAGTGGATAAATTAATCTGAAGAACGTCCTGATGAAATCACTGGTTCTGCTGCAAATAAAGGTGTCACCTGTCCTGCAATAAATGATGCCTCTCCATTATCCATCCAAAAGTAGTGAATGACCCTCTGAATGGTGTGAAACCCACTGACGGTGTGTCAAATGTGGGAAGTAGAGTCATAAGATCTAATTGTTCCATCAAAGGAGGAAAGTCTGGATCTACCATATCATCTGTACGTCTGAAAGCTGAGGCTGACTTAGCCACATTGATGGTGAAACAAAAGTTATTAAAAGAAAAGCATGAATTGGACGAGGAGGAAGTGCGGCTGAAGAGGAGGAAAGGGCAACTTCTGTTGGAGGAGGAGATTACAGTACATACAGCCAAGGTGGAAGTTCTCAGATCACAAAGCATCATAAGTGGTAAAAACTCCATATCCAGGTGTTCAGATAGAATGAATTCAGATGTGGAAAAGAGATATTTCAAATCACTTGTTCTTAGGTCTGATGCAGATACATTTGTACCACCAATATTAACTCAACAAAAGGAAGTTAAAATTGATCATATGGATCCAGGAGCAAGACTGAAACAGAGAGCCGTGCTTCAGTTTCAACAGGCAGAATTGATGTCACTGAAGAGTCATCCATCTAAGCAAAACACTGTGATGGAAGGAAACACAGACTCAGAACTGTGACACATTTGATGCAAATGGAGATGAAGATAACATGTTGGGTATAATGAGGAGTCAAAATGTAATAACACTTCTGATACAACAACAGTGTCTCTCACCATTGCCTAAAAGAGAAATTTCAACCTTTGATTTTAAAATATCACTGCATTATAAAAGGTTTTGAGAATGATGTTGAGACTGTCATGGACGGGGTGATGTGTCAACCCCGTTCCATGATTTGTTGCTGTAGTTCCCTGATGTTAATTATTTCCAGCTGGCAGGTTATTGGAGCCTCTGTGCCCTGGCTCCCTGCCAGCCTACAGCCACGCCTCTCCCTCTGCTGGCATCTACCGGCTGTCTGTCATTTTCATTTGTCCATGCACTCTCACCCACTTACACATGCACACACATACACATTCATTCTTACTCACATCCTCACTCACTCACGCACCGGCTGCCGCCGCGCACCTGCTTCCACTTGTCACTCATTAGTCTACACGGTATTAATGTGTGGCAGTGGGAACACTCGGTGTGGACGCGTTATTCAATAGTCAAGTCAAGTTGACACCAGTTTACTCTCGATGGTAGTCAGCATTGATGTCAGGCTCCTCTTAGTTGGTTTTTTCTCTTTGGACTATGCACGGTGTCGTTGTTTCCAGAGGCAGTTTTGCTCTGACCCTGCGTGTGTCTTCCTCCTTATTATTATTAATTGCCCTTCCTCTCTGCTCCAGTTCCGTCTGGGAGCGCGTGGGGCAAATCCTTCTCCAGCCAACAGAGTTGTAGCCAGCTCGTCTGCTCTTCTTCCATTCTGGACTGTATTCATTGTATATTTTGTGTTTTTCCGTTCCTTTGTTAATAAACACGTTCACTTCACCTGCGTTTGGGCTCGTATACATTAATTTGTATGTGCGCAATTACACATGCACATGACAGAGACGAACACAGATAGCTACAGTGACAGACTACATTTCTTGGAACAGTGTACAAAAGGACATCCAAGAAAACTTGTTCGCAGCTGTCAGCATATGGAATCAGAGAAAGGTTACATCAGGGCTCAAGCTCTATTAAGAGAAAATTTTGGAAATGAGCAGAGTTGCACATGCATACATGGAAAGAGCTCTTTCATGGCCACTTATTAAGATGGAAGATGTAAGAGGCCTTAAGAGTATAACCTGTTTCTGAGAAGGTGTGATAACATTATGGAAGAAGTAGAATATCTGAGGGAGCTGGACATGCCGTCAAACATGCTCGCTGTTGTAAAGAAGTTACCTTACAGATTCAGACAAATGGAGAACTGTAACATATGAAATTCAGGAAAGACGCTGCCAGAGAGCTACATTTATTGACATTGTTGGTTTTATTGAGACACAAGTAAGAATCTTGACAGACCCAGTGTTTGAGAATATACAGGACTCCTCAGCATTAACAACAAACAGAGGTGCCAACAAATATAAATCACAGCCTCAGACTAGAATAAAAAGGACAAGCTTTGCCACCACTATTGCACCACTGAAGGTGGTGGTCAATGGTACATTGTCTGACCAAAAGTGCTCTTCTAACTGGCTCTCCTCAGGGGTGTGTGTTGTCACCACTACTCTTCATCCTGTACACCAGTGCTTCTCAATTATTTTTTGCAAAGCCCCCCCTAGGAAAGAGAAAATATTTCGCACCCCCCCAACTCGCCGCAGTGACTATAAATAAGATCATTATCTATAAAAATTGTATAAGTATACCTAAAATTGTATCCTTTTTAACATTAACAAAAGAAAAAAGCAATATAAATCAACTTTCAACAAATATTAACTTTATTTTGCCACACAGAAACCCTGTTATAGTCTAAAACAGAAAAAAAAAACTTAAAGTGCATCAAAGTGCCTGAAATAAAAAATATGTCAATCCTTATTTAAACTAGAAACATTTTTGACCAACTGAACCATTTGATGCTGAGAAAAATAATTCAATCAATAAATAATATTAAATGTAAATTGATCTGGAACATTAACACAGGAGTACCAATATATTTAACATTTTAGTCTGAAGAAAAAGGTAGAAAAAGGCAGTATCAACTCCTCTGCAATTGTGTGGGGTTTTTTGCACTGCGCAATTTGGTGCGCCACTTTAAATGATGCTGAAAGTGCTCGCTGGTTTACTGATGTAGCGTTCACAAAGCGGGATGATTGTTGGTCGTACTCCGCACGTTTTCGCTGAAAAAAATCAAGCGGCTTATCAACGTGTTGAGGATGTAATGTCTGTAGGTGACGTCTTAATTTATTTGGCTTCATGCTGTCCGCTGCCAACACTTTCAGACACAGTGAACACACCGGTCTTTCCTCGTCTCCCACCGTAGTCAGAGTGAAGCCAAGCGCTAGATAAGCTTCGTCATATTTCCTCGTCTTAGCTTTTGGGAGACTTTCATTTGTCTCTTTACTTCTGTCTCTCTCCGCCTTTCTTTTCGTTACTGTTAAATATTTCTCCATGGTGTCTCTCGAGGGGTTTGTTGACAGCAATTTAAAAAGTTTTAAACTCCCGCACAGACTTTGACAATGAGAGCGCCACTGCACCACCTGCTGCCGTGGATGTGCAATTACACTTTACACGGCAAAAGCAATGCCTGTTCCCCGGGGTCACACGCGCCCCCCCCGGCATCGCATCGCGCGCCCCACTATTTGAGAAGGACTGCTGTACACAAACATGTGTCGGAGCAGACATGACAACAGACACATTATAAAGTATGCTGATGATTCAGTTACTGTCAGTCTCCTCCAGGATGGTGAGAGTGGCCACGGCCCAGTAGTTGATGATTTTGTTCACTGGTGTGAGGATTCCTACCTGCAGCTGAATACAACAAAAACTAAAGATATGATTATTGACTTTAGGAGGAAAACTCCCAGGCACAAAGTCACCGTACTAAAAGGCCAGACCACTGAATGTGTACAATCCTACAAATATCTTGGGGCGATTATTGATAGTAATTTAAACTTTGAAGAGAACTGTGAAAGGGTGTGCAAAAAGGGTCAGCAACATTTGCATTGTTTGAGGACACTTGCACGCTTCCAAATTGACCGAACCATAATGACAATGTTTTATCGGGCTTTTATTGAATCTGTTTTATCCTTTTCTTTAGTGTCATGGTTTGGTCAGATAAAACTGAAACAGAGGAACTCCTTGGATCAGGTAGTTAGATGGTCCAGTCGTTTGCTTGGTGAGTCACAGCTGAGCCTGACATCCTTGTACACCAGACAGGTACAGAGGATTGCTACCTCCATTTTAAATGATGACTCCCACCCTTTGCACTGCCACTTTCAGCTTCTTCCCTCAAGACGGAGGTTTGCTGTCCCAAAAAGTAAAACCCAGCGCTACAAAAACAGCTTTGTTCCTGCTGCTGTCAAAGAGTTGAACAAGTTGTAACAACATATTGCACATAATTTAGTTACCTATTTATTAACTCCATTTTATATTTACTTATTTTTGTAGGATTTTTATTTGGGTTCTAAATCTTTTAT
Source organism: Pholidichthys leucotaenia (assembly GCA_020510985.1). Lineage (NCBI taxonomy): Eukaryota > Metazoa > Chordata > Actinopteri > Cichliformes > Pholidichthyidae > Pholidichthys > Pholidichthys leucotaenia. Next base: position 66,712,105 of record CM035840.1, read on the forward strand.
TGGGTTTTAGACCTTTGAGTTTTTAACCTCTTTGACTAGTCTTTAACTTTTTAATATGACCCTTCTCTCTTATCTCTGGTTTTTCTCTCATCTCTTTGTCTTTATATCCTGATTGATGGAGCCTTGAGTATTTTTATCATGTTTATAGTCAGCTTCATGTGTGCCTGTGTTTGTGTTTATGTTGAATGTAATTGTGGTTTGTAAATATGGTTGTCACCAGACTGCAAAACAAATCTACCTACGGGTACAAATAAAGTAAGCTGAACCTGAGTCTGAAGCATGAAACTCAGCATGGAACCACAAAGGAGAAAAGTCCAACATTGAGGAAAATCTGTATAAGTTGTGGAGGAGGACACATTTTGGATTTATGTCCAGTTGGACAAAAAGACTCACAAGGAGATGAGTTTTCTGAAGGAAAAAGGTATCTGCTTTGGCTGTTTATGTATTGGACACATCAGCAAAGGTTGCAGAAAAAGACTTCTTGTGGAAAATGCGGTCTCAAACATCCAACTCTACTCCATATTCCTCCAAAGGAGAATAAGAAGGAGGTTGCAGTGAATAGCACACGTGTCAAGTGGTCTTACTGGGGCTGCTGATTATAAATGCAAACTCCCCATTGATCCGGTCCAGGTTAAATCCACAAAGGGTTGCAAAGTTATCACCACTTATGTGTTCTTGGATCAAGGGAGCACCACAGTGTTCTGTACAAAGCGTTTGATGCATAAACGTGGCCTAAGAGGAAGAAAGACTAACATCTTGTTAAGGACCATGGGCAAAGAGAATGTGGTGAGGAGCTATGTCGTGTTAGGACTGAAGGTTGCTGCTATAGAACAGGAAGATTTTATTGAACGGCCAAAAACCTATGCACAAGAATGTATGCCTGTCCATAAGGGAAACACTCCAACTCCGAGAGTGATTCAGGGATGGCCACATCTGAAGAATGTTCATTTGCCTGAGATTAATGCTGATATTGAGTTGCTGTCATGAATCGCCCTTTCAGGGCAGGACTGCAGACAGCAAGTGCAGGCTGTGAGTTTACACAATTTAATAATGAAAAAACACACAAATACAAAAATACAGAAAAACACTAAACTTATGACTAAGGCAGGATTCAAAGGTAAACAGCACGGAAGCTGAGGCGCAAAGAAATGCCAGTGAAAACAGGGAACGTCCGGAGGATTCAGGATACAAAACAGACGGGGACTCCGTCTAAGGACGAGAAGGATGCTGCGATGAGTGAATCCAAGCAGCGTCTCTTAAATAAGCAACAAGAATTGTACATCAGGATCAGGTGTGGGTGACATGAGCAATGAATAATTAGGACAACCACTGACAGGTGTGATAGCCTGCGAAACAGAGCTGACACCCGGAAGTAAACACAGACAGCTGTCACACCGAGAGAAATACTAACAACAGAAGACTCTGAAAGTAAAAGCACAACAGACCTAACAGGGTAACTGATCATAAATATAAAATGATATCAAACAGAGAACAGACCAGAATACACAAAGGAATAATAGCAATCGCCCAGACGAGGACAAGAAGAAATACAAAACCAAGAAGTACTCAAAAAACAAAACTAATGAAAACTGCGGTTACAAAGGGAGACCAGAGATAAGGACAAAAATAAACAAGAACATGAATACAAGATAATACAGAAACACATAAAATAACCAAAGTAAGATAAAATAACAGGAAACTAAGAACAGAAACAACAGGATAAACTCAGATACCAAAATACACCAAAACATACTCAATATAAAATAAACAATCATCATCATCATCATAGCAGTCTGTTGTGGGCGACAATGATTGTTTCATTTAGGTCTGATCAGATTCCTCCACATAGCTCTGTCCTTAGCCTTCCACTGCCAGGAACTCCTGTCTATATCCAACTTCTTCAAGTTTCTTTTTACAGTGTCTTTAAATCTGAGCCTTGGTCTACCCTGATTGCGTTTGCCCTCACATAGCTGTGAGTAGAGTAACTGCCGAGGGAGACGTTGGTGGTCCATCCTCTCAACATGTCCGAACCATCTCAGGTTCATCTGTATTAGCATGTCCTCCATTGATGGTAGACCAGCTCGTTTCAACACTTCTATGTTGGTTTTCTTGTCTTTCCATGAGATGTTCATTATGGCTCGAAGGTGTCTCATCATGTACGCGTGGAGTTTCTTCATCTGCACTCTGTAGACAGTCCCAAGTTTCAGCACCGTACATTAGAGTAGCCAGTACTGTCGCGCTGTACACTTTGCATTTCACACGGATAGACATGTCGATTGTTCCACAGTCTCTCCCTCAAGTTTCCAAACAAAATAAACCAAGATGAAGAAATACAGAATGTAATTGTGTAAGACCTACTGTGTGTAACACTACTTCAGGTGAAATCTTGTACCCTTTTGGTAGTATGGTGTTATGGCAGTGTAGTTACCTTAAACTTTACTACCTGGACAGAAGGAACAATTTGGCCAGATCAGACAGATTCCAGGTTCGTAGGAGCCTGGAGGGTGCAACAATAGATGACTCGCACACAAAGTGTATGGACCTTGCAAATATATATATTTTTTTAAAGTTGTGTACACTTAAACAAAAGTAGAGAGCTTATGACAATAAAGGAAAACAAATAAAAATAAAATAACCCCAAAATATATTTACAGTATATACAGTCCTCCAATATCTGTTCCAGGTGACCAGTTGAGTCACCTTTACCAGGCGGTTAGGTTCGGGCAATCAGCTCGCCATCCAGATCTGGAGAATCCACGTTTTTCTTGCTTCAGGAACAAAAAAACCTGACCTAGAAAATTGGTCAGAACAAAAACTCAAGCTATGATCTATAGCTGGTTTCAAAATACTTCTAATTAGTCTTAGGTTGTACAACAAATAAACCAAATCTCTTAAATTTCTAAATGTGCGTAAAATAAACACATCTACTATCCAACTTTATCATATGGTACCAAAAACAAATAAGTGAAGTGCCTTGGAGGGCATTTGACAATAACAGTGACATTTGTGCAGTGTGCTGCACCAAGTTAGCCCACAAGGGAGAAAAAGAAAATGTGCTAGCACAACAATTTAACACAAATTTACACTCCAAACACCTGTAAACCACAGATTCAACATTCACTCTTAAGTAACATTCAATGGCAAGTGAAATGGGACCGTTGCTAACCATTACAGCTTTGAAAAACGCCCTTTTCTGATGGAAAACCTAGCCGGAATTAGCATCGCGGTTAGCATTTTAAGCTAGCGGTTAGCATCCCACATACACAATGAATGGCACTCACCATGCTAAGTGACACGTGCGTCATGGGAATTCCCGCGCTCAACGTGAGTTCACAGCCTTTGGATTCAAATCTTAAAATTTAATAAACGAGGTATTAGAATTTGATAATACAGCAATGTCTCATTTTGGGTGTTAGTTCAGGCTTACCAATCTCAAAGTTTTATTCAGGCAAAGGCTGCTATTAGCACGTTAGCGTCTCCATCTCAGCAAGTGATTGTCTCTCTCTCGGTCGGTGTCTTCCACTGTGTCTGATGTGACTGAGCAAAATGCAGGTTACACCAAGACCGAGAGAGAGAGAGCGCCTGATCCCATTGGCTGATGCTGCCACCCAACGGCGCAGCCATTGGTTGCTCAAAACACTAAATAAAACACTAGGAAACCCATGAGAGCCCCTAGAAATGTTTTTAACAAGTTATGGATATAATTTTGAACTTATATCCATTTATACACCCATCTTCAAAATATTTATTCCCATTGTGAAATGAGTATTTTTTAAAGCGGTATCGATATTTATAATTCACGTTTTTTAACACTGGGTTACAAGAACATAATAAGAAAACCCTGAAGCGTGTGCCCGGTGCTCCCCCGTGGTCCGCTTCATGACAGTTGCTGATAGGAGCAAATGTTCTGAAAGCCATGGAACCACTACAGGTCATTTGTAGTGTTAATGTCGGAACTCTACTTGGCTGGGCTGTTAATGGACCACTCACAGGAAACAGTGGGAGTACAATCAGTTGTGAATAGCCAGACGCATCGGTCAACAGAATCTCTGTTATGAATTTGGATGATCTTTGGCAGTAGCAATTCAAGATTAGTATTCCTGAATGCAGTTTGGAAGAGCAGCCAGGACTTTCAAGAAAAGATCAAAAATCTGTGGAATTGATTAACAGTTTCGCTAAACAAGTCAATGACCATTGTCAGATTAACTTGCCACTTGAGGAGAAGCAGGAGAACGAGAGGCTGCAAACAGAATTACTGCAGCACTCATGTCGGAGTGGATTACTTTGGTCCTTTTGAAGTGAAGAGTAGGAGGAGTGTGGTGAAAAAGTATGGGGTGATCTGTACCTGCCTGACTACAAGAGCAGTTCACATTGAAACAACATCTTCATTGGATACTGACTCATTTATAAATGCTCTTAGGCGCTTCATAGCAAGATGAGGTTAGGTTCAAGAGCTGCTGTTTGATAACGGTACAAACTTTATAGGGGCAGAATGTGAGTTACAAACAGCAATTGAGCAGTGGAATTAGTCACGCATAAACAATGTACTTTTACAAAAGGGAATTAAATGGACCTTTAACCTCCCCGCTGCCTCACATCATGGCGGTTCTTGGGAGAGGTTGATAAGATCAATCCGGAAAGTCCTTAACTCAGCTTTAAGAGTATAAAACCTGGATGAAGAGGGACTGCATACAGTTCTCTGTGAAGTGGAGGCCATACTGAACAGCTGGCCAATTACTAAAGCATTGACCGATGCAAATGATCTGGAGGCACTGACCCCAAATCACTTGTTGATATTAAAAGGTCAATCATCTTTACCATCAGGATGCTTTGAATGAACAGATGTATATGCCCGTCGACGATGGAAGCAGGTGCAATATATGTTGGACTTGTTGTAGAAAAGATGGGTTACAGAGCACTTGCCTCAACTGCAAGAGCGTCAGAAATGGTTAGGAGTGAAGCGCAACCTTGTACCTGGATATCGTGCTAGTGGTGGACAACACAGCACCTCGAAACTCATGGATCACAGGAAGAGTTCTACAGACCTTTCCAGACAGAAATGGATTTGTGTGTCAGGTGCGATTCAAGACAAGGAGCAGCTGCCTGGATCGCCCTATAACTAAAGTTTGTTTGCTACAGGAGTCCGAAGCAGGAGGAGGACTTGCTGCATGAAACCTGGACTTCGAGTTTGATTCTTAACTGACTTAACACTGCTGTGGCTCTAGACTTTGAGCTTTGTGTTTTTAATATTGTGAAGATAAGTGTAGGGCTATGTTAGGTTCTTTACTTGTTCTTAATTTCTTTCTTACTGTAACCACTTCTATAAATGAGCAGACAGCAGACTGTATTTACGCGTTGAGTGTCTTGGCATCGGCACAACGGTAAAAATACCGTGTTGCACCGCCGTCCTCTCGTTTATTAGCAACAGCACAACAACACATTGCTAACACATTCTTCTTCTACATTTCAATACAGGTGTATGGAAGCCTAAAGGGAAATTTGAAAAACTCAAACTATTTAATATTCTCTTAATAAAGAAAGAGTGCATTAAACAGTCTGTTATAATTCTGAATGCTGCTCAGTGTCATGATCAGGCGAGCGTGCCTCTCCCCTCCCTTCCTGTTTTTCTTTTCCCAGCTCCGGAGCTCATCAGCACACCTGTGTGATTACACACCTGCTGCCTCCTGATTAACTAGTGTATTTAAGGTCCAGTGTGTGAAAAGCTCTCTGCTGGATTGTTGGGTTTGTGCCGCAACACAATTATACTTCTTGTTGTGTGGTAAAATTAATTATTTCCCAAAACGTTGTCTTATTGCTCTTCTCTTCTCCTCTTAGGATTGCTGCCGCCTCCAGTGGTGGGTCTCCAGAGCTGTGTGTGTATGCTCGCCTGAACCATCTCACCTCAAAGACAACGGCTTCTCCACCCAGGTCTCTCAGCCCATCCTCTTCTTACCCTGAAGTCTCCAGATCCCTTCACCTTTCCTACGCTGGAGTTCACTGCTGGGCTCTCTGCCTGTATCGTAAGGCCATAATCTCAATTGTCATCTCCCAGTGTGCCTTATTGTAGGAAAAAGTCAATTTTGGACAACCTCTAGAAAACCCCCCAGAAAACAGTGTTGATTAGATGCTAATGGCTAATAGAGACATTCCTAATAAATGTATCTAAAAGACTGTAATTTAATTATTGATGGTAAATAGGAGCATTTATGGGAAATGTAACTAAAGGACTGAATCTGAACTGTTTGAATGTAAACTGTCAGTGAAAGCAGTAGCGCTTTTGCGCCACAGGTGGCGCTCAGTAGTGATAAGACGCTGTACAGTGTTAGAGAACAAGAGAAGAGGAGTAGCGAATGTTCCAGTGTGTGAAGAAGATGGTGTCAAGTGATATATGGCCGTTGCTGGCTGATATGCTGTGTAAGTGTGCCATGCCGGGTGTGGTGGAAAGTCAATAAACTGCTGCAAAGTCTGACAGCTTGGCCCTCATCCTTTCCCCTTCGCCCTCCGGGGTGTAACAAAAACTTGGTAGCAGAGGACGGTTCAGTCGTGTCTAAGACGGTGAGTGTGCAAATAAAAAGTCCGTAACGATGGAACTGGAGCAGCTACAAGATAAGCTAAGCGAGGCCTTGGTGCTGTTACAGGCCGAACAGCTAAACGAGGTCTGTTTATTTGCAAAGATAAGCCCAGCCAAGCCATCTAAAAAATACACGCTGATACGACTGTTAATCGAGGAGGTGGAAAAAAACATTGAAAGCGAAGAGGAGGATGTAGCCCGCGCGTTTCTGCTAAAGCTAATAGCATGTGCTACCGAAGCTAAGCAAAGCGAACCGTCGACGCAGGCGGCGGCAGCGGCCGGCACGAGCCGGGAGACAGAAGCACTCGCCAGTTTACAAAGCCAATATGCCGCTCTGCATGAAAGTATCCTTGATTCAGCTAAAAGGGTTGAAGAGGAGATAGCGAGGCTGACCGATGACGAAGCCGCGCAGCCACTGAGCCGCCATTTTGTGACACAGCCCGCGGTCCCCGCAGCGCCCCTACTGCCAGAAGTAACCATTAAACGGGAGTTTAAGATAAATGGGCAGATAGGGAAGAGGGGCCAAAAAGACAAGTTGTCTTATTCCAATCTCATTCACCAGATCGATATGGGCCTAAAGAAGAAGCACAGTGAGGTTGAGATAATTGAGGCTTTTGTCAGAGCAGTGAGTCCCGGATTGAGTTTGCGCGCTATGCTGGAGATCAAGTCAGATCTCACCCTGCCACAGCTGCGCATCATCCTGCGAGGACATTATAAAGAAGATAGTTCCACTGACTTGTATCATCGTCTGATAAACCTCACACAAGACAGTAATGAGTCACCCCAGAACTTCCTGTTTCACGCCATTGAGCTAAAGGAAAGACTTTTAGCAGCATCCAGAGAGCCTGGCACGGAAGAGCAGTTTAGTTCTGATCTTATTCAGAGGAAGTTTCTGAGGGCGGTGGAAACAGGACTGATCAGTGCTGATGTGAAGTATCAACTGAAGCGCTATTTGGAGGATCCTGCCGTCACCGACGAGCTTCTGATTTCAAAGACGAATGCAGCAGCCAGTCTTGAATGGGAACGACACCAAAAATTCAAGAGGCACATGAAAGAACCAAAAGTTCGAGAATGCCGAGTGGAAAACCTGACGGGTCAGTATGCAACCGTGGAAGAAGTGGATGGCCAAGAGCGCCCCCCACCATCGACAAAAGGTAAAATCCTTAAATCCCAAAGCACAGTGACCCGTACGGAATCTGAGCTCCTGGACATAGTCACGCAGCTGAAGAGTGACATGGAGGAGATCAAGAAGGCCATATTTGAGTCTCCCCGAGCACCTCACGCTCAAAGAGCCAGGAGGGCACGTGGCTGCAAGAGCTGTCAGTCCACCAGCAATGGCGACCAATGCGACCACTGCTTCAGATGTGGAATCAGCGGCCACATGTCAAGGGAATGTCGGATAGGAAGGAGACTTAGGAAGGAGAGAAGGATAGGGCAAGTAGACACGGCGGCCAATAGTGTCGCAACCACATCAGAACAAGCTAACACACAAGAACTGTATGAGCTAGTTACTGACAGTATTCGGAGGTTGGAAGCAAGGATGGTAGCTAAGGCCGAGGCACCTCCTGAAGAAACGGTCCGTGTTAATCTACTGTCCCCTAATCGCCAATTACAGTTACTCAATTTGGTTGGAAAAAAATATGTCATCACCTGCCTCCTCGATGACAAGGAGACGCAAGCATTGTGGGACACAGAGTCACAGGTCTGCTTAATGAATGACACTTGGAGACAGGAGCACCTGCCACACACCACCGTCAGAGACTTAGCCGAGTTGGTGGGTCCAAGTATTCTGAAGGGGAGGGCAGTGAACCAGACACGGATTCCATTCTCAGGGTGGGTCGAAGTCACTTTCAAGCTGCCGACAGTTAGTCGCCCACCGGTGGAACTCTTAGTTCCTGTGCTAGTGGTGAAGGAGGATGGAGTGGCAGAGCCGCCTATCATTGGGTTCAAGGTGATTGACCATGTCCTGAAGATGGGCATTAAACCCCCTTGTGCCATCAGTGAAGCTGTTGGTGCAGCCTTCTCATTTGACTGTAAGAAAACAGAAGTGTCTTTGAAAGTGATGCAAAGTGAGGAGGATAGGCTAGGAGAAGGAATGGTAAAAGTTGGCAGTGAGTTGGTTACCATCCCTGCTGGCTAAACCAAAGCAGTCAAAGGTTGTGTCAGGGCAGGCTCACTTCCAGACATGCAAGACGTCTTATTTGAGCCGAGCCAGTACACCCAATTACCAGAGGGTTTGCAGATGCAAAGTGGGTTGGTGCAGTTATGGAAAGGGAGGCGATCTATGTTCAAAATACCTCTAACAAACAGTACGTCCCGTGATATCCAGCTGCCCGCTAAGACCATTTTGGAGGAAACACAGAGAGTTAAAACTGCTTACCCGGCAGATATTAGACCCCCTGCTGTAAACCAAGCGACAGTCGACCCAACGACGAGTGAAACAGGAAGAAATAAAGAGACCAAGATGAACTGTGCCGTCAAAGAGACTATGGACATGTGGGACCCCCCAGTTCCCCTTGATCATCTCTCGCCCATACAACAAGAACAAGTAAAACAACTCCTACGGGAGGAACGGCAAGCGTTTTCCCATGATGAGTATGATCTAGGGACAATTCCCTCTTTACAGTTGAAGATCCGACTCAAGGATCCTACTCCTGTCAAAAGAACTTATGTTTCTGTTCCCAGACCACTTCATAAAGAAGTAAAGGAGTATTTAGAAGATCTGCTTAACAGGGGCTGGATCACCAAATCCAAGTCATCGTATTCCAGTCCAATCGTCTGTGTACGAAAGAAAGATGGAGGTCTGCGTTTGTGTTGCGACTTTAGAGAGTTGAACAAGAAGTCTATCCCTGACAGACACCCAATTCCCCGCATACAAGATATGCTAAACAGTCTAAATGGGAGTGCGTGGTTTTCAGTCTTCGACCAACGGAAAGCGTATCACCAGGGTTTCCTGGAAGAGTCGAGTAGGCCCCTCACTGCATTTATCACTTCCTGGGGTTTGTTCGAGTGGGTAAGAATTCCATTTGGTTTGTCCTCAGCACCAGCAGCATTCCAGAGGTCTATGGAGGAGTGCTTGTGGGGGTTGAGAGATGATATTTGTCTGCCTTACCTCGATGATAACCTTGTTCATTCACAGATTTTTGAAGACCACTTGCGAGACCTGAGAAGCGTCCTGCACCGCTATCAAAGCCATGGGGTGAAGCTGACTCCCCGGAAATGTGAGTTATTCAAGCAGCAGGTACGTTTCCTTGGTAAAATGGTAACAGAACAGGGCTACACCATGGACCCTGCGGACATTGCCCCGGTGCAGACACTCAAACAGCAGCAACCTTCCACTGTTGGAGAGCTAAGGAAATTGCTAGGTTTTAATTCATATTACCGCAGCTATATTCCAAACTTCTCCCGTATAGCAAAGCCTCTTTACGACCTTCTTGCTAACGACCACACAGATAAAGCAAAGAAAAACTCAAAGAAACATGTCAAAAAGAACGATGGTGGCCAGTTGCCCTCATCTCATGTAATCAGGTGGCGCCCAGAACATCAAGCAGTAGTTTGTCAGCTTGTTGACTTTCTTTCCCAACCCCCAGTGTTAGGTTACCCGAACTTTGAGGAACCCTTCATTTTGCACTGTGACGCTTCACAGGAGGGGCTTGGAGCGGTGTTATACCAGAGACAACAAGACAAATTGGTGGTGATAGCATATGGCTCCAGGACACTGTCAAATCCAGAGAAGAACTACCACCTTCATTCAGGGAAGCTGGAGTTTCTTGCCATGAAGTGGGCCATCTGTGAGAGGTTTCGGGATTATCTGTACTATTCTCTGCCATTCACGGTCTACACGGACAATAATCCCCTAACGGATGTGCTCACCACCACAAAGTTAAATGCAACCATACAGAGGTGGGTAGCAGAACTAGCTGATTTCCAGTTTGTGATTAAGTATCGCCCTGGAAAAGCAAACAGAGATGCAGACGGTCTTTCACGTATGCCCCTAGATATGGAGCAGTACATGAACCAATGCACACAAAATGTTGATCCTGATGTAATGAATTGTGTGGCGCAGGCAGTCAAGGTAAAGTCACAAGAAAATGAACCATGGCTTTGCCCAGTCACCATTTCTACTCTCATCAGTGAAGCAGATCAAGAAGCCAGCTCTGTAGCTGAAATATCAAAGACTGCTCTAAAAAGAGCTCAAGAAGAAGACTCCGTGATTGGAGAAGTGTTGCGTTATGTGTTGTCAAAACAATGGCCAAGAAGTGGAAAGCAGCAGAACAGTAAAATTGCAGCTTTAGTCAGGCAAAAACACAAGCTGTACTTGGAAGATGATGGACTGCTTTACAGGAGAACAGCATCGCATGACCAGCTACTTCTACCCCAAAAGTTGCACAAGCTCGTGTTTAAAGAGCTCCACGAAAACATGGGCCATTTAGGGGTAGAGAGAGTGATGAACTTGATAAGAGAGCGTTTTTATTGGGCTCATATGCAAAGAGATGTGGAGCACTACATCACTAAAGTTTACAGTTGTTTGAAGAACAAACGTCCCAGTAAGACAACAAAGGCACCACTGACTAACATTGTCACCACGTACCCATTTGAATTGGTGTCCGTTGATTTCCTGCACTTGGAGAAGTGCAAAGGAGGATATGAGTATATCCTGTTTTTAATGGACCACTTCACTTGTTTTGTCCAGGCTTATCCTTGTCGCAACAAAGCTGCCCACACCGCTGCTGAGAAGATCTTTGGAGATTTCGCCCTCAAGTTTGGCTTCCCCACACGACTCCATCACGATCAGGGTAGAGAGTTCCAAAATAAACTCTTTGCAAAACTCCAGGAGTACAGTGGTGTGCAAGGGTCCCGAACAACGCCCTACCATCCCCAAGGGAATGGGCAGGTGGAACGATTCAATCGTACACTGTTGGCAATGCTCAGAAATTTGCCCGAAGCAGCCAAGGAAGACTGGAAGTCCTCTCTGGCAAAAGTGGTTCATGCCTATAATTGTACGCATAGTGAGGCTACGGGGTACGCGCCATATTTTCTGTTGTTTGGCCGTAGTCCAAAGTTGCCTATTGATCTAATGTTTGGCCTCACAACAAGAGAGCAGAGTGTTTCTCAGCAGGACTATGCTGAAAAGTGGAGAGCTACAATGACTGAAGCTTACAAACTCGCCTCTAAAACAGCAAATAAAGAAGGGATGAGAAGTAAAGCCAGTTTAGAAAGCTTGGGATCAGTCCGCCAAGGTCTCCGCCTTTGACTGCCACCTAATCCACATAGCACCGGACTTCCATGATCCCTCCTGCAGGTGGTGAACCTACTGGAGGGCGGACCCATGTAACTCCTTCGGGCTGAGCCCGGCCGGGTCCCATGGGTGGAAACCCGGCCACCAGACGCTAGCCTTCGAGCCCCTCCCCCAGGCCTGGCTCCAGGGTGGGGCCCCGGTAACCCCATACCGGGCGGGGTACACTGAATCCTTGATATACAATTTATCATGAGAGTCTGTTGGATCGTTCTTCGTCTGGCCCTTCACCCAGGACCAGTTTGTCTTGGGAGACCCTATCAGAGGCAAATTGCCCCGGACAACATAGCTCCTGGGATCACTGGGGCACGCAAACCCCCCCACCACGATAAGGTGACGATCCATGAGGGGGGATCTACGTTCCTACTCTCACCTATGGTCACGAGCTTTGGGTAATGACCGAAAGAACGAGATCGCGGATACAAGCGGCTGAAATGAGCTTTCTCCGTAGGATTGCTGGACTCACCCTCAGAGATAGGGTGAGGAGCTCAGTCATCCGGGAGAGGCTCAGAGTAGAACCGCTGCTCCTCCACATTGAAAGGAGTCAGTTGAGGTGGTATGGGCATCTGATTAGGATGCCTCCTGGACGCCTCCCACTTGAGGTGTTTCAGGCACGTCCCACTGGGAGGAGACCCCGGGGCAGACCCAGGACTCGGTGGAGAGACTATGTCTCCCAGCTAGTCTGGGAACGCCTTGGTATCCCCTCTGAAGAGCTGGAGCAGGTGGCTGGGGAGAGGGAAGTCTGGGCTTCTCTGCTTGAACTGCTGCCTCCGCGACCCGGACCTCCGGAAAAGCGGTAGAAGATGGATGGATGGATGGATGGAGAAGTAAAGCACTTTATGATAAAAAGGTTCACAGTGCTGAGTTGTCCCCTGGATCCCGAGTACTGGTCCGAAACTTGACCGAAAAAGGTGGGCCAGGAAAATTAAGATCATTCTAGGAAGACAAGGTGTATGTCGTGACCCAAAAGAAGTACCCAGACAGTCCAGTATATGAAATCAGACCTGAAAATGGTAAGGGACGCACTCGGGTCATGCACAGAAACCTTTTGCTACCCTGCGACTTTCTTTCCATGGAAACAGTGGAGCATGCTTCTGATAAAATAAGAGAAAGAGAGTCTAAAAGACAAAGGCATGTGGACAGACAAAACAGCACGGATGATGAAGATGACGAGGGTTGGAGTGCCATAATCGGATTACGAGCTGGGAAGGATCAAAATCACCGTCCACTGAGAGCCGATGCACCGGAGTTCTACTCGCACAGTGACATTACTCCAGAGGATGAGGACCAGGACCCAGATGACGTCACGCAGGTGCAGCTGGCACCAGAGGTCAACAATCCGGTGGTCCCAGATCCAGCTGAGGCAGACCAGGACCAGGGTGATGAGGTGTCGGAGTCCAGTTCCAGTGACCAGGAGGGACCTGACGAGATTCCTGCTAAAACGTATCCTTCAAGAATGAGAAAACAGCCATTAAGATTTACTTATGATACGTTAGGCCAACCTTGCACTTCATCTGTCTAGAACAAATGTGTAGAAGCTAGAGATAACCATTGTTCAGACATGAATGTTTTGAAAAGTAACTGAGTAGTGACTAACCTCATTACCAAGTTACTTTGATGGCTGATTAAAAAGAAAAAAGGGAAAAAAAATTAACCCCCCCCCCCAAAAAAAAGATTTTCAATGTGTTACTAAGGCACAGGCATTACACAAAGGTTTATTTGGTAGGCTATGACTAGATTGGGTACCCTTACTCTCAGGAAGGATGCAGATACCCACCATGATGGATGGAGCGGTTGATGGTTATCGTGCACAAAGACCTCTTCTGCAAATGTATTGCATGGAATAGGAGATACATGCTGTACTATGGACTATTACCAGTTTGCATCTTTATGGACTTTAATGAACTCTGACCCCTGTTTAGTAATACCCTACTTACATGAGATACATGGTTACCAAATGTGAACTGTGAGAGAAAAACAGTAGTTTTGGGAAAGGTGTAATGTCGGGACGACATTAAATTTTTGAGGGGTGAGTGTAGGAAAAAGTCACTTTTGGACAACCTCTAGAAAACCCCCCAGAAAACAGTGTTGATTAGATGCTAATGGCTAATAGAGACATTCCTAATAAATGTATCTAAAAGACTGTAATTTAATTATTGATGGTAAATAGGAGCATTTATGGGAAATGTAACTAAAGGATTGAATCTGAACTGTTTGAATGTAAACTGTCACTGAAAGCAGTAGCGCTTTTGCGCCACAGGTGGCGCTCAGTAGTGATAAGACACTGTACAGTGTTAGAGAACAAGAGAAGAAGAGTAGCGAATGTTCCAGTGTGTGAAGAAGATGGTGTCAAGTGATATATGGCCGTTGCTGGCTGATGGTGCTGTGTAAGTGTGCCGTGCCGGGTGTGGTGGAAAGTCAATAAACCGCTGCAAAGTCTGACAGCTTGGCCCTCATCCTTTCCCCTTCGCCCTCCGGGGTGTAACATTATCCCTCATTAATCACTCTGTTTTCCTGTATATAGTATGGCATTTTGGTTGCGGGTTTCATTAATTGTGGTGTGTGAATTTATTCCTTAAGATTAGTGTGTTTTGTATAGGGTTTGGGTTTTCATTAAAGTGGTGTAAACTTTTCATCTGCATCTGAGTGTTCCTCTGAAGTGGTTGCCCTGCGCTTCAGCATCCTCAAAATTCCACCAAAATCATGACACTCAGTTTTATTATCATATTAATATTACAGCAACAAACTTAAATTCTCAAAAGAAAAAATACTAAATTAATAAATGGCACTTACATTCCGGACCCTAATTGTTATTACTACTAAATAACAATTACTCAACAACATAAAAGCATCATTTACTCTCAAACTGAAATGTATCTCTTTGTAAACTTAACTGAGACCTGGCAACTTCACCTTTACGCAAGCTCAGTTGCAGTACATCAGCTCTTACCTGAAACATTAAATTACTCAAATTATGACTGTTAACAAACTTTTAGTCTTTAACCTTTGTCACACATTACTTAAATAACCATGTTACTCATCCATTTCAAGCAAAAGACACAACTTGTCTATCGGTCTTTCCAGAACACTAATTTTAGTTTTGACAAGTACACGTCTGACCAATCCTTCTGAATCAGGTAAAGTCTTTTCGACCTTTCCCATTAACCAGGAATTTCTCGGTGCACTGTCATCAACAATGAGAATGACATCTCCAGTTTTCAGGTTTGTCTTTGACCACTTATGTCTCTCTTGTAGAAGTGGAAAGTATTCTTTGATCCAACGCTTCCAGAAAATGTCTGACAAATAGTGCACCTGTCTCCATCTCCTTTTTGAGTACAAGTCCTCCCTTTGGAATACACCAGGTGGTAGAACAGGTTGTCTTTTCAACAAGAGTAGATGGTTAGGCGTGAGCGCCTCAACATCATTTGGATCACTAGACGCTCTAATTATTGGTCTATTGTTGATAATAGACTTAACTTCACAAAACAATGTCTGAAGTCGTTCATTGTCGAGAGTCTGTTGCTTCAAGATCTGGGTGAGTATCTTCCTCACTGAACGAATCTGTCTTTCCCAGATGCCACTAAAGTAGGATCCAGCCGGTGGATTAAATATCCAAGTTATCCCTTTCTGGAGAAGTGTTTCTGAAAACTTAGAATGATTCCATCCTTTAATTGCTTCACGCATTTCTTTCTCTGCTTCTACCAGGTTTGTGCCGTTATCTAATCTCATAATGGACACTTGGCCTCTTCTTGATATGAATTTTCTGAAAGCGTTTATACATGAGTCTGTCTCCAGTGAGTGGGCAACTTCAAGGTGTATTGCTCTGGTAGTAAGACATGTAAACAAAACACCATACCTCTTGACGAGACTCCACCCACTTTTAATCTCAAAAGGCCCAAAATAGTTAATTCCCACATTCATGAATGGGGGCTGATCTGGAATCAATCTGTCTTTTGGCAGGTTTACCATTCTTTGTTCTTAACATCTGCAAGTAGGGAGGACTGCTGCAGTCTTCCACCAGCTCTCAAAATCCCATCCTGAATAACATGGTCAAGCTTGACAATGTGGCTTGTTCTTTTAAGCTTGTCATCTCTCTGAAGAGTTGTGATTTCATCACTGAAACCTTGACGTTGGCAAAACTTGATGATCTCCATTTCTCCTCGTGCAACATCTCCAGCAGTTAATAGAGTCCCTTTAATAGTTGCTTTATATGTTTGCATTTTCTTTGACACCATATCTTTCTTGCTCTGACTATCACTGACCTGAGACAAGAAAGTCTTGCGATGGCCACTCAGCTTGTGAAGCAGTTCTTTGAGCCTCAACATCCAAGAAACTGCACGATAAATACGGGGCTCTCAAGGCCGCGCTGACCCGGCGCTACACACTCTCGGACTGTGAGAGAGCAGAGAGGTTCCTGAGGCGCTCCGAGTTAGGAGATGGGTCGCCTGTCGAACTGATGGAGAAGATGTTGGCGTTGATGGACTCCAGAGCGGGAGCAGGCATTCTCTGAGGTTAAAACAGCCCTGGCAAACGCCGCACTGTTGGCGCACCCGGACCCGGCGGCCCGGATAACGCTCACTACCGACGCCTTGTGTAGGAAAACGTCAATTTTGGACAATCTTTAGTAAACCCCCAGAAAACAGTGTGGACTGTGAGATATAAACTGTTAGAGAAAGCAGTAGCGTTTCTACACCAGAGGTGGCGCTCAGTAATGACAAGATGCTGCTCAGTGTTAGAGCACAATAGAAGAAGAGCAGAGAATGTTCGAGAGAGAAGTCGAGAGCGAGTGTAGAGAGAGCGTTGAGACAAGATGGTGTCTAGCGATGTGCTGTGTAAGTGATGTGCCGTGCCGTGTGAGCTGGGAGAAGTCAATAAACAGTCGCTGCAAAGTCTAAACAGCTTGGCTCAATCATCCTTTCGCCCCTCCTGGGTGTAACAAAACTTGGTAGCAGAGGATGGTTCAGCCGTGTATAAGACGGTGAGTGTGCAAATAAAAAAAGAAAAGAGAGGCCGTAACAATGGAGCTGGAGCAGCTACAAGCTAAGCTAACTGAGGCCTTGGTGCCGTTACGGGCCGAACAGTTAAATGAGGTCTGTTTATTTGCAAAGATAAGCCCAGCCGAACCGTCTAAGAAGTACACGCTGATACGACTGTTAATCGAGGAGGTGGAGAAAGCCATCGAATGCGAAGCGGAGGATGTTGTCCGCGAGTTTCTGCTAAGGCTAATAGCATGTGCTAACAAAGCTAAGCTAAGTGAACCGTTGACGCAGGCAGCGACAACGGCCGGCATGAGCCGCGAGGCGGAGGCACTCGCCAGTTTACAGAGCCAGTATGCCGCTCTGCATGAAAGTATTATTGACTCAACTAAACGGGTTGAAGAAGAAATAATACGGCTGACGGATGATCAGGCCGCGCCGTCACCGGGCCGCCATTTTGAGACACAGCCCGAGACCGCACCGCCACCGAGCCGCCATTTTGTGATACAGCCCGCGGTCCCCACAGCGCCCCTACCGCCAGAAGTGATCATTAAATGGGAGTTTAAGATAAATGGGCAGATAGGGGAAAGGGGCCAAAAAGACAAGTTGTCTTACTCCAATCTCACTCACCAGATCGATATGGGCTTAAAGAAAAAGCACAGTGAGGCTGAGATAATTGAGGCTGTTGTCAAAGCAGTGAGTCCTGGATTGAGTTTGCGCGCTATGTTGGAGATTAAGTCAGATCTCACACTGCCACAGCTGCGCATAATCCTGCGAGGACATTATAAAGAAGATAGTTCCACTGACTTGTATCATCGTCTGATAAATCTCACACAAGACAGTAATGAGTCACCTCAGAACTTCCTGTTTCGTGCCATTGAGCTAAAGGAAAGACTTTTAGCAGCATCCAGAGAGCCTGGCACTGAAGAGCAGTTTAGTTCTGATTTTATAAAGAGGAAGTTTCTGAGGGCGGTGGAAACAGGACTGATCAGTGTTGATGTGAAATATCAACTGAAGCGTTATTTGGAGGATCCTGCCGTCACCGACGAGGTACTGATTTCAAAGATGAATGCAGCAGCCAGTCTTGAATGGGAACGGCACCAAAAATTTAAAAGGCACACAAAAGAACTAAAGGTTCAAGAATGCCGAGTGGAAAATCTGATGGGTCAGTATGCAACCGAGAGAGAAGTGGATGGCCAAGAGCGCCCCCTACCATCAACAAAAGGAAAAAATCCTTAAGTCCCAAAGCACAGTGACCCGTACGGAATCTGAGCTCCTGAACATAGTCACGCAGCTGAAGAGTGACATGGAGGAGATCAAAAAGGCCATACGTGAGTCTCCCAGAGCACCTTGCGCTCAAGGAGCCAGGAGGACACGTGGCTGCAAGAGATGTCAGTCCACCAGCAATGGCGAACAATGCAACCACTGCTTCAGATGTGGAGTCAGCGGCCACATGTCAAGGGAATGTCGGATAGGGAGGAGACTCGGAAGAGGAACAGGGCAAGTAGACACGGCGGCCAATACTGTCGCAACCACATCAGAACAAGCTAACACACAAGAACTGTATGAGCTCGTTACTGACAGTATTCGGAGGTTAGAAGCAAGGCTGGTAGCTCAGGCCGAGGTACCTCCTGTAGAAACGGTCCGTGTTAATCTACTGTCCCCTAATCGCCAATTACAGTTACTCAATTTGGTTGGAAAAAAATGTGTCATCACTTGCTTCCTCGATGACAAGGAGACACAAGCATTGTGGGACACAGGGTCACAGGTTTGTTTAATGAATGACGCCTGGAGACAGGAGCACCTGCCACACACCACCGTCAGAGACTTAGCCGAGTTAGTGGGTCCAATTATCCTGAGTGGGAGGGCAGTGAACCAGACCCCGATTCCATTCTCAGGGTGGGTCGAAGTCACATTTAAGCTGCCGACAGTTAGTCGCCCACCGGTGGAACTCTTAGTTCCTGTGCTAGTGGTGAAGGAAGACGGAGTGGCAGAGTCGCCTATCATTGGGTTCAACGTGATTGACCATGTCCTGAAGATGGGCATTAAATCCCCTTGCGCCATCAGTGAAGCTGTTGGCGCAGCCTTCTCATTTGACTGTAAGAAAACAGAAGTGTTTTTGAAAGTGATGCAAAGTGAGGAGGATAGGCTGGGGGAAGGAATGGTAAAAGTTGGCAGTGAGTTGGTTACCATCCCTGCTGGCCAAACCAAAACAGTCAAAGGTTGTGTCAGGGCAGGCTCACTTCCAGACACGCAAGACGTCTTATTTGAGCCGAGTCAGTACACCCAGTTACCAGAGCGTTTGCAGATGCAAAGTGGGTTGGTGCAGTTATGGAAAGGGAAGCGATCGATGTTCAAAATACCTATAACAAACAGTACGTCCCGTGATATCCAGCTGCCCGCTAAGACCATTTTGGGGGAAACACAGAGAGTTAAAACTGCTTATCCGGCAGATATTAGACCCCATGCTGTAAACCAAGCGACCGTCGACCCAATGACGAGTGAGACAGGAAGAAATAAAGAGACCGAGATGAACTGTGCTGTCAAAGAGACTATGGACATGTGGGACCCTCCAGTTCCCCTTGATCATCTCTCGCCCATACAGCAAGAGCAAGTAAAACAGCTACTACGGGAGGAACGGCAAGCGTTTTCCCGTGATGAGTATGATGTAGGGACAATTCCCTCTTTACAGTTGAAGATCCGACTCAAAGATCACGATCCTGTCAAAAAGACTTATGTTTCTGTTCCCAAACCACTTCATAAAGAAGTAAAGGCGTATATAGAAGACCTGCTTAACAGGGGCTGGATCACCAAATCCAAGTCATCGTATTCCAGTCCAATTGTCTGTGTGCGAAAGAAAGATGGAGGTCTGCGTTTGTGTTGTGACTTTAGAGAATTGAACAAGAAGTCTATCCCAGACAGACACCCGATTCCCCGCATACAGGATATGCTGAACAGTCTAAGTGGGAGTGTGTGGTTTTCAGTCCTCGAGCAAGGGAAGGCGTATCATCAGGGTTTCCTGGAAGAGTCAAGTAGGCCCCTCACTGCATTTATCACTCCCTGGGGTTTGTTCGAGTGGGTAAGGATTCCATTTGGTTTGTCCTCAGCACCAGCAGCATTCCAAAGATCTGTGGAGGAGTGCTTGTGGGGGTTGAAAGATGATGTTTGTCTGCCTTACCTCGATGATAACCTTGTTCATTCACAGACTTTTGAAGATCACTTGAGAGACCTGAGAAGCGTCCTGCACTGCTATCAAAGTCATGGAGTGAAGTTGACTCCCCGGAAATGTGAGTTATTCAACCAGCAGGTACGTTTTCTTGGTAAAATGGTAACAGGACAGGGTTACACCATGGACCCGGCGGACATTGCCCCAGTGCAGACACTCAAACAGCAGCAACCTTCCACTGTTGGAGAGCTAAGGAAATTGCTAGGTTTTATTTCATATTATCGCAGCTATATTCCAAACTTCTCTCATATAGCAAAGCCTCTTTACGACCTTCTGGCTAAAGATCACACAGACAAAGCAAAGAAAAACTTAAAGAAACATGTCAAAAAGAACGATGGAGGCCACTTACCCTCATCCCATGTGATCAGATGGCGCCCAGAGCATCAAGCAGTAGTTTGTCAGCTTGTTGACCTTCTTACCCAACCCCCAGTGTTAGGTTACCCGAACTTTGAAGAACCCTTCATTTTACACTGTGACGCTTCACAGGAGGGGCTTGGGGCGGTGTTATACCAGCGACAACAAGACAAACTGGTGGTGATAGCATATGGCTCCAGGACACTGTCAAATTCAAAGAAGAGGTTTCGGGATTATCTGTACTATTCTCCACCATTCACTGTCTATACGGACAATAATCCCCTAACGTATGTGCTTACCACCGCAAAGTTAAATGCAACCACACAGAGGTGGGTAGCAGAACTAGCTGATTTCCAGTTTGTGATTAAGTATCGCCCTGGAAAAGCAAACAGAGATGCAGACGGACTTTCACGTATGCCCCTAGATATGGAGCAGTACATGAACAAATGCACACAGAATGTTGATCCTGATGTGATGAATTGTGTGGCACAGGCAGTGAAGGTGAAGTCACAAGAAAGTGAACCATGGCTCTACCCAGTCACCATTTCTACTCTCATCAGTGAAGCAGATCAAGAAGCCAGCTCTATAGCTGAAATATCAAAGACTGATCTAAAAAGAGCTCAAGAAGAAGACTCCGTGATTGGAGAGGTGTTGCGCTATGTGTTGTCAAAACAATGGCCAAGAAGTGTAAAGCAGCAGAACAGTAAAATTGCAGCCCTAGTCAGGCAAAAACACAAGCTGTACTTGGAAGATGATGGACTGCTTTACAGGAGAACGGCAACACATGACCAGCTACTCCTACCCCAGAAGTTTCACAAACTCGTGTTCAAAGAGCTCCATGAAAACATGGGCCATTTAGGGGTAGAGAGAGTGATGAACTTGATAAGAGAGCGTTTTTATTGGGCTCATATGCAAAGAGATGTGGAGCACTACATCACGAAAGTTTGCAGTTGTTTAAAGAACAAACGTCCCAATAAGATAACAAGGGCACCACTGACTAACATTGTCACCACGTACCCATTTGAATTAGTGTCAGTGGATTTCCTGCATTTGGAGAAGTGCAAAGGAGGATATGAGTATATCCTGGTTGTAATGGACCATTTTACTCATTTTGCCCAGGCTTATCCATGTCGTAACAAAGCTGCCCACACCGCTGCTGAGAAGATCTTTGGAGATTTTGTCCTTAAGTTTGGTTTCCCCACATGACTCCATCATGATCAGGGAAGAGAGTTCCAAAATAAACTTTTTGCAAAGCTCCAAGAGTACAGTGGTGTGCAGGGGTCCCGAACAACGCCCTACCATCCCCAAGGAAATGGGCAGGTGGAACGATTTAATCGTACATTGTTGGCAATGCTCAGAAATTTGCCTGAAGCAGCCAAGGAAGACTGGAAGTCCTCTCTGGCAAAAGTGGTTCATGCCTATAATTGTACGCGTAGTGAAGCTACGGGGTACGCACCATATTTTCTGTTGTTTGGTCGTAGTCCAAAGTTGCCTATTGATCTGATGTTTGGCCTTACAACAAGAGAGCAGAGTGTTTCTCAGCAAGACTATGCTGAAAAGTGGAGAGCTACAATGACTGAAGCTTACAAACTCGCTTCTAAAACAGCAAACAAAGAAGGGATGAGAAGTAAAGCACTTTATGATAAAAAGGTTCACGGTGCTGAATTACTCCCTGGATCCAGAGTATTGGTTCGAAACTTGACCGAAAAAGGTGGGCCAGGAAAATTAACCACTTGCGCTCCGTTGTTCCGCGGGCGGGCAAGTCTCTGCATCCTATGACGCACGAGGGCGCACGAGAGCGCCCTCGTGCGCGCTTGGACGCATGACACATGATGGTGGTGATGGTGATGTAGTGGCGTCCAAGCGCCACTCAAAAAAAAACTGCAGAGACAGCCGCGAACAGATTAGTTCATCTGATTGACCTCTCATTCGACTAATAAGAGCCTTGAATTGGGTTTCTGAAACCTTGAGGAGCCAATGAATGAAAATCTAGGAAGGAGGACCCGCCTACTGTGAACGCAGGAGCCAATTGAAGCACAGAAATTCAGGCTGGGTGAAGCGATATTTACTGCTGCAGCAGATGAAAACAAAAGACGCTGGACGAATCTACTACAGACCCAGGCTCACCTAGCAGCATGGAGAACACCCACAAGTGGGACCTGCACTCATTCCAGCAGAATAGACGGAGGCCGACGACAAAAGTCGTAAATCATTCACCAAAACGGCAATAATGGAATTATGTTGATCGGGATCCACGAGCGGAGCAGTGTCGCGTTGGGGGAAGAGATGTTCGCCACGACTCTGCTGCTTTGAAGAGGTAAGGTGTTATAAGCTAAATTATTATTTATCCCTGAAAACTGTAATCCAAAAATGACTTTTGACCGATCGGTAAATTACAACTGTACTGCGCACGAATTACGAAGTGCGTGCGCCGCGATAAACGGTTCATTTGCCGTGTTTGGACCGTGAACGCGCCCCCCCCCGCTGCAGAAGAGGAGCGGGGGGAGGGGCGTTCACGGTCCGAACGCCCCCCGGTCCGCGGGGGGAAGCATATCAGTCTATTCCATCATGTAGCGATGGCCCTCTTCTGTAGCGGGGGGGGGGGGGCGTTCATGGTCCGTTCACAGTTCCCCCCCCACACACACACACACAGTAGCGAGGGGGGGGGGGAGCCGCTGTGAAAACATGCAAGGAGTGTAATCCGTCTGTAGCGAGGGCCGAAGTCGGTCCTTGGTAGCGGGGGGGGAAACGACCCCCCGCCCACACACACACACACAGACACAGCCCTGAGTGTGACCTTTCATTAGAGCCTAAAATGAAGATTCTACATTGAATTATTCAAAAGTTACAGACGTTTTTCCAAACTGTGCCATTTGGCACAATTTGGCACAGTTCCAAAACGCCTGGGAACAGCCTGAGAACAAAGCTGTGTAAAATATTCATTTTTTGTGGTATTGTTACCAAATTTGGACCTCAGCTGGATAACACTTGGATTGTGGCGGTTCGTTTTAACCCCACAACAGACTAAGGACACTCAGCCCTCTTTTCTCTGTTTTTCTGCTGCATTACTGAGAAGCAATGTGCCATTCATGTATTTGTGATGCAAACATGCATGTGTTGTGATGTAATGCGCCATTCTGTATAGAGTGCATATGGCTTGTCCTTACTGTGCTTTTTCTGAGCATCTTAGATGTGCTTTGGTGTATTAATGTCTACAGGTAGACGAGTTTCTTCTGTCTCACCTATGTGATGTTAATCGATGCCTTTCATCCTTTGTACTCATGCGTCCTGTCCTTACTGTGACCTAGAGACTCAGATCAATATGTAGATGTGCTTGTTAGCCTCTTTGTCTTGCACTTAGAGCGAGGTCTAGCTAATCTGCCCATTGTGATGTATGGCTTACAAATGCAAATACCTCCTGCCTGTTCTGTTGTCCCTTTGATCATTCTAGACTGTGGGGTATGTCTTTTTGATGTATTGTTATGATCAAGTATTTAAGGTGCAACTCTGTAACACAATCTCTCTCTTTCTCTCTCAATCTGACTTCAACCCTGCTGCAGGACACAGATTTTGTGTCCCCTCTTCACTGAGAGCCTGAGGAATTCGGCTTCAGCCTGCTCACGCTATGGCTGGAGCCGAGTTCCTGTGACGGCGGTATGATTAATAAAACCTGCTCAAAACCACAGCACTGCTGCTTATTTTTTCATGCCGCTTCACTGGTGACCCCTTGAAGACGCACACGTTTTGTGCAACGCAGCCTTCTGTTTTGGATGGCCACGCTGGCGAACCGACGCTAAAAAAAACGAGCGGCCAGCGAACGCAACACCCGGGCATGAATGCTCCGTCGCCTGAGATCTGCACAACCACGCTGGACCGGCCGCTCTCACTGAGAGCGCACGCACCTCGTCCTCTCTCCACGACGGCAACCTCCAGGGCCGACGGGGAGCGCAGCGCGTGGAACTGAACGCACCATGGCCGCACGAGCGACAACGATCGTCTCCTCCCTCTCACCGCTCCAACGCAGCTGCACGAGCCCGGGGCACAAAGATCGTCTATTGCCTCGCACCGCTCCAACGCGCCTCCACGAGCCCGAGGGACGGAGATCGTCTACTTCCTCACACCGCTCCAACGCAGCTGCATGAGCCTGAGGAACAAAAGATCGTCTATTCCCTCCCGCCGCTCCAACGCCTCTGCACGGGCCTGAGGGACTAAAGATCGTCTATTTCCTCTCAACGCTCCAACGCACCATGGCCAAATCTACAGCAACAGCTCAACCTGGATTTTATTGGCGCCGTCTGTGCTGATCTCCGCCAAGTTTCTGCACCCTGACTCACCACTCCAGCGGCCCACCCACGCACTGAACCCCCGCGCACGCATCGGGGAGTTACAAGGACGGCGCATCACGCATGGGACAAGTAATGGCTCCACAGACTGCCTTCCTCCTTCGCCGCTGCCTTTCAGGGCTGCTCGCTCACCTGAGGCACGCATGCAGCATACTGGAAGGATTTGTTAACAGTCTCAGCCACGCCACAGACCGCCATCGTCCTCCGCCGCTGCCCACAGAACCTTCAGGGTTGCTCGTTCACCTGAAGCAAGCACGCAGCTCGCCACTGGATTTTTTAATGGTCTTAGCCACGGCACAACGGGATTTCAGCCGTCAGCTGTTCCCAGGAGCTTTGGGGTTGCTTCAGCACCCAAAGCCAACAGTCCCTATGCTTTGTTTACTTTTTCTCTTACAGCCGCTCCTGCTTTTCTTCATGGCCACGAGAGGAGTCAGAGACTAATTTTTCTTCTTGTGATCTCCGCACGTGCAACGGGACAACCCCTCGACGTCACGGAGCAGCAAGCAATTTTTGCGCGGCTCAGGACGATTTCACAGCTCCTGCTGGCACTTACCACCCCTCCCCTCCCTCCCCCTCCGCCTGCAGCGAGCTTCTCCCACAGCTCGCCCACACAGATGGATTATCGAGGTCGCGGCCCCCTGCCGCGTCCTCTGGGGGGGAGCGTGTGGCGGTTTGTTTTAACCCCACAACAGACTAAGGACACTCAGCCCTCTTTTCTCTGTTTTTCTGCTGCATTACTGAGAAGCAATGTGCCATTCATGTATTTGTGATGCAAACATGCATGTGTTGTGATGTAATGCGCCATTCTGTATAGAGTGCATATGGCTTGTCCTTACTGTGCTTTTTCTGAGCATCTTAGATGTGCTTTGGTGTATTAATGTCTACAGGTAGACGAGTTTCTTCTGTCTCACCTATGTGATGTTAATCGATTTCTTTCATCCTTTGTACTCATGCGTCCTGTCCTTACTGTGACCTAGAGACTCAGATCAATATGTAGATGTGCTTGTTAGCCTCTTTGTCTTGCACTTAGAGCGAGGTCTAGCTAATCTGCCCATTGTGATGTATGGCTTACAAATGCAAATACCTCCTGCCTGTTCTGTTGTCCCTTTGATCATTCTAGACTGTGGGGTATGTCTTTTTGATGTATTGTTATGATCAAGTATTTAAGGTGCAACTCTGTAACGCAATCTCTCTCTTTCTCTCTCAATCTGACTTCAACCCTGCTGCAGGACACAGATTTTGTGTCCCCTCTTCACTGAGAGCCTGAGGAATTCGGCTTCAGCCTGCTCACGCTATGGCTGGAGCCGAGTTCCTGTGACGGCGGTATGATTAATAAAACCTGCTCAAAACCACAGCACTGCTGCTTATTTTTTCATGCCGCTTCAGGATCTACATTTCTGTTGCATTTTCCAGCCGGATTGGACAGCTGTGTGTTATTTGCAAGCATTTGTATCCAAAAAAACACCGTGTCCAAATTTTTTTTCTTCAAGTTCAGTATGTTTAGATGACTGTAACTCAGTGGCCGGAGCACGTAGAGAGATTGTTTTTTTTGCCAAAAAATTCAAAGTGTTTTATTTTAAATGAGACCAACCCCATGAAGATGCTGCAAAGGGTTGAATAACAGCTTTCGATTTACTTTGGGCACGTTTTTTGGGGGCATTTTTAGGAAAATTGCCCGGAGTGCAAGTGGTTAAGATCATACTGGGAAGACAAGGTGTATGTCGTGACCCAAAAGAAGTACCCAGACAGTCCAGTATATGAAATCAGACCTGAAACTGGCAAGGGACGCACTCAGGTCATGCACAGAAACCTTTTGTTACCATGTGACTTTCTTCCCATGGAAACAGTGAAGCATGCCTCTAAGAAAATGAGAGAAAGAGACTCAAAAAAACAAAGGCATGTGGACAGACAAAGCAACACGGATGATGAAGATGAAGAGGGTTGGAATGCCATAATTGGATTACGAGCTGGGAAGGATCAAGAGCAGCGTCCACTGAGAGCCGATGCACCGGAGTTCTACCCGCATGATGACACTACTCCGGAGGATGAGGACCAGGACCCAGATGACGTCACGCAGGTGCAGCTGGCACCAGAGGTCGACGATCCGGTGGTTCCAGATCCAGCTGAGGCAGACCAGGACCAGAGTGATGAGGTGTCGGAGTCCAGTTCCAGTGACCAGGAGGGACCTGACGAGATTCCTGTTAAAACGTATCCTTCAAGAATAAGAAAACAGCCATTGAGATTGACTTATGATAAGTTAGGCCAACCTAGCACTTCATTGCATTTTATCTGTCTAGAACAAAGGTGTAGAAGCTAAAGATAACCATTGGTCAGACATAACTGTCTTGAAAAGTAACTTGGTAGTTACTGTGATGGTTGATAGAAAAATTTAAAAAAAGAACAAAAAAATTTAAAAACACAAAAAGAGACTTGCAGTGTGTTACTAAGGCACAGGCATCACACAAAGGTTTATTTGGTAGGCTATGACTAGATTGAGTATCCTTACTCTCAGGAAAGATGCAGATACCCACCATGATGGATGGAGCGGTTGAAGGTTATCGTGCACAAAGACCTCTTCTGCAAATGTATTGCATGGAATAGGAGATACATGCTGTACTATGGACAATTACCAGTTGCATCTTTATAGACTTTAATGAACTCTGACTCCTGTGTAGTGATACCCTACTTAACATGTAATGCATGATTACCAAATGTGAACTGACAGAAGAAAAGAGAAAAAAACTACTGTTTTCAGAAAGGTGTAATGTCGGGACGACATTAACTTTTTGAGGGGTGAGTGTAGGAAAACGTCAATTTTGGACAATCTTTAGTAAACCCCCAGAAAACAGTGTGGACTGTGAGATATAAACTGTTAGAGAAAGCAGTAGCGTTTCTACGCCAGAGGTGGCGCTCAGTAATGACAAGATGCTGCTCAGTGTTAGAGCACAATAGAAGAAGAGCAGAGAATGTTCGAGAGAGAAGTCGAGAGCGAGTGTAGAGAGGGTGTTGAGACAAGATGGTGTCTAGCGATGTGCTGTGTAAGTGATGTGCCGTGCCGTGTGAGCTGGGAGAAGTCAATAAACAGTCGCTGCAAAGTCTAAACAGCTTGGCTCAATCATCCTTCCTCCCCTTCGCCCCTCCTGGGTGTAACACTTGGACGTGGCCATAGGGGCCGTCGTGGAGTAACGCGTCACCGGTTCTTGGCAGCCACTCGCTTTTTTCAGCAGGGCTTTGCGCGATAGTGAGCGTAAATACAATGCGTTTGACAAAGAGTTGCTGGCTCTCCACCTGGCCATACACCACTTCCAGTTCTGGCTGGAAGGGCGCAGCTTCACTGTGTTCGTGGACCACAAGCCGCTAACGTATGCGATGGCCAAGGTTTTGGAAACATGGTCGGGCCGGCAGCAGAGACAGCTGGCCATGATCTCGGAGTTTACGACCGACATTCAGCATGTGGCCATTAAACTGAATGTGGTGGCTGACTGCCTCTCACGCGCAGTAGTGGCCCCAGTCTGCGTAGGGATAGATTATACAGCCATGGCTACAAAGCAGTTTGGCGATGTGGACGTGTGCGCGCTCCAGTCTGGACCAACAGGGTTAAGGCTGGAGAGCAGAGTACTGCAGGACGGCAGCCCCCCCCCCCCCCAGCCCCCTAATCTTTGATGTCTCCACGGGACGCCCGTGCCCTGTGGTCCCAGTTGCTTGGCGCCGCCGAGTGTTTGAGTCAGTTCATGCTCTGGCGCACCCAGGAGTGTGCGCGTCAGTCAAAGTGGTGGGAGCGAAGTTCGTATGGCCAGGCCTGCGCAAACAAGTGAAAGAGTGGGCTGCAGCCTGCATAGTATGCCAACGAGCCAAAGTGCACAGACACACGAAGGCCCTTTTGGAGCTGTTTCGTATACTGGCTAAGAGGTTCGACCATGTTCACGTGGACCTGGTGGGCCCCCTCCCGCCATCGCAGGGGTTCACGCACCTTCTGACAGTGGTGGACTGTACCACACGCTGGCCAGAAGCAGTCCCGCTAGTGGCAACCACGTCCGCGGACGTAGCGCACGCCTTTTTGACAACATGGGTGGCACGTTTTGACATCCCGTCAGACATCACGTCTGACAGGGGCGCGCAGTTTGTTTCCGACCTCTGGTCCGCGATGGCCCATAGCCTGGGTGTAGCAATTCATCGCACAACCACGTACAACCCACAGGCCAATGGGTTATGTGAGCGTTTCCATAGGTCACTGAAAGCAGCGCTCAGGGCTTCGCTTATGGATGCAAATTGGGTAGACCGGTTGCCGTGGGTTCTGTTAGGGTTGCGTTCCGCACCGAAAGAGGATTTGGAGGCTTCCCCGTGGAGCTTGTTTTTTCTCAGCCACTGCGGCTCCCTGGGGAATTTTTACCAGATAATCCCGCGCCGGACAACTGTCTGTCTCAGCATTCGCAGCATAGCGCAGACACAGGCACGCTGCCGGGCCCGGCCCACCACTGTTTTCCACGTGCTTTTGTGCCAAAAAAAGAATGCGGCGTTCGTGTTTGTCAGGCACGATGCCCACCACCCCCCATTGCGCCCACCCTACGATGGCCCATTCAGAGTGCTGGAACCAGGGGACAAGCATTTTTTGTTAGATTTGGGGGGTCGTCGGAAGAAAATATGTATAGACAGACTTAAGCCCGCCTTTGTGGTGGCGGACGAGCAAGTGATGTTGGCTCGGGCCCCTCGGCGTGGAAGACCCCCACTGAGAACTCCCCAGGTAGAAGATTCAGCAGAGCAGCCACACGGGCAAGTAGAATGTCACCGCCCCCCTCGCCATTGCCCACCCGCAGACAGACACACCCCCAAGAACCCCCAACTGGCACAGCAGCACCGCGGAGTCGAAGGTCCCTCGTTACAGCAGATATGGGAGGAGACTGAAGCCAAAATGACGTGAGGGTTGAAGCTCAGTCTGAGACTCTTGGGGGGGGGGGCAGTGTAGAGAACCCACGCTGGGATAATCATCTCAGACTGGAAGCAGAGGGGAGGGGAATATTCCCTCCGCTGGTAGAGCGTGGGGGATTAAATGGAGGACAGTACGTATTGTAATGTGTAAATGTATTGTGATGCAAGATTTCAGGCAACGGGGGAAGGAAGGGAGTGATATAAAAGGAGAGACCCTGGTGTATTGAGGAAAGTCTTTTTCTGTGTATGAATGCAGTGAGAGAGAGAAATAAAGTCGTCTGTCGTGCAAGTCTGGTTTCTTATTTGCACTCTGCACAACAGCAACAAACTTATATTGTCAAAAGAAAAACATACTAAATATACTAAATAATGTCGCTTACAATAAGGACTTGATGAAGAAAAAAGAAAGAAGACAGTGTTGTTTGTTGATTATTTGATAACTGTGAATGGGTCTTTGATTCATGTCTCCTGTTAGTAATAACCTGTACCAAAGACTTCCCGCCCCAAAGACCAGAACAGCTACAGACCAGTGGCCCTGACGTCCCACATAATGAAGACCCTGGAGAGACTGCTCCTTGCTCTCCTCCGCCCCCTGGTGGGACCAGCAATGGATTCACTCCAGTTCGCCTACCAGCATGGCATTGGGGTGGAGGATGCAGTGATCTTCTTCCTTCACCGTTCTCTGTCCCACCTGGAGAAGCCCGGGAATGCGGTGAGGATCATGTTCTTTGACTTCTCCAGTGCTTTCAACACCATCCAACCGATGATCCTGAAGGACAAGCTGCTGTGCACAGAGGTGGACCAGCACCTGTCATCATGGATCCTGGACTACCTCACTAACCGGCCTCAGTTTGTGAGAACCCAGGACTGTGTGTCCGACACGATCATTGGTAGCACGGGGGCCCCCCCAGGGAACGGTTTTGTCTCCCTTCCTGTTCACCCTTTATACTGCGGACTTCTCACGCAACACAACACACTGCCATTTACAGAAGTTCTCTGACGACTCTGCGATCGTCAGCCTCATCTCTAACGGAGATGAAGCTGAGTACAGAGGACTTATCCAGGACTTCGTGGACTGGTGCTATCGGAACTGCCTCCAGATCAACGCGAGGAAAACTAAGGAGCTGGTGGTGGACTGCCGCAGGCAAGGACAACCCCTCACAGCACCAGTAAACATACAGGAAACAGACATGGAGATGGTGACATCCTACAAGTACCTGGGTGTTCATTTGAACAATAAACTAGACTGGTCACACAATACTGACGCACTCTACAGGAAGGGACAGCGCAGGCTGTTCCTACTGAGGAGACTCAGATCTTTTGGTGTACAAGGGGCGCTGCTGAAGACATTCTACGACATGGTGGTGGCATCAGCCATCACTTTTGGAGTGGTCTGCTGGGGCAGTGGCATTACAGCAGCCGATAGGAAGAGACTGAACAAACTGACCAAGAAAGCTAGCTCTGTCCTGGGGCAGCGCCCTGACCCAGTGGAGGAGATAGGAGAGAGAAGGACGGTGGCTTAACTGTCATCTCTGCTGGAGTCCGAGTCCCACCCTATGCAGGACATACTGAACGCACTGAGGAGCTCATTTAGCAGCAGACTACATCATCCTAGGTGCGCGACCGAGAGGTTTCGCAGGTCCTTCCTACCTACGGCTGTCAGACTTCATAACCTAAGCAGGGCTGCTCGCAGAGATAGCAAAAAAACGTGACGACCTAATATTATTGAATGCAAAAGACGCAATAGACTTACACAATGGTCCCCTCCAGTATATACAACTAGGACAACATCGGTCGCTACGGAGGGTGACAATATGTATGGGTACATATTCATACTATGTAGGATAACTAAGTAGACGGTTATGCTGTTTATTCCATCTTGCTACAATGCTCCGCACTTTGTATATATATTTATATATTTATGTGTATGTATGTATATCCACTGCTCTTATTTATATCTTCCGCATCTTCTTGACTATTGCTCTGAGTGTTGCTATCCCTGTGCTGTTGCAATCCTGGAATTTCCCCATTGTGGGACTAATAAAGTCTTATCTTATCTTATCTTAATTATTATGTGGTGACCTAATAATTAGGGGCTGGAATGTAGGAGCCATGACTGAATCAATGCTTGTTTTTATATTCTTTTTGTTGGTTGATTGCATAATCACAGTGATTGGTTAGTCACATAAATATGGGCAGTGATCGTTCTTAGTAAATATCACCTGTTCACCTGTGTAGGGGTGGTGAGAGGGTGAACTGGGAAGCTGCAATTTTTGTTGACCGTATTTCCATGACATTGTGGAGGTATAACAGCAGGCTATCATCTCTGTGATTACTTTAACTATACTGTTTTTGAGCACTGTGATATTAATATTCTGTAAAAAAGGAAAAACATTTTTAATCGGAGTCCAGCAACTGTTTTAATGGGAAACGAGTCAGACAAATAGACCCACTTCTCTCCTCTCAGCGGTGTGTGGATTTGGATGCTGCAATACCCATTTACCATTCACCGCAACAGTTTTCGCCTTATGTGGTGTAAAATGTTTTTATAAACCCTTGTCATAAATCATGTGTGATTTGCTGCGGATGAACCGACAGGCAAGGTGGCAATGCGGCCAAAACCAGCTTTTCTTAGAAAGGCTGCAAAAGATGATTCACAGTTTTACTGCAATAATTGAATAATAAAAGAAAATTTTACCAAAATATGTCACAAATATTTCATTAAGAACTGTGTGAGCTGTTAAAATGTGGAACGATTGCAGTCAATGACTAATTTAAATTTTGTTGATTAGATTTGATTCTATGAGCACAATAAACAAACTGAGTGCACTTTATAGTGTATGTCTTGGGGCTTTTAAGAGAGAAATGGGATTTTTTATTCGCAACGAGAGCTGTGAGTGGATAAATTCATGTATGCATATTCAAGAAGTGCTGCATACAAAACAAATGCAATGTAGCAAAGTTATGTTGGGGGTTGACATCAAATTGTACCTGATGTAACACAGTTACATCAGGTACACATTTTGCTTAAAAACTTTTTATGAAATGATTGATGTGTGCATCAGTGCACACAGGAATGCTCAGCAGCAGTTGTAAAACTATTCTTGCAAAGCCACAACAGAGGTCCTTGGGTATAAAGAAGACAAACTGAGGTGTTTTAGACAGATGCTAAAGTTAACTGATGCAAAAAGAGATACTCAACTGGGCTTTTATGGATCATTTAGTTTAAGTGTAATGGAAGGAGAGGGTTTGCATGTATGCTTGGGAGCAATCTGGGGGCTGCTTGGTAATGTCTGCGTAACAGCAGCTATTTCTGAAAGAGTGTCATTACCTCTAATATCCTTTCAGATGGTGGGTTCAGTCTTATTCTGTTTTGTCTACCTCTGCACCAGACTGCTGATAGACAGCTAGTTATAGGTGAAAAAATATACAGTATTGGGAAAAAGTAGAAATGGTTTGGATTGCATGAGGAAAATCACTTTTTTTGACCACGACTATATTTAATGGTCCCACTTACTGCACCTTTCCCACGTGTTGACGGGTACCACAGGTTTTAATGAAATGTCTGTGATATACTTTGGTCAAATTGCCTTTAATTAATTACACTCGTCAACACCAAATTTATTGTCTAAGTTTTTTTTTTTTAGCTGATTTAGGACAATTTTGATGTGCTGAATCCAAAAATCACATTGGTTTTGCTCAATCAGGTCAACTTTTTGAACTACGGCCACATGTTTTTTTTACGTTTTTGTTTACATGTACGGGTATTTTCACCTTATATGATGCAAAATTCTTTAGTTCTTGAAATTCTCTGAATTTTGAACAATGATGATGTAACATTCAATTTACATGTACTTATAGTACCTTTATCAGTGTCTACTATTCAATTTACAGTACAACTGTACAACTGCTGTACAACTGCTTACAACTTAGCATAAAAACCTGACCTGATCGAAAGAAACAGATGTCATTTTCGGATTCAGCGGTGCAAAATTGTCTTAAATCAGTTGAAAAAACACAGACAACTTACAAAAAAATTATTTTTGTTATGTTGTGTTATTGCAGCATCATTGTGAATCATCCTTTGCAGCCTTCCTCAGAATTTCAGTGCATATCTGTTCAAATACTCATGAGTCCTCGTTAACTCAACCCTCCCTCTTAACGTCACTTAGGATGTTGCTAATGTCACGGGCTAATGTTGGATAGCTCCTTCAGGTAGCTTGCACAGTCTGAGCCAACTAATGTAAATTCATCCATCCATCTTCTACCGCTTAATCCTTTTTGGGTCACGGGGGGCTGGAGCCTATTCCAGTGTCTTTGGGCAAGAGGCAGGGCACACCCTGGACAGATCGCCAGTCCATCGCAGAGCTAATGTAAATTCATCTTAAAGAAAAAATAAACTAAAGCAGCACTTCTGGACGGGGTGTGTGGTTTCATTGGTCAATATGATATGACTGTTCTTGGAGTACAGTAAGCAGAGAAACAACTCTGAGTCAATGGGGAAACTGCTAACAGCCGCTAACTGCCTTTAGTCCTGGTTACAGTAAAACAGTAAAATAAGCTAAAATAATGTCAGTGGATGATATTTAAGGTCAAGTGCTGGTAGAGGGATGATGGGTGGGGGTGGATTAGATTAGAATGTGTAGAAAACAGGGATCAAAACTGGCCGCGATCAAACCGTTATGCTAATGATAATCATACTGACTCCAACCGCCTAGTCAAGCTAATACTAATGGTTTATTTGCCATCACACCAAAAATAAAGCAAAATGATCCAGAATCAACTGAATTAGTGAACCAGGTGGCAACAGGGATGTCTATCCCGGTGACTGGATTTAAAGAAAATAACAATATAAGCAGCAGTCGGTAAACTAACTTTATAGTGGCACTGTTAGCAATGAAGCTAACGCCTTGGGCTCAAACTGTGGCTGGGGACTGACTCATCATAGTCAATAGCATGGCAATGGGTTGTAACTGAAGACTAGACCATTTGTCAGTGATGTAGAGAAAAAGACCTCTGAAGAGCAAAACTGGCTTCTGATCATTCTGCCGAAAAATATCATTTATTTCTAAGTGAATAGAGGTTTCAATATTTTTACTGTAGTCATATGACCCAGGTAAGCATTTTAGAGGGTTAAAACTGACAAACACACCATGTTTCAGTAAATGGGACCTTTAACTAATATATTTTGTGTGGAAATGGCTAAATTTTGATCATCCAGAAATAAGACAAAAAGACATTTAAATACCATTTTTGAACCTCTGATTCATCCTCAGCGCTACAAAACTATTCCATTAATTAATTAAATGATGTTTCAAAGACAAAGTATTTTTTTATTAACAAGTAATTAACTGACTATGCTGATCATTGACTGTACTAATCCCATGAATACTGGTGACATATATAAAAAGAGTAACTTGCTTCAATTTATGCATGCCTATTTTTTATCTTAATATTCTTATGAGAATGGGACATGGTTATCAAAAACAGTGATACTTTATGATTACTTTATGAGTACTTTGAGTGTGCTCCACTCCTGCAGTACTAGTTGAGATTGTTCTAACATAATTTGTACTGTATGTGCCCCCACCTCTATCTGGAAAAAAAAAAAAAGACCAATGCCTCCCAGGCCATGATTACAAGTTATATTTTGCTGCAACATTTCTAATTAGAGAACACACAGTTGCAGAGGATGTGGAACAAGTTGAGTCAGAGTCAGTTTGGTGTCGGGAATGGAGGACTGCATTGCCCCACACTCATTCCTGTGGACTGTGGACTAATGTAAACGAATTGGTCCACAGAGTTATACTTTGCTGCCATAAAATTCTTATGCCCTGATTCTGACCCTGCAGGAGACCTACCAGGCTCTACTGTACTGTAGCAACATGCATTTCCATTGTTATGC
Source organism: Pholidichthys leucotaenia (assembly GCA_020510985.1). Lineage (NCBI taxonomy): Eukaryota > Metazoa > Chordata > Actinopteri > Cichliformes > Pholidichthyidae > Pholidichthys > Pholidichthys leucotaenia. The sequence goes on from CM035840.1 coordinate 66,747,702, forward strand.
CTGTGATTATGTCCATGACGTAACACAAGTGGGCTACACCCACCCTAAGGCAACACTGGGACCTTCTGCTGTTGGCGGAATAATTTGCAATCTCCTGTTTTGTTTGTTTTACCTCACATCGGATGGAATTCCCCTCTTATCTAAATCCAATAATTACTTAAACCTGGATGTCAAAACACTTTCCATTATTATCTGAGTCCCGTTCCCCATTGCTTTTTTTATGCCAGTTACCATGCAAGAGCACAGTTTTTAGGTCTTTTTCTTTTTTTTTTTGCTTACAAGAGCTGCCAGGATCCATAAACACATGAGTTAAGTCTGTCCCAGGGGACAGGAACACTCTGTCTGATCTCAGGATATACTCCTGACTTGTTGGGATTAAGTCAACACTATGCTATATGTAACGTTCAATTATGACTCAAGAAGCTTGTTCTGTTTACTGAAAACAGATAACAGTTGTATGCTTTATTTGGCTCTTTTTTTTTAACTTGGGTTATAAATGAGTTAAACTGCTTATCATGAGCACATAAAGTAAATATACTTTTTAAAGCAAGTTAATGGTACTTAATATGCCAGCAAACATTTGTTTTTGTTCAAGTAAAATAGCCCAGCTGTTTTAAAATAGCCCATTTGTCGACTGTTGAATGTAGGATTTTGGGTGAAAAATCACTGCCATTGTCTGCCTGTGCCTTTGTTGCAATCCCTGATGCACAGGGATTGAGCGCCATATTACTACAAATAGGACAGTTAGATGCTAGGGAATTTATTTATACAACATTGCAATGAATCCACTAGTAAATGCTTTCTCAAATTTGATGGGTTATTTAGCACTCTGAGATAAGTCCTTTGCAGTCAGGCGGTGCACAGATGCTTTCTTAAGGCTTTGTGTGTCTCCTTGAGTTGGTATCGATTTGATTTCTGCTCCTAGGCTGTCCTTTCACCGGACAGCTCCTAATTGCAGTTCCTTTGTCACCTTATCTTTGAGCCTTCACATTCTTTGGCCTCCCTATTTAGCTTTGTTGATGTAGGCAGGTGGGGTAAGTTTTTTTAGTAATTAAAAGTCAGTTCAGGTGTGGCTAAAAGCTCCAAGGAAAACTCAAGGCAAAGGGTAAAAGGGCATCAATGGGCTCCAAATGGTTTTGTAGATTCCATAAGTTGTGCTAAAATGAGAATTTCAGGGGATGAAAAGTGTGTGTACTTTGAAGGTGGACGTGGATTTTGGTTAAAGCTAAAACTGTAGCTGAAACTGTAAAGTAGTGTTGTATATTGCTTCCTTTTTCTGCTTTAAAACCATTTTCTAACCACATAAAATGAGATCAAATATATAAAAATCCTGCAATTTAACAAATCTCTCTCTCTCTCTCTCTCTCTCTCTCTCGCTCTCTCTTGTGCGCATGCGTGAGCGTTTGTGGGAGCAGGTGTGTGGAGTGGCGTCGAGTGAGTACTCTAAACTTTGTTTTTCTAACTTTTCTCTATCTTGTGTGTTGAGGTGTGTATGTTTATTATATAGCAATTTGAGTGTGTGTGCTGGGGTGTGAGTTTTGGAGCGAGTGTGTCGGGGGACGGTAGCTTCTGCTGCTCGTTTTTTCCCGGCCAGCATCATGCCAGTAGTTGACGGTGGCGTGGAGTTCGAGCGCTTGACCTGGAGGCACGGCGTGACAGTCCTCCCGACAGTTTCCTGTTCTGTGGAGGAGGCCGGCCTCGCAGTGGGATAGGTGGTTGGGCATGACAGTATAAAGTCAGCATCAAGGATGAACAACGCAATTGTCGTTTTTTTGGGATCAAACTGAAAAAGCTGATCAGGTGGTGGAACAGGGAGTTGTCATAAATGACACTTTTATTCCTGTTTTACCGCTGGTGAACCTTCTAGGAGGACCACCATCTAGAATGCTCCTCTTTTCATTAAAAATGATCAGCTGATATTTTAAATGGTTAATGCGGATGTGTGTTACACCAGTGGAGTTAAATAGATATAACAAAAACATACCAGATACGTGCACAAAATGTATGGAAAGTAAAGGAACCCTATTTCATTGTTTATGGGAATGTAGAAAAATTAGAATGTTTTGGGAAGAGGTGAGGGTAACAATTGAAAAAATAATTTCAAAACAAATCATACTGAATCCTAAATTGTTTTTGTTGGGTCTGCATCCAGAAAAGCATAACTTTTATTTAAGTTTTTGTAAAGGGTATACAGGTCATTACAGCATTGCATTGTTTACATTTTCATCACATGTTCCCTTATTTTTTGCTATTTGACAACATTGGTAGGATAATTATTACAACACCCCCCTTTTTTTTAAAGTGAAAGAAAAAGTGAAATTAAAGAGAATAAAATAAACAAACAAACAGAACAGAACAGCAAAAAACAAACAAACAGAAAATTAAGTAATTAAAAGTAAAAGAGCATCTGAGTAGCGTTGGAACAAAGAGCGGAACCATTATTGAAATGGTGTTTGTCAAAGATTAGATCTAATGGAAGACACATATGCGATCCAGGGTTGCCAAAAGTTCATGAACCCATCCATGTCCTGTCTCAGTGCGAATGTCAACTTTTCCATCGAGTAAATGTCTTGAATCACGTTAATCCAATCTTCAGGTGTAGGACAGTCCTTCAGCATCCATTTTTTAGTTAGGGCTTTTTTACTTGCCAATATTAAAACATTGAATAAGTATTTATCTCCTCGTCTTTCCAGTGAGTCCGGTAGTAAACCCAAATACAAAGTTACAAAAGAAAAGGGAACTGTTATTTTGAATATTTTCCCCAATATTGTCTGTACATTGGTCCAATATTGGTGGATAACTGGGCATGACCAAAACACATGAAAATGATTTGCAGTCTTTTCACCACACAAGCACCAACAGTTCAACCCCTTATGGGTAAATTTGTTTTGTGCAGGTGTTCTGAAAAATCTTACCAAATTTTTCCATCCAAATTCTCTCCACTGCAGGGATGAGGTACTTTTCCATTGCTGTTTATTTAGCTTTTCCCATATTTCCAGTTGTAAAGTGAAATTCCCCTCTTTTTCCCATCTCTCTTTTATATGTGATGTGTTGTCTCCTTTTAAGCCTTGAAGACCTTGGTATATTTTAGAAATGTATCTGATCCCTGGGATCCCTTTATATGCCATTAAGAAGACCTTCAGAACACCTGACTGGGCCCTTTCCAAATCCTCCTTTTTAAGTATATTGTTTATGTGGTGTCTAAGCTGAAAGAACCTGTAAAGATCTTGATTTATTAGACCTTGTTTTTTCAAATCTTCAAAACTTCTTAAAGTTTGCCCCTTAAAAAAATCGTAATATTTTATCAGCCCTTTCTCTTTCCATTCTTTAAATCTAGTGTCTGTTTTATTAGGAGTAAAGTCTTGATCATAGGCAATCCATTGCAGAAGTCGATAGGGCTCTTTAGCTTGATTCTCTCTGACTATCTTAAACCAAATTTTTAGCGGGGTCTCTATCCACGGGTTAGTGTTATTCAAGGGTTTAGGTAAGGCATTGTTCCCTATTATCGCCTGTAGGGGGATGTCACTTGTTATTTGGCATTCGATCTCCTTCCATTGTGCAGTGTAGACTGGGTTACATATCTCTATTAAAGTTTTAATTTGTGCGGCTTTAAAATAGTCCCTGATATTTGGCAGCGCGAGCCCACCTTTGTCTTTGTTTAGCTGTAAGGTTCTATATCTGATTCTCGGTCTCTTGCCCTGCCATATGAATCTTGAGATCCTTCTGTCCAGCTCCTGCCATGTTTTTTTGGGAGGTTCTACCAGTATTGTTTGGAAAAGGTATAGAAGACGTGGAAGTATATTCATTTTGACTGCTTCAATTCTTTGTGCAGTACCTAAGAATGGTATCATATTCCATCTTGCTAGGTCAGATTTTATTTTTGTCACCAGTGGATCATAGTTTAGTGTTATAATTTTGTTGAGTTGTTTCGGGATATTGACCCCCAGATATTTCATAGATTCCATCTCCCAGTTAGTTTTGAGTTCACTTAGTGAATAATGATTTGGATCATAGTTGAATGTTAAAACTTGGGTTTTATGCATGTTTAATTTGTACCCCGATAAATCTCCATAATCTGAAAAAACTGAGATTAGTTCTGGTAAAGAAGTGTCCGGCTGCCCCAGGTATATTAAAATGTCATCAGCAAAGAGTGCTATTTTATGTTCCTTCTGACCAAGTGTAATACCTTGAATTTCTTGATTTTGTCTTATCCATTGGCTCAGAGGTTCTATGAAGATTGCAAAGAGCAGTGGAGACAGGGGGCAGCCCTGACGACATCCTCTTTCCAGCTCAAAAGATGATGATAAATTACGGTTAATCCTTATTTTAGCTGTTGGTTTTTTATATAATGCCTGTATAGTTCTAATGAAGTTGTTATGAAAATTGAAACTGGATAAGATTCTATATAGGAAAGACCAGTCAACCGAATCGAATGCTTTTTCAGCATCTAGTCCCAATATGACTGCATTTAAGTTATATTTTTTTATATGATGAATTATGTGTAAAGTGCGTCTAATGTTGTCTTGTGTCTGTCTTTGTCTTATAAAACCTGTTTGGTCTAAGTGAATTAAGTCTGTCAGTATGTTTTCTAACCTTTTGGCAAAGATAATGGTAAAAAGCTTATAGTCCTGATTTAATACACTGATTGGTCTGTAGTTGGAGCATTCTAGTTTATCCTTTTCAGGTTTAGGTATAACTGCAATGACCCCTTCTCTCCAGGAGGGGGGGATTTCCCCTGTGTGGAGGACATGGTTAAATGTTTTCAGGAGGAGAGGAGATAGTTGCTGTTTAAAGGTTTTGTACCACTCTGCTGTATAGCCATCTGCTCCTGGGGATTTGTTAGCTTTAAGTTTCATAATTGCTTTTTCCAATTCTTTAGGTTGTATTTCTGACAGTAGTGTTTTATTTTGTGACTCCGTAAGTTGGGGAAGGTTTAATGTGTTTAGGAATGTTTCGGATGCGTTTTTATGTTTTTTGTGGGAGTATAAGTTCTTATAGTAATTCTCGAAGCGTTTAAGAATATCCTGAATTCTGAATTTTATTTCCTTTGATACTGGGTCTCTGATTTTGTAGATTGCTCTTTCTGTTTGTTGTTTCCTCAATTTATAGGCTAGTAATTTTGCCGATTTACTGCCTGCTTCATAGTGTTTTTGTTTCAGAAATGTAAGTTTCTTCTGGATTTCTATTGTGTAGATCTCATTTATTTGATTTTTAGTTTCTTTAATCTTGAGCGAGTCATTTTTTCTAGGTTCTTGAGTTCTGACTCTAATGTGATTAGTTTTTCTTGTCTCAGTTTCTTTTGGGTTGTCAGTTTTGCAATAATTTTTCCCCTTATTACAGCTTTGCATGCATCCCACAGTATTAAAGGGGATACTTCTCCATTATCGTTTTCTTCCAAATATCTGAGAATATCTGATTCCAATTCATCTTTCAGTGGTCCTTTCAGGACATTTGAATTCAACCTCCAGGAAAATGTATTATTTGTGTATTTTTGGATGTTTAAGTCCATATAGATCGGACTGTGGTCAGAGAGATCCATCAGTCCTATTTTACATGTTTTTACTCTTCCAATGTCTCTATTAAACATAAAAAAGTAATCAATCCTCAAGTAAGATGAATGTGGCGTTGAATAAAAAGTATAATCTTTTACATTGGGGTTGAATTCCCTCCACACGTCACAGATTCCCATTTCTTTTAATAGCATCCGAGTTTTCCTACTTTGAGTATTATTTTGATGTGAAGAGTTACCTGTTGCATCCCAGTATGGATTCAGTCTTAGATTGAAGTCTCCACCACATATCACTAAACCTTGGGCTTTAGTTATCATTAGGTTGAATACATTTTTATAAAATTTCCATTTAGCCCCTGGTGGTGCATATACATTCAGCAGGGTGATATCTTCTCCCTCTAGCTGCCCAATTACCAAACTGTACCTCCCTTCTTTATCTTTGTGTTCTGATTTTTTTTCAAATGTAATTTTGGTTGATATCAATGTCGCTACTCCCCTCCTCCTCCCTGACTGATATGAAGATGAAGAGATCATTTTAAACCCTTGTCTATTGAGTTTAGTGTGTTCCACGTCTGTTAGGTGGGTTTCTTGTAAAAATATTATTTCTGCTTTGTCTTTTTTCATTTTGCGTAGAATCTTGGATCTTTTAACTGGATTCAGGATCCCTTTTACATTATATGAGGCTATTTTGGTTACACCCTGTTTCTCCATTGTATTTTCTTATTTAGTATAACAGTGTGGTGGCCCTCTTTTTTGCTACTCAGAAACTGAAAGAACATTAAGAACATAAAAAACATTAAGAACATAGTGTACGAAACTTTAAAACAAAAAACTGTCAAAAAAACTTCCTGAGCTGGGGTCTCTTTAAAGACCCTGTAAGAGCCCTGATGGAGTGTAGGCTCTGAGGGAAATTCCTCAAACTCTGTTATGTGTTGAGGGCCCTCTCTTACCCCTGTAAGTTGTCCCATGTTTTTAACGTGAATTTCAGATCCCAATCCGAATTTGTAATGATTTTTTTTTTTTTTAATGCCTATACCCTATGAGATTGTGTGCACCCTCCCACCCCCATCACAGTAAACATTCACTCTAATACTGTATTTGTTAGTGTGGGGAGAACATGTGGGTCATTGTCACATTTCTATTTTAACAAGACTTTTTTTTTCCCTTTAAATTAAGAAGACATTTGTTTCTAATGCTATAACTGCTCCATGAAAGGTTTTACCACATGCTGATTCTGCATCCCCTTTAATGTTTGTTACCTTGTAGGAGGGGGGATGGAAGTGCAGAATGACTGAAAAGAAAAAAAACAAAAAGGTCGCTATTCCTTCCTGGAGCTGGAAAGCTTATCTTTGTAGCTCTGGGGCTGGGTTTCCCGTTGCTGGCCCGTGGATTTTGAAGGTATCTGAGTGGACCACGTTTGAGCCCTGATCCTTTCGCTCAGGTCTGCTGCGGGTTTAAACACCGATACCGGGAGCCCTCTTCTCGCCATATCAATTGTTGCTTCTTCCGCCGAATTATAGAGACATGACTCTTCACCATAAAAGGCCCTTAACTTCGCAGGAAATGGCGTCTGAAAGCGTAGATTCTGTTCCCGTAGAACCTTTTAGGCGTCATTATATTCCCGTCGCTTTTTAAGAACCTCTGGGGCGTAATCGTGCTCCACGAAGACTTTTCTCTCTTGATGCATAAATCCTTTTTTCTGCCAAGCCCGTCTTACAACCTCTTGTTTTATTTTGAAATTGGAGAATCTTACCACCACCGAATGTGGGGGCGCTTCTGCCGCTGGCTTTGCGGTTGATGTACGATGGGCCTTTTCTATCTTCAAATCAGTGGTTTGTGGAATATCCAACTTCTCTCTCAGTAAGGATTCCACGCATTCCGCCATTGTGCTGAAACTATCTTCAGCTCCTTCTTTCAGACCGTGAATTCTAATGTTGTCTCGTCTCTGTCTTCCTTCTTGGTCGGTTAGCTTAGCCTCCAGCCTTGACTGTTTTTTGTGTAAATTCAGCATAGAATCTTCAAGCACTTTTATTCTTTCTTCAGCTTCCAAGATTCGGTTCTCGGCCTGGTCCACTCTGCTGTTCGTCCTTTTTAATTCCTCTCTGAATTCATGAAATTCGGCCCGAAATCGTCGTAATTCATCAAATAGCGATTTCAAGCTAACCTTCTTGTTAGCTACGTTCAGCTCCTCGTCTTCTGAACGGAGGTCCTCCGGTTCAGATTCTGCGGCCGCTGCGCGTCCTGGCCTGGGGAATGTCAGTTTCTTCTGTTTTTGGTAAGGCATGGTGTTTTTGTCTTTTGATTTTTATTCTTCCAAAAATCCGTTAAGTCTGATTTTGAAGATGTTTTCCTGGATTGGGTCTGGGAGCTTCAGCGTTAAGTTGCTATCACCATGGCGTCCAGACCGTAAGTCCAGAAAAGCATAACTTTAATAAAAGTGAAAGAGCATTCATAGACCTCAGTTTGCTTAACGCCAAAAAATGTATTGCACTATTGTGGAAAAAGACTCATAGACCAGATGTGACTCAGTGGTTAAGACAGATGTTAACAAACCTTCCACTAGAAAGAATAACATACATACTGAAATCAAAGGAAATTGTGTTTGAGAATATATGGAGACCTTTCATTGATTATGTAAAGAATTTAAACATAACTTTTGAAGAAGAAGGTGAATGATGTGTGTGGACCTTGTAAATTCCAAACTGGTGAATGTATAACATGTATACTTATGTAATGGATTGCCTAGACTAAACAGAGGAGCATTGTTGAAGACCTGTCTTTGTTAGTGGTTGTTGGTGTTTTTAGTACATTTTTTTTTAAATTACTTTAGTGTTAGTGTTTGATTGTTTGTGTTATGTTTGTAAAAAAAAAGGTTCAATAAAAAATATTGTGGGAAAAAAAATGATCAGCTGACAAGAGAATTATCCCGTTTTGACCAGGTTGTTTCCCCCATCAGAATGGTCTCTCTGGGTAGTAAATCACCCCTGCTAAAGCTTGTCATGTGTCACAGGAGGCAGTGTTTTATGGTGTTAAAAGACAGCTCTGCAGAACTGAACGTGCCTTTTAACTTCAGGATTGACGGCTTTAGTTATCTAGTCTTTGCAACATCTGAAACTACGAAGTGTTTTGTCTGTGGTGCAGAAGGCCATCTTATCAGATCATGTCCTGAAAACGTGAACACGAATAATACCGTGATCAGGAAAGGTGACGCTGGTGTTTCTGGTGGTCCAGAGGGTAGCGTTACATGTGATGCGGCGGGTGCCACTGCGGTATCCGCTTCTGCCATGGCGGAGGCGGGTGCCGCTGTGGTGTCCACTTCTGCCGGGGCGGTGGTGGGTGCTGCTGCGGTGTGTGCCGCTGCGGCGTCCACGTCTGCCGTGGTGGTGGGGGGCACCACTGTGGCGTCCATTTTTGCCGGGGCAGTGGTGGGTGTCGCTGCGGTGTCCGCTTCTGCTGTGGTGGCGGCGGGTGCCGCTGTGGAGTCCGCTTTTGCTGGGGCGGTGGCGGGTGCCGCTGCGGCGTCCGCTGTGGCGTCCACTGTGGCGTCCGCTGTGGCGTCCGCTTCTGCCGAGGGAGTGGCGGGTGCTGCTGTGGCGTCCGCTTCTGCTGGGGTGGCAGCGGCCGCTGCGGGGGAGGCCACGGCGGGCACAGTGGTTGCTCCTCCAAACAGTGATGGTGGGGAGTTTCTGTCTGGCAGCAGCTCTGATCATTGTGACGAGCCTGTCACCCAGAGTAAAAAGGTGAAGGGCAAAAAGAGTGTAGTTAAAGAAAAAAACATGAATGAACAGATTTTGCAGACGGAGGAGGAGCAGACCGGGGCTGTGACGGATACACCGAGTGAACACTGCATGACAAACGCTGCAGTTGATGAAGAAATGCAGGAATATAATTTTATTGAGGAGGATCCTTTTAAAGCTGCACAAAAAAGAAAAAGTGCTGAAAACTTGCAGAGCATTGCTAAATCTAGTAGGGTGGGGAGTTTGGAAGTGCTGGATGAGAGTTTTCTGATGACAGTGAAGCTGAGTCTGAGCTGATGCAGACGCAGGAGGAGCAAAGCTCCTACTGCTTTACAAAGATCAGGAAATTTCTTCAGGTGACTAAGGGGAGTAGAGCTGTGAAAGTAGAAAATTACTTTCCAGATCTGGAATTATTTGTTGCATCAGCTCGCAAGTTTATGAAACTAAATGATGGGAATGAGACTTTCACTGATCAGGAAATATATTGTTTAAAGAAACTTGTGCTTAAACTGAAATCACAAATCACTAACAGTCATGTTGACTCTTAGTTTGTCTTTTCCCTTTTATGCTATGTGTCATAAACTCTGTGTGCTATGGAGAAGCGCACGGAGGACAGGAATGAATAAACCCAAGAGCGAGAGTGAATGGTGCATGTTTATTAACAAACACGAAGAAAATAACAAGTCCAACAATGTCCACAATACAGAGAGATGAATATGCTGAGATAAGGGCCACCAGACAAACAGGGGAGCTATCCGGATGTTCTACAGTTGGGGAGGAGAATGCCGAGTACTAATTCAATTCAATTCAATTAAACTTTATTTATATAGCGCCATTTCACAACAACAGTCATCTCATAGCACTATCAACTGTAGGGGGAACCCCCACAGTTGCAGAAAGACCCCAGCAATCAGGCGATCCCCTGTGAGCAAGCACTTGGTGACGGTGGAGAGGAAAAACTCCCTTTTAACAGGAAGAAACCTCCAGCAGAACCAGGCTCAGGGAGGGGCAGTCATCTGCTGCGACTGGCTGGGGGGTGAGGGGACAGAGAAGATGAAAAGAACAGACATGTAGAGCGCAAACAGCATGATGGGGACTCAAACAAATGGGGAGAACAAACAAATGTTAATGACCAGCAAAAAAAATATTTCATTGAGATTGAGGAAGGGAGTGAGGCCCAGTGCATTACTGGAGGTCCCCCGGCTGACTAAACCTATTAGCAGCATAACTGAGGGAGGGTTCAGAAACACATGATCCCTCCCTAATTGTAGGCTATATCAAAAAGGTAGGTTTTAGCCCTATTCTTAAAAACAGAGATCGAGTCTGACTCCCGAATCCAGATTGGCAGCTGGTTCCACAGGAGAGGAGCTTGATAACTGAAGGCTCTGCCTCCCATTGTACTTTTGGAGATTCTAGGTATTACAAGTAATCCTGCATTTTGGGAGCGTAGTGCTCTGTTAGGATAATACGGTAGTATCAGATCTTTTAAATAAAAAGGAGCCTGATTGTTTAGAGCTTTGTAAGTAAGAAGAAGGATTTTAAACTTAATTCTAAACTCTATGGGAAGCCAATGAAGGGAGGCCAGAACCGGAGAGATATGATCTCTCTTTCTAGTACCTGTTAAAACTCTTGCTGCAGCATTTTGGATCAGCTGAAGACTTTTTAAAGATGTTTTAGGACAGCCTGATAATAAAGAATTACAATAATCTAATCTCGAGCTAACAAAAGTGTGGATCAGTTTCTCAGCATCACTCTGACACAAGATGCTCCTAATCTTGGCAATATTACACAAATGATAGATGGCAGTCTTAGAAACAAATTTAATATGTGAATTGAAGGACAAATCTTGATCAAAAATAATTCCAAGGTTCCTCACAGAGCTATTAAGAGAAAGAGTAACCGCATCCAAACTGAAAGTTTGATTTGGAAAGGTATTTCTAAGGTTTTTTGGACCAACAAGAATGACTTCAGTCTTATCTGAATTTAATAGCAGAAAATTACAAGTCATCCAAGCTTTGATTTCCTTAAGACAGGCTTCTAACTTGGCTAATTGATTACTATCATCTGGCTTCATTGACAGGTATAATTGTGTGTCATCTGCATAACAATGAAAATGTATACAGTGCTTTCTAATAATGTTGCCTAACAGAAGCATATATAAACTAAAAAGAGTAGGGCCTAGCACAGATCCCTGTGGAACTCCATGACTAAGCTTTGAGTTGAAAGAAAACTCATTATTTACATGAACAAACTGTAACCTATCAGATAAATAAGATCTAAACCACTGCAACGAAGTTCCATTAAGTCCAACATAGTATTCTAATCTATCAAGTAGAATATTATGATCGATAGTATCAAAAGCTGCACTAAGGTCTAAAAGGACAAGTACAGAAACCAGTCCATTATCAGATGCGATGAGGAGGTCGTTAGTGACCTTCGCTAAGGCTGTTTCAGTACTATGATGGATTCTAAACCCAGATTGAAACTCTTCAAGTAAACCATTTCCCTGCAGGTGGTCAAATAATTGCTTAGCAACAATTCTTTCTAAGATTTTTGAAATGAAAGGGAGATTAGAGATTGGTCTATAGTTAGCTAAAGCTCCTGGGTCTAGCGTTGGCTTTTTGAGTAAGGGTTTAATTACAGCCGTTTTAAAAGCCTGCGGTACATGGCCTAAAGTTAATGAAGAATTGATTATATGAAGAATAAAGCTACCAATAAGTGGGAAGACTTCTTTAAATAACCTGGTAGGAATAGGGTCTAAAAGACAAGTTGAAGGTTTGGATGAGGAAACTATTTTGTCTAATTCACAAAGGTCGATTGGAGTAAACTCATCAAGACAGACAACAATTGAAGGAGTTGTAGTAGTTACAGTATTTAAGTTAACTGAGGGAAGAATCTGATTGATTTTATCTCTGATGGATGAAACTTTATTATTGAAAAAGTTCATAAAGTCCTGACTAGTAAGCTCTAAGGGAATGAGAGGATTGACAGAGTCCTGACTCTTTGTCAACCTGGCTACAGTGCTGAAAAGAAACCTGGGATTGTTCTTGTTCTCTTCTATTAATGCAGAATAATAACTCGTTCTAGCTTTTCTAAGAGATTTTTTATAAATTAAAAGATGATTTCTCCAAGCTAAATAGATTTCATCTAAATTAGTGGAGCGCCATTTTCTTTCTAATTGACGAGTCTTCTGTTTTAAGCTATGAGTTTCTGTGTTGAACCAAGGAGTTAGAAATCTCTGATTAGACTTTTTCTTTTTTAAGGGGGCCACCAAGTCTAGAGTCTGATGCAGAGAAGCTGTAACACTATCCACCATGTTATCAATTACAGAAGGAGCAAGCTGTCTATAGCTTATTTCCGTTGTGTTGACACATGGCATAGAGGAAACAATCTGCATAAATTTGGTAACAGCATCATCTGAGAGGCATCTACTGTAATAATATTTTTCTTTAGGAGCCAAATAGTCAGAAATAGTAAAATCAAAGGTTAACAAACAATGGTCTGACAGTACAGGGTTATGAGGAGACACTACAAGACTTTCTATTTCTATGCCATATGTCAGAACAAGGTCCAATGTATGGTGGAGGTAATGAGTAGAATTTCCTACTTTCTGAGAAAACCCAATCGAGTCTAATATTGAATTAAAAGCCACATTAAGGCAGTCACTATCTACATCCACATGTATATTAAAGTCCCCTACTATAATTATTCTATCAGATTTCAGCACTAAATCAGCTAAGAAATCAGCAAATTCGGATAAAAATTCTGAGTAGGTTGATGGGGGACGATAAACTATGGCAAATAAAATTGGGTTTAACCTAAAATTGCTTAAGTGCCCAATACTGAGGACCAGGCCCTCAAAGGAATTATAACATGTTTTTGCTTTACATTAACTAGTAATTTGGAATGGTAAATTGTTGCTACTCCTCCTCCACGACCAGAACTTCTGGGATTTTGACAGTTTAAATAACCAGAGGGAGTTGATTCATTTAAACCAACATAATCCTCTTGCCCTAACCAAGTCTCTGTAAGGGAAATTAAATCAATCTGATGATCAATTAACAGATCATGGACTAACAGAGACTTGGGAGTTAGAGACCTAATATTTAATAAACCACATTTAATTTTTAAATTATGAGGAGGAACAGAGGCCAAATCATTCAATTTAGAGGCTTTATGTTTAATTTGAGTTTTACCAATATTTTGTTTAATCGCTTTGGGATGCTTATATACTATATTTTTATTTACTTTGGAGGGAGCAGACAACGATTCTCTGATGGGGAAGACAGGGGCTAAGCTGAGGGGTGGCGGATGAAGAGGAGCTGCAGAGAGGCGTGTAAGACTGCGACTCTACTTCCTGGTCCCAACTCTGAGTAGTCAAGGTTTTGGAAATTTGGATAAAAAGGATGCCAGATTGTTAGATAAATGAGAAGCACCATCCAAAGTGGGATGAATGCTGTCTCGTCTCATAAGACCAGGTTTTCCCCAAAAAGAGCTCCAATTGTCAATGTAGCCCACGTCATTTGCAGGACACCACACAGACAGCCAGCAGTTCAAGGATGACGAGCGGCTAAACATGTCATCACTGGTCAGTACTACTGTACTGCTAAATGCACAGCAGGGAAAGGCGACAGCCTAGTGCCTACGCAGCGATAGCACAAAAAGAAAGGCAAGTAAACACTTACGGCTGGAACAAATTCAGAGCTGTCCGAGAAGTCTGGACGAGGATAGGAAGCTGTGGCAGCCACGAACACCCAGGGATTGATCATCTGAAGATGTCGTCAGTCCACAGAGTATTTTCCCAAAAGTCTTGGGGATCATCAAGATGTTTTCTGGCAAAATTGAGATGAGCCTTTATGTTCTTTTTTGCTCAGCAGTGGTTTTCATCTTGGAACTCTGCCATGCAGGCCATTTTTGCCCAGTCTTTTTCTTATGGTGGAGTCATAAACACTGACCTTAACTGAGGCAAGTGAGGCCTGCAGTTCTTTGGATGTTGTTGTGGGGTCTTTTGCAACCTCTTGGATGAGCTGTCGCTGTGCTCTTGGGGTAATTTTGGTCGGCTAGCCACTCCTGGAAAGGTTCGCCACTGCTCCATGTTTTCGCCATTTGTGGATAATGGTTCTCACTGTGGTTAGCTGGAGCTCCAAAGCTTTAGAAATGGCTTTATAACCTTTTCCAGAGTTATAGATCTCAGTTACTTGGTTTCTCATTTGTTTCTGAATTTCTTTGGATTGCAGCATAACGTCTAGCTTTTGAGGATCTTTTGATCTACTTCCCTTTGTCAGGCAGGTCCTATTTAAGTGATTTCTAGATTGAGAACAGGTGTGGCAGTAATCAGGCCTGGGTGTGGCTAGGGAAACTGAACTCAGCTTTCCAAAGATGTGATAAACCACAATTAATTTATGTTTTAACAGGGGGGCAATCACTTTTTCACACAGGGCCATGTAGTAGATTAGTTTATTTGACAGGGACAGTGCAATAAACATAGACAATTAATCAAAGACAATCAATCTGATGTGTTGCACATAGAGTGTATAGCTATTAGCTAATTTGCAACTCTTGTCCCTGGATGGGCTTTAGAAAAAAGAATCAAGATAAAAAATATACACAATAACCACATACATCAATGCAGAAAAATTATAAATACACAATTATAAATATTATAAATATTATAAATACACAAATATAACAGCCTGACTCACATTTAACATAAATATTATAAATATTATAAATACACAAATATAACAGCCTGACTCACATTTAACACATATAACATAACTCACATTTGCCTATTTCAGGCCTTCCTCCCTCCGTCACTCACTATAAACAAACACATTTATTCCTTCCCTTCATTCACTCTCACTTTGCAGACAATTAATTCATACATGAGTACATTCTTGTTTATTTTTCAGCCAGTTTTTAACATTTTTAGTGAATGTTTTAAAGTTCGTTATTATTTTAATTTCATTTGGCATTGTGTTCCAGATGTGACTGCCCTTTATAGAGAAAGCTGTTTGTCCAAATGTGGTTCTGCGGTGGAATATTTTACAGTTATTGTTAACAGAACTCCTGGTGGCTCTGCTGCTGTCCTGTCTTTGAATGAAACCAGCAAGTGGCTCGGGTGCTGATTTATGGAAACATTTGAACGTTAATTTCAGAAGACAGAGGTCAATGAAGCTCTCAAAACTCAATAGGTTGTATTTTTTTAAAACATTACAGTGATGCCACCTAATGGGCTTTTTGTCCAAGATTTTTAGGGTTTGATTATATAATGAACCTATATGTCTTATTGTGGAAGGGGCTGCTTGAGCCCAGACTGTCAAACAGTATGATATATGAGAAAAAACCATAGAATGCATATACAGTGCAGCTGCTTCGTAAGGTATGTAATATCTAATTAATTTAAAGCAGTTCAGATTTTTTTTTACTGTTTTTGAAATTTTCTTTATATGAAGATTAAATTTGAGTTGAGGATCTAGTACAATGCCAAGGTATTTGAATTCTGTAGCTAAACTGATGTCATGATCATGTATATTAACTTTAAAATGTTGCAGGTTACATTTTTTGATTGAAAAGCACATTGAGACTGTTTTCTGAAGGTTCAGCAATAGATGGTTCTTGAGGAGCCACTCTTGGACATCAACCATACTTGTAGACAGTACATCTGCAGCCTGTGCTGGAGTCTTGGCAGCTGTGTAAATAACTGCATCATCTGCATAAAGTTGGCATGTTGCAGCTGAGCAGTGTAGCGGCAAGTCATTAATAAAAATGCTGAAAAGTAAAGGACCAAGAATGGACCCTTGTGGGATACCCATGCGGTTGTTTAAAAATGAGGATTTATCCTGGTGAACTTTTACACACTGTTCTCTATTCTGGAGATAAGATGCAAACCATTCTAATGTATTTGGGGAGAAGTTAAAAGATACCATTTTGGATAAAAGCAAACTGTGGTTTACAGTATCGAAAGCCTTTTTGAGATCTAGAAAAACAGCTCCTACCACATTACCCCTGTCCAAGGACTGTTTGACGTTTTCAATAAGGCAACAATTTGCTGTTTCTGTTGAGTATCCTGGTCTAAAACCAAATTGATGTGGATGAAGAAGTTGACTGTCTTGTAAGTAGTCTATCAGCTGTGTAGCTACAACTTTTTCAAGAACCTTAGATAGGACTGGTAAGATAGAGATTGGGCGGTAATTGCATATATCGTCTTTACTGCCTGATTTATGAACTGGTATGACAACAGCTTTTTTCCAGCCAGATGGAAATGTACTAGACCTAATGGAGAGATTAATGAGATGAGTCAGTGGTTTGATTAATATTTTGCTGTGCATTTTGAGAAAGGAGGTGCTCATATTGTAGATATCATTAGTTTTTGAGTTTGACAGTGTTTTAACAATACCAGCAATTAACTTCTCATTTACCTCATCGATGTGAAAAGTATCTGTTGGAAGTATGGAATTTGTGTTGTTGAGCACATTTGGCAGCACAAAAATTTTTGTTAAGTCTTCCACAGAGCCCACAAAGTGTGAATTAAATTCATTTGCCAAAGTAGCCTTGTCACTGACGGTCTTGCCATTGATTCTAAGTTCCTTTGCCCCCTTCTGATCGTTTTTTTTATTAGTTAAGTTATTTAAATGCCTCCATAGGGAACTGTTGTTACCCTTTGCATGATCTATCAGTTTATTGTAATAAGATATTTTTGATTTTCGCAGCTCATGTACCACTTTATTTCTTAAACTTTTGTACACAAGGTGATCATTTTGTAGTTTGGAGGTTAGTGATGTTTTCAGTGCATAGTCTCGCCTCTTCATAAGTTTTCTTATTTCATTATTTAACCATGGTAGGCTAATCTTCTGTTGTCTACTTTTAATTTGCTTTGAAAATTTTTCTATAGACTTTGTGATTGTTGCAGTTATAAAATTACAACAATCATCTACTTCACATGTTGACATGAGCTGCTCCCAATTTTGATTCTCTAAGTAATGTTCAAACTCCTCATTTTTTGATTTGGGGATAATAAAATTTGATTTGTCAATATCGACTCCCCCAAAATACTGTAGTCGCTTTTTAGTAAGTTTCCTGACAGCAAGAACCATGTTATGATCTGAGAGACCAGTTACAAGATTATAGGTTCTGGTTATTCGTTCTGGTTTATTAGTAAATACCATGTCAATAAGTGTTCTGGATTGTTTGGTTATCCTGGTGGGTCCTTTGATGATTTGCTGGTAATTAAATTTAGTCATGAGGCTTTTCAGTTTTTGTTTGTCTTTTTTATCAGACCAGTTGATATTAAAGTCACCATGAATTATTGTTTCTCTGTTCTTCTCAAGTTGTTTAACCAGATCACTTAATTCATTATAAAAGGAAGAGTTGTGTGACGGTGGGTTGTACACTACTGCAATGTTGAAATTCATTACCGGAGAGAGACATACATTAACAGCTAAACATTCAAGTGAAGTATTCAAATCAACCAGTTGACATTTATATTTCTCTTTGATGTAAATTAAAACACCTCCTCCCCTCCCTACCTGCCTGTCTTTTCTAAAACACTGGTAGCCCACAATATTGATCATATTAGTGTCTATGTTCCTGTGTAGCCAGCTTTCTGAGAGACAAAGGTAGTCCAGATTTGAGTCCAACAGCAACACCGAAATCTCATCTCTTTTGGGGATTATGCTCCGTATGTTTAGATGACCGCCGAGGATCCCCTTTGGTTTAGCCTTGGTGTCCCAAAGAACTCGTGCATGATTAACAGTTTGGAAAAATAAATGTTGTTTTTGCTTTTGTACAGCTCGGTTTTGTGCTAACCCAGTGGTCTGCTGTTTAATAGTGGCAGGTCCAGGGTTAAGGTGAATATCTCCTGCCAGAAGTAGCAGAACTAACAGAACTTTAATTGTATATCCTCTGCCATATTGTGATTTTTGCTTAACAGCCATGTTTGCCTTAATTTGGAAGTTTTTGCTCAGGGCTTTTAAAGACCACATAGAGTGTAGGGTGAGATGTCCAAGCCCAAATCCATACAGATAAAACTTTTTAACTTCACCTTTGGTTGAGTTTGTCGGAAAATCCTTCTTGTTGCAGGTCCAGACACACAAAGACAAAACGAAGAGGAAGTAGAGAAGTAGAGAAGGCTTATTAGTGGTGCCCATCAGCCCACTTTTTAATCCGGTGGCAGCCATCTTCAGTCTTTCTTGGAAAGAAGGAAAAAGAAAATCTGTGGATAGTAAAATAAATTCTGCTTATATCGCCAGAATCTGATCCGATCGTCCTCGAATCCAGCTGGGCCTCAGCTAGCCAACTAGCCCCTTCCGTTGCTGGTCTCGTTGCTCATAGTCGCCGTAACTGGTCTCCCGTCCCGCTCCTCCAACCGAGTCTCGTCACACACCGCCGCTGCCACCGAGCTCCGCTGAGGTCACGGTAAATCCTCCGCTAGGCACCGCCACCTACCGTCGTCTGCCTGGGTGAAATCTCTGCTGAGCCCCGTCAACAAATAGCCGCTTGCCTGGTAGTATCTCCGCTGGGCCTCACAGCTGGGCTTCGATTCAGGCTGGTGTAAGGTGGAATGACTGGCGCCAGCATTAAGCTAACTAGCGTTAGCTTAGCAATCGCTTCGGGTAGTCTCGTCGCACACCGCCGCTGCAGTCACGGTAAGTCCTCCGCTGGGCACCGCCGCCTACCGCCGTCTGCCTGGGTGAAATCTCTGCTGAGCCCCGTCAAACAAATAGCCGCCTGCCTGGTAGTATCTCCGCTGGGCCTCGCAGCTGGGCTTTGATTCAGGCTGGTGTTAGGTGGAATGGCTGGCGCCAGCATTAAGCTAACTAGCGTTAGCTTAGCAATCGCTTCAGGTAGGGCACATCAGTGAATCACAAGGAAGCGCTGGAATCGCTGGTCAGTTTACTCACAGTGGCCGGATAAAAGCGATCAAAGGGGTAATCCACCGGAGGTATATCCGGTGGATTACCCCGGTTTAATCCGGTGGATTAATCCAAATCTAATGTAGATTTGGATTTTTTTTTTACCCTTAATAACAAACACCTTCATTTAAAAACTGAATTTTGTGTTTACTTGTGTTATCTTTGTCACCAAGCAACACTGTATTTCAGTGCAAGGAGTCAGATTATGGAACGATTATGGACCTGAATTAAAATCATGTACAACGCTTGGACAATTTAAACAAAAACTAAAGGAAGAAATACTCCAAACATATTTACAAGACGACATTAAACTCACATAAGGATTGACATATCCAGCCTGTGTTGTGTTGTAGCTTAGTTTTTTTGTTTTTTGGGGGGTTTTTTTTCTCTCTCTGTGACATTCTGTCTTAGATTTGTCTTGAATAGTAACCGCTTAACTTAGCTTAGCTTAGTTTTCTTTTTTTTTTTTTTTTTCTCTCAGTCATACTTTGTCTTAGCTTTGTTCTAAATTGCAATCACTCTTGTCTTGTTTACTCTTTTTTCTTTGAATTCTTGGATGGAATATGGGTGGGCAATATAAGCTGCGGCTTCAGCCATCACCCATTTCGGATAACTCACGTGGAATTGTTTAGTAGAAGGAGTCTTTGTCTAATTTGACCTTGTTGTTATATTATACAGTTTCTTTTAACCTGTACTGTATTATCCGAAAATAAATTCATTCATTCAAATTCATTCATTCATTCAAATTTGGTTGATGATCTGAAACATTTAAGTGTGACAAACACAAAATAAAAAATGAGAAATCAGGAAGGGGACAAACTTTTTCACACCACTGTATTTCTAACAGATCTTTTTAGCTTGACTCAGTACGTTTCAGTGAACTGTGGATCCCATCAGTAACCAACATCCGAGGCTGCCTATCTGCTACTGCAACGCGAGTCTTCCGTCTTTTTTCCCACACAGCCAGTGCACATGAGAGGATGCGTAAAAACAGGCATAGTATGTATGCGCAGGGTCCTGATTGTGTTTGCTAATGTATTAACTTAGCCATGTAATGAAGGGGTCAAATTATCATACGTTATGGAATTTTTGAATTATTGATCGTACATCGTACAGAGGGCAAAACTATTGTACAAATAGGATAATTATTGTACATCTGGCAACACCGACACCACTTCAGCTACAGAAACACAGGTATTCAAACTCACTTCCTCCCCCTAGCAGGATGGTGATAGTACTGCAACCCAGCCAAGGGCAACCCAACCAAGGTAAGGCTTAATATTCTTTTTAAGCTGACACGATGGGCCTTGAATTTGACGCATGGGCATTAAAGACTGTGAATCAGCCAATACCAAGTCACATTCCAATACTTACATTTAAAAGTTATTAAAAAAAATCAATGCATTTGCTTGATGTTATGTCCACAAACCTGGTGATGAACAAGGCCAACAGAGATGTAGCACTGAACTTGGCTTTATTGATAACCATGAGCACAGTACACATGAGGCACCATAGCGGAATCATCCGGAACAAGAGAAAGCCCTCATGGTGGCTGCCCCCTATTATAGGGCAGTGCGATGATGCAACAGGAAGGCGGCATCATCGCACCACACTTCACGTTAAAACCCCTATACAACATCCTCATCCCCCCTTTACAAAGTCCAAAAACACACACATACCAAATCGAACCCATCCAAACTGAGAGACACAGTCACACAAAAGAACACCAAACCAAATTACTAAAATAAAAGCAAGGCATAAAACACTTTCATAAAAACTAAAATAGGACCGGTGGGTGGACTACCACTTGGTCCGCACAGCGCAGTGGGTTATTCTGCCAGTGTTACTGGTTTTCTCATTATCATCATTTCTTTATTAGAACAAACTAAAAACAGCCATGCTCCTAAACTAAAACACCAAAATAAGAACTATAAACAACATAGAGTCTGTAAGCACAGTCATTCAAGCAGATAGTGGGTCAGGCAGGGGGCCTCTGGGCAGCCCTGCAGCAGACACGCCCCTGGAGGCGGCAGGCCCCCAAGGCGAAGACCGATCTTCAGGAAGCAGCACGAATCCCAAACCACCTTCACCGAGTTCCGTCCAGCCTCGCCACTCAGGGCATCCTCCTGGACATGACGCAGCTGGTCAGCATGCCTAAGCAAACCATCAGACAACTGGAAGCCTGCTGCTCCTAACTTCGCCACTATCCTCAGGCGTGCCCGATGTTTCACTGGCTGCCGTCTGGTTCAATTTCGCCTTGGTCTGTCGTCAACCCGAACCCAGTCCATGACCCGAAGAAGGACCTTACTCAGCCTGACGTGCTGCTGAGCATGCGGTAACTCCATGCTCTTTTGTGGTCGTGCCCCGCCCTCTTCTACTGGCGATGCAGTGGTCACCATCATGGCAGCAGACCCCTCACCCAACTGTGGTCGAGTACTGAAGGTTGTCCGGTGTCTTCATGGTGCCACTCGTCAGAACGGGTGTCACACCTTCACACTCAGCCCCCTTTACTCCCTCCCTCTGAGCACAGGCACTGAAACTGTCCTGTTCCGACACTGAGCTGGAACTGGGTGACTTGATGGCAGGACTACTCATCAGTTCCTTGTCTCAAACCACGTTGTCAGCAATCACCGGAGCCCGTGAGCCCCAGCGACCACAACCAGACTATTCGATCCCAGCGCTGTCTCTGATGGCAAAACCCAGTCTGTAGAACAGGTCACACCCCATGATGTTATCGCTGCGCCGCCACCTGGAATGTGAAATCATACACCACTTCAGACTTGTAGCAAACAGTCAACTCTACAGTTCTGACATTGCACAGTCTTTTACCGCTGTAGCTGTACAACGTGCTGGGTTACTCCTAATCATATGGTAGGGGAAAAACTTCTTCACGGTGGCCCAATTCAGTATTGACTGCACCGCCGTCGTGTAACACCGTCTAAGTCCACTGTACAATACGAATACCTGTTGGTGTTGGGACTCACTGAGTGGATGGTTGTCGCAGGCGGGTGGGGTGGTCTCTTCGGTTGGCTCTCCAGCTCAGATAAACGGTACACCCTGGTGTAATGATTCAAGCATCCACACTTGCTGCATCGTTTCCCTCTTGTCGGGCACACTCTTGCTTTAAAACGGTGCATCAAGGACCCACAACCCCTGCAAACAGGGTTTCCCGGTGCAGATCTTTGGCTAGTAGCTTTGGCTTCATAATCTTCTTCCATGCTATCTTCTCGATCAGGGTCCATATCATTAGCTGAGGCGGGCAGCTCTGGCAGCTTCTGTGACTGGTGCCAGTTTAGCTCCGAACCTAGCTTATCGGCGGCCTCCAACTGGAGAGCTTGTTCGACAGCCCTAGCTAACGTCAAGTCTTTAGGCACCGTTAGTAGCCTAGCACGTAGCCCAGCATTGCATGTGTGCTCAGCCACTTGGTCTCGCACCATCTCATCTTCCAGCGGCCCAAAGCGGCACTCACTAGCTAGCTGCCTAAGGTCAGCGACGTATTGATGAATTGGCTCACCGGCACTTTGGCGTCTCTGGCAAAAGCGAATTCTGTGTACTGTCATGCTGTCCGGGGTGGTGAAATGGTTAGCTAGCAACTCCACGACGTCCTCGTACGAGTCTGTCACGCTGAGAATCTGCAGAGTCCTCTGGCCCTCAATACCCAGGTTGTGGACAAGGAACACACGTGCCCTCACCTGATCGTGCTTCCCAAGGTCCAGCGCCGTGATGTACGTTTGAAAGGCCTCTATCCAGAGAGGCCATGGCACCGGTGGCTCGTCCGGGAGCTCAAGAAAGGGTCGGAGTGGTGTAACGCACGCCTCCATACGTTAATCCTCAGTCGCCAAATGTTATGTCCACAAACCTGGTGATGAATGAGGCCGACAGAGATGTAGCACTGAACTCGGCTTTATTGATAACCATGAACACAGTACACATGAGGCACTGTAGCAGAGTCATCCGGGACAAGAGGAAGCCCTCATGGCAGCTGCCCCCTAATATAGGATGGTGTGATGACGCAACAGGAAGGCAGCGTCATCACATAGCACTTCGCATTAAAGCCCCTATACAACACAACATCTCAATACTCAAGAGTATTCCAAACAGTGGACTTGTTGGCAACTTTGTACAGCTCCAGTATGATGGTGAGGCTGATATAAAACAACTGCAGCTGATGGAAAACAACAGAGCTCTGAATGGAGGTGAACCTATTGACCTTGATACCAAATGAGTTGCAAAGGCCTTGAGATCGGATAAAAGTTGCTGGTAACTCAGACTGTTAATTGCATTGGGTTTACTGAATCATGATTATGATCATGATTATTTTGGCTTTTTCAAGAAACACTCACATGATCAGGACAAAACAATCAAAACCAGATTGCCAGTGTAGTAATTAACTGCATTCATTTATTACAGTACAGTTTTAACAGCTCTAAACATAGGCCAGGTGTAAATGGGGAAAAAAAAGGGGGAAGCAGGCAAAGCTAAACAGAGAACTGTGTTCCTCCTCCAGGGCTTCCCCTGCGTGTTTTCAGTCTTTGTGCCATAAATGGCTTCACTAAAGTCATTACTTACTTAATTAGGGCAGTTGAGCATGTTTCCCCAAAGTCTTAAATAGCTTGTGATTTGAAGACACAAACATTTAAGCTTGTTGTTTGCATCCTGGCCTCAGGGTGACAGGCCTGTATCCCATATGAGGAAAAAGGAAGATACCTGTACAACATTTCCCATGAACTTTTTTCTACACCGGTCAGTGGTGCATCTGCTCTGATGAGCAAATTATAGCCAGTTTATTGTTTAATGTGGGCCAGTCTCAGTTAAAAGCCTAAAGCCATGTCCTTGTTCAAACCCCTCCGAAGGTGCCACGAGGTTCAACACAGAGAAGGGTAGGGAGTGTGTGTGCGGGTAATTAGAAGGTGCTCCAGTAGGACTCCATGTTCACATACAGTCTCCTAAAAGAGAGCTCATTCCTCCTCAGTGATTCCTATAGCATCCATGTGAACTGAAATCACATGTGAATGAACAAGCTGTTCTGCAAACAGCTGGAGTTTTCTGTGCTTCAATAGCCTCTGTGCGTGATGTTGCTGTACATTGTAATGCGATGTTTTGAACATGCTGAATGGAATTTCAGCCAGTCCGGTATGAGGTCCCAGTTGGAGTTCCATTCTTTTGATTTACTGGGAAGAGAAATTGTTTGCAGAATGAAAAGCGTGCACTCATATAAATGCAGTTCAACCCCCTCACTTGTCCCGACAAGGATGAATGGTTGGGCCATAGCAAACTTTTAATCAAGGCTTGAGAATACAGAATGTAAGTTAATGTGTGCCAGCAGACCACTTTTGAATATCAAGACAAGGGTTGGATCTTAAAAAATTACATTGGGGTATTTGATAATTTTTTTTTTCCTAAAAGCTTTCTGCTTCATTGCATCTTTTCTAATATCCCACTGAGGCACCAAAAACAAGTTCTTTTTTAAAATTGTACCATGGTAGCGTAAATGTAAAGCTACCATATCAGTCCAAACAGATTCTATCATCATCTTTAGAATGAAGTGGCTTCCTCTGAGTCAGGAATCAACCTACACTCCAAGCTTGGCTTTGTCACCTGCACGATGTGGCATAAAGCAGGGGACATGCGGGAAAGATGTGGGATGCGTTGATGGCGAGACCTTTTCGTGCCTCTTTCCTTTTCTTCGGTGGGACCAGAAGCCCCTGCGTGGGGGCCAACCCCTCTGACATCAGCGAGGCCCCGTAGCCCTGGGAAGTTGAGCATGTGAGCTTCCCCAGGTCATTAGGGAGAGGCTTGAAAAGACTGTCACCAGGAAGGAGATAAGCCGCGAGGGGCGCAGTAATAAGGCCCTGAATAATAGCCCCTCTGTAGAGAGCCAGTGAGGATACGGACCCAGGGATTAAAGGGAGACTGAAAAGGAGAAAGTCAATGGACCTCCACAAAAATATGAACCAGAGTACTGCTGAATAGTGGGGGGAGTTGTCAGCATTCTGGGGGCTCCTTCTCTGGGCCCCATCAAGCTCAGGGAGAAGGGAGGTGTTCTTCACCGATGACACTGGTGAATTTAAAACAAGGTATTTCTGCTGTGTTGGCATATATCGTTAAAGAACAAAATCTAATTTCACACACTATTTTTGACCCTTATTTTGGAAAGATCATCCCATGACTTCTGAGTTGTGCATGTCTTTTTGCTCTAACATGCATCTTTAGCGAATCTGTATCCTGTGTATTATACAGTCTGTGCACGTGTGTGTATTTGTGTGCATCTACTAAAAGATGCATTTTTCCAGTGGCAAATGTTAACCCTGTTCTTAGGGGCGTGTTTCTTCTTGTCTCTGCACTGATAAAATCTCAGTCACCTCTTCTGTCAACAAGTGGAAGGAGGCTCTATTCTTTCTCCCATCGGACATATCAATTATATCCAAAGTAACACAGTGTAACAACAATGCCCGTTTGTGGTTACCATTTGGCGAGATGTGAAATTATCTGGAACACTGGAGCACCTTTTAAAATGAAGTGAAATAAAGTCTAAAAGAATGTCAAATCCTGTTGTCACCATCAGTCGAATGTTTCAAGTGATTTGCATGGTTGGTTAAAAAACTTCTGTTAACAGGACACAGGATGCTTGCAGGTGGACGCTAGTATCATTTCACACTCCCCTTTAAGCCAGAAGTTGTGTTCCCACCTTGCTATTGTATCTTGGTGCTGTATTCTTCATGAAAAGTAAGTTCAGATTGACAGGGAATTCGGTCCTCTGCACTCTCAGCTGTATGAGCTGTAACACAAACCTACAGGGTAACTTGGCTTTATGCCAGGCGCTGAAGGAAAGGAAATCTTACAGAGCTTGCTAATCTGTGAAAGGAAATGTAATTTTCAGGAACACCCAATAAAACGTAGTAGCAAGTCGGGGGGGTGGTGGTGTTATTTGCAAGTTGGTCTCTCAGACGCAGATGAAACTGATGCATTTCAAAGCAATTACATCACTCCCTTCAATGCACATTATGTGAATCAATTTCCGATCTCACTGGAGTGCTGTGTAGCTTCCTCTAATGTGACCCACATTGTGAGATGCAGACGACGGTAATATGAAGCAGACACATGAGGCTGAACTCAGGTGGGTTCCATCACATCTGTTGGAGCCATGAGGACCTTGTCAAAGCTGCCCTTTAACCTTACAGCAATTACATAACAGACAACAACAAAATCAGGCATAAACATCCTTTCCTAATAACTAACACCCAAGCGGTAGTCTTTACACCTTATATAAAAGTGATATAATCCAGAATTTTAGCACACACTTTCTATTGTTACACAGTTATTAACTGATCAAATGAAAGCTGTCTCACAGACCAGTTCTGCCCCTTTCAATGCAAGTCTTCTGTCCAAAAAGTCTGTTAGCAGAGCCCCTCAAACTCAACCCCTTTCTTCACCCCACTGTCACCTCCCACACAGTTGCTTGCTGCCACATTGTCCCCCCAATGATTGTCAGTGTCACTGTCATCACCATGCACAACATGTGCTAACCTCTGCTCTCACCAAGCGTGGCCCCTGGGGTTTTGGCTGTGGTTTGTTTTTTGGGACACGAAGTGGTGGTGAATCAAAGCCCTGCTCTCCCGCAGCAGGAGACAACCTTGAATTGGACTTGTTCTTGCCTACTCTGCAGCCCAGAACAACCAGACCTTATTCCCCTGAAAACTGCTTTTAGGAACTCTGTCGCTCCCCCAGCTCCCTAGCCACAGTTGCTGGGTAGGAGCAGGTCCAAGAGACATACAGGTCTTTGAAAGGGAGCAGAAACTGAATAGGCATTTCTTCAGACACAGCTAATGGGTGGTCCCGTTACCTCAGGATTGAACTGCATGGAAGCAGCCCAGCCAAAAGAGCTGTCATGCAATGTCACCTCAAACAATAATCTGCAAAATCACCCCAGAGATTGGGCTTCCTGGTAAGACATTTATTTTGTTCCATTTCTTTTTGCTAAAGGGATTTTCAAAGGCAGCTCTTGCTGACCATGGAAGCTGTCTTGAACATAACCTTGTCAGCTTATTCTTTTTCACCCTCCCTCTTTTGGTTCTCTCCCTTTGTTTGCTCAAGAGATATCTACTATAAAGCTATATTTAACACAAAGATTTTACCTTAGAATTGTCCATGTTAATATAAAGTTAGGTCATTTCATTCTCCAACCCTATAGATCTGTTTCCAGTGTTTCTTTACAAACATGTCAGCATTTGATTGCCTCTTTTGCACTTATTTGAGAACATATGGTGGATTTAGTCCTGTGGGAGGAGTCCACATAAGCCATTGTATGAGCTATGCAGGTGAGTATGCTTTCCATAGTTTGTGTTGTGCAAACAGAAATGCAGCAGGCCTCTGAAGGAACCATACCAGACAGAGCTATGTCTGTCATCTCACTGTGGAACAAATGTACAGCACTGACACAGGCTGCATGTAAAGAAGCCTTTGAACAGTTTCTCCCTGCAATTTAAACATGTTTACAGAACTCACCCAGACTTCACCGAGCAAATGGACAATACCCAGAACACTTTTTTTGAGAGGCTGACAATGATGTACTGTATATTAGGGTAGTTGTACAGAGTCTGTTGGTTTTCAGCTCATCGTCATTTCCGATAAAGAGGTTGTGTGCTCAGTGTAGTCTGTCTGTGTGTTATCAGGATTATGCAAAAGCCACTGACCTGATTTCAATAAAATTTGGTGGAAGGTTGGAGCTCAAGACATGGAAGGACCCATTCAATTTTGGTGGAGATGACATGTTTCGATTAAGAAGGACCCAGTATGAAAAGGTAAATGATGTTATTAAAAGTGTGTAAAGCCAGAGCAGCTGGTGCTGACAACCCTGTGGAGACAGAAGGGAGAATGGTGAGTATATTGGGAAAGAGAACCAGGATAAACTTGAATGTTATTTTTTTACTTTTACAGGTGCTGTGGTGAACAGTAAGTATTTTTGCAAGCTGGAGCCAACTTCTTGCTGTGGAGGTTATCAGGTGAGTATTGGAGGTGAGAAAAGAGTGCCCCGGGTCTGGGGTCTTAAGGTGAGAATAATAGTTCCATTTTGCTTGAGACTTAAGGTTCCTTCACACCAAATGCAAACGGGTGAATTTTTCACACAGGGCGACACACAAATACACATGAATTCACTACCTGAGTGAGATGCAGGCAGGCGAAGTTGCCTTATAAGTTCTTCAACAGTGTTCAGCCTACCGCGGAAATCCCCAAAATAACATCATGCTTTAGGTTTACATTATCCAATGGGGGGTTCACCTGAAAAAGTTGTTCATGCGCAGTGGTTTAGCACTGTGGCAGCACAGTTTTACCCTCGGCCGGGGGATCGCGGGGATCATGAGATCGTGGGTTCGATCCCAGCCCCCGACCAACAGTGAGCTGTGTGGAGTTTGCATGTTCTCCCCGTGTTGCGCGGGTTTACTCCGGGATTTCTCCGGTTTCCTCCCGCACACCAAAAAAACATGTAGGTTTAGGGCGCTCGCGCACGCAGCGACCAGCAGCCGGTGGCTTGTCACCAGACTGCAAACCAAGTCTACCTACGGGTACAAATAAGTAACAAAAAAAAAAAAAAAAAAAAAAAAAAAAAAAAATTTACAAGATGATAGGTGTTTCCATTGCTAGCTTGCTAGCCTTGTTAGCGCATCCGTGGCAGGATTCCGTGGGTAAATAACTCTGACATCCTGATTCAGCTGAAGAGCTCCCGGACCTTCTGTCTCCAGGTGAGTGGCAGTCTCATTTTCAAACTAGTTTACTCTCCAGTGTTGATACTTTTACTCTGGTGATGGCAGAATCTCAAAGCTAGCGATATTCCCTCAGATGTGAACATGTGAATGCGCGATTTCGCGTGTGCTCGCCTCTTTCCATTGACTTTGTATGGATTTGTGCCGCCTGTTCACGTTTGGTGTGAAGGAACCTTTACAGATAACAGTGAAGAGGTTCCAGATAAGAATGGATATCCGCCAGGTTAAGTTAAAGGGCCGCCCACAGGAGTCCTTCGTCCACCTTGGGAGAAAATCCAGGTAGGAAGTCCTGGCAAAAACAAAGAGATGAGGAGACTGTGTGGCAGAGAATAAGAAGGCTTACTTAGTTTCCCATAGAGGGAGAAGCAGGGGAGCACACTCAGGGAGAGTTTCGTTGGTGATAGCACGGAGTGAATTCCAACAGTCTCACAATAAGAATGAGTGCTGAGGTCCTGTTTAAAGGTAGAAGCTGATAAGGCTCAGGTGGAGTAATTAGTGCAGCTGAGCAGGGTCAGGTAATCAGCTATGGAGACAGTGTGACACTGTGTTCAACCCAGAATACTACAGGAGAGCCATATTAATGTTGGGAGATTAATGTTCTCATTCATTTCTATGAGAATTATGCATGGAACTTGATAAAAAAAAATTAGACTTACATGGGAGACCAATGAACATGCTCAAATAAAAATCTGTATCGAGCACTAAAGTGTTTATGGAGGTATGTGCTTTCTAGTTTTGTAGTAATAACAATCAGACAACACAGCTGCTAAATTGAGGTACAGTATATTTTGTTTCTTATCACAGCTAAATAGAATAGAATAGGCTTTATTGTCATTGTACAGTTGTACAGTTCAACGAAATTGTGGGTGCTCCACCAGGCTACTGCTCAGTCAAGTATGAGAGAAGGATTAGATAAAACACAGTTACAGAACACACGATTAAACACATGACTGAAATAAAAATGGCCGATGATTATGGAAATATACACAGGTATGGTAGTGGCTACGTGGGTGGAACTATGTACATAAGAGTGCAAAGTGCAGACCACACAATTGAACACACAACTGAGTGAACTGGCCCAAGGATTATGGAAAATATACATAGTGGTGGTTTCATGGATGGATCAATATACATGAAAGTGTGGCGTGCAAAAACAGATAATAAAATAATTAATATTTTATTAATAATAAAATTAATTATCACTATTAATTATAAATAATTAATAGTGATAATTAAAAAGATCCTCAGTTCTGTGCATGTGAGCGTTTGGAGGGAGGGGGCTGGGGCTTCTGACTGTTTGCAGTTCTGATGGCCCAGGGGAAGAAACTGTTTGTCAGTCTGGATCTGTGGGACCTGATTGATCTGAACCATTGTCCAGAGGGGAGTAGGTCAAACAGGTGGGGGGGGGCGGGATGTGAGAGGTCTCTTGTGATGGTCTTGATCTTTCTGAGAAAGGAGGATCTGGAGATGTCTTGCAGGTAGAGCAGAGGACCGCTGATAATTTTTTGGGCGGTGTTGACGACCCTCTGCACAGCCTTCCTGTTCTTAGCCATGGAGCCGACGTACCACACACCCAGACAGTAGGTGAGCACGCTCTCCACTGAGCAGCAATAGAAGACCAGCAGCAGCTTCTGGTCCAGGTTATTCTTCCTCAGGACATGGAGGAAGTGCAGCCGCTGCTGGGTTTTCTTCACCAGGGCCTTGGTGATGACAATCCAGGAGAGGTCAGAGGAAATGTGGGTGCCCAGGAACCTGAAGGCGGTCATGTTTTCCATGTGGTGGCCATTTATGGGGGGGGGAGGCTGTCTGTTCTTCCTGAAGTCCAGTATGAGTTCTTTAGTTTTTTGTGGACGTTCAGTTTCAGGTTGTTTGCTTGACATCACAGCAGCAGATTCTCTACTTCCACCCTGTATGCCTTCTCTTCGTTGTCAGTGATGAGCCCAATCAAGGTGTATCATCCACATACTTCACGATGACAGTGGTTGGGTGGGTTGGAATACACTCAGAGGTGTACAGGGAGTACAGTAGAGGGCTTAGCATGCAGCCCTTGGGGGAGCCAGTGCTAAGAGACAGTGTGGAGGAGTGGTGGGGGCCAAGTCTGACTGTTTGTGGGCAGTTGGTGAGAAAGTTTTTTATCCAGGAGCAGGTGGGGGTGGGGGGTCTGAAGGAGGTGCAGTTTGTTGATCAGGATGTCTGGGATGATGGTGTTGAAAGCTGAGCTGTAGTCTACAAAGAGCATCCTCACGTAGCTCCTTGGGTTCTCCAGGTGGCTCAGCGCTCTGTGGAGAGTGGTGGCGATGGCATCTTCCGTAGACCGGTTCTCCCTGTAGGCGAACTGGTGGGGGTCGAAGGAGAGGGAAAAACAGTCCCTGATGTGCTGGGGCACCAGTCGCTCAAAACACTTCATGACTACAGACATTAGTGCTATTGGTCTGTAGTTGTTCAGGTTGTCAGTTGTGAACTTTTTGGGGATGGGGATGATGGTGGAGGCCTTGAGGCAGGAGGGGATGGTGGCATGCATCAGGGAGAGGTTGAACAGCTTGGTGAAGATCCCTGCCAGCTGGTCTGCACATGCTTTGACCACCGCTCCTGGGATGCCGTCTGGACCAGCAGCTCTGCGGGGGTTCACTGCTTTCAGTTCCCTGCTCACCTCATGCACCTGTAGAGAGAGGGCAGGGGTGAGGGGGAGAGAGGGGAGGAGGGGGACAAGTTTGGGGGGGGGTGCTCAAACTGGGCAAAGAAGGTGTTAAGCTCCTCTGCCAGAGTGAGGCTGCTGTCTGATGTTGGGGGGCCCTGGCCCATGTAGTTGGTGAGGGCCTGGATGCCTCTCCACATCTGTCGGGGGTTGTTGTCTGTGAGGAAGCCTTACACTTTCTCTCCTATAGGCGTTCTTAGCAAGTTTTATGCCTCTCCTCAGGTTGGCTCTGACAGTGCTGTACAGTGCTGTCCCTCTGTCTGAAGCCTGAGTTGCGGGCTCTGATCAGAGCCTGGACTTTACTGGTCTTTCAGGGTTTGTGATTTGGAAAGACCCTGATATGTTTGGTGACTGTCACATTTTCTACACAGCATTTAGAAGCATGTAGAAAAGGACAGACTCGGTGTAGGAATTCAGGTCCTGCTGTTCAAAGATGCTCCTATCTGTGTAGGCAAAGCAGTCTCATAGCTGGAGGAGAGCATTTTCAGGCCAGGTTTTAATTGTTTGTTTGGTTGGGGGGGGCTCTTCCTGAGGGGGGTGTAGGCAGGTATTCGAAGCAGGGAGAAATGGTTTGATTGTCCAAGGTGGGGGAGGGATGTGGCTCTGTAGGCATGCTTAATGTTGCTGTAAACATGATCCAGTGTTCTTTCCCTTCTTGTGGGACACTTAACATGTTGGTGGAATTTGGGGAGTACAGTCTTTAAACATGCTTTGTTAAAATCCCCTGCAATAATGTGGACTATGTCGGGGTGATCTCTTTGCTGCCTGCGCTGGAGATGATTGAGTGCTAAGCTAACATTAGTGTCTGGAGGAACGTAAACAGCTGTTACAATTACTGTCGTTAGCTTGTGGGAAAGATAAAACGGCCTGCACAGGAAGGACATGGCCTCTATGTCCGGTGAACAGTGGCTTTGAATTATTCTGCTGCTATTACACCAAGTCTGAAGCACATAAACATGGAGTCCTCCACCCCTTCCCTTACCAGAATCAGCATTGCGGTCGAAGCAGTCAGTAGTTCGGCCAGGTAATTCCACAGCAGAGTCAGGAATACGTGGGTTCAGACATGACTTGGTCACAATCAGAATACAACAGTCCCAGACGTAGCAATTGTAGGCGATCTCCGATCACAGCTCATCCATTTTGTTGGCGAGGGAGCCGTTTCTGCTTTCTCTCTCGTCATCTACACCATTTACGGGGCCCGATAACAAACCACGGCGCGTCAGGAGGTCTGGCGATCTTCTCAGAGATGTGGTGATAATTACTGGAATAAGCGCTGGAGATGTCGGAGGTAAGTTTGCAACCAATGCCTAAAAGTTCCTGGTGACTGTAGGTAATTACTCCATCACAGAAGGAGCACAGAAAAAGGCAGAAAAAACACAAAAACGAACGCAGTAGTCTGGAGCGTCTAGCCACAGCGTGTGAATGCCCCGCTGCCATCTTAACAATTTACAGATTGTTAAGCTTGTTAAGAAAATACAGATTCAATGTTTTACGAGCCACCACAACCAGGTTGATTGCACTGAAAAGCATATAAAAATCAGCGATGAAGTGGATAGAGAGCAAATCAGAACCGGATGGAAGCCGTGGTGACCATGTGCTAAGCACTCACAGCAGCCCCCTGATCAGAGTCGAGGGCTAAATGAAGACCACCTGGACTGGGGCTAATCCTCAGACACCACCATCCTCCTCCTGAGGACTGCTTCATGGACTCATGCCACAGGATTTACGCAGTTTGTGATTTAAAACAGTCTTTTTTGGTTTTCTCTTTTTTCCTCCTGTAAGTTTGAGTGTAGATGGTGGTGGACAACCCTTTGTTTTTTGGCTGTGCTGTCATGAAACTGCCAGAGGTCATTGCACATTTGTACTGCGGAATAATGTGTTTTGGCTGAGGTTGTTATAAATGATGGATTTGTAATCATGAAACGTTTTCATTTTCAAATGCTGAATCCCAAGGGTCTGCTTTAAATCAGACTTCTGAGATCTGAAAAGATTCATATGTGCTTTATTCTTGCCAAAACATAACTGTTATTAAATTACAAGTTTTTTTTTAATATACTGTATATGAAACTTATAATAAATGGGTAGAGATTTTCACAGTAATTTATAGGGGTAGGAATTGCCAGAGGTCACACAATACAGTATTGTCATGATCTTACGTCATGATGCAATATTATCATGATATGTGATATGTTGACTATTTCAGTACCAAATATTACAATTTCCTGTTCTCATCTTTTTCTTTTCTGACTCTTGTCTATATATAACAAGTCACTCCTTTACTGGGCTACCTTCACCAGACAGTGAACGCTTAGCACTAAAAAAAGAACAAAAAAAAGTCAGCTATTTTTTTTTTTTTTTTTACGCCAGTACCCAAACAGTTAAAACCCCTTGATGCCTGAATTTATTTCCAAATGTGAACAATTTTTTTTTTTCATAATTGAAAATCGTTGTTTTTTGTTTTTTGTGTGGCACTTATGTTGGGTACATATTTTCCACAAATGTATTGCTGTATGTTTATTGTGTGCTTCACGTCTCGAGGGACAAAAGGACTGAGTCTGCAGGAGATATCGAGAAGGTGTGAGATTTGGCCTTTGTCTCAGAGAGAAGCCCGGGAGGGACTTCCGGGCCATCGAAGGCTAAGAGACAATGGTGGAAGAACAAAAGGGTTACAGCGTGACTGGGATTAAGTACCATGTGACAGTATGTTTGCTTAGACACCATGTGACTTGAGTTTCGATGTTCCGGAGTATAAAAGAGCGATGTGATATTATTCTGTCTCTTTTCTTGCTTGGAGATTGTTAGAGAATGTGTTCTGTTAATAAAGCTGAACCTGAGAAATAAACTCAGCCTCATCCTTGAGCACATCCTCTACACTGGTGACCCTAAGACGAATTATGGCCGGTGACGACTCTTCTGCATCGGACTCATCAGGAGCCAGCCAGGCTAATGCAGCTACCACAGTCCAGCTACCTGATTTCTGGCAGCATAGCCCATGCTCCTGGTTTAACACAGTCAAGGCACAGTTCCATCTTCGGGGAATTTCGGCGGACGCCACGAAATTCTACCATGTGGCTGCAAAGCTGGACAGCCACACAGCCCAGCGGGTGGAGAGCCTGATTAACCACCCGCCAGACAACGACAAGTATGGCGCATTGACAGCTGCTCTCATCTGTGCTTTCACCCCCTCGCTGGGAGAGCGAGCAGAGAAGCTCCTGGCGTTGACTGAGGGCGAGGTCGACAGACCTGCAGACCTGATGGCGAAGATGCTGAGTTTAAGAGACGCCGAAGATGATGGCTTTATCTTCGCCCATCTTTTCCTCAGGACACTACCGTCAGCGGTGAGAGTTACCCTGGCCAGTTCACAGCTGCTGGCCCACCGAGATTACCATGAGCTGGGCCAGGAGGCGCAGCGACTCGTCGACGCCCATAGGCGACACACGGCCACGACCGCAGCAGCACCAGACTCGCTGACGACAGCAGCGGCGGAGGCCAGGAGACGCGGAGCGGGCGATGTCCTTTGCTTTTACCATCGCCGTTTCACCGAGAGGGCATGCAAGTGCATTCCACCGTGCCAGTTCAAGCGCTCGGGAAACGCCAAGACCGAGAGTCGGTAGCAGCTGCGACTCTCGGTGAAAAGAGCAAGCTGCTCTACCTGACGGACGCGCGATCAGGGAGGCAGTTCCTTGTGGACACAGGCTCCCAGCTGAGTTTCATCACACCTTCCTGCGCTGACCGGCTGGTGCCTTCCAATGGTCCCCTGGTGTCGGCAGCGAATGGCTCAGCGATTAAGACCTTCGGGGAGAAGACTCTGCTCCTGTCTCTACACGGCCGAACATTCGAGTGGACTTTCGTCATAGCGGCAGTCAGTTTCAACATGTTAGGTGCTGATTTTTGTGCTCACATGGTTTATTGGTTGATCTTGCTAATAGACGTCTGGTTAATGCACTGTCTTTTCACTCTATTTCCTGCACAGCCCGGGTGGCCCCGCCTACTGCACAGACCAACGTCACAGCTGCGGGTGGTAAGTTCCACGCACTACTCACTCAGTTCCCAGCGCTCACAGTCCCAACGTTTTCGGCAACAGTGGCTAAACAATGGGTGGAACATTTTATCACTACCGCCGGGCCGCCCGTTTTTGCAAAAGCTCGGCGCTTGGACTCAGCTAAACTGGCCATAGCGCGCGAGGAGTTCGCCAACTTGGAAAAACTGGGCATCATTAGACGTTCTAAAAGCCCCTGGGCTTCACCGCTACACATGGTCCCAAAGGCTGATGGTTCGTGGCGACCTTGCGGTGATTTCCGCAGGTTGAATAACGCCTCAGCACATGACCGCTACCCGATTCCGCACATCCAAGATTTTTCGGTTCATTTGGCGGGGGTGCGCATTTTTTCTAAAATAGACTTGGTGCGTGGTTACCATCAGGTCCCAGTGCGCGCTCAGGATATACCCAAAATAGCGGTAATAACTCCTTTCGGGCTTTTTGAGTTTTTGCGCATGCCTTTTGGACTCAAGGGTGCCGCGCAGATGTTCCAGCGTATGATGGACGCAGTTCTACGCGACCTCCCTTTCGTGTTCATCTACTTGGATGACATTCTGGTAGCCAGCATGTCCGAAGACGAACACGAAAGCCACCTCACAGAGGTTTTTCGGAGGCTGGCAGAGCACGGGTTAATAATCAACCCAACGAAGTGCCAGTTTGGGGTGGTGCAAATTGATTTTTTGGGGCATCGCGTTTCGCCAGAAGGGGCGGTCCCTCTACCCGATAAAGTACACGCAATAACAGATTTTCCCCGACCTCAAACGGTCAAAGCGTTACAGGAGTTTTTGGGAATGGTTAATTTTTATAACCGTTTCCTCCCAAGCGCAGCGCAACTCGTGCAACCATTGTATGCTGCACTAAAGAAGCAAAAACCCACAAATAAAATCGAATGGTCTCCGGAGCGGGAGCGCGCATTCTCCCAAGTCAAATCAGCCCTGGCAAACGCGGTTTTGTTGGCACACCCAGTCCCAACGGCCCGCATGGCGCTCACTACTGACGCTTCCGATTTAGCGGTGGGGGCGGTCGTCGAACAGTTTGTTG
Source organism: Pholidichthys leucotaenia (assembly GCA_020510985.1). Taxonomy (NCBI): domain Eukaryota; kingdom Metazoa; phylum Chordata; class Actinopteri; order Cichliformes; family Pholidichthyidae; genus Pholidichthys; species Pholidichthys leucotaenia. Next base: position 66,784,398 of record CM035840.1, read on the forward strand.
CAGGGACCTGGCAGCTGCTCGCGTTTTTCAGCAAAACCTTGCGCGATAGCGAGCGAAAATACAGCGCGTTCGACAGGGAGCTGTTGGCCCTACACTTGGCCATCTGCCATTTCCAGTTCTGGCTGGTAGGGCGCCGTTTCACCGCATTTGTGGACCACAAGCCACTAACGTTTGCGATGGCCAAGATTTCAGAACCTTGGTCGGGCCGGCAGCAAAGACAGCTGGCCGCGATATCGGAGTTCACCACCGATATCCAGCATGTCGCAGGTAAACATAATGTAGTGGCAGACTGTCTCTCGCGTGCGGTGGCGGCGCCAGGCCCCGTGGGGGCAGACTTGGCAGCCGTGGCCGCGGGCCAGGATAGCGGCGCGGAAGCGCACGCAGCCCCGGTCCGCGTAGGTTTAGATTATGCAGCCATGGCCGCGGCGCAGGTTAGTGATGCGGATGTGCGCGCGCTCCAGTCTGGACCAACAGGGTTAAGGCTGGAGCACAGGGTGCAGCAAGTCGGTATGCCCCCCTTATCTGCGATGTCTCTACGGGACGGCCGCGCCCCGTGGTACCAGCTGCGTGGTGCCGCCGCGTTTTTGACTCGGTCCATTCCCTGGCGCACCCGGGGGTGCGCGCATCGATCAAGATGGTGGGGGAGAAATTTGTTTGGCCGGGGTTGCGCAAACAGGTCAAGGAATGGGCAGCAGCCTGCGTAGCGTGTCAGCGAGCTAAAATACACAAGCACACTATAGCTCCTTTGGAGCCTTTTCACATCCCGGCTAAGCGCTTTGATCATGTGCATGTCGACTTGGTGGGCCCCCTTCCGTTGTCACAGGGGCACAGACACCTTTTGACGATGGTGGACCGCACCACGCGTTGGCCAGAAGCAGTTCCTCTGGCATCAACCACAGCGGAGGAAGTCTCGCACGCGTTTTTAACATCTTGGGTTGCGCATTTTGGAGTCCCGTCGGGCATAACGTCAGACAGAGGTCCTCAATTTGTCTCCGAACTTTGGTCATCGATGGCCCGCAGCCTAGGGGTGAAGATCCACCGCACTACCGCGTATAACCCCCAGGCTAACGGTTTATGCGAACGTTTTCATAGGTCATTGAAAGCAGCCCTCAGAGCGTCGCTTACGGATACGAATTGGGTTGACAAACTTCCATGGGTTTTATTGGGGTTGCGTTCTGCACCTAAGGAGGATTTGCACGCCTCCCCAGCTTTGCACGCCTCCCCAGCTGAGTTAGTTTTTGCACAACCTCTCCGTTTACCCGGTGAATTTCTCCCCGACAATCCTGCGCCAAATTGCCCCCCTGCTCAGCTGTTGCAGAGCGACACAGGATCAAACACACTTCCTGGCCCCGTTCATCACAGTCTCCCACGCGTTTTTGTGCCGAAGGCTTTAAAAAATGCGGAGTTTGTTTTTGTTAGACATGATGCTCATCGCCCAAATTTGCGGCCACCTTATGATGGACCTTTCAGAGTGCTAGAAACAGGAGAGAAGCATTTTTTGCTAGATTTGGGAGACAGGAAAGAGTTGATTGGTATAAACAGACTCAAACTTGCTTTTGTTTTGGCGGATGAACAAGTGCAGTTGGCGAGGGCCTCCCGTCACGGCAGACCTCCGAGAAGGCATTCTCCAGAACCCCCACAGAGATTGGCTAACAGTTCAAATCCACAGGTGCAGGAAGACACTGCAGAAGCAGCAAGGCCGGCTTACAGCAGATACGGCAGGAGGTTTAAACCTAGGCAACTGGTGGATTGACGTTTGATATGTGGTAATGTTTTTATGTCATGCATCTCTGATTATGTTTGTCCCATATTAGACGTTTGGGGGGGTCATGTGGCACATATGTTGGGTACATATTTTCCACAAATGTATTGCTGTATGTTTATTGTGTGCTTCACGTCTCGAGGGACAAAAGGACTGAGTCTGCAGGAGATATCGAGAAGGTGTGAGATTTGGCCTTTGTCTCAGAGAGAAGCCCGGGAGGGACTTCCGGGCCATCGAAGGCTAAGAGACAATGGTGGAAGAACAAAAGGGTTACAGCGTGACTGGGATTAAGTACCATGTGACTGTATGTTTGCTTAGACACCAGGTGACTTGAGTTTCGATGTTCCGGAGTATAAAAGAGCGATGTGATATTCTGTCTCTTTTCTTGCTTTGAGATTGTTAGAGAATGTGTTCTGTTAATAAAGCTGAACCTGAGAAATAAACTCAGCCTCATCCTTGAGCACATCCTCTACATTTGTTTCCTTTTTTTTTTGGGATTGATGCGAATTCGCAAACAATAGGCGTCAAGGGGTTAAATCTGCAACATTTTTTAATGACATAAACAGTTACCATATAGGTGTCTCTGAATCAATACAATCGCAATATTACACTGTTGTAGAGGATGACTTTCACAAATGAGACACAGCTCTTATAGTCTCACCAGACACAAATCCCCCCACATCAAATCACCCCCCCCCCAACCCACAGTCTTAGGTAAACATCCAGCGCCCGAGGCTCCTTGGCGTCTCCATTGTCCTCTGAACCTCTAGCGTCTGGGGCTCCTGCTGGGGCATTCTCTCCAACTTCACATCTACTGCAAGGCCAACTTCACACCTCCCGTAGGTCCTCACAGGGTCAGGTCCTCTTTGGTCCTTAAGACGTGAAGCTTCTGGAATATGCACCGTCATTCCTACTAGGTGAATGCGGGGGATATGAATACAATATATGCGCCTTAAATATGCGCCATATAACCCCCCCCAAACGTCTAAATAAGGACAAAGTGCACCCCAATATGCATAGCATCATAACATAATACACAGAACAGCAAAAAAAAAGGCACAACACATCACACTTCCGGCTGCTTGGGCTTCAATCGCCTGCCATATCTGCTGTAAGCCAGTTTCGACCTTCCAGTAGCCGCTGCTTGCATCTGTGAATTAGAGTCGTTAGCACATCCTTGTGAAAGCTTAGCAGAGTGTCTCCCCGGCGGCCTGCCGCGGCGGGGGGCCCTGGCTAACTGCACTTGTTCATCAGCTAACACAAAAGCGGGTTTGAGTCTGTTAATGCAGACTAATTCCCTCCTGTCTCCCATATCGAGCAAAAAATGCTTTTCCCCGGTTTCTAACACTCTGAACGGTCCATCATAAGGTGGTCTTAAACCTAACCTCTGTGCGTCGTGTCTAACAAAGACCAATTCTGCATTCTTTAAGGCTTTAGGCACGAAAACGCGTGGGAAACTGTGATGAACTGTGCCGGGGAGGGTGTTTGATCCCGCGTCGCTCTGCAGCAGCTGAGCAGGAGGGCGATCTGGTGCGGGGTTCTCAGGAAGGAATTCTCTTGGTAACCGGAGAGGTTGGGCGAAGACTAGCTCGGCCGGAGAGGCTTGCAAATCTTCCTTAGGTGCTGAACGCAACCCTAATAAAACCCATGGAAGTTTAACAACCCAATTTGTGTCCGTGAGAGCCGCTCTGAGGGCTGCTTTCAATGACCGGTGAAAGCATTCGCACAAACCGTTGGCCTGGGGGTTATACGCAGTTGTGCGATGAATTTTAACCCCCAGGCTGAGTGCCATGGATGACCAGAGCTCGGAAACAAATTGGGGTCCTCTGTCAGACGTTATGTCCGACGGGACTCCAAAGCGTGCGACCCAAGCCGTTAAAAAAGCGCGCAACGTCTGCTGCTGTGGTTGACGCCAGGGGGACCGCCTCTGGCCAGCGCGTAGTGCGATCCACCATAGTTAGAAGGTGTGTGAACCCCTGTGACAGCGGGAGGGGTCCCACCAAGTCGATATGCACGTGGTCGAAGCGTTTGGCTGGGATGTGAAAAGGTTCTAGAGGGGCCCGCGTGTGCTTGTGTACCTTTGCTCTTTGACACGCTGCACAGGCTGCGGCCCATTCTTTGACCTGTTTACGCAGCCCCGGCCAAACAAATTTCTCTCCCACCATTTTGATCGATGTGCGAACGCCCGGATGTGCCAACGAATGTATTAAGTCAAAAACGCGGCGACGCCATGCAGCTGGGACCACGGGGCGCCGATATCGCAGATTAGAGGGGGCATACCTCTTTGATGCACCCTGTGCTCCAGCCTTAGCCCTGTTGGCCCAGACTGGAGCGCGCGCACATCCGCATCATTAACCTGCTCGGCGGCCATGGCTGCATAATCTAACCCAATGCAGACCGGGGCTGCGAGCGCTTCCGCGCCGCAAGCCTGGCCCGTGTCTACAGCCGCCAAGCCTGCCCCCTGGGGGCCTGGCATTGCAACTGCGCGCGAGAGACAATCTGCCACTACATTGTGTTTGCCCGCCACGTGTTGAATGTCGGTGGTAAACTCCGAAATCGCGGCCAGCTGTCTCTGTTGTTGGCCCGACCAAGGCTCTGAAATTTTAGCCATTGCAAATGTTAATGGTTTGTGGTCTACAAACGCGGTGAAACGGCGCCCTTCCAACCAGAACTGGAAGTGGCGGATGGCCAAATGCAGGGCTAAAAGCTCCCTATCAAACGCGCTGTATTTACGCTCGTTATTGCGCAATGTTTTGCTGAAAAACGCAAGTGGTTGCCAGCTCCCTGCTACCAGTTGCTCGACAACCGCCCCCACTGCCACGTCGGAAGCGTCCGTGGTTAGCGCCATGCGAGCTGCTGGCACCGGGTGTGCCAATAACGCAGCGTTTGCGAGGGCCGATTTGACCTGGGAGAAAGCGCGCTCCCGGTCCGGGGACCACTCGACCTTAGTTGCAGGTTTTTGCTTCTTTAGTGCCGCGTACAATGGGTGCCGCGTTGGGGAGGAAGCGGTTATAAAAATTGACCATCCCCAAAAATTCTTGCAGTGCTTTAACTGTCTGCGGTTGGGGGAAATCCGTTATCGCGCGCACTTTATCAGGCAGCGGGACCACGCCTTCTGGAGACAAGCGGTGCCCCAAAAAATCGATTTGCGCTACCCCGAATTGGCATTTCGCTGGGTTAATTATCAGCCCGTGTTCTGTCAGCCTCTGAAAAACAGCTGTGAGGTGGCGTTCGTGTTCGACTTCGGCTGCACTGGCTACCAAAATATCATCCAAATAGGCGAACACGAAAGGGAGGCCGCGCAATACCGCACCCATCATGCGTTGGAACGTCTGAGCGGCGCCTTTGAGGCCGAAAGGCATGTGCAAAAACTCGAAAAGCCCGAAAGGGGTTATAACTGCCGTTTTGGGTATGTCTTGCGCGCGGACTGGGACTTGGTGATAACCGCGCACCAAATCTATTTTGGAAAAGATGCGCGCCCCCGCCAAATGTGCCGAAAAATCCTGGATGTGCAGAATCGGGTAGCGGTCGTGTGCTGAAGCATTATTTAATCTGCGGAAATCACCGCAAGGGCGCCACGAGCCGTCAGCCTTGGGGACCATATGCAGGGGTGACGACCAAGGGCTGTTAGAGCGTCTAACAATGCCCAGTTTTTCCAAGTTGGCGAATTCCTCGCGCGCGATGGCCAGTTTAGCTGGGTCCAAGCGCCGAGCTTTTGCAAAAACAGGGGGGCCAGAGGTAGTTATGAAATGCTCGACCGTGTGTTTGGCAACCGACGCTGAAAATGTTGGGACCGTGAGTGCTGGAAACTGATTGAGTAGTGCATGAAACTTACCACCCACAGCTGTGACATTGGGATGTGCAGAAGGCAGGGCCACCCGAGCTGTACAGGAGATAGAGTGGAAAGACAGTGCATTTACAATACGTCTATTAGTAAGATCAACTAATAAACTGTTTGAGCATAAAAAGTCAGCACCTAGCATGTTGTTGCTAACTGCAGCTACAACGAAGGTCCACTCGAAGGTGCGGCCGTGGAGGGATAGGAGGAGCGTCTTCTCCCCATAGGTTTTGATCGTGGAGCCATTCGCCGCTAACACCAGGGGTCCGCTGGCAGGTGTCAGCAGGTCCGCGTAGGAAGGCTTGACAAAACTTAGCTGGGAGCCTGTGTCCACCAGGAATTCTTTCCCTGAATTTGCGTCTGTCACGAAAAGCAGCTTGTTCTTCGCGCCGAGAGTCGCAGCTGCTACCGGCTCTCGGTTTTGGCGTTTCCCTGGCGCTTGTATTGGCACGGTGGGATGCATCTGTGTGCTCTCTCGGCGAAGCGTCGATGGTAGAAACAGAGGGTGTTGTCAGCTCCGCTTCTCCTGGCCTCTGCCGCTGCTGACGTCAGTGGGTCCGGTGCTGCAGCCTCTGGTCTCCCCTCGTCTCGCGGGGGTGCGTTCAGCTCTGCTGCTGCCGTCGTGGCTGCATGCCGTCTATGGGCGTCGACGAGCCGCTGCGCCTCCTGGCCCAGCTCGTGGTAGTCACGGTTGTTGAGTAGCTGTGAGCTGGCCAGGGTGACTCTCACTGCTGGCGGTAGCGTTCTGAGAAAGAGGTGGGCGAAGATAAAGCTGTCGTCATCTTCGCCTCTCAGGTTCATCATCTTCGCCATCAGATCTGCCGGCCTGTCCGCTTCCCCTTCTGTCAGCGCCAGGAGCTTCTCTGCTCGCTCTCCCAGCGAGGGAGTGAAGGCTCGAATGAGGGCGACTTTCAGTGCGCCGTACTTGTCGTCTTGGGGCGGGTGGTTGGTCAGGCTCTCCACCCGCTGCACTGTGAGGCTGTCCAGCTTCGCGACGACATGGTAGAACCTCGTTGCGTCCGCTGAGATTCCCCGAAGGTGGAACTGCGCCTCCACAGTTGTAAACCAGGAGCGCGGGTTATGTTGCCAGAAATCGGGCAGCTGTAGTGTGGTAGCTGCGTTAACCTGGTTGGCCCCTGAAGAGTCCGGTGCGGAAAAACCGTTGCCACCGGCCATGGTTTGTCGTAGGTCACCAGTGTAGAGGATGACTTTCACAAACGAGACTGAGTTTATTTCTCAGGGTTGGTTTATTGCAAGATCACATCCTCTAACAAGAACAGGATCTCAGGAAAAGAGACCGAGCAATCATCCAACACAGCTCTTATAGTCTCACCAGACACAAATCCCCCCACATCAAATCACACACCCCCAACCCACAGTCTTAGGTAAACATCCAGCGACCGAGGCTCCTTGGCGTCTCCATTGTCCTCTGAACCTCTAGCGTCTGGGGCTCCTGCTGGGGCATTCTCTCCAGCTTCACATCTCCTGCAAGGCCAACTTCACACCTCCCGTAGGTCCTCACAGGGTCAGGTCCTCTTTGGTCCTTAAGACGTGAAGCTTCTGGAATATGCACCGTCATTCCTACTAGGTGAATGCGGGGGATATGAATACAATATATGCGCCTTAAATATGCGCCATACTGTATCCATTTTTCTCTCCACCAATAGATTATAATTTGTGTGTTTATTTAAAGATGCACTCCGGTGGATATAAATCCCCTATAAAAACAAATCTACATTGTCTAAATGTCTGTGTAAATTGTCTGGATTTTGGAAACAGCCTCCCAGGATTGGATTTGGATGTCTTGAACTGTGCACACCCTCACTTCCCCATGTAAGTCAGCTTATCAACGTTTGTCATCACTGCTCTTCACTCTCACATCCCTGTGTAGGTCTGGTCAGCCTGACTCCAACAATCCCCCAGGAAACTCCCCTGCAGCATCACAGCACTTCTCCCCCTTGCAACCTGCTCTCCCAGCATGGAGCATGGAGCTCCTTCACCTGCTCCCAGCCGCTCTCCTCCCTGTGAAAGAGGTTGCCAGATCCTCAAGAAAATCACCTTTACACATTATCTTGCACAATTATTGTAATAAAGATTATTGTTCACTTCTATTATTGCTTCCTCCCTTGTCTGCTTTTGAGTCATACACTTCACTCCTTATCAGTGCATCACCAGCAAATTTGACCCAGCGGACCAAGGATGGAAATGATAAAAGATACGTTTGGGTTTTCTGAGCAGCGGTTAGATCAGGTTAAGCATCAGCGTCAGGTCATTTTGAGTCAAATTAATAAACTTACCGAACGCTTGGCTCAGCTCGAGACCACAGTTCAGGGCCTTGCCACAACTCTCTCCACCATCACTCCCGTTACTACAGCTAGCTATTCCACCCAGTCAGGCCACTCCCACTTAATCTCCACATCTCCCCGCTGTAATGGCCGTTTGGGGGGTGCCAGCGGGTTCCTGTTACAGTGCCAGCTTGTGTTTGATTGCGTCCCAGATGATTTCACCTCCAGCCACGGTTGGATAACTTATCTTTCGGGGTTTCTCAAGGAGCACGGCCTCTCATGGGACCAAACTATTATCCAAGGGCCAAATTATGACTCATACACCTACAACTATTTTTTGGTAGAGTTTTCCCGGGTGTTTGATCATTCCGAGCAGGAAGGGACAGCATCCTCCCGGCTCATAACAATTCCCCAAGAGGCTAGATCAGCAGCTGAGCACTCTATTGATTTCCGGATGCTCGCAGCTGGGATGATGTCACACTGTGCGTAGCAGTTTCCCACAGCCTAAATTACACTCTCCGTGACAAGCTCACCCATTTTCAGGAAGAACCAGAGTCACTGGACGCACTGATCTCCCACGTCATTAAGCTGGACAATAGGCTTTGAGAGCGCTTGAGGGAGTGACACCATAAGGTGGGATTGTCTCTTTATTGTGAGCAAACAGGTCACTCGGCAGATCGATGTCCCGTGAAGGGAGGGTACCGCCCACTAGTCGCAGTAGGGGGATTAGCGGTTATTTCACCTGGACCCCCACGGGCACGCTTCACATTACCCATTAGGTTATTGCTCAAGCACACTGAACATGTCAGTTCCACTTTGATTGAACAGAATTTTATTTCAGAGGGCCTGGCAACCCGATTAAAGATTCCCTGCAAGAAGCTTCAGCAGCCCATTGGCGTAATTGCTCTATCTGGCCAACAGATGAGTCAGGTCTCCCAACAAACTGTGCCCATAACCATGCTATCCTCATGTAACGATAGTGAAAACCTAGTGCTTTTTGTCCTCCCTGTTTCCACGTTGCCCATAGTCCTAGGCTACCCATGGCTAAGACTTCATAATTCGACCATTGACTGGGGTAGGGGGACTACAAGTTCCTGGAGTCCATTTTGCCTGTCCACCTGTGTCCAGTCAGCCGCCTGTTCCCCTTACATCCCCACTCTGTCCCTACTATTGAACGCCCTGGTTTGACCAACGTACCCTCTATCTATCATGATCTGGCACCCGTTTTCAGTAAGTCAAAAGCGTTGTCCCTTCCTTCTCACCGACCCTATGATTGTGCCATCGAGCTCCAGCAGGGGGTGTGGTTACCCTCCGCCGCCTGTATAGCCCGTCAGCCCCGAAAGGGAGGCCATGGATAAATATATCAAAGAGTCTGTGAACGCCAGTATCATTCGCCCTTCTTCATCTGCAGTGGGAGCCGAGTTTTTCTTCGTGGGTAAGAAGGATGGGTCACTCCGCCCTTGTACTGATTTCCGGGAACTCAACAACATTACTGTCAAGGACAAATATGCTCTGCCTCTCATTAAAGGAAACCTGTACTGGTCATTATAACCATTATAACAATATTAATTCTGCTTTAGGATTACTTAAAAACCAAAAATGTGTTTATTCAGTAAAAATAACCCCCTAGAGTCAGTATACTGAATAATTTTATCCCATGAAAACCGCTCTGTCAAAACCAATGAGGAGCAGTCATCGCCGGCCGGAAGTGACGTACAATCGTTGTTTCTGGCTTTACCGCGGACGAGTAACATGTTTACCGGGGACAAGAAAACGCGTTCAGCAGATGCTCAGTGGGTCGAGATCCAAGTTGAAAACGGCACAAAATCTGCATGGATATATACTGCACAAAGTGTCCTTGGAAATTGCCAAGGACATAGCATGTCCTGCTGCAGTATAGCAGTGGGCTGCAGTATAGCAGTCATGCTATACTGCAGCCCACTCAGTTGCACAAAGCAACAACTGTGCATCACTACCGTGCTGACATTGGCCATGGAGGAGGCAAGATGTCGCTGACCATGACTGACTGAGAGAGCAGTGACTTGAAACTTGCACGTATTTGAGAAGGAATCATGACCAAAATTACTGGATGGAACCACTAGTATCATATTTGATCCTTTGAAATAGCTTTTGATTAAAATTCACTACAGGTACCATTCAACTCTGCCTTTGATCAACTCCAGGGTTCCATCAGCTACTCCAAGATGGACCTCAGAAATACCTATCATCTGGTTCGAGTCCGGGATGGAGATGAATGGAAGACAGCATTCCATACCCCTACCGGCCATTTCGAGTACTTGGTTATGCCCTTTGGCCTCACCAATGCCCTAGTGGTTTTCCAGCACCTGATAAATGATATCCTGTGGGATTTTCTGGGTTCTTTTGTGTTTGTTTATTTGGACGACATTCTGATCTTTTCTCACACCCTAGCAGAACATAAGGTCCAAGTGTGGAGGGTGCTCCAGTGACTTCTTGAAAACCAGCTATTTGTGAAGGCAGAGAAGTGCGAGTTCCACACCACTGCTACTTCATTTCTGGGCTTCATAATTTCTGAAGGCAGACTAGAACCAAACCCTAAAAAGATTCAGGCAGTCACCGATTGGCCCACACCATCCACCAGAAAACAACTCCAACAGTTTTTAGGGTTTGCCAACTTCTACTGTAGGTTCATCAGAAACTACAGTTCTGTCGCCTCACCTGTAAGCCGCCCCACATCTACCAAGGTCCCTTTTGTTTGGTCCTCCGAAGCAAACACAGCCTTTTTCCTACATAGAACCAAATTTACTGAAACACCCATTCTCACCCAGCCTGATCCTGAAAGGCAGTTCATGGTGGAGGTGGACTCTTTGGACATTGGGGTGGGGGCAGTTCTCTCCCAGCAATTGGTCACTGATAATAAAATTCACCCTTGTGCTTTTTTCTCACGGCGACTCTCCCCCACGAGAGAAATTATGACGTCGGTGACTGAGAGCTGCTGGCAGTCAAGTTGGCACTGGAGGAGTGGTGCCACTGGCTGGAGGGTTCTGCTCAGTCATTCCTGGTGTGGACTGACCATAAGAACTTGGAATACATCAGGACGGCCAAGCGACTCAGTTCACGCCAGGCCAGGAGGGTGCTATTCTTTGACCAGTTTTGCTTCACAATAACCTACAGGCCCGGCTCCAAGACCATCAAGCCTGACGCCCTCTCCAGGCAATTTTCACCAGACTCCACGTCACCCAGTGAAGAGACTATTATCCCAATGTTGGCTGTCATTGGAGTCCTCTCCTGGGACATTATACATAAGTTGAAAGAGGTTCAAGTCACCGACCCGGACCCTGGGGGTGATCCACCAGGCTGGTTGTTCGTTCCTACTGAAGTGAAGGGGGAGGTCATGCACTCGATGCACACGACAAAGTTTTCCTGCCATCCAGGAGTGGCTCAGACCCTCTCTCCCCTTCGCCACATCTTCTAGTGGCCCACCATGGACCACGACGTACAAGAGTACATCAGGGCATGCCCTCACTGTGCAACTGGCAAGCCCCTTACCACCCCACCTGCTGGACTGCTCCACCCACTCCCCATTCCCAGCAGCCCTTGGTCCCACATTGCCCCAGACTTTGTCACCGGTCTACCATCATCCCAAGGCAACACTGTCATCCTCACTATTGTGGACAGGTTCTCTAAGGCTGCTCACTTTATACCCCTACTCAAGCTACCATATGCCTTAGAGACAGCCAACCTGCTTACCACGCACATGATCAGGCTGTACGGCATTCAGTGACATTATCTTGGACCATGGCCCCCAGTTTGTGTTGCAGGTCTGGCATGCTTTCTGCAAGTCCATCGGGGCCACAGTCAGCCTGTCTTCAGGTTACCATCCATAGTCCAACGGGCAGTGCGAAAGGGCCAATATGGAACTGGAGGCATTCCTGAGGTGCATCACAACCTCAGAACCTGCATCGTGGAGCACCTACCTGCCCTGGGTCACAACACTGCTACATCCGCTGCCACTGGTGTCTCTCCCTTTGAGGCGTCCATGTAGTACAACCTTCCCCTCCTGTCCATCATGGAGAATGAGATCACCCTACCCTGCATCACAACCACATTGCCAGATGTCGCCACTTCTGGAGGGACACCAAGGCAGCACTACTCAGGTCAAGGGAGCAGAACATCAATTAGGCCAGCCGGAGAAGGTCACCTCCCCCCACCTATTCAGTAGGCGACAAGGTATGGCTCTCTACAAAACGCTTCTCACCGAAGACTGATAGCAAAACGTTTGCCCCCCATTTTATTGGTCCCTTCTGTACCTCCGCAATTGTGAACCCTGCCTCTGTCTGGTCTCAGCCTTCCTTCCTGCCTCCGCATTAACCCAGTGTTTCATGTCTCTCAGGTCAAACCAGTTTTTGCCAGCACTCTCTGCCCGCCATCCAAACCCCCACCACCACCCAAGATGGTTGACGGAGGCCTTGTTTATGCTGTTATCCACATTACCGATGCTTGTTGCCAGGGTCGTGGCATCCAGTACCTGGTGGACTGGGAGGGGTACAGACCTGAGGAGAGATCACGACTCTGTCATTAACACCTTCCACCAGCAACACCCCAACAAGCCAAGGGTGACACCAGGAGGCGTCCGTTGAGGGGTGAGTACTGTAATTGTTGCTGTGTGTACTCTGTCTCCCTCTCGCCCTCTGATGAGGCTCACTCCCTACAGTCTTGTGCACCACCTGCTCCCAATCAGAAAGGCCCTTTAAATAGGTCACTCTCCCTTCACTCTGTCTGGTGACATTATCCTGCACACAGCTATATCCTCTTTGCGCTCAGAATCTGTTTTATCCTGCTTTGCTGTGCTTTTGACCGTTTCTTGTCCTAGACCCAAGAGACTGCCTTCTGGATTGGAATTGCCTGCCTGCCATTATCTATATGCTGTCCTCTGACCCTGGCCTGCCTCTGGATTTTGGAAACAGCCTCTCGGATTGGATTTGGATGTCTTGGACTGTGCACACTCTCACTTCCCCATGTAAGTCAACTTACCAACGTTTGTCATCACTGCTCTTCACTCTCACACCCCTATGCAGGTCTGGTCAGCCTGACTCCAACAATCCGCCAGGAAACTCAAATCAATCAAATCAAATCAACCTTTACTGTCATGTTGCTGTACATACAACTGTAGTGCAGGCAAAAAAAAAATGTTTCTCTAGGCATCCATATATGTAAAAAGAACATAATTATAAACACACTCACTCACCCCCGACCCCAACACAGCCATTCACACATCCCTAAGACAAATTTAGTTATTACAGTAATATTAACTTATTACAGTTGCAGTTTAAAGTGATAATAACTACCTATGTATAAAATACCAATTAAAGCGGCTGAGTGAGTCAAAGTGGCTACTTGAAACTAACTAGAACTATAATATACATAAATATACATAATGTCCATAAGGTGCAGTAGCATGTATGGAAGATTCTGGCTCAACTGTTCAGTATCCTAACAGCTTGTGGAAGGAAGCTGTTAATCAGTCTGGTGGTTTTGCCTCTGATGCTCCGGAATCGTTTGCCAGAAGGCAGCAGTTCAAAGTGTTTATGCAGAGGGTGAGAGTGGTCCTTGACAATGTTCAGTGCCCTGCTCCTACAATGGCTCTGAAAAAGTTCTTGGACAGCGGGGAGGAAAACTCCAATTACCCTCTCAGCTCCCTTGACTATCCTCTGCAGGGCTTTTTTGTCTGACATACTGCAACTGGAGTACCATGTTGCAATGCAGTACATCAGAACACTCTCTACCACACCTCTGTAGAAGGTCCTGAGGATGCAGATGGGGAGAGAGGCCTGTTTGAGTTTCCTCAAGAAGTGCAGTCTCTGCTGGGCCCGCTTCCTGATCCCCGAGGAATTCTTGCTCCAGGTCAGGTCCTGCGAGATCTGCACTCTGAGGAACTTGATGTTCTCCACTCTCTCCACCGAACAGCCGTTGATGCTGAGAGGGACGTGTTCAGGCCGTGACCGCCGGAAGTCGATAATCATCTCCTTTGTTTTGTCCACACTGAGCAGCAGATTGTTCTCCCTGCACCAGCCCTCCAGGTCTCTAACTTCTTCCCTGTACATAGATTCCTCATCCCTCTGAATAAGTCCCACCACTGTGGTGTCGTCCGCAAACTTAATAATCTGGTCCCCCCTCGTGTCTGGACACACAGTCATGTGTTAGAAGTGTAAACAACAGTGGACTGAGTACACAGCCTTGAGGGGATCCAGTGTTCAGCGTGATGGAGTTGGAGATGTTGTTTCCAACACGGACAGACTGAGGTCTCTCGGTCAGGAAGTCCAGGATCCAGAGACATGTGGTGGTGTTCAGACCACGAAGGAGTAATTTCTCCATCAGTCTCTGGGGAATAGTGGCGTTGAATGCTGAACTGAAATCAATGTACAGGAGTCTGTCGTAGGTGTCTTTCTGCTCCAGGTGGGTGATGACAGAGTGCAGGGTGGTGACTATGGCATCCTCTGAGGAGCGATTTGCACGATACGCAAACAGGAACGAGTCATGTGATGCAGGGAGGCAGGCTGTGATGTGTGGTTTGACAAGCCGTTCAAAACACTTCATCACAATTGGTGTCAGTGCGACAGGACAATAGTCATTCAGACAAGACACAATTGGTTTCTTTGCCACCGGTACTATGGTAGAGGTCTTAAAGCATCTGGGAACGATGGCCTGACTCAAGGAGATGTTATAAATGTCAGTCAGGACATCCGCCAACTCACTCGCACAGACTCGGAGCACACGTCCCGGGATGTTGTCCGGACCTGCAGCTTTATGTGGGTTGACCCTGATTAAGGTCCTCTGTGTGTCCGCTGTGTTGATGGTGATAGCTGGCCCAACAGATGGTGGAGATGGGCCAGCCCTCCCTCTGATTGTCGGGTTTGATGCTTCAAAACGAGCAAAGAAGTTGTTGAGCCTGTCTGGAAGCAAAGCGTCATCATCATCGACGCCCTGCCTGGACTTATAATCTGTCAGCGCCCGAACTCCCTGCCACATCCATTTGGTGTTCCCTGTGTCACGGAAGTGTCCCTGGATTTTCTCCGCATAGGCGCGTTTCGCCGTCTTAATTCCCTTTGAGAGCGCAGACCTAGCTGAGCGGAGAGCAATCCTGTCCTCCGCTCTGAAGGCTGCATCTCTGGCTGTGAGCAGCGAGCGCACCTCTGCAGTCATTCAGGGTTTATAGTTGCCCCGTGCAGTGAAGGTCTTCACTATAGTGACATCCTCTGTGCACTTCGCAATGTAGCTGGTGACCGTTTCAGCGTACTCCTCCACATCTGTCCTGTCTCCCTGGGAGGCTGCTATTTTAAAAACCTTCCAGTCTATATACAGAAAACAGTCCTGAAGTGCCGAGGCTGCACCCTCTGGCCAAGTTCTGATTTGTTTCTCTACTGGCCTGCTGCGCTTCAGTAAAGGTTTGTAGGCGGGCACCAGCATCACGGATAGGTGGTCAGAATGGCTGAGGTGGGGGCGAGGTGTTGCCTTGTATGCATCTGGGAAGTTTGTGTACACCAAGTCCAACATATGGTCCTCTGGTCTTAAAGTCCACAAATTGTTTGAACTTGGGGAGCACAGTCTTTAAACTGGTGTGATTAAAATCCCCTGCAACCACCACAAAACTATCCGGGTGTGAAGTTTGAAATTCACTGATAGCATCGTGCAGTTCTCCGAGTGCCTCGTTAGCATTAGCTTTAGCATTAGCGCTAGGAGCTATGTAAACAGCAGCTACAAACACGTTGGTGAATTCCCTCAGCAGATAGAATGGCAGTTTACGATAAGGAACTCCGCCAACGGAGAGCAGTGTTTAGTTGCTAACGTGGTGTTAACACACCAGTTCTTGTTAATATAGATACATAGGCCCCCACCCTTGGCTATTACTGGAGCTAGCAGCCTCCCTGTCCGCCCGGAACGATGTCATCCCTTCCAGCTGAATGGCCACATCAGGGATGTTGTCATGGAGCCATGTCTCCGTGAACGCTAACACACAGCAGTCCCTCCACTCTCTACGGGTTTCTCTCAGCAGACGCAGCTCGTCCAGCTTGTTGTCGAGGGAGCGGACATTGGAAAGTATGAGCGATGATACTGCTGGTCTGGAGGGGTTAGCCTTTAGCCTAGCATGAATTCTGGCTCTCTTTCCTCTCCTTTGTTTGTGTTCACACCGCTTACGCTTCCTCCTCTCCTGGGTAGCTGCCAGCGAAACCCCCGACAGTATTCCATGCTTGTGTAGAATGTACAAATCACACCTGAGCGCCGCAATTCTTGCAGTGTACGTTACCTTGATGCTTAATAAGGTCTCTTGGTTGTGAGTTTTACAGAATGCACGTCTGGGATGATTAAAACACTCAAAACTCTCACACTCACTGATGCCTAGAGGGGCCGCAGCGTCCATGTACACCACCATCTTCAAATAATACTCCCCTGCAGCACCACAGCACTTCAGCCCCTGGCAACCTGCTCTCCCAGTGTGGAGCTCCTTCACCTGCTCCCAGCCGCTCTCCTCCCTGTGAAAGAGGTTGCCAGATCCTCAAGAAAATCCCCTTTGCACATTATCTTGTATCATTATTGTAGTAAAGATTATTGTTCACTTTTATAATTGTTTCCTCCCTTGTCTGCTTTTGGGTCATTCACCTCACTCCTTAACACCTGCTATAGTTACGTTGTAGGGAGCAAGGTGTTAGACTTCTCCACCCAGAGAGTTATGGTCCATGAGAAGAGAGGTCGCCGGGGGGTCCAGATGGAGCAGCAAAGGCTGGGCACCCCCCGGGGAGAAGAGGAGGCGCTTGGCCACCGGGAGAGGAGAGAAGTGCGGCACCAGCATAATGTTATGTTAATGCACCGTACAGGCTTTGTTATGTAATGGTTATGATGTCGGAGCCCCAGGCCACTATGCAAATGAATAAAGGTATATAAGTGAGATGCACTGTGGCCTGGGAGCTCTTATGTGACCCTGACTTGTTAGAGAGAAAATAAAATCTATGTTGATTCAGCTCGTTGCCTCGTGTAACGGATGCCAACTAGTACTGTTCGGCGTAGAACGTTAGTAAACCTCCCTCCCGAAAGCCTCATACAGTATCGGTAGCGCTGAGCTACCGGTCGGACCTTTAGCTCAGCGCGATCGTGCTGTGTCTCCCATGCTCGAACTGTGTAGTTGACTGAGAGGTCGCGGGTTCGTGTCCCGTGTGGGGCGAACTGCGCAGGATGATCTCTGTCACAATGGTGCCGTGAACCCGGGTTGGGAGTGAGGTTTAAGGGGGAGAGTGTAACGGATGCCAACTAGTACTGTTCGGCGTAGAACGTTAGTAAACCTCCCTCCCGAAAGCCTCATACAGTATCGGTAGCGCTGAGCTACCGGTCGGACCTTTAGCTCAGCGCGATCGTGCTGTGTCTCCCATGCTCGAACTGTGTAGTTGACTGAGAGGTCGCGGGTTCGTGTCTCATGTGGGGCGAACTGCGCAGGATGATCTGTCACACTCGCCTCGATCATTCTTTCTACAACGTCACCAGAAACATGCTGTCTAAACTCGCCTTTTTTCCGGGGGTGGGGTTTAACCAAAATTTTACAGGAAAAAAACAGACATGACAAATTTGAGTGATTTCGCTCTTGATATATCTTGTAAGTTATAAAAAAGAGTGTTACAGACATTTTGACAATAAAAAAAAAAGATTTTTGGTGAAGTGTCACTTTAATATTATCTTGTTGCTCCAAGACTAGCATCACTATACACATAAAAAGTAGTTTCTAACTGCTACTCTTGGATGTAGCAAACTAAAACAAACAAGCATAATAATACTGTAGCTCTGCTGTCATTTTACATAATATGTTTAAAGAAACTTGCTCTTGTTTACCAGTCATCATTTTTATACATACTTTTCCAGAGTCCATTGGTCTGGTCTCTTTAGTCAACTAGCTTGCTAGCTAGCTAGTATTTGAAGTAAAGAGTGAGAAATATCCATTACGCCTTGAGGCTTCAGTAGAAACTGTACACTTGAAGGTTTTAATCTAAACTTAGGGACATCTATTTTTAAAAAGTCAGCTAGCCACAGCTAACCAGATTAACTATTAGCATGAATCCAGAAGAAAACACCACAATTTGTCACTTTTCAAACAGCAAATTATTGTAGAAATTAAGGTACGTGACACATTAATTCTCAGTATTAGAAACCAGCAACAGTTACCGTAATTCACTGTTAAAGATCCACTCCAGCGGCTCTAAAACCATCTCAAAAACAAATGAGTTTTGCCCAAAATAGTATATTGTGGCTTTTAACACACAAAAAAACTTTCATTGCCTTAGAATGGCTTGGAAAGAGCTTTTATGTCTTTGACCTACTTAAGTATGCATTAATTAATATTCTAATTAGCTCTGTAGTGTAGTTATAATGTGTCATAATGTGAGGCATGGGGTGGTGGCTCCGCCTTCTGGTCACGCCACCACCCATGACTATAATAGGGCTGCAGGCAGGAGGGGTGGTCTCTTTGGCCATCCTCTGCCTGGCGACTGTGTGGGTTACATCTGTGCCATCCTTTAATAAACGTATGTTCGGTTCGACACTTGGCGTCGTCCTTGGCTCCCAACCTAGACATAACAAGATCCACCCATACTCCCGCCCACCAGTAGCTGGAAGAAGACAAGGACATTGTACAAGGCTCCGAGAAGGCGATCTAACTTGAGGAAGTATTGTCGTAGATCAACCCATGCCTGGCCCAGCAGGGAGGCTGGAAGGCTCCCTGCCGGTCTCTGGTTATCCACTCACCGCGGATCGCCTCGCTGGGGGCCGGTGATCAGTTCACCTCAGTCCAGTGTGCCCGCCAGCCAGCTCGCCTCCTAGGTGCTCCCCGGTCTCCTTCCTTTGAAGCTTGCCTCGCTTTGAGCTGCTCTGAAGCAAACTGCTCGCCGGCCCTCAGCGAGGCGATCCACAGTGAGTGGGTAACCAGAGACCGCTCTTTCGGGGGAAGAGGGAGGAGCCGAGGAGCACTCAGTTCCTTCAGAGTGTTCTCCCCGGCTTGCTCTAGGAAGAGGTGAGGCGGCTGGTGGGGCGCACCAGCAGATGCTCCCAGCAAGGCGAGGGGAGTCCTCCAGCTGGGCAGCATCTGCCTCTGCTGAGAATGATCCTTCCACAGGTTCATCTATGACGATACTCACCCGGTTGTTGCGCCATGCACACCAGGGCCATCTTCCCCGCATGCAGGCTGGAAACCCGTGTCCTGTTCGGTATTTTAGCAGGGACACTGAGGTTTTTCCAAATAAAATTAATTATTGCTGTCGTATTTTCATATCTGTGGGTAGGACATGTAATTTAAAAGAGGATATCTTGCTCACACAGCCAAAAACTGAACATGTACGTGGGGCTGAAAAGTTCATAGGCTGAAAAGTTCATAATGGTCAAATTTGACTAAATGTGGTTTATTTTTCAACATAGTCTCCCCTTCGGTCCATACTTCTTCCATTGGTGTTGCAGCACTTGGATCCCTGCGGGTGAAAAATAAACCACATTTGGTCACATGTGACCACTGTGAACTTTTCAGCCCCCCCCCCCTCCCCATATAATCTGCCATCTTTCCCAACTTGTAAAAAGCTGAGCTCCTTCTTGCTCCTTGGCTCTCGAGAGCACTGTTGCCAACTCCTCAGTAAGGAAAGTAGCTATTGGCTGTCCTAACCGCTGCCAATGGTGCACATACCTTGTCGGGGTGCAGCGGTTTGCGTGCCTCAGCAACCCCCGGAGCTATGTCTACGGGAGCCTAGTGCTCCCAGAAGGTTCAACCATGTCGAACAGGTCTGCGTGGGTTAGAGGCCAGACTAAAGAGTGCACCCTGGTCCTCCAGGTTGGGGTTGTGCAGCATGTAACAAATCGCTCACGGAAAACCCAAGTTTTGTTACAGCAACAAATGTCCCAATGGCGGAGCAGGCGGAGAGGAGAGAGAACTCCCTACGGCTGTGAAGGCGGAGGAGGACAGACAGTTGCACGGGATGAAGGTTCTCGGAAAGCCTTGGCAGGCAACCTTTCTACAGGGTGGACCAAGCTCTCGACAGCCGAGCCATGGAAGGCAGTTGGTCTAGGGGAAGGACCCCCAACAAACGTCCATGGCTGAAGATGGAGATGCAGGACCCCTGTGGTGCCACAAACCTCTGCATCACGCATATCCGCTTCATGATGAGTCATACTGATGCTGCACGTGATGGTGCTCTTCCTCTGGGGATCCACCGGGGAGGAAGAGTGCCGGGCCCTCAGCCTCAAAGGGCCCACCCTCAGCTACCGGAGGTCACCTCACCTCATCCTGCACGACCAGGGGACAGGGAACGAGGAATGCTACTGGCCGAAAAGAGACTCCGAAGGAGAGGAATGTCAACATCCTCCAGTGGAACGCAGAAAGAGTCTACAACAAAAAAATATCCCTTGCCGAAAGACTCCACTCAGAAGACATTGATGTCGCCTGCCTACAGGAGACATACCTCAAGGAAAACCAACGCTTCAGTGTTAGGGGATACCAGGTCTTCAGGAAAGACAGAAAAGGAAGAACAAAAGGAGGAGTGGCGATTCTTGTCAAAAACGCCATACCAGCACAAGAGTTTGACGTCAGTACCAACAACCAGGCAGAAATCCATGGAGTTCGAATCATGGTTCACAATGAAAGCGTCACGATCTTCAATGTGTACTGCCCCCCAGAGCGAGAGCTCTCACTTGACCAAATGGAACTCCCAGACTACCGATGCTTAGTCATCGGTGACTTCAACAGTCACTCAGAGGCATGGGGATACAGCGAAGCAGATAGAAGAGGAGAGAAGGTGGAAGATTGGCAAGTCGACAACAGTTTTCTGCTAATGAATGATCCTGATGATCCACCAACATTCTTCTCCAGTGTATGGCTGAGTAACACCACGCCCAATCTTGCGTTTGCCACCAACGACATGGCCAGGCTGGCAACAAGAACGGTACTTGGCCAGCTCGAGGGAAGTGACCATAAACCTGTGAAGATCGGACTGGACATCAGCTACAAACCACAAGAAGCTAAGACATTCCCCAGGTGGAATTACAAGAAGGCCAACTGGGTGCGCTTCTCAACACTGGTGGACCGGTACTCTGCGGAGATCTGTCACAAGTAGCAGAACCTCAACAAGAAAGTCAGGGTGCTGAACCATGCTATTCTGAAGGCTGCAAATGAATCTATACCTCGGGGAGCCAGAAAGAACTATAGGCCTTACTGGACAGAGGAGCTCCAGCAACTTGAAGACAGTGTGGCAGAGGCAAGGGAAAAAGTAGAAGCAGATCCTACAGTAGAAAACAACATTGCCCTGAAGGCGGCCACTGCAAAACACAGGCAGACCTTTATACAGGAAGCTCGAAAGAGATGGCAAGAAAAGACAGAGCAGCTCAACTTGGACAAGGATGGCAACAAGCTTTGGAAACTGGCTCAAGCCCTCAACGATGAGAACAGCAAAAGCTTGCCGATCACAGTACAGGCAGATCAAGAACTGCTGACTGGCAAGAAAGCAGCAGACCATTTCATCAACCAGTACGCGAAGACGAGCCACCTTCAAATTCCACCAGAGAGAAGAAAGGTTGTCAGAGGAGCCCAGCGAATTCATCAGAATGCACAGATAGAACCAGTGATGAACTCCCCATTCATTCTCAAGGAGCTGGAGGATGCAATGACAACACTGAAGCTGAAAAAAGCCCCTGGATCTGACAAGATCACAAATGAAATGTTGCTGAACCTTGGCCCCAAAACCAAGAAGAAACTTCTGCAGCTTTTCAATGACAGTTGGAGATCAGGGACTGTGCCTCAGATCTGGAGAGAAGCCACGATGATTCCAGTGCACAAAAAAGGCAAAGATAAGTTGAAGGCTGAAAGCTATCGCCCCATAAGCCTTACAAGCTGCATAGGAAAGCTGCTAGAGCGTCTCATCAACACCAGATTCATGTGGCACTTGGAAGGAAAACAACACATCGGCCCAGAGCAAGCAGCCTTCAGGCAGAACCGGTCTACAGAGGACCAAATAACATACATCTCTCAAGCCATAGAAGATGCCTTCCAAGAAAAAAAGCACACCCTCGCTGTGTGGATTGATCTAAAAAAGGCGTTTGACAGGGTATGGAAAGACGGCCTCAAGCTGAAACTGCGCCAGTGCGGCGTCGCTGGGCACATGTACAAGTGGATCACCCAATACCTGCACAACAGAAGAGCCAGAGTCCAGGTCAGACAGTACTCCAGCAAGAAGAAGGTGTTGAGGGAAGGAGTCCCACAAGGAGGAGTGCTCTCCCCAACACTCTTCCTTGTATTCATCAAGGACATCATCCAGAGTTTGCCAAGGAACGTACAAGGTGCCATCTACGCCAATGACCTAGCCCTCTGGTGCAGTGAGGAAAGCATCGCAACCGCAAACTACAGACTGCAGCAAGTTCTCCGGCTGATAGAGGCATGGACCAAGTCATGGCTTGTGAGCTTAAATGACAGGAAGACTACATACACCGTCTTCACCCTGTCCACCCAACCCCAGAAGGTGAAACTGCAGATCAACTCCCATGAGCTCCAGGCTGAATATGCACCCACATACCTCGGGATCACCATGGATCGCAGACTGACTTGGAAGAACCAGCTGCACAAGAACCAGGCAAGAGCAAAGATCAGGATGGCCCTAATGAAGAAACTGTCAGGAACAGACTGGGGTGCAGACCAGGGTGTCCTGAAGAAGCTCTATGTGGGGAGGATTCGGCCTGTTCTGGAGTATGGCATGGCAGCAACCTCAACAGCTGCCAAAAGCAACACTGAGAAGTTGGACAGACTCCAAAACCAAGCTATGCGAATGATGACAGGAGCCATACGCAGTACCCCTATCAAAGCGCTGGAGACAACAACAGGCCTTGCACCACTGGAAGACAGAAGAAACGTCAAGGTACTGACCCAGGCCGCCAAATTCAAGAGACTGGAAAACCATCCCATGAAGGACAGACTGAGCAAGCCAACAAAAGGGAGACTTAAGAGATCGAGCTTCATCTACCAGAGCAGGACACTTGAAAGGAGAGACCCAGAGCTGATGGACCACATATCCACACCAATACCACCCATAGCATCTGTTCCCTCCTGGAACCGACAGAACTTCCCAGCTATACACACGGACATATCGGGCATTGAGAAGAAAGGAACACAGTCAGACCAAGAGAGGAAGTCGCTGGCCCTGGAGTTCATTCGGTCTGCCTACCCTAAAGAGCAGTGGACTCACGTCTACACAGACGGCTCTGCCATGGAAGCAACCAGGAATGGAGGAGGCGGCGTGTACATCAGGTACGCTGACGAGGAGACCCACATTTCCATTGCGACTGGAAAGTACTCCACCAATTTCAGGGCTGAGGCAGAGGCCCTGAGAACAGCAGCGGCCCACGTCAGGGAACATCAAGACAAGGCACACAAGCGGGTCATCATCTTCACTGATGCCCTCTCTGTCTTGGATGCACTTCAGGACCCCCGACGCAAAGAACTGAATGAACTCGCCCTCACTCTGTCTCAACTAGCAACACAGGCGAACATATCACTCCAGTGGATTCCTGCCCACTGTGGAGTCTATGGAAATGAGACGGCTGACAGACTTGCTAAGGAGGGTGGGCAGCAAGACCAGGAAGACAGGCAGGTCTCTTACAGTGAGGAGAAAACCATTATTAAGGCCCTGTCTCACAAGAAGTGGCAGCAGCAACACCCAAACTTCTGCAAGGATGACAACTACTACAGTCTGAGCAGGGCTGACCAAGTCGTTCTGTTCAGACTCCGAACTGGACATAACAGAATGCATGCTCATATGCACCAGAAACTTAAAGTTGGACAATCGGACAGATGCCCATGTGGTACTGGCCAAATGACCAGCGAACACCTCCTCCAAGACTGCCCAGACCACACTGCACTCAGACGAGCTATGTGGCCTGACCCCACATCGCTGAACCAAAAGCTGCACGGGGACCTCGAGGACCTCCGCAGGACGGCAGCATTCATCAGGGCAGCTGGTGTGACCATCTAGCAATCGACGAAGAAGAAGCTGTCCTAAAAGTTGACAAAAGTTGATAAATGATGACATCACCTAATTTGCATAATTGTCAATTTGCATGCAATTGCAAAGGACGCTGTGGTAGAGAAGAATAATGTCACGGGAGAGACAAAAAGTGAGTAAAAAACACCCCAAATATGTGTAGAACTACAAATTAACTTTCTTCTGTTGATTCTTGGTTTGTTTGTTTTAATTTTGCCATTTAAATAGGCCATCACTTCTTAAAATAACTTAATGATTTTAATGCTTTGTCTAGACCCACATTACATAAATCAATTTTGTCCTGTATTGTTAAATGATAGAATATCAAATTTAATCAAAAGACTGTTATGTGGGTGAAATTGCTAGCTCTATGTCCAACCCTCCTCCTTTATCCTGGCTTGGGACAGGCAAAATGACCCAAAAGAGACACTCTGGCAGTTACTTAGTTTTTTAAAATTATTTTTTAAAATTACTTTTTATTCTTATTTCTTATTTATATTATTTATTTATTTATTTATTAAGTTTGATTTAGTTGCTAACCTTATGCTCCACTTAGGAGCCTACAACAAGTCACAGTCAAAAGTGAACATTTTTTGCCATAACTATAACATTTTTAACCTTTTTTGTATGACAGTTTTAACTGGACAACATTAACAACCAAAATTAACAAAAAGAGTCAGAAAAAAAACCCTGTAGTGGCAATGTAAGAAAATGACTGTAACTAGTCTGGCCCTAATTCAGGGTCATTGTTTTTTCTGGACTCAAGTGGTGTGCATCTCCTCTCTGACTGCAGCTAAGCTAACTGCTGCACAGTGTTGTGTTGCTAGATATACGATAGTTTTAGGGCCTATACAATATATGATCAAACTTTTTAAAAAGGTCAAATATATGATAGTTTTGGCATTTCCATGCACACACCCCCACCACCACCAAAAAATATGTTTTGATTTACGTGAACACCCACACATCATCAGAAACTGAAGCTTGCTCTTACCCAATCAGCTCATACCGGGGCGGTCACAGCAGCTTTATCACCCTGCCTTGGCGTTATACTGTTCCGCATACATTTAAGGGATGGCTTCAACCTGTTGCTGGGAAGAAAGCTAAAGCACTTTGCCGCCGCTGCAGCATTCAATTGGTATCAGACTTGCAGTTCTAAAAAGACTATTAATTTATTGTAACTGCAACACTGCTGCTGCACGAGGCTACTGTGAGACTGACCGAGACTGCCTGTGATTGCTTTGGGATGGGAAGGGAGCAGGAGAGCCTCACGGTACCACCCACTTCTTGTTGAGGATGATAACTACAGAGCAATCGTGCACTTTCACATCAGTGTCCAAAACACCAGAAAAGTCTTTGATAACACCAGGAAAAGTCGTTAGATGTGTTGCTAGTCGCTTTTGACAAAAAAAGTAATTGAGGGGGGCTGAAAAGTCGTCAGATTTAACAACAAAATCAACAGGCTGGCAACACTGTCAGAGAGAGTCAAGTAGGGGTCTCAGTGCTTAGCCTGATAAGTTAATGTTATAACCAATCAGACGAAGCAGGAACACTGACGTAGCTAAAAACAATCTGTCCAAATCTGCTTTTTTTGGGGGGGGGGTGGAGCTTAAGCAGACATTCATAGCAGAAAAACACATACTTGGGAGTTTGGAATGATTTTGCTCTTGATATGTCTTGTAAATCACAAGAAACATGTTACAGACATGTTAAAAACAGAAAAAAAACTTGATTTTTGCCAGTGTCACTTTAAAACAAATAAAGCAGAGTGATTTCCAATGATTCATCTGAGTGTGGTTATCAGGGAATACAGTAACTCCTGGAATCCCTACTGTTCAATCAAAATGCTCGGTCCGAACTATGTATATTCTACTGTAATACAAGCCAAATATCTCAAAGCTTTGATTACAGAACTACTAACTAAAATGGACATTTTAAATGGTGTGCTTCCATTAGCACACCTGTATCTAGTACACTGTACACTACATACTTACAGTTTTATGTGAGCATATGGAACTGACAAGAAAGTACCATCATACACATTCAAGCAATTCCCCCTTTGGTGTGAATGGAACTTTAAACCATGCCACTGTCGATAACCTAGCCACCTTTTTCTGGCTAAAAATATAGTCTGGTGGCCCCTCCCCTTCTGTCATGTAACTGAGAGAGCTACATTTGACAAGTGAGTCCTCCAAGTACTCAATAGTGCATTGTATGGATCAATGATTAAGAACAAATAAAGTATGCAAGCATATCATTTTAAACACAGTTTGACTTCTAAGTGTTTCTTCCATTTGTTTTCACTAGTAATAGGTTTTGGATACCTTTACAACAATAACCACTAACATATAGAGGGAAATCTCAAGGTTTCTTATCATGACAACACTAATTTTAGACACCCTGGTATCTTTGAACCAAGTTATCCACTAACAGTTATCCTTTTTCACTCTAGGAGAACCAGGTCTTCGTCAAGGGACACTTCAGCTCTCTGATAGCCTCCTTTAGAGACAGCTCAAGCAAACATTGAACAGTCTGTGAATGAATGTTTGTATTTATGTGAGTTTATCTTTGCAACAACCTGATAATTGTAAATAGTGTTCACTTATATAGTGCTTTTTTCTCATCTCTAGATGACCAAAGCGCTTTACAGATCCTACTATCCACCCATTCACACACTGATGATGGTGGAGCTACTATGCACTGGCACTGGCCTGACCCACCAGGAGCAACTGGGGGTTCAGTGTCTTGCTCAAGGACACTTTGACATGCAGACAGAGCGGGAATCGAACCCTTGACCCTCCGATCAGTAGTCAGCCACACTACACCTGCGCCACAGCCACCCCCCAATTAACAGGACCAATCTAAAGGACTGCGAAATGTTTATTCTGACCTTTAACACATTTTTGTTTGATAAATTACTGATAAAATTATTAAGTTAATAATTCTATAGATTCACTGAAAGATAGAACTTGGAGAACTAGCAAAAGTAATCATTTTGAAGAGAAATTCTCATGGAATTGTGCTACTTCTGTAACTCATTTAGTACTTGCTTCACCATGCAGGACTTGAGGAGCATGACTTATCCAGGACTTCGTGGACTGGTGCCATCGGAACTGTCTCCAGATCAATGCGAGGAAAACCAAGGAGCTGGTGGTGGACTACCGCAGGCAAGGACAACCCCTCACAGCACCAGTAAACATACAGGGAACGGACATTGAGATGGTGACGTCCTACAAGTATCTTGGTGTTCATCTGAACAATAAACTAGACTGGTCACACAACACCGACGCACTCTACAAGAAGGGACAGCGCAGGCTGTTCCTACTGAGGAGGCTCAGGTCTTTTGGTGTACAAGGGGCGCTGCTGAAGACATTCTACGACACGGTGGTGGCATCAGCCATCACTTTTGGAGTGGTCTGCTGGGCCAATGGCATTACAGCAGCCGATAGGAAGAGACTGAACAAACTAATCAAGAAAGCTAGCTCTGTCCTGGGACAACGCCTTGACCCAATAGAGGAGATAGGAGAGAGAAGGATGGTGGCTAAACTGTCATCTATGCTGGAGTCCGAGTCCCACCCTATGCAGGACATACTGAATGCACTGAGGAGCTCATTTAGCAGTAGACTATATCATCCTAGGTGCGCAACCGAGAGGTTTCGCAGGTCCTTCCTACCTACGGCTGTCAGACTGTATAACCTAAGCAGGGCTGCTCGCAGAGATAGCAAAAAAAACGTGACGACCTAATAGTATTGAATGCAAATGCAAATGCAAATGCAAAATGAATGCAAATGCAAAATACTCAAATGGTCCCCTCCAGTAAACAACTAGGACAATATCAGTCGCTACAGAGGGTGACAATATGGATGGGTACATATTCGTACTATGTAGGATAACTAAGTAGATGGTTATGCTGTTTATTCCATCTTGCTACAATGCTCCGCACTTTGTATATATATTTATGTGTACGTATGTACATTCACTGCTCTTATTTTTATTTTTCGTATCTTCTTAATCATTGCTCTAAGTGTTGCTATTCCTGTGCTGTTGCAATCCTGGAATTTCCCCACTGTGGGACTAATAAAGGCTTATCTTATCTTATCTTATCTTACGCTAAACTATGCTGGTGGATGCTGGTGGGTGTTCATATTCAATCTTCAAGACAGACACTGTATCTGAATCAAAAGTACTGTTTTGTTCTTAAAAAGATGTATGTCTGCATGTGTGTGCACAATACATTTGTGCAGCAAGCTCCTGATCCCTCAGTGTGGGAATGAAATGAGGCGAAAAGTCGAATGATTCTTTGTGTGACTGTAGAATGGCCGTGAGCTCAGTGGGTGTGTAAAAGGATGAGCCCTGCTTTAAAGACTGGCACTGTCAAAACTTACAAATGATCTGCCATGCCTCATGTACTTATGGTGGCCTCCATAGATCCCGGTATTATTTTGGGCAGGGAAAAAAAATTGGTAATGAAGAACTTAAAAATTAATTTAAGACTTAAAGACACATCTGCAATTTGATGAAAGGCTGCGTTAAACTTCTTCCTCCAATTGAAAAAAATAGACAGCAGCTTCCAGATTTCACTTCAGCATGACAAGTCTCATTTACTTAAAAGCAATGTTACCAAATATGGGTTTTTAGAACATTTTAATACATTCATTAATAGCTTATTAAGTAACTTTAGCAGCAATGTACACAAGTGTTTTGAGGGGCTGTTGCTCTAAGTTGAAAGAAGGGGAAATTTACAAGAAAAGAAATGTGAATTTACAAGAGATAAGTCACAAATTCATGAGAAAAACTGCACATTTACGGGGCAAATGCTCACATACTGTATGTACAAAAACATCACTGGAAATGTTTTAAGAAAACAAGTAATGTATTTAAAAATGCCTGAAATTTGTGATTAACAAAAGTTATACATTTTTGAGAAAAAATTCTAAAAGAAAAGTAGTACATTTAAAAGAAAAAAAATCTATTTTTTTTAAGGAAAATATTAATAGAAAGGCATAAGGAGGGAAAATGTTGATGACAAGTTGCAAAGTTGGAAGAAAAAAGATGAAAGTCATAAATTCAAGTGAAAAAAATGTAAATTAATGAGTGATAAAAGCCTCAAATTTTCATGAAGTCTCAAAATTTTGTGATGAAAAAGTAGAAAGAAAGAAGAAAAATAATTTTAACAAAAATACGACAATGCTCCAGAATCACATAGACACAAAAAAGCAATTTTACTAGTATAAAGATGATCCATTAATGAAAAAAGTCACAACAGTTATTTATTTTCCTCTGGAGAGGTAGCAACAATAGCCCGTACCTGTGCACATCCCTGAACTCTAGCATTTGGACACTTACTTGGTGTCTCACAGTCGAGCCTTGTTATTGAGAAAGTCTCAAGTTTTGCTCCCAGATCGAGTTCATCTTCTGGGTATCCATAATAGAAGCAGAGAATCCTCCCTCCACATTTCCATTGGACTGTGTTATCTGTCTCCACCAAATCTGACCTCACTGTTATTTTGGTTATGGGTCACAAATAGTGCAGCAGTTGTCCCGCCTGGGGATCCTGGGGATTTAATTCTGTAATTTCTCACCTTCGTTCCAAACACTGTACATATAAATCCCAGTTCTCAGTTAAATGAGAACCATGCGACTTGTCTGAACTTGTCTGGACAACTGCGCAGCTTCAAGAAGTGTGGGAATATATAGAAACTTAATTTGTTTCTAAAACGCTGCTGTGAAAACTTAGTGGTGCAGATGCCACATGTCATGCATGGGTTAATGGACCAGGGAATATGGGGATGCACACAAGTGTGTGGGAGTGTTTTGTCTGTATAAACAAACTGAGTGTCACCTCAAGGCAAGGGGCCATTAAGCAGAAAGCCAGTGGAGAAAAGTCATTTCCTCCAGAGCTCTAGGATATCTGAACATCACCTGTTAACCCTGATCTGTGACAACTGCTGGAAATTAGAGGTTGTTAACATGAGGCAGGGAGATAATTTGTGTATGAGAGTCTGTGCTGTGGCTTGCGTTAATAAGCTAGACAAGTTCTCTACAGCCACATACAGACTTCTCCTAATGGCATAACCGATAATCAGAATATTTATTTTTAAACATACTGGGCTTGCATCAAGTTGTTTTAAATAATACAACAATATTTGTGTATTTGTTCTTGAGTTACAAAGAAATACAATATTTTGTTAAGGACTTTTAAACCAAAACTGAACTTTTCTCAGCGATTTATATCTGTAGCTAAAGTAGACCAAGAGCATTTTCACCCATGAAAGTCTGCACCAAGTTCTGGACCAAGGTTCATGTTTTTGTTACATTTTCTACATTTGGTCTAGTTAAGTTTGGCTCCACCCTGCTGGTGAAAACGGAGGGTAATCACTCAATGCGTCTGTGTGTGGATGGTTGTGTGTATGTGTTTGTATCCATCTGTCCGCCTGTCTGTTTCAGCTCCATCCATCCATCCATCTTCTTCCACTTAATCCTTTTCGGGTCGCGGGGGGGCTGGAGCCTATCCCAGCATCTTTGGGCGAGAGGCAGGGTACACCCTGGACAGATCGCCAGTCCATCTCTGGGCCAACACAGAGAGACAGACAACCATTCACTCTCACATTCATACCTAAGGACAATTTAGAATCCCCAGTTTGAGGCCAATTAACCTAACTTGCATGTTTTTGGCATGTGGGAGGAAACTGGAGAAATCCCAGAGTAAACCCAGGTAGACACGGGGAGAACATGCAAACTCCACACAGATCACTGTTGGTCAGGCGCTGGGATCGAACCCAGGATCCTGCTTGCCCAGTCAAAATTAAGTGCAACTAAAGGCTTGTATCATTGTATTGCCATATTTTCTCAACTTTTAATTTGCCAGAATTCTGAGATAAGGCTTCGTTTATGAAATAAACACAAATTTAACTCACCTTTACCGTCAATGGGGCCAGGGAAAAGGTATTGTAATAACTATGCCGGGCCACTAGAGGCAGCAGTGCAACTTTTTTTTTTACAGCACAACGCAGCACGTGGAGCTGAACTGTTATAAAATAGCGGTTACTGAAAACAAACATGTATTCAGCAACTACACCATTAATTCATCACATTGATTGTTTTCACACTGGTTTTGCTGTTTAGTATTGCTGAGGAAGGACGAGGTAAAACTTGTTAAAAACTCGCTAAAAACTACAAGTCCCAACATTCCTCATCCACAAACGGTTGCAGTGAACTGCGCATGCACCTGGAAACTTCCGCCAGAGGGAAGTACTGAGCAATCCGCCAATACTGGGTGAACACGTCCGTCTTTTTGCCCATCTGTTTTCTTCCTCTGCCACTAAACAGCAAAAGCTCCTGTTTGTCTTGATTGTCATTGTATTCACGTACCTCCATCACTTCCGCCATTTAAAACATCTGCCACCATGCTCTTCGTTTGTGCTTGGATTGCAGCTGTTCAAATCAGTTTGTTGGCTCTTGGCTGCTGCTGACAGTACGGGCATGTGAACTGCAGATCATTTTCACTGCGCATGCATGTACTCCAAAACTACCGGATGGATTTGGATCATATTTTTACCAGAGATAGTCCTTGGGCTAGAGAGGAATCCATAACATTTTGGTGATGATCCGAGAATGCATACCTCCACCAAGGCTCTTACCTTCTCACAGTGTGTTAGCAAGAATACTCCAAAACTACTGGATGGAGTTGGGTGAAATTTTTTTTTACCAGAGGTGGTCCTTGGGCTAGAGAGGAACCCATAACATTTTGGTGATGATCCGAGAATGCATACCTCCACCAACGCTCTGGCAGTGAGGCATCAGCACCTTGGTGCTTTCATTTTCCAAGTGAACCAAACAACTTTATGTGATGCATCTACATTGTGTTGTCATGACTACATTTGTCTTGTTAGCACAGACCGGTTGCTAGCAAACATGCTACTCACCCTCCAAGGTGTTTTCTGGAGCTCTCAGCACATCAGTAACTACACTTTAAGATGAAACAAGGGAAGCCTTCATCATATTAAGAGGTGAATTAGTTTAGTACGTCTAGAATGTTATCCAGGTATTTATTTAGTGCTTCATTTTCCCTTCTTACGGCTGACTTCCTGTGTTTGGTCCAAAAGTCCAAAGCTTTCTGAAAATTGCTTTCACACTCTAAACAAACTGGACCAAGGTTCACTTTGATCTGGCCCAAGACCACGTATTTTTGCCAGACCAAATTTCAGCTCTGTGCTTCGAACCATGGTTTGGGGGAGGTTTCACACCTAAAATTTTAGTCCCAATAAAACCAAAATGTCATTAAGTCTGGGCTAAATGAGTTAGGTGTGAAAGAACCCTAATTGTGTAAGGCTCTGGCTCTGTAACAAAGAATCTTTTCCACACTCAGCAACCAACTGTCTTGCTGTGTTCGAAATGTTCACTCCCTCCCCATATAGTGAACTATATAGTGAATCAGCCATTTTGTAGTGCTGTTCGATATCTTAACTGAAAATTTCATTCACTATATAGTACACTCAAAATATCCCATAATGCATTTTGAAAAGTAATGTACAACGGATGGTCACTAAATTAGGCAATATATCCCATATTGCAATGCGCAGCTAACAGCAGTGAGAGGAGACCTTGACATCACAACATACACTACCTTAAGGTATTTATATTTATTAATTCAGCAAAAATGATTGGATTTAATACATATTTACTACAAATTACATGCAGAAATTCATTTTTTTTACCACCATTAGTCTGTTATTTTTTACTGTCTCACCATGATGACGTCATTAACTGCACCATGAAAACAAGCCTAGTAGTGTACAAAAGCTGTTAATTTTATTGTTTTGTTGAGTTTACTATATAGTCCACTATATCTAAATTCACTATATAGCGAGTAGGGAGGAAGGGAGGGAGTGAAAATTCCAAACACAGCCTCTGTCTGCAGACATTGAATTGGGTGCAAGACATCCCTTTTAGATAAGAAATGATAGTGTTAAATTCAAATACATATAGAGCAAAATTTGCTAATGTACAATAAAATCTGTAACATGTTTGTAAACTTGAAGGAATATGTTGTTAACTGTAACACAAAAATATTAAAGATGTTAAATGTTTGTTTTGAAATCCATTCATATTTCTCTGTTTAGATCAGGGGTGTCCAATCATGTGCCATGGAGGGCCAAGACCCTGCATGCTTTACCTCCAACCAGTGTCTTCAACAGGAGATTCCATTGAATTTCTTCCCACTGATTGCTGATTAGTGAAAACACCTGCTGAAGAGACTGGGTAGAAGACAAAACCTGCAGGGTCTTGGCCCTCCATGCCACATGATTGGACACCCCTGGTTTAGATCAACATTTTGATTTTGATGTTTGTGCTCCTTTTTAGACACCACACTGATCGTACCAGTCTTGGTGCAGGTTTGGAGACAGTTCTACCTCCGCACTTTCAGAGAACAAGCCCACATTTATATCATCATCATGATTACATATTGTTAAAATGTAAAAGTTGTAAGTGTAATATCCAGGGCAAGAAAATTGAATCCCTCAGGGAACATGTTGGTGGAAAGAGAGACACCTGCAAATCCTGAAGACTTTAATTAAGACCACCCATCGCCTTTCTGAATTTGTGTACAGTATGTGAGCACTTACCCACAGGGACATAATTCTGACATACTACTTTAACAATCTAGCTTGAAAATTCAACCTAAAATTGCCAATACATATTTTGTTCATTATTTCACACTAGAAACTTCCTTCCTGGCTCTGGTTCTCTAAAATTAATTTGAACTTGCATGTTTGCCAGAATCTGGTGTGAATGGAATGGTCCATAATTACACAGATTTACAACAGGACCATCCCACAACCACAATTATTGTATTCAAGGAAGTCATGGCTAGCTGCAGCTGTTAAGATTAAGAAAGCAAGGAGCCAAGAGCTATTTTTTTTTAGATTATCCTCCAAAAGAAGATGCTCTGTATGATTGTTTCTTTTTTTTTATTAGCCTTCCCCCAGCCTCCCTGGGAAGGTCTATGCCAAGGTACTGGAGAGGAGAGTCCAGCCATTGGTCGAACCTCGAATTCAGGAGGATCAATGTTGTTTTCGTCCTGGTTGTGGCACATCGGACCAGCTCTTTACCCTCTTGAGAATTCTCGAGGGTTCATGGGAGTTTGCCCAACCAGTTTACATGTGTTTTGTGGACTTGGAGAAGGCATTTGACCGCGTCCCTTGTGGTTTTTTGTGGGGGGTGCTTTGGGAGGATGGGGTATCAGGCTTGTTGTTACGAGCTATTCGGTCTCTGTACGACCATTGTGAGAGTTTGGTTCGTATTGCCAACACTCGATCGGACTCAATCCCAGTGAAAGCTGGACTCTGCCAGGGCTGCCCTTTGTCACTGATCCTGTTCATAATTTTTATGGACAGGATTTCTAGGCACAGCCAGGGAATGGAGGGTGTCATGCTTGGTGACCACAGGATCTCATCTCTGTTGTTTGCAGATGATGTTGTCCTGTTGGCTTCATCCAGCAATGACCTACAGTTCTTGCTGGGATGGTTTGCCACTGAGTGTGAAGCAGCTGGGATGAGAATCAACACCTCCAAGTCCGAGTCCATGGTCCTCAGCCGGAAAAAGGTGGATTGTCCTCTCTGGGTTGGGGACAGGCTCCTGCCCCAAGTGGAGGAGTATAAGTATCTTGGGGTCTTATTCACGAGTGAAGGGAGAATGGAGCGAGAGATTGACAGATGGATCGGAGCAGCATCTGCAGTAATGCGGACGTTGTACCGGTCTGTTGTGGTGAAGAGGAAGCTGAGCTCTAAGGCAAAGCTGTCGATTTACCAGTCAATCTACGTTCCTACTCTCACCTATGGTCACGAGCTTTGGGTAATGATCGAAAGAACAAGATCGCGGAT
This sequence comes from Pholidichthys leucotaenia, assembly GCA_020510985.1. Lineage (NCBI taxonomy): Eukaryota > Metazoa > Chordata > Actinopteri > Cichliformes > Pholidichthyidae > Pholidichthys > Pholidichthys leucotaenia. The sequence goes on from CM035840.1 coordinate 66,819,191, forward strand.
ACAAGCGGCTGAAATGAGCTTTCTCCGTAGGATTGCTGGACTCACCCTCAGAGATAGGGTGAGGAGCTCAGTCATCCGGGAGATGCTCAGAGTAGAACCGCTGCTCCTCCACATTGAAAGGAGCCAGTTGAGGTGGTATGGGCATCTGATCAGGATGGCTCCTAGACGCCTCCCACTTGAGGTGTTTCAGGCACGTCCCACTGGGAGGAGACCCCGAGGCAGACCCAGGACTCGGTGGAGAGACTATGTCTCCTAGCTGGTCTGGGAACGCCTTGGTATCCTCTGAAGAGCTGGAGCAGGTGGCTGGGGAGAGGAAAGTCTGGGCTTCTCTGCTTGAACTGCTGCCTCGGCGACCCGGACCTCCGGAAAAGCGTTAGAAGATTGATGGATGGATGGATAGCAAGTAGTATGACCTATGTGCACATTTTGACATAAAGCAAATTCTGGTCGTCATGGAAAAATGGCATAAAGAAACATGGTGAAGGGTGACAACTATAATGTATTTAAAGCAGAAACTCCTCACCTTTCGCATATCCCTAAAGGGCCATCTACACCAGGCATTACAGTAGTGTGGACACTGCCATCCACTTGAGTTTGAACGTGTCATGAATCACCCTTTTTAAGGGCAGGCAGAAGGCACCAAACGCACACTGTGAGTTTGCAACATTTATTAACAGAAAGACGAACACTACACAAAAACACTACACTTACATGTAAAGAAATGATGAAGGACGCTGGAGGAGAACGGGGCTCACAACCAGTGAGCTTTCAGAGAGAGCAGACGCTTTTTTTCCCCCTCTCCTCCCTCCTATTCCCTTACTGATCCCAGCTTGCTGTGTTCTGTCTGTGTCACTCTTCTTCTGGCTGAATCTTATTCCAAATGGAAAATTATGGATTTGGTGGGCTTTAAATGCGATTGACACCACTTCAAAAGAAGATCGGGCCAGGGGGAGCCCAAGTGGGGGACTCATGGACAATTGGGAACTCATGTGTCTGTGTGATTCGACTGAGATGCGGAAGACATCTATCTGTTTGGCTTATGATCACAGGATTTCTACTTTGGCTCTGGAGTTTCCTGATGTATCAGAAATTAAAGAAGTTGGGAGAGCTGATCAAAATGCGGACCCGGCAAAGCTCCTTCAACAACAATTCGACCAGTTGATTTTAAAGCCTGTATATGGAAATTATGAAGCACGGAATCGCAAGAGAGATGAAAATTCTATGCTCTGAGTGAACTGTGCCTTTAGACCTTGATTCGGCGCCCTGAAGGTTACTCTCCTCCTGGATGAAGACAAAGCAGAAGAGAGTTTTGGCTTCTCTTTAACCCAAACAATCAACAAACAGTTGCTGTTGTTCAGCAGACTGAGCTCTTCAAGGACAGCGTTATCATGTGTCTAATACAGAACTTTGCCATCTGGCATGCACGAAGAGAGATAGACTCTTGGACATGCTTATCTGTGTTTAGAATACATGAACATAACATCCATCCGTTGCCAGGAGGCGCTCCTTTGTCGTTCACCAGCAACTGATACATCCACACTGCATTCATACTGATTATATGCTGACTACACACACTGGTCTCTCTCGCTCCTTTGTTATTGTGTGATCTGTTGTCTGCTAATTGTGCATTTGAGGGTTTTTTTTCTATGTAATCACAATTTTGCTCATAACAAGCTTTATTTTGATTAACTATGTTTTTTTTTCTCTCTGCCCATTGTGTCATTCCCCCCCCCATTCCCCTCTTTACCCTTCACTGCATGACAGGCGCCTTCATGGCTGCCGCGTCATTGGGATGCGCTTATAGAGCGCGCCCAATGTCAAGTCAAATTCCTCGTATGTTTATTTTGTAAACATGCTTGGCAATAAAGTGATTCTGATTCTGATTCTGAGAAGAGCAGCCTGGATGGAACACTGGCTGAGGTGTGCGGGAACGCCGGGAAAAAAGAGACTAAACCAGCTGGAGTCCCACCCGAAAAAAGCCGGGGCTCACAGCTGGCCAAGGAAGGGAAAAACGGGAGAAAAGGAATAATACTTGGATGGAATGCACCCGTTCACCTCTGCTGAAAAAAACAGTCTCACTTACAGTATAACTGGTTCCTCTGAGGAGGCTAACAGTAGGACACGGCAACGGGGGAAACGTTGCCATATCCTTAAATAGGTAAATGGGAATGAAAGAACGAATGACAGGTGTGAATACATGAGTAAGGAAGTAAACATAATCAGTGACAACTGTACAGCCCGAGAAACAGGGTTTGATAGCCAGAAGCTGCACGGCGCTGTCAAAATAAAAGTACAGACCGGAACCTAAATAATGATACTGGAGAGAGAGGAATAATCAGGCATGGCGGTCCGGAGCAGAGCAGACTTTATTAATCTCTCTCTAACATTAACAAGAATCAGAAGCCTAAAAACCAGGTTGCGGACACCTCTCTTTTTATACCATACAACTCGCCCTGTGACCTGTGGTGTTTGCATTAACATGAGTCCATTTACCATGACAGTTCCTTTGTCACTGTTTGCATTAACACACATACATCCCCCATGACAATTCCCTTTGTCACCCAGCCTGTCGGCGCATTATTATGCAGACCGCAGGAGAATGCATATTCTCATGCGAAAACCATAGACTGTCTCTTGACCATATCCGTTTCTCCTCTCTTATGCATCTCCTCCTCCTGCCGTGCCATTCAGTCTGAGTGGAGAACGTACTGACTGGGTCCCCCACACCACCCCCTCCAGAAACTCAGACTGAGCCTTAACCCTCATGTCCTGTGGGCTTCACCCTATGTCTATAGTGGCTGTAACAGGGGGTCGCTGGCTCCGAGGCGCTGCTGTGCCGGTGGGGTGCTCTTGGAGGTGCGTCTGTCTGTGGGGGGACATTGGGGGGGGGGGACATCTTCAGCATGCCATTGTGACTGATCTGACAAGTCATTTACCTGGGGAGTTCTCAGTGGAGGTCGTCTGCGCTGAGGAGCTCGGGCCAACACCACCTGCTCGTCTGCTAAAATGAAGGCGGGCTTAAGCCTGTGTATACAGATTGTTTCTCTGCATCCCCCCAAAGTCTAACACAAAATGCTTCTCCCCAGGTTCCAGCACTCTGAACGAGCCGTCATAGGGCGGGCGCAACGGGGTTCGGTGGGCATCGTGCCTGACAAACACTAATGACGCGTCCTTCAAGGTCTTCGGCACAAAAGCGTGGGGAAAACAGTGGTGGGCCGGGCCGGGTACCGTCGCTGCCTCTGCGCTATGCAATGAAAGCGGGGATGGATCAGTGTTTGACGCGGGGTTGTCCGGCAAAAATTCTCTGAGGAGCTGCAGCGGCTGGGAAAACACCAGCTCTGCTGGGGAGGCCGCCAAATCCTCCTTTGGTGCTGAATGCAACCCTAATAGAACCCACGGCAACCGGTCCACCCAATTTGCATCCGTAAGTGAAGCCCTGAGCGCTGCTTTAAGTGACCTATGGAAACGCTCGCATAACCCTTTGGCCTGGGGGTTGTACGCGGTCGTGAGATGAATTGTGATGCCCAGGCTCCGGGCCATCATGGACCAGAGGTCGGAAACGAACTGCGGGCCGTGGTCGGACGTGATATGCGAAGGGGTGCCGAAACGTGCCCCCCATGTCGTCAAAAAATTGCGTGCAACTTCTGCGGACGCGGTAGAAGCTAGCGGGACTGCCTCGGGCCAGCGTGTGGTGCGGTCCACCACTGTCAGGAGGTGCATGAACCCCTGCGATGGCGGGAGGGGGGCCCATGAGGTCCATGTAAACGTGGTCGAACCTCTTAGCCGGGACATGGAACGGCTCAAGGGGGGCCTTTGTGTGTCTGTGCACCTTGGCTCGTTGGCACGCTACGCAGGCTACAGTCCACTTTTTCACCTGTTTATGCAGGCTTGGCCAGGCGAACTTTGCTCCCACCATTTTGACTGGCATGCGCACTCCTGGGTGCGCCAGGGAGTGAACCGACTCAAAAATGCGGTGGCGCCAAGTGTGTGGGACCACCAGGCATGGGCGGCCTGTGGAGACGTCACAGATTGGGGGGGCACCCCGTCTTACAGTACTCTGCTCTCCAGCCTTAACCCTGTTGGTCCAGACTGGAGCATGCAAACGTCCGCATCGCCGATCTGCTTAGCGGCCATGGCCATGTAATCTATCCCTACGTAGACTGGGGCCACTAATGCGTGCGAGAGGCAGTCTGCCACCACGTTGACTTTACCGGCCACATGCTGAATGTCGGTTGTAAACTCCGAGATCGCGGCCAGCTGTCTCTGCTGCCGGGCCGACTATAGTTCCGAAACCTTGGCCATTGCATACGTTAGTGGCTTGTGGTCCACAAACACAGTGAAGGTGCGCCCTTCCAGTCAGAACTGGAAGTGGCGTACGGTCAGGTGGAGAGCCAGTAACTCCCTGTCGAACACGCTGTATTTACACTCATTGTCGCACAAAGACCTGCTAAAAAAGGCGAGCGGCTGCCAAGAACCGGCGACACACTGCTCCACGATGACCCCTATGGCCACGTCCGATGCGTCGGTAGTGAGCGCTATCCGAGCCGCCGGGTCCGGGTGCGCCAGTAGTGCGGCGTTTGCTAGAGCTGTTTTAACCTCGGAAAACGCCTGCTGTCACTCAGGAGTCCAGTCGACTCTATCCGCTGGTTTCTGTTTCTTAAGCGTGGTGTACAATGGCTGCATGAGCTGGGCTGCACGGGGGGGGAAACGGTTGTAGAAGTTAACCATCCCCAAAAACTCCTGCAGCGTTCTGACCGTCTGAGGCCAGGGAAAATCTGCCACTGCGCACACTTTGTCCGGTTAGGGTATCGTGCCCTCCGGTAAGATGCGGTGGTCCAAAAAACTGATTCCCGTCACCCCGAACTGGCACCTCGCCGGGTTGATTATTAACCCGTGCTCCTCCAACCTCTGGAAAACTGTCCCGAGGTGGGCTACGTGTTCGTCTTCGGATGCGCTGGCCACCAGGATGTCACCCAGGTAGACGAACACAAACGGCAGATCGCACAACACCGCATTCATCATGCGTTGGAATGTCTGCACCGCACCTTTTAACCCGAAAGGCATGCGTAAGAACTCAAAAAGACCAAACGGGGTAATTACTACTGTTTTAGGTATGTCCTCAGCGCACACCGGGACCTGGTGGTAACCGCGGACCAGGTCTATCTTGGAAAAAATGCGTGCCCCGGTGAGGTGAATGGAAAAATCCTGAATATGGGGGACTGGGTAGCGATCGCGCGCTGTGGCGTTGTTTAATCTGCAGAAATCTCCGCATGGCTGCCACGATCCCTCGGCTTTAGGCACAATATGTAGCGGGGATGCCCATGGGCTGTTTGAGCACCTGATGATGCCCAACTTTTCCAAGTTGGCAAACTCCTTGCACGCACTGGCCAGTTTAGTTGTGTCGAGCACCTGAATTGGCACAGTGGCACGCATCAGCGTGCGTCTTCTCCAAAACGGTGGTGGTAGAAGCAGAGTGTATCTCTCCGGTGCTTCTTGGCCTCCGCTGCAGCCACGGTCGTTGGCTCCTTGCCTCCGCTGGCCGTCTCGCTGGGTTCCGATGCCGCTGCGTTCACAGCGAAGACTCTGGTGGTGAGGATAATCCTATCTGCCTCTTGTGCTAGCGCCGGTAATTGTGTGTGGCCAGCAGCGGCGAATTGGCAAGGACTGCTCTGGCTACTGTCGGGAGGTTCTGGAGGAAAAGGTGAGCAAAGAGGAAATGCCCGTCACCTGTACCCATCAACGCCAACATCTTCTCCATTAATTCGACCGCAGACCCGTCTCCCAACTCGGAGCGCATCAGGAGCCTTTCCACTCTCTCGCAGTCCGAGAGGGTGTAGCGCCAGGTCAGCGCGGTTTTGAGGGCGTCGTATTTGTCATGGGCTGGGGGCTGTTGGAGCATGCTCACCACCTGCTGTGTTGGGCGTGTGTCCAGTGCTGCAACCACATAGTAGCATTTGGTGTCATCCGCCGTCACTCCCCGGAGCGCAAACTGGGCCTCGGTGTGGAGGAACCAAGACTTCGGGTCATGTAGCCAAAAGTCTGGGAGTTTGACTGAAACGGCGCAGGCAGTGCTGGCACCTCCAGTCCGGGTCGTCTCTGGGGTTTTCGCCTCAAGTTCCATTGTGTGTCAAGGGTCACCAGTGTAGAGAGAGGAACAATCATGTAAGGCGGTCCAGAGCAGAGCAAACTTTATTAATCTCTCTCTAACATTAACAAGAATCAGAAGCCTAAAAACCAGGTCGCGGACACCTCTCTTTTTATACCATACAACTCGCCCTGCGACCTGTGGTGTTTGCATTAACATGAATACATTTACCATGACAATTCCCTTTGTCACTGTTTGCATTTACACATGTATTGTGTGTGTGTTAATGCAAACAGTGACAAAGGGAATTGTCACTGTGGGCGGCGTGGTGGAGGAGTGGTTAGCAATGCGGCAGCACAGCAACTCACCCTTGGCCGGGGGATCCTGGGTTCCATCCCAGCCCCCCGACCAACAGTGATCTGTGTGGAGTTTGCATGTACTCCCCGTGTCTGCGTGGGTTTACTCCGGGATTTCTCCGGTTTCCTCCCACATGCCAAAAACATGCAAGTTAGGTTAATTGGCATCAAAAAAGCTGGGGATTCTAAATTGTCCTTAGGTATGACTGTGAGAGTGAATGGTTGTCTGTCTCTCTGTGTTGGCCCTGCGATGGACTGGCGATCTGCCCAGGGTGTACCCTGCCTCTCGCCCAAAGACGCTGGGATAGGCTCCAGCCCCCCTGCGACCCGAAAAGGATTAAGCGGAAGAAGATGAATGAATGAATGAATGAATGAATGAATGAATGAATGCATTAACACACATACATCCCCCATGACAATTCCCTTTGTTACCCAGCCTGTCGGCGCATTATTATGCAGACCGCAGGAGAATGCATATTCTCATGTGAAAACCATAGACTGCCTTGCATATCTGTTTCTCCTCTCTTATGCATCTCCTCCTGCCATGCCATTCAGTCTGAGTGGAGAATGTACTGACTGGGTCCCCCACAATACAAGAATAAAATAACACAACCCCAAAAGATGCAAATAATACCATAAACACAAAATGATTCACAATAAATAGACAGGACTATTAAGACAAAACTAAGAATACAGACAACTCATAAATAAGCAGAGCCCATAAACAGCAGACCATAATAACAAAAACTTAAACAAAGAAGCAAACAAACAGAAAAGGACTTAACTCGAACTGGAGGCTGAGCACAGCACCCACCCGTGCTCAGGAACATGACTGCCCCCCCCCGCAAGGGTGGAGACCAGACACCCTGATGTAACATCAAAAAAAAAAAGAAAAAAAAAGAGGACCCACCCACAAAGAAGCTCCCCCCAACAAGAAAAAACAACCCACCCCGAGCGGTAGGAGGGGGAACCATGGCACGGAGGGACCGAAACCAACCAGAAAACAAAAAAAAAGAAACAACTCATGGCCCACAACACTGTGCAGCAGGAGGCAGTAGAACACTAAAGAAACAAAGGGGAAATTAACACAGTTCCAGTGGTCTGCTAGAGTCCAACGACCACCCAGTCACAGGTTGGAAAGTGTCGGGTGGCCTCCCAAAGTCTCTAAGCCACCCAAGCAAAGGACAATCTGCCAGGTGGCCTCCCAGCATCCCTGAACCAACGAACTGTAGAACATGACACGTCCCCACCTGGAGGCGGCAGCTGAAATACGTGCTCTCTGTGGGCTACAGGGGCTGAGGCATGGGTCAAGTGGATTCGTAGCAGGAGAGCGTTGACCCCTGAAGAGAAATGCTGGCCAGTTGCAACCTCAGATGGCGATGGTAGCTGACTAGCAAACAGACCAGGTGAATGGATGGCTGACCAAGGTGGCTGACCAGCAAATGGACCAGATGAGGGGGAAGGCTGCTCAGTGGAGACCTCAGGCGAAGGCGGGGAACCCACAACGACCTCAGGCAGAGGCAAAGGACCTACGGCGACCTCGGGCGGAGGCAGAGGACCCACAGCGACCTCTGACAGAGATGGAGGACCCATGGCGACCTCTGACAGAGATGGAGGACCCACGGCAACCTCTGACGGAGATGGAGGACCTACAGTGACCTCTGGCGGAGATGGAGGGTCAGAAAGAGAGGAAACAGACACGGGTTCAGAGTCACCAGCAGCAATGGAGCTCGGCAAGGAGAACTCATGTGCAGTTGGCGGCTGCAACTGGTCCTCCCTACCAAGAGCCAAGCAAGATCTCTCTAATACTGTTATAGTGAAAACGAAAACAAGAACTTGCCCGAGCTCAAGCTCCACCACCGTCCAGGACTCCGGCAAATCAGGCTGGGATGTCTCGACTCCGGTCATCTGGCGCTCCGGCCCTGGCATGGTCACCTCCGACAGGGAAGAAAAAAGAAGCACCGGAACATTACCAGCAGCAGTGGAGCCCGGCAAGGACAGCTCAGGAGCAGAGGACATCTGCAGCTGATTCTCCTCACCATGAGCCAGACAAAACTTCTCTAGATCTGCTGGTATTAACACAGAACAGAGTACTTGCCTGGACTCGAGCTCCACCTCTGTCCAGGACTCCGGTGACACAGGCTGGGAAGTCTTGAATCCATTCCTCCAGGCATCTACTCCCGACACGGCCACCTCGGATGGGAAGGAGGAGATGAACACCAGAACACTATTACTGGCAGCAGTGGAGCCCAGTGAGGAGAACTCAGGAGCTGAGGACATCGGCAGCTGATTCTCCTCACCATGAGCCAGACAAAACTTCTCTAGATCTGCTGGTATTAACACAGAACAGAGTACTTGCCTGGACTCGAGCTCCACCACCATCCAGGAGTCCGGCGACACAGGCTGGGACGTCTTGAATCCGTTCCTCCGGGCATCTACTCCTAACACGGCCACCTCGGATGGGAAGGAGAAGATGAACACTGGAACACTATTACTAGCAGCAATGGAGCCCGGCGAGGAGAACTCAGGAACTGAGGACATCTGCAGCTGACTCTCCCTGCCACAAGCAAGAAAAGATTTCTCTAAGGCTAATAATGCAGTGACTGAACAAAGAACTTGCCTTAACTCGAGCTCCACCGCCATTCAGGACTCCGGTGACTCTGCTGCGACGACCCCAGTAGCAAGCATGATGGTGGATGCAGCCCAAGGACCTCCAGGTTCAGGTTACTTTATTTGTACCCGTAGGTAGATTTGTTATAAACAAATTGTTATAAATGCCACGCTCCAGGCGTGGCAACCGACACAAGTGGAACTCCCGGCGTGGCGGGTGAAGCTGGAGGTTACCTCACTGATGATGCCGGCTCCCATGCTGCTGAAACCAGTCGACACACTCCTGTCGGCTCAAGTTTCAGGATGCAGGTAAAGTTCTCCTCCCATCTAGGATGTGGCTGCGGGGCTGGAACAGAATCTTCCATGGCCGCAGGCTCCTCTGTCGTCCGGTGGCTCCATCCCAGGACCGGCGGACACTCAGGGAACACAGGAGGAGACATGGGAGAGGCAGGCGAGGAACTGGTGGCAGCAGCAGGCAGTGAGGACTCAGCTAACGTGGGCTGCAGATGCCGAGCCTCACCACCTGGAATAAGGCAAGACATTTTATTTTTATGTGCAGGAAAATGAAACACACTTGCCTTATCTCCTGGGGCACGATGGGGTCTGCTGCTGAATGACCTCCAGACGTGGCGGCCGACATTGGTAGAGCTCCTGGCATGGTGGCTGATGCTGGAGGTTGCCTCACCGCTGGCGCAGAGACCCGTGCAGGTGAAGTCAGGGGACACTATTTTGTTGGCTCAGTCTTCAGGGCACAGGGGACGCTCCTCTCCTGTCCAGGACATGGCTGCGGGGCAGAACAGAATCTTCCAGAGCCGCAGGTCCCTCCGTCGTCCGGCGGCTCTCTCTTGGGACCGGCGGGCATTCGGGGAAAACAGGAGGAGACACAGGAGTAGCAGGTGAGGATAAGATAGCAGCAGCAGATGGTGAGGACTCAGCTAAATTAGGCTGCTGCTGACCCTCATCACCGGGAATAAGACAAGGCAATTCATCTGCAGTTATTTGAGAATGAAAATGTACTTACCTTATCTCCTGGGGGGTGATGGTAACTGCTGCTGAAAGCCCAGATAACTCCCTCTCTGTGGCTGCGGCGGGCGGGGCGCCCATGGAGACTCTTCCCTGAAAGGACAAAACAACACAGAGTAAAATGTATAGAACAAAATGATGCTGTTGTTGTCAAGTACTGTACATTTCGGAAATCTATCTATCTATCTATCTATCTATCTATCTATCTATCTATCTATCTATCTATCTACAGTGGTGTGAAAAAGTGTTTGCCCCCTTCCTGATTTCTCATTTTCTGTATGTTTGTCACACTTAAATGTTTCAGATCATCAAACAAGTTTAAATATTAGACAACGATAACACAAGTAAGCACAAAATGCAGATTTTAGGTGGTGTTTATTATTAAGGGAAAAAAATCCAAACCTACGTGGCCCTGTGTGAAAAAGTGATTGCCCCCTGTTAAAACATAAATTAACTGTGGTTTATCACATCTTTGGAAAGCTGACTTCAATTTCTCCAACCACACCCAGGCCTGATTTTTCAATTCAATTCAATTCAATTCAACTTTATTTATATAGCGCCATTTCACAACAACAGTCATCAGGCTGCTATGCCTGTTCTCCATCAAGAAATCACTTAAAATAGGACCTGCCTGACAAAGTGAAGTAAGCCAAAACATCCTCAAAAGCTAGACATCATCCAAAGAAATTCAGGAACAAATGAGAAATAAAGTAATTGAGATCTATCAGTCTGGAAAAGTTTATAAAGCCATTTCTAAAGCTTTGGGACTCCAGTGAACCACAGTGAGAGCCATTCTCCACAAATGGCAAAAACACGGAACAGTGGTGAACCTTCCCAGGAGTGGCTGGCCAACCAAAATTACCCCAAGAGCACAGCGACGACTCATCCAAGAGGTCACAAAAGACCCCACAACAACGTCCAAAGAACTGCAGGCCTCACTTGCCTAAGTTAAGGTCAGTGTTCATGACTCCACCATAAGAAATAAACTGGACAAAAATGGCCTGCATGGCAGAGTTCCAAGACAAAAACCACTGCTGAGCAAAAAGAACATAAAGGACATAAATATTAAATCTGAAGAACTACCACTCACTTCAAGCCCCAGCTGTTAATATCCTACAGGCAGCTGTCTCTGGCATCTCCTGTGATCATTATCACTGTCAGATTAGTCTACTATGTGACAGGAGAATATGCACAGCTCTACAGTTGAAATGGTCAGGATTTTCCCATCTGGTCATACTTCAAGTAAAATATGATGATTGTCTGTGAGTTGTGTGGCATCCCATCATGAAAAGTGTCCATATCAGGTGGTAGACTGATAACCTTTGGGGAACATGTGATAGTAAACGATATCAAAATATTTCTTATTGTCAACTGGGTTAACACCAAAGCTGGAACTATAAAAATTAGTTATCTGAGTTATGAGTCCTCTCCAATCTGTTGCACTACATGGAAATTTGTGATTCCTTTCATTCCTGCATCCTGGAGTAGACAAATGCACTATTTAGGAAAAACAAAGTCAACGCTGTTAAGGACAGATGCCAAACCAAATCAGCACACACTATTTCTGTTGTGTAGGGTGCCTAAATCATTGCCTGCCGACAACTGCAGAAATACATTTCTCCATGAAACCTAATCACTCAGACAGTCACATGATTTGTATGGCAAACTCCGTGTTGTAAGTGGGGTTACGGGCGTGAAAACAGTTGCATAGCTTCTGTTTAGATCATCGTCCACTCTGCAAAACGTTTACGAGGGTGATGTCTTATTTCAGTTTATGACCCCCCCAAATGGATGATCTTTTTAAAAGACAATTTTGGCATTAAACATGATCTGACTTTGCGTGGTGGTATGATTTTACTTCTCATTTTAGTGTAATTGATACAATCATGTGAGGCATTAAATTTGGCTTTTATGATGCTCAACCTTCCTCTTCGTTCCCTAAGACAAGAGAAATTTAGAGTGAGATCTATTTTCCTTGCAGCTCCTGTTAGCAGCTGGAATGTACAAGTAAATAAAAAAATATAGTTGAAGGACTTTGTAAGAATGCATATTTAGAATCAGGATGTGCATAGTCTAGTATAGAACACCCCATCTTAGCTATACGGGGGGGAGGCTGAAAAGTTCATTGGCTGACAATGATGGATTTGAGTGGTCAAATTTGACCAAATGTGGTTTATTGTACCTATGCTCTTGACAGTTCTCTCACTCTCAGCTCTGCTCTGCCTTCTTGTTCCTCGGCCACTGAAGCACAAATACTACTGGCTCAACACCTATGAGCATAACTCCTTCTTAGTCAGCCTATGAACTTTTCAGCTCCCCCTCGTAGACAGATGAAACTTAATCAACTGGCTCAGATCACTCCAGTCTTTGGTCACCTTATTGTATGTTTTCACGTAGACTCTTCCCCGTTGCTCCTCTTTAGAAGTTACTGAGAACCATTTTCACTGCTGTGTTTTCAGTCTTAGAATAAGTAAGTCTGTAAGTGTTGCTCTATATAGAGGCATAAGTCTTCCTTTTTGAGCCACAAAGCATGCCTTTTCTTGTAATGTAATGATCTCAGCAGCACAACTATAAACACACTGACCCTGCCTTGAAAGGAAGATGTCAAAATAGAGGATCTGTGCCGTTGAAAGCAGCAAGACCTCATTTATTTACCCAATGTCTTCATAATAATCACCACAGTGGAAAATTAAACATTTTATTGTTTGATTCCTTTCAGCAAACAAGAATCCTTTTGTTTTCTGTCAACCTTTTTTTCACCATTTTTTTCAGCAATATGATGATTCCTGAATGAAACGGTGCTTTGGCGAGTGGTGAGAGAGTGTGCTTTTATATTATTTTACAGCCATCTACTGGGTTAGCGCTTACAATGAGTTACTCAATGGGAGCAGGAAAAGGTTTTGACAGACCACCATGTTTAAATAGCACTAAGAAGTCCACAGCTTATGGAACTTTATTGTGGTGGGCGGAAGCCTGTTAAAGAGGCGGCGGGGGGGGGGGGGGGGGGGGGGGGGGCTTAATCTGTTGTGCAAACCAACACAGGTCTCAGGTGGCCGAGTTCCTTGATCACTCCACCATGACAGCCACCTGAATGGTCAAAAGTGGGGGATGCTGGGAGCAGAGGTTGGAATCCTAATGGGAGATATCCATTAGATCATTTATAATTAAGCATAAATATAATCAAGAGGTGTCACTAGAGATTAATTAAGCATTTGAGCTGAAAAACTGGCATCTCCAACAACAATGTCATAGCCTGGATATTCAGATTTGAACAGCTTACAGCCTGTCCCATAAAGGTTTGCCTTGTTTTGTGCTGATGGAAATGACTTTCTAGAACCAGAACCAATCACGTTTCGACACTCCGCAAAGTCAAATAAGAGACAGGAAAACATCTGCAGGAGAAAAGGTGTGCTGCAGTCATGAAGAACGGGACTGTTATGTCTGGAAACCCGGAATTACCAACAGAGAATGATGTTGATTTGGAACACAAACTTTATTCCAATAAACACTGTTATGGAATACAGACTGTCATTAGGAGGCTGAGCAATATGATGGCGGGCTGAAAAGAGACCGTAAGATGGCTGACCCTCTCATTATATGAGCTCAGCGTGATGACGTCACTTAAACGGCTGCGTAATCACACCGATGCCAATCAACTCTGTGGTTCCTTACACCACATTCATCCCCCCCCCCCCTTGGAAAAAACAGAACAGCATGCATGATCGAATCAACCCTCCTCAATTTGATATCATAAAACCCCCAAACTAGTGGGGGTCAGCAGGTAGACTACCGCATAACCCAGTGCGGCTGAGTGGTTTGTTTTTAATTCAGTTCAATTCAGCTTTATTTATATAGCGCCATTTCACAACAACAGTCATCTCATAGCACTTTCAACTGTAGAGGAAACCCCCACAATTGCAGAAAGACCCCAGCAATCAGGCGATCCCCTGTGAGCAAGCGCTTGGTGACGGTGGAGAGGAAAAACTCCCTTTTAACAGGAAGAAACCTCCAGCAGAACCAGGCTCAGGGAGGGGCAGTCATCTGCTGTGACTGGCTGGGGGGTGAGGGGATAGAGAAGACAAAAAGAACAGACATGTGGAGAGCAAACAGCACAACGGGGACTCAATCTATGGGAGAGAACAAACAGATGTTAATGACCAGCAAAAATATTTCATTGAGAGTGAGGAAAGGAGTGAAGCCCAGTGCATTAATGAAGGTCCCCTGGCTGTCTAAACCTATTAGCAGCATAACTAAGGGAGGGTTCAGAAGCACATGATGCCTCCCTAATTATAGGCTATATCAAAAAGGGAGGTTTTAACCCTATTCTTAAAAACAGAGATCAAGTCTGACTCCCGAATCCAGATTGGCAGCTGGTTCCACAGGAGAGGAGCTTGATAACTGAAGGCTCTGCCTCCCATTGTACTTTTGGAGATTCTAGGCATTACAAGTAATCCAGCATTTTGGGAGTGTAGTGATCTGTTAGGATGATAGGGTAGTATCAGATCTTTTAAATAAAAAGGGGCCTGATTATTTGGAGCTTTGTAAGTGAGAAGAAGGATTTTAAACTTAATTCTAAACTCTATGGGAAGCCAATGAAGGGAGGCCAGAACCGGAGAGATATGATCTCTCTTTCTAGTACCTGTTAAACTCTTGCTGCAGCATTTTGGATCAGCTGAAGAATTTTTAAAAATGTTTTAGGACAACCTGATAATAAAGAGTTACAATAATCTAATCTCGAGCTAACAAAAGCGTGGATCAGTTTCTCAGCATCACTCTGAGACAAGATGTTCCTAATCTTGGCAATATTACGCAAATGATAGAAGGCAGTCTTAGAAACAAATTTAATATGTGAATTGAAAAACAGATCTTGATCAAAAATAACCACCATACCTTGCCACCATGTTGGCAGCCACGCCCCTAGCTAAACACAGTCCTTTTCTTTTCTCCATTGAGGAAGGCAGTTCAGTTGAAGGGGCCCTGAGGCGAACTTGTGGTGGACATGCCCCTGAAGGTGCAGCATGCAGCAGAACCGGACCCACAGCACGCTCGCCACCAATGTCCCAGCCAGGATCCCACACCAGCTGGGTCGGCTCCAACGCTGTGTCTTGATCCGGGGCAGCTGCTCTTACCTTCTGTAGATGGCTGGCTTGCCACCTCAAACCATTAGCCATCTGGACGGCAGCTGGTCTCAGCTGTGCGGCGATCTTCATGGGTGTTGGTGGTGATGACACTGTTAAGGCCAACTGTGGGTCTGGTCGCTCGGTTCTGCGGACCCGAACCCAGTCCATCACTGTGAGTGGCGCTCTGTTTGGCTGCATTCTGCATTGTGGTCATGATGGTGTGACTCTCACATCTGCTATGGGGCATCCACCAGGCTGTGGTGACTCTTCTGCATCCTGATGGGTCACAGACTCTTCATCCTGCATCTCAGCAGCAGCTCCTGAAGGCTGATGCCGGTCGTGGATTTGGAAGATGTCTGGTGGTTCTATTGTGTTCTGTTCCGTCGTGGACTCTTCATCCTGCAGCTCAGCGGCGGCTCCTGGAGGCTGGTGCTGGGCGTGGATTCGGAAGCAGTCCGGTTTCTTCTCTCCCTCACCTGGTGCTGGTTGAGGTAGCGGCAATGGGACATGTGCCAGGCCGTCTCTGGTCACCAGGGTCCCCTTTCTCCATGAACTCCCTCTCTCTTAGTAGAACCTGCACTGGGTTGTTGTGTCCCGGGGTTCCCGATAGACGCGGGCTCCCTCTCCTGCAGCTCTGCAGCGGCTCCCTAAGTCTCATGCTGGGCAAGGAACTGAGGCAAGTCCAGTCACTGCTCTTCCTCTGCGCTGTGTTTGCTCTCTGTGCCGTATTCACTCTCTGTGCTGTGCTCACTACCTAGCTTCACACTGATTAGTTCATCTCTTAAGGGCCCGAAGGCCCACATGCTTGCTAAGACTTGGACCTCCAAGACATAACATTGAACTGACTCACCCGCCTTTTGGTTGCGGTTGAAGAAGGCGACTCTTTGGGCCGCAACATTGGTCCAGCTGTAGTAATGTCTCTCCATCAGAATCACGCATTCACTGAATGAGTCCGCTTTACCCAGAGCACGGAACACGCGCCATCCTGCCCCGCCTAGACCAAGAACCAGTACGCTCTTCAGCTTCTTGTCATCAGTGTCACTCAGGCCAGCCACATCGACATAGTCTTTAAACGTGTCAAACCAGTGGTGCCACGGAACGGGCGGCTCACCTGAGGTTTCCAGAAGTGGTTGTAGTCGCCTCAAGCATACTTCCATGGTTTTACGCTCATCGCCAAATGTTATGTTTGGAAACCCGGAATGACCAACGGAGAGTGGTGTTGATTTGGAACACAAACTTTATTATAATAAACACTGTTATGGAATACAGACTGTCACTGGGAGGCTGAGCGTTATGATGGCGGGCCGAAAAGAGACCGTAACATGGCCGACCCTCTCATTATATGAGCTCGGCGTATTGACATCACCAAATGGCTGCGTCATCACACCAGTGCCAACCAACCCTGTGGTTCCTTACCCCACAGGGTCCAGATATCATTTTGCAGGGTATATATTAGCAGAACAATTTGCTGTATAGGCGTCATTGTTGCTTTCCATTGTGTGCTGTAACTCTCACAATTTGCACAGAGACACAGTAACCTGCAGTACACACATCTGACTTTTTATTAGCTCCACCGATTAGATAATGTTTTTGTTTGCATTTGTTTATTTGTTTGTGTCTGTCTTAACAGCATAACTCTATTTTAAAAGCAAAATTTCAGGAGAGGTTGAATCATTAAGGGCCCATTGGTTACTTTGAGGGTCACCAGCAAAGTGCAATTTCTTCTCTAAATCATAGGGCTCAGACTGCTGGGTTTCCCATAATGCAGTGGTCCTCAACCACTGGGTCACGACCCGGTGGTGGGCCATGGACCACTTGGTACTGGGTCACAGAGAGCTGCAGAGAAAAAAATAATTTATTCTGTTTCTCTGTATTGATTATCGAAGTGTTTTCTTTGGAAAATTTAGTGAATGTTCTCTTCCTGCCTGACATGTCTGCACAATCTTGACACATTACTATTTCAGTAGTTAACGGTGAAACTAGCTAGTTAAAATGAATTTAGAAAAACATTAATTGTTAGAGAGTTTGAATGATACTTTCTGACCACGAAAGACCCATGGACTGCGAAGAACTCGATCTGTGACCCTTTTACAAGCATGCCACGTTGAAGTTGAGTGTATGATTTGCATTTATGCTGATGTATTCCATTTATTGACATAATACACTGTGCTATCTGTATATGAGAAGACAACTAAAAAAGCAAACAAAATGAATTCACTCACCCTTTTACAACTGAGAGACAGACCACTTGATGGTTTAAGTCAAATATTGATCAAATGCCATTCAAATATTGCATATCGTTCAGAAAAAAAGAATGAAAGCACAGAAAACATGTTTCTAGCATTGGAACCACTTCCTGTTTCCTGTTTGGTGGGCAAATGACTGACTGTCTTTATGGGTGCCTACTAAAACATGGAACGAATGGTACGGTACGTCCCGTATGTGTTCCATACAGAAGACAGGACAACTTTGTGAATGTCCTTGAGTGGCCCAGCCAGAGCCCAGACTTGAATCCAAATGAGGGCATGCAATGACATCACTTCGCTTACAGCCATGCCCCCGTCCTTCCGGATTGAGTGGCAAAACAAATCAAAAATGGCTCTGTGAAGCAATAAAAACGCCAACACGGAGAGGAATATTAATGATCCGATGCTCAAACTGAAGGCAGTTGGGCTCGACAGCGACCCTCATAGCTTTCAAAAGAATCAGTGGTCCTGTGGTGACCCACCACAATCTACATGGACATTCAGCCTTCACACTCAGCTAGGCAGCAGGAAGCAGAACAATTTGCATACAGACAGAGAGCCCCTAGGAGACAATCAGAACAATGGCAATTGTTATACATCCCTGGATTAAGGAGAGGACGTCTGGGCGCCAGTTAATCACGCGATTGATATATATTGACTGATATGTATATCAATATGCAAATGTGCCATGCATTCTCTCTTGTCTGTATAAAAGAGCTGACTTTACATGCCTCACACCGAACACACACAGGACACACAGCCACAGCGTACAGCGCTACAGTGTGTCTCATGATGGAGGAAATAAAACTCTGAAACCTTCCAGCTCGTCACATCTCGCCTGAACTTATTTGTTCCTCCACACTGCTGACCCTTGACAAAGAATGGAACATGAGGCGAACACCCCGGAGATGACCCAGACGGGAAGCCTCAGCATGCGTCATGGTGCGACCCTCGCCTGATCTCTTCCCTCCACACTGGTGACATGACGAGAGAGAATGACCGTCTGCTCCCTCTCACCGCGCTGTGGACACAGAGGACTAGAGAACGCCTGCAACCTCTTCATCTTCTCTGGAGCGCAGCACTAGGACCTAAACGCACCATGAACGACACGAGCGAACGAAGGAAGCAGCCTGAACGGGGACAATCATCGACGCCGACTGCACTGATTTCCACCGAGCTCCCCGACTCTGACTAAACTCCGGACAGTGGACCTCCTGCGCACAGAAGTCCCGCACGCACACCGCAGGATTATGAGGACAGTGCAACTGCCAGTTATGTGGTCACTGCGCCATGTGCGCACCACACACGGGACAAAACCGGCTCCACAGACTGATACATCGTCCTCCGCCGCTGCACATGTCCGAGAAAAACGGCCGATCGCCACCCTCAGAACCTTTAGGGCTGCTCACACACCGGAAGCATACGTGCAGCCCACACACAGGATTTTGTATGGGTTTTTCAGCCACGGCGCACAAGGGGAATTTAGCCGATTGCGTTCCCCGATGACTTTAGGGCTGCTTCCCGCACCTAAAGCCAAACCGCCTCACACCCTCACACAGCTGCAGTTGTTTCACAGCAGCTACGCATCCTCGGGGAATTTGGCTGCTCGCCTTCCCCACATCCTCGCTGGATCGAGCTGCGGGAGGAGTCAGATAATTTTTTTTTTTCATAGCCACTGTGGATCTCCGCCACGTTTAACGGGAAAGTCCCTCACCATCGCGGATCCACACGCAATTTTTGCGCGGCCCAGACACCTTTGACGTCCCGGGCCGGCACTCACTTACTCCCACCCCTCCCCCTCCTCCTGCACAGCTCTTTTCCCGCACCTCGCTCCCTAAAGTCGGACGATCGCTGTCTTGTTCCATTATGCACGAAACACACCGGCCCGTGCGCCCACGATCCACGGCCATTCAACGTGCTGGAACTCGGAGCGGAGCACATTTTTTTTCCACCCCTCCCCCATCCCCCCCACGGACTGACATGCCCTCCGACAGTTCTACCGGAGCTGGAGCCAAACGACGGTGGGAGGGGGGTCACAACCCCTGCTGAGTGTTCTGGGGGGAGCCCTGTGGTGACCCATCACAATCTACATGGACATTCAGCTTTCACACTCAGCTAGGCAGCAGGAAGAAGAACAATTTGCATACAGACAGAGAGCCCCTAGGAGATAATCAGAACAATGGCAATTGTTATACATCCCTGGATTAAGGAGAGGAAGTCTGGGCGCCAGTTAATCACGCAATTGATATGTATTGACTGATACGTATATCAATATGCAAATGTGCCATGCATTCTCTCTTGTCTGTATAAAAGAGCTGACTTTACATGCCTCACACAGAACACACACAGGACACACAGCCACAACGATCAGCGCTACAGTGTGTCTCATGATGGAGGAAATAAAACTCTGAAACCTTCCACCTCGTCGCATCTCACCTGAACTTATTTGTTCCTCCACAGTCCGCTAATATACACATGTGGCCAGAAATTGGGTTTCCTGGTATTTATATGTACTTAATTTCAACACCAGGAAAATACACAAAGCAGAGCCTGAAAGCATTTAAAAGCCTGGACGCTTGGTCATACTTCCAGGTAGGATTTGTGGGCAAAATTAAAGTAACAAAGACACCTATGGATATTCTGTATATATCATTATTACTACTATGTTTTTTTTAAAATGTTGCTACCGTTAGCTAACCTAGCATTAGCTAGCTATCATTTCACATTTTTCCCCACATCTAAGAGTTACTCATTAATTGTGCAGGTAAAACACTGCCAGTGAATGGCTTTAATAAGCTAATAAATCACCATCCCCTTTACAGTAAACAAATCTAACATACCTGTGAAAAAATGAGATGAACAAAGCCATGTTTCGGTTCATGGATTCCAGTTGCCTCTGCCAATTGCAGCAACCCATTTGCTTCTCCTTTCTTTAGTTTTTGGCAGTCTGTAAAAGGATAGCTTGTGGTCACCCAGCACAATGCAGACTGATACTATTCACGCTCAGCAGGGATTGCATACAGACAGAGAGCCCCTGGGGGGACAACCAGAACAGTGGACTATTGTTTATACATCCCCGGATTAAGGAGAAGATGTCCGGGTGCCAGTTGGTCAGGCTAATCATATGTATTGACTGATATGTATATCAATATGCTAATGTGCCATGCATTCTCTCTGTCTGTATAACATATAAAAGAGCTGACGATGCATGCCTCAGCAGCACGACACAGCACAGCACAGTGGACCACTGTAGCGCACAGCGCTACAAGTGCGTCTCATTATGATGGAGGAAATAAAACTCTGCAACCTTCCCAGCTCGCCGTGCATCGCCTGAATCTATTCCTCCACACTGGTGACCCGACGTGTCATGGTGTGCCCCTCGCCTGATCTTTTCCCTCCACACTGGTGACCTGACGCGAGAGAATGACCGTCTGCTCCCTCTCACCGCCCTGTGGACCCCAGAGGACCAGAGAACGCCTGCAACCTCTTCATCCTCACCAGAGCGCGCTCCCCGGAGCGGGCAGCGCTTGGACCGACACGCACCATGAATGGCGACACAAGCAAAACGAAGGAAGCAGCCTGAACGGGGACGATCATCGACGCCGTCTGCGTTGATTTCCACCGAGCTCCCCGACTCTGACTAAACTCCCGACAGCCGACTTTCCGTGCACAGAAGCCCTGCACGCACACCGCAGGATTACCAGGACAGCGCAACTGCCAGCTAAGTGGTCACTGCGCCATGCGCGCGCCACGCACAGGGTCAAGCCGGCTCCACAGACCGATACATCATCCTCCGCCACTACACATGCCCCAGAAACACGGCCAATCGCCACCCTCGGAACCTTCAGGGCTGCTCACGCACCTGAAGCAGACGTGCAGCCCACACACAGGACATTGTATAGGTTTCTCAGCCACGGCGCACACCGGGAGTTTAGCCGATTGCTGTCCCTAGTGGCTTTAGGGCTGCTTCTGCACCTAAAAGCCAAACCGCCAAGTCCCTCACACAGCTGCAGTTGTTTCACAGCCGCTACGCATCCTCGGGGAATTTGGCCATTCGCTTTCCCCACATCCTCGCTGGACCAAGCCGAGAGAGAATTCAGAGACTCAATTTTTTTTTCACAGCCACTGTGGATTACCGCCAGGGTGACCGGGAAAGTCCCTCACCATCGCAGATCCACACACAATTTTTGCGCGGCCCAGACACCTTTGACGTCCCGGGCCGGCACTCACTTACTCCCACCCCCTCCCCCTCCTCCTCCACAACGCTCTTCCCGCACCTCACTCCCTAAACCCGGCCGATCGTCGTCTTGTTCCATTACGCACGAAGCGCACCTGCCCGTGCGCCCACGATCCACGGCCGTTCAAAATGCTGGAACCCGGAGCGGAGCACCCTGTTTTTTTCCACTCCTCCCCATGGACTGATATGCCCTCCGACAGTTCTACCGGAGCTGGAGCCAAACGACGGGGAGGGGAGGGGGTTGGGGGGGTGTCACAGCCCCTTCTGAGCCTTCTGGGGGGAGCCGTGTGGTCACCCAGCACAATGCAGACTGATACTATTCACGCTCAGCAGGGATTGCATATGAACAGAGAGCCCCTGGGGGGACATCCAGAACAATGGACTATTGTTATACATCCCCGGATTAAGGAGAAGACGTCCGGGTGCCAGCTGGTCAGGCTAATCATATGTATTGACTAATATGTATATCAATATGCTAATGTGCCATGCATTCTCTCTGTTTGTATAACATATAAAAGAGCTGACAATACATGCCTCAGCAACACGACACAGCACAGCAGACCACTGTAGCACACAGCACTACAAGTGTGTCTCATTATGATGGAGGAAATAAAACTCTGCAACCTTCCCAGCTCGTCGCACATCGCCTGAATCTATTCCTCCACAAGCTTAGACTTCTTGCAGAATCTATTTGAACAGTCAATTGCAGATCAGCTCTTCCCCATTTTAGATGTACTTTGAAGGCATTAAAAGGAAGGAAAGTCTCCTCTTCAGGTCGGTGCTACTGACTGTTCCGAGAAGCTAGGCTAAGCTAGGCTAATGCATTGTTTGCCGCTAATTAACAAAACTGGACTTTCTGGGTGACCTTACACTGTAAAAAATGATTTCAAAAAATAAGTAAAATTTAAAAAAAAATAGAGCATACACAAGATTTCAAACATGTCGCCTCAAAAGTTGATTAAACCAGCCCATCTTCATTTTAGGTGTTTTTTGCTGCATTCAGATGATTCAAACCAATAATGGCACACATGTTTTTTTGCCACTCAGTGCTGAGTAAACACCATAACTTCCGGGATTGTGATGTCATGCGACGTCATACGCTTTCCCCCCTATTGAACATCTCTGGAGAGGTCTAACAATGGCTGTGCACCGATGCTTCTCATCCAACCTGATGGAGCTTGAGAGGTGCTACAAAGAGGAATGGGCAAAACTGCCCAAAGATAGGTGTGCCAAGCTTGTGGCATCATATTCAAAAAGACTTGAGTGTCACGGCGGCCTCTGGGCCGTCATTGGCTTCATCAGTCCCAGCTGTGCACAGACCAACAGGTGCCAATCAGCGGCTGTTAAAAGCCAGTGTTGCTGACAGCCCGGCACGGAGTCGTCTGTCCTTCTCATCGGAGCATGAACCAGAGCTTCGTTCTCAAGCTTCGTCAAGAACGCCTCGTCAGGAACTGTCACGTAAGAGAACTGTTTGTTACTCAACTCCTTGCCTTTACCCCTGTGCACAGGTGGACCTCCCAGGCGGCAGACCAGCTTCCCCAGCCGACGGGGCGTTGCCACTTCAGCCACGTAGCTCCTCGCTACCACCTCTGCTACGGGTACGTCTTACTCCTCAGCTGCAGGAGCTGCTATTGTCTCAGTTACAGGAACTGTCATCACCATGATCAGTGGAATCTCTGTCATCACCACCATCGGAACTGTCCTCGTCACGATCAGTGGAATCACTGCCAACACCGCTATCAGAACTGTCATCGTCACGGTCAGTGGAATCACTGCCGTCATCATCACAGGAACTGCCATCGTCACAGCAACAGGTGGATTCACAACCACAGCCACGAGCACATTCACCTCCACGTTGCATGGCCGCTGGGAGTCAGCAGGACGCCACCTGTGGATCACCCAAGTAAGCCCCTTCACCTACAATTACTCACGAGTGCTGAACAGCGGTAATTGTATCTGCTTGTGTGATACAGGGTTGCCAGGTCTCCATTCGGACTGCTCAGTTCCAGCGACCAGAACTCTATACTTGCACTCACTCACGCACTACACACTCTCACTCTACAATAAAGGAATTATTGTCACTATCTACCCGTGTCAGTGTCTGTCTCCTGGGTCCTGAAACATGTCATTGAGGCTGTAATTGCTGCCAAAGGTGCATCAACAAAGTAATGAGCAAAGGCTGTGAATACTTATGTACATGTGATTTCTTAGTTTTTTATTTTTAATAAAAAATCTACCCCCCCCCCCCACACACACACTTTTTCATGTTGTCATTATGGGGTATTGTACGTAGAATTTTGAGGAAAAAGGAATTTAATCCATTTTGGAATAAGGCTGTAACATAACAAAATGTGGAAAAAGTGAAGCACTGTGAATACTTTCTGGATGCACTGTAGTGATGGGCAAATGATACTGAGGCTTCAGAGCCTCTCTCACTCTTCATTGTGTAGGCGCTTGTATCAAAACACTAATGTCATGTGACCAATGACGTCTGAAACTTCAAACATCATCGCTGCTTCACTTCACACTTCATTGGTTATGTTTTGAAGCTTTCATCAATCGGTCAATCTGCGGAATCGATCCACCTCCTCCTTTGGGACTCTCCGTGGGCTGCTTTCCCGCAGGACCGGACAGCAGCTGTCACCCCACAGTGCTTGGGCTACAGTGAAACTGTGCTGCCTGCTGCGCGCTACGTATCTATGGAACATGTACGTAAGGCACTTGGGAATATTAACAGGCTGGACTGCTAATTATTATACCTCATGCGTGAGGCTCTTTTAGACATTTTTCATTTAGGGGATCATGATAATATTGTATAGCAGCCCAAGTATCCTGATAGTATTGTATCGTGGTGCCTCTGGTGATTCCCACCCCTAACATCCTGTTCGGAACATTACATATCAATGTAACGTGCACGGAACGTATAAGTAAACACTTAAAATTGTATCTAACGTTCCGTATGTAAGGCACTTGGGAATGTCAGGAGGCTGGACTGCTAGCTAGCACGACCTAAGAACATGTATGGTGTGGAGAGTGTAATAATGAGGCAAGTTTCATCTCAAGGCAGTTTATTACACGCTCCAACATGAGCGAAGTAGAAAAGAGAACATCACAGAAAAACCTCGTCCCTTATATACCCAGGACTCTCACAGCTCACAAGTCACATTGCATTATAATCATAAGTAACAACTCTCACAGCTCACAAGTCACATTGCATTATAATAACAAGTAACAATGCCTTTCCTCTTAAATCCCATAGCATCCCCCTCACAGTGTCTGCATACCAAAGGTTACCCTTTCACGGTATCCTGTTATCTCCAAGGAAACTCCGTCTTTGTTCTTA
This sequence comes from Pholidichthys leucotaenia, assembly GCA_020510985.1. Classification (NCBI taxonomy): domain Eukaryota; kingdom Metazoa; phylum Chordata; class Actinopteri; order Cichliformes; family Pholidichthyidae; genus Pholidichthys; species Pholidichthys leucotaenia. Next base: position 66,844,211 of record CM035840.1, read on the forward strand.
TCTAATATGTGAGGCCTTATGCAAAGCATTAAATAAGTCACACGAGTGGCTACAATCGAACACAGATGGAACGATAGCATATGGACCATTAGATACGGTACGTTCCATACATAATGTTACATGTACATGTTTGTAAAATACTTAAGACCGCAAGCTGGTAGGACCGTTCCGTATAGAACATGGACAGAATGTGGAAAGAGCATGTACAGAATGATTCGTATGGATTGCGGACAGAACATTTACACAATGTGGATGGAACACGTACGGAACATTCTGTACCGTACCGTTTGTTCCGTGTTTTAGTAATCTCTGTCTTTATGCTGCCATCTACTGTTTTGGAGAAAAAAAGTTATAGGTAGAGGATAAAATTTCACATGTGAGAAGAGTTGATGTACTATCAATATGTGCTTTTTTTGTTTAGTGTAAAGTTTTTTTTTCTGTTACTGTTTCTATAGAGATTACGTTTACAGTAAAAAAAAAAAAAAAACAGATCCAGAGTTGAGTGATTTATTTCACAAGCTGTTTTATTAAGGTTGAGTTTGTTTACAATAAGATTATGCATCTCATTATGAAGGAAGCTATGATCCCTTGGTGGAAGTCTGCACTCTCCCAGTGTTTTCTGTTTGGATTTTTATTCTAAAATAATTAAATGTTAACACTTCATGCAGATTACTGTGCAACAGGTAAAGTTCAGATGTGGTGTAGCCTTCTGTGGACTGCTGTGGAAAAGCTATTGCCACACACAATTTGCAGTAATACGTTGTGATGTACCGCAGCCTTTGGTTGTCCTTCTATGATCATGTTGCACTCTTCACTGTGCATAAGACCTCTTCCATCCATCCATCCATCCATCTTCTACCGCTTTTCCGGAGGTCCGGGTCGCGGAGGCAGCAGTTCAAGCAGAGAAGCCCAGACTTCCCTCTCCCCAGCCACCTGCTCCAGCTCTTCAGAGGGGATACCAAGGCGTTCCCAGACTAGCTGGGAGACATAGTCTCTCCACCGAGTCCTGGGTCTGCCCCGGGGTCTCCTCCCAGTGGGACGTGCCTGAAACACCTCAAGTGGGAGGCGTCCAGGAGGCATCCTAATCAGATGCCCATACCACCTCAACTGACTCCTTTCAATGTGGAGGAGCAGCGGTTCTACTCTGAGCCTCTCCCGGATGACTGAGCTCCTCACCCTATCTCTGAGGGTGAGTCCAGCAATCCTACGGAGAAAGCTCATTTCAGCCGCTTGTATCCGCGATCTCGTTCTTTCGGTCATTACCCAAAGTTCGTGACCATAGGTGAGAGTAGGAACGTAGATTGACTGGTAAATCGACAGCTTTGCCTTAGAACTAAGCTCCCTCTTCACCACAACAGACCGGTACAACGTCCGCATCACTGCAGATGCTGCTCCAATCCGTCTGTCGATCTCTCGCTCCATTTTCCCCTCACTCGTGAACAAGACCCCAAGATACTTAAACTCCTCCACTTGGGGCAGGAGCCTGTCCCCAACCCGGAGAGGACAATCCACCTTTTTCCGGCTGAGGACCATGGACTCGGACTTGGAGGTGCTGATTCTCATTCCAGCCGCTTCACACTCAGCGGCAAACCGTCCCAGCAAGAGCTGTAGGTCATTGCTGGATGAAGCCAACAGGACAACATCATCTGCAAACAACAGAGATGAGATCCTGTGGTCACCAAGCATGACACCCTCCATCCCCTGGCTGCGCCTAGAAATCCTGTCCATAAAAATTATGAACAGGACCGGTGACAAAGGGCAGCCCTGACGGAGTCCAACTCTCACTGGGAATGACTCCGACCGAGTGTTGGCAATACGAACTAAACTCTCACAACGGTCGTACAGAGACCGAATAGCTCGTAACAACAAGCCCGATACCCCATACTCCCGAAGCACCCCCCACAAAAATCCACGAGGGCCGCGGTCAAATGCCTTCTCCAAGTCCACAAAACACATGTAAACTGGTTGGGCAAACTCCCACGAACCCTCAAGAATTCTCGAGAGGGTAAAGAGCTGGTCCGATGTGCCACGGCCAGGACGAAAACCACATTGCTCCTCCTGAATCCGAGGTTCGACCAACGGCCGGACTCTCCTCTCCAGTACCTTGGCATAGACCTTCCCAGGGAGGCTGAGGAGTGTGATCCCTCTAAAGTTGGAGCACACCCTCCGGTCCCCTTTTTTGAAGAGAGGAACCACCACCCCGGTTTGCCATGCCAAAGGCACTGCCCCCGACCTCCACGCAATGTTGCAACATTGCAACATTGCAACAACATTGCGTGCATAAGACCTCTTACATGAGCAAATATATGTCAAATAAAACAGAGGTTGTAACACAACAAGGAGTGGCTGGTAAAGGTAAGTGTCACGAGGCTGAGCACGGTGTGTCACCATGCTCAGGCTCTTAATTTATTTCTAATTATTTCCTGTATTTTCCCAGTGTTGTGTGTTTATTTTACTATATGTTGGTTTAGGACGTGTTCCTAGCTGTCAGTTGTTCTGTTATGCTTTCATGCCCTTATTGTGATTATTATTATTACTATTATGGCATTTAGTTCCTAATGTTTATATTTTGCCTCTTTGTAACAGCAGCTCTCCACCTTTGTTTCCAGACACTCCTACCTGGTTATCACTCTGTTTGTGTTGCTCAGTAATTAGGTCACCTGCCCGCTCATGAGATCCACACCTGATGGCACTTTCTATGGTTGATTGCCTGCATTATTTAAGACTGCCTGTTCCGTTTGCTTATTTTCAGTGCCTCAAAGTGTCAAGGTTGTTTCTCTATTCTGTCGGAAGCCCTACCCTGTTCCAACGTGCTTTCCTGCTTGTTTCCTCGCCGTTACCTGCACTCCTCTGTTGCTGCAAGTTTATTTTTGCTCACTGTTTGGACTTTATGTTTTCCTTAATAAATCTCACAACTAGCAGTCCAGCGCTTGGGTCTTCGTTCCTGCCCCGAGGGACAAATCATGACAGTAAGACTTCTACAAATATCAGGTGGTAGATCACTATTATGACTTGGGAGTTCAGAACCAGTGAACCATGAGCGGCAGAATGACTCAGGAAGTGTTTGAGCTTCCAGACTTAAGCTCTGCTCAAGTTTGGGGTACAGCAGAGGTGGGGGTTTGGGGTTCTTTTTAAACCCTGGAGTGGACAAGCTTCTACTGCTGCTTTTGGTCAAAGTGTACAGTCAGTTGGGATAAGTAAGCAATACAGAATGATGATTACTGAAGAGGCATTACCAAGAATCTACAGTATGTTGTCACTATGTAGTCTTTTAATGTTATTCACATTTACCTTGGTTAGTCTTCTTCAGTAATTCCCATGACAAGTCCATATATGCTATTTCTTGACTTTAAAAGGCAAATGAGGAAAGGTCACTTGTGCTTTACAAGTGCTAGTTTGCTTTTAAGTCATATATAAGACTTAGAACAAAGTGAGTAAATAATTGACCAAGAGGAGAAAGAGGTAAACCTTGCAAGGAAAGGGGGGGGGGAAAGAACTTATTGTAGACATTACAAGAAAATGGAAGAAGAGAAGAAAGACTGGGAACAAAGTCAAGCAAAACTGCACATTTAAGAAATCAGTTTTAAGTCTGCTTAATTACGTGTTTATAATTCTGTTTAATTGGTCTGTTGGAAGGTTCACATGCTTTAATGGTACAAAATACTATACATATTGCTCATTTTATGAACATATATTTGACACAAAAACATGTGCTTAAACCCCATCCTTAACAATTTGTCCTGACTGGTGAATTAGGTCTAAACCAAAAAAAGCAACATATAAAATATGTGGAAATGTAGTGCTCTCATGCCTTTTGGCTATTCTCCTTAGTTTTCCTCGCGTTGATCTGGAGGCAGTTCCGATGGCACCAGTCCACGAAGTCCTGGATAAGCCCTCTGTACTCAGCTTCATCTCCGTTGGAGATGAGGCCACCGATCGCAGAGTCGTCAGAGAACTTCTGTAGATGGCAGTGTGTTGTGTTGTGTGAGAAGTCCGCAGTATAAAGGGTGAACAGGAAGGTAGCCAAAACCGTTCCCTGGGGGGCCCCCTGCTACCGATGATCGTGTCGGACACACAGTCCCGGGTTCTCAAAACCTGAGGCCGGTTTGTGAGGTAGTCCAGGATCCATGATGACAGGTGCTGGTCCACTCCTGCGCACAGCAGCTTGTCCTTCAGGATCATCGGTTGGATGGTATTGAAAGCACTGGAGAAGTCAAAGAACATGATCCTCACCGCATTCCCGGGCTTCTCCAGGTGGGACAGAGAACAGTGAAGGAGGAGGATCACCGCATCCTCCACTCCAATGCCATGCTGGTAGGCGAACTGGAGTGGATCCATCGCTGGTCCCACCAGGGGGCGGAGGTGAGCAAGGAGCAGTCTCTCCAGGGTCTTCATCATGTGGGACGTCAAGGCCACTGGTCTGTAGCTGTTCAGATCTTTGAGGTGGGAATTCTTTGGTACAGGTACCACACAAGATGTTTTCCACAGCTGTGGTACCCTCCCCAGCTTCAGGCTCAGATTGAAGATGTACTCCACAATCCCACACAGCTGGTCTGCGCAGGACTTGAGGAGCTTTGCGCTGATGCCGTCCGGTCCCGACGCCTTCCTCGCCTTGATCTTCCTCAGCTCCATCCTCACCTGGGTCTTAGTGAGGGTGAGGTTGGGGGGCTGTGTGTTGGGAGTGGGGGGGTGTTAGTGGAGTGGGGAGTGGGCAGCAGGACTTGATGTCTTTAGAGGCAGCAGTGGTTGTTGTGCAGTCAGGGGGGAGGGCGGTTGGTCAAACCTATTGAAAAACAGATTCAGATTGTTCGCCCACTCCCTGCCCCCCGTGGCCTGGGGGGAGGTATTCTGGAGCCCAGAGATGGTTTTAAGGTTTCTCCAGACCCCGCTGATGTCGTTCTGTTGCAGCTTGTCCTCCATCTTCTTCCTGAAGCTGTCCTTGCCTTCTCTGATCTTTTTCCTCAGCTCCCTCTGTACGGACTTCAGCATCTCCCTGTTCCCCAACCTGAAGATCCTCTTCTTCTCTCTCAGAAGTGTTTTTATCTCAGGGTTGATCCAGGGTTTGTTGTTTGAGCAACACCGTATGGTCTTGGTGGGAATGGTGTTGTCCACACAGAAGATGATGTAGTCCGTGATGGTGTGAGTGAGGCCATCAATGTCCTCACCATGTGGATTGCAGAGCTGCTCCCAGGTGGTGGTTTCAAAACAGCCCTTTAGTGTGTCCATTGCCTCCTCAGACCATAACTTCACTGTGCACGTGGCCGGAGGTTGTCTGTGCACTAGGGGTTTGTACACCGGCAGGAGATGAACCAAGTTGTGATCCGATCTCCCGAGTGGGGGGAGTTGTGATGAGTTGCATGCCTCCTTAGTGTTTGCGTAGAATTGACATAATTCTTGGCCCAGGAAACACGCACGCAGGCTCAGATGGATTTGAAAGCTTTATTCAACCAGGAAAGTGTGTTTGGATGCGTGTATGAGATATGGTAGTGGTTTGTGGGTGGAAGATGAGAACAGGAACAGAGCAGCACGCTGTGCGGCCAGGCAACCGTATGGGAGAAACACAAACAGGGAGTGAGCTGGGCAAAAACCACACGGGAAAATGATGCAGAGTTATGCTTACTTGCAGAGGGAATGGTGGCTGGTGTTGGCGAGGATTACAGGCCTGGGAGACAGCGCCCTGCTGCGCACATGACGAAGTGGAGATGCGGGAGGAGAAGATGGCGAAGGTGAGGGTGTCCGCCGCCAAGGAATCCACCTGTGCACAGGGGAAGGCTGAGAAAACAGGTAAGTGATATGACAGCTTACGTGAAGCAGCGATGAGTGGCAGGACTGGAGAGATGATCCTGCTGAGGGATTGAGCGCGTTGTAGAACAGACGGCTCCAGACCGATGCTCAGGGCGAGGTGGAATAATAGCTCCGCGCTAACGAGGCACAGGTGTGCGCGCAGCTGAAGTGGATGCCTGAGAGCGGCAAGCTGTGACAAGAATAAGTCCAGTGTTTTATTGTCTCTAGTGTGGCATGTGACATACTGGGTAAACGTGGGTAGAATGGTGAAACATGGTTGAAATCACCTGAGATGAGGAGAAGAGCATCTGGGTGTTCTGTCTGCAGCCTGCCAGTTACTGAATGGATGACGTCACGCGCTGTCCCAACGTTCGCTGTCGGATTTGCATAAATAACAATGCAGATCACGTGTGAGTATTCCCTTGGGAGATATGTAGGCCGCATGTAGGGAGATATGTAGGCCGCATGCTAACAGCTAGCAACTCGATGTCTTTGCTGTTGTTTAACAGTGATATGTCCTGATCTGCACCAGTTGTTGTTAACATACAATATCACTCCACCGCCCCTTGCTTTGCCACTGTCTGATGTTCGGTCTGCCCGTATCACGTGGAAACCCTCCAGTTCAATGTTAGCATCTGCTACTAATTCAGTTAGCCAAGACTCTGTGAATAGAAACAGGCTACACTCCCGGTATATGCTATAGTAGCGGGAGATAGCCGCTAGCTCATCTACCTTTCCCAGTAACGATCGTACATTCCCCATAACAACGGATGGGAGGGTGGGTCTGTACCTTATATTTCTTGCCCTCCGCCTTACTCCAGAACAACACCCACGTCGTTTTCGCCTCAGTTCTCCCGGTATGTCGAGTTTTTCCGTTAGCACCGGGTGGCGGTTGAGTGCTAGCAGCTCTTCCCTGCTGTACCATCTCCTGCTATAAACAGTGGCTCCATCGACCGGCTCGGGAGACATTTGGGGTGATCTGTGTGTCCGTGATAAATATGGAGTGAAAGGTGTGCCGGATCAGAGAGTTGTCACCGGATCGGAAGAGAGAGGAAGAAAAAAAAGACTCAGAATTGAGCCGCTGTTGCAAAAGGCAGCCGACTCGTGTGGCACCGGAAGTCCACACTAAAAGTCTCCCTTTTTCCAAAATTGTATCAAAAGGCTTTGGGGTCCGGAAGGAAGACTCTCAGGGTCCGGATCCAGACCAGAGTCCACCAGTTGGTGACCCCTGCTCTATCAGCTAGGCCACCACTCCACCACAACGAATAACTGTTAACAAAAATTGTGCTATTGGGCTTTGTAATTTTGCAAAACTTGCTAGAGACAGATGTCCGTGGAAGAGCATGTATGCCAATGTCCAAAACGGATAAGGCACTGAGAGAGAGAGAGAGAGAGAGAGAGAGAGAGAGAGACAGAGAGAGAGAGAGACAGAGAGAGAGAGAGAGTTTTGAGTTTTAAAAAAATGCCTTTATTGCACAATTCAAGAAAATGTAAGAGCACCAATATTATTCCACCAAGTGTCTCACATTGGAAAAGTGCAAACATAAGTCATCCCCCTCCCCCACACAACACAAAGTATTCCTTGCAGTCCACCCATTCCACATCGCCAGTGGCAGTAGTCCGAGTCTTCCTTGTAGTCCGTGCAAAGACGAGCCACAGGCCTCCAGTTCTTAAGCAAGGCCAAGTCTCCTTCCTCCGGCAGCAGAGATAGCACTGTGCGCCCGCAGCCAGTTCCGTTGTACGTCCCAGAGACATTTTCCTCATCTCAGATGGATTGTAGTCCTTAGACCATGCGGGATTTTCAAGCAAGTCATCTTTGCAGCAGGCTCATCCCGATTGTAGAAAGAAAACGTTGGGGCATCCATGCCCTGCAGGCGAGTAAACCATGACCTTGTAGTCCGTGCAAAGAAGAGCCACAGGCCTCCTGTTTTCAAGCCAGGGCAAGTCTCCGTCCTCGGGCAGCAAAGATAGTGCTGCGCGCCGGCAGGAGACCGGTAAAGATCCAGTTCTGTGACAGTCAATTAGAAACGTCATATAAAAGTCTGATCGAACAATATCCCAAAAATGTGTAAAACAGGCAGAGGAACGACCACCATTTATTCCTTCTGTCGGGCGCACTTGACCCCCATTCCCCCCGCTGCTTTACGCAGGGCTGTCAGGTGTTTCTTGAGGCGAAAATGTTTCCTTTCATCCAGGAGGTCAAGACCAACCTGCCTTCTTAGCACATTAACAGACTTAATGAATTTAACAGTGTCACTGAAGTAGTCAGTGACTTTAATGGCCTTGTTATAAGTTTCATCCAGAAAAGCATTTATTTCTTCCAGTGAATACAAACTCGTGTTTGTACTGCATTTTGCCTCAATAGACTCAGTAATAGCCACAGTGTCGGGATCAGATTCCATTTCCTCGTCAGCACAAGTCAGCTGACTGTTTGGTTCATCTGGGCCAGTGGATTCATCATGGGCCACATTTTCCTGGACGCCACCCACAGCAGCTGACTGTCATTGTTCCGTCCCCTGCTGTGAAATGGTAGCAGCCTCCGGAAGCACAGCCGCTGATGTCACACAGCGAGATTCTGACGCACCATCGGTGACAGTTTGGGCGCCATCACCAGCGACGCTCCCGGCCGTAAGCTGGGCTGCGGGTGCCACAGCTGGGCTGTCCACAGACCAGCGGCAGGCTCCGGAGCAGGACCGGTGGAAGCCCCTGCAACGTAATCCGTAGTAGCGGCGGGAGCGGAGGCCGCGCCCGCAGCCTCAACTGCGGCGGAAGGCCCCGCCACGCCGTCCGCAGCAGCAGCGTGAGCGGAGGGTGCGCCGCCGGCACCAGCCGCGGCTCCATCAGAGCTCCCCGCCCGCTGCCTGTGCGGACAAGCGAACCGTTTATGGCCCACGTCTCCACATTCAAAACACTTCATCTGTCCTGAGCTCGCATACACCATATAGGAGCCGTCCCCGTGTTCGACCCGGAAGGACACTTCCAGAGTCGCAGTTGGTGAGTCCAAAAACATGAACACCTGTCGCCTGAGTGATTTCACATGGTTTAACTTGGTCTCCTTGCATCCCAAAGTCAGAGTTCTAAACGGGCCCGCAAACTTCCCAAATCTGCAGAGCTCCATAGCCAACTGCTCGTCAGTGATGAAAGGTAGAACACCTGAGACGGTGATACGCGTTGATGGGACAAATAAGGGGGACACCAGTACATACGTTTCTCCGATAACAACACCGCTTGCAACCAGTGTGTGGACATCCTCTTCAGCAGCCAGAAACGCAACTACAGCTCTATTCATTCGGGACGCAAAGCAGATCGCATCATGGCCCACCTGCTTGGCCACAGCCAGAAGCACCTGCTCCACAGTAACAGTGCTGTCCGGGGGAATGATCCGCACCCCCTGGTGGATAGACGGAGGTGGCTTTTCCAAGGTCGCCATCCTCCACCCAAAAAAACAAAAACTGAAAATGCGGCCAGCAGTAGAAAATCGAAAAAAAAGTCCAAACAAGAGAGAGAGAGAGAGAGAGAGAGAGAGAGAGAGAGAGAGAGAAATTTAGCAAAACTTTTGTTGTTGCAGCTAAATAATAATAAAAAATTTATAACCATGATTGATTGGATCAACAAGCCACAACAGGCCTCTTGCTTGCTTCCTTCTTTCCTTCCTTCCTTCCTTCCAAATTCAGAATCCCTGCCACACTAAATGTCAGCTACATCTAATAATTCGATGTTTTTCAACCAGGGTTCTGTGAGAGAATGTTCAAGATTCCGTGGGAAATTATCTAATTTCACTTCTTATGTTACTGTTATGCATTGGTTCTGTAGTGGCTCTTCCATGTCAGTAGGTGGCAGTATGAATGCTGTATGATTACCATCTTCACCTTTCTCTTTTTCTTCATGTGTTTATGGAGGTTAATGACCTTGCTAAGACATGCTAGGGTTCTGTGAGAGAACGTTCAAGATTCCGTGGGAAATTATCTAATTTCACTTCTTATGTTACTGTTATGCATTGGTTCTGTAGTGGCTCTTCCATGTCAGTAGGTGGCAGTATGAATGCTGTATGATTACCATCTTCATCTTTCTCTTTTTCTTCATGTGTTTATGGAGGTTAATGACCTTGCTAAGACATGCTAAGTCATGGTGACTAGACGAAAAGAAGTGATGAATAAATATTTAAAGAGCAAAGATTCAGACTCTGAACTGGGCCCTGGACAAAATTCTGACCCAGGTCAAGGGCTGAGTGGCTATCAAAAGAAAGCTAAGATGGTGAAGACAAGGCAGTACAGCAAAAGTTACTTTTGCTTTATATTTGCTTCCACTGGAGATCCCACTGCACCAAGACGTTATGCTTGGTGTACAGGGCCAAGCTATTCAACACTGTTATGGCCCCATGCAAGCTTAAATGTCATCTCCAAACAAAGCACCCAACATTTCAAGATTAAAACACAGACTGTTTTGTTTATCTCTGTGAGCACAAGGACAAACAGGTAATTCTGATGAGAAAAACCTGGGCTTTTCAAGCCTGACTGGTATTAAAAAACACTAAAATGAGAGCAACTGAGAGCTGTGGAGGAAGAGCTTTTTTTTATTCCTTTCTTCAGTTCCTGCCAGGATATCAGCTTTGTGTTCATCTAAATAGGCCCAGTTTCACACTGAATGAGTATAAACTAATTACAAGACTAAATTATCATTACATATACTATAATAGTCTACAATGTGTCATTTGTAACATTTTTGGTTGATGGCGTGCTGTGACATTTAGCAACATAAAAAGGGTTCCTTGGCTCAAAAAGGGTTGAAAAAACACTATGACAATTTACAGATAAAAGAGAAAACCCTCAAAACAGCAGTACAGCCTTCATATGAATGCTCTTGGCTTCCCTCTGCCATCTCAATGTTAATTCCATTTTTGGTCTATTTATATATATGTATATATATAAAAAGGAGACCTTCAGTTGCACTAACATACAAGCATGACTGGACCCGTTACCTAAAAAGTGGAACAAAGAAGCTCAGATTTCAACACACAGATAGGGGACCTGACTTCCTTCTCGGCTGAAGAGCCAGTCCTACAAGCCATTGTATCTTTATTACATACAGTATAAGAAGGAGCTGTTTACTGCTGTAGTAACTGTTAAAAAATGAATTATACTTTAAAGTCACTGCTATGTTCAACTGGTTAAAGTCAGTTTCTCAAATAGATGCATCTAAGTACTTTGTTTTTCTTTATTTAAATATTTGAGCTGTTATATTTTAAAATATGGTTTAATCACACTGTAATTCTAAAGACGAGTTAACTTCTGAAAATTTTCTTCTGACCTTTTCCCAAACCTTTTTACTGCCTTTCCATTTGACCCCAGATGCCCAAATGTGGCCAGGGGCCGAACAAGCTCACACAGGTCCAGATCATCTAATCCTGATTTAAAACAGTGACATAGTATGCGGGAACCAGCAAACCCCTGACCAGCATTTTATTATTGGATACTATGCAACAAACTGAATATAGCAAAATTACGAGCTTTTAAACTATGACTGCCTGCTGCCTATTCAACACAGAGGTATGAATATGAGGTAATGGCTGAGTAATTCCTTCATGACAGTTCACATAAACAAGGGGAACTGAACCTCAAGATCCTAGAACATCAACTGGCCCTGCACATCTGCTAGAAACCATGACGCTTCATCTATTAACCACATCTGTGTGGAATTAATAAGTACATGAGTAGCTAAACTGGTTTTAAATAAGCCATACACTGAAGTCGTAGGCTAACTTTAAAGTACTTACTAGATTATAAAAGGTACTTAGTGGATAGGTGACGAGTGATAGCCTGAGGCAGTTGCATCTGTGTGCCATTCAGTCCAGGCTTTGCTGCAGCCTCCTGATGTGGCTGTTACAGTATGAGAAACCTGCACATCTGGACCTTAACATTTTCACAAACACTAATGAAGGTTTACTCAGGCCATTTTTTTTTGCAGTGATATAAGGGAAAATAATCATAAACACACTGATACACTGTGTGAAACATGATTTGTCAAAAACACACTTTATTCTCTATTTTTACTGAAACAGCTTCAAAAAATATGCAAACATTGCTCTTCAGTCTCTTCATCAGATTCAGTTCTTCATCCAGATTCTTACATGTGTGAACACTAGAGAGACATTGCTGGTTTAGAGGACTGGAAAGGTTGCCAGGAGGCTTGGAGAATGAAAAGATGAAATTATATACAGTATCTGGGAGTTAGAGGGGAAGGCATTGCTGAAAATGTACAAAATAACTCCAACTCAGTCACTCTAAAAATCAGCTTTGAGTCAACACCCAGCATCCGTTCTTACAATGAAAGCTGTTGAAAAACTAAGCGTGTGAATCTTTTTATTTGGAGGTTTGAACTGCTTCCAGATGTGCTTTGATGAGAAGGGTTCATCGCCAAAGGTGTTTACACCTTTAGAAAAGCCTGGAGAAGAAATGTAAAAAAAAAAACAACAAAAAACATTCACACAAACAGGTATTGAGGGATCCAGTTTTTTTCACATACTAGCTGTGAATGTTTAGATTTTTGCAATGGAGATGAGCAGATGCAACCAACATATTTAAAAAAAAGAGAGAGAATGAGACAGACAGATAATTAAAACCTAACAGCCATGACTAACTTGACGGAGACTTGATGTCCTGTATCCAAGAACGATTATGGGCTCTGAAAGTGAGTTCACTGAGTCTAATTGGCCACAATGCTGTGACATTAGTCTTCAAAGGATGAAAAACAAGGATCTTTTCACACGTCCATCAACTTTGTGGAAGACTTTACGTGGTCAAATAATTAACGAGAAGCTGCCTACATCACAGCCAAGGAAGTCCATTTCAATAGGTGACAGTGAAGAACGATTCAAACACCCTCTGTCTTCACCATCTGTGCTCTGATTACCTGATATTTTCCCACGAGTTTCAAACAGATGCTACTGGATGCGTTTCGTTTGCAAAACATAATGCATTATTTTAATAGTGATTTCTGTATACTGATTTGAATCTTCATTTAGTGTGCCATTTATGATTGTGAAAGCTCAAGCTCAGGTGTAAAATAGCTGATGTGTGTTAATTCCACTGCAGCAAGACTAGCAGTTATATTGCACCATTAAATTGTGTCTAGATGAAATCTGTTGCATACCAAGAGTCTGGTGCAAAATACATTCTCAGTTTGACTTTGCAGCTAACTATAAAATCCTTTTATTCACCATTTTTTATTTAAAGGAGTCATTGGCTGCACTTTTCCCACATGTTGACAGCCCTCAGGTCTTAATGAAATGCTTGTGACATGTTTTGGTCAAATTTTCTTCAAATCAGTGGCTTAACTGCTAGCTTCAGCTAGTCACCTTTGGTATTGGCTAGAGAAAAAAAACAGAATATAATTAATAGAAAATAGCATCAAAACCAGATGGCAGCCTGCCGGTGTTATGCCGAGAATTGCTCGCTTACCGAGAATTGCATCCCATCAGCGCAAGCAGATGTTTAGTGCTAGTCAAAGTCAATACAACTTTGAAAAATGATTACCCTTTTTACCAACAATGCATAAATGCAAAATCTCAAATTTGAAGACTGTAAAACGTGGAAGTGGATCACTATGATTTCTAACCCTCTTTGAAACACTAAAATGTCTGGTGAACAAACAATAATTTACAAGAGGTAATAACAATTTTTACTTCTAAAAATGTATAATGGGTACTTCTAAAAATGCACAAATGGGTACAAGCCTGGCTGTAGTGTTATATTTTATAGTTTTGGTGGATGGGATGCAATTCTCGTCAAGCGAGCAATTCTCGGCATAACACTGGCCAGCGTCTCCCACTAGCGGTCAGGTCTAACTCAGGACATGCCTTCGACCGCCTAGCCAAGCTAATGTTAACAGTTCAATGTAGCGTCACAGTGAAAATATAACAAAATAAGCCAGAATGATTTGTGATATATTACTGACTGTGGATTAGTGAGCCAGGTAGAGACTGAAGACTGAAATCTGAAAAAAAAAACTGTGTTTGGTAAGCTAACTTCCCAGTAGCACTGTTAGCACTGAAGCTAATGCCTTTGGCTCCCACTCGTCTACATGACTGACAGCTAGGCAGGCCAATAATGGAGCAACGGGCAGGTATCAAGGCTTACCATAGCTGCATTCCGATCCACAGTGTACTTCAACTGTATTCCCTACTCCCTGATCCATTCTCAGAGGGAATATCAGTGAAGTTAACTGCCCTTCACAAAATTTCTCCATTTGAAACACCATGTAACCGTCAGCTCCCTCCTCTGTGCATTACCACGATAACCATGAACACATATTGATACTATGGTGGATAATTTATATTTCTTAAATAAAATATTAATACAAATATATTTTTATTGCTATCAGTTGATATAAACAATAACCAACATCAATTTAGCTTGTTAACGTTAGCAACAATAATTTGTTTTACTCGTATTTGAGGCGCAATGGCTTATGGGTAATCTTCTTATCAACTTCTGGTGAAGTGATGTACTGTTGTTTACTTCTTCCCTGCTGAGTTCTCAGTTCCCTTTGAACTGAACACAGTTTGCTCCCTTCGGTTTGGAATCTCACTTATAATATGGCGGAATACCCTGTGTAGTCCACTTCAGAGTACACTACTGGGCAATCGGAATGCAGCTCATGTTTATAGAGAGCCTATAAGTCATGCTCCCTCTACTTCCACATATGGGACCTTAAATTGGAAAAAAAATTCTCCATTGAAGTGAATAACAAGTGGGGTTGCCACCTTCAATGCAGAAAAATAAAGGACCCCCCGCCGCCCCCCGCCACAAGGTGATGTATTGGGTGCTAGTTGTGGTTTATCATAACTTAATCATTGTTTAAATAAAAAGCACCACAGTGCTGTGCCTCGGTGCCTGTGGCATGGTAGCATGTGCGGCTGTAAAAAAGTGGCACTCTGACCTCTACTGGGCTGACATAGTTATTACATTTCCTGTTATTGTGGCTGCATTGACAGAAATGGAGAGTTAAATTTGTGTTTATTTTGAAAACAAAGCCTTATCTTGCAATTCTGGCAAATTAAAAGTTGAGAAAATATGGCAATACAATGATATAAGCCTTTACAGTGGGGTAAAAAAGTATTTAGTCAGCCACCAATTGTGCAGGTTCTCCCACTTAAAAGATGAGAGAGGTCTCCAATTTTCATCATAGGTATACCTCAACTACGAGAGACAAAATAAGAAAAAAAAATCCAGAAAATCACATTGAAGGATTTTTTAATGAATTAATTGGTAAATTCCTCGGTAGAATAAGTATTTGGTCAATAACAAAAGTTCATCTCAATACTTTGTTATATACCCTTTGTTGGCAAAGACAGAGGTCAAACGTTTTCTGTAAGTTTTCACAAGGTTTTTACACACTGTTACTGGTATTTTGGCCCATTCTTCCATGCAGATCTCCTCTAGAGCAATGATGTTTGGGGGCTGTCACTGGGCAACACAGACTTTCAACTCCCTCCAAAGATTTTCTATGGGGTTGAGATCTGAAGACTGGCTAGGCCACTCCAGGACCTTGAAATGCTTCTTACGAAGCCACTCCTTCGTTGCCCGGGCGGTGTGTTTGGGATCATTGTCATGCTGAAAGACTCAGCCACGTTTCATCTTCAATGCCCTTGCTGGTGGAAGGAGGTTTTCACTCAAAATCTCACGATACATGGCCCCATTCATTCTTTCCTTTACATGGATCAGTCCTCCTGGTCCCTTTGCAGAAAAACAGCCCCAAAGTATGATGTTTCCACCCCCATGCTTCACAGTAGGTATGGTGTTCTTTCTCCTCCAAACACGACAAGTTGAGATTTTACCAAAAAGTTCTATTTTGGTTTCATCTGACCATATGACATTCTCCCAGTCCTCTTCTGGATCATCCAAACGCTCTCTAGCAAACTTCAGACGGGCCTGGACATGTACTGGCTTAAGCAGGGGGACACGTCTGGCGCTGCAGGATTTGAGTCCCTGGCGGCGTAGTGTGTTTCTGATGTAGCCTTTGTTACTTTGGTCCCAGCTCTCTGCAGGTCATTCACTAGGTCCCCCCATGTGGTTCTGGGATTTTTGCTCACCGTTCTCGTGATCATTTTGACCCCACGGGGTGAGATCTTGCGTGGAGCCCCAGATCGAGGGAGATTATCAGTGGTCTTGTATATCTTCCATTTTCTAATAATTGCTCCCCCAGTTGATTTCTTCACACCAAGCTGCTTACCTATTGCAGATTCAGTCTTCCCAGCCTGGTGCAGGTCTACAATTTTGTTTCTGGTGTCCTTTGACAGCTCTTTGGTCTTGGCCATAGTGGAGTTTGGAGTCTGACTGTTTGAGGTTGTGGACAGGTGTCTTTTATACTGATAACGAGTTCAAACAGGTGCCATTAGTACAGGTAACGAGTGGAGGACAGAGGAGCCCTTAAAGAAAAAGTTACAGGTCTGTGAGAGCCAGAAATCTTGCTTGTTTGTAGGTGACCAAATACTTATTTTACTGAGGAATTTACCAATTAATTCATTAAAAATCCTTCAATGTGATTTTCTGGATTTTTTTTTTCTCATTTTGTCTCTCATAGTTGAGGTATACCTATGATGAAAATTGGAGACCTCTCTCATCTTTTAAGTGGGAGAACTTGTACAATTGGTGGCTGACTAAATACTTTTTTGCCCCACTGTAGTTCCACTTAATTCTGACTGGGTGAGCTGAAACAGAGAGGCGGACAGACAGGCACACACTCTGTTTCACTGAGGCATAATAAAGTATTAACACAGTATTCGTAGACCAAAGTTTGAAGTGCCACCATATGCCATGGAAAACACCCACTGGCATGCTTTCTAGTTTGCCGTGTACTTGTTGTCTTTGATGCTGTCAAGCCAATCATTGAGTTCTTCACACTCACGTTGATACTTTTGCAAGCGTATACATTTGACTGATGCACGGGGCAGACTATTGGGACACGGTGCAGCCATAGACATGTTGGTCTGTGAGAAGCCAGCAAGCCGCTGTGGCTGCTGCTGAGCCCACCCAGCTGCCTCTCATCCAATCACTGTTGAGTGATGGCTTCATGCGTGATGCGTAAAAGTAACCATGTCTCATTTTAACCATGTCTCAGTGGGAAAAACGTTACCAAACTTTCACCAGTTTGTTGACTGTCCCACCAGAGAAAACAAAACACTGGATTTACTGGATGCCAATATCAGAGATGCATATACTGCAACAGCTCTACCCCTCATTGGCAAATCAGATCACTGCATGGTCATGTTAATACCCAAGTATGTTCCGCTTGTGCAAAGGCAACCTGCTTATACACGGACTGTGAGGAGGTGGACATAGGAGGCTGCTGATGCACTACAGGACTGCTTCAGGACGACAGACTGGGGCGTACTCTGTGAACCACATGGGGTGGACATAGACAGTATGACCGACTGCACCACAGAATACATTAGATTCTGTGAAGACATGACCATACCAGCTCAGACTGTACACTGCTTCTCCAACAACAGACCATGGGTCACGAGTGACCTGAAAGCACTTCTGAACAAAAAGAAGAGAGCTTTTAGGTCCAGAGACAAGGAGAAGCTGAGGGGAGTGCAGCATGAGCTGAGAGAGATGCTGAGGAGGTGCAAGGACAATTATAGGAGGAAGTTGGAAGACAAACTCAGGCAAAACAACGCTAAAGATGTGTGGGAGGGAATGAAACAAATAACTGGGTGCAAGGGGAGAGTCAGGCAGCCATCTGGGAACCAGGAGAGAGCTGAGCAACTGAATCTGTTTTTTAATAGGTTCAACTCACAGTCTGTCACCCCAACAACACAACCAGACCCCACACACACCCCTCCCCACCCACCCTCCTGTGCAGAACCTTTCTCCATCTTCCCCCTCTTCCTCCTTGGGGGGCACCAAGACCCTCCCCCACTTCACAGTGACTACGGACCAGGTGAAGAAACAGCTGGAGAGACTCCGCCAGCAGAAGGCGGCTGGCCCTGATGGCATCTCCGCCAGGACTCTGAGGACCTGTGCCAACCAGCTAGCTCCGGTACTGAAACACCTGTGCTACCTGAGCCTGAGTCTGGAGAGAGTACCGGCGCTGTGGAAGACATCCTGCCTGGTTCCTGTCCTCAAGAAGTCATCTCCATCGGACCTGAACGACTATCGACCAGTTGCCCTCACATCTCATGTGATGAAGGTCCTGGAGAGACTGGTCTTAGCCCACCTGAGGCCGCAGGTGAAGATGTGGCTGGACCCTCTGCAGTTTGCATATCAGCCCCATTTAGGAGTTGAAGATGCTGTCATCTACCTGCTACAACGAGCCCATCTGCACCTGGATGGCGGAGGAGATACTGTGAGAATCACTTTTTTTGATTTCTCCAGTGCCTTTAACACCATCCAGGCACTGCTGCTGGGTGAGAAGCTGCAAGTGATGGGGGTCGACAGCTCTGTGATCTCCTGGATTACTGATTACCTGACAGGCAGGCCACAGTTTGTCCGGCTGGGCAATGTCTTGTCTGGAGTGGTGGCTAGTGATACGGGAGCTCCACAGGGGACTGTGCTCTCTCCTTTTCTCTTTACTTTCTACACCACTGACTTTCAGTGCAACACAGAGTCATGCCACCTGCAGAAATTCTCTGATGACTCAGCTGTTGTGGGGTGTAAAAGAGGAGGAGAGGAGGGGGAGTACAGGGCACTGGTAGACAGATTTGTGGAGTGGACAGAGTAGAATCACCTGAGGTTGAATGTCAGCAAGACCAGAGAGATGGTGATTGACTTCAGGAGGAGGAAGACACCTTCTCAGCCACTGCAGATTAGGGGGGAGGATGTGGGAGTCGTTGAGGACTACAAATACCTGGGTGTCAGGATCAGCAGCGGGTTGTACTGGAGATCCAACACCGATGCTGCGCACAAGAAGGGGATGAGCAGACTCTACTTCCTGAGGAAGCTGAGATCCTTCAATGTGTGTAGCAGGATGCTGGAGCTTTTCTATCAGAGTGTTGTCGCCAGCGCCATCTTCTTTGCTGCTGTCTGTTGGGGTAGCAGTATCAGGGCCAGAGACACCAACAGACTTGACAAGTTTATCTAGAGGGCTGGCTCTGTAATTGGTCTCAGACCTGAGACCTTTGAGAAAGTGGTGGAGAGGAGAACACTAAATAAACTAAGCGAAGCCATAAAATAAAATAAGCGAGCCATCATGGACAATCCTGATCACCCCCTCCACCACACACTGGACAGACAGCAAAGCACTTTCTCCAGTAGACTACTACAGCTTCGCTGTCGAACTGCCAGGAACAGGAAATCTTTCCTGCCGCATGCCATTTCACTGTACAATAACTCACTATGATGTTATATTATGGTTGTAACAATGCTGCCACACTGCACCTTACAGTCTAACTGGCACCTCACATTTCACTCTGCTCCTGATAGTCTTTCATTGTGCAACGGGATGATTCATGTGTTTATACGGGTCATCATATATTAAGCTATGATGTATATAAGTTTTATAGTCGTGTTAGTTTTAATTTCCATGGGTAATCCCTTTGTCTGTCATGCGTGTGTTTCTGTCATTTGGTTCTCTACTGTCATGCTGCTGTTACACTGTAATTTCCCAGTTTGGGATCAATAAAGTACATCTATCTATCTATCTATCTATCTATCTATCTATCTATCTAGTAAATACAGGACAAATCATGACCTTTATTGATTCAGTACAGGACACATTGTTTTAGTGTAAAAGAAAAACAGGACAAATCTGTATTTTACAGAGTGGGTGGCAACCCTAAAGAGAACTTTTGATCCCAAATGAATTTTGCCATGAGTTACACATATGATGTTTGTCAATTTAAAAGATACTTTTCCACATAAATAATGGTGTAGATTGTTGTCTAACTGTTAAAGTATAAGATTGTGAAAATATGTAAATTTAAACAACTGCAAACACAGACTCATATAAATTATGTTGTGGTGGCACTGTGTGTGGGGTTCTCCACCCAGAGTTGGAAGCCGGGGGGGATGGAACAGAGGACTGAAGGAGGAAGTGGCACTGGGGGGTCCCAGATGTAACAGAAAGGACTATACGCCCCCGGTGAGTTCAGGAGACACCGGGGTTCGCTAGAGAAAGAGAGGGTGTGACAAGCAGGGCTGGTGTTGCATGATGTTAATGTTCCAGGCATTCTTTGTGCACTGAGTGTATTGTCTTTGGCTCCCTGGGTCTCATGGGGCAGAAATAAAGGGTACAAAAAGGAGGCGCCCAGAGACCCTGGGAGAGTATTTTTCTGTACTTGATGTTGGAAGGTGACTAAAGTTTGTGTGTCGTTCAGCTCGCTGCCTCGTCTGCTTTCATCTTCCACACTGGTGACCCTAAAACGTGCAATGGAGAACGAGCCGAGCACCCCTCCGGAAACAACCCAGAGGGAGAACACCAGCGCCGCATGTGCTGTCACAGTCATGCGCCTAGACTTCTGGCTTCACAATCCGACCTCGTGGTTCGTACATGTAGAAGCCCAGTTCACACGCCGCAGGATCACAACGGACGACACTAAATACTACCATGTGGCTGCTGTGCTGGATGTGCACACCATGCAACAGGTAACGAGCCTGCTCCATGAGCCGCCAGCCCAGGGGAAATATGAAGTGCTCAAGCGGATGCTACTCCAGTGTTATACCCTGTCGGACAGCGAGAGGGCAGAGAGACTCCTAACACGTTCAGAGTTAGGTGACAGATCAGCCATGGAGCTCATGGAGAACATGGTAGCGCTGATGGGGAAGAACGACAAATCTTTTCTGTTCACCCACCTGTTCCTCAGGAGCCTACCTGCTGCAGCGAGGGCGATCCTGGCTAACTCACTGCTGCTGGTGACCAAGGACTACTGCGTTTTGGCGCAGGAAGCGGACCGCATCATTTTAACAACCATAGATCTCAGCGTGCACGTAGCGGCACCGGCATCCATGAAGGACTCCAGCGAGGTTGGGGAACCGTTGGTGGTAGCTGGGACGGACGCCAAGAGGCGCAGGAATGGGGCGCTCTGTTTCTATCATTGCTGCTTCGGCTCGAATGCCCAACGCTGCCTGCTGCTGTGCCAACTCAGGAAGCCGGGAAATGGCACAGCCAGCAGTCAGTAGCAGCTGCGACCGCTGGTGACAGGAACAAGCTGCTTTTTATCACGGACACACGTTCGGGGAGACATTTCTTGGTGGACTCCAGCTCCCAGTAGAGCCTCATCTTGCCTGTCAGCACAGACAGGTCGGCAGGAGGCAGCGGTCCCGAGCTCACGACTGCCAACAGATCTACCATCAGGACATTTGGTGAACAGATGCTGACAGTATGCTTACGCAGACGCAATTACCAGTGGGACTTTGTGGTAGCTGCATCTTTTGCCCTCATTTTAGGCACAGATTTTTTTATGTGGTTATGGGTTGTAAGTCGATGTTGCCAACAGCTGTCTCTTTCACCTCCCTGACCTGCACAGCTCGGGGAGCTGGGCCAACAACACTGGCTTACGTTATAGCTCCAGGGGGTAAGTACCAACATTTGCTTTCACAGTTCTCAGCACTCACAGTCCTGACTTTTTTGGCTACGGTAACCACACACGGGGTCGAACATTTCATAACCACAAAAGGCCCGCCAGTGTTTGCGCGCCCTAAGCCTGTGCCTAAGCCTGACGGGTCGTGGCGACTGTGCGGCGATTTCCAGCACTTGAACAATGCCACGGAACACGATTGGTATCCCATCCCGCATATCCAGGATTTTCCATGCACCTGGCCAGAACACGTGTTATTTCGAAAGTGTATCTGGTCCACGGTTACCACCAGGTCCCAGCGCACATGGAGGACGTTCCCAAAACAGTGGTAATAACTCCTTTTGGCCTTTTTGAGTTTTTACACATGCCATTTGGGTTAAAGGGCATGGTGCAAACTTTCCAGAAGATGATGGATGCAGTGCTCCGTGACCTGCCTTTTGTTTTTGTCTACTTAGATGACATTCTGGCAGCTAGCGCGTCCGAGGAGGAGCACCTCGCCCATCTCAAAATGGTTTTCCAGAGGTTGGAAGCGCACGGGCTTATAGTTAACCCGGCGAAGTGCCAGTTCGGTGTGCCAGTGACTGATTTGTTGGGTCTCTGCATTTCGCCGGAGGGCGCGATTCCACTCCCTGAGAAGGTGCGGACCGTGTCAGATTTTCCTTGTCCGCAGACCATGAGGGCCCTACAGGAATTTTTGGGCATGGTCAACTTTTATAACCGTTTCCTTCCCCGGGCAGCCCAGCTGCTGCAGCTGTTATATGCTGCGCTTAAGAAAAAGAAGCTTGTGAAAAACATTGACTGGACCCCCAAGCGAGTCCAGGCTTTCGCAGATGCCAAAGCAGCACTCACTAACGCCGCCTTGCTAGCCCACCCTGCCCCATCGGCACGGCTAGCACTCACCAAGGACATGTCTGACGTTACCATAGGGGCAGTGGTGGAGCAGTACGACTCCGGTTCGTGGCAGCCACTTGCATCTTTCAGTCATACTTTGCATGACAACAAACGCAAATACAGTACGTTTGACAGAGAATTGTTGCCCCTCCACCTGGCGATACGCCATTTCCAGTTTTGGCTAGAAGGGCGCGAGTTCACCGCATTCGATGATCATAAACCGCTAACGTACACAATGTCCAAAGTCTCGGAACCGTGGTCGGCTCAGTAGCAATGACATTTGGCCGCGATCTTGGAGCTCACGACCAACATTTAACACATTGCTACTAAGCTTAACGTCATGGCTGATTGCCCGTCGAGCGCGTTAGTCTCTCCGGTCTACTTGGAAATAGATTTCTCTGCCATGGCCATGGAGCAAATGTCCGGGGACACGGACATTTGTGCACTCCAATCGGCACCTACTGGGTTAAGAGAGAGCAGGGTGGTGCAAGAAGGGTGCCCTCCCCTTACTCTGCGACGTCTCCACCTGTCGCCCGTTCCCGGTGGTTCTGAGCTCTTGGCACCGCCGCATTTTTAAGTCAGTCCACTCCCTTTCGCATCCCAGCGTGCGTGCCTCGGATAAACTGGTGGGGGCAAAATTTGTCTGGCCACACTTGCGCAAGGACGTGAAAGAGTGGGCTGCAGCACGCATCGCGGGCCAGCGGGCCAAAGTGCACAAGCACACCAGAGGCCCCCTCGAGCCGTTTCAAATCCCGGCCAGGAGGTTTGACCACGTCCACATGGATTTTGTGAGACCCCCTTGCCGTCGCAAGGTTTCACGCAACTTTTGACAATCGTGGACCGCACCACGCGTTGGCCTGAAGTGGTCCTGCTGGCTTCCACCACATCTACAGAAGTGGCTCACACTTTTTTGTCGGCTTGGGTTGCATGGTTCAAATCCCCGTTGGACATCACTTCCCACAGGGGTCCGCAGTTCATTTCAGAACTCTGGTCCACGATGGCCCAGAGTCTGGGGGTCAAAATCCACCGCATTACCTCGTACAACCCCCAGGCTAACAGGTTATGCAAACGTTTTCATTGGTCGCTTAAGGCAGCGCTCAGAGCTTTGCTCACAGATGCAAACTGGGTCGACCGCTTGCTCTGGGTTCTTTTAGGGTTGTGCTCCCCGCCTAAGGAAGATCTGGCAGCCTACCCGGCAGAACTCGTTTTTTCTCAGCGGCTGCGGATCACTGGGGAATTTTTACCGGAAAACCCCACTCCCAGGACCAACCCGCCTGCGCAATTTTTGTACAGTATGGAGGCTGTTAATGTGCCGGACTCGGCCCACCATTGTTTTCCCCACACCTTCGTCCCAAAAAGCTTGCAGACCGCCAGGTTTGTTTTTGTCAGGTACGATGCACACAGGACCCCGCTGCGCCCACCGTACAATGAACTATTCAGGGTACTGAAAACTGGGGCAAAGCATTTTGTGTTAGACTTGGAGGGGCGTAGGGAGACTGTCTGCATCAACAGGCTGAAGCCCGCTTTTGTGTTGGCAGACAAGCAGGTGGTGCTGGCCCGAGCTCCCCGGCGTGGACGCCCTCCGTCAGTGGTTCCGCAAGTTGGTGTTCCCTCGGCAGAGACCTGCGCTCGCAAAGCTATCGTGTTCCCCCCACCACCTTTTCCTCCACAGATTAAAGTGCCGTCCCGCACACCTCGCCAGCAAGGTGCTTCGACCAGACTGGCAACCCTCCGCTACAGCCGCTATGGGCGCTGGCTCAAGCCCAAAGGACAGGGGGGTAAGTTCCCTTTCTGGGTGTTCGGGGGGGGGGGGGGCTGTGTGGTGGCACTGTGTGGGGGGTTCTCCACCCACAGTCGGGAAGCTGGGGGGGGGGAAGGTGGGGGGGGGATGGAACAGAGGATTGAACGAGGAAGTGGCCCGGGGGGGTTTCAGGTGTAACAAAAAAGACTATCTGCCCCCCCCCCCCGGGGAGTTCAGGAGACACCAGAGTTCGCTAGAAGAATTGAGGGTGTGAGAAGCAGGGCTGGAGTTGTATGATGTTAATGTGCCAGGCATTCTTTGTGCACTGAGTGTATTATTGTCTTTGGCTCCCTGGGTCTCATGGGGCAGAAATAAAAGGTATAAAAAGGAGGCACCCAGAGACCCCAGGAGAGTATTTTTCTGTACTTGATGTTGGAAGGTGACTAAAGTTTGTGTGTCGTTCAGCTCGCTGCCTCGTCTGCTTTCATCTTCCACAATGTCATCATTTTCAAAGAGTGCCCAGGGGGAGGTAATTAACAGTCCTCTAGATCAGCTGCAGATATTTCTTTCATCGGTCAGAAAAAAGGAGGTGTTTGGTGATGTGGAAAATTATCTTTTATATTGACCAACATCATACAGTATGTGTAACTCATGGCAAAATTTGATTGGGATTGAAAGATAATTTCTCTCTTGCCATTCATTTCAATAGAGATTTTTTCCGAAGGTCCCATTTGTAGAAGTAGAGGGAGCGTGACTTAAGGCCTGTACATACTCCACAAGAACAGAGACATTTTTTCTTTTTCTTGAGGTGGCAAGAACAAGAATAAAGTTCTTCCTGGCTAGGACATTTCAGACTTCACAAGAAACTCAAGTGCAGAATTCCTGGGAAATTCAAATTTCCGACCAATCACACAATAGTTGTTGGACACCACACAGGAAGTTCTGTCTGGATGATGCATAAAGAACAAGCTGCAAGAACTCCCAAACCAGGGCTGCAAGAACAAAATGACATAATTTTGTACTTATAGCCCTGGGACAGAGAACAAACTTCTCTGTTCTTGTGGAGTATGTAGTTGTTCAGAACTCCTTATACAATGATACAGAGTGATGATAATCTGGTCAGTGGTGGTGGTGCCCCTGTGGGCTGGTTGCCAACTGCCAGTTGGGTCTGGAAGAAGAGGAAAGTACAAAGATGCAGATAGAGTGATGGTATAGAGTTAGGTATGTGGTGGTGGTGCCCCTGTGGGCTGGTTGCCAACCACCAGTTGGGTCTGGAAGAAGAGGAAAAGTACAAAGATGCAGATAGAGTGATGGTATAGAGTTAGGTATGTGGTGGTGGTGCCCCTGTGGGCTGGTTGCCTACCGCCAAACAAATCTAAAAGAAGAAGATGAAGACGAGTACAAAGATATAATCAAGTCAGTGGTGGTAATGCACCTGTAAGCTGGTTGCCAGCTGCCAATCATATCTAGAAGAAGAAGAAGAAGAAGAAGAAGAAGAAGAAGAAGAAGAACTACAGCTCCTGACCAGATAGAGTGATGATATAGAGTGAAGTATGTGGTGGTAATGCACCGTAGGCTGGTTGCCAACCGCCAATCAAATCTAAAAGAAGAAGAAGAAAAATTATATAAAGGCTGGGCATTTTTAAGAGAAGTGTTTCAATATTTTTTTGATAACCACATGAACTTTACACTCATTTCAGAAGTATAAAATAAACAGAAACATCATTTTTCAGTCAATGACTCGTGAACACCCCTTGATGTTCTTTATGAGATTCTTATACACAAACTATTACTGCCACTTGACTCATGCTGTCTGAAAGGCTATTCTGTATTTATATTTATTCGCAAAGGGTGGAGACATTTCTTGTCTTAATAACTGTGTTCAGCTTATAAATAAAATGACGCATATAGATAAAATGACTCCCTGAACAAATACTCATACTTCTTGTACACAAAAGTGAGGACTTAAAAAAAATCTATTGCAGTGTAATCTTGCTGCAACTAAATATTTGATGTGGAAAAAACCTCACACCAAATCTACTTCAGTTTTTAAAAAAAATCTTCTTCTTTTGGCTGCTCCTTTTAGGGGTCGCCACAGCGGATCATCTGCCTCCATCTCACCCTATCCCTTGCATCTTCCTCTGTAACACCAATCCTCTCCATTTCCTCCAATCTTCTCTGCGGTCTTCCTCTTTTCCTCCATCCTGGCAGCTCCATCTTCAACATCCGTTGTCCAGTATATCCACTATCCCTCCTCTGCACATGTCCAAACCATCTCAGCCTTGCCTCTCTTACTTTGTCTCCAAACTGCTCAACTTGAGCTGGTCCTACTTGTGGTGTTTAGACATGGTGGCTCGCTGTAGGTGACATCATCACGTGGTGAACTGGCTGTGGTGCGGGGAGGCGCCACCCATCAGTATATTAAGTGTGGTATGAATAAAGCGTGTGTTTGGCTCACATCCGCTGTCAGCGACTCACTTTTTTTTTTAACTTTGTTTACTGGTTAATTTTTCAATATAATCCACATTTAAACCAAGTCACAACAGATAATGGGGCATACTAAAATGTAAAATTTTGACATGTGACGATGTTACAATTTAAAAAGTATACAGAAAACCATTTAACCAAAAAGAGATAAAACCCACAGAGTAAACTTTCTGAACATAACCCCCCCTCCATAAAAACTATTTTCAAATTAAAAAAATGTACAAAAATTATATATATTGTATTCAGCCAGCACACCAAACAGAGTTGAAAAAAGGAAACTAAGAATAGCCGCCACAACCGCTTTATCCAAGAGAGGCAATGGAAAAGAGAAGGGAAACTAGATCTAGCCTAGATCAAAACTGTCAGACAGGGATGGACAAGAAGTCCGTGTTCTCTGCCAGCTCAAAAAAGGCCCCCATATATTCCAGAACTCGCCCGAAGAATTCCTGAGAGAGAATCTAATCTTCTCCAATTTAAGAAAATAAAGTAAATCTTTAATCCAATGAGTGTGTGATGGAGGTGTTGGAGATTTCCATTTAATTACAATTAGCCTCCTAGCCAGGAGAGTCATAAAGACTAGAGCTGTAGAGGAGCTTGGCAATGACGAGGCGATTTGGTTTATAAGCAAAGTTTTAATATTCAGCTCTTCTAACAAGTCTCATCTGGTGCAGAGAGTGGCAGAAGGGAAAGAGACAGGATCTCTCCCACTCACTGATTATATACATGCACACAACAAAAGACATGCATAACAAAGGCTGACATCCCTCATTATCTTAATCCCCCCATTGTCCTGGTATTTCCTCTCCTCGCCTTGGGGGGTGAGGGTGGCTCCTCCGGTCTCCTCCGCCGCGTCCGGGAACGTCTTTGTTCTTCACTCGGCGGGTGAGAGTCTTTTGTCCTTTCAGAGGTGTGAAGTTCTTTACATATGTAATCACCAAACATTTCCACATGCTTCAACATATGTAGGTTATGGAATATATGGTTAATATAGACCACAGGCCCCCCAAACAACTAAGAAAAGACAACAGGAAGGTTCACAGTCTAAGATAGTTATTATGACATACTAAGTGTTACATCTGTTGCCACGGAAGAAACTTTCTAGCAGCCATGCTCCTAAGAGAGTTCAGTGGTAATTATAACAGCATAGTAAAATCATAAGTCAGTCCTAAACTGTTGCAGCACAATTGGTGAAAAATTGTGGAGTGGTTTGTATCAGTCCCTGTACTGTCTGGGTTTTAATCTTCTCCCAAAACTGCTGTAGGTTGGTTTAGGCGCCCTGCTGGGACCTTCTTGAGAGGGATCTGCAGTGTGGGAAGGAGAGAGGTTAACTGTTCCCTGCTGGGGGGCTGAGTCTTTTCTCTTGGGGGGTCTACCCCGCCGAGGTGCTCTCGCCAACTGTGCAGGCTCGTCTTTCAACAAGAAGGCAGGTTTAAGTCTGTCAGTGCTGACTGTTTCTTTTCTATCCCCAAAATCAAGCACAAAGTGTTTATCACCATGTTCCAGCACTCTGTATGGCCCATCGTATACTGGGCGAAAGGTAGGTTTTAAAGCTTCATGCTTAACAAAAACGAACTCAGCATTTTTTAAAGCCTGAGGGACAAAAACCCGTGGGAAGGAGTGATGAGCTGGACCGGGGAGAGAGTTCGGTCCGTTGTTGCCTAAAAACCTTGGGACTGGAAGGTGCCCTGGCTCTGGGTTCTCTGGTAAAAATTCACCTGGGAGCCTGAGAGGTTGTGCAAAGACTAATTCTGCGGGAGAGGCGTCTAGATCCTCTTTAGGCGCAGCACGCAACCCCAATAAAACCCAGGGAAGTTTATTTACCCAATTTGTATCCGTTAGTGAGGCTCTGAGGGCAGCCTTTAAAGACCTGTGAAAACGCTCGCATAACCCATTAGCCTGAGGGTGATAAGCGGTGATGCGGTGAATTGTTGCCCTAAGCTGCTGGACATGGCTGACCAGAGCTCTGAGACAAATTGAGGCCCCCTATCGGACGTGATGTCCGATGGGACGCTGAAACGTGCCACCCAGTTTGTCAAAAAAACGCGAGCGACTTCCTCCGCTGTGGTTGCCGCTAGAGGGACTGCCTCTGGCCAGCGTGTGGTGCGGTCTATCATTGTTAACAGGTGTGTGAAACCTTGGGAGGAAGGTAGTGGCCCCACGAGGTCGACATGAACGTGGTCGAACCTTCTAGCAGGGATTGGAAAAGGCTCCAGAGGGGCTTTTGTGTGTCTGTGTATTTTGGCGCGTTGACAAGAAATGCAAGTTTTTGCCCATTCTTTTACGTTTTTGCACAGGCCTGGCCACACAAACTTTTCGGCGACCATTTTAACCGAGGCGCGCACACCTGGGTGCGCGAGGGAGTGAATTGCGTCGAAAATACGGTGGCGCCATGTAGCTGGTACTAACGGGCGAGGTCGGCCGGTTGAAACATCGCATATTAGGGGGGGCACGCCATCGCGTAAACCCTTTTTCTCCAGCCTTAACCCTGTTGGTCCAGACAGGAGTGCGCGCACGTCCGCGTCACTGTTTTGTTCCTCCGCCATGGCTGCATAATCTATCCCTGCATGGATAGGTGCTGCGTATGTGTCTGCGTTAGTGAAGAGTTCTGCTGCTGAGGCAGTATAATCTGTCTCCCCGCGCTCTGGTGGTGTCACAGCGCGAGAGAGACAGTCCGCTACTACGTTAAGTTTGCCTGCCACGTGTCGAATGTCTGTGGTGAACTCTGAAATCGCAGCTAGCTGTCTTTGTTGCCTGCCTGACCATGGTTCTGAAATTTTAGCCATAGTAAAGGTGAGCGGTTTATGGTCTACAAAAGCCGTGAAACTCCGCCCTTCTAACCAGAACTGGAAGTGGCGGATGGATAAATGAAGCGCCAGCAGCTCTCTGTCAGAAGTGCTGTATTTGCGTTCAGTTTGGTTTAGCGATTTGCTAAAGAATGCTAAAGGTTGCCAGACCCCGCTGGCAAGTTGTTCTACAACTGCCCCTATGGCTAGGTCTGAAGCATCTGTGGTTAGTGCAATGCGGGCCAAGGGATCTGGGTGAACTAACAATGTGGCGTTAGCTAGGGCGCTTTTTACTTCCGCGAAAGTGCGTTGGCGCTCCAGGGTCCATTCGACCGCGTTGGAAGCTTTCTTTTTTTTGAGCGCGTCATATAGGGGCTGCATGAGCTGTGCTGCGTGGGGGAGGAAGCGGTTGTAAAAATGAACCATCCCTAAAAATTCTTGTAGCGATTTGACCGTTTGTGGCCGTGGAAAACTTTCTATTGCATGAACTTTGTCTGGAAGTGGAACTGCCCCCTTCGGAGAGACTTTGTGTCCTAAAAAATCAATTTGTGACACACCGAATTTGCATTTGGCTGGATTGATTATTAGCCCGTGCTCTTCCAGCCTCTGAAAAACCGTAGTGAGGTGCTGCTCGTGTTCCTCCTCAGACGAGCTGGC
The DNA here is from genome assembly GCA_020510985.1 of Pholidichthys leucotaenia. Lineage (NCBI taxonomy): Eukaryota > Metazoa > Chordata > Actinopteri > Cichliformes > Pholidichthyidae > Pholidichthys > Pholidichthys leucotaenia. The sequence continues at coordinate 66,874,071 of CM035840.1, forward strand.
TATCAGCATGTCGTCGAGGTAGACGAAGACAAAAGGAAGGTCACGTAAGACCGCATCCATCATCCGTTGAAAAGTTTGAGCAGCGCCTTTGAGGCCGAAAGGCATTCGCAGGAATTCAAAAAGGCCGAAAGGGGTTATTACCGCTGTTTTAGGAACGTCTTCTGCTCGGACTGGGACTTGGTGATAACCGCGGACTAAGTCTATTTTTGAAAAAATGCGCTATGATGTAGATGTAGCGAAAAATCTTGAATGTGAGGGATTGGGTAACGGTCATGCGCTGTAGCGTTGTTTAATCTGCGGTAATCTCCGCACGGTCTCCAAGAACTGTCGGATTTCGGAACCATGTGAAGTGGTGAGGCCCAGGGGCTCTTCGAGCGTCTAACAATGCCCAATTTTTCAAGAGTTGTAAACTCGTCCCGTGCTATGTTGAGCTTGGCCGCGTCTAAGCAGCGCGCTTTGGCAAAAACGGGAGGTCCCGTTGTTGGAATGAAGTGTTCAACCCCGTGTTTAGCCACAGTGGCTGAGAATTTGGGGATTGTGAGTGCTGGAAATTGGGTGAGGAGTTGCTCAAACTTACCTCCTGCCGTGGTGACGCTAGCCTGCACAGGTGGTGGAGAAACTCGGGCTGAGCATGGAATAGAAGCAAAGGACAGTGCATTAACCAGGCGCCTATTTGCTAGATCCACTAATAACCCATGTGCACACAAAAAATCTGCGCCTAATAAGTTAAAACTCACCGCCGCTACAACAAACGTCCATCTGTAGCTGCGGCCGTGGATGAGGAGGTGCAGGCTCTTTTCGCCGAACGTGTCGATGCTAGAGCCGTTGGCTGCCACGGCTCCGTTGCCCCGGGTGCCCGTGGCTCGATCTGCGTGGGAGGGCATGACGAAACTCAGCTGGGCTCCTGTGTCGATGAGGAACTGCTTGCCTGAGTGTCCATCCGTCACGTACAACAGCTTGTTCTTCTCGCCGAGAGCCGCTGCCGTTAACGGCTCTCGGCTTTGGCGTTTAAATTTGCAGGGGGGAACACATTTGTGAGCCTTCTCGGCGAAGCGGTGGTGATAATAACAGACGTCGCTCTGTCTGTTACGTTTTGGCCGCGTCACTGTCACTGTGGGCTGGGTCTGCTCCGTGGGTTGTGGCTCCTCGTGGCTCGGGGCGTCGGCTTTGAGGTCTGCGGATGCTGCTGTGGGTGTCAGCTCCCTGCAGGCGTTGACGAGCTGATGATCTTCGCTGGCCAGTGTGCGGAAGTCTTGGTGGGTGTTGCACTTCATGCTGGCGAGTGTCCCTCTCATGTGTGGCGGCAGCGTGCTGAGGAATATAAACTGGAAAAGGAAGTTGTCATTGTCCTCTTCCTTGAGCTGCAGCAAATCCTCCATAAGGGCCTTCAGTTTGCACCCTCTGTGGCCGTAGACCGCCAGGATCTTCTCGGCTCTTTCTTCCGCTGATGGGACGTAGTTCGCCACGATGGCCGCTTTGAGCGTCTCATATTTGTCCCGGGCCGGTGGTCGCCGGATCATGCTCCGCACACACTTCGAAGTGGCGGAGTCGAGTTTGGAGACGATATGATAAAATTTAGTATCGTCAGCCCTGATGCCCGCCAGTGTAAATTGGGCTTCGGCCTGCTGAAACCAAGAGGCGGGGTCTTCTTGCCAGAAGTCTGGCAGCTTGACAGCGACGGCGTTCATGTACACCATCACTGCTGTGCCCGCCGGGTGAGAGTGCCTTGCCTCGGCTCTCACGGCGGTGCTGGTGCTCGGTTGAGCCCTCTCAACCTCTTCTGCCGGGGGGAACAGCTGTCCATCTGCTCCCTCGTCTGTGTGGCGGCTGGCGTCTGCCTGGGTCGCCGCGGATGAGTCGATTGCGGGGGAACGCCTCAGGTCCATACTCGCGTCAAGGTCACCAGTGTAGAGGAGCTTGGCAATGAAGAGGCGATTTGGTTTATAAGCAAAGTTTTAATATTCAGCTCTTCTAACAAGTCTCATCTGGTGCAGAGAGTGGCAGAAGGGAAAGAGACAGGATCTCTCCCACTCACTGATTATATACATGCACACAACAAAAGACATGCATAACAAAGGCTGACATCCCTCATTATCTTAATCCCCCCATTGTCCTGGTATTTCCTCTCCTCGCCTTGGGGGGTGAGGGTGGCTCCTCCGGTCTCCTCTGCCGCGTCCGGGAACGTCTTTGTTCTTTGCTCGGCAGGTGAGAGTCCTTTGTCCTTTCAGAGGTGTGAAGTTCTTTACATATGTAATCTCCAAACATTTCCACATGCTTCGACATATGTAGGTTATGGAATATATGGTTAATATAGACCACAAGAGCGTCCCTTTTGGCAGCTGACAGAGAAGACAAGGCAGAGAAAACACCAAACAAGACACCAAGAGGATCCAATTGGATGTGTATCTTCAGAATCTTAGATAGTGAGGCAAACATTTCTGACCAATAAGTATATAGGGAAGGGCAGAGCCAGAACATATGTATTAGATTGGCTGGGGCTTGCTGACAGCGATCACAAAGCGGTGAAACATTTTCAGACATCTTGGAAAGGCAAACTTTAGTGAGGTAGACACGATGCACTTCTTAAACTGTATGAGGTTGCGTCTGGCACAAATGGATGATTTATGGACACGCATCAAAAATCTCTGACCAAACTGAATATTGACATATCCAAGTCCTCCTCCCAGCAGGCTTTTAAAAAATGTTAAGGTTCCATGCACAGCAGGTTGATGTGGTTATAAAATAGTGAGATAGCACCTTTTAATGAGGAGAGTGGTTCAAAAAAAGAATCTAAGGCCGTAGATTCAGGAAGATTGGGAAATGTAGGAAAAACATTGCTTATAAAACAAATATCTAAAAAAATGGGTCTTGGGCAGAGAGAATTTCTCAGAAAGTTGTTGGAAGGATGCAAATATGTTATTTGGATATAAGTCTTTAATTGTGTTAATGCCATGGTTTGACCACAAGGTGAATGCCCCATCTATTAAGGAAGGAGAAAAAACATGGTTGGCTGTTAAAGGAGCAAGGATAGAATAGGACTGCAAACCAAAATAGCATTGAAACTGAGCTCAGACCCATAAGGATGATTTAACAATCACATTTTTAGTGTAGGGAGAGGAATTACTATTGAGAGGAGCATGCAGCAATGCCTTTAAGGATACAGGATGGGCAGAATTTACGTCAATCACGAACCAAGGGGGTGGCGAGTCGCTGTCATCAAGTTGAAGCCAATAATTTAGTGTTCTAATATTAGCAGCCCAATAGCAAAATCTAAAACTAGGCAGAGCCATCCCCCCCATGCTTGGGCCTTTGTAGGTATTGTTTACGTAGCCTAGGAACTTTTCCATTCCAAATAAATCCTAAGATGAGGCTATCTTATCTTATCTTATCTTATCTTATCTACTTTACGGAAGAAGGATGCAGGAAGGAACAGGGGTATGCATTGAAATAAATATATAAAGTGGGGAAGAATGTTAATTTTTGACACAGTTGATGCGTGCCACAAAGGATAAATTAAGCAGAGACCAACGCTTACAATCCTCCTGGATTTTTAATAGAAGGGGGGCAAAATTAGCTTTATAGAGATCATCAAATTTTAAAGTGACCTGTACACCAAAGTAAGTAAAACTGTGGTCGGCAACTTAAAAGGAAAGGCCAATAACAGATACTCAGTAGCTTCCTTATTAATAGGAAAAATTATACTCTTTTTCAGATTTAGCTTATATCCAGATATTCGACCAAACGTCTGAAAAATAGTGAGAGCAGCTGGGACAGAGGATGGTAAATTTGAAATGTATAAACGAAGGTTATCTGCATAAAGGGAAACCTTAATTTCAACAGCGTTCCAAGAAATACCCGAGATCTGCAAATTAGTTCGGAGTGTTATCGCTAGGGGCTCCATTGCAACTGCAAAAAGTAAGGGACTTAAAGGACAGCCCTGCCGAGCTGAACGAGAGAGGTGAAAGCCAGATTGAGTATTATCACCCCAATTTTGTTTCTCTTCACCTCTGCCCTTCTCACCACCAGTTTTTCCCATGGGGCAGCCGCCCCCTGGGCTATCCCATCTAGTTGGGTGGTTAAAAGACTCTGGTAGACCGCCTGACAGACTGTCCCGCTGGGCTGGATGGCCCACGTTCTCCGGTAGACCACTCGACTCCTTCCATTTTGCCATCAACCGGGCCTGGGACTCTGGCCACCCGCCTGAACTCTCCAGCTTTCCGGTCCGGAGGGTTTTGGGTGGTTTGGTTGTTGCCTGGTGTGGGTCCCCGCCCGGGGTGGTTTATTGTTCTACTCTTTTTATTTGGGGGGTGGGGGGTCCTTTTTGATTTTACCCTGGATGTCTGGAATCCACCCCTTGAAAGGGGGGCTCTGTCATGATCTGAGCATGGAGGATGCCGCTGTGCTCAGTTTCATGGTCTTTTCCATATTTGTGCATTTGTTGTATTTTGAGTTCTTAGGTTCCTGTCATTTTATCTGTGGTTGGTTTTCATATATCTTGTATTGTTTCTTATTCTTCTCATTCCCCTGTTTATGTTCATCATAGTCTTGCTACTTATTTATTTGGTATTTGTTTGTATTTATCGCTCAGTCTTTATTTGTTGGCATTTTAGTTCTCGCGTTATATTTGACCTTTTGTGTTCTCTCTCTCTCTCTCTCTCTCTCTCTCTCCGGGGTTGCACCTGTCAGTGGCACTTCCGGGTTTTTGCTCTGCTGTGGGCAGTGCTCCTGTCAGCTGTCAGTCCCGTCTTCTCCCCTCTCATTACTCACAGCTGACCCCAGTTTGTAATCACTGTCACCTCCTGCCTGCTCATGTGATTCACACCTGGTATCATTTGTAATGACTGTATTCCTGCCTTATTTAAGAGGGGCTTTTTCATTCACCCCTTGCCAGAGTCTCATCATTATTGTTGCAATCTTCTCCGTTAGAACCCAGTCCTGTTCTAACACCATCCTGTTCTCTTCCCATTTTTGCCTCATCGTAAGTTTATGTTCGTGCACTGTTGGAATTTGTGTTTTCTTAATAAATACCACAAACTGTAGTCCAGTGCTAGAGTCTCCCTCTCTGCCCCGCAGGGGCGATTCATGACAGTAACAAATTACCAAGGGAAAAATGAAAAATTATAAGAAAAACTGAACGCAAGAGAAATTTCACAAATGAAAAAAATGGCCGTGTGGTGGTGGAGTGGTTAGCACTGCGGCAGCACAGCAACTCACCCTTGGCCGGGGGATCCTGGGTTCCATCCCAGCCCCCGGCCAACAGTGATCTGTGTGGAGTTTGCATGTTCTCCCCGTGTCTGCGTGGGTTTACTCCGGGATTTCTCCAGTTTCCTCCCACATGCCAAAAACATGCAAGTTAGGTTAATTGGCATCAACTGGGGATTCTAAATTGTCCATAGGTATGACTGTGAGACTGAATGGTTGTCTGTCTCTCTGTGTTGGCCCTGCGATGGACTGGCGATCTGTCCAGGGTGTACCCTGCCTCTCGCCCAAAGGTGCTGGGATAGGCTCCAGCCCCCTGCGACTGGAAAAGCATTAAGCGGAAGACGATGGATGGATGGATGGAAAAAAATGGCCAGTTCATCAGAAATGCTGCAAAATTATTGAAAAATGCTGCAGATTTTTGTGAAAATTTTGCAAAGAAAAAATGGCAGATTTCTGAGTCAAAAAGTGCTACATGAGTAAAAAAAAAATATGCAAGAAATGGATCATAAATTTATGAGAGGAAATCATCAAAAAGAAAAAAAATGTGTTATTAATGTTGATAGTCCTGTTTATCCTTATAACTGGGTTGTGTTGCATTCTCTTTTTTTTTTTGCCAGTGTTTTGTGGCTCTGGCATTTATAATATGGGGGAACAAACTGAAAATTTCCAGATGATTTCATTCTTCTGGCTGGATTCCTCACAGCCCTGCAGCACTCGGTCTCCGTCTGCCCCATGAGTGGTGCTTAAGGCGCACTCACCATTGGCTCGGTAGCCTGTAGGGGCGTAGCTTGCAGTCGGTGAGCGCCGAGGGTGCACCGGGGTGTTCCAGGGATGGCTGAGCGAAAGCTGACTTGGCACCGATCCCTCCTTTGAGAACAGACTGCAGCGTACGCTGGACAGAGACATTTCTGTACGTCCGGGGAGGATGAATTTGTCATAGGTAATTTCGCCTTTATTTTGGGGCCGGCGGATGCACGTTTTGCAATGCACTTTGCAAGACTTGCGCTGCAGACAGCCTCCGAGGATCCCAGGACCTGTTGCTGCTGACAAGCCGGGCAGAAGGAGAGGGAGAAGGGGAGCCGCTTCGGAGAGAGTCGGAGGGTTCTGGTGCCTTGGAGACGACCGCCCGGGTTTGCCTGCGGAGGAAATCATGCAGCTTGCAATCTGGCTGCTTGGATTAATGTGTCATCTGTCAGCGTGTGTGCGGGAGACTCTGCAGTACCGATTGCACCCGAAACAAGGTAACTGTGCCCATATGATATGAACAGGTTTTGGAGGTTTTTCTTAACGCACGGTTGTGATGCCTTCTGGTTTATTTATCCACCTTTTGCAGATGCTTTCTCACCATAACCATAACTTTTTTTTTCCCTCCCCCCTCACTTCGCCATCTACCCCCGCAGAGACCTTCATCCAGCAGCTGTCATCGTACGAAATCACCAGCCCGGTCCGCGTAAACGACTTCGGAGAATCGTTCCCCCACACGCTGCACTACAGGAGGAGACGGCGGAGCCTGAACGATGACCTGTCGGGCTTACGGGTTCACTACAGGATCGACGCCTTCGGGGAGCGCTTCCACCTCAACCTCAGCTCAGACTCCGGCTTCATCGCCCCCTCCTTCACGGTGACACACTTGGGAGCGGAGCAGGGCGACGACTCCGACTCCCGCCCCCACGACCCCGGCGACCTGCGCCACTGCTTTTTCCGCGGACACGTCAACGCCAGGGGCGAGCATCCCGCGATCTTCAGCCTGTGCACCGGCCTCGTGAGTGCCCCCCCACACACACACACACTTTTTCCCCTCCTCCCTCACTATCTTCCAAACTGTTTTTAGACGCTTTTAATCAAGCGAGGCTGACGTGCCTTCTTCTCCCAGTCCATCCTTGCCCCCCCCCCACCCCTACGGAGCCGCAGTTTAACTGAAATGTGCACAAGTGTAGCAAGAGCAAGTGATCGTGGACTTAGGACACTTCATCTTTGTGCATGTGGGGTGGGTGGGTGTATGGGGGGGGGATGCTGCAGTTGCACAGTGTGTTGGGAGGCGCAGATGAAGTCAGCTGTAGTCAGGATGGCTGACTGGCCTGAAAACCTCAGGACAGGTGGCTGGAGCAGCCAAGCATTGGGCTGAGTAAAAATAGCATCACCTTATGATATTAGTTGCTTCATAGTCGTGGAAAAAAGTGGCTTTAGTAAGAGTGATAAAGTGCTGAAAAGGTATTTGAGTGAGTCAAACTTTCACCAGCTTAGGAGGGTTTTCTCTTAAAATGTGACTTCTCATAGACTTTTGATATGTTTCCCTCAGAAATGCGGAAATAGTTTTGCATACTTTTATGTGATTTTTTCAGCTTTTTTTTCCTCTTAAATTTTCATTGTTATTATAAATTTTTGACTTTTTTTGTTGTTATGACATTTTTTTTTTGTTTTTCCTCATTTCAGACATTTTTCTCCTAAAATTTCAGCTTATTTTTAAAATAAATTTGTCTTTTTTCCACATAAATTTGCGTCTTGCAGATTTGTAACTTTTCTCTTGACAATTTGAGTTTTTTTCATTTAAATGTGTTAGAAGAAGAAGAAGAAGCCATCTCTATTGTCATTCAGTCTATACAGCCAATCATGTACAGTAGAACAAGATTACGTTTCTCCTGTCTACAATGTTAATCACATGTGGAATCAGAGGGGTCGCAGCCATGCAAGGCGCCGCCACAAACAACTTCTCCTTCCCCCATTCTATTATGCTGAGCACCAAGCTAGAAGGCGGGAAGTACCATTTTTATATGGTCTTTGGTATGACCCGGCTGGGACTTGAACCCCCAACCTCCCGGTTGTGGGGTGGATGCTCTATCAACCAGGCCACCACTCTGGTGGCCTAGTCTAAGCAAAATGCAGTATAAACTAAAACATACCCCGTCTATTATAATTGAAATAATAAAGAACTTGAGGGCACTCAGAGAGTGCAAACCTCTGCCAAGGCTCCATCTGTCACTCCCTCCTTCCTTCTCTTCGTAAGTCCATCCATCTCGCCGTCCCTTTGTCCATTCGCCCATAACGCCGTCCGTCTCTTCGTCCGTCCCTCCCTCCATTCCTCTGTCCCTCTGTTTGTCCATACATTCTGAGTTAGGGCCTTGGTGGAGGTGTGCACTCATGGATCACCTCCACAATCTAATGGGATCACCCGTAGCCCACAGGTCACCTCTGGTGAAAATTTCATTCATATCCGTCCAGTTGTTTTTGCGTAATCCTTTTCACAAACAAAACAAACAACCAAAGAAACAGATAATTGAAACCTTTTTTTTTCTCTTAAATGTAGTGACCTCAGCAAAATGAAATATAAACTGCAAATGTATCTACTCTATTATAGTTGCAATCATAACGAAACATATTTTAATAAATTTAAAGACACACTCCGACAGCACTAAAACCACCTCAAAAACAAATGAGTGTTGCCCAAAATAGTATATTGTGGCTTTTTATACACAAAAAACTTTCATTGCCTTAGAATCTCTTGGAAAGAGCTTTTACATCTTCCACGTACTTAAGTATGCGTGGATCTATGAATGTTCTAATTAGCTCCACCCATACTCTCACCCACCAGTAGTGGATGCTGCAAGGCCAGCCCTCCCCTCTCCTCTGACCTGAGAACACTGAAGACTGCTGCACTAAACGGTGGCTACTAGACAAACCACTGGAGTGATTCAGCCATACATGTACACGCCGCCGACCCCCGCCAAAGTGAGCTGGCTCTCGGCAGTCCCACCTGGGGGCTGATGAGTGCCTGTCGGGCAGCTTGCTGGGGGGCCGCGGGTCCGAAACGCCTGCCCGCCGCCGTGGAACCATGACCTCAGCGCGGTGCGCATGGCCTTGCCTCAGCCATTGCGCCACATACCCCCAACTCGCCCCCCTCCACCGGAGGGAGTGGGGGCTTTAATGTCTCCTCCTCCGTCCTCCCTGGCGTGGACAGAATGTTGCACATACAAACTTACCTGTTTAGGTATCAGAGACTCCTGAGAGCTAGCCGGGAGTTGAACAAGGCAAAGAAGATGGGAAATTGCAAGATTGTGATAGTATTGCATCGTGGCCCAAGTATCGTGATAATATCATAGCGTGCGGTGTCTGGTGACTCCTACACCTAATATCATGTCTGTTTTTGAAAAGATTCCTGACAAATATCTGCACTGAGGTTTAAATCAACAGTAGAGTCTCATATTTCATTCTGACTTGAAATCAAGCAGTATGTTTGCTTTTTAAAACGTTTTTAGTCTTTCAGCTGTGTTTTGAAAGTCTAACCAGCTCAAAGGATGAATATTAACTCCTTACATCCATGAAGGTAATTTTGGAGCATGCTGCCATTCAGCCGCTCTCTAAAAATCATTTAAGCAATTTGGTGGTGCAGTGGTTAGCACTGGGGCAGCACAGAAAGAAGGTTGTGGGTTCGATCCCACCCCTTGCCAGTGAAGTTTGCATGTTCTCCCCACGTCTGCGTGGGTTTTCACTGGGTACTTTGGTTTCCTTCCACAGTCTAAAGACATGCACGTTAGGTTAATTAGCATTAGTTGGGGATAATGTCCTTAGGTGTGAATGTGACAGTGTCCAACACAGACAAACAGTGTTTATCTGTCTGTGTTGGCCCTGCGATGGACTGGTGATCTGTCCAGGGTGTTACGGCCCGTTTCTGGGCCAAGGCCCGAATTGCCTATTTTAATCCTGGGCTCTTCAAGTCCGTCTCGGCCCCTATGCCAAGGTATACGAACCTGGCCATTACCCCCCCCCCCCTTCTTTGGGTATGATAGACATTCACCAATATTCCAGGCTGGGATTTGAACCCATGACACACAGGGTGTACCCTACCGCTCACCCAAAGATGCTGGGATAGGCTCCAGCCCCCCCACGACCCGTAATGGATTAAGCAGTTGAAGATGAATGAATGATGGATCAGAGAGCACTTAAAAGCGCAATCTGGTGTATATAAATCCCCTATAAAAACAAATATACATTGTATAAAATAGCATCTTGTGCCCTTTTTTCTACAAACAAAACCTTTCATTGTCTTACACTTTTGTGTCAATTTTTTTTCACTTTCCCCCTCCTTCAAATGTCAGGATCTGTGATTACTAGGTCCAGCTACATCCCACAAGGCTAATAGTGGCTAGTACTACATTATCAGAATAAATCCTGTGATAAAAAGGCTTACCGGTTGAAAGACATGCCCAGTTGTGTGCACGGTGGCCCAGGATAGTGATTGAAACTGCATCGATCCTTAAAAGCAGTTTAATGCTAAAACCCATCTTAATTTGGGTCACGTTTTCAAAGCAGCTAGTTTATAAATGCTAACTAGCCTGGAGGATAACTTCATTTAGGCCAGAAAGTCCTGATTGGCCAGTGGCATGCATAGTTATGTCACCAAAAACACTTCATCTAAACTCGCCTTTTTCAGGGGGTGGGGCTTAATGAAACGTTAAAGCAAAAAAAAAAACAAAACAGATATGAGACATTTGAGTGATTTTGCTCTTGATATGTCTAGTAAGTCATAAAAAAGCACGTTACAGACATGTGAACAAGAAAAAAACTATCCTCTCAAATTTTGTATCTATGGCTGTAAAAGCTACTAGCTGCCATCATTGGCTTAGTTCCACCTCAAGGAGGTAACGTTTTTGCCGGTGTTTGTCTGTTAGCAGGATTGACAAAAACTGCTAGATGGATTTTGATGAACCATTAGACTGCGGAGGTGATCCGGGTCAGGATGTGGATTCTGGATCACTTTTTCACTTTCAAATCCTTTTTGACACCAGATATTATCATGTCAAGACTAAAGCAGCTGCTTCCTTTTTTTTTTTAACGACCCTCTGTCACATCTCTCAGATCTTGTGGTGCTGTAATGGATTTATTGGGTAATAATGAGTTTACGGGAATAATATTGTGACGTTTGCAGGGGTTCACACAAAGAAAATGGAGCAGATGGCTGTGATCAACCAGATTTATTTTACACACACCCCAACCCCAACTTGCAACTTAGTACACAGAGCCGGGGAGGTCATTCTCACAGACCTCTGTTTACATCACGGTTACACACACATGATACATCTTGCCCTAATCCTGCTAAACACTGCTGGGCCATTATAATGCAGTTATAATGACACAGCAGTATAACTCAGAAGTAACACATTTAACACACAATAACGTTTCAAACTGGCAAAGCATGCTGGGAAATCCCTGGCTCCCTTAAAATGGCCCCGACGTTACACTGCCCCCCCCTGGACTGGTTTCTGTCCCCAGAAAATTCAAAGTCCACTTTCAGAAATCCAACGCGAGTCAGCCCGGTGCCAGGGCGGCATGCACGGGCCATCTGAGTCTCGGTCAGAGCATCTGGTTGGGGTAGGGTTCCGGTTTGGCCATCAGCGGGCGGATGGACACATCTGACAGCCTCTGTAGGACCACGCACAGTCCCTTCCCTGGCAGCGGGAGTCCCAGGCCCGCTCCGGCCGACTCCCACCGCTGCCAGTTCTCCCAGGCGGCCGCTGGCCCGCATCCATGCGTCCAGCCTTTGCCGCGCCTGGAAAGTGGCCGCATCTTCGTCCTGCTCGCTCCGCTGCGTCGCTCCTGCGCCTCTGTGACGTCATCTGCCGGGGGAAGCATCTGCAGGAGGCGGCTTTTTTTCCCGTCCATGCCACCTCGCTCTAATTTAGCGTCGGCGAGGGGCCAGTTTGTCGTGCGCTGTGTGCGGGGCAGTACCATGCCATGTACCCTGGCTCTGTGCAGCGGAAGCCGTCCTTCCTCGCGTCGCCACGGCTGTCTCCTTCGTGCACGCGCTGCTGTGATCTGCCGTAGCTCCTCCTCCACTCGCTCTCAGCACGGTGGTTTCCTCTGATGATCAGCGCGGCAGCCAGCTCGACCTGGGCCAGGTGGTCATCCAACAGGTTCTCGCCGTTGTAGCGGGGAATCTTGGCCCGCTGCTGAATGGATGAGACTGTCATCTCCCGGTCGATTGCCGCTCCTAGTCGCTCTGGAATCGCCAGCCCGTCCTGCCCTGAAAAGGGCGGGAAGTGGGGCTGGTTTGCTCTGCTCCGTCCATCGCGGCGAAGCTCTCCAGGGGCCGTCGTCTCAGCTCTACACTCCGTTCCCGGCTGAGCGATGAATCGCTCCGGCCGCTGTACCTTCGCCTGGATCCTCATCTCGCTCCATATCCCACTTCTGACACCAGTGTGACGTTTGCAGGGGTTCACACAAAGAAAATGGAGCAGATGGCTGTGATCAACCAGATTTATTTTACACACACCCCAACCCCAACTTGCAACTTAGTACACAGAGCCGGGGAGGTCATTCTCACAGACCTCTGTTTACATCACGGTTACACACACATGATACATCTTGCCCTAATCCTGCTAAACACTGCTGGGCCATTATAATGCAGTTATAATGACACAGCAGTATAACTCAGAAGTAACACATTTAACACACAGTAACGTTTCAAACTGGCAAAGCATGCTGGGAAATCCCTGGCTCCCTTAAAATGGCCCCGACGTTACACTATATAATATTGGAACCCTGGTGCCTAAGTCATTCAGCCTGCTGACTACTATGTGAGAGAATCTGATAACTGTTGATGGGTGTGACTTCATGGGTCACATAAGGTTACTAGTCCAGGGGCAGGGGGTTGACCTCAGTCGCGCCAGCCGGATTTTGGTGTGGACTCTGTGATGGTGGTGGTGGTGGGGCGGGTGACTGGACAGACCTAGCCTAGCCTTAGAGCCTCCATCTCAAATTTAGCCTCCATGATTGTTATTTTAGATGCAGTGAGGGCTGTATGAGGATAGTGTATCAGAATAGTGTAGAAAGTGTCTATTTTTGATCAAGTGCACTTATAAGTCAATATATTATCACTAAGGAGAAAAATGTTTGCAAAGCTCTTTCATGGTTATGCTGCAATATGCAAGTAAAATGCGAGGTGAGCAAGAATTATGAGAGCAGCCATCGACGACCTGTCTGCCCAGCATTGATATATGGCTCACTTATCCAAATGTTTGCATCCTTTATTTTAACAAGCTTCCATGTTTGCATTGAGAATAACTGGACAATCGGCACTGCACCAGGGGCTACTGGTTATAAATGTTTATGTGTCTGATCGCCGGGGCTTAATGGCTGTCCACTTTTTTTTGCCGGGATGAGGTCATGAAGGAATAATTAAGCCCTAAAACAAAGGGGTCATTCTCGAAACTGCAGGTTCCCCTTTCGCCCAGGGCTACTCAAAGCTATCACCAGGGGGCAATTGAGGAGAAGGGGGCTGTGGAGGTGGGGGTGAGGGTGAACTGGTGGGGAGTGTGTGTGTGTGGAGCTTTTGGCTTTTTTTTTTTTAAAGTGAGCTGTTACGTGCTGAAAAGAAGAGAAATGCTCTGAAGAGGAGACGGCTGCATTTGAAGGTTGCCGGGAACTTTCGGGACCGTTCACACACCCTGGCAAACCTCACTTCCCTCTCAGTCCACTGACATAATAGAAGTGAGTCAGGCTGACAAATAAATCTATTTTTTATTCCTGCATGGAGGGATGTACTTCTGTGTAAAGCTCAGGCACATGAGCTTAACTGTTATTCGACTGAGGGATCGACTTAAACTGTGTGTCATCCGTCAGTGACTCAGCAGCTGAGGGATATCGTAGATGCTTTGTGGGATTTGATCACGCAGATCCGTGCCAGCGGCCGTTTCACTCCTGTCATGAGCGTGACCTCACTTCAAATAGGAGTCTCTCAGTTGTAAGGTCCAGTTCAGCACCCTCTTCTGAACAGCAACTATTGTGTCTGTCCGAACCTTTGCCAAATTTGCTGCTGAGCTAATGCTGGGAAACCCTGAAACTCTGCCCCTTCCTCTGGCTAAACAGAGCATTTATCTGTTCAGCCTTCTGTTAACACCCCATGAAGGCTCGCTCATAATCATCTAATTAAAGGCAGCTCACCATAGTTTAGAAGATACAGATATCCAACCGTTGTTACATTGTGTAAATCTTTCCGTTTTATGTTCACGCACCTTTAGCCACATGACTTCATTCTGTTTTTCATGCAGCTGGCAATTTAGATATCAGATGAATGTGGTGTAGTATCCCTTCTGCACCCACCAGTCAGATTTAGGGGTGCCTCCCTCTAATACTAATAATACTTCTGGCATTGGAATCAGTCTTTCACTCATGAAGTTTGGCTAGCCCTTGAATGACCAAGATGGGAATTCAAGATGGCTGCTGCCATGTGCCACGCATCAGCAGTAGTGTAAAATGTACTGTTTATTAGCATTTCTGGGTTATAGGTCTGTTCTAGTGTGTGGTACACACAGTAGTGCCAGCTTCTATCTCTGAACAAGCCACTACAGTGTTTTTAGATGCAGATTTCTTGTTTTCAGTCAGGATTGCGAACAATGGCTAACAATAGATTGTGGAAGAAGGAAGCAGATGAGGCCGCGAGCTAGACGATACATGAACTTTATTCCTCTTCCAACATCAAGTACAGAACATCTCTAACTGGGTCTCTGGGCACCTCCTTTTTATAACCTTTATTCATCCCCCATGAGACCCAGGGAGTCGAATACAATACTGTCATTGCATAAAGACATGCATGGCACATTAACATCATAATTCCCCTCTCTTCCTCTCGCACCTCCTGAACTCCCCGGGGGGTGGATAGTCCTTTCTTCTACGTCTGAGACCCCCGGTGTCTTTTCTCCTTCAGTCCTTTGTTCCATCTCCCCCCAGCTCCCGACTCTGGGTGGAGAACCCCCACACAGTGCCACCACACAGCCCCCCCGAACACCCAGAAAGCGAACTAACCCCCCCCCCCCGTCCTTTGGGCCTGATCCTGCACCCATAGTGGCTGTAGCAGGGCGTCGCCGATCCAGTCGAAACACCCTGCTGGCGAGGTGTGCAGGCGTGCACATTAATCTGTGGAGGGAAAATGGGTGGGGGGGGAACATGCTAGCCTCGTGAGTGCAGGTCTCTGCTGAGGGAACACAAACTTGCAGAGCCACCATTGGTGGCCGTCCGTGCCAGGGAGCTTGGGCCAACACCACCTGCTCGTCTGCCATCACAAAAGCGGGCTTCAGCATGTCGATGCAGACAGTCTCCCTACACCCCCACCCCCCCCAAGTCTAACGCAAAATGCTTGACCCCATGTTTGGTTACCGTAGCTGAAAATGTCGGGACTGTTAGTGCTGGGAACTGTGCAAGTAAATGCTGGTACTTACTCCCTGGAGCTACCTTTTTTCCGGTTCCGGTTCCACCGGACCGGTGGCGCCACACGAGTTGGCTGCCCGTTGCAACAGCCTTTTTTATCTTCCTTCTTCTTTCTACACCTTTTACTCTATATATATACTGTATATCACGGACACACAGATCGCCCCAAAGGTCTCCCGAGTCGGCGGATGGAGCCACTGTTTACAGCAGGAGACGATACAGCAGGAAGAGCTAGTGCTAGCTAGCACTCAACTGCCACCCGGTGCTAACGGTGAAACTCGACATACCGGGAACTGTAGCGAAAACGACACGGGTGCCGGGCTGGAGTTTAGGCGGCGTGCAAGAAATATAAGACAGAATAATAAAGAGCGATGGCAAGAACCAAGCAGACCGCCCGTAAAATCTGCTGGAGGAAAAAGCCCCCCAGGAAGCAGCTAGCCACCAAGGCTGCTCGGAAAAGCGCTCCGGCCACCGGCGCAGTGAAGTAGCCTCACCGTCACAGGCCCGTGGCTTTGAGAGAGATCCGTCGCTACCAGAAATCCACGGAGCTGCTCATCCGTAAGCTGCCCATCCAGCGCCTGGTGAGGGAGATCGCTCAGGACTTCAAGACCGACCTGCGCTTCCTGAGCTTCGCCGTCATGGCTCTGCAGGAGGCCAGCGAGGCCTACCTGGTGGGTCTCTTCTTCGCTAAGAGGGTCACCATCATGCCCAAAGACTTCCAGCTGGCCCGTCGCATCCGCGGAGAGAAAGCTTAGACTTTCTGCTGTACATTCACCAACCATAATGCTCCACAGTGTGTCTATATATATATATTTATAGTAATATGTACATATGTTTACTAGCTGTTCTTGTTTTTTCTTGCCTTCTGATTGTTGCTGTGAGTGTTGCTATCCCTGTGCTGTTGCAATCCTGGAATTTCCCCATTGTGGGACTAATAAAGGCTTATCTTATCTTATAACGTTAGCCCGTGTTGTTGACCCAGCTCCCCGAGCTGTGCAGGGCAGGGAGGGGAAAGAAACAGTGTCCAGTAAACGTCTGTTGGCAACATCAGCTAACAACCCATAAGCACATAAAAAATCTGCGCCTAAAATGGGGGCAGAACATGCAGCTACCACAAAGTCCCACTGGAAATTGCGTCCATGCAAGCATATCATCAGTGTCCGTTCACCAATCGTCCTGATGGTGGATCTGTTGGTGGCTGTGAGCTCGGGACCGCTGCTTCCTGCCGTCCTGTCTGTGCTGACCGGCAGGATGAGGCTATTCTGTGAGCCGGAGTCCACCAAAAACTGTCTCTCCGAACGTGTGTCTGTGATATAAAGCAGCTTGTTCCTGTCACCAGCGGTCGCAGCTGCTACTGACTGCTGGTCGTGCCGTCTTCCCGGCTTCTTGAACTGACATGGTGGCAGGTAGCGTTGGGCTTTTGAGCCAAAGTGGCGATGATAGAAACAGATCGCCCTGTTCCTGCGTCTCTTGGTGTCCATCCCGGCTACCAACCATGGCTCCTCGATCTCGCTGGAGTCCCTCATGGATGCCGGTGCCACTGCCTGCATGCTGAGAGCTCTGGTTGCCAAAATGTTGTGGTCTGCTTCCCGGTAACCAGTCGCGGCGAGTTGGCCAGGATCACCCTCGCTGTAGCAGGTAGGTTCCTAAGGAACAAGTGGGCGAACAGAAAAGATTCGTCATTCTTCCCCCTCAGCGCTAACATGCTCTCCATGAGCTCCACGGCTGATCTGTCACCTAACTCTGAATGTGCTAGGAGTCTCTCTGCCCTCTCACTGTCAGACGGGGTATAGCGCTGGAGTAGCATCCGCTTGAGCGCTTCATATTTCCCTTGGGCCGGCAGCTCCTGGAGCAGGTTCGTTACCTGTTGTGTGGCGCACGCATCCAGCACAGCAACCACATAATAATATTTCATGTCGTCCATTGTGGTCCTGCGGAATGTGAACTGGGCTTCTATATGCAAGAAGCAGGCGGTCGGATTGTGAAGCCAGAAGCCTGGGAGCTTGACTGTGACAGCGCATGTGGCGCTGGTGTTCTCCCTCTGGGTTGTCTCCGGGGCAGTGCTCGGCTTGTTCTCCATCGCACATCTTAGGGTCACCAATGTAGAAGATAAAAGTAGACAAGGCAGTGAGCTGGATGACACACAAACTTTATTCACCTTCCAACATCAAGTACAGAACATCTCTAACTGGGTCTCTGGGCACCTTCTTTTTATAACCTTTATTCCTCTCTCATGAGACCCAGTGAGTTGAATACAATACTGTCAGTGCAAAAAGACATGCGTGGAACATAAACATCATAATTTCCCTCTCTTCCTCTCGCAACTCCTGAACTCCCTGGGGGGCGGATAGTCTTTTCCTCTACGTCTGAGACCCCCCGGTGTCTTTTCTTCTTCAGTCCTTTGTTCCATCTCCCCCCCGGCTCCCGACTCTGGGTGGAGAACCCCCACACAGTGCCACCGCAAGATCAGGGTTTTCTGACTCGTTGTACTGGGCATGATGTCAGTTTGGTACCTTGTTTATTTTACCTCCACTGTTGCAAATTCTTCCATAAGAACTAAATCAGTGGTGCAGTTTCCTGATACATTAAGGGTGCCTTCACACCTAAATTTGTTTACTTTGGTCCGAATCAGCTGAGTTTGTTGCTTTGTATCATTTTCTCCTTGGTTTGGTCCCCTTTCACACAGGCAAAAATTCAAGCAGACCAAACTGCGTCATGTTAAATCCCACGAGACTTACGTCAGAACGTTCTCTGTTCTTATCGGTCAGATTTGTTTGCCGTGAGAACAGGAAAGGTAAATACAGGAAGTAAGATCTTGTGCATTTATGCATTTCTGGGGAGAAAATAATACAAATCATAGTGTAATCTACGGGGGGTTTCATCACCCTAGCTATTGTTTGTTACATATGTGCATATACAACTTTTGGCAAATCATACAGTTTGAAAATGAAGCATGGCTACGGATGGAAAATAACATATTACTGTTAATTAATCCTCCAGAACCATGACATGCTCAGCCACAGATATTTTCGAAGATTCATCCGGTATGTACAGCAGCATAAAATGTTTTACAGTTTGCCACTGGTCCTGTTTTAGTACGGTCACTTTCTCACCTGCAGGACCGCACCAGGGTTTGCCAGCTACTTCGAATCAAGACCACCTCTTTCAGGTGGTCTCAGCACAGTTGTTTTGGTGCACACTTGAGTGCGATTACCATGTTCTCACCAGACAAAATGAACCACACTAAACGGACAAAACAAACTCGAGTTCAGTTGAAACAAACTAAAGCCTGTGAGTGTGAAAACACCCTTAGGGTTCCCTCCACTACTAGCTCACAGCTAGTAGAGGAATTCCTCTTTGGACTCGTGAAGGATTTGAATCACAGGGTCAAAGGTTCAAATCCTGGCATGGGTAAATAGGTGTGAGTCTACCTTGTCTGAGGGTGAAAAAGACAATAGGTTAGTCCACCTTGTCAGTAAAGGGTCAGAACGGACAAGAGTTCCTGGGTAATAGGCGACTCTGGACTTGGTCTAGTAGGGCTGTAACAGAAAATGGGGGCTCATCCGGGTTCTCTCAACTGCACCACTTCCTTAAGGAGGGGGTGTTACAAATCCTTCTACAGTAACTTAATCAGTGGTGTAGTTTCCTGATACACTAAGGGTACTTTCACACCTACAGTCTTTAGTTCGTTTCAACCAAACTCAAGTTCGTTTTCTCCATTAGTGCGGTTCATTTTGTCTGGTGAGAACATGGTAATCGCTCTCAGGTGTGCACCAAAGCAACCATAACCAAGACCACCTAAATGAGGTGGTCTCAATTCACATTAACTAGCAGACTCTGGTGCGGTACTGCAGGTGAGAAAGGGACTGTACTAAAACAGGACCAGCGGCAAACGGTAAAACATTTTATGCCACTGTGACTGAGCATGTCACGGTTTTGGAGGATTAATGAGCGCCATCTCCTGTACTGTCTTGATATGTGCCTTCACCGACTCCAATGCATTAACATGTTATGCATTAACATGCTATTTTTCATCCGTAGCCGCACTTCATTTTCAAACTGTACAATTTGCTGAAAATGACATATGCACGTAATGTAATAAATGATGACCAGGGTGACAAAAAATACCCATTGATTATGCTATGATTTGTATTATTTTCTCCCCAGAAATGCATAAATGCACAGTAGTCATCCTACTTCCTGTGTTTACCTTTCCTGTTCTCACAGCATAAAAAATCTGACCAATAAGAGCAGAGAACGTTCTGACGTAAGTCTCGTGAGATTTAACGTTACGCAGTAGGTCCGCTTGAATGTTTGCCTGTGTGAAAGGGGACCGAACCAAGGAGAAAATGATACAAAATAACAAACTTCTCAACTGATTTAGACCAAAGTAAACAAATTTAGGTGTGAAAGCACCCTAAGATTTGCCTTCACTGTTAGCTTACAGCTAGAGGAATTCCTCCCCATTAAGCTGGATTAATGTCTGCGTCAAGTGCGAGACTTGTGTGACGTAAATTTCCTCATCCTCTGTAGTCCGCTAGGCTCTGCGGGGTTCCCCTTCACAGCTGCGCATGCAGCCAGAATTTTGCGACCGCGCTGGCTACGCATGTGGACAGATCCAAAGTCCCGTCCAAAAGGTGGCGCCACCACCATAGCATACAAAGACGAAGAACAAGATGAAGAAGGAGAAGAATAAAAAAACGTAGCAAGACAAGACCAGAGAAAGAAAAAGAAAAGACGATGAGCAGTAAAAGTAATATACACAGGAGTTCCTCTTCTTCTCTTCTTGTTAGCACTGTCATTGCTAAAATGTGCATAGCTCGTGCTTTTCTTCTGTTATATATCTGGTGAACAAACTGGCACATCAGTGCATTTGCACTTCTTATCAGGCTGGGTTGAAGCTGCAGATGACGGTTCAACATGCGTCAAACACTTGGTTGAACAGTAGATGCAGATTAAGTAAATATACAGTCGTGCCTTTTGTGAGGTGTAGTGCATCTCAGCCTTGTACCATTCTCAGTAAAGTCCAAACCAAAGTTGCATCTGAGCAACTATAATTGCTACTATAAATGCTGATAGTGCTTTTTCTAGTCTCAGAGACCACTGAGAGTCGTTAACTGCACTGACCCTCTATTCTAAGGGCTTTTTGCTGACTGAAACCTCGGGCCAGTTTGCATATCTTCAGATTGTGGTGGGAAAACCAGAGCCCTGGGAGTAAACCCACACAGCACAAGGAGAACATGCAAACTTCACACAGAGAGGTTCCAACCTGGAACCTCCTAGCTGTGAGGTGACCGTGCTAACCACTGTACCACCACTATCAATTATCTGTTTTTACACAGCATCCCTTGGGTCTACTCCCACAGCCCAATTTCTAGGTTTTGTCCTCCAAAAGTCAAGAAAAGCCTCAATGAGTTTGCACAACAGGCTTCTAGCAACACAAAAAGCTGAGCCACTTCTGTCATAACTTTAATTTGCTCCTTCATCTTACAGGTGCAGGTTTTGCATTATTCCAGGAGAAGATGTTTTCCAAGATCGAGGCCGTTCCAGTCCTGTGTAATGTTTTCACAGGCTAGTTAGTGCAGTGTTGCACTTGAATACACAGTACTCAAGACCTCAAGCACTTCTAAGGAAGTGCAGCGTTCAGATGCAGGGGTCAGTCATCCCCCATTCATTAAAAGCTGGGAAGATTGAATGTTTTCTGTTGTCAAATGCTCATCACTTTTGTGGGCGGTTATGGAGAATCGTTGCCTTAAACACAACATTCCACTGTCCAATATCCTGTTTAAGTGTGCGCATGAAATTACTGTGCAAACACAGCACTGTGCCTCATGGCTGAGCGAGCTAAGAAGCTTTGTACGAGGACCGAGCTGCCAAACCAATATTAGCATTCCGCTGTCAGCAGCTCTGTCCATGTGTGATGATGTCACTTTTCCTGGTGTCAGAGAGGGAAGGAAAATGCACTATAAGTGTTGATGCAGAAATAAAAAACAACCACCTGACCCCCCAAAAATTTGCTCACTCTAATGTTTTATTGGGCTTTATACATTTCAGCTTGAGAACAGGAATTTGGCGTGGTATTTTTCTTAAGTGTATGCAGTGTTATATTTGTTTCCATCCAGAGGTGCATTCATTTTTCACCAAGATCTTGTATGGATACTGGAAGAGCTGATGGAGAAGATGATTTTTCATTATCCATAAGGTGTTATTAATTCATTGGACAGTTTTTAACCAAATTTTAGTCATTTCAGCAATCTCATCAGTTGTTTTCCTTGCTTTATGCAGGCCAACATTGTGACTCTTGTAAAACTTTTCAAAGACCATGGGAAATGTCCTCAGAAATGCATCGGTTAGGGCTAAATAGAGGTATACTGTATATACACACTTGAGAGGTTTCTAGTGCTCTTCTACCCCCTTTGCACAGGGGTTGAGATTGTTGAAAGATGAGAAAATGGCCAGATCTCTCAACCTTCTTTCAGTGATCTCTCAGCAGTTGCTAAGGTCTCTCAGTGATCATCCAGTGATCTCCACAGTCACCACAGTCTCCTCAATGTTTTGACTCAGTCCAAAACAATGTCTCAGTGATCACCAATGGAAAAAAAATCTCTTAAGGGAGTCTCACGGAGCGCTCAATGATCTCATCCATCTCTCAATGATCTCCCGGTGAACTCTCAGTGATCTTTCAATGAACTCTATTGGTTTTTCATTGATCAGTCCACAATCCCTCACTGATCTCTCAGCCGTCTCTACCTTCAGGGTAGAAAAATCTGGCTGAAAGATCACTGTGAGATCATTGGGAGATTGTTGTGATCGTTGAGCACCCATTGAGAGGTCACTTCTCTTTGGTGATTGTTGACAGATTGTTTTGGACTGACTCAAAATCTTGACGACAGTGGAGATCATTGGAGATTGCTGAGAGATCATTGAAAGATTGTGAAGAGATTTGGCCATTTTTTTCATCACTCAACAAACTCTCCATGATCTCCACCCCGTGTAAAGGGTGTATTAAGTGTTTGCTTATACCCCCTTTACACAGGGGTGGAGATCGTCGAGAGATTGTTGAGCAACCAATGAGTGCTGAGTGATCACCAAGATCTCTCAATGATCTTCCAGTGATCTCCACGTCTCTTCAAAGTATGACTCAGTCCCAAACACATGGATCTCCCTAACATTTACATAGAAATGGCTTTTTTCAGGTTTTAAGAGATTGTTGAGAGATCAGGCCAATTTTTGATCTCTCAGTGGTCACCCAGTGATCTCCATGCCCTTAGTTAAATCCAGGTGGTGTTTTTTTTTTTGGATAGGCAGTGTTTCAACAGTGACTGACAGTGTTATGGATTTTGTATGGCACGTTTATGTCAGCATCTGTCAAAAACAGCTTGTTCAACTGTGTGGAAGCAATGTGCACAGAGGTGCCAGAGGCGAGAACAGATTGATTGCAAAGCGTCTAAATGAAACTGTGACTTAATCTGTAAACCAAGCCTTCATGTACAGTGTAGTTTGCACACATGCACGTGCATGCTTCATACCAAAGCCATCAATGACATTCCTGTTTTCTTTCCCTCCTCTAGGTTGGAACTTTTACGACGCAAAATGGCGAATATTTCTTGGAGCCACTTTTAAATGCTGCGGGGGGAGAATATGATGAAGAACACAACAAACCTCATCTGATCTATCGACACGAGAGAAAACGGAACGTCACGGAAACTGAGAACGGCACAGAGCCCTGTGCTGCCTCAGGTAACAGACTGGCTAACCATCCTTCCTGTAACCACAGTCTGTCTGACTTTCACCCACAGACGCTTACCTGCGTATGACCTGAGTCCAATTCCTCAACTGTAGCAATAAGCATCACCCTAAAATGTAAATTATAGCCAGTCAGGGTCTTTGGTTTGGAGATTTCAGTCTTGATCAGGAGCTGTTACTGACAACTCCTCAGCTTGATTAAGCAGAACAGCACTGCGTGGCTTTTTCAGTCCTGACACTGTGGCAGGAACCCGGGGCAGGAATAATTGCTTTATAGTTTGCACTTGCTCTGAATAGGGACTCGAGAGGTCTTCCACAGGGAGGACTGCTTGAACGTTCCCCCAATTTCATTAGAATTTTTATGGTTAAGGCCTTTGGGTGGTAGAGAGGCCCCGAAGAGAAAACAGGGTGACTGAGTGGAGTTCGCTTCTCTGGGGGACCACAGAGTCGCCCTCACAGGGAGCTCCGAGGGCGGCCTTTGTTGTCTCACGCAATAAATCTTTTATGCGCAGACTGCTTGATTTGTTTGTTGTCTGAACGCCACCATTGTGGCCTGGTGGTGGCCATTATGTGTGTCGCTGGTTTAAAAAGGCTCGATGGGCCCGACCAGTGCCGCTTAAATATGCTTTGTCCTTTCACTCTTCTCAGTCTGTGTGTGGTAAACGGAGACGGCCAAAACTGGAGGGCCTCTCATCGTCCACTCTGAGACATCCTTATACACTCCCCTAAGGGCCAGGTGTGTGAAAGCTTGACCCCTGACTTCTGCTGCCTCGGGGACACCCACTGTCATTGCTCAATTGTTTACTAATTATTGTTTATTATATATACAAGGCATGGTATTAGTAGTGGGTTGTAGCTCAGTCGCTCTTTCTCGGATCTTTAGCAGCGATGATATTCTGTTATATACTGTGTTATTGCAAAAGACAGACAAATGAGTGAATTTATAATAAAGTCACCAATCTATTAGAAAAAAAATCTAATTTACTATAATCAAGACACAAACTTCAGAAAAAAAACACTCATTTGTAAGAATAAAGGCCCAAATATACGTATGATAAAAATGCTAATTTACAATAAGAAAGCCAAAACTCAAGTTATTATTATTATTAGTCACAAGAAGGGCTGGGAGGCGATTAACCAAATAAAATTACAGACACCAACATTCCGACCCTCAAACCAACTTAATTTTGCCCATGTTGATTATTTCGATTCTTTCCCCCTCCTCATACTTCCCTGTGTCCAGGGATGGCAATTTTCCGCCGATCTGCGGATTTCCGCCGATTTATTTTCAAATTGATCATTTCTGTGAATCGTCTAAATCCGTTGAGAAAATTTTAGGGGGGATAAGGTACCTTATTGTTACCTATTTTAGCGAAAATCAACACGATTACATAAGCGCTCGGCGCTTCCCCGGAAGTCTCTCGCGATAACCCGGATGTGTTGTGTTCAAGCTACTGCTGTATTGTAAACAGCCCTGCGATTGGATAGTTGCAAACGATTGGACCAATGAAATGGCTCGTTGTATGCTTTGTCAAAAATTCATGGCGGCGTTCTCAGGGATGTGATTTTCCTCTAATTCGCCGAATTCCGCTTTATTTTATCTTCCAGGAAGATAAAGTACGTTAAGTACGTTAGCGGCTTGTGGTCCACAAACGCAGTGAAGGTGCGCCCTTTCAGCTGGAAAGGGCGCACCTGGCCATACGCCACTGGAAGTGGCGTATGGCCAGGTGGAGAGCCATTAACTCTCTGTCGAACGCGCTGTATTTACGCTCACTGTTGTGCAAAGACCTGCTAAAAAGGTGAGCGGCTGCCAAGAACCGGCAGCGCATTGCTCCACGACGGCCGCTATGCCCATGTCCGAGCCGCCAGTAGTGCAGCATTTGCCAGAGCTGTTTTAACCGCAGAACGCCTGCTCCCGCTCAGGAGTCCAGTCGACTCTGTCCGCCAGTTTCTGTTTCTTGAGTGCGGCGTACAACAGCTGTATGAGCTGGGCTGCGCGGGGGAGGAAACGGTAATAAAAGTTAACCATCTCCCAAAAACTCCTGCAGCGCCCTGACATTGATGTTGAGGAGGAAAAAATAGCAAAACAATTTAGTTACATTACTTTTATGATTCCAAACAGTTTGAAATTGACAATGCACAGTGGACAATGACTCATAACTTTTGAATATTTCTAAGACTTAGCTACATCAGTGATTGTGCAAAATGAACTGCTCAAGACTCAATGGAGATTGAAACTGGTGATCTGAAATGAATGCTGAAATTATAAAAAGTAATGGTATGTTGGAATTTTATTTCTATTATGGAATAGATAAAATTAACTGATTTTGATTTGATCAAGTGTTAAAGCATGTGATGGATAATGCTTGTTGGAATATTTTAGGAATGCTATCTTCTTGGAACATAAGTCAATATTATACAGTAATAAGTGGCATTCAGCTGTTTGTTTTATGTCATTTAAGCACAGTTCTGGTACTTAAAAATCATAAAAACCCAGGAGCTTCGGGGGGCTTCGCCCCCCTTGCCCCCCTCCCAACGGTGCTCTGCCCCGGACCCCGCTGGGGGACTGTGTCCCCCAGACCCCCTGCTGTATTTTCAGATAATTTCCCCAACCCCAAATCACATCCCTGGTTCGTGTTGGAATTCTGAGCTTTCGGTATTGTTTTCAGCGGAATTATGAGATTTTTATCGAAGGATCAGGAGTCATCAGTGCTAGAAATAGACAAAAGTGTCAAAAATAAGTTCCGATGGAATTGGCTTGAGAGAAAAGTGACGGTAAAGGTGAAAATTGGCTCAAAGTTCGACGAGGTAACAGAAACACTCGGACAATTTCTGAAGAAACCAGAAAAGGAGATGAAGTTCAAAGTTCAGAGACTGACACAGCTTGCTGCCAAAAGGAAGAAAGTTTCACATTAGAAGTGACTTGGTTAACTGTAGAACTGTTAAATATGTTGGACTAAAGACAGGGAGACAACATTGAAGAAAAAGTAAGTTAACTTTTCATTAAATTTAATGATTTATCTAAGTCTAGTATTTCATTTTTTTAATCATTTTTTTCAGTCTAAATTACTTCTGTTTTACTGAAAACCTCCCAGCTTCAGGGGGGCTGCGCCCCCCAGCCCCCCATAAGTCAGTCGACCAAATTAGATTTCAGCTGAAATCAGAATTTCCTGTTGCCATCCCTGCTGTGTGTGTGTGTGTGTGTGTGTGTGTGTGTGTGTGTGTGTGTGTGTGTTCATGCACTGTCCCCTTATATATGTAGATTTGAATAAATGCTTTTAGGGCTTTGCGATATGACCAGAATTTCATATCATGATATAAGTCATCTTATATCTCGATACTGAGATATATCATGATATACATTTAATGTATATGCTACACTTTAGATGATCACATAAAAAGGGCCATCTCTCTTTTTTTACATTTTAAATTACATACTGAAAAAAAAAAAATCAATTGTACAAACTGAACAAATGGCAGCCTGAAGACAGCCATTCTGGTCTGATTTAACCTGTTTGCTTCTTTGTAAAAGTATTTCAGATTGGCCATGATCTGAAAATCTGAAAAGACACAAAAGTTAATGTAAATGTAACTTTCATCATCACAAGTTTTAAGTCTCGTTTTCGCTGATGGATGAGAAACAGAAAATAAAACTGAAATTAGAATATTTATAAATAATTCATACTGATAAACAACATTATTTATTGGCCCCTAAATGAATAAATAAAAAAAAAATCAAAAAACAAAACAGAAGTAAATTGTTCAGTTAATTGTGATGTTAGTTTGAGGTCACGTTGCCTAACCCTAGTGGCTACTTTAGCATTATAATATGAATGTTATACAGAGTACAGCACAATTTAGAGTTGTCTTACCCTCATTTTAATGTCAGATATATTTTGTGGCTCTATCAGATTTTTTCTTGTTGCTAAAATGGCTAAAAATGTTGTTTATACTGTAGAAGCTGGCTAGCGAAAGTTATGAGTGCCGGCCAACTTTGGAACACTACAAGCTACAGTGGTAGGCAAGCACAAAAGATAACGTCAAATCCCAATTATGTACCTCACATAAATCAGACATATGAACAATAATTACTTCACATTATAAGCTATAAATTGAAGTAAAATCCCTGTCTGAATTGAGACAGCTGTGGGGCCTCTTCAAAGGGGCAACAGGTAAACAATGAGCGGCAGGATTCAAAGAAGCAGTGGGCCAGAGTTAAGACTCTGAGGTGTCCCAAGCTGAGGCTCCGGAGCATTATCAGATATGACTGTTGTCAGATACAGTGAAAAATTGCTTCTTTGAAGGCCACTCTGAGCAAAGACCAACATGCCTGATCTGTCTTTTTATGGGAAGCAGTCGAGTGCAGGTTAGATATAAACATTGTCTTGGCGTGTGGCGTTCTGCTTGCAAAACACTCACAGTTGCTGCTCCTGGTCTTGGATTAGGGCATTTTCCTCTTGGCTTTAGACTTCTTTCTGCCTCTATTTTCTTTCCTTTACTCCAGTTTACAGTATATCTGTACATATGGATTCTTACAGGCTTTGTTTTCTTCTTTTTATTCATCATTAAATGAAATAATTTTCCAAATCAGAATTGTTTGCTGTTGAATCAGTCTGTCTCATACACAAGTCCTAGTTTATTACAAAATACTAAAATAAGTCATTTTAGCTTAGTACACTGTAGACCGATGTAGACAGATGTGTTTATCTGCCAGGATGTCCAGTCTCACCCTGTGTAACTGGGAGTGGTCCAGAATCAGAATCAGAATCAGAATCAGAATGAGATTTATTGCCATTGTTCATGTAGTACACAAACTAGGAATTTGTCTCGGTGCAACGCTGCAACATTAAACATGGAGTAGCACTAAAGATAAAAATAAAAAACTATGCATGCAATAAAATGTAGAATATGAATGAGTAATACTAATCTATGCAATTTTTAAATATATTAACAAGCAGCAGATATTGTGGAGTTCCACATAGTGCAGTCGGTAGTGCAAAAGAAAACAGTGATAATTATCATGAGTCCGGTTGAGCTGCTGTACGTAGTGCACGAGAGTCTAATAAGTCACTTAGTGTTCAGCAGTCTGATGGCAGAGGGGAAGAAGCTGTTCATGTAGTGGGAGGTTTTAGTCTGAATGGACCGAAGTCTTCTACCTGAGGGGAGGGGGGCAAACAGTGCGTGTCCAGGGTGTGAAGGGTCGGCTATGATCCGACCTGCACGCCTCCGGGTCCTGGAGATGTACAGGTCCTGAAGGGATGGGAGCTTGCAGCCGATCACCTTCTCAGCAGCGCGCACGACGCGCTGCAGTCTTAGTCTGTCCCTGGCGGTGGCTCCTGCGTACCACACGGTGATGGAGGTGGTGAGGATGGACTCGATGATGGCCGTGTAGAACTGCACCAACATCTTGGTGGGTAGCTTGAGCTTCCTCAGCTGCCGCAGGAAGAACATCCTCTGCTGGGCCTTTTTGATGAGGGAGCTGATGGTCGGCTCCCACTTGAGGTCCCGGGTGATGGTGGTGCCCAGGAAGCGGAAGGAATCCGCAGTGGTGATGGGAGAGTCTGTGAGGGTAAGGGGGGGCAGAGGGGCTGTGACTTTTCTGAAGTCCACGATCATCTCCACTGTCTTCAGAGCGTTCAGCTGCAGGTTGTTGTGGCTGCACCAGGACACCAGCTGGGTCACCTCTCTCCTGTAGATGGACTCGTCGCCGTTGGAGATGAGCCCAATGAGGGTGGTGTCGTCCGCAAACTTGATCAGCTTGACAGACTGGTGGCTGAAGGTGCAGGAGTTGGTGTACAGGGAGAAGAGCAGGGGGGAAAGTACACAGCCCTGGGGTGATCCGGTGCTGATGCTAACAGAGTCTGAGACAGTTTTTCCCAGCCGCACATGCTGCCTCCGGTCCGTCAGGAAGTCGGTGATCCACCTGCAGAGGGAGTCAGGCACGTTGAGCAGGGACAGCTTGTCCTGGAGCAGAGCGGGGCGGATGGTATTGAATGCAGAGCTGAAGTCCACAAACAGGATCCTGGCGTAGGTTCCCGGGGAGTCCAGGTGCTGCAGGATGGAGTGGAGGGCCAGGTTGACTGCGTCATCCACAGACCTGTTGGCTCTGTAGGCAAACTGCAGCGGGTCCAGGAGGGGAGTGGTGATGGTGTTGAGGTGGGGCAGGACCAGGCGCTCAAAGGACTTCATGACTACAGAGGTGAGCGCTACAGGTCTGTAGTCGTTAAGTCCAGTGATCCGTGGCTTCTTGGGGACAGGGACGATGGTAGAGGTTTTGAGGCAGGTCGGCACGTGGCATGACTTCAGGGAGGTGTTAAAAATGTCTGTGAAGACAGGAGTCAGCTCTTCCGCACAGTGTCTCAGGGTGGAGGGAGACACGCTGTCCGGACCGGGGGCCTGGTGCGGGTTCAGTCTGGAAAACTGTCTGTGCACGTCCTGCTCACTGATGGCAAGGGCGGGGGGGAGGAGGGGGGGCGCCTTTGATGAAGTGGGGACCATGGAGGCCGTGGTGCTGGGGGGAGGGGGGGAGTTGGACACAGCTGACGAGGTGTCAAAACGGGCATAGTGTTGGGACAGTCTTTGACAAAGGGCTTTGTCATCCTGACCTTTAGAAGCCTGAGGCCGATAGTTGGTGATTTGCCTCAGTCCTCTCCACACAGAAGCAGAGTCGTTAGCAGTGAGCTGTTGCTGGAGTCTCTCAGAATACACAGATTTAGCTCTCCTCAGCTCTCTGCTAAACCGGTATTTGACCGCCCTGTAGCAGTCCCTGTCTCCACTTTTCAATGCTGCTTCCTTCTCCTTCCTGATCTGTCTGAGCTTAGCTGTGAACCAGGGCTTGTCGTTGGAGTAACTCACCCTGGTGCGCGAGGGAAGAATGCTCTCCTCACAAAAGTGGATATATGAGGTCACAGTGTCCGTGTACTCATCCAGATCATGCGTGGCTCCTTTAAACATGCCCCAGTCAGTTATTTCCAAGCACGTGCTCAGCTCCTCCCCAGCTTCACTGGTCCATTTCTTCGTAGTGCTCACAACAGGTTTTGTGAGCTTCAGTCCACCACAGACCTATGGCAGATATTGTTTTTAGTTCTGCCAGGATGCCCTGTTTCACCCTCCACGCCCTCGGAAGGGCGGGGATGCCGGTTGAGTCGCCGACGGCCTGAGCTATGAGACAGGTAGTACCGGTTTTCATGGTTATCCAGCAGCAAGCAAGCCAATGCCTGACCTGACACAAGGTGGTCAGGTGCATATGCATATGTAGTTATTGGCATATGTCCAAATACCTCATTCCCAGCAGAAAACACAAATTAAGCTAGTATCTCACAGAGTAGCGAATGCTAACAAACCTTGTAATCTTTTGATTTGCCAACTTTTCTGGCGAATGTTCACGAAAATCAGGGTTCATCTCTGTCATTATCAATATTTAGCGAGGTTTAGCAACAATTAGCAACATTTGCACCAATGCTTGCAAAAGTGTTTGTGAAAGACGGTTGGCGAACATTAGCGACTGTTAGCAAATGTTAGCGGCAGTGTTTGTGACAATTAGCAGCTATTTGCCACTCTTTTGGGAAAGTCTGGGAGCTTTTGCCAACCTCAGATAAAATATCAGGAGAATTTTGGACCAACCCTATAAAATCCGTGTAATCTGTGTAACCCCCTCACGTTTACGTTTATACCGCCATCTTGGTCAGGCCATGCTACTAAAAATCATTTTGATCTCAAGCATTTGCCTGATAAAATTAAGGTTAAATAAAATTTTTAAAAAAGGGTGAACAAAGTCAGCATTCAGATTTGAAGTGTTTGTAAATGTTCTTGTTCTTGTGTTCACAAACTGAAGAAGGAAAAGGCATGTATCTCACAACAGAGTGGTGAATGCTGAGCAACATTCATAAACATTGCGATTTTTGGGGTTTCATCGGGGTTCGTAAAAGGTTGCACAACAGTTTTTACAGTCGCAAATAGTTTTTCCTATCACAAATACAGTAAATTTTTAACAAGAACATGTTCAAAATTTATTTGTGACCAGAAAAACTGGTCGCAACCGTGAAAACTCTTGGCGAACTGTTGTGTTACTGTCATTTCACAAAACTAGAATAAACTGTATAATAATATAATAATGTGCCATAACAGCAACCTTTTACTGACTCAAACAAAACCCCAAAAATCGCAGCGTTCATGAATATTCCTCAGCATTTGTTGCTCCGTGAGATACATGGCAAAAGAACTTTAGCGACACTTTACAACCGTTTGCAAACGCTTACAACTATTTTGCAACTGTTTGCAGAAAAATAAATTCTTACAAATTGTTTTGCAACCTTTTACGAACCCTGACAAGACCCAGAAATCTCAGATTTTGTCAGTATTCGCACCTCTGTGAGATATTAGCTTTGGTATGATTACTTAAATGAGCAAAGAACTTTCTATAGCCCAGTATGTTCTACTTATAAAGAACCTGAAAGCATTATTAGTCTTTCTTTTTATAGTTCTTCCTTTAAGCTTTCTCAGAGGACCTCCGAATTAGATGCTGACAAAAATTATTTTGCTAAACACCTAATCAATCTGTGTGTGTTTCTAAAGCTTTTCTTTCTGCAGCACTGATGAAAGCACCTTTTCAAAAAGGAAATATTCTAACTGAAACAAGCTGTGTTTTATCAGGAACACCTCCTGGATACAACGTGCCTATCAGCAGAAAGACCGTCTAGCTCTGTTAAGATAAGCGTTTCCCTGAGAGGTGATGCCTTTCAGAACGATCCCCTTAGTGGACTACAAGCTATGCTGATAAAATGAGGACTTCTGTGTCTTAAGGCAGCAATAGTTTCCATCGTTTGCACAGTCCGTACAAGGAAAAATGTGTTGAAAGAAGGGGAAAGTTCTGTTTCCACATCAGTGAGTTTACCAGAGATGAAGTTTTGTTTTCCACTTTGACCCTGTCATTTCTGACATGTACAAGTGCTTGACTTCTTCATGCGTCTTCCATCACAGCCTGTGAGATGTCGGCAGCAGAAGTGGACTGATAAGGGCTTTCAGAGTGTGGCCTTGATGGGAAATGATATTTTGTTATTTCAGCAGTTAGGATCTGGCCGTATACCTGTCTTCAGTTGCTTTTCTTCACCGTGTGTGTTCATGCACTGTTGACAGAGCACCATGGCGCCTTTGTATGTGCTGCTGAACAGTAGGGGATTTGGGATATATTTTAAATGTAACTTTTCAGAATCAGACTGCAGATAAAAGTATTAGAGACATTAAAAAAATATGTGGACAGACAGGTAAAGGAGTGAATGGATGTGTCATCAAAGGACATCGGCATCAACTCTTACCGGTTTTCTCAGCCAGCCTGAGTGGCTTCCCTGCTGTTTAGAATACCTCTGGACTAGATAGCTGTTGAGTGGGTGATTAATGTTTTAAAGTCACAGAGCCTTGTTGTGCCTGCTTCTGGATTTTAAAAGCGCTCGCGGGAGAAGTTTAACAGGTTCAAATCACACCACGGCACCTTTAATGACACACATTCTGCCGCTGGGCTTGCATGTGAATCCCTGCGTCGTTCTTCGAGAGAGATAACCATGAAGATGGGGGTGGCTCCAGATAGGGGCAGATTCTTCTCTCCTCGCTCTGTCAAATCCATGTGAAGACAAGTAGAAGACGAAGGGAAGGGGGACTGCGGAGTTTCTCATAGTCGCTGGCCGCTGGTCTAAAGCTACGTGGGGTGTTATATTTTGTCTGAACTGGAAACTGAAGTGAATAGTAGGCAGCTCGACAGCAAGCTGAAACCCAAACAGCTCAAACTGTTCCCGCGCTGGCTCTCTGGCTTTTTGTCCGATTTCTTGACGGCAAACTGAGGGCAGCCGGGACAGCGGAGTGACGGCCTTTGATGCATCAATTCTTGGCACACATGGCATCCGTGCCCCCTGACCTTTAACACAATCATTGTATCGGAGTCCCCCCTTGGTGCCCACTGTGTATACATGGTAGTTCAAATGTTAGCATCAGGGTTTTGGTCAATGGGTTCATTTACATGGAAAAATGCCCCCCTTCCCCCCAGTCCCCTGCCTGTGGTTTGAACTAGCCGACTTGAATCGCTGCCCGCACTCCCTTTGCTCTTTCATGTATGTGAATGGAAGCACTTGTTGATTGCGACCTCGCTTCCCTCTTTGTTTGGAGTTGCTCACTGAATGGATTGATATGACCTTGAACTTTTCCCTCATGGAGGTGCGTTTTCTGGGCTTGTCGCGTTGTTTGCTGGGCCTCACTTGGAGCTACGTCTTTTTCAAGCCCTTTGTTTGCCTCTTAACCGCGGCAGTTGACAGGGGTCAGGAAGCATGGTCACTCGGGGAGTGATGGGCGACTGGCGAGCACGCTCATCTGTCGAGTCTGACTTTAGGTGGTGTGTAGAGCTTCCGGGTGTCATGTGGCTCCAAAAGGCTTAGGGTTGCCTTGTGCTCTTCTGCCCCCCTGGGCCAACTTAACCTTCCACATTCCTGGAAGTGTTCGCTATTGTTGCTAGGCCAAAAATTCTTTTTTGTCTTTTGTGTCTTTGTGTGTGGTGTGTTTGTGAAAGTGCATGCCATCTCCCTTCTGTCTCAGTGGACAAACTACCTTGGTGAGTATAGGGCAGGGGTCTGCAACCTGTGGCTCTGGAGCCACAAGTGACTCTTCTGCCCATAACCAGCGGCTCCTTAAGGCCTTGACAAAAAAAAAAATAAATCTAAACTTTCAGTGAAAAGAGAGTACAGATTTGTGAAGAGAAAAATTATAAATTTACAAGAAAAATAACAAATTGATAATAAAAGCTGAACATGTCTGCCAAAAATTCTCACAAATTAAGGAAAAAGGTTACAGTTTTATGAGGAAAACACCATAACAAATTTGCAAGAAATAGTCATAAGATCTCTGTGGAAACCCCCCCCCCACAAATGTAGTGGAAAAGTCGCAGTTTTTTAAAGATAATGTTCCAAATTTATGTGAAAAGTGCTACAGATTTATTTGAAAAAAAGTAACAGATTTACAAGGGAGAATAGAACAAATTTATTAGAAAAGCAGAAAATGTACTCCAGAAATATGACAAATTTAGGGGAAACAATTGTAATCTTATGAGAAAAACATAATTTTGCAACAGAAAAATCTACAGTTCTGAAAAAAAAATCACAAACTTAATGGAAACTTTGCATTTTTTACAAGAAAAAAAATGTTACAAATTTATGTGGAAAGAGGCTGCAATTTTACCTGAAAAAGCAACAAATTTTCAAAAACACAAAAAAGACAAAGATTCAAAGATTTTTATTTGTCAGTACTTCTATATGTACAGGACATAAGTAGAATCGAAATGCTGTTTCTCTCTCTGTTAGTGTGTGTGCAATATATATGATAAGAAGGAATAAGGATGGAAAACAACAACAATCGATGTATAGTAATGCTACCTGTAGTGCAAATAATGGTAAAAACACAGCAATCCTATGTAGAGTAAACTATAATAACGGTAAATTGTGAGTTCAATGCGGTAACAGGGGTGCAGACAGTGACAGATTGGTCTGCATATGCTCAGTATTGCAATGACAGACAGCAGTAAGTGTGGCATTTGTGCAAATGGTTGCAGTGATGTGCAGAGACATACAGCAACAAATGTATTACTGTTGGTGTGCCAGTCTTTCTGTGCAAACAGCTGAGGCAGAGTTATTGTGTGGATGAGTGTGTTACAGTCCAGGGGCAGGGGGCAGGGGGAGGGGAAGGAAGTGGGCAGAGTTCAGGGTCCTGATAGCCTGGTGAGCAAAGCTGTCTAACAGTCTTGTGGAGTGGGCCTGGAGGCTCTGGTACCTTCTTCCTGAGGGCAAGAGGCTGAAGAGGGAGTATGAGGGGTGAGAGGTGTCGCCTGCGATGTTGATGTTGATGTTTAGCCGTCAACCATGCTAAT
The DNA here is from genome assembly GCA_020510985.1 of Pholidichthys leucotaenia. NCBI lineage: Eukaryota > Metazoa > Chordata > Actinopteri > Cichliformes > Pholidichthyidae > Pholidichthys > Pholidichthys leucotaenia. The sequence goes on from CM035840.1 coordinate 66,909,121, forward strand.
GGCTCTGCGGGTGAGGTGGATGTGGTAGATGTCCAAGAGGGAGGGCAGAGGGGCACCAGTGATCTTGCCGGCTGCTTTCACTGTGCATTGTACAGTCTTCCGGCAGGAAGTGGTGCAGCTTTCATACTACACCATGATGCAGCTTGTGAGGATGCTCTCAATGGCGCCCCGGTAGAATGAGCACATGATGAGGGGTAGGACTCGTGCTCTCCTCATTTTGCGGAGGAAATAGAGATAAGTTTGAGCCTTCTTGGCCAGTGATGTGATGCTGTTGGACCAGGAGATGTCCTTAGAGATATGCACCCCCACAAACTTGGTGCTGCTCACCCTTTCCACAGCCGCTTCGTCGATGATCAAAGGGGGATGCTGTGTGTGTCCGTTCCTAAAGTCGACCACAATCTCCTTGGTTTTTCCCACGTTCAGCAAGAAGTTATTGTCTTTACACCACTGGACCAGTTGGCTCACCTCATTTCTGTAGTCGGCATCCTCATTGTTTGTGATGAGGCTCACCACCGTCGTGTCGTCCACAAATTTGATGATGTGGTTGGTGTTGTAGGCTGGTACGCAGTCATGGGTCAGCAGGGTGAAGAGCAGCGGGCTGAGCACACACCCTTGTGGGGCTCCTGTGCTCAGTGTGATGGTCTTGGATGTGTTGCTGCCAACTCACACATTCTGTGGCCTCCCTGTGAGAAAGTCCAGCACCCAGTTATAGAGAGAGGTTTTGAGTCCCAAGTGTCTGAGTTTTTGTATCAGGTGCTGGGGGATGATTGTGTTGAATGCTGAACTGAAGTCCAAGAACAGCATTTGCATGTAGGAGTTCTTTGAATCCAGGTGGGTGAAGGCTGGATGTAGAACAACGGAGATGGCATCTTCTGTGGATCTGTTTGACCTGTATGCAAACGGAGATGGGTTGTGGGAGGTAGGGAGGGTGGACTTGATGTTCTGCATGACCAGCCTCTCGAAGCACTTCATTATGATGGAGGTCAGTGCTACAGACCGGCAATCGTTGTAGCTGGATGGGATGGACTTCTTTGGGGCTGGTATTATGGTAACAGTTTTGAAACATGGTAAATGGCGTTCATGTATATAGCACTTTTTCTCACCTCTGGATGACCAAAGTGCTTTACAGATCCTGCTATCCGCCCATTCACGCACACATTCACACACTGATGGCGGCAGGGCTGCCATACACACAGAGGCGCTAGCCTGACCACCAGGAGCAACTGGGGGTTCGGTGTCTTGCTCAAGGACACTTCGACATGCAGACTGCAGACAGAGTGGGACTCGAACCCCTGACCCTCCGATCAGTAATCAGCCACACTACACCTGCGTCACAGCCGCCCATGAGATGGGAAACATGTAGGGACAACAGCTTGACTCAGGGAGATGTTGAAGATGTCGGCTAGGACATTTATGAGCTATTCCGCACAGTCCTTCGGAATGCAGCCTGGTATGTTGTCTGGTCCAGCTGCGTTGCGTGGGTTGATCCTGCAGAGGGTCCTCTTCACCCTAGCCGGATCCAGACTTATGGCCTGCTCGTCTGGGGGAGGAGTGGTCTTCTATGCTGATGTGCTGTTTTGTGCTTCAAAGCAGCCAAAGAAGTCATTTAAGTTGTTAAGCAATGTGATGTCACTCGCACAGGTCTGAGGTGGAGGTTTGTAGTTGGTGAGGGTCTGTATGCCATGTGAGAGGGAATGTACATCTCTGGTGTTGCTGAACTGGTCGGATATTTTCTGTCGTTTTGCTTCCCTGATACCACGGGGCAGGTTGACCCTAGCTGTTGTTAGTCCTGCAATGTCACCGGCCCTGAAGGCTGTGTCCCGAGCCCTCAGGAGCCTGTGGACCTCTACTGCCATCCATGGCTTCTGGTTAGCATGAACAGTGATGGTTTTGCAGTGAGTGACATCATCAATGCATTTAGCTATGTATGCTGCAACAGCCTCAGTGTACTCCTCTAGGCTTGTGTGTCCATTGTGAGTGGCTGCATGCTTGAAAGTGCCCCAGTCTGGAGTGCTGAAGCAGTCTTTCAGCGCATTGGCGGTCCCCTCTGGCCACACATGTACCTGCTTTTTAGTTGGTCTGATGGCTTTCACTCTGGGTCTGTATGCAGGCCTTAGCAAGGTGGTGATGTAATCAGAGAGACCCAGATGGGAAGGGGGGAGGCCTTGTATGCTTTCTTGTGGGTTGTGTACACTAGGGCCAGCAAATTAAAGTTAAGTTGGAAAACCAGAAAATTTTTGCCAAAAATCTCACAAATTTTGTAGAAAACTTGTAACTTTATGAGGAAAAGCCTCTTAATATTGATGTGGTCAGGCCAGTTTGTACTGGTAACGTTGCTGTTTTACCTTAGTTTTCAAGCTCAGATATTTTTGTGGCTCCATGTGGATTTTGCTTATCATTTTGCTGACTCTTTGCATAGTCGAGGTTTGCTGAGATAGCGTGTGGAGGAAAAAAGGAGATGACTTCTTTGGTGCGTTTATGCAGTTCTGACCTTTGCTCCTTGTCATTGTGGCTTCAGAGATCGGCAGAGGTCCGCGCCTTCCCTCAAGCTCCCAGCATCTGTTTTGCTTTTTTTTCACACCTGCTTCTAAAAAGTACACTACCGTTCAAAAGTTTGGGGTCACTTAGAAATGTCCTTATTTTTGAAAGAAAAGCACTTTTTTTCAATGAAGATAACTTTAAACTAATCAGAAATACACTCTATACATTGCTAATGTGGTAAATGACTATTATAGCTGCAAATGTCTGGTTTTTGGTGCAATATCTACATAGGTGTATAGAGGCCCATTTCCAGCAACTATCACTCCAGTGTTCTAATGGTACAATGTGTTTGCTCATTGCATCAGAAGGCTAATGGATGATTAGAAAACCCTTGTGCAATCATGTTAGGTCTGCAATGCTGTAATTGCTGCAAATGGAGGATTCTTTGACGAAAGCAAAGTTTGAAGGAAAAAATTATTATTTCAAATACAAATCATTATTTCTAACCTTGTCAATGTCTTGACTATATTTTCTATTCATTTTACAACTCATGGTGGTAAATAAGTGTGACTTTTTATGGAAAACACAAAATAATTGTCTGGGTGACCCCAAACTTTTGAACGGTAGTGTAACTTTCTCACATGGCACATTGCAGCTGGCTTCCAGTGGGGAAAAGGTCTTTATTTCTTTTGTATTGTTCCTTTTTGAATGAACATAGTATTTTTCTTTGGATCAGCAGGTTGATGACTCTGTGAAATGAGCTGAAAAATGTTTCTTCTTTATCCATTCATGGCTCAGAGTTTCCCCCTCAGGCCTGATGCTCTGTCCCAACACTGCCTCATATTTCATAACACTGGATGACAGATAGTGGAGGCAGCTAATGATATGGTCCATTGCACTCACTGTCATCTGATTTTAAGATAACAGATACTCCGGACAGGGCTGAGCGGGGCTGGGCAGCTACACGCTGTCAGTGACTTTAATAGCTGCCATGTGCCTACCCCCCGAGGCCTCAGCCCTACTGAACCCGATGTGCTGTGTTGTCTGGGGAGTTCCTGTGACAGACTCCAGCTGGGGCTATTTTCTGCCACTGCCGACTGTCTGGGCATTCTCATTTGACTGGAGCTTATTTGAATAGCACGACTTGAGTGACAGTGAAAGACTGCTTGGTGACAGCCAGAGTTGTGATGGGGGCGGCAGGTGAGTTTCCCACAGAGGTAGACTGGGGAGAAGCAGGTCTGCAGCAGTGTTGATCTGAAAAGCCAGGCATCAGTGAAAAATTCCAGACCCGAGCGTCTTTGTTCATAGAAATGCCAAATACTGTTCCGTTTCTTAAGTTTCTTAAGTTTTTCTTTTCTGATTTAAGGTCCCATATGCAGAAGCATGACTTTGGCTCTCTATTGTGTGTCATTTGCATAACAATGGAAATTTATTCATTGCTTTCTAATAATATTACCTAACAGAAGCATACAGTGTATAAACAGAGAGAAAGTGAGATATAACTAAAAGTTAGCTATAGGTAGCTGTAGTTCTCTATGGCAGCTCATATACGTGCACCCTCTCATCTTTTCACAGTAAAACCAAACAATGTGACACTTTCCCACAAGTTTGCTCTGTGTGATACAGAAAACAGCATATTTACCACAATTTTTTCTTTCACTGTTTTTCATTCAAGTCCAGTCTTGCTGAGTAATTAAAAAATGTGCAAATTCCAAATAATTCCAGAGCAGTTTAAGTAGTAACAGTGTGAAATGTTTGACGACCACTGCTAAAATTGAACATATTTCATTAAAAAAAAAAATCAAACAACGAATTTACAAAAAGAATATCCAATCCCAATTCTCACTGGGAGTGACTAGGAGGGACAGGATTAGAAATGAGTATATCAGTGGAACAGTTAAGGTTGAGCAGTTTGGAGACAAAGTAAGAGAGGCAAGGCTGTGATGGTTTGGACATGTGCAGAGGAGGGATAGTGGAGATATTGGACAAAGGATGTTGAAGATGGAGCTGCCAGGCAGGAGGAGAAGATTCATGGATGTAGTGAAGGAGGACATGGAGAGGGTTGGTGTGAGAGAAGAGGATGCAGTGGATAGGGTGAGATGTTGGCAGATGATCCGCTGTGGTGACCGCTACAGGGAGCAACTGGAAGAAGAAGATTAAAAAGGAACCAGGAAGAAATCATAATAGTAGAGTTTTCCAGTGTGCTGATCAGGCCCATGGTAGAATAATCATCCTACCTATTGATGTATAGATCCTAATAAGTTAGGAATTATTGCATACAGTTGCTACATAATGAACTTTTGCTCTCAGCTAACAGTGACTGTTGGATACACATCAGAGTTTTAGTTTAAATATCTGAGTTCATCCCCCAGTTTTTTTTTTAAACAAAGTATGTTTGGATTATTTATTCAAAACTAAATGTCTGGAGTTTGATATTCACTGAAAAAACACTTTAAGACCATTCCGAAATAGTGTTTTGTTATCTGAGGAGGCCTGCCATCATTCTGTCTTTGTCTCTGAGCTGAAAATAACCAAGAGTACTGTAAGTGTACCGGACCGCTGTCTTCTTCTGAGGTCAAAAAGCCACAGCACTTAACTTTATAAAGCCTTCTTCTATAGACATAATTAGCTGCCCTTGCTTCTCTATGTCTAGCCGCAGAATTGCACTTAATTGTGCTTCTGTCTGCTCAAGTTTAGACAGTTTTCCCCTTTTGACTTGTATAGTAAGTTAAACTCCAATAAGCAGAATGTCTGAACATGTATGAAAGCACTTACATAACACACACTGATTATTTAATTCCACCCTTGCAACCCACTTTTAAAAGAATGTTAATTAGTTCAGCAATGAAATGTGGTTTTTATAAATTAACTCTTGGAATTGATACACTTGAATTTAATCTAAGCTAAAATCAAATGAGACCCTTTTTGAATGGGCTTTTTGTTTTAATGCAGAAAATTCCCACGGCATCAAAATACTTCTGCCATTCAGTGTTTCTGATTTCAAAGCAAAAAAGAAATCTTATTTTTAAGATAAATAGTAGAGGATTTGGGTAATTATGATCTTGAAAAATCAATCGATTACAGTTCTTGAAAAAAAAAAATCTGAGTTGAATTTGGTTTTTGATCAAAGGCACCTAAATAACTGGATCATGTCTCTACAAGATCCAATAAAAAATGGATCTTGGCAATCTGTAAAATGTAGAGACATCACTGAAAATTTTGTATTATATGGGCAGCATACCATATAAACATTCCAATCTGCATAAAATGTTTCAGTGTATGAATGCATGTAAGGGCCCTTTTACACAGATGGAGATTGTTTAATCAACATCGAGAGATCAAAAATGGACCTGATCTCTCAATGATCTCCTAAAGCCTCAAAAAACCCTTTTCTGTGCAAATGTTTAGGAGATGGCTGTAAGATTTTCATGGTGATCTATAGAGATATTTTAAAGATCCTTGAAAGACCACTAAGAGACCAGATGAGATTGCGGAGGAATCATTGAAAGTTTGTTGAAGGACCAAAGATGTGTGTGTGTGTGTGTGTGTGTGTGTGTGTGTGTGTGTGTGTGTGTGTGTGTGTGTGTGTGTGTGTGTGTACAGTATATACTGTATATATATATTAGGGGTGTAATGGCTAAAATCACGGTTCGATACGTACCTTGGTTTTAAGGCTACGGTTCAGTTCATTTTCAATACAGTTAGGAAACAAAATGCAAAACATAAAACTGCTTATCTTTTGTATAAGTAGGAACAGCTTTGACCAAAAAAACTGCAAGCTGCCACCAGTCAATTCTCAAATAAATAAAATGTATACAATAAAACAAATAAATTCTCTTTTTAGCAAATGAACAATGCAGACAAGTGCAACAATAGAAGTTTGAATAGTCTGAATTATTCTTGCATTTTTAGGAAAGTTTCTTATTGCCTGAAGCAGTGTTTTTAACCAGGGTTCCCTGGTATGTTCAGGTTTCTGTGGGATTGCACTTGTTAATTGGTCAAAAAAAAATTGTAAATAATTTGTCATCATTGTGTATAGGTTCTGAAGGCACCCATGCACAACAACAGCAAATTATTTGCAATTTTTTGGACAATTAAGAAGTTAAATTAAATAATGTCCCACAAAAATCTGTACATACCAGGGCACCCTTGAAAAACACAAGCCTAAACAGATGGCATTAACAGATGTAGCTTTTTCTTGAAAGGTTGGTATTATTTTTCTGGCTGAAATGGGCACAACAAGGAACTTCATACCAGGGCTCAGTTACCTTCAGCATGTGTTTAAACCTGGTGTTCTTAACAACTAAATATGGCCTTAGATCCGCTGCTATAAAAACATCAATGGCATTTGTTATTGCTTTGGCTCGATCTGAAAGCCCTGGAGAAGCTGTCTAAATGCTGCTGGAAGCTGCGCTTGTACCGCGTTAGTTTTTTTTTTTTTTCATGCTGCATGTTCGCATGGTGCTGTTTCAAATGAGTTAACAAGTTCAACATACTGCCAAAAGCATATCCGATGCTGTTTTCATCTTATTCACTTGCCTTTGTCCATTCATATATTTCACCAGACAGCCAAAATGTTCCCATACAGGACAATTGTGAAGAGAGTTTTCAAGCTCTGGCTTCTCTGTACAGCCAGCCATGATGTTCCCTGGGCTGCACTGTTTGTTTACATGTCCAGCGTGAGGCAGCTACACTTCATGTTCGTCACTCAACATGGTCTGTGTGGAACCTCAGTATGCCTCTGCACTGAACTGAAGGTGCCGTACCGAAAAATCCGAATTCGAATACGTGCACCGTTACACCCCAATATATATATATACAGTATATATATATATATATATATATATATATATATATATATATATATATATATATATACTACCATTCAAAAGTTTGGGCTCACTTAGAAATTTCCTTATTTTTGAAAGAAAAGCACTGTTTTTTTCAATGAAGATAACTTTAAACTAATCAGAAATACACTCTATACATTGCTAATGTGGTAAATAACTATTCTAGTTGCAAATGTCTGGTTTTTGGTGGAATATCTACATAGGTGTATAGAGGCCCATTTCCAGCAACTATCACTCCAGTGTTCTAATGGTACAATGTGTTTGCTCATTGCGTCAGAATTCTCCAGATTACCTCAACAAATTAACAGCTAGAATGCCAAAGGTCTGCAATGCTGTAATTGCTGCAAATGGAGGATTCTTTGACGAAAGCAAAGTTTGAAGGAAAAAATTATTATTTCAAATACAAATTATTATTTCTAACCTTGTCAATGTCTTGATTATATTTTCTATTCATTTTAGAACTCATGGTGGTAAATAAAAGTGTGACTTTTCATGGAAAACACAAAATTGTCTGGGTGACCCCAAACTTTTGAACGGTAGTATATACAGTTAGGCCCAGAAATATTTGGACAGTGACACAATCTTCAAGATTTGGGCTCTGCATGCCACCACATTGGATTTGAAATGAAACAACTACAATGGAATTGAAGTGCAGACTTTAAGGTTTAATTCAAGGGGTTGAACAAAAATATATGATTAAACATGTAGGAATTGTAGCTATTTTTATACAAACGCTCCTCATTTCAGGGGCTCAAAAGTAATTGGACAAATAAACATAACCCTAAGTAAAATGTTACTTTTCAATATTTTTTTGAGAATCCTTTGCAGGCAATGACTGCCTGAAGTCTGGAACCCATGGACATCACCAAACGCTGGGTTTCCTCCTTTGTGATGCTTTGCCAGGCCTTTACTGCAGCTGTCTTCAGTTGTTGCTTGTTTATGGGTCTTTCTGCATTAAGTTTTGTCTTGAGCAAGTGAAATGCATGCTCAATTGGGTTGAGATCTGGTGATTGACTTGGCCATTGCAGAATATTCCACTTCTTTGTTTTAAAAAACTCCTGGGTTTCTTTTGCAGTATGTTTTGGATCATTGGTGAAGCGCCGTGCAATCAACTTTGCTGCATTTGGCTGAATCTGAGCAGAAAGTATATCCCTATACACTTCAGAATTCATCCGGCTTCTTCTGTCTTTTGTCACATCATCAATAAACACAAGTGACCCAGTGCCATTGGAAGCCATGCATGCCCATGCCATCACACTGCCTCCACCATGTTTTACAGAAGATGTAGTGCTTTGGATCATGAGCTGTTCCAATTCTTCTCCAAACTTTCTTCTTCCCATCATTCTGGTACAGGTTGATCTTAGTCTCATCTGTCCAAAGAATGCTGTTCCAGAACTGGGCTGGCTTTTTCAGGTGTTTTTTGGCAGTCAATTCTGGCCTTTCTATTTTTGAGGCTGATTCATGGTTTGCACCTTGTGGTGAATCCTTTGTATTTACTCTCATGAAGTCTTCTCTTTATGGTAGACTTAGATACTGATACACCTACTTCCTGGAGAGTGTTCTTCACTTGAGTGGATGTTGTGAAGGGATTGTTCTTCACCATGGAAAGGATTCTGCGATCATCCACCACTGTTGTCTTCCATGGACGTCCAGGCCTTTTTGAGTTCCCAAGCTCACCAGTGCACTCTTTTTGTCTCAGAATGTACCAAACTTGATTTGGCCACTCCTAACATTTCTGCTATCTCTCTGATGGATTTCTTCTTTTTTTCAGCCTCAGGATGGTCTGTTTCACCTCCATTGAGAGCTCCTTTGACCGCATGTTGTGTGTTCACAGCAACAGCTTCCAAATGCAAACGCCACACCTGGAATCAACTCCAGACCTTTTAACTGCCTAATTGATGACAGGTTAACGAGGGAAGAGCCCATGCAGCCTTGTTATTTTTTTTTTGCAGCCTTCTGAGCCAATTGTCCAATTAGTTTTGGTCCCTTGAAAAAGAGGCGGCTACGTATTAAAGAGCTGTAATTCCTAAACCCTTGCTCCAATTTGGATGTGAATACTCTCAAATTACAGCTGAGAGTCTGCACTTTAAGCCCATATTGTTTATACAATTGTATCCTGAATATGTTTTCGTAAACAGCTAAAGTAACAAAACTTGTGTCACTGTCCAAATATTTTTGGGCCTAACTGTATGTATATTTATATATATATGTATATATATATATATATATATATATATATATATATATATGAGATGTTTCCAGTGTTCTTCTACCCCCTTGACACAGGGGTGGAGAACATTGAGAGATCATTGAAAAATGGGCAGCTTGCTCAATGATCTTTCAATGATCTCTTGTCATCAAATCTGAAAGAGATAGGAGACTGCAAGGTGGTAGCAGAGGAGAATGTAGCTTGACAGCATTGGATGGTAGTCTGTAGGATGACTTTGGAAAGCAAGAAGAGGAAGAGAGTGAAAACAGAGCCAAAGATTAAGTGGGGGACGTTACAGAAGGAAGAAGGTCGCACAGAGTTCAGGAAGGAGTTGATACAGGCTCTGGGTGGTAGGGAAGAATTACTAGATGACTGGGAAAATACAGCAAAAGAATTGAGGGAAACGGGTAGAAAGGTATGTGGTGTATCCAGTGGACAGAGGAAGGAAGATGAGGAGACTTGGTGGTGGAATGAGGAGGTACAGGAAAGTATCCAAAGGAAGAGGCTAGCAAAGAAAAAGTGGGATAGTCTGGGAGATGAGGAAAGAAGACAGGAGTATTTGGAATCTAGGTGTATGGCAAAGAGAGAGGTGGAAAAGGCAAAGGAAAGGCATATAGTGAGTTGTATGAGAGGCTAAACACTAAGGAAGGAGAAACGGACTTGTATTGACTGGCTAGAGAGCTGGAAAGGATGTGCAGCAGGTTAGGTTGATTAAGGACAGAAATGGTAATATACTGACAAATAATGAGAGTGTGTTGAGAAGGTGGAAGGAGCACTTTGAGGAGCTGATGAATGAAGAAATTGAGAAAGAGAGGAGGATGGATGAAGGAAAGATAATGAACAAGGAAGTCCCGAGGATTAGCAAGGCGGAAGTGAGGGCAGCTTTGAAGATGATGAAGAATGGAGAAGCGGTTGGTCCAGATGACATACCTGTAGAGGTATGGAGATGTTTAGGAGAGATGGCAGTGGACTTTTTAACCAGATTGTTCAACACAATCTTGGAGAGTGAGAGGGTGCTGAGGAGTGGAGAAGAAGATTTTTGGTACCAATTTTCAAGAACATAGGTGATGCTCAGAGCTGTAGTAACTACAGAGGCATAAAGTTGATCAGCCACACTATGAAGATATGGGAAAGAGTTGTTCATGCCATGTTTAGAGGAGAGGTGACAATCAGTGAGCAGCAGTACAGTTTCATGCCAAGAGAGAGTACTACAGATGCAATATTTGCTATAAGAGTGTTGATGGAGAAGTACAGAGAAGGTCAGAAGGAGTTGCACTGTGTCTTTGTGGATCTAGAGAAAGCATATGATAGGGTGCCAAGAAAGGAAGTATGGTACTGTATGAGAAAGACAGGAGTGGCAGAGGAGTATGTGAGGGTGGTGTCGGATAAGTATGAGGACAGTGAGACGGTGGTGAGGTGTGCTGTAGGAGTAACAGATGGATTCAAGGTGGGGGTGGGGTTACATCAGGGATTGACTCTGAGCCCCTTCTTGTTTGCCATGGTGATGGACAGGCTGACAGATGAAGTCAGGCAGGAGTCTCCGTGGACCATAATGTTTGCAGACGACATTGTGATCTGCAGTGAGATTAGGGAGCAGGTGGAAGAGAACCTGGAGAGGTGGAGGTATGCTCTGGAGAGAAGAGGAATGAAAGTCAGTAGAAGCAAGACAGAATACATGAGTGTGAATGAAAGGGAGGCAGATGCAATGGTGAAGATGGAAGGAGTAGAGGTAGTGAAAGTAGATGAGTTTAAATACCTGGGGTCCAGGCAGGGTGGAGTGGGTGGAGATGAGTGTCAGGGGTGATTTATGACAGAAAGATCACAGCTAGAGTGAAAGGGAAGATTTACAAGATGGTAGTGAGACCTGCTATGATGTATTGTTTGGAGATGGTGGTGCTGATAAAAAGACAGGAGGTGGAGCTGGAGGAGGCAGAGTTGAAGATTCCAAGATTCTCACTGGGAGTGGCTAGGAGGGGCAGGATTAGAAATGAGTATATCAGAGGGACAACTCAGGATGAGCAGTTTGGAGACAAAAGAAGAGAGGCAAGGCTGAGATGGTTTGGACATGTGCAGAGGAGGGAAAGTGGTTATATTGGACAAAGGATGTTGAAGATGGAGCTGCCAGGCAGGAGGAAAAGAAGAAGACCACAGAGAAGATTCATGGATGTAATGAAGGAGGACACGGAGAGGGTTGGTATTACAGGGAAAGATGCAAGGGATAGGGTGAGATGGAGACAGAAGATCCACTGTAGTGACCCCTAAAGGGAGCAGCTGAAAGAAGAAGAAATATTGCTGAGAGATCACTGGGAGATTGATGAGCTTGTTGAACTCTTGTTGACAGATCGTTGAAAGATTGTTGAGAAATCACTTCCTTGTGGAGATCACTGGAAGGTTTTGGGATGAGTCAAAACTCTGAGGACCGTGGAGATCACCGTTGGTCATTGAGAGATCATTGAGAGATCTAGGCATTGACTGAGAGATTATTGAAAGATCATTTGGAGATCTGACCATTTTGTCACCACTCGATGATCTCTCTGTCATGGAGCGGTCCTCGTGGACCACTAATGAGACGCTATAGGCAGCCGTTTGCACATTTATTAAAGGAAGCCACAATGATACGATGTACAAAATAATGAGCCTCGTGGGGCAAAACACAAATAAAGACCAGGACTAAGACCCACTATGATATACTGAGAACTAGGGAGACTGACGGGAAACAAGGATACAACACTTACATGCGAATAGGACGCTGAAAGGAACTGACTTCGGACGTAGGGAAACCAGTCTGGAAAAGGCGAGGTCGCAGCCCCGAGTGACAGGAGCTGCTCCCTTAAATAGGGCAAGATAATTAATCAGCTGACGAGGGTGTCATCAGCTGAATCAACACCAGCTGTGCTGCTTGGCTCTGACAGCCGGAAGCCCCGCAGAAACACTGTCAGAATAAGAGCTCAGAGAGCCCACCAGGACTAAATACAGAATGGGAGGAAAATACTGCATGACCTGAGCATGGACGAGATCGGCGCTCAGACCATGACACTCTCAGCGATTTCTATCCCTGTGTAACGGGGGTATAATGTATAAAACTGTAGAAAACATTGATATATTCATTGTTTTTTTTTTGTTAGTTTTTTTTTTAACTTTGCCACAGTGATTACATGATCAAGATCAAGTCAGCTTTTCAGAAAAGTGTGAGACCATAATGTGGGTTTGTTTTAGCTACGACCTTATTGATTCTCACACGTTGTGCAAATATCCTTTTCATTGTTCAGTGCTGTTAAAGTTTTATAGCCTCATGCTTGAGAGTTTACTGCTAGTGCATGAAGATAGCTATCTAGCTAGCTAGCTAGCTAGCTAGATATATTAGATAATCAAAAGATGTAGAGGGAAAACTGGTGTCCATTTGATGCCCAGCGTCTACTGCGTGATGTCATGTCTGTTTCATGTAGGTCGGTAACCCCTGTCTTCTCAAGGTGGCAGTTGGAGGTCAGTGAGAGGGAGATTTTAATCTAAGGCGATTTAGGAAAGGTTGTGTGTGGCTGATCTGCTCTGATTCAAAGGCTATCAAAGCAGACAACATTTTCTTTTTTTCATCTCACACTCACTTCCTTCAAGCCTTAACACTGATGTCTGAAGATGGAGATACTCCGCCGGGCTTTGATAATTCCTTTGATGTCAGACTGTCTGCGGTGATGAGTCTGTTTAAGGGGCTTAGCGTAGAGAGTTTTGGCCTCGCAGGGATTTTTTTTTCCTGGAAAACACAAAGCTCTGTACCAGGCCAGTGGTCTGGGCTGTGTGCACGTGCACAGGCGGGCTTGGCGCTGACTTGGATACTAGTGCTGGCATGGCACCGGGCCTCACAGTGGTGAGAGCTGTGCACCATTGTGCCAGGGAGTCACGCTTCACCTCTCGTGCCCACTGGGGGCATCGCTTGAATAATCTCTCAATGAATTTTCCTTTCCTCTATCTTTCTTTTTTCTTTCGTTTTTAGTTTTTTTTGACCTAACGGTGGCACACAGTCTCCCTCTGTGTCTGACTGGGATGACTGAGTTGATAGAAAACAATGGAACTCTTCACGAAATCGGGTTATCCAAAGTTGAGGAGGCAGTTTCAGATGACAGACTCTGAACTATGGTTAACACCTAAAATCAGTTGTTTAGTTGATGTAATTGATCTAACAACTTCTGCCACAATAAGTTTGTTTTCTTGAACAGATCAGAAAAGTTGGTATAAATGGCATAACGAAATATGCTGCCATATTTTATTTGTATTAAAAGAGAAAATCAACCTATTTCAGGGAAGTAACTTTGTCATAAAATAGTAGGTAAGCACCAGTGTTACAAAAATATTAAGAGCCTAAAAATATTAAGAGCCTAAACAGAGCAAAGTCTGTATGTCTGTATTATTTTCTAATTCATGCAGCTACATTTCTGAGTTGTTTCACTGGTAACTGGTTACATAATTAATTCGCTGTAATCATTTTTCACACTGTATCACGTGTGATCACATTACAAATCTGGCAGGCACGGTTCAGTGTATACAGCGCGGAAAATAAGTACTGAACATGTCAGCATTTTTCTCATTAAACATATTTCTGATGGAGCCACTGACCTGAGATTTTCTCCAGATAGCAGTAAGAACCCAAGTAATCCATGCAAACAAAGAAACATGAAGAAACACATGAACCAAAAAGGTGCAAAAAGTCATAGAAAGCCAAGAAACCAGCTGAAATCCATCAGAATTTAGGAAGCCATCTCATCCCCCATCAGTGCAAATCATTTTCAGCTGCTTAAGTACTGATTGATAGCCTTTAAAAAGGTCTGTGAATATGAGATTGTCACACCACAAAGAACTCATGATGGGTAGAAGCAAAGAGCTCTCTCTAGATCTTCGCAACCTTATTGTTTCAAAACAGGATGCCATTGTTTAGAGGTGCATGTCTAAACTGCTGAATGTTCCAGTGAGTACTGTTGGAGCCATCATTTGGAAGTGGAAAGAATGTCATTTTATCATAAACCGGCCACGACCAGGAGCTCCTCAAAAGATTTCTGACAGAGGAGTGAAAAGAATTATCAGAAGAGTTATCCAAGAGCCAAAGACCACTCATGGAGAGCTCCAGAAAGACCTGGAGTAAGCAGGTACTGCTGTTTCGAAGAAAAAAAAATTAATGCACTTAACCAACATGGGCTCTATGCCTGCTCACCTCGCAAGACTCCACTGCTGAAGAAAAAGCATGTTGAAGCTCATTTAAAGTTTGCTGTGCAACATTTGGGCAAGCCAGTAAAATACTGGGAGAATATAGTCTGGTCAGATGAGATCAAAATTGAACTTTTTGGATGCCACAACACACAGCATGTTTGGAGGACAAATGGCACTGCACATCCCATCATGGTATGGGAGTTTTTTCAGCACATGCTACAGGCAGACTTCATATAATTGAAGGAAAGATGAATGGAAAAATGTACAGAGACATCCTTGATAAGAACCTGTTGCCATCTGCCAAGATGCTGAAGATGAAACAAGGGTGGACATTTCAGCAAGACAATGATCCCTAACACACAGCCAAGGAAACTTTCAATTGGCTCCAGAGAAGGAAAATAAAGCTGCTAAAATGGCCCTGACCCGAATCCAATTGAAGATCTATGGAATGATCTGAAGATCAGAGTTCATAGAAGACACCCACGGAACCTTCAAGATTTGAAGACAGTTTGTGTGGAAGAATGGGCTAAAATCACCCCTGAGAAATGCCTGTGCCTAGTTTCTCCATACTGGAGGCATCTGGAAGCTGTTATTGCCAACAAAGGCTTTTCTACTAAATATTAAATGAATTTCACCAAGTGTGTTCAATACTTATTCCCTGTGTCATTCCACTTTATTAAATACAACTTGTTTTGTGAACACAGTTGCCTTGATTTCTTTGGATGTATGGATTACTTGGGTTGTTCCTGATATCTGGTGAAAATCTCAGGTCAATGACTCCATCAGAAATATGTTTAATGAGAAAAATGTTGATGTTGTGGCCACACATATGTGACCTACTTTGTGACTGATGTAAGGCCTCACATTTTAGATAAGAACAAAGACAGAGTTTCCTTGGAGATAACAGGAAGCTGTGAAGGTGTTAGCTTTGGTATGCAGGGCCTGAGACTGTGGGGGTGATATTAGAGGATTAAAGAGGAGATGCATTGTTACTGGCAATTATAATGCAATGTGACTTGTGATGCAATGTGACTTGTGAACTGTGAGAGTCCTGGTATTTAAGGACGAGAGTTTCCTGTGATGTTCTCTTTCTTCTTTGAGATGTTGGCGAATGTGAATAAAGCTGCCTTGAGAGAAATCTGTCTCATTATTTGCACATTCCCATACTGGTGACCCAAGACGTAGCATGCAGCAAGAGGAGAATTCCCCGGGGCCAGCCTCGTCAGGAACCCCCAGCCAAGCGAACGCCGCTACGGTCCAGCTACCGGACTTTTGGCAGAACAATCCGCGCTCCTGGTTCCACGCGGTTGAAGCACAGTTCAACCTCCGGGGGATATCAGTAGACGACACAAAATTCTACCATGTGGTTGCAAAACTGGATAACCACACGGCTCAGCATGTGGAGAGCCTTATCGAGCAGCCGCCAGACAGCGACAAATACGGCGCGTTGAAGGCTGCACTCATCCAGCACTTCACCCTCTCGGTTGAGGAGCGAGCAGAGAGACTCCTGGCGCTGACTGAGTTGGGAGATGACACGCCCGTTAACCTGATGGAGAAGATGTTGAGGTTGAAAGGCTCGGACGACCACCACTTCATCTTTACCCATCTCTTCCTCAGGACCCTACCGTCAGCGATGAGAGCGACCCTGGCCAGTTCGCCGTTGTTGGCCCAGCGGGACTACTGCGCGCTGGCCCGAGAGGCGCAGCGAATTGTCAACGCCAGCAGACAGCGCGCGGCCACAGCCGCAGCAGCGGAACTCGGCGCGACGACCAGAGATGGCAGGGAGCCAGGCGCAGCAGTAGCAGACCCGCCGATGATGGCGGCGGCGGGGGCCAGGGAACGCGGAGGAGACGCCCTTCGTTTCTACCATCACCGCTTCGCAGAGAGGGCACGCAAATGTGTACCACCGTGCCAGTTCAAGCGTTCGGGAAACGCCAAGACCGGGGGCCGGTAGCAGCCGCGGCCCTCGGGGAGGAGAACAAGCTGCTCTACTTGTTGGACGCACGCTCGGGGAGGCATTTCCTCGTGGACACAGGCTCTCAGTTGAGTTTCATCACACCTTCCTACACGGACAGGCTAGCAGGTTCCAGAGGTCCCGGGGTGGCAGCAGCGAACGGCTCGGAGATTAAGACATTTGGTGAGAGGACTCTGCTTCTGTTTCTACACGGCCGTACATTTGAGTGGTCTTTTGTTATAGCAGCAGTGAATTTCAATATGTTGGGGGCTGATTTTTTGTGCTCACATGGTTTGTTGGTTGATCTCGCTAACAGGCTCCTGGTTAATGCACTTTCTTTTGATTCTATTCCCTGTACAGCGCGAGTGGCCCCGCCAACAGCACAAGCCAACGTCACAGCTGCAAGCGGTAAGTTCCACACACTGCTCACTCAGTTCCCAGCACTCACGGTCCCCACATTTTCGGCAACC
Source organism: Pholidichthys leucotaenia (assembly GCA_020510985.1). Lineage (NCBI taxonomy): Eukaryota > Metazoa > Chordata > Actinopteri > Cichliformes > Pholidichthyidae > Pholidichthys > Pholidichthys leucotaenia. The sequence goes on from CM035840.1 coordinate 66,926,281, forward strand.
GTCGCTAAACACGGGGTGGAACATTTTATTACCACTACCGGACCGCCCGCTTTTGCAAAAGCTCGGCGCTTGGACGCAGCTAAACTGGCCATAGCGCGCGAGGAGTTCGCCAACCTGGAGAGGTTGGGCATAATCAGGCGTTCAAACAGCCCATGGGCTTCCCCGCTACACATGGTCCCGAAGGCGGACGGCTCGTGGCGACCTTGTGGGGATTTCCGCAGGTTAAACAACGCTACAGCGCACGACCGCTACCCAATCCCGCATATTCAAGATTTTTCCGTTCATTTGGCAGGGGTGCGTGTTTTTTCTAAGATAGATTTGGTCCGCGGTTACCACCAAGTCCCAGTGCGCGCTGAGGACATACCCAAAACAGCGGTAATAACTCCATTTGGCCTATTCGAGTTTTTGCGCATGCCATTCGGGCTTAAAGGGGCTGCACAGACGTTCCAACGCATGATGGACGCGGTGCTGTGCGATCTCCCTTTCGTGTTCGTCTACTTGGACGATATTTTGGTAGCCAGCGTGTCCGAAGATGAACACGAAAACCACCTAGCCACAGTTTTCCGGAGGTTGGGAGATCACGGGTTAATAATCAACCCAGCGAAGTGTCAGTTCGGGGTGGCGCAGATCGATTTTTTAGGACACCGCGTCTCCCCCGAAGGAGCGGTTCCGCTTCCTGACAAAGTGCGCGCGGTAGCAAATTTTCCCCGGCCGCAGACGTTCAGGGCGTTACAGGAGTTTTTGGGAATGGTGAATTTTTATAACCGTTTTCTCCCCCGCGCGGCGCAACTCATGCAACCGCTGTATGCCGCGCTCAAAAAACAGAAACCCACGAATAAGGTCGAGTGGTCCCTGGAGCGGGAGCGAGCATTCTCGGAGGTAAAAGCGGCCTTGGCAAATGCTGCGTTGTTGGCACACCCAGACCCAACGGCCCGCATAGCGCTCACTACTGACGCGTCAGATGTGGCCATAGGGGCGGTCGTGGAGCAGCATGTAGCCAGGGTTTGGCAGCCCCTCACCTTTTTCAGCAGGACCTTGCGCGATAGTGAACGTAAATACAGCGCGTTCGACAGGGAGCTGCTGGCTCTCCATTTGGCCATCCGCCACTTTCAGTTCTGGCTGGAAGGACGCTGTTTCACCGCGTTCGTTGACCACAAGTCGCTAACATTCGCGATGGCCAAGGTTTCCGAACCGTGGTCAGGCCGGCAACAGAGACAGCTGTCTGCGATCTCAGAGTTTACCACTGATATTCAGCATGTATCGGGCAAACTGAATGTAGTGGCAGATTGCCTCTCGCGCACCGTGGCGGCCCCAGTCAGCGTAGGAATAGATTACGCAGCCATGGCCACGGAGCAGGTTAGTGATGCGGATGTGCGCGTGCTCCAGTCTGGACCAACAGGGTTAAGGCTGGAGAACAGGGTGCTGCAAGATGGTATGCCCCCCCTAATCTGCGATGTCTCCACTGGACGGCCGCATCCAGTAGTACCGGCTGCGTGGCGCCACCGCGTTTTTGACTCGATTCATTCTTTGGCGCACCCGGGAGTGTGCGCGTCGGTCAAAATGGTAGGAGAGAAATTTGTGTGGCCGAGTCTTCGCAAACACGTTAAAGAGTGGGCAGCAGCCTGCACGGCGTGTCATCGAGCCAAAGTACACAGGCACACGAGGGCTCCTTTGGAGCCGTTTCACATTCCGGCCAAGAGGTTCGATCATGTTCATGTGGACCTCGTGGGCCCCCTCCCGCCATCACAGGGGTGCACACACCTTCTGACAATGGTGGACCGCACCACGCGCTGGCCTGAAGTGGTTCCGCTGGCATCAACCACGGTCGAGGAGGTGGCGCGCGCGTTTTTAACAGCTTGGGTGGCGCGTTTCGGAGTTCCGTCGGACATTACGTCTGACAGAGGCCCTCCATTTGTGTCCGAACTTTGGTCGACAATGGCCCGCAACCTGGGTGTCACAATTCACCACACAACTGCGTACAATCCGCAGGCTAATGGGTTATGCGAACGTTTTCATAGGTCATTGAAAGCGGCTCTCAGAGCGTCACTGACGGATGCAAATTGGGTAGACAAGTTACCGTGGATTTTATTGGGGTTGCGTTCTGCACCTAAAGAGGACTTAGAAGCCTCCCCAGCGGAGCTCGTGTTTGCGCAACCACTTCGGCTGCCTGGGGAGTTTCACCCAGATAACCCTGCGCCAGACACCTCCCCGTCTCAGCTGTTGCGGAGTAACATAGAATCAAGCACGCTGCCCGGGCCCGTGCACCACAGTTTTCCGCGCGTTTTTGTGCCTAAAGCTTTGAAGAACGCAGAGTTTGTTTTTGTCAGACATGATGCACATCGACCCCCACTGCGACCACCTTATGACGGACCGTTCAGAGTGTTGGAAACAGGGGACAAGCAGTTTTTGCTAGATTTGGGGGGTAGGAAAGAAAAAGTTGGCATAAACAGACTCAAACCCGCTTTTGTGGTGGCGGATGAGCAAGTGCTGTTGGCAAGGGCCCCGTGGCGAGGTAGACCCCCACGGGGAGCTTCACAGAGTAATGTTTCCCCAGAACACCCGCAGGGACTGACAAAAGGTTTTCACCCCCAGACGGCAACCCCCCAGCGTGACAGCGCCGCGGAGACGTTGAATCCGGGCTACAGCAGATACGGCAGGAGACTGAAGCCCAGACAGCATGCGGACTGATGTGTATTGATTCTATCACGGCATGCATACTGTTATTCTCTTGTTCGTTCTAAAATTTTGGGGGGGGGGGTGGCCACACATATGTGACACATCATGGTATGGGAGTGTTTTTCAGCACATGCTACAGGCAGACTTCATATAATTGAAGGAAAGATGAATGGAAAAATGTACAGAGACATCCTTGATAAGAACCTGTTGCCATCTGCCAAGATGCTGAAGATGAAACAAGGGTAGACATTTCAGCAAGACAATGATCCCTAACACACAGCCAAGGAAACTTTCAATTGCCTCCAGAGAAGGAAAATAAAGCTGCTAAAATGGCCCTGACCCGAATCCAATTGAAGATCTATGGAATGATCTGAAGATCAGAGTTCATAGAAGACACCCACGGAACCTTCAAGATTTGAAGACAGTTTGTGTGGAAGAATGGGCTAAAATCACCCCTGAGCAATGCCTGTGCCTAGTTTCTCCATACTGGAGGCATCTGGAAGCTGTTGTTGCCAACAAAGGCTTTTCTACTAAATATTAAATGAATTTCACCAAGTGTGTTCAATACTTATTCCCTGTGTCATTCCACTTTATTAAATACAACTTGTTTTGTGAACACAGTTGCCTTGATTTCTTTGGATGTATGGATTACTTGGGTTGTTCCTGATATCTGGTGAAAATCTCAGGTCAATGACTCCATCAGAAATATGTTTAATGAGAAAAATGTTGATGTTGTGGCCACACATATGTGACCTACTTTGTGACTGATGTAAGGCCTCACATTTTAGATAAGAACAAAGACAGAGTTTTCTTGGAGATAACAGGAAGCTGTGAAGGTGTTAGCTTTGGTATGCAGGGCCTGAGACTGTGGGGGTGATATCTGAGACTGTGGGGGTGATATTAGAGGATTAAAGAGGAGATGCATTGTTACTGGCGATTATAATGCAATGTGACTTGTGATGCAATGTGACTTGTGAACTGTGAGAGTCCTGGTATTTAAGGACGAGAGTTTCCTGTGATGTTCTCTTTCTTCTTTGAGATGTTGGCGAATGTGAATAAAGCTGCCTTGAGAGAAATCTCTCTCATTATTTGCACATTCCCACAATGTGTTCAATACTTACTTTCCCTGCTGTATTCGACTTAGTCCTCAAATGGCTCGTTTCAACAACAACAACAAAAAATGCAAACAGAATCCATCAAAAACTCATTAATATTGAACTTGCCTTATTCTGAATCCTTCCTCATCAGCGGTTCATCTTCTTGGCTAGTCTTTTTCATGCCATTTATTTTGCATCCATTTTTGGCATTTCTTCTTCTGTCCTGTAATGAAAACCTGCTCACATTTATGCTGTCGTATATGTCTCCACCTCTCTCTTCTAACTTTACTCAGTCATGGTGATTGTTACACCTCGCTCTCGCCAGTCATCAGCGCCAGCGGCGCGCACACCTGCGCCTCATCAGCATCGGCCTATATAAACCCCTCGGCCCTCTGCTTCGTCCTGGAGTCGTCTGCTCTACAACGCTCCCAAAACCTCCAGCGCCAGTCCGGTTCGTTACCGACCAGCGCATCTCTCTCCTAGCATGTAAGCTGCACTTTTCATCTTACCTTCTCTCCAGCTTCTCCCCTGTGCACAGGTGGACCTCCAGGGCGGCGGAATTCCTCCTCCTCGCCTCTCCTCAGCCACATTCTCACCAGCACGTCAAGACCGCGCAGCCGCGCTGTCCTCCAGGCTACAGCTGCTTCGCCAACGCCAGCCACCTTCTCACCTGCACTTAAGCAGTACATTGTGGTTATTTTCCCATGGGGCGTGTGACTGTAGCTAACTCCCTGCTCTGCTCTGTCCTCAGGGTTACCTGGCTGCACGGCGAGCTGTTCCGCCCTTGACGTACGCTGTTCACCCACACCACATCCACACTTCCATTCACGCACTCAAACACCACCTGTTGTTGGAATAAAAGCCTTAAATCTTCCTGAGCCTGTGTGTGTGTTCCCTGAGCCCATCATTATGTCAGTACGACTCCAGCAAAGTGGCTCAGCGGACAGCGGGCTCGCACGCCGAATTTCCACCCTCGAGGCTCGGGTGGATTTAATCGCTCATCAGCAACAGGTGATTTTCAACTTACCCAAATTGTCCAAAGATTAGACCGCCTGGATCCTCCACAGGCCTTCCCTCCGGCATCTTTCGGTGGGCCAGCTTCGGTTTCCTCCTCGGCTAGCTCAGCTAGCTCGGGACCGCTGACCCGACTCACTCCCACTCCAACCCCTGCGCGCTTCAGTGGGAAACTCGGTGAGGCGCGCGGGTTTCTCCTGCAGTGTGAGTCGGTGTTTCAGCGCGTTCCCGGGGACTTTCCTTCAGATCATAGCTGAATTGGGTATGTGGCTAATCTTCTGGAAGGGCGAGTGCTAGCTTGGGCTTATGCCGTCATGGCGAGGCCCAGCTACGCGAACCTGACCTATGCCCAATTCGTGCATGATTTTAAGGAAGTGTTTGATCACTCGGACCGAGATAACGTCTTAACCACCCGGCTGCTGAACCTCCGCCAGGGTAGCCAGTCGGCCGCCGACTACGCTGTCAACTTCCGGGTGGTTACGATGGAAGTCGGGTGGTGCGAAGCTGTGCTCAGCAGCATCTTTGTCCGCAGTCTAAATTCATCCTTACAGGACGAGCTGGCCTCCTGGGATATGCCGGACCGGTTATCCGATCTAATTTCCCTTACCATAAATTTGGATAATAGGCTGAGGGAATGGGCCGCCGAGCAGAGGGCTTCCGGCTGCTCGAGCGGAACTTCTGCCCGGGTCCCTCAGTCTCGGCCCCTGGCGTTACCCGCTCCGGGGTCCGCCGATGACACTGAGGCAATGCTGGTCGGTCGGGCTAGACTGCCACCAGCGGAAAGACAGCGCCGCCGAGAGTTGGGCCTCTGCATGTATTGCGGGGGTGACCATCACTCTGTGGAGGACTGCCCGATTCGGCCAAAAGGGGACGTCCGCGAGTCACTGTAGGGGGCCTCGCAGACGCGTCCCATTTAAATCCACTCACTAGGTGCCTCCTCCCGGTTAGATTCTGCCATAACGCCACGGGTCACGTCACACACGCACTGGTGGACTCGGGGGCGGAACAGAGTTTTATTTCACAAAGCCTGGTAACCCAATTGGGCATCCCCTGCCAAGCGTTGTCAGCCCCTATTAACCTGGTCACTCTCGCCCATAAACCTTTAGTGAGAGTCACCCACAGAACCAAACCGGTCCCAGTTATCATCTCCGGCAACCATAGGGAGGATCTCAGCCTGGTTGTTTTACCCACCTCAGCTTCTCTGGTCATCCTGGGTTACCCCTGGCTGCGGCTCCATAATCCCACCTTCGACTGGCAGTCCGGCAGCGTCCTCTCCTGGAGCACCTTCTGCATGAGCACCTGCCTCCAATCCACTGCTTGTGCTCCGTCGCTGCCGCTCCCAGCTCCTGACTCGCCGCCTCCGGACCTCTCCTTGGTACCCCCGGAGTTCCACGACCTGGGCCTGGTTTTCAGTAAGTCAAAAGCACTGTCTCTCCCCCCCACGACCCTACGACTGCGCCATTAATCTCCGCCCGGGGGCGCCGTTACCATCTGGCCGCCTCTACAGCCTGTCTGCCCCGGAGCGTGAGGCCATGGACGCTTATATTAAGGAGTCGCTCAGCGCAGGCATCATCTGGTCATCCTCGTCCCCGGTTGGAGCCGGATTCTTCTTCGTGGGCAAGAAAGACGGGTCCCTGCGTCCGTGTATTGACTTCCGGGCGCTCAACGACATCACAATTAGGGACAAGTACACGCTGCCCCTGATAGACTCGTCCTTCAACTCCCTCCAGGGGACCACCTGGTTCACCAAACTGGACCTGCGCAGTCTGTACCACCTCGTTCTGATCCGGGAGGGTGATGAATGGAAGATGGGGTTCCGGACGCTCAGCGGCCATTTTGAGTATCTGGTCATGCCGTTTGGGCTCACCAGGGCTCTGGCCGTCTTCCAACACCTCATCAACGACGTTCTTCAGAATTTCCTGGGGGTCTTCGTGTTTGTATATCTGGACGACATCTTGATCTTCTCCCGGACTAGAGAGGAGCATCAGGTCCATGTGAGGCGGGTTCTTGAGCGCCTTCTGGAGAACAGGCTTTACGTTAAAGTGGAGAAGTGTGAGTTTTACACCAACCGGACCTCCTTTTTGGGTTTCGTCATCGCTCACAATCAAGTTCTCCCTGACCCGGCCAAGGTCAAAGCGGTGGTGGAGTGGCCCACCCCCTCCTCCAGGAAGCAGGTGCAACAGTTCCTTGGCTTCGCCAACTTCTATCGCCGCTTCGTCCCGAAGTACAGTGCCATCGCCGCTCCCCTGACCCGCCTCACCTCTTCCAAGGTACCGTTCCAGTGGACCGAGGATGCTGCATTGGCCTTCAAGATCCTGAAGACGGAGTTCGCTTCCTCCCGGGTCCTCACCCAGGTGGACCCGGCACTCCAGTGCCTGGTCGAGGTGGACTCATCCGACACGGGGGTGGGGGCAGTGCTTTCCCAGCGCTCACCTGCGGATGGGCAGGTGCGTCCCTGCGCCTTCTTCTCCCGACGCCTCTCCCCTGCGGAACGGAATTACGACATCGGGGATAGGGAGCTCCTAGCGGTGAAGCTAGCTCTTCAGGAGTGGCGCCATTGGCTGGAGGGGGCAGCCCAGCCGTTTGTGGTCTGGACCGATCACAAGAATTTGGAGTACCTGAGGACGGCCAAGCGCCTGAATGCCCGCCAGGTGCGTTGGTCATTGTTTTTCGGTCACTTCAAGTTCACCATCACCTACCGCCCCGGGTCCAAGAATGGGAAACCGGATGCGCTGTCCAGACAGTTCGGGCCCGAGGACCCAGAGGATCGAGAACACACCATCCTGCCCACCTCGTGCGTCGTGGGGGCCGTCTCATGGGGGATTAATGCCAAGGTCCGGAAGGCACAGGAGGCTGAACCCGACCCTGGCGGCGGTCCGGTCGGGAGACTATTCGTTCCATCTTCAGTCCGGGGCGACGTCATCCACTGGGCTCACACAGCTAAGTTTGCCTGTCACCCTGGTATCTCCCGGCTGGTGGAGCTCCTCCAACAGTCCTTTTGGTGGCCTGGCCTTAGGAGTGACGTCACCAACTACGTCCGTGCCTGTCCCCAGTGCGCAACGGGTAAGACCTCCACGTCCCCTCCAGCGAGTCTCCTTCGTCCACTACCGATCCCTGGGAGGCCCTGGTCCCATGTGGCTCTGGACTTCGTCACCGGTCTTCCCAAGTCCAACTCTTATGACACCATCCTGACCATCGTCGACCGGTTCTCCAAGGCGACTCACTTCGTGCCTCTCCGTGGGCTCCCTTCGGTGCGAGAGACGGCCGACTTATTGATCCAACACGTCGTCAGGTTGCATGGGATCCCGGTAGATGTCGTCTTGGATCGGGGCCCTCAGTTTGTGTCCAAGGTGTGGAAGTCCTTCTGCAACGCACTGGGGGCCACGGTGAGTCTGGCCTCCGGTCACCATCCTCAAACTAACGGCCAGTGTGAGCGCACTAAGCAGGAGTTGGAGGCGGCCCTGCGCTGCGTCACCTCTTCTAGCCCCTCTTCATGGAGCGCCTGCCTACCCTGGGTGGAGTACGCCCATAACTCTACCTTATCCTCAGCCATTGGTATGTCTCCCTTCCGGGCGTCCCTGGGGTATGATCCGCCTTTGTTCCCTGAGGAGGAGGGTGAGGTGGCGGTCCCATCTGTCCAGGCTCATCTGAGGCGCTGCCGGCGCATTTGGACCAAGACGCGCCAGGCACTTTTACGCACGACGGAGCGCAACTCTCGGGTCGCCATTCGCAACAGGAGGGCCGCTCCCGAGTATCAGGTGGGTCAACGAGTTTGGCTGTCTACTAAAGACATTAAACTGAAGGCTGAGAGGAAGAAGCTGGCGCAGCACTTCATCGGGCCTTTTCCTATTACTAAGATAATCAATCCGGTGGCTGTGCGTTTGGTCCTCCCCCCCTCCCTCCGGGTCTGCCCGACGTTTCACGTCTCGCATATTAAACCTGTGGTGTCTGACCCTCTTTGTCCTCCTCCCAGAACCCCTCCTCCACCAGGATGATCGACGGTGATCCGGCATGGGGTGTCACGGCCATCCTGGATGCCCGCCGCCTTGGCCGCGGTCTCCAGTACTTGGTGGATTGGGAAGGATATGGCCCTGAGTACAGATCCTGGGTGCCCCCGTCCTGGGTGCTGGATAAGAACCTCATCATGGAGTTCCACCGGGCCCACCCAGGTAAGCCAGCGCCGGGAGGCGCTGCTCGGGGGGGGGGAGTACTGTTACACCTCGCTCTCACCAGTCATCAGCGCCAGCGGCGCGCACACCTACACCTCATCAGCATCGGTCTATATAAACCCCTCTGCCCTCTGCTTCGGCCTGGAGTTGTCTGCTCTACAACGCTCCCAAAACCTCCAGCGCCCGTCCGGTTCGTTACCGACCAGCGCATCTCTCTCCTAGCATGTAAGCTGCACTTTTCATCTTACCTTCTCTCCAGCTTCTCTCCTGTGCACAGGTGGACTTCCAGGGCGGCGGAATTCCTCCTCCTCGCCTCTCCTCAGCCATATTCTCACCAGCACGTCGAGAGCGCGCAGCCGCGCTGTCCTCCAGGCTACAGCTGCTTCGCCAACGCCAGCCACCTTCTTGCCTGCACGTAAGCAGTACATTGTGGTTATTTTCCCATGGGGCGTGTGACTGTAGCTAACTCCCTGCTCTGCTCTGTCCTCAGGGTTACCTGGCTGCACGGCGAGCTGTTCCGCCCTTGATGCATGCTGTTCACCCACACCACATCCACACTTCCATTCATGCAGTCAAACACCACCTGTTGTTGGAATAAAAGCCTTAAATCTTCCCGGGCCTGTGTGTGTGTTCCCTGAGCCCATCATTATGTCAGTGATGGAATCTATCATTTCTGGAAAGCAGGAGTCACACATGCAGTTTGTTTGAGTGTGTTGTGGAAACTGCAGCTAATTTGATTATGGTTAGTCTTTAAATCGAAATAATTTAGTCTGCTTTCATCATAGCTTCCATATGGTTATGTTGATTTGATATCACAGATTTTGTATTGTATGGAGATATTTGAATTCCCTGGCAGATAGCATACACAGGCTGTTATCTTTGTGATTCAGAAAAGTGTTGTTGAGAGATTTTCAATTTCTTGTAAGGGAGTGTGGGTTATTTTAAAAAAAGCCTCTTCTTCTTAAAGTTCACCAGTGACGTTGTATCTCTTGGTTCACCTGTTTTCCTGAATGCAGCAATGAGCTGTTTTATGACATGTTTCTGCAGCAGAAGTCCAGCGTGCTGCTGTTATGTAACCAGAGTTCAGCTGAGCTATTACTCTTTGGCTCCAAACTTTAGGTGTAGCTTGCTCTCTAATGTAAGGCCTTGTGTATAGCAGCAGATGCCCATTATGGAGTGGCTGAGTTAGACAAGATGAATATTTTCATTCCAATAAATTTTCATTATCCTCTCTCTCTCGCTCCTTTATTTCCTCAGAGAACACCAAGAGGCCGGCCTCTTTTGATGGCAGAGGGACTATGGGAGACCAGATGGACTCTCTCAGAGCCAGAATAGACGATCGACACAAATACGTGAATAACTCAGCGAGCGGACACCCCAGATCCCCACGCAGACGCAAACGCTTCCTCTCGTATCCTCGCTACGTTGAGCTAATGGTAACAGCAGATGCCAAAATGGTCCGCCACCATGGACGCAACCTAGAGCACTACATCCTAACAATCATGTCAGTAGTAAGTAAAATAACGTTTTTAAAAATTATTTTCTCAATGTCAAATCATGAGTTTGATATGTTTGTGTTGTCTTTTTGTACTCTAGCTCTATGCGGTGTCAGCACTGATCTGTTAAAATATCACGTTGATTAAAGTCAAATTAAAGTGCTGAAATGTTAAATGCCAGTATGCTAATTCTGTTTGCAGAGATCATTTAGTTTACAATGGACACCATGAGTCGCTGAAGAAGCCTATCCTTAATATGGAAATTGATATTTTACATTTTGAACATTTTTGATAATGAACTTAAAGCTTTAGTTCCAAGTTGGAAAAGGGTGCTAGGCTAAAAAGGTTTCTTTTTTTTCAAGAATCCTTCAACTTTTTGCCCATCTTACCAGTTTTGTTATCATTTTAAGTTTTACCTGGCTAATTATTTCACTATATACACCATGCTAAGCTGCTTAAAGGGGTTACTTGAAAACTGTGTTTTTGTAGCTTTTAACCTTCTTAAAGGTGTCTATTGGTCATGTGATTATCAAAAAAATATTAAAATGTTCAATTCTCTTAAAAAACACACAGAGCCTTTACAGTATATTGTTTGTCACTCCAATAAGCAAATTTGACTGTACCAGATTTGGCACGGGACATCACTTCCATAGCAAACCAAGCCCAGCCCTGATACCAGCCTGCTGCTCTACTATTGGCTAGTCTAGTTGTCAATCATGTGGACAACAGTTGGCTAACAAGTTAGCTTACCAAGCATGGTTTATATTGTTATTTTCTTTTGATTTCACTCACCCTAATAGACATCACTGTTTCCACCTGGTTCACTAATCCAGAGTCGGTAATATATCTGGTACATTTCTGGCCTGTTTTGTTTAGTGACGTGTAGTGAGGTTTGTGGGTGATGAGGCACCCACAAACAAAAAGTCAGATTTGCAAATATATGAACACAATAGCATGAGCTTGAATTTAATTTCAATTGAAAGTTTGCATGTTTTATGATCTGTTAAGTGTACATTATAAAATCTGATTATATAAATAATTTATCCACAAAACAACTAAGGCATTTTACTGAATTGCCTCTTGATAGAATGCACAGTGAATTTAAGTTCAGTTCTGCAATGCATCTCTAGAGTTTTTATTGTGAAGGGAAGAAGCAGAAATAGTCGTACACTCCAGTTGCTTTTGTTTTGCAGAAATGCAGTTAAAGTTCTGCTGACTAACTCCATGCCTCCATGCTTTCATTTCATTCAGCTCTCCTGAATATAAACAAAATGCAAAGACCCTTGGATACACAAATAAAATGTATTATTTTACAGACAAATTTGCAGGGCCCAAAATTGATTATAGATTACTGGTTTCAGGCCAAGGAATAACTGAAATTATAGTGGCTCAGAGAGCACATTTGTTGTGCTCCCCAATTCAATACAAATTCAAGTATATAAAACAAGTATGCATGGTCTTACCTTTACTTGTAAATGAAATCCATCCACCTATCCCTCTGGACAAAAATCTCAATGACTTTGTTGTAAAAGTCTTCCTTGTCTTCTTTTTTAATCTTTTTTATCGAGATTACTGCCAGTTTTGACTGAAAGGCCAATTTTGAGAATTTTTTAAATTTAGCTATAAAATCTTCCATTTTCAGTCTGTATAAAATAGAAGCACAAACGGAGTCCTCGGTACACCTGACTTTCTGATTTTATCTTTAGCTAAACTGGCATTTAGCCTCACCGTAGAAGAAGAGCAACAAGTACAAACCCCTATGGTGCTCAAGCACGTTCCCCCCCCCTCCCCCTTGTTTGAGCAATGGTACTGTGCAGCCGCTGACTGTGATTTTTACAGTGGATCCAGAAAGTATTCACAGTGCTTCACTTTTTTCACATTTTGTTATGTTACAGCCTTATTCCAAAATTAAATTCATTTTTTCCTCAAAATTCTACACACAATACCCCATAATGACAATGTGAAAAAAAGTTTTTTTTTTAGATTTTTGCAAATGTATTAAAAATAAATAGCTAAGAAATCACATGTACATAAGTATTCACAGCCTTTGCTCAATACTTTGTTGATGTACCTTTGGCAGCAATTACAGCTTCAGGTCTTTTTTAATATGATGCCACAAGCTTAGCACACCTATCTTTGGGCAGTGTTTCCCATTCTTCTTTGCAGCTCCTCTCAAGCGCCATCAAGTTGGATGGGAAGCGTCAGTGCACAGCCATTTTCAGATCTCTCCAGAGATGTTCATTTGGATTCAAGTCTGGGCTCTGGTTGGGCCACTCAAGGACATTCACACAGTTGTGCTGAAGCTACTCCTTTGATATCTTGGCTGTGTGCTTAAGGTCGTCCTGCTGAAAGATGAACCATCGTCCCAGTCTGAGGTCAAGAGCGCTCTGGAGCAGGTTTTCATCCAGGATGTCTCTGTACATTGCTGCATTCATCTTTCCCTCTATCCTGACTAGCCTCCCAGTTCCTGCCACTAAAAAAACAACCCCACAGCATGATGCTACCACCACCATGCTTCACTGTAGGGATGGTATTGGCCTGGTGATGAGCGGTGCCAGGTTTCCTTCAAACATGACGCCTGTCATTCATGCCAAAGAGTTCAATCTTTGTCTCATCAGACCAGAGAATTTTGTTTGTCATGGTCTGAGAGTCCTTCAGGTGCCTTTTGGCAAACTCCAGGCGGGCTGCCATGTGCCTTTATTAAGGAGTGGCTTCCGTCTGGCCACTCTACCATACAGGGCTGATTGGTGGATTGCTGCAGAGATGGTTATCCTTCTGGAAGGTTCTCCTCTCTCCACAGAGGAACGCTGGAGCTCTGACAGAGTGACCATCGCGTTCTTGGTCACTTCCCTGACTAAGGCCCTTCTCCCTTCGATTGCTCATTTTAGACGGCCGGCCAGCTCTAGGAAAAGTCCTGGTGGTTCTGAACTTCTTCCATTTAAGGATGATGGAGGCCACTGTGCTCATTGGGACCTTCAAAGCAGCAGAAATTTTTCTGTACCCTTCCCCAGATTTGTGTCTCGAGACAATCCTGTCTCGGAGGCCTACAGACAATTCCTTTGATTTCATGCTTGGTTTGTGCTCTGACATGCATTGTCAACTGTAGAACTTTATATAGACAGGTGTGTGCCTTTCCAAATCATGTCCAATCAACTGATTTTACCACAGGTGAACTCCAATTAGGCTGTGTGTCCACCAAACGCATTTTTTTCCGCTGTGGGCAACGGTTTTCTGTTCATTCTCTATGTAGTCCAGCCTTTCAGCGCTGAAACGCTTTGAGCGGTGGCCATTTTTTGTTGCAGCGCTCAGGGCGCTTAGTGTTGAAAAAAGTTCAACTTTTCAGACTGCAGCTGAGCTCGTCAATGTCAGACCTTTCTAAGCAGCCAATGAGAATTAAGGAAGGGCGGGACATAGGACGCCAATACAGTCTCTACTCAGACTCCTGTTTTCCGTGTCATCATATTTTACATCCTGAGCTGCTAGAATATGTTTCCTGTCCATTGTTATTTAGAGACTGCAATTAAAAAATCAGTAGAAAGTGTGACCATAGGAAAAGTGGAAGTGCTGAACTGTGATTGACAAGCTGTTGCTGGGATACAGGGCACAGGTGTTCAGGGCGGTCGGGTGACATAAAACGTGTTTGGTGCACACGCAGCCTCAAGCCGCAGAAACATCTCAAGGATGATCAATGGAAACAGGATGCACCTGAGCTCAATTCTGAGCTTCATGGCAAAGGCTGTGAATGGTTATGTACAGTATCTCACAAAAGTGAGTACACCCCTTACATTTTTGTAAATATTTTATTATATCTTTTCATGGGACAAGACTGAAGATTTGACACTTTGATACAATGTAAAGTAGTCAGTGTACAGCTTGTATAACAGTGTAAATTTGCTGTCCCCTCAAAATAACTCAACACACAGCCATTAATGTCAAAACTGCTGGCAACAAAAGTGAGTACACACCTAAGTGAAAATGTCCAAATTGTGCCCTAAGTGTCAATATTTTGTGTGGCCACCATTATTTTCCAGCACTGCCTTAATTCTCTTGGGCATAAAGTTCACTAGAACTTCACAGGTTCCCACTGGAATCCTCTTCCACTCCTCCATGATGGCATCACGTAGCTGGTGGATGTTAGAGACCTTGGGCTCCTCCACCTTCCTTTTGAGGATGCCCTACAGATGCTCAATAGAGTTTAGGTCTGGAGACATGCTTGGCCAGTCCATCACCTTTACCCTCAGTTTCTTTAGCAAGGCAGTGGTCATCTTGGAGGTGTGTTTTGGGTCGCTATCATGTTGGAATACTGCCCTGTGGCCTAGTTTCCGAAGGGAGGGATCGTGCTCTGCTTCAGTATGTCACAGTACATGTTGGCATTCATGGTTCCCTCAATGAACTGTAGCTCCCCAGTGGCGGCAGCACTCATGCAGCCTCAAACCATGACACTCCCACCACCATGCTTGACTGTAGGCAAGACACACTTGTCTTTGTACTCCTCACCTAGTTGCCGCCACACACGCTTGACACCATCTAAACCAAATAAGTTTATGTTGGTCTCATCAGACCACAGGGCATGATTCCAGTAATCCATGTAATTAGTCTGCTTGTCTTCAGCAAACTGTTTGTGTCCTTTCTTGTGCGTCATCTTTAAAAGGGGCTTTCTTCTGGGACGACAGCCATGCAGACCAATTTGATGCAGTGTGTGACGTATGGTCTGAGCACTGACAGGCTGACCCACCACCCTTTCAACCTCTGCAGCAATACTGGCAGCACTCATACGTCTATTTTCAAAAGACAACCGCTGGATATGACACTGAGCATGTGCACTCAACTTCTTTGGTCAACCATGGCGAGGCTTGTTCTGAGTGGAACCTGCCCTGTTACATAAACCACTGTATGGTCTTAGCCACCATGCTGCAGCTCAGTTTCAGGGTGTTGGCAATCTTCTTATAGCCTAGGCCATCTTTATGTATAGCAACAATTCTTTTTTCAGATCCTCAGAGAGTTCTTTGCCATGAGGTGCCATGTGGAACTTCCATTGACCAGTATGAGAGAGTGTGAGAGCAATAACTCCAAATTTAACACAACTGCTCCCCATCCACACCTGAGACCTTGTAACACTGATGAGTCACATGACACCGAGCAGGGAAAATGGCTAATTGGGAACAATTTTGTCATTTTCATTTAGGGGTGTACTCACTTTTGTCGCCAGCAGTTTAGACATTAATGGCTGTGTGTTGAATTATTTTGAGGGGACAGCAAATTTACACTGTTATACAAGCTGTACACTGACTACTTTACATTGTATCAAAGTGTCGTATCTTCAGCCTTGTCACATGAAAAGATATAATAAAATATTTACAAAACGGAGGAGTGTACTCACTTTTGTGAGATACTGTTCATGTGATTTGTTAGTTTTTTATTTTTAACAAATTTGCAAAAATCTAAAAAAAAAACGTTTTTCACATTGTCATTATGGGGTATAATTTTGAGGGAAAAAATAGAATTTAATCCATTTTGGAATTAGGCTGTAACATAAAATGTGGAAAAAGTGAAGCACTGTGAATACTTTCTGGATGCACTGTAACTAAAGTTTTATGTCAGATTTAAAATGGTAAATGGCGTTCACTTATATAGCACTTTTCTTCTAATCTAGAATGACCAAAGCGCCCTTGCAATCTTACAGATCCTGCAATCCACCCTAAATTGTCCTTAGGTATGAATGTCAGAGTGAATGGTTGTCTTTCTCTCTGTGTTGGCCCTGCGATGGACTGGCGATCTGTCTAGGGTGTACCGTGCCTCTCGCCCAAAAGATGCTGGGATAGGCTCCAGCCCCCCGTGACCCAAAAAGGATTACTGTAAGTGGAAGAAGATGGATGGATGTAATCCACCCATTCACACGCTGATGGCAGCAGAGCTGCTATACACACAGGCGCTAACCACGCATTCAGTGTCTTGCTCAAGGACACTTTGCAAGCGGACAGCAGACAAGAGTGGGAATCAAACCCATGACCCTCCGATCAGTAGTCGGTCACACTACACCTGCGCCACTGCCGCCCCATAATACAATATGTTATACACACACGTTAAGTACATTACATAGACTATGGAAAAGGAGGGCACTCAATAAAAGCTCCCACAAACATTACATTTTTGACATACACAGAGCTGTCATCAGGAATGCACATCTTGCACAAGCTCTAACCGGGCTGTGAAGGATTGTGCAATCGCTTTGAGGCTGCATTTGTTGTTGCTTCACCTGGCCTCTCTCCCTTGTATTTGAACAGGAAATGTGCAGATTCAATGATTTTAAACATATAAATATTGTTGAAATGATTGGAATCATTCAGAAATTGCAGACCTACAAGACAAATTAGTGGACAAATAATAATATATCTATAATTCTTTAACAGGTGAGGCTTTGCCTCACTTGCCTCCCCTGACTGCACGTCACTGATTTTGTTATATTTTCACTGTGATGCTCCATTGATTGAGCTCTGTTAGCATGAACTTGGCTGGCAGTCAGGCGGCATTGATCAAGTGACTAAAAGGTGTTAGCTGAAATTTGATCCGGTTGGTTTGGATTGCTATTTTCTTTAAATTCTATTCACCCCCACTAGAATCCTTGTTCATCTGCCAACACTTGACTATATATGTCGTTTTTAGATGTAATTTTGAGCAGCTAGCTAATGCCAGCTAGCAGCTAGGATCAGCTAGCTGTCTTGAAGCTAGCAGTTTAGCCACTTATTCATAATGTCTGTGCTTATAGAGAACTTAAGTCACACTCCCTCTACGTCTGCATAGAGAACCTTAAATTGGAAAAAAAAAATCTCCATTGAAGTGAATGGCAAGAGCGAAATTGTCTTTTGATCCCGACTGAATTTCCCTGAGTTACACATATGATGTTTGTCAATTTAAAAGATAATTTTCCACGTAAATAATGGCGTAGATTGTTATCTAACTGTTAAAGTGTAAGGTTATGAAAATATCTAAATTGAAAGATTACAAACACAGTCTCACGTAACTTGCGTCATCTTTTTCGAAGAGCACCCAGGGGTAAGTAACTAACAGTCTTCTGGATCAGCTGCAGCTCTCAAAATACAACTGTGTTGTTTTTCTCCTCTTTGGATCCTTCTTTCATCACTCAGGAAACAGAAGGTGAACTTTGAGAGGCAAGCCGCCATGATCTTAGCTTACCACCGGAGTGGTGGCCTAGAGGTAGAGCCCCGCCCCACAACCGGGAGGTCAGGGTTCAAGTCCTGACCTCCCGGGGCTGCACGGTGGCGCAGTGGTTTAGCACTGTGGCAGCACAGTTTACCTTCGGCCGGGGGATCGCGGGGATCATGAGATCGTGGGTTCGATCCCAGCCCCCGACCAACAGTGAGCTGTGTGGAGTTTGCATGTTCTCCCCGTGTTGCGTGGGTTTACTCCGGGATTTCTCCGGTTTCCTCCCGCATACCAAAAACATGTAGGTTTAGGGCGCTCGCGCACGCAGCGACCAGCAGCCGGTGGCTTGTCACCAGACTGCAAACCAAATCTACCTACGGGTACAAATAAGTAACAAAAAAAAAAAAAAAAAAAAAAAAAAAAAAAAAAAAAAAAAGTCCTGGCCCGGTCATGCCAAAGACCTTATAAAAATGGAACTTCCTGCCATCCAGCTTGCTGTTCAGCAAAATTGGAACAGAGGAAGGAAATGTGGGTGGCAGTGGCTCAGGAGGTAGAGCGGGTCGTCCAATAACCACAGGGTTGGCGGTTCGAATCCTGCTCTTCCCAGCCATCCTGCCGTTGTGTCCCTGGGCAAGACACTTTACCCACCTTCCCTCCAGTGTCCATGACACTGGATATGAATGTGTATAAATGTTTGGTAGTGGTCGGAGAGGCCGTTAGCATGGATTGGCAGCCACATTTCCATCAGTCTGCCCCAGGCAGCTGTGGCTACAGATGTAGCTTACCACTATCAATGTCTGTCGGGAGTGAATGAATAATGGACTCACTGTAAGCGCTCTGAGATGTCACTTGACATGTAAAGTGCCGTATAAATCTAATCCATTATTATTATGTTTAGAAGTTTATTTATTTATAAAAGGGACAGTACATATTAATGAACATAAAACATGTAAATATGCAGCATACAAGATTATAGAGGAAGCTAATTTCCATCTTGTGTGCCCTGGCCAGCCACATAAAACAAATAACACAATACAACAATAATAAACAACACTTGGGCAGCTCGGTGGCGCAGTGGTTAGCACTGTGGCAGCATAGTCAGAAGGTCACGGGATCGATTCCACCCTGACCATCGTGGGTTCAGTCCCACCCCCTGACCATCGGTGACCCTTCTGTGTGGAGTTTGCATGTTCTCCCCCGTGTCTGCGTGGGTTTACCCCAGGTACTCAAGTTTCCTCCCACAGGCCAAAAACATGCAAGTTAGGTTAATTGGAGACTCTAAAGTTGCCCTAGGTGTGAATGTGTGTGTGAATGGTGAAGGGGTTGGCGCCACACCTTGGCTGCCTCATCTATCCAGGTGGATGCCCTCTAATTTCCCTGTGGGATTAATAGAGTATACCAAAAAAACAATAATAAAGCAAATAACATAATACAATAGTAATAACAATAGCAGTAAGATTGCAAACTGATGGAAAGAGAGGAATAAACAAACAAAGTTAAGATGAATATTGTTATCTCAGACCAGCAAAAAGTACCACAATGACCAAGGTGTTACTCGGTATGTTTAAGTGCAAAGTGCTATGGTGTAGTAAAGTGCATTTGTAGAGTTATATGATGCATGAATTTAAAGTGCTCAGGGAATTGCACATGGCTCTATTACATGTTTCAGTACATACAGACGTGTGTGTGCTAATGGTATGGCACCAGGTTTGCATACATGGTTAAACCCATGTATACAGGGTTATTGAAGTTATGCAAATTAGCATACAAGCATACAGACACACAAACATGCCTAGGTCATATGACGTTCACAAATCTGGTCTGTTTTCAACAAACTGATAACATAATTACTACACATGAGTCACTGGTGTTGAACATGTACATAGGTTTGAGATGATAAAAGCCACTCCTTCCTACTCTTAAAGGTGGAGCTTTCCTTGAGAGGAAGTGGTATGGTGTTCCATAAAGTACTACCATGAAATGAAAAAACATTTTGACCAAAAGAGATTTTACGGAGGGGTACCCCACAGTCACCTCTTGACGAAGCCCTGGTGACCGACCATGAGTGCTACTCACTCTGTATTTGATGCATTCATTCGGGGGGGTGGAGCCAGATCATGTAGGATTTTATACATCAAGATAAGATAAGATAAGATAAGCCTTTATTAGTCCCACAGTGGGGAAATTCCAGGATTGCAACAGCACAGGGACAGCAACACTCAGAGCAGTAATTTAGAAGATAAGAAAAATAAGAGCAGTGAATATACAAATGTACACATAAATATATAAATATATATACACAATGCAGAGCATTGTAGCTAGATGCAATAAACAGCATAACCGTCTACTTAGTTATCCTACATAGTATGAATATGTACCCATACATATTGTTACCCTCCGTAGCGACTGATATTGTCCTAGTTGTATACTGGAGGGGACCATTTGTGTAACTCTGTTGCGTCTTTTGCATTCAATACTATTAGGCTGTCACATTTTTTTATTTTTTTATTTTTTGCTATCTCAGAATCAGAATCAGAATCAGAATCAGCTTTATTGGCCAAGTATGCACACAACACATACAAGGAATTTGACTTTGGCTAAAAACTTGCTCTCATTGTTCAGGTGGAGGATTTAAATAAGGATTCAATGACAACAGAGTATGTACAGTAAATTACAGTCTGTCCACGTTTCTATAAAAGGATGCAAATATATACAGGAATATATGCAGTTATTTACTCAGACTAACCACACTTTGCAGAAATATATGAAAAAATATACAGTCACACAGTATTTCAATGTGAACTCAGATTCAGTGATATAATGTGAATGAAGTAAAAAGCAGTGTGAGAGTTATGTGCAATGTAATAATGGATGAAAAGTCATGAGTACAGCAACAGGTAGGACTAGGTGAATGTTAGGAGTTCATCAGAGTGATGGCTTGAGGAAAGAAACTGTTCCTGTGACGGGTGGTTTTGACCTTCAGTGATCTGTAACGACGACCAGAAGATAGAAGTTCAAACAGTTTGTGGCCGGGGTGTGATGGGTCAGCACAGATGTTTCCCGCCCGTTTCCTGGTTATGGACCGATATAAGTTCTCAATGGAGGGTAGGTCAGTACCAATGATCCTCTCTGCAGACTTAATGATCCGCTGCAGTCTGGTCTTGTCCTGTTTAGTGGCAGATCCAAACCAGACAGTGATGGAAAAGCAGAGGACAGATTGGATGATGGCGGTGTAGAAGACAACCAGCAGCTCCTGAGGCAAATCAAACTTCTTGAGCTGACGCAGAAAAAACAACCTCTGCTGGGCCTTTTTCTGGACAGTGTCTATATGGGAGGACCACTTCAGGTTCCGGGAGATTGTGGTTCCCAGAAACTTGAAGGAGTCCACAGTGGACACTGTGCTGTTGAGGATGGTGAGTGGGGGGAATGAAGGGGGGTGTCGCCTGAAATCCACAGTCATCTCCACCGTTTTGGCTGGGTTAAGTTCAAGATGGTTCTGGCTGCACCAGAGGATCAGCTGCTCCACCTCCCGCCTGTATGCAGACTCATCATCATCCCGGATCAAACCGATGACTGTGGTGTCGTCCGCAAACTTCAGGAGCTTCACCGAAGGGTCCTCTGAGGTGCAGTCATTGGAGTAGAAGGAGAAGAGCAGTGGGGAAAGGACACATCCTTGGGGGGCGCCAGTACTAATTTTTCGGGAGCTGGATGTAAATCTCCCTAGCTTCACCTGTTGCCACCTGTCAGTCAGAAAGCTGGAGATCCACTGGCAGGTGGAGGGGGGCACCTTGAGCTGGAGGAGTTTCTGATGAAGAATGCCTGGGATGATGGTGTTGAACGCTGAGCTGAAGTCGACAAACAGGATCCTGGCGTACGTCCCTGGGGAGTCGAGGTGTTGCAGGATGTAATGTAGTCCCATATTCACTGCATCATCCACTGACCTGTTTGACCGGTAGGCAAACTGCAGTGGGTCCATCAGGGGGCCTGTGACGACCTTCAGGTGGTTCAGCACCAATCTCTCCAAGGATTTCATGACCACAGAGGTTAGGGCAACAGGTCTGTAGTCGTTTAATCCTGTAACAGAGGGTTTCTTGGGAACTGGAATGATGATGGAGCGTTTGAAGCAGGAAGGCACTTCACGCAGCTCCAGTGATCTGTTAAAGATCTGGGTGAAGATGGGGGCCAACTCTTTGGAGGAGACTCTCAGGCAGGACGGAGACACACCATCAGGTCCTGCAGCCTTCTTGATCTTTTGTCTCTGAAAGACCCGGCGCACCTCCTCTTCACAGATCGTTAGTGCTGGTGGGAGGTCAGAGTGGAGGAGGGATGGAGTTCCTGGGGCTGCAGATAATCCTTTTGTGTGGGTGGGAAGTGAGAACTGTAGGTTCTTTTCAAACCTGCAGTAAAAGCTGTTTAGGTCGTTAGCCAGCTGGAGGTTTTCCACAGGGTGGGGGGATGGTCTCCTGTAGTTGGTGATATTCTGCAGGCCTCTCCAGACAGAAGCAGAGTTGTTGGCTGAGAAGTTTTGTTGTAACTTCACACTGTAGCTCCTCTTAGCAAGCCTGATCTCCTTCGTCAGCATGTTTCTGGCCCGCTTGTACAGAGTCCAGTCACCAGTCCTGTAGGCCTCCTCCTTGGTCTGATGTAGCTGCTTCAGTTTAGGAATGAACCAGGGTTTATTGTTGTTGTATGTGCAGAAGGTCTTGGTCTACACACACATGTCCTCGCAGAAACAGATGTATGATGTCACAGTGTCAGTGAGTGTCAGCTGCTCTGCGAGCAGCCCTGCTTAGGTTATGAAGTCTGGCAGCCGTAGGTAGGAAGGACCTGCGAAATCTCTTGGTCGCGCACCTAGGATGATGTAGTCTACTGCTAAATGAGCTCCTCAGTGCGTTCAGTATGTCCTGCATAGGGTGGGACTCGGACTCCAGCAGACATGACAGTTTAGCCACCATCCTTCTCTCTCCTATCTCCTCCACTGGGTCAAGGCGCTGCCCCAGGACAGAGCTAGCTCTCTTGATCAGTTTGTTCAGTCTCTTCCTATCGGCTGCTGTAATGCCACTGCCCCAGCAGACCACTCCAAAAGTGATGGCTGGTGCCACCACCGTGTCGTAGAATGTCTTCAGGATCACCCCTTGTACACCAAAAGACCTGAGCCTCCTCAGTAGGAACAGCCTGCACTGCCCCTTCTTGTAGAGTGCGTGGGTATTGTGTGACCAGTCTAGTTTATTGTTCAGATGAACACCCAGGTACTTGTAGGATGTCACCATCTCAATGTCTGTCCCCTGGATGTTTACTGGTGCTGTGAGGGGTTGTCCTTGCCTGCGGCAGTCCACCACCAGCTCCTTAGTTTTCCTCGCATTGATCTGGAGACAGTTCCAATGGCACCAGTCCATGAAATCCTGGAAAAGTCCTCTGTACTCAGCTTCATTTCCATTGGAGATGAGGCCGATGATCGCAGAGTCGTCAGAGAACTTCTGCAGATGCCAGTGTGTTGTGTTGTGTGAGAAGTCCGCAGTATAAAGGGTGAACAAGAAGGGAGCCAAAACCGTTCCCTGGGGGGCCCCCTGCTACTGATGATCGTGTCGGACACACAATCCCAGATTCTCACAAACTGTGGCCGGTTTGTGAGGTAGTCCAGGATCCATGATGACAGGTGCTGGTCCACCCCTGCGCACAGCAGCTTGTCCCTCAAGATCATCGGTTGGATGGTGTTGAAAGCACTGGAAGTCAAAGAACATGATCCTCACCGCATTCCCAGGCTTCTCCAGGTGGTACAGGAAACGGTGAAGAAGGAAGATCACTGCATCCTCCACCCCAATGCTATGCTGGTAGGCGAACTGGAGTGAATCCATCGCTGGTCCCACCAGGGGGCGGAGGTGAGCAAGGAGCAGTTTCTCCATGGTCTTCATTAGGTGAGACATCAGGGCCACTGGTCTGTAGCTGTTCAGGTCTCTGGGGTGGTCTCAAGCAGGCAGGTTTAATTTTTTTTTAAATTCTCAAAGGTCAGGAGGTTGTACCTAGGTAGATATTGCAGTGGTGGTATGTGAGAGGCTTTTTATTTAACGTTTTCAGAGCATTTTTATAAAGTGATTCAATTGGTTTGAGGGTTGCCACACCCGCCACTGACCAGCTGGTAAAACAATAGCTCAGATGTGAAAAGATCATCGAGTGTAAAAAAACATCATGGTGGCTCTGTAAGTGACCTCCTAATTTGTCTGAAGTTGTGATTATTAAATTTTAATGTTTTAGTGACCATTTTGACATGGCTCTTGAACGAGAGTGTAGAGTCCAAAGTCACACCCAGGTATTTGAATTTCTTGACAGCATTTACTTCTTCTCCTCCTATGTAAATGTTAGAATGTGTAATAGTAGTAGGGCGTTTCGAAAAAATCCACCACATACAGTACAGTTTTATTTACATTCAGAGAGAGACAGGACTTGATGGGCCAGTGTTGAACATGTGTCAGTGCTGATGAGAGTGCAACCGCAGCTTCTTCAGGATTTTTTGCTGTAGTAAAAATGGCACCATCCGCGTACAGCTGAGCATTAACACCTTTACAGACATCTGGGAGATCATTTATGTAAAGTGAGAATAAGATAGGTCCCAGTATGGATCCTTGAGGGACCCCCACTGGGCAATCTAAATAAGGGGATCTGATACCGTCAACTGCTGAACATTGTTTCCGATTGCATAGGTATGATTTGATCCACATTATAGCCTGGTGAGAAAAATTAAAACTAGGTAATTTGGAGAGCAATACTTTGTGGTTTACCATATCAAAAGCCCTTTTTAAGTCTAAAAATACAGCTCCAACACAACTATTGTTATCCAACGAATGCTTAACTTTATCTACAAACAGGGCCAATGCTGTCTCAGTTGAATGGTGCACATGGAAGCCGAATTGCATGGGATGTAAAGGTGTTGAGCTATTGTTGAGATGTTCAATTAATTGTTGAACCACCATTTTCTATGACTTTGGGGATAATCGGTGAGATGCTGATTGGTCTGTAATTATTTATAGTGGTTCTAATCTGACTTGAAAACTGGGGTAACTGTTGCCAGCTTCCAAGTCACAGGGACACTACAGTATTTTAATGATAAATTAATTAAATGCATGATTGGGTGAATCAAGGTGTCCTTGTGGGTTTTTCAAAAAAACTGGCATCCAAGCCATTAATATCCTTAGCTCTGGAGTGGTTCAAGGAGCTGATGATGCTACTTACCTCGGTTTCAGATATTTGGTGTATGTTGAAAGCTGGCTGACTGTTATTTACTGGGTTGGAGATGCAATCAGGAGAAGCAAAATGTTTGCATTTATCTTCTACAGATGTTATAAAGACTGTGTTTAGCTCTTTTAAAATAACAAACATCATGGGCTGTATTTCAACGACGGGGTTGGTTGATCAGTTGTCACTGACACAGAACGCGTTTATGGGCATTTCCAAGTTCATTTCCTTATCATAATGGCCTAAAAACAAACTTTCCGCCAGTGCATGAGGCAAAGAGACCAGTCTAATCATTTGGAGGTGTGTTATGGATAATCCAATCCAAAGCACTCCTTCCCATCACTTTAATGCAAAGAGGTGCATTATCTAAAGTGAATTGAGATCATGACGGTTTAAGACGGGTTTTGCGCTGACCAAAGCCCGTGTGTGAGCCAAAATGCACCCGATAGTAAGGCTGCTTGGTAATAAGGAAGACATCAATCACAGTCGATGCCTAGTTAGTTATGTTAAAAGGAGAAAACTGTGAAGAATGGGTTGAAAAAAATCAGCTGAATGGTTTAATGTGTGCACGGATGCAACACAGACACGAATGGGTTTGACACTTAAGGAAAAGAGGATGATGCCTGTGCAAACATTCATAATCTTTCATTAACGATGACGTGGAAGTCGCTCCCGGTTGTGGGGAGATGGAGTGCTCCCTCTCCTGTTGCTTTCGCCAACTGAGGGTCTCCCCATATCCCTCCTAGAGGCAAGGAGGTGATCTGGCACAGCTTCCCGTCTGCCTCCGGCTCCCGCCGCAAAGCGAGCCCACTCTCAGCAGCCTCTGCCGGGGGCTGATGGGTGGCTGTTGGGGAGCTTGCTGGGCTGGAAACCCAGGGCGCATAGCCGACGCAGATGTAGATGCATCTCTTGTCTCTCTGGGGAGTTACAGTGAAAAGTAAAACACTGCACACTCCTTGTTCATTCATTCATTCCCCTAAAAATAAACACATTAATGCCTAATAAGACTGTGATGAAAATGGACCCCACCCCGCCGTGCATCACAATGGATCACACTGGCACACATCCTCCATGTTCATTCATTCATTCCCCTAAAAAAATCCAACATTACTGCCTAATCTACAGTATAGACTCCCAACGGTAAGTCCCCAACTAAAATGAGGGTGTGGATGGAATAAAAAAAAACCCTACTGTGTGATCATGGTATAATTAAAATGACGGGCGATTATGACTGTTACAACTCACTCTATTAAAATAAGATCCCAGCCCATGCTGTTTCCTGAGCTCCGGAGCTGTGCAATGTCCAAACACGCCACTGAAATATCATTAAACAATGTGCTTCTGAGGATAGACCTCCTTTTTCCTGATCAAAAGCGGATTCTCATGCAATGCACCTTAATAGTAATGCGCATTAGATTGCGCACCGCCACACCTCTTTGAAATGGGGCACCTCCTCCTAGCGCATAGCGGGCGCACTGTCTGCTGGTAATTTGATGACGTGACGCAAGGTGTAAAAAACAGACAATGCGCTGACAGAAACAAACAAAAACACTGGCGCACAGCAGAAAGTCTGTCGGAAAAGTGTGCGGATGACTGTCAAAATAGGGCTCCATATGTGTAACTTGTGGCAAAATTCGATTGGGATCAAAAAATAATTTCTGTCTTGCCATTCACTTCAATAGAGATTTTTTCCAATTTAAGGTCCCATATGTGGAAATAGAGGGGGCATGACTTACGCTCTCTATAGACTCAAAAGAGGCCATTTTCAGAAAGGCTGGAAAAATTTGCAAAACAAATATGCTGCAGTAATTAAATAATTAAAGAAAATTTGAACAAAATATATCACAAGCATTTCATTAAAACGTGTGAGCTGTTACAATGTAGAAAAAAGTGAAATCAATGACTCCTTTAGATCTCAATCCCAATCAAAGCTAAGTTTAATTAACAATAAGCAAGGCAAGGCAAGTTTATTTGTATAGCACATTTCGTGTACAAGACAATTCAAAGTGCTTTACATAAAACAACAAGCAAGGATTTATTTTGCACCTACAAACACGACAACATTTTTTTGTTAGTTTGCATGGCACTTTAAATGGAGAAGAATGAAAGTAAATTTTTTGATTCCAAAGTGTGGTTACTTGTGGTTATGCTGCGATGATGCAGATAACACCGAGAAAACATTTTGGATGAATCTACTGTTGCACATGTGTCCAGCCATGGAAAAACCAGGAACAAGTCTCCTGAAGGGTATTTTGAGTTATTTACAGATGCTAAAAGTGTGGAATCTAAGCTTTCCAATGATGTCTAACACATGGAAATCCTAAAAGATTTGAAGATGTGGCCATTTGAATGTTAGCAGCTCTCAAACTGTTTGAACTCTCTGAAAAAATCAGGTTCACAGTTTCCAAGGATTGTCACCTTCCAAGGGAGCCAAGTGGGGGGCGGTAACAAAAGCTGGTCATTTGCATGACTTAGCATGAGCCCAACCCCCTTACAGTGCTTATCAAAGGGAGCTCTGGAAACCCTCCTTGTAAGTAGCCATGTGCTTTTACCTGAACGTGCTGCTGATTGGCCGAAATGAATAACAAAGACGTGTGAATAGCCAAACAAACTGGATATGTAAATCAGCTGTGGTATCCACGCCCCCAAAACTAGGAAGTGGTCTCGCTGATGTTTCCCTCTGAAACTACTCTATTTAAAATCCTCCACACTGTTATTTGAAGCATGGAGTAGCTTCTTCATGATTTCAACTAGCATATTTTGCAAAAAATTGAAAATCACAAATTTAAAAAAAAAAAAATATTTCTGTGTAGGAATCACGTCAGGCCAACTTGTTGCTGGTTTACTCGTGGCGGATCAAATATGGAAATACAAGATTTGTGGGTTTTACTGTAACTCCTTAAGTATTAGCAGCTCTAACGCCCACTGTGACTGAAGCTGGTGTTTTATAGCAGATTTTAAAGAGTTGTAAATTTA
Source organism: Pholidichthys leucotaenia (assembly GCA_020510985.1). NCBI lineage: Eukaryota > Metazoa > Chordata > Actinopteri > Cichliformes > Pholidichthyidae > Pholidichthys > Pholidichthys leucotaenia. The sequence goes on from CM035840.1 coordinate 66,954,103, forward strand.
CTCAAATTTTACAGGTTGAAGCTGAAAAAAAATTGTACCGGTAGTAAGGCGAAAGAAGAAAATGAAACATTTTGACATGTTGAACTTGTGCTGTCTGCTGTGCGCCCCCAGATAAACTCAAGTCCTCGTCTCAGTGTTTCTTAGCTTTAAATTTCACCACTGAGTAGTGAACCTTGATTTGACCCTCAGTAGACAATGCCAGTGGTCTTGTTAATTTAGTGCAGTTCTGACTCAGCACTTTCAGTGTGAATGGAAGAGCAGGCTGTTAATTAAGTTAGTAAGACTGATTTACTGTGTAGTGAAAGTGTGCCAAAGCAGGATAAATGATCAGATCTGCCGAACGGTGCTCGTGTTCAGACTCATTAACTTATGAAGGAGTAATGATTGGCAGTGTAGTGTTTTCATTTGGTAAAGGATCGTCTGGGCCAGTTCTATCAAACTTGTCAAAGTGTTACATCTTTCTGTCACACTCGTGTCTGCAGCAAACAGAATACACAGTTTTATTTCTTTCTTTTGCTTTAAAACACTATTTAATCAAACTAGCAAAATTATTTTCTGACAGAGCATAGAGCATCAATGTATGCTTTATTTCTGACTTTGAAAAATAGCACTTGGCTATATTTTTATATTTAAAGTCAAACTGTGGGTAAGCACTAGTCCAATAGCAACAACAACAAGTCCCCATTATTCTTGCACCCCTTTATCTCTTTTGACTTTTGCTAATGACTGTAAGCCCGTCCAGTGGTCACTTTTGTTTGGGCTCTTGTGTGGTCACTGTCTCTAGTCTTTCATCTGACAAGATCTTCTTTGGTTTCTACACTGGCTCTACCATGACATTCATTCTGAAAATAGACAGCTTCATCTTACAGTGTTTCCTCTGGCTGAAAGACCTTGGCGCGGTGGCAACACATTTTTCCGGGTGGGGGCGGGGGGCAGTAAACATATGAAACAATTGTTACCGGAATATGTTAATTTTATACAATTTATTTCTTTTTTTAAATTTTCCACAGTAACTTTGCATATAGAACTTACCATTTGAAGTATTGTACAACCGAGGCTTGAATGTTGGAATATTGGGCCAGTTGGGGTCCCACCCAGACATCCTGTGTTTGGACTTTTTACTGGTGTCATCCTTCTCTCCTTCCTCTACTCTCACCTCTCCTGGACCCTCTGCCTGAACACTTTCCTCTCCTTGGCTCCTCTCTTCTGTCTCATCTTGCCCTCTCTGAGCTCTGTCTGATTCAGGTTCTCTATGGTGGTATACAAACTGGTTAGAAAATATCAAGTGTCATGTTTTGTCTTGCAGGATTTTTTTGTCATGGTTTACGTAAATGACAAAAATATGTGTATTTTTTGTATTTTTATTCTGGTGTTTCTTTTTTCCATTGAGAGAGTAGGGAAGGGAAAAAAACATTCATAACAGTAATGCACTCATGCATACTTAAATTATATGATCAGCTGGGTATAGTAACCAGAAATTCTACTCATGTAAAAGCAGTGCTTTGAAATTAATAATTAAAAGTAAACAACCAAAAATTTCTAATTGAGTTAAGGGTACAAAGAGCACCCACTTAAAAACTTGAGTAATAACTTCAGTCTTGAAGGTTTGAGGTTTTTCCTCAAAAATTTATAACAATTTTCTTACATTTTTCTACTTTTCTCTGCAAATTTATCTAAATTTGAAACCATTTTCCTCAACTTTGTAATTTCCTCTTGTAAAATTGACTTTTCTTATACATTTGAAACTTTATTATAAATTTGTGGATTATTTTATGGCTTATTTTTGTCTGTTTTTTTAATAAAATTACTGTTTTTTTAATAAATTTGAAACAGACTGTGGTAATTTTTTTCCTTTTTCCTTTTAACAATTTACATTTTTGACCATAACGTTGCAGTCAGAACAGAACAATAATTTAACTCTGATTACAACGAAAAAAAATATTAATAAAATTGTATTTAATGAAATAAATTAATTTAAATGACCAAGGATGCCGTTATTTCTGTTATATTTCTATATATTTATAGGTTTTTTTTTAGAAATCTCCTCACCACCCAGACAGCAGGAAAAACCTCCCTTATTTTGAAATGCAGTTGTTGGCACATTTAGTTTGTCTGAAGGCTGCTGACGGATTAAAGTCATTGACTTGGTGAATTTTGGTCATCTTAACTTGCCAGGTATATAATAGGGAACATAACTTAATATTGTAGTGGCTGGTGAAATATATCCACAGCAATTCATCAGTCCCCCTGCCTTTCCCTTCATATGAAGCCGGCTGCATTTGAATTCTAACCACATCTCTTAGCTAAGCGACTCTTCCATTATTGCTCCCGTTTCCAGCAGGTTAAAACCATGATAAATGTCAGTGCTTACATACCTCTTCTGATTTTTTTCCGCGTTTAAAGTACTTTAATAAACTCATGTTTCTTTCGGACAGTCACGCTAGCAAGATACTCTGCCTGGTGACTGACTGGAAAGCTCGCGTGGGCAGGGCGCTTCTAAACTCCGCGCGGATGACGGCCACGCACATTGTTCGAGTGCGCGCGTGTGGAAAGTCATTGCTTTATATATTTTTCTTAAATTCATATCTCCTCATAAGCGTGGCGGTAATTTTTCTGGTGAGGCGGGCCGCCACCCAAAAACGTTACCAGAGGAAACACTGATCTTATAGTCAGCGGCCAAATAACACCGCACTCTATGATTGGCTGTTGGAATGCAGGTGCTCCTACCCACACAATGAAGTTACAAAGTGCTTTTGGAAGTGACGTGGGCCCACTCAGGTTGTGGTGGAAGTGATGTTCACTCAGTCAAATGCTGAAATGTTTTATTACATGCCACCTCTTCTTCTTCTTCCTCTTTTGGCTGCTCCCTTTCGGCGTCGCCACAGCGGATCATCTGCCTCCATCCCACCCTGTCCCTTGCCTCCTCATGTCACACCAGCCCTCTCACTGTCCTCCTTCACTACATCCATGACTCTTCCTCTGCAGTCTTGGGTGGCAAATATAAAGCCAGTTTAAATGAGTCAAAACTCAAAATCCCATCCATTTGGACAAGTCAGTATTGAGCCATTAGCCAAACACATTTTCCTTACCATGATATAAATACTGTAAGGAACTTTTTGAAACTCATTTTTACACTTTCTCACTTTGTGTTCATGAAGTGGACTGCAGCCTCATTCGCTCTATCCGTGCATATTACACCCTCAGCTGCTTTGATGGGAAGTTGGACCTACAGTTCCTCTTAATGAAAGCAATGCATTTAAATACCTTTACCTATAATATGCCGAATGCATCTGGAAACCTTTCAGAATGATTAAACAATATAAACTCTTATTGAGTGGGCCGGTGTAGACTGTGTAGGCCACTCTGATTTATGGTTGTTGCACCGATATATCATGGGGTGGATGCATATAAAAACATGATCCTGTGTCACAGTTACGAGCAAGGCTCACTTTCCCCAGTCTGAACAGGCCTGGGCCACATTTGCCTCACTCTGGGTTAGGGCTTGCTAAATGTTTATAGTTGACTAATGAGTTCAGTCATGAGGCTGCACTTGGCCTCAGGAGACCTCTGGCTGACCGTGACAGGGGTGCACGAGAAAAACAAGTGAAGAAGAGGGAGGGAAAAAAGGGGAATGTTTAGGTGTCCTCACAGAGGGCCTCTTTTTGTTAGAAGGAGTGATTTGTTTTTATACTGCGTTGATGAAACTTACCCCAAAGGAGACATTTTTGCTTTCTTTGTCTTTGTCTTTGTTACAGGTCGCTGCAGTGTACAGGGACCCCAGCATAGGAAATCTCATCAACATCATGATTGTCAAGCTAGTCATCATCCACAATGAACAGGTGAGTTTGGGGCTTTGAATGCCACGTGTGTGCAGGCTCTGAGCGCAGCTGACGTCATTGCAGGTGTCTCTGGTTTGGCCTTTTCTCTTTGGGGGGCCTGTTTGAAAAGACACTGCCTTTCTTGTCAGGCTCAAGTCTCACGAGAGGTCTCCGCAGGAAACAAAAGATACCGTAGAAAAGGCTGCGAGGCACCTGCAAATGAAATGCTGCTGGAGAGTACATTGTAGTTGACTTGGAACCTGTAATTGGCTTTTAAATGATGAAATGGTTGCATTTAAGTCCCTGGGTATGAATTGGACATTTTGTTCAGCTTTTGGAAAATAATTCCCAGAGAAAGTCAGATTTATTATTATTGTTATTGGTACTCTCAGCCGATTAATCATGTGATCTCCATAGTTAACTCTTGATTCATTGAATGTTCATCACACATTTTCTGTTATAATGTAAATGTAAAGCTGAACTCGCCATTCATAGTGGCCTTTTCTTTCTCCATTTTGGCTCACAGAGGTTTTTTCTCAGGTTGCTGTGATTTCGTGGCGTGTTACACTGCTTCCTGGTTTCCTGAACTGTGGTATGGGTGGAGGGCCTCAAGTATGGAAAATAATCAGAATCAAAAACACATGCATATGCGCATTAAATAGTGTAATTGAGATTACAAAAATCTCTTTTTTAAGAATGACCAGACAAAGACAGCAGCAGAAAAAATACTGTTTTAAAACATGAACCAGCATATACAGTGAGGCAAAAAAGTATTTAGTCAGCCACCAATTGTGCAAGTTCTCCCACTTAAAAGATGAGAGAGGTCTCCAATTTTCATCATACGTGTACCTCAACTATGAGAGACAAAATGAGAAAAAAAAATCCAGAAAATCACATTGAAGGATTTTTAATGAATTAATTGGTAAATTCCTCGGTAAAATAAGTATTTGGTCACCTACAAACAAGCAAGATTTCTGGCTCTCACAGACCTGTAACTTCTTCTTTAAGAGGCTCCTCTGTCCTCCACTCGTTACCTGTATTAATGGCACCTGTTTGAACTCCTTATCAGTATAAAAGACACCTGTCCACAACCTCAAACGGTCAGACTCCAAACTCCACTATGGCCAAGACCAAAGAGCTGTCAAAGGACACCAGAAACAAAATTGTAGACCTGCATCAGGCTGGGAAGACTGAATCTGCAATAGGTAAGCAGCTTGGTGTGAAGAAATCAACTGTGGGAGCAATTATTAGAAAATGGAAGACATACAAGACCACTGATAATCTCCCTCGATCTGGGGCTCCACGCAAGATCTCACCCCGTGGGGTCAAAATGATCACGAGAACGGTGAGCATACATCCCAGAACCACATGGCGGGACCTAGTGAATGACCTGCAGAGAGCTGGGACCAAAGGAACAAAGGCTACCATCAGTAACACACTATGCCACCAGGGACTCAAATCCTGCAGTGCCAGATGTGTCCCCCTGCTTAAGCCAGTACATGTCCAGGCCCGTCTGAAGTTTGTTAGAGAGCATTTGGATGATCCAGAAGAGGACTGGGAGAATGTCATATGGTCAGATGAAACCAAAATAGAACTTTATTGTAAAAACTCAACTTGTCGTGTTTGGAGGAGAAAGAACACCATACCTACTGTGAAGCATGGGGGTGGAAACATCATGCTTTGGGGCTGTTTTTCTGCAAAGGGACCAGGACGACTGATCCGTGTAAAGGAAAGAATGAATGGGGCCATGTATCGTGAGATTTTGAGTGAAAACCTCCTTCCATCAGCAAGAGAATTGAAGATGAAACGTGGCTGGGTCTTTCAGCATGACAGTGATCCCAAACACACCACCCGGGCAACGAAGGAGTGGCTTCATAAGAAGCATTTCAAGGTCCTGGAGTGGCCTAGCCAGTTTCAAGATCTCAACCCCATAGAAAATCTTTGGAGGGAGTTGAAAGTCTGTGTTGCCCAGCGACAGCCCCAAAACATCACTGCTCTAGAGGAGATCTGCATGGAGGAATGGGCCAAAATACCAGCAACAGTGTGTGAAAACCTTGTGAAGACTTACAGAAAACGTTTGACCTCTGTCATTGCCAACAGAGGGTATATAACAAAGTATTGAGATGAACTTTTGTTATTGACCAAATACTTATTTTACCAAGGAATTTACCAATTAATTCATTAAAAATCCTTCAATGTGATTTTCTGGATTTTTTTTTTCTCATTTTGTCTCTCATAGTTGAGGTATACCTATGATGAAAATTGGAGACCTCTCTCATCTTTTAAGTGGGAGAACTTGCACAATTGGTGGCTGACTAAATACTTTTTTGCCCCACTGTACATCACATGCTATCAATATGAGAGGATAACACACAATTAATAAGATAAGATAAGATAAGATAAGATAAGATAAGATAAGCCTTTATTAGTCCCACAATGGGGAAATTCCAGGATTGCAACAGCACAGGGACAGCAACACTCAGAGCAACAATCAGAAGGCAAGAAAAAACAACATCTAGCAAACATATGTCCATATTACTATAAATGTATATATATAGACACACAGTGCAGAGCATTATGGCTGGTGGATGTGCAGCAGAAAGTCTAAGCTCTCTCTCCGCGGATGCATTAAAATTCAGTAACAGAGATATTAACCAACTTCATGAACATTCACAGTAAGGTTTCCTGGATCATTTAAAATACCAAAATTTAACAGAAATCGTCTGAAACATCTTTTGAATATGGCAGCTTGGTGGAGCAGCACTGTTGCCATCACAGTAAGACGTTTGTGGCTTTGATCCCACTCCTGGCCAATGGCAACCTTTCCGTGTGGAGTTTGCATGCTTTTGCCAGGTACTCTGGTTTCCTCCCACAGTCCAAACATATGCATGCTAATGTAGTTGACATCAACCGTTGATGGTTGACTGACATTCTGTGTTGGCCCTGCGATGGACTGGTGATCTGTCCGTGGTGTACCCTGCCTCTTGCCCAAAGATGCTGGGATAGGCTGTAGTCCCCCCCCCCCCCCCGGTTGAGAAAATAAATAAATATATTTTTTGAATACAAAAAGAAATCAGTTATCTGGACTATAGGTAACTGAACATTGTGTAACTTAGTTGGATTAAACATAGTCGCCGGTCTTGATGAAATGTGCCTTAAACTCTTTCCCTGAACTCGCCAGGTGAAACTTGACATCTTTCAGGAGTTGCATCATACGCCTCCATGTGCATATTGGCATGCGTGAGCATGAAGTGTTGTGGTTAATTTTTCAAGAACAAGACTTGTTCATTCAGTGGGTTACAGAGGCTTTGCTGGCCGATCACCGTATAGGGTCTTTACACTGCTTGGCATCACTGGAGCCATACGTAAAGCCATCATATCCACCATGGAGGATTCGTGGGCCGGTGCTGCTGCTGGGACACAAGCCAGGGTCTACTCAACCCTGACTGGGTCGCCTGAGTGAGGATGTATGATGTTGAAAGACCGGGAACACCCAATGATCTCAGATACATCACTGAGGATGCGTCCCAGTGCATCAGTAGATGTGTCTTAATCACGTGATCATGGCCTCTGTGAGCTAATTAGACAAGAGGCAACGTCACCTGCTGTACTGTGTAGCAAAACCCATGAATCAGAAGCTGTAGGTTGCGGTTACAGGTTGTGCTGATCATTTCACAAATTAGGCATGACATTTTGAGCAAAGTTGCTGATGGAAAAATTGTATTAAATTGCAGTTTTTCTGAATTATCTTTGTCACAACTCTTCTGGTGTTTCCCCTAAAACAGGCAGGGCCCACAGTGAGCTTCAATGCGGCCAGCACCCTCCAAAACTTCTGTATATGGCAGCAGAGAGAAAACAACCAGGATGACAGTGATCCTTCCCACTATGACACCGCGCTCCTTATCACCAGGTACAAACTTTTTGGAGGGCACGTCCAAATTGCTCGAGAAGGCAACAGGGTGATGGTGTCTCATTTTTTTTTTCCTCCACAGGGAAGACATCTGCCGTGCAAAAGATAAATGTGACACATTAGGTAAACTTCTGCCTTTTCTCTTAAAAGTGTCTCCACCTGAAAGTCCCTTTCAATTAACTTTCCGCCCCACTAACCACAGCTCATAAACTGTGAAGTAATGAGTTTATAGCAAGCTGTCGGCTAATGATATTATAGTGACAGAACAGAGTGGTAGAAAGGGGCAGGGGGGCAGACTGTGGCGGTGCTAATCTCTCCTAGGGAAACAAAGGTTTTGATGATTTAATCGCCTTTAAAACTCAAGCAACTTTTTTTTTTCCTTGAATAAATGCACTTTGTTTGTGTACGTTTACCGCTATCCGTGCGTTTCTCTTGATGCATCCATGTGACCCTGTAGGGCTGGCGGAGCTGGGGACCATGTGCGACCCATACCGGAGCTGCTCCATCAGTGAAGAAAATGGAATCAGTGCCTCCTTCACCATCGCTCATGAGCTGGGCCATGTGTAAGTTACAGCCCTCCCTTATTCAAACCTCTAGCATGCACGTGTGCGCGCGCGCGCACACACACACACACACACACACACACACACACGCACACACCGCGCCCCCTCACAGCCAGCTTTGACTACAAAAGCCCTCTTATCAAAAGTCATAGGGTGCAGCAGACACAGGTGCAAAACATAATAAAGAGAAACTTTTAATAGCATGCCGGCCCATATTAATGTGCTGTAAAGCTCAAGGAGTTTTCCCTGCGTGTGTCCTAGCTTTACTTTCATGCTGAAAAAAGATGTATGGGAGAACATCAGGTTTAAAGGTCTCATTTACTGCACTTTTTTTTCCACTTGTTGACAGTTCCCGAGGGTCTTAATTAAATGTTTGTGACATACTTCGGCCAAATTGCCTTTAACTTTTTAATTATTACAGCATCACTGTGAATCATCTTTTGCAGCCTTCCTCAGAACGGTTTGTTTCAGTGCATGTCTCTTTAAATGCCTAAGAGCCACAGTTAACTCCGCCATCCCTCTTTCTTCGCTATTGCTAATCTTAGCTGGTTAGCTCCTAGCATGGGTTGTGAGGCTAAACCAGCTAACGTAAATTTGTTTTAAAGAATGGATGAAATAATGCCTCACTGGTGAACAGGAGTGTGTGGTTTTACTAGTCAAAAGGATATGACTGGTCCCTGAAGTACAGTAAGTACAGAAACATTTGTGGATGAATGAATGGCTAAACTACTAGCGTCAACTGCCTGCCTTGAGTCTCAGCTAGGGAAAGTAAACTATAGTAAAATAAACTAAAATAATGTCTAAGAATGATGTATATGGTCAAGTGCTGGGAGATGAACAAGGATTCCAGTAGGGCTGAGTAGAATTTCAAAACCGGTTGGTTTGACAGTTAAGCTAACGCCAGGTGGCTAAGACAGACCAACTTTGACCACCTAGCCAAGCTAATGTGAATGGTTCGATGTAGCATCACGGTGAAAACAAAACAAACTAAGCCAGAGTTAGATTTATTATTGACTGTGGATTAGTGAACAGGTGGAAACAGTGATGTCTATTAGCTTGACTGAAATTTAAAGAAAATAACAGTATAAACTGCACTTGGTAAGCTAACTTGCTAGTAGCACTGTTAGCTCTGAAGCTAACACCTGGGCTCTGAAACCCTGGGCGGGGACTGAATCATCAGTGCCAATAGTACGGTGACGGGCTGTAAATGAAGTCTAGATCATTTGTGAGTGACGTAAGGGAACAGATCCCAGAAGTGCAAAAGTACCTTCCGACCATTCTGCCAAAATGTTCAAATATTATTATTTCTAAGTGAAGAGAGACTGTAATATTTTTAAAGAATTCATGTGACTCAAGAAATCATTTTAGAAGATTAAAACCCACAAACATACCATGCTTGAGTGCATATGACCTTTAATTATTCTAACCGATTCTCTGAATGCAAAAAAATACATGCAAATACTATGTTTATCAAAGACTATAAGGTTAAAAATGACGTTTAATATTTAGGTACTTTTGGGCCTTTTCCCACTTATCAGCTCTGCAGACAGATAAAACAAAAGATGTCACAGCGCCATCATGTGCAGCGCAGCTTTTAGCAGGTTATGGCAGGGTTATCACAACATGACTGTCTGCCAGAGAATGTTTTCACAACAAACACATACTGCCACATGTGTGATGTGGACGAAAAAAAGAGCGAGACCTGTATGCGTAATCTGTCTTCAAATGACCAAGTCAAAACACATGACTTTATCTCACACATGAAGCACTGTTTGTTCCAAACCTCCATTTGTGATAAATCACTGCCTGCTCATCCACAACAGTTTGGGGGATTTTGCTGTGTTGCAGTTTGAGAAGCGTTCTTTTGCTGCTGTGTGAGAGCACATGCAGCGACAATGACTTCACCTACTGCTTCTTTGAGTTCCATTTTGAAGCCAGAAAAACCCCGATTACATGCGAGGGTAGATCACTGTTTTTATTAGCTTGGATAGCAACATACGGCATGTACTGGTTGGCGGTGGGTGACGCACCAGTGTGAAGCCTCAGACTGAAGCAGGTTTTGCCCCAAAATTGGTGGATAGACAGTTGAACAGTCCACTATGACTGAGTCAAAAATGATATATGTGTCTTGAGTGGGTGTGTATTGGAAAAAAATTGATTAATGGGATTAAACAAATGCATGTTTGCGTGATTGGGTGGTTCACAAAAAACTGATAAGGTAAATGAGTCTTGGTCAGTAATAAGTTTTGCAAGAGAATGAAACACAAATGAGCCTCCATATTGTTAAGAAAAAACCCAGAAGTTTTCCATTTCATGAAGTAACAGAGGAGAGGAGCGGATTGTGATGGCCTAGACTTTTTTAAAAAATATATTATTCATCTTTTTGTTCATTAAACAATTATTTTATTTGTAAGGCTTCATCTATCTTTAAAAATTGTTGAGAACGAGAGCCTGCTAAGAGAGAGCTGTATGCTAAATTGCACTATTTTACAAATGTGGATTGGTTGTTCCTCAGTCCTGGCTTGATTGTTTTGGTCCTCAGTTACAGTTGCTTTGCCTACTTTGTCATGCAAATTTGCATGTTCACCCAGGTGTGCTGTTTACTTTGCTGCTTATCGGATATGAAGCTGATAAAACATGTCTCCATTGTCTCATTTGTCACAAGACTGAATGATGGATAACTGCACTCCCACTGCAGGAAAAAGCTGGGCTCTAGAGGGGTTTCCTAGGTTTTTTGACTAGTGTTAAAGGGTAAAGAGTGTTTTTGCTGTTGTCATTATGCTGCTTTTTTGCTGCACATCACAGTGACCAGAATAGAATAGAATAGAAGAGAACATCTTTACTGTCATTGTACATTGCACAACAAGATAAAAGCGCAACCCCTTAAAAGTGTAAAAAAAAAAACATAAAAAACATAAAAAAACAAGTTAAAAACATCCACAACATTCAGATCATTGCACAGTCCCTGATTTTTGCACGAGAACAGTCTGCCAATCATTAGTTTGTATTCAGCGCATTTATTACTCTTGGATAAAAACTATGTTTGAACCTGTTTTATCCTGGTTTTCATTATTCTGTATCTTCTGTCTGAAGGGAGCAGTTCAGACAGGTAGTGTCGTGGATGTGATGAGTCCCTGAGGATATTTGGGGCTTTTTTAAGGCACCATGAGCTGTAGAGTTCATCCAAGAAGAGGATCTTCTGGGCCATGGTGATGGAGTGCTTTCCTCTCTGCTACTGTATAGCTAGCATACCACACACATAGAGTATGTCAGCACAATCTCTGTGGAGCAATGGTAAAAAGACATGCAGTTTTTGTGACAGATGGCTCTTCCCCAGGAGTCTCAGGAAATAAAGTCTCTGCTGTGCCTTCTTAATTGTTGTTGTGGTGTAAATACTCCAGGTCAGGTAGGTCAGTGACCCTCTGCACACAGTCCCCATTGATGAGTAGTGGCGTTTTCTTCCTCCCAAAGTCATCAGTCAGTTCTTTCCTCTTGTTGGTATTACCGATGAAGTTATTGTTCTTGTACTACCCGGTCAACTGCTACACCTCATCCCAGTATGCAGACCCATCCCAACCAGAAATGAGTCCCACTGCTGAGGTGTCATCTACAAATTTAATGATGGTGTTGCAGAAGTGGGTAGAGTGTAGAGGATATAGAGTAGGGGGCTCAGCACACAGCCCTGTGGGGAGCCAGTGCTGAGACTGATGCCTTAAATGCTTTCCGTTCTAGACTTCTGTCCTTCTATAAGATTGTATTTGAAGCACAGTAGCACAGATACTAGCCTTTTGTCTTACAGTTAAAATATTCTTGATTCAAATCTATTGGTTTCCAAGGATTCTGTTTGGTGCTTGTTTGTTCTCCCTGTCCTATGCACATGTTTTTTCTCCAAAGAAAGGCCTCCTAGACTGGCCAAAGGTGCATGACTCTCTTAAACCCACAGAATAGAGGGTTTATATAACTAGTAATAGGAAGCACCTCAAGTGCTAAAAGGAAGCATCATGTTTTCATTAACGTGTTTTCAGCTGTGTCCTTTGTTCATTAGTGTGTGTGTGTAGTATAATTCATAAAGTTATGGATGGATTTTGATGAAATTTTTCAGCTATGTTGGAAATGGACAAAGGACCAGTGGTTTAGGTTTGGGTGTGATCTGACTTACCATCTGAATCCACAATTTTTGTTTGTATCTTAACAAACCCTTGTAAACAAAATTAAATGTATCATAATTTTTTTCATTATGAAATAAAAATAGCCAAGGTCTCCGCTTTTGACTGCGGGACGGTTTGCCGCTGAGTGTGAAGCGGCTGGGATGAGAATCAGCACCTCCAAGTCCGAGTCCATGGTCCTCAGCCGGAAAAAGGTGGATTGTCCTCTCCGGGTTGGGGACAGGCTCCTGCCCCAAGTGGAGGAGTTTAAGTATCTTGGGGTCTTGTTCACGAGTGAGGGGAAAATGGAGCGAGAGATCGACAGACGGATTGGAGCAGCATCTGCAGTGATGCGGACGTTGTACCGGTCTGTTGTGGTGAAGAGGGAGCTTAGTTCTAAGGCAAAGCTGTCGATTTACCAGTCAATCTACGTTCCTACTCTCACCTATGGTCACGAGCTTTGGGTAATGACCGAAAGAACGAGATCGCGGATACAAGCGGCTGAAATGAGCTTTCTCCGTAGGATTGCTGGACTCACCCTCAGAGATAGGGTGAGGAGCTCAGTCATCCGGGAGAGGCTCAGAGTAGAACCGCTGCTCCTCCACATTGAAAGGAGTCAGTTGAGGTGGTATGGGCATCTGATTAGGATGCCTCCTGGACGCCTCCCACTTGAGGTGTTTCAGGCACGTCCCACTGGGAGGAGACCCCGGGGCAGACCCAGGACTCGGTGGAGAGACTATGTCTCCCAGCTAGTCTGGGAACGCCTTGGTATCCCCTCTGAAGAGCTGGAGCAGGTGGCTGGGGAGAGGGAAGTCTGGGCTTCTCTGCTTGAACTGCTGCCTCCGCGACCCGGACCTCCGGAAAAGCGGTAGAAGATGGATGGATGGATGGATGGAAATAAAAATAAACAAAAAGATTATGGATGAATGGATGACTACTTTTTTAAATTTGTTTGTGTATTTAACTTTTCACAAACCCATATAAAGCATTATTTATAACCTCCTTTGTGCATATAATTGTTACAATAGAGTAAGAGTTTTAGCTAAGAGGGGTGCTAACAAGTCTTCAAATTAATATGTCAGATTTTTGGAGGACGGTCTCTACGTTGAGATGGACTCTTATTTATTTGTGGTGAGCTCTGTTAGCAGCTGCATTTGTTTCCGTGTGTGTTGACAGCACAACTCAAATAGGCTGTTGGGAGAAGTTGAAATATGAGGGGAAAAAGCTGACTGCTTTGGCAGAGGGTGCACTCTCTGAGGTCTTTCTAGTTAAGATTAAAAACTGGCAGGATGTTTGAAGGTCAGCCCAACTTTTGTACAACCAGATTTTGGTTTTAAAACCTCATGTTTTCAGACCAGGAAGTACAGCTTTTTTATAATGAGCTGTCTTTGACCCACACATGTCGGCGCATCACACTCGTTTTCCATCAGTCAAATCATTTTTGAACAAATTTACATTAAAGAAGACCCCCTAATCTGATTCATTTTCCTTTATACCGCCTTTGCAGAGGATAGTTGTGAATATGAATGAGATATTCTGGCCTGTCTGTCCATTTGTCAAAAGGACCAGTGTCAGCGTTAGCCTGTGAGCCAATAACTAAGAATGAAAGATATTCTTCTCCCTCCTCTGTCACGCTCACACATTCTTCCACTGGAGTGATCGGACCAGAGAAGCAGCAGCAGATGGAGGAGTCTACACCCGCCCTCCTCCCCTCGCTTCTCATGTGGATCTGTTTATGCTAAAGCTCAAGCAGCTGGAGGCCCAGTTGGCTCTCCCTCTTGGCATGGCTGCTCACGACGCTCATGGGCGCGGGCTCTCAAGAGTGTTCAGCGCTCTGGGAAAGCCAGTGTCACGTAGTGGGGAGTCACTCGAGAGAACTGCAGATTAAAGCAAGATTTAGACTAATGGGCAGGAGGCCTTTCTTAGATGCCTGTGAGGATGTGTGATTGCTAACAGCCGTCAGGGGGATTTCAGAAGTGGCATCGCTTGATTGCTGTTCAACAGTGATACATGTATAGATTTGTCAAGTCTATTAGAGTTTGAAAGCAGGCACAAGTGGTGTCTATATGTATGAAAAGCTGCACTATACATTTACATGTGTAACAAAAATTGATATAATAATGCCATTGGTAGGTATTGCTATTTTTTTTATCAGTGCATTTAATATAAGAAAGATGTGCAAGTGATTTGCAATATAGAAAGGCAAGGAAATCCATCTCATAGTATGGCACTTGTGCTAAAAGCAAAACAAGTATTTTGAAAAGAGCGTAGACTTAAGTGAGTGGGCTGGATGCTAATAAATTATTGGAAGTGACTCTTCTATCCACAAAATTCCATGATTTATAGCCTAATTACACTAAAAGGCTTTCAAGCTTGTATCCTCATTTGTTTCCCTCAAATCTGGGCCAAATGTTTCCTCGTAACACTCACAAGTCCGTAGATTATCCATCACAGTAACAGCAAAATCTATGTAGCTGCAGTGGCATGACCAGCTTTTCAATTTTCTCATCATTTTTTGTTTCAGACCTTCCATGTTTTACCTCACTTCACCTGGGTAACATCAGGAATGACCAAAAAAAAAAAAAAAATGCAAACACTAGTTAAGTCAAATTTGGTAATCCAACATCTTGTTTTGTGTGCAGAGCTTATTACTGAGCCTGAGGCTTAATTATTTCCTGGGTGTTTACCCTCAGGCCCTTGGCCTCCCTGTAGGGTGGGCCTCATGCCAGCCGTGCTAGGTCGTGTTTGTGCAGCGATATGGACTGACCCCCAGCTACAGCCCAGAGCTCAGCACTGGCCCCACATCCTGCTGTAAACATCTCAGACATCATGCAGCTGCATGAGATCTTGTGTGTGTATAAATACATGTGCACTCATGTGTGCAAGTGTTTACGGGTTATGGAGCAAACCTCAGTGCAAGTCAGGACATCCACGTTGGACTGCATTGCTCTGGATGCTAAATACAGAGAGCCACGATGAATGTATTAATTTGCAAATGCCATGGTCACTTTATTCAGATGTTCTTATTTAAAAGACTTTTGTTAATGATTAAAAATGATAGAAAACAAAATGCTGGCCGGCTGGTTTTTAAATTTATAGGTGCTAAAATGATATCACATGATCAGGTGATCATAAAACATTTAACTGCTGCTCAAAGTATGACTTTAAAGACATCTATAGTATTTGTAGTAGTTTTGTCTTCGTGTGTGCTTAGCGTTTCTGTCCCCACATTTGGGATTTACATAAAATGTTGCAGCACCTATTGGATAGTTAATGTTTTATTTAAACTTTTTGAAGCTTCCCCAATAATTATTTGTGAAATAACACAAATAGATGTGTCTGAGGAAGCGGTGTGAACTGTGTAAGCATGACCTGGAGATGGGTCTGGAGCTGCGTTTGTGGGATGATTGTGGGTGATTCCTTGTTAAAATGGCTCAGGGAAAATCTTGTGACATTTATCCTTCTTACTCGGGCATAGCTCTTAGGCGGCTGATAATGACTTTGTGTGTGTTCTTTACATTCCTCCCTCCATCTCTAACCTCTTTTTTCCCCCCTCTGCACCAGGTTCAATATGCCTCATGACGACAACCCCAAGTGCCGGGAGGCAGGCATGAAGCACCAGTATCATGTCATGGCTCCGACCCTCAACTATGATACTAATCCCTGGTCGTGGTCCAAGTGCAGCCGCAAGTACATCACAGAGTTTCTTGAGTACGTACCGCCGTCTCTCCTCTCTCATTACAAACTAGTTTATAATCAAAACAAATGTTTGTGGGGTCCCATGGGCGAGAAAGTGATGGTTCGGGTTTTCATTTTTAAGTGCAGCTTTGGCATTGTGCTTCCAACTCACCCGCAGGCCTCTGTAGAAAGGTCAGAACAGTGTAAACTGTAAGGAGTTGTTATTGCCTGGCGTTGAAAGAGTATTTCCTGTTTGAATCTGGGGGTCTTTGACTGGTGGATCTTCAGCGGTCCTGTTCCTGTACAAGCAGTCATCTAGTCACCAGCCTCTTTTCCTCACAAGTCTTTACCCCACAGCTCATTCAGCAGCTATGCTCACTGATACTGGTGGTGGACCTCCCTTTAAAGTGGGAAATGTCAGTTATAATTAGATCTTCCCTGGACATGACCCTTTAATCTTTGCCTTCTTTTCTCTGTTAATTGTGGAGGTTTCCACAAAGGGCTGCCTTGTTGTCCAGATGCATCTCGAAAGCAGAGTTATGGAGATTTAAGGTTATGGTTTGCATAGTTTCCATCCGGCAACAACCTCAGCAGTGAGCAATCGGAACATCCCGCCAAAAAAGCGAAGAATGCCCGTCAGTGTCTATTATTTAGACGTCAGGAGAACATAGACACGTCCATTGAATTGTGTTTGTAGCTGACTGATAAACAGAAGAATATGATGTAAATGCCAATCCCAAGTGTAGCTGACGTTAACTTTTGTTAGCCGCATGGGATGTGTAGCAAACAGCACAGGTATGTGGAGATTAAAGCTGGACTCGGTTCAGTGTGGGAGCCACAGTGGTGGGAACGGCCCCTGAGAGAGCAGTCCAAGTGCTTTTGAAGTTTTTTCTCCAGCCAACAATGAGGAGCATTGACTGAAACTAGCACTTGTACAGTACCACTCCTGCTCAGTGGGCTGACCAGGTCAAGTACATCGCTGTTTTGACTGGGCATTCTCCCCGAACAGAAAATTCTATCTGCAACACTTTCCCAGTTTAAGAAACGAAAAGGCCATGCCACCTCTAAAACATCTCTTTTCATAAGGCATAGACACCCCTCCCTCCCCATCTCAATGTTGTTGTAATAATGTGAACTGAACTCCGGCACCTGAGAGCTGATGAAAAGTGTCCCGCTGTAGTGTAGTGTTATTACGTGTCAACCACTAAATAAAGAAACTATTCAAGCCTGTCTGGCACCGTGCCATGTGGTATAAGCTATACTATGCATGTATACTGTACTGTATATACTCCATATGACAGTAATTGGCAAACTATTAGCCGCTTTTGCACATGAACTCTAGAATGTGTCTACAGCATACTAGAAATATTTTGCTTTTATAAATAGACATTCATCGATGCTGTTGTCAGATTAAAGGATTAATGGCTCCTTCTGCACTGGACACTGGCATTCTCTCATGCACTTTCTCTGGATAATGAACAAGAAATAGTGAGCTTTGTTGGTCTTGTGGGGAACTTTTTACCAGCGTCTAACATACACCCCAAACAAAAGCAACGACTCTTCTCAAATACTTAAATATGAAAGATTTTATGATTTTTTTTAACCTCTGCCAGGGAGGTAATGCCATCAGGGCAGTTTTCTTGTTTGTCTGTTTGTTAGCAGGATGATGCGAGAACTTACTGGATGGATTTCAATAAGGTTTTTACCAGAGGTGGTCCTCAGCCTACGAATGAACCCATTAGATTTTGGAGGTGATCAGAGAGTGCATACCTCTGCCAAGGCCCTTTCTCACAATATAATGTGATTGTCTGTCCGTTCATATTTTTTAGGGATGCAAGTTACCGATTATTTCATTAATCATTAGTTGATTCAAAATAAATTGTGAGCTGCTTCATCTGTTGCATGTTAAATATTATCACAGTACCCCGGCAATCCAGGCAAACCCAGTACAATCTGGATTCCTTCTGTTGTCTGTTACCTCAGTGGTAATTTCAGTCCGGTCTGCTTTCCCGTCTAGTGGCAGGTTGAAAGCAGTGGGGATGGGTTTTTGCGCTCGTATAGTTTCTTCCTTGCTCTGGTCCATTTTTCCGCCCTGCTGATTTGAAGCAGGTGGCTGGAGGTTCAAGCTCACGTGCTATTGGAACTTGCTATGGTTCTCCGAGGGAACCCGGAAGGGTGAGTTTTTTCGCTCTACGTAGCGCATGCGCTCTGGGGGGTGGCTTGGCATCTTCCTCTGCTTTTTCTTTAGTTTCAGTTGAAAGGCGGCAGTGGGTGACCACATGCGCCCCCACGTGGACGGCGTTGCCACTACATTTCATAAAATAAGCTCCCACTGAAAAGGACTGCTGAGTTACCAATTAATTGACAACTAATTTAGTTTAGTCAACTAAATTCTTATCAACAATTAATCAAAAGTCAATTAATCAGTAACATCCCTAGTCCAGTAGTTTTACTTAATTCTGCTGGCTGACGGACGGATGGAGAGAGAGAGGGGCAGTCACTCCTTTGGCAAAGGTATGCATTGGCAAAGTAGTAGTAGTAGATTAGTTTATTTGACAGGGACAGTGCAGTAAACATAGACAATTAATCAAAGACAATCAATCTGATGTGTTGCACATAGAGTGTATAGCTATTAGCTAATTTGCAACTCTTGTCCCTGGATGGGCTTTAGAAAAAAGAATCAAGATAAAAATATACACAATAACCACATACATCAATGCAGAAAAATTATAAATACACAATTATAAATATTATAAATATTATAAATACACAAATATAACAGCCTGACTCACCTTTAACATAAATATTATAAATACACAAATATAACAGCCTGACTCACATTTAACACATATAACATAACTCACATTTGCCTATTTCAGGCCTTCCTCCCTCCGTCACTCACTATAAACAAACACATTTATTCCTTCCCTTCATTCACTCTCACTTTGCAGACAAATAATTCATACATGAGTACATTCTTGTTTATTTTTCAGCCAGTTTTTAACATTTTTAGTGAATGTTTTAAAGTCCGTTATTATTTTAATTTCATTTGGCATTGTGTTCCAGATGTGACTGCCCTTTATAGAGAAAGCTGTTTGTCCAAATGTGGTTCTGCGGTGGAATATTTTACAGTTATTGTTAACAGAACTCCTGGTGGCTCTGCTGCTGTCCTGTCTTTGGACGAAACCAGCAAGTGGCTCGGGTGCTGATTTATGGAAACATTTGAACGTTAATTTCAGAAGACAGAGGTCAATGAAGCTCTCAAAACTCAATAGGTTGTATTTTTTTAAAACATTACAGTGATGCCACCTAATGGGCTTTTTGTCCAAGATTTTTAGGGTTTGATTATATAATGAACCTATATGTCTTATTGTGGAAGGGGCTGCTTGAGCCCAGACTGTCAAACAGTATGATATATGAGAAAAAACCATAGAATGCATATACAGTGCAGCTGCTTCGTAAGGTATGTAATATCTAATTAATTTAAAGCAGTTCAGATTTTTTTTTACTGTTTTTGAAATTTTCTTTATATGAAGATTAAATTTGAGTTGAGGATCTAGTACAATGCCAAGGTATTTGAATTCTGTAGCTAAACTGATGTCATGATCATGTATATTAACTTTAAAATGTTGCAGGTTACATTTTTTGATTGAAAAGCACATTGAGACTGTTTTCTGAAGGTTCAGCAATAGATGGTTCTTGAGGAGCCACTCTTGGACATCAACCATACTTGTAGACAGTACATCTGCAGCCTGTGCTGGAGTCTTGGCAGCTGTGTAAATAACTGCATCATCTGCATAAAGTTGGCATGTTGCAGCTGAGCAGTGTAACGGCAAGTCATTAATAAAAATGCTGAAAAGTAAAGGACCAAGAATGGACCCTTGTGGGATACCCATGCGGTTGTTTAAAAATGAGGATTTATCCTGGTGAACTTTTACACACTGTTCTCTATTCTGGAGATAAGATGCAAACCATTCTAATGTATTTGGGGAGAAGTTAAAAGATACCATTTTGGATAAAAGCAAACTGTGGTTTACAGTATCGAAAGCCTTTTTGAGATCTAGAAAAACAGCTCCTACCACATTACCCCTGTCCAAGGACTGTTTGACGTTTTCAATAAGGCAACAATTTGCTGTTTCTGTTGAGTATCCTGGTCTAAAACCAAATTGATGTGGATGAAGAAGTTGACTGTCTTGTAAGTAGTCTATCAGCTGTGTAGCTACAACTTTTTCAAGAACCTTAGATAGGACTGGTAAGATAGAGATTGGGCGGTAATTGCATATATCGTCTTTACTGCCTGATTTATGAACTGGTATGACGACAGCTTTTTTCCAGCCAGATGGAAATGTACTAGACCTAATGGAGAGATTAATGAGATGAGTCAGTGGTTTGATTAATATTTTGCTGTGCATTTTGAGAACGGAGGTGCTCATATTGTAGATATCACTAGTTTTTGAGTTTGACAGTGTTTTAACAATACCAGCAATTAACTTCTCATTTACCTCATCGATGTGATAAGTATCTGTTGGGAGTATGGAATTTGTGTTGTTGAGCACATTTGGCAGCACAAAAATTTTTGTTAAGTCTTCCACAGAGCCCACAAAGTGTGAATTAAATTCATTTGCCAAAGTAGCCTTGTCACTGACGGTCTTGCCATTGATTCTAAGTTCCTTTACCCCCTTCTGATCGTTTTTTTTATTAGTTAAGTTATTTAAATGCCTCCATAGGGAACTGTTGTTACCCTTTGCATGATCTATCAGTTTATTGTAATAAGATATTTTTGATTTTCGCAGCTCATGTACCACTTTATTTCTTAAACTTTTGTACACAAGGTGATCATTTTGTAGTTTGGAGGTTAGTGATGTTTTCAGTGCATAGTCTCGCCTCTTCATAAGTTTTCTTATTTCATTATTTAACCATGGTAGGCTAATCTTCTGTTGTCTACTTTTAATTTGCTTTGAAAATTTTTCTATAGACTTTGTGATTGTTGCAGTTATAAAATTACAACAATCATCTACTTCACATGTTGCCATGAGCTGCTCCCAATTTTGATTCTCTAAGTAATGTTCAAACTCCTCATTTTTTGATTTGGGGATAATAAAATTTGATTTGTCAATATCGACTCCCCCAAAATACTGTAGTCGCTTTTTAGTAAGTTTCCTGACAGCAAGAACCATGTTATGATCTGAGAGACCAGTTACAAGATTATAGGTTCTGGTTATTCGTTCTGGTTTATTAGTAAATACCATGTCAATAAGTGTTCTGGATTGTTTGGTTATCCTGGTGGGTCCTTTGATGATTTCCTGGTAATTAAATTTAGTCATGAGGCTTTTCAGTTTTTGTTTGTCTTTTTTATCAGACCAGTTGATATTAAAGTCACCATGAATTATTGTTTCTCTGTTCTTCTCAAGTTGTTTAACCAGATCACTTAATTCATTATAAAAGGAAGAGTTGTGTGACGGTGGGTTGTACACTACTGCAATGTTGAAATTCATTACCGGAGAGAGACATACATTAACAGCTAAACATTCAAGTGAAGTATTCAAATCAACCAGTTGACATTTATATTTCTCTTTGATGTAAATTAAAACACCTCCTCCCCTCCCTACCTGCCTGTCTTTTCTAAAACACTGGTAGCCCACAATATCGATCATATTAGTGTCTATGTTACTGTGTAGCCAGCTTTCTGAGAGACAAAGGTAGTCCAGATTTGAGTCCAACAGCAACACCGAAATCTCATCTCTTTTGGGGATTATGCTCCGTATGTTTAAATGACCGCCGAGGATCCCCTTTGGTTTAGCCTTGGCGTCCCAAAGAACTCGTGCATGATTAACAGTTTGGAAAAATAAATGTTGTTTTTGCTTTTGTACAGCTCGGTTTTGTGCTAACCCAGTGGTCTGCTGTTTAATAGTGGCAGGTCCAGGGTTAAGGTGAATATCTCCTGCCAGAAGTAGCAGAACTAACAGAACTTTAATTGTATATCCTCTGCCATATTGTGATTTTTGCTTAACAGCCATGTTTGCCTTAATTTGGAAGTTTTTGCTCAGGGCTTTTAAAGACCACATAGAGTGTAGGGTGAGATGTCCAAGCCCAAATCCATACAGATAAAACTTTTTAACTTCACCTTTGGTTGAGTTTGTCGGAAAATCCTTCTTGTTGCAGGTCCAGACACACAAAGACAAAACGAAGAGGAAGTAGAGAAGTAGAGAAGGCTTATTAGTGGTGCCCATCAGCCCACTTTTTAATCCGGTGGCAGCCATCTTCAGTTCTTCTTGGAAAGAAGGAAAAGGAAAACCTGTGGATAGTAAAATAAATTCTGCTTATATCGCCAGAATCTGATCCGATCGTCCTCGAATCCAGCTGGGCCTCAGCTAGCCAACTAGCCCCTTCCGTTGCTGGTCTCGTTGCTCATAGTCGCCGTAACTGGTCTCCCGTCCCGCTCCTCCAACCGAGTCTCGTCACACACCGCCGCTGCCACCGAGCTCCGCTGAGGTCACGGTAAATCCTCCGCTAGGCACCGCCACCTACCGTCGTCTGCCTGGGTGAAATCTCTGCTGAGCCCCGTCAACAAATAGCCGCTTGCCTGGTAGTATCTCCGCTGGGCCTCGCAGCTGGGCTTCGATTCAGGCTGGTGTAAGGTGGAATGACTGGCGCCAGCATTAAGCTAACTAGCGTTAGCTTAGCAATCGCTTCGGGTAGTCTCGTCGCACACCGCCGCTGCAGTCACGGTAAGTCCTCCGCTGGGCACCGCCGCCTACCGCCGTCTGCCTGGGTGAAATCTCTGCTGAGCCCCGTCAAACAAATAGCCGCCTGCCTGGTAGTATCCCCGCTGGGCCTCGCAGCTGGGCTTTGATTCAGGCTGGTGTTAGGTGGAATGGCTGGCGCCAGCATTAAGCTAACTAGCGTTAGCTTAGCAATCGCTTCAGGTAGGGCACATCAGTGAATCACAAGGAAGCGCTGGAATCGCTGGTCAGTTTACTCACAGTGGCCGGATAAAAGCGATCAAAGGGGTAATCCACCGGAGGTATATCCGATCGCTGTAGGTAGTTATTTAGAGACTGGCGCCAGCATTAAGCTAACTAGTTTTAGCTTAGCAATCGCTTCAGGTAGCATTAAGCTAACTGTGCATTAAGGAATGCACAGTTTATTAAATGCCCCACCAGAGGAAAAAACACGCTGGATCACTGTTACACCACAGTTAAGGACGCGTATCGCGCTGTTCCCCGCGCTGCGCTCGGACTATCTGATCACGTGATGGTCCACCTCATTCCCACTTACAGACAGAGACTGAAGCTCACTAAACCTGTTGTGAGCACTACGAAGAAATGGACCAGTGAAGCTGAGGAGAAGCTGGAAACGTGCATGGAAATAACTGACTGGGGCATGTTTAAAGGAGCCACCCATGATTTGGATGAGTACACGGACACTGTGAACTCATATATCCACTTTTGTGAGGAGAGCATCCTTCCATCGCGCACCAGGGTGAGGTACTCAAATGACAAGCCCTGGTTCACTGCTAAGCTCAAACAGATCAGGAAGGAGAAGGAAGCAGCGCTGAAAAGTGGAGACAGGGACCGCTACAGAGAGGTTAAATATCGGTTTAACAGAGAGCTGAGGAGAGCTAAATCTGTGTATTCTGAGAGACTCCAGCAGCAGTTCACTGCTAACGACTCGGCTTCTGTGTGGAGAGGACTGAGGCAAATCACCAACTATCGGCCTCAGGCTCCTAAAGGTCAGGATGACAAAGCCCTTTGTCAAAGACTGTCCCAACACTATGCCCGTTTTGACACCTCGTCAGCTGTGTCCAACTCCCCCCCTCCCTCCAGCTCCACAGCCTCCACGGTCCCTACTTCATCAAAGGCGGGCCCCCCCTCCTCCCCCCCTGCCCTTGTCATCAGTGAGCAGGACGTGCTCAAACATTTCTCCAGACTGAACCCGCGCAAGGCCCCCGGTCCAGACGGCGTGTCTCCCTCCACCCTGAGACACTGTGCGAAAGAGCTGGCTCCTGTCTTCACAGACATTTTTAACACCTCTCTTAAGGTATGCCACGTGCCGACCTGCCTCAAATCATCCCCCATCATCCCTGTCCCCAAGATGCCACGGATCACTGGACTTAACGACTACAGACCTGTAGCGCTCACCTCTGTAGTCATGAAGTCCTTTGAGCGCCTGGTCCTGCCCCACCTCAAGTCCATCACCACTCCCCTCCTGGACCCGCTGCAGTTTGCCTACCGAGCCAACAGGTCTGTAGACGACGCAGTCAACCTGGCCCTCCACTCCATCCTGCAGCACCTGGACTCCCCGGGAACCTATGCCAGGATCCTGTTTGTGGACTTCAGCTCCGCATTCAACACCATCCGCCCCGCTCTGCTCCGGGACAAGCTGTCCCTGCTCAACGTGCCTGACTCCCTCTGCAGGTGGATCACCGACTTCCTGACAGACCGGAGGCAGCATGTGCGGCTGGGAAAGACTGTCTCAGACTCTGTTAGCATCAGCACCGGATCACCCCAGGGCTGTGTACTTTCCCCCGTACTCTTCTCCCTTTATACCAACTCCTGCACCTCCAGCCACTAGTCTGTCAAGCTGTTCAAGTTTGCGGACGACACCACCCTCATCGGGCTCATCTCCAATGGCGACGAGTCCGCCTACAGGAGAGAGGTGGCCCAGCTGGCGTCCTGGTGCAACAACAACAACCTGCAGCTGAATGCTCTGAAGACAGTGGAGATAAGATAAGATAAGATAAGATAAGATAAGCCTTTATTAGTCCCACAATGGGGAAATTCCAGGATTGCAACAGCACAGGGATAGCAACACAGAGCAACAATCAGAAGGCAAGAAAAAAAAACAAGCAAGCAAGAGCAGCTAATATACATATGTACATATTACTATAAAATATATATATACACACACACACACACAGACACACAGTGCAGAGCATTGTAGCTGGATGGAATAAATATATGAATATATGAACACACAGTGCAGAGCATTGTAGCTAGATGGAATAAATATGTAAATATATAAACACCCACAGTACGGAGCATTGCAGCTAGGTGGAATAAATATGCAAGTATATAAACACACACAGTGCGGAGCAATGTAGCTAGATGGAATAATATGTAGATATATAAAAACACAGTGCAGAGCATTGTAGCTAGATGGAATAAATATGTAAATATATAAACACACACAGTGCAGAGCGTTGTTGCTAGGTGGGATGAAACAGCATAACCGTCTACTTAGTTATCCTACATGGTATGATTATGTGCCCATACATATTCTCATTGATTGTGATTCTGATGATTGTGGACTTCAGGAAAGTCACAACCCCTCTGCCCCCCCTCACCCTCACAGGCTCTCCCATCACCACTGCTGATTCCTTCCGCTTCCTAGGCACCACCATCACCAGGGACCTCAAATGGGAGCCAACCATCAGCTCCCTCATCAAAAAGGCCCAGCAGAGGATGTTCTTCCTGCGGCAGCTGAGGAAGCTCAAGCTACCCACCAAGATGTTAGTGCAGTTCTACACAGCCATCATCGAGTCCATCCTCACCACCTCCATAACCGTGTGGTACGCAGGAGCCACTGCCAGGGACAGACTAAGGCTGCAGCGCGTCGTGCGCACTGCTGAGAAGGTGATCGGCTGCAAGCTCCCATCTCTCCAGGATCTGTACATCTCCAGGACCCGGAGGCGTGCTGGCCGGATCATAGCCGATCCTTCACACCCTGGTCACGTACTGTTTGCCCCTCTCCCCTCAGGTAGAAGACTTCGGTCCATTCAGACTAATACCTCCCATCACATGAACAGCTTCTTCCCCTCTGCCATCAGACTGCTGAACACTAAGTGACTTATTGACTCTCGTGCACTATGTACAGCAGCTCAACCAGACTCATGTCAATCATCACTGTTTTCTTCTTGCATTACCGACTGCACTACATGGTTCTCCACATTATCTGCTGCTCGCTAATATATTTAAACTGCTGACTAGTATTACTCATTCTTATTCTACACTTTATTGCATGTATAGTTTATTTCTTTTATTTTATCATGTTTAATGTTGCAGCATTGCACCGAGACAAATTCCTAGTTTGTGTACTACATGAACAATGGCAATAAATCTGATTCTGATTCTGATTCTAATTCTCAGAGTGCCCTCTATTTTTTAAAATAAATTGAAGCTGCTACTTAATGCACCATGTGCTTCTCCAACTTCAGCAAAGCCACTGTCATTATATCTCCATGTAAGGAGGGGCTGAAAAGTTCATAGTGGTCAAATTTGACCAAATGCGGTTTATTTTTCAATCGTAGGAATCCAAGTGCTGCAACACCGATGGAAGAAGTGTGTGGACTGAAGGGGAGACTGTGTTGAAAAATAAACCACATTTGGTCAAATTTGACCACTATGAACTTTTCAGCCCCCCCTCGTCCAATAATTGGTCCATGCTGTCAGAGACAAAGCTCTGACATTACAGGAACTAGTGCATGCCCGTAGAAAGCAAGTATTCCTGTGTGAAACAGGTAGCCCAATCAGGCTTTACAGGCCCAATTGTAGGCTGTGTTTGAATGTGGAATACAGAGATGTAGCCTATATGTAGGCAATCACACATGTTAGACTTTGACAGATATGAAAGGAACTGAACTGAGATTTATTTGATTGTGTGAATATTAATTACAGAATAATTGAAAATGAATGGGACATCCAATATTAGCCACTGTTTAAGAACCGCTTGTTTATTTTTTTCAGATAAGATAAGATAAGATAAACCTTTATTAGTCCCACAATGGAGAAATTCCAGGATTGCAACAGCACAGGGATAGCAACACTCAGAGCAATAATTTAGAAGATATGAAAATAAGGGCAGTGAATATACTGTACATATGTACACATAAATATATAAATATATATACACACAGTGCGGAGCATTGTAGCTAGATGGAATAAACAGCATAACCGTCTATTTAGTTACCCTACATGGTGTGAATATGTACCCATACATATTGTCACCCTCCATAGAGACTGATATTGTCCTAGTTGTATACTGGAGGGGACCATTTGTGTAAGTCTGTTGCGTCTTTTGCATTCAATACTGTTAGGTCGTCATGTTTTTTTGCTATCTCTGCGAGCAGCCCTGCTTTGGTTATACAGTCTGACAGCCGTAGGTAGGAAGGACCTGCGAAACCTCTCGGTCGTGCACCTAGGATGATGTAGTCTACTGCTAAATGAGCTCCTCAGTGCGTTCAGTATGTCCTGCATGGGGTGGGACTCGGACTCCAGCAGAGATGACAGTTCAGCCACCATCCTTCTCTCTCCTATCTCCTCCACTGGGTCAAGGCGTTGCCCCAGGACAGAGCTAGCTTTCTTGATTAGTTTGTTCAGTCTCTTCCTATTGGCTGCTGTAATGCCGTTGCCCCAGCAGACCACTCCAAAAGTGATGGCTGGTGCCACCACTGTGTCGTAGAATGTCTTCAAGAGCACCCCTTGTACACCAAAAGACCTGAGCCTCCTCAGTAGGAACAGCCTGCGCTGTCCCTTCTTGTAGAGTGCATCGGCATTGTGTGACCAGTCTAGTTTATTGTTCAGATGAACACCCAGGTACTTGTAGGATGTCACCATCTCAATGTCTGTTCCCTGGATGTTTACTGGTGCTGTGAGGGGTTGTTCTTGCCTGCGGCAATCCACCACCAGCTCCTTAGTTTTCCTCGTGTTGATCTGGAGGCAGTTCCGATGGCATCAGTCCACGAAGTCCTGGATAAGTCCTCTGTACTCAGCTTCATCTCCGTTGGAGATGAGGCTGACGATCGCAGAGTCGTCAGAGAACTTCTGTAGATGGCAGTGTGTTGTGTTGTGTGAGAAGTCCGCAGTATAAATGGTGAACAAGAAGGGAGCCAAAACCATTCCCTGGGGGGCCCCCATGCTACTGATGATCGTGTCGGACACACAATCCCGGATTCTCACAAACTGTGGCCGGTTTGTGAGGTAGTCCAGGATCCATGATGACAGGTGCTGGTCCACCCCTGCGCACAGCAGCTTGTCCTTCAGGATCATCGGTTGGATGGTGTTGAAAGCACTGGAGAAGTCAAAGAACATGATCCTCACCGCATTCCCGGGCTTCTCCAGGTGGGACAGAGAACGGTGAAGGAGGAAGATCACTGCATCCTCCACCCCAATGCCATGCTGGTAGGCGAACTGGAGTGGCTCCATCGCTGGTCCCACCAGGGGGCGGAGGTGAGCAAGGAGCAGTCTCTCCAGGGTCTTCATCATGTGAGACGTCAGGGCCACTGGTCTGTAGCTGTTCAGGTCTTTGGGGTGGGAAGTCTTTGGTACAGGTATCACACAAGATGTTTTCCACAACTGTGGTATCCTCCCCAGCTTCAGGCTCAGGTTTGAGATGTGCTCCACAATCCCACACAGCTGGTCTGCGCAGGACTTGAGGAGCTTCGCGCTGATGCCGTCCGGTCCCGAGGCCTTCCTCGCCTTGATCTTCCTAAGCTCCGTCCTCACCTGGGTCTTAGTGAGGGTCAGGTTGGGGGGGTTGTGTGCTGGGAGTGGGGGGGGGGGCAGTGTTGGCGGAGTGGGGTGTGGGCAGCAGGTCTCGATGACTTTAGAGGCAGCAGTGGTTGGTGTGCAGTCGGCGGGGAGGGCGGTTGGTCAAACCTATTAAAAAACAGGTTCAGATTGTTCGCCCACTCCCTGCCCCCCGTGGCCTGGGAAGAGGTATTCTGGAGCCCAGAGATGGTTTTAAGGTTTCTCCAGACCCCGCCGTTGTCGCTCTGTTGCAGCTTGTCCTCCATCTTCTTCTTGAAGCTGTCCTTGCCTTCTCTGATTTTCCTCCTCAGCTCCCTCTATACGGACTTCACCATCTCCCTGTTCCCCGACCTGAAGATCCTCTTCTTCTCTCTCAGAAGTGTTTTTATCTCAGGTTGATCCAGGGTTTGTTGTTCGAGCAACACCGTATGGTCTTGGTGGGTACGGCGTTGTCCACACAGAAGTTGATGTAGTCTGTGATGGTGTGAGTGAGGCCATCGATGTCCTCACCATGTGGATTGCAGAGCTGCTCCCAGGCAGTGGTTTCAAAACAGTCCTTTAGAGCGTCCATTGCCTCCTCAGACCATATCTTCACCATGCGCATAACCGGAGGTTGTCTGTGTACTAAGGGTTTGTACACCGGCAGGAGATGAACCAAGTTGTGATCCGATCTCCCGAGTGGGGGGAGTGGTGATGAGGTGTACGCCTCCTTAGTGTTTGCATAGAATAAGTCCAGTGTTTTATTGTCTCTAGTGTGGCATGTGACATACTGGGTGAACCGTGGGCAGAATGGGGGACAGTGAAATATGGTTGAAATCACCTGAGATGAGAAGCGCATCTGGGTGTTCTGTCAGCAGCCTGCCAGTTACTGAGTGAATGGCGTCACGCGCTGTCCCAGCATTTGCCGTCGGATTTGCATAAATAACAATGCAGATCACGTGTGAGTATTCCCTCGGGAGATAGGTAGGCCGTATGCTAACAGCTAACAACTCAGTGTCTTTGTTGCAGTGTTGTTGTTTAACCGTGATATGTCCCGGTCTGCACCAGTTGTTATTGACATACATTATCACTCCTCCGCCCCTTGCCTTCCCACTGTCTGGTGTCCGGTCTGCCCATATTGCGTGGAAACCCTCCAGTTCGATGTTAGCATCTGTTGCTAGTTCTGTTAGCCACATCTCAGTAAACAACATCATGCTAATCTTTCTGAAGACGCTCTCGCAGCGGGAGATAGCCACTAGCTCGTCAGTCTTACTGAGTAGCGATCGTACATTCCCTATAATAACGGATGGAAGGACAGGTCTGTACCTTATATTTCTCGCCCACCGTCTTGCTCCAGCACGGCATCCACGTCATTTCTGTCTTATTTCACCCGGTATGTCGAAATCTTGTGCTAGCATCTTGGTCCGGTTAAGTGCTAACAGCTGGTCTCTGCTGTAACGTATCCTGCTAAAAACAGTGGCTTCGTCTGCTGGCTCAGGAGACGTTTGGGTGATCCGTGTCCGTCCGTGATGGATAAGGTGTCGCCGGATCAGAAAGATTAGCAAGAGAAGCCAGATAGTAAATAGAATTAGGAAGAAATTGATCCGCTGTTGCAAAAAGGCAGCCTACTCGTGTGGTGCCGGAAGTTGAAAAAAAAAAAAAAACAGAATAAGAACAAAATAAGATGACTTATTTGTGTGATCTTTTATGAGTTATATTCATAAATGTTGTATCTTGCACTTTGGGGAATGGGAGTTGTTCAGTCCCCATTATAATTTAGTTTATATGTGTAGTTTATAGTCTATTGTCAATAAACTCATGCAGGACTATAACAGGACACGTTTACAAATATTTGAGACCCACTGTAGTGCATCCTTTCATATTTACCTCCGCCAGGCCGAAAAGGCCAGGAGGAGGTAATGTTTTTGCCGGGGTTTGTCTGTGTGTTTGTCTGTTTGTCTGTCTGTCTGTTTGTCTGTTGGTTAGCAAGATAACTCAAAAAGTCTTGGACGGATTTCCATGAAACTTTCAGGCGAAAGGAAGAACTGATTAAATTTTGGGGATGATCCGGATCACCGTCTGGATACAGGAATTTTTTAAAGCATTCTTTAACACTGTGACATACGGCTATTTTCAACATGTGCGCAGGCGCAATGGAGGGCGCTGGTCATCGTGTCTGACCAACATAAACTCCGCGTTCTTCAACGTTTTAGGCACAAAAGCATGCGGAAAACACTGGTGGGCTGGGCCCGCCACCGTGCCTGTTTTTGCGCGACGCTGCAAAAGCTGAGACGGGCAGCTGTTCGCCGCCGGATTATTTGGCAGAAATTCCCCGGCCAGCCATAGGCGCTGCGCAAAAACGAGCTGCTCGGCAGCGTGCTGTGTGCCTGTGTTTGCGCAACGCTGCAAAAGCTCAGACGGCCAGCTGTCCGCCGCTGGATTATTTGGCAGAAATTCCCCGGTCAGCCATAGTAGCTCCGCAAAAAGAAGCTCTCTGCCGGGGAAGTTTCCAAATCATCTTTGGCCGTGGAGCGCAACCCCAGTAAAGATAAAGATTACATGTACCACGAAGGTCGAGTGCAAGCAAGATGTTTGTGTCTGAACATTCCGTCTTTTGGCGAGTTGATACGTAACGATGTTTACAGTTTGATGAGAAGGTTGCTGCCATGTAACAATCATCTTATATCAGCAATTGTCAACTCATCACTCACACCACTCCAGCATTTGGAAGTGGTGGCGTTCCATTTTATACTGAGTCCAATATTGTATGTTATTGTTGTTACAAGACCGCCGACTGTCTGCTGATCTGTATATACTTTTATTTATTTATTTATTTTCTACTCCTTTTAGTTCTGCATTTAATATGAACCCTGAGTTTGAAATAAACGTTTGAATTTTGAATAAAACCCACGCCAACCCGTCTACCTAATTGGCATCCGTCAGTGAAGCCCTCAGTGCTGCTTTCAGTGATCTAAAACGCTCACATAACCCATTGGCCTGTGGGTTGTACGCAGTTGTGTCATGACTTCTTTTGTTTTTTCTTTTGAATTCTTGGATGGAACATGGGTGGGCAATATAAGCTGCGGATTCAGCCATCACATATTTCGGATAACTTATGTTGAATTGTATAATCAGAGGAGCTATTGTCTAATTTGACCTTGTTGGATTTTATTACCCCCTTTGTTATATTATTCACTTTCTTTTAACCTGTACTCTTAATCTATTCAAAATAAAGATTAATTCATTCATTCAATTGCAACGCCCCCAGCCTGGGAGTTTGCAGATTCAGGACATGGACACAACAGCAACACTTCAGTTTATTACCTCTGCCAAGGAGGTAATGCTTTTACTACTGAACCACTAATCCTATCATTGTGAATCCAATTGCTACTCAGATGTTTTCATGGTCAAGGAATCTGACAACGTACACACAAACACTGTATGGGGGGAACTGTGGTGCTTGGCGGAGGTCTGCGCTCTCCGAGTGCTTTTCTAGTTTAGTAATTATAAGTAGAAAACACCAAACATTATTATAATTTTGTATTTGTATCTTGTAGACTTAATTGATTACCAGAGAGAAATTCAGGGCATCCACAAATGCGCCGATCCCTTCACCAGTCACACCCACATCAGACCGGACACCGTCTGCCCATATTGCGTGGAAACCCTCCAGTTCGATGTTAGCATCTGTTGCTAGTTCTGTTAGCCACATCTCAGTAAACAACATCATGCTAATCTTTCTGAAGACGCTCTCGCAGCGGGAGATAGCCACTAGCTCGTCAGTCTTACTGAGTAGCGATCGTACATTCCCTATAATAACGGATGGAAGGACAGGTCTGTACCTTATATTTCTCGCCCACCGTCTTGCTCCAGCACGGCATCCACGTCATTTCTGTCTTATTTCACCCGGTATGTCGAAATCTTGTGCTAGCATCTTGGTCCGGTTAAGTGCTAACAGCTGGTCTCTGCTGTAACGTATCCTGCTAAAAACAGTGGCTTCGTCTGCTGGCTCAGGAGACGTTTGGGTGATCCGTGTCCGTCCGTGATGGATAAGGTGTCGCCGGATCAGAAAAATTAGCAAGAGAAGCCAGATAGTAAATAGAATTAGGAAGAAATTGATCCGCTGTTGCAAAAAGGCAGCCTACTCGTGTGGTGCCGGAAGTTGAAAAAAAAAAAAAAACAGAATAAGAACAAAATAAGATGACTTATTTGTGTGATCTTTTATGAGTTATATTCATAAATGTTGTATCTTGCACTTTGGGGAATGGGAGTTGTTCAGTCCCCATTATAATTTAGTTTATATGTGTAGTTTATAGTCTATTGTCAATAAACTCATGCAGGACTATAACAGGACACGTTTACAAATATTTGAGACCCACTGTAGTGCATCCTTTCATATTTACCTCCGCCAGGCCGAAAAGGCCAGGAGGAGGTAATGTTTTTGCTGGGGTTTGTCTGTGTGTTTGTCTGTTTGTCTGTCTGTCTGTTTGTCTGTTGGTTAGCAAGATAACTCAAAAAGTCTTGGACGGATTTCCATGAAACTTTCAGGCGAAAGGAAGAACTGATAAAATTTTGGGGATGATCCGGATCACCGTCTGGATACAGGAATTTTTTAAAGCATTCTTTAACACTGTGACATACGGCTATTTTCAACATGTGCGCAGGCGCAATGGAGGGCGCTGGTCATCGTGTCTGACCAACATAAACTCCGCGTTCTTCAACGTTTTAGGCACAAAAGCATGCGGAAAACACTGGTGGGCTGGGCCCGCCACCGTGCCTGTTTTTGCGCGACGCTGCAAAAGCTGAGACGGGCAGCTGTTCGCCGCCGGATTATTTGGCAGAAATTCCCCGGCCAGCCATAGGCGCTGCGCAAAAACGAGCTGCTCGGCAGCGTGCTGTGTGCCTGTGTTTGCGCAACGCTGCAAAAGCTCAGACGGCCAGCTGTCCGCCGCTGGATTATTTGGCAGAAATTCCCCGGTCAGCCATAGTAGCTCCGCAAAAAGAAGCTCTCTGCCGGGGAAGTTTCCAAATCATCTTTGGCCGTGGAGCGCAACCCCAGTAAAGATAAAGATTACATGTACCACGAAGGTCGAGTGCAAGCAAGATGTTTGTGTCTGAACATTCCGTCTTTTGGCGAGTTGATACGTAACGATGTTTACAGTTTGATGAGAAGGTTGCTGCCATGTAACAATCATCTTATATCAGCAATTGTCAACTCATCACTCACACCACTCCAGCATTTGGAAGTGGTGGCGTTCCATTTTATACTGAGTCCAATATTGTATGTTATTGTTGTTACAAGACCGCCGACTGTCTGCTGATCTGTATATACTTTTATTTATTTATTTATTTTCTACTCCTTTTAGTTCTGCATTTAATATGAACCCTGAGTTTGAAATAAACGTTTGAATTTTGAATAAAACCCACGCCAACCCGTCTACCTAATTGGCATCCGTCAGTGAAGCCCTCAGTGCTGCTTTCAGTGATCTAAAACGCTCACATAACCCATTGGCCTGTGGGTTGTACGCAGTTGTGTCATGACTTCTTTTGTTTTTTCTTTTGAATTCTTGGATGGAACATGGGTGGGCAATATAAGCTGCGGATTCAGCCATCACATATTTCGGATAACTTATGTTGAATTGTATAATCAGAGGAGCTATTGTCTAATTTGACCTTGTTGGATTTTATTACCCCCTTTGTTATATTATTCACTTTCTTTTAACCTGTACTCTTAATCTATTCAAAATAAAGATTAATTCATTCATTCAATTGCAACGCCCCCAGCCTGGGAGTTTGCAGATTCAGGACATGGACACAACAGCAACACTTCAGTTTATTACCTCTGCCAAGGAGGTAATGCTTTTACTACTGAACCACTAATCCTATCATTGTGAATCCAATTGCTACTCAGATGTTTTCATGGTCAAGGAATCTGACAACGTACACACAAACACTGTATGGGGGGAACTGTGGTGCTTGGCGGAGGTCTGCGCTCTCCGAGTGCTTTTCTAGTTTAGTAATTATAAGTAGAAAACACCAAACATTATTATAATTTTGTATTTGTATCTTGTAGACTTAATTGATTACCAGAGAGAAATTCAGGGCATCCACAAATGCGCCGATCCCTTCACCAGTCACACCCACATCCACCGCCCCCCCCCCCCCCCAACACACACACGTTTGGCTGCAAGTTTTGCATCATTAGCCACGGTTACATGTGCAACATTTCTTCAATCTGATTATAATTCAGATCAGAACTTTACTGTTTACATGGACCCTGAACAAGTTGATCCGATTAGGACATGCGTTTCCATGTGTCACACGTTTGAACAGACTAAATCATTTTGACATGCGCACAATTATCCAACATTCTGGAAACAGTAGAAGAAGAAGCAACTTCCAGTGTAAACAAACCCCGCTTCGTGTCTCTTATTGAAAGGGACCTGTATTGTACTATTCAGACTGTACTTTGCTTCTGCTGGTTTCTGTAATGAAGCTACAAGTCCAGCAGTGCATACTTCTGCATATGACGAATAGAGGGAGTGTCAAGAGGCGATGGCAAGTAGGAGGCTTTCAATCAATTTTCCAATATTTTATTTCAATAATCTTACAGATAGATAGTTCCAGACATCTGACACAATCCTTCAAGCTCTCCTTCAACAACAATGAAGGACCACTCCATTAACAATCACCACACCTGTTTTATACTAACAGAGATAATTAGGGCTGATTAGCCCCTACCATAATCCCAGGTAAAACAATAAACCGTCCATCATTTACACATACCCACTAATCTCTAAAATACATAAATATTTTCCCAACTATACAAGATAAATAACATATAATAAATAACAGTCAATAACAACAATAACAATATAAATAATTCAATAAATAATTCAAAACCCTTATTTACAAAGCTAAACCACCCCTCTAACTTACCATAGATGTTTCCTTCCTGCTGGTGTCCTATAAAAGGCCCTCAACTCCTAACGGAATCTTTTGCCTGGACACGCACAGGAAGCATGTAGGCAAAGGTATGTGAAATAACTCATCATCCATTATTTTACCCAAAATACTTAACCATACCAATTATCTCCCAAGGGCATTCAAATTAAACAAAGACAGATCCCAAATAAATGTGTGTACTTTAACAAATAATCATAATAACATTTACCATTAGAAATATAACATGATCACACAAACAATAAGTCATAACAGTGGTGACATCCCATTGTCACATTTCCTCCCCCCTTTCCCGAGAGTACAGTACTCTAAGAGTCATGTACTCTTGAGAGGCTATCAGCTACCAGGTTGGTTTTCCCTGCCACATACCGAACAGTAAAATTATAAGGTTGGAGGGACACATACCACCCTGTGAGACGACTGTTTACGTCCTTCATTCTGTCCAACCACTGTAGGGCCCGATGATCTGTCTCCAATACAAAATGACGCCCTAGTAAATAATACTTAAGGGACCCTATTGCCCATTTCATGGCAAGACATTCCTTTTCTACCGTAGATTATCTTGTCTCCCGGTCCAACAACTTACGGCTCAAGAACAGTACTGGGTGTCTCTCTCCCTTCTCCTCCTGGAGAAGTACTGCTCCAATGCCAACCCCTGAAGCATCAGTCTGTAAAATGAACGGGCGAGTAAAGTCTGGACTGTAGAGAACCTTCTCCCCAGAAATGGCCCTCTTCAGATCCTCAAACGCTCTGTCACACTCCTCTGTCCATTTTACCTTATTTGGTGCCGAAGCCTTAGTGAGGTCAGTCAAAACTGCGGCTCTTTCAGCAAAGTGGGGGATGAACTTACTATACCATCCTACCATTTCCATGAATGATCGTACTTTCTTTTTTGTAGTAGGTACAGGGTAGGTCCGGATGGCATCCACTTTACCTACTCGTGGTCTAATCACCCCCTGACCAACCACATGTCCCAGGTACTCCACCTGCTGCTGTCCGAACGCACATTTGCGTGGATTGATTGTCAGTCCAGCCCTCTTAATCAGCTGAAGGACCTGCCTAAGGTGTACCAC
The DNA here is from genome assembly GCA_020510985.1 of Pholidichthys leucotaenia. Taxonomy (NCBI): domain Eukaryota; kingdom Metazoa; phylum Chordata; class Actinopteri; order Cichliformes; family Pholidichthyidae; genus Pholidichthys; species Pholidichthys leucotaenia. Next base: position 66,990,759 of record CM035840.1, read on the forward strand.
ATGTTCTTCCCAGGTCTGACTATAGATGACCACGTCATCCAGATAGGCAGCCGCAAAGTTTGATACTCCCCTTAATATTTGGTCCATCAGCCGCTGAAACGTTGCAGGTGCCCCCTGAAGGCCAAATGGCATGACCCTAAATTGAAAACTGCCATAAGGTGTTTTAAAGGCTGTAAGTTCCTTTATTTCTGGTGCCAATGCCACCTGCCAATACCCCTTACATAGGTCCAAAGTAGAAATAAATCTAGCCTTGCCCACTTTCTCTAATAATTCATCAATCCGGGGCATGGGGTATGACTCAAATTTAGATACTGAGTTAAGGTATCTAAAGTCAATACAAAATCTTAATGAGCCATCCTTTTTTGGAACTAGCACAATTGGGCTACACCACTCACTGGCTGACTCCTCGATCACTCCCAGCTGCAACATCAAATCAATTTCATGCTTCATTTTGGGGACCAATCGCTCCGGGATCCTATAAGATTTTCTACGTGGAACAGCTTCCTCTTTCAAATTAACCTTATGACGCACCAGCGTGGTGAAACCAGGTCTCTCCTGAAACAACTCTGGATCCAATAATGTCTCTAACTCTCTCTGCTGATCCACCTGCAAATGAGACACTTGAAATAAACAAGGCTCTTGCACATTTGTGGGAAAGGACTGTTCTTTCTCCTCATCCACTTCCGTCGCACAAATCAAGAGCTGATGTGTCTCCTGAAGAACGGGCTGCTGCTGATGACTAAGCTGCTGACACTCTTCACACTGACCATTACGCAGAACGTCAATTTTATATATTTCACCATGACTTGGTGCTGACAAAGTAGGTCTTGGAACTGAGCACAGTAATGATGGTTTCTCATTCTTTATGGCAGGACATGAATACTGGGTGTGACCGATTTTATTACACTGATAGCAGCGTATATCTTTATTTGCAACCACACGTGACTTTTTACTATTATCATATCTACTGTTTGTGATCTGACTGGGCCTGGAATACTGTTTATTTCGAGTTGGACCACCCCTTTCACCCTCATTAAACTCACTCCGTGTGGTGAGAGATCTGTCACGGCCAAGAATAGGTCTCCTGCTCCCAGACCTGGCTGACAGAAAAACCTCCGTCAGACGCGCAGCATCCTCTGCAATCTTCGGGTCCCGCTCTTGTATCCAGACTCCCAGTTCCGGGTTCACCATCCGTAGAAACTGCTCCAAAATAAATAGTTCAGAAATGTCTTTTACTGTTAAGGTCTCTGGTTTCACCCATTTACAAAACAGGTCTTTCAGACGTACATATAATTCGCGGGGGGTTTTGTCCTGATAAACGTCCAGGGACCGAAACTTCCTCCTATATGTGTCGGATGGAATTTCATATTTGTTTAAAATAGCTTCTTTCAATTTCTCATAATTGTCCGTGTCTGTAATGTCCATCAGAACATATGCGCTCCGCGCTTTACCTGTAAGCAGAGGAGCCAGATGAATAGCCCACTCTTCTTCACGCCAGCGGCAGACTGTAGCGATCCTCTCGAATGTCGCCAGGTAATGCTCGATGTCATCCTCCGGAGAGAGAGGATTCAGCCTGGGCTCGTGATGCGTTCGTGGCCTCCTTGGCTGCACCTGCAGCGGCAAATCATCCTCTCGCGGGCCGACCCGACTGGCCGTCACCCTAGGATCCTCCCTCGAAGCGCCGTCGGTACCACTACGCTCAGCCCGGCTCCCATAGTCCTCTCTCAATTCCGCAACCTGCGACTCCATCCGACGAATGTGATTCTCTACAGCCTGCCACTTTTGCTCCTGAAGAGCGGCTTCTTCCTCCATCTGGCGATCCCTGAGAGTCAGCGAACGCACCAAAGATTTCACCAGGCACGTTAGCTCCTCGAGCTCGCCCAGTCCGCTGACTCCCGGGTCCTCAGCCGCCATACCTGCGTCCAGGTCAGACTGCTCCTCTTGCCTCGCTTTCCTTCTCGCCATGAGTCCCTCCGTCCACCAAACGCCACGACGACGAGTAACGGACCACCGCTGCCACCAAATGTGAACGTAATGGCGTCGGTCTGAGGCAAGAAGCGGCCAAAATCTTCAATTCCAATTTTCCATTTTTATTTTATTATAACTTACAGATAAATAGTTCCAGACATCCGACACAATCCTTCAAGCTCTCCTTCAACAACAATGAACGACCACTCCATTAACAATTATCACACCTGTTTTATACTAACAGAGATAATTAGGGCTGATTAGCCCCTACCATAATCCCAGGTAAAACAATAAACCTTCCATCATTTGCACATACCCACTAATCTCTAAAATACATAAATATTTTCCCAACTATACAATATAAATAACATATAATAAATAACAGTCAATAACAACAATAACAATATAAATAATTCAATAAATAATTCAAAACTCTTATTTACAAAGCTAAACCACCCCTCTAACTTACCATAGATGTTTCCTTCCTGCTGGTGTCCTATAAAAGGCCCTCAACTCCTAACAGAGTCTTTTACCTGGACACGCACAGGAAGCATGTTGGCAAAGGTATGTGAAATAACTCATCATCCATTATTTTACCCAAAATACTTAACCATACCAATTATCTCCCAAGGGCATTCAAATTAAACAAAGACAGATCCCAAATAAATGTGTGTACTTTAACAAATAATCATAATAACATTTACCATTAGAAATATAACATGATCACACAAACAATAAGTCATAACAGTGGTGACATCCCATCATCACAGGGAGACAGCAGGACGATACAGACCAGTTCTGTTTTACTCCCGCCATGTCTTCCGCTAGCTGCTGTAAAGGTGGAAATACATCATGTCGACGTGTGGCTGATGTACAGACATGCGCAGTAAACATATTTTCTACCCAAACTTCAGAATAAGTGTTTATCTGCGCACCAATCGGATTAACAATCGGCATAACCTACCTGTCTCAATCGGAAGGAAATTTTGATCCGAATGAGTGTGATCGGGTCAGAATGTTCAGATTGGCGTGTTTACATGAAGCATTTTTATTCTGAGCAGGCTTTTAATCCGGTTACTTGTGTCCATGTAATCATGGCTATTGTTGCCTATTTGTCTGTAAATGTTTAAATAAATAATGATTTCTTTCATTATTTGGACATTTTTGCATCTTGTTGTCGTTTAGTCAAAGCATGTGTCCGCATGTAATATGCTCCACAATGAAGCAGCAGTTGGGACTTTTGTGTACCACTGATCGGGCAGGCTGAGCATGCCTCCCTCCGAACGTTCGTGGAGCACATGGTGGGACACCGGTATTGGGCGGTTAACAGGAGTGTCTGCTGCTGCTTTCCCTGGCAGCGGGTCCCAGCAATGCCCCCCTCCGCCCCCCGCACACCTCGTGTTCTGTATGGCAAATATATCCATTGGACCTACGCAACTTTATGGTATATATTTTGGCTGAGCGGCTCCATACATCTATCCATCCATCCATCTAGCTACAATGCTCTGCACTGTGTGTTTATATATTCATATATTTATTCCATCCAGCTACAATGCTCTGCACTGTGTGTCTGTGTGTGTGTGTGTATATACTGTATATATTTTATAGTAATATGTACATATGTATATTAGCTGCTCTTGCTTGCTTGTTTTTTTTTTCTTGCCTTCTGATTGTTGCTCTGAGTGTTGCTATCCCTGTGCTGTTGCAATCCTGGAATTTCCCCGTTGTGGGACTAATAAAGGCTTATCTTATCTTATACTCGTGGATGCAAACCCTGGTAACCTCAGCAGCAAAGCACTTCTAAAATCTTTGTTTGCGACGCATTGTGGTGACTGACAGGTCGTGATGCTGTGTTATCCAATGAGCACGGAGTCAATCTGAAACCCCGCCCACACTTCTTGAAGCCAGGGCAGTGAAGACATAAAGCGGTCACACAGCGGTAGCTTAACTTTTATTGATAAAAATTACATATTTTGACCGAGCAACTCCATATTTGGGGATGCACACCCTTGTAGCTTCAGCAAAGCACGTTTAAAATCTTAGGTCAGTGTGACTAACGGTTTGAGAGCTATCTGAGGAACACACACACACACACACACACACACACAGAGACATACAGACACACAAACAGACAGAGATGTCTTGATTTTATGGATAGATGTTGCAGTTTATTTGGCAGTGTTTGATCAAATGCTGCACAGTGATGCTCTGTGTCACTGTAGAAACCATCAGCCTGTCATGTGAGCAGATTTCCTGACTTCTTGTCTGTAAGGTGAACATGGAAACTATTATCGTTTGGTCTCATGTGACAGCCATTTATAAGTCGTCTTGTAAATAAATTCCCAGTGGGTGCCAAGTGTGGATTCTGTTGTGGTGTCAGAGAAGAATCGCCTCACCGCCTCCAATCCAGGCAACTAATATCATTCCCATAAAAAAAGTAGACATTTCATTTAAAAGATGACCACATTGACCCCATCTCCATCTGTCTGTCTTGGTCTTAATAATAACCATTCCATTAAGTCCCCGGACCCTGATTAGACAGATGACCAACTGCTGAAAGACACTGTAATATAGATCTGTCCATATGATTCCTTTGACAGACTGCTCCATTCACTGTCCACCACTGCTGCTCCATTCTTCAGCATTTGCTCCGGTTTCTGAAATTACAGCTGGAAATGAAAGGGTAAAGAAACAAAGTGATGGTAACGCGGGATAATCCTGTATAATTATTGGCTTGTCACATCAGCTGGTGCTTTGTCGAGCAGGTGTTTTAGCAGCTCAGTCCTGGAGGAAATTTGTCAGCGGTGCAGACATGTTGCTAAATTACACATCTATCTTGGGACGATTATTGATAGTAATTTAAACTTTGAAGAGAACTGTGAAAGGGTGTGCAAAAAGGGTCAGCAACATTTGCATTGCTTGAGAAAACTTGCACGCTTCCAAATTGACCGAACCATAATGACAATGTTTTATCGGGCTTTTATTGAATCTGTTTTATCCTTTTCTTTAGTGTCATGGTTTGGTCAGATAAAACTGAAACAGAGGAAATCCTTGGATCAGGTAGTTAATGGTCCAGTCGTTTGCTTGGTGAGTCACAGCTGAGCCTGACATCCCTGTACACCAGACAAGTACAGAAGATGGCTACCTCCGTTTTAAATGATGACTCCCACCCTTTGCACTGCAACTTTCAGCTTCTTCCCTCAAGACGGAGGCTTGCTGTCCCAAAAAGTAGAACCCAGCGCTACAAAAACAGCTTTGTTCCTGCTGCTGTCAAAAAGTTGAACAAGTTGTAACAATATATTGCACATAATTTAGGTACCTGTTTATTAACTCCATTGTATATTTACTTATTTTTGTAGGATGTTATTTGGGTTCTAAATATTTTATTGGGTTTTAGACCTTTGAGTTTTTAACCTCTTTGACTAGTTTTTAACTTTTTAATATGACCCTTCTCTCTTACCTCTGGTTTTTCTCTCATCTCTTTGTCTTTATACCCTGATTGATGGAGCCTTGAGTATTTTTATCATGTTTATAGTCAGCTTCATGTGTGCCTGTGTTTGTGTCTATGTTGAATGTAATTGTGGCTTGTAAATATGGATGTCACCAGACTGCAAAACAAATCTACCTACGGGTACAAATAAAGTAACCTGAACCCGAACCTACGCACGTCTCATCTGAAAGTTTCCTTTTTCCAAAATGAACAACAAAAAGAGCCCCCCCTTTGTGGCTCTGTTAAGATGCTTGACTAACGCCTTTTCACAGCTGTAAAGGCTGATGATTTTATGCTTAGGCTGCTGCTGCATGTGTAATCAGTCCAGCTGTGCTTTTGTTATCTCCGTTCCTGTGTCATGTCATGACTCAGGGTGTGGTTTATACACAACACAATCTGTCATTATTCTGCAGTGCTGGCAATAGCACAACTTGTGTAACTTGAATAAAGGTGTTTTACAATCCTAAACTGTCTTGTTTGCTTTAAGCTTTGCAAAAAGAAAAAAAAAGTACGGCAGGTAGAAATGTGGTCAGCTCGCAGATCCTTTTCAGTCACTATCAAAATGCTGTTTTTATTCAGCGGGTGGCGCCTTGCTCTGTTTTCACTGTGACAGCATTTGTGAACAGGTTTTTAAGGGAAGCAGCGTCAGTCTGTGGCAGGTACATTTACAGACCACCCACAGGGGGACGCATGTCTGAGTCTACTCTAAAATGATGACACAAAGAGAATCACTTTGCTTTTTGGAAGACACCTGACAGTTGATGAAACTTTTTACTCAATTATAAAACTATGCCTTGTAGTTTTCTTTCTTACATGCTCCACATGTCTGTGTTTTATTCATCTGTTTTTTTGTTTTATTTTGTTTTTAGCACCGGCTATGGGGAATGCCTCCTTGATGAGCCTGTAGCCAGAACATATGAGCTGCCCACCCTCCTTCCTGGTCAGATCTACAATGCCAACAGGCAGTGTGAGCTGATGTTTGGTCCCGGCTCCCAAATTTGCCCCTACATGGTAAGTCGAAACATGGAAAAGCTGGCAACATTTGAGCAGAAGAGTTATTGATTCATGCCCAACAGATACGAATTGTGCTTCTGGTAGAGTATCAGTTTGGTTTAAGCAAGGCTGGCCAGTGCGTTGAGAAAGAGCGCGATTTTATTTAGATTCATGAGCGTTCAACAGAAGGCGCGGCAGAGAGAGCAGGCAGATTTAAGTCCAGTGGTAAATCCAACCAAACTAAAAAAAATAGAAGAAGACAGAAATCAAATTTAAGAGAGGGTAAAATAAAAATGACGTCAAAACAGTCTCTTTTCTAATGATGTTTGTTTATTCTGTCAGTTTCCATGCAGAATATAAAAAAATGAAATGCACAAAAAAGATAGACAGCTCCAGCATTATTTAATTTATCATAGTCTGCCATATTTATAGTTTTTCTTTTTTATTCTTATTTTGTTCCTCATACTGTGTCTCCTGTGCGTCACTTTATTCAGCTCTTCTGGTTATTATATATTATGCAGTGGTCCTCAACCTTTTTTTGCCTCATGGCCTAAATGAAAGGAAAACACCAGCATATTAACAAAGTGTGCGATTAAAAAATGTCAACTTCAGTGGGATCCCTGAGCTTGTTTTTCGGCAAGGGGATGACGGTCCCATGTCGGGGTGATCAATCATTTGTGATCACGCATACCATATTGAGCACGTGTCAGAAGCTCAAGGAATGTTGTCAAAGCATAAACCGACTCTTTCTCTCAAATGTATTTATCCTCACTGCTCCTCCCCTCCCCACAGAAACAGTGCAAGAGGCTGTGGTGTACCAGTGCAGAGGGGGACCATAAAGGCTGTCGCACCCAGCACATGCCACTGGCTGATGGAACCGACTGTGGACACGGAATGGTGAGTCAGTCCGTGAGCAGAAATGGCCTTTCGCTCAACACCCGGACGCTTCCAAACTGGAACTGTGGGTGGAACACACATCAGTAAGATTTAGCAGCAGTTGCAAAATCATCATCTCCCCCTCCCCATTATCTGATTTTAATTTCATCGAGTCTTCCTTCAAGGTTGTCGTTTTATACCGCTGTGCCTTTCATCCAGCATTCTTGCTTTATTAGTCCTTCAAGAGACTCCTATGATTTCGATTTTGACCTCAACCTTGCACAGAGAAAAGACATTAAATCCTGTTTCTATTATGTTACTCAGCTGGGCGATTATAATCACTCATGTTGAGGCCTGGGTCTACAGCTAGAACCTAGAGACCAAACTACCTTTATTGGAAGTGTTTCAATTATGAGTAAGTCTGAAGGAGGCACGTCAGGTCAGGACAACCTTTTGTTTTCAGAAAATAACAGGCACATGCAGCAGTCATTCTGTTCAGTAAAAATTCAAGCTGGTTTGCACATATCAGGAATGATTTTCAACGATTAGCAACTAGTTGCAGGGTTTACTTTCGCTTTTGATGACCATTCCTTTTCGTCATATGTCCTTAGGAGCTTCACCTCCTTCCTGATGGGAGGGAAACACTTGACATTCAAGTGTGTGAGAGAAATTATCAGTAAATGAGAAACACTTTGTCCCGGTCTTTGTAGAATCTAGCTAAAGGTGGTGTCTGGTGTAAAGTAAATTCAGATAAATTACCATTTATATTACTGACTCTTGCAAGTCCTCACCTATTATGTTGCTGTTGCTTCAGGGGTAAGGGCCTGAACTTGTATCGTGCTTTTTCTAGTTACAAAGGCCACTCAGAGCGTTGAACTAGTAGCTGCACTAACCCGCTATTCTAAGGGCCTATCAGAGACGGATACCTAGAAATAACTAATTAACTTAACATGCATGTCTTTGCATTGTGAGAGGAAACTGGAGCTCCTAGAGTAAACCCTCACAGCACAGGGAGAACATGCAAACTCCACACAGAAAGGATTCAAACCTGGAGCCTTTTAGCTGTGAGGCAACAGTGCTAACCACTACACCACTGTGCTGCCCTTCACTTATTTCCTCTACCAGAAAAAGGAATAATTTACCACACATCACTCTGTTGCCTGCATGCCGGTTACAGGAACCCATGGAAATGTGGTCAGGTGATGACCCTGGTTGGAAATTTGAGGCTTTACCCTCAGCGTAGCCCAACCCCGACTAGCCTTCATGTTCTCCTCACTCTGGGATGCTATGTTAATTAGGGCCGAGATGGGTCAGTTACTGAGGACACATAGAAGTAAGGGTGGCAGGAGAGGAGGAGAGTTGGGGCGGTGGGAAAAAAAAAAAAAAAGAAAGAAAAGAAAGGCTGAGCGGGAGAAATTATGAGAGAGAGAAAGTCCCAATAGGAAAAGGTGAAGACGTGGCTCCTTGAAATAGGATCCTGTCCGCTGTTCACAGTTGAGTCACCTGGTTGTGAACCCATGAACTTAAAACCTGTCTAAAAAGCGAGTGAGTGGGTCAGTGGTCAGACCATAACAGAGATCGGCTGAGGCCAGTCAGCGCCCTCACAAAAGACCTCACATCAGTGATTCTGCAGAGCAGGGGGTGGGGGGGTGGGGAGAGGAGGGACGAGGGGAGCAAGGCGGAGGTACAGGGGGCTGAGGGTGTGGTGGGCTGGTGTTTAGCATTCGGAAGCATGCATGAGAGCAAGAGAGGGAGCGATGTGGTGAGAGAAGGAGGGCCCTCTTCTCTCCTTAACCTTTTGGCCTCCAAGAGTCCTGCAGTGTGTAGTCTCATATCCCTTGTATGCTTTCATCTGGCTCCATCTCCCTCCTTACCGCGCTAGGGCCAGCCTAGCGAGGAAAGGTTAACGGGGGATGGCTAACATCTTAATCCAACTACAACAACCAGACTAAACAGTAATAATCATTGGATTTTAGCTCCCATCATGCTCTTAATCTGTATGTGGGAAACACATTTAATTACACAATGTTGAGCTGACTTGGCAAGAATACCACAAATGCCATGTTATTAGTGGACGCTGTAATCACTGATTTGATCATGTTAAAGTCTAGGCTCACACCTATATTGAATCCAGGTTTAAATTGCCTAAATAGTGCGAATATTAGCCAGTCAAAATGAAATGCAAGTTACATCTAATGCCATGTTCAGACTCCACAATGACCTGATTTTGTTGCAGCCTGTCATTGCACAGCATCTTGTACAATGAACAGCCATCTAGTGTGGCATAAATAATGACCAGAGTTAAGAACAATAGAATGTCATTTATTTGTACTTTATTGCTTTGTTTGATAGCCACTCATGACAGTCAGTGATGTTGTTCTGGCAGTGACCAATAGGATGGCAGCTGCATGTACACGTTTCCCTTCCTGAAGACCTTCTGTTGACCTCTCATGACACTAGCTAGCTATCATGTTTAGCTGATATTGAGGCTAATTTTCTCCTTTTTTGATGGCAGACATGGGAAGAATTTATCTCTCTAACGTGACATGGTGATATTGTAAACAAACAAAAAAACATAGCACATGTACTTGTTATACAGTCAGTGTCAAGTTATTGAGGATTTATTAGTAACAATCAAGGCAGTGGCAAACGTTGGAAAATAAGTAACTAAAACACAGATTAAACTAGAAAATAAAGCGACAGCAGGGGAGCTGTGAAATGTCAGGCAAACTAAACTAGTGTTTTTCATCCAGGGTGCCCTGGCATGTTCAGGCTTTTGTGGGAAATTATCCAGTTTCACTTCTTAATGTCCAAAAAAATTGCAAATAATTTGCCATTGTTATACATAGGTCAGGCATTGGTTTGCTTGCTACCAGATAACCATGAAAACTGGTACTACCTGTCTCATGGGTCGGGCCGTTGGCAACTCAACCGGCAACCCCGCCCTTCCGAGGGCACAGAGGGTGAAACTGGGCAATCTGGTAGAACTAAAAACAGTATCTGTCACAGGTCTGTGGTGGACCACTCCTAGTTACACGGGGTGAGACTGGACATCCTGGCAGATAAGCACATCTGTCGCAAGGTCTGTGGTGGACTTTTGCCAGTTGGTGCATCGTGACATGCACTACACAAAGAGCAGAGATAAACAAACCTATCATCTGGTCAGTCACTGCAACAGATACTGGAGTCAGTTTGTCTTGGCCTGTCCTTGCTACTGATAATATCTCTATCTGCCAAGAATATGCCGCTAGTCCAGCAAAAGCTAGTGGTACTCAAATACTTTGCAAGCAGCTTCATGAAATGGTCAGTCAGAAAGCAACTCATACCGGCTCAGACGTGGCCTGGGTTAACAAGGTCAGGAGTTCCTGGCAGCGGAGGGCGAAGGACAGAGCTGCATGGAGGAATCTGATCAGACCTAAATGAAACAGTTATTGTCACCCCCGACAGACTGCTATGATGATGTATACATGGGTGGCTACAGAACCCATGCACAACAACAGTATGCTATTTGCAATTTTTTGGACCAATTAACAAGTGAAATTAGATCATTTCCCATAGAAACCTGAACATACCAGAGCACCTTGGCTGAAAAACACTGAACTAAACTTAAACATAAGAGAAATGTGAGGATAACTAACTGAGACAAACTTAACAAACCAGGAAATGAAGAATCAGGCAATCACAAGGGGGCTCAGGAGACTAACTCATCGTCAAAACAGATCCATAACATCTACAGTCGTGAAAAAATTAGGACACCCTGTATAAGCCTGTGTTGTTGGGTTTTTTTTACATATTTGGACATATGGACATTTAATATCAGTGTTAAAAATACTGGGAGATTCATGTAATACAACTAAACAATTAAAAATGAATTATAGTCTTTTTCTTAAATTTTCTGTAAAATGTAATTCTAAACAAATAGTGAGGAATAAATTAGGGCATCCCCATCTTTTTTTAGGACACTCCCACATTCATTCCCACTTAAAATGGCTAAAATAAATGTTAAAAAATGCAAATAAAAGCAAAAACAAGGTTAGACATAGATATGTGAGCATTTCTTAATAAAGAACTGAATATTTAATGGGGTGTCCTAATTTTTTCACATGACAATAATAGAAACTATGTTACCACAAGGAGCAGCCACAAACAAACTAAACTCATGCTAGGACTAATAATTGCACAAGGGGAAACAGCTGGGGACACAGAAGTGGAGGATCAACTTATTAGATTACGTAACACCCAAAAGATAAAGTAGTAAATCATAACCAAGGATAAACAGGTAGACACTACCACAGTAAAACTAAACAAAACCAAAACAGGAAGTACTTTCAAAATAAATGTAATAACAAATGAGGCAACATAACCAAGAAGATACTACAGGCTTGATAAGATTAAACTCCAGAAATAACTAATGACTGTAGAACTTAAACTAAAATAAGAATGACATGGGGGATATTGCCAAAATAAACTGTGAATGGTGGAAACTAAACTAGACAAGACTGAGGCAAGAAATACATTAAACACAAACCAGAACCTAGAACAAAACAACTATAATCATTCCAACATAATAACTCAACAATAACATTACAGTTTAGGAAGCTTGGGATCAGACCGCCAAGGTCTCCACCTTTGACCGCCACCTGATCCACATAGCACCGGACCCCCATGGTCCCTCCTGCAGGTGGTGAGCCCACTGGAGGGTGGACCCATGTAACTCCTTCTGGCTGAGCCCGGCCGGGTCCCATGGGTGGAAACCCGGCCACCAGACGGTAGCTATCCATCCCCTCCCGCAGGCCTGGCTCCAGGGTGGGGCCCCGGTCACTCCAGACTGGGCGAGGTACACTGAATCCTTGTTCTAACATTCATCATGAGAGTCTGTTGGATCGTTCTTAGTCTGGCCCTTCACCCATGACCAGTTTGTCTTGGGTGACCCTACCAGAGGCAAATTGCCCCGGACAACATAGCTCCTGGGATCACTAGGGCACGCAAACCCCCCACCACGATAAGGTGACGATCCATGAGCAGTTGAAATGAGCTTTCTTCGTAGGATTGCTGGATTCACCCTCAGAGATAGGGTGAGGAGCTCAGTCATCTGGGAGAGGCTTGGAGTAGAACCGCTGCTCCTCCACATTGAAAGGAGCCAGATGAGGTGGTATGGGCATTTGATCAGGATGCCTCCTGGACGCCTCCCACTTGAGGTGTTTCGGGCACATCCCACTGGGAGGAGACCCCGGGACAGACCCAGGACTCGCTGGAGAGACTATGTCGTTTGAGAACGCCTTGGTACCCTCTCTGAAGAGCTGGAGCAGGTGGCTGGGGAGAGGGAAGTCTGGGCTTCTCTGCTTGAACTGCTGCCTCTGTGACCCAAACCTCTGGAAAAGCGGTAGAAGATGGATGGATGGATAACATTGCAGTACCATAATTTTTGAGCAATGTTTCAAATCAGTCTCTCTGTCCAGTGAAGACATTCCAGTCAGCAATACTCTGTTGGAACAGACCAATTTTGCCTAATTTAGAGTATTAGCATGACCAAAAAAACCATGATCTTTCTGTGTTTCTTTTTTCTTCTTTTGCTGCATGCACAAATACAAGAAGACTTCTCTTTCATTTCTGCGTGTGCGTCAGTGGTGGCACCACCTTTGTTTGTGGTGCCGAGGCCCAGTTTCATCTCCATGCAGGGCGCCGTTTGAAGTAGGACAAGTTGAAAGAGAGGGGGACCCTGCACCAACGCTCACCTGCCCACACAAGTGCTCTTTAATGTGGTATTTCTGTAAGGTGTGTTTGTGTGACTTTGAGTACACTTGTTTTCATCCTTATGCCTCTAAAGTCTGATAATCTGCTCGCCCAGATGAATCCTATGGATTCCTTTGTGTTACTATTGCATTCGTTGTTCTTTACATCTCTTGGCGCCTTCTTTTTGGCTCAGATTAGAGCATCTCTTGCTTTTCTAGAGTTTCTGAATGTGATGCATCTATCACACCTCCCCCCTTTACTTGACCCCCTTTATATTTTGTCTACAAAGAAGTTATGGGGTTGGAGTCTGGTTTTATATGACCTTGATTGGACTCTTGGCTCTCATTGCATCATCTGTGAGGGAACGCTGGCAGCCGGGTATTGTCTGAGCATCCACGGCTCCCTTTCAAAGGATTGTTTTTGTTGCGTATATGACACCAAAGCCTGCCATGTCCTTTAAAGCGATTCCATGTCATCTCATAAAAAGTGAACTTTCTGAATGGCTGTTTCCTCTTGAGCCTATGTTGTCTGAGCAGAGCGTCTTTGTTCCGTCAGGTTATGAAACAAAGTTTAGAACCGCACTGGGTAATTGAGGTCAGTGCCCAAATAGTGGGAGAGTGGCACGTCCAATAAATAAAAGGGAGGGGAAAAGTTTGTTTGTATACTGCTTAGTTGAATTAGGGTGATGGGCACACTGCAGGGTTCATGGTTACCCCTCCCCCCCAACTCTGCTCTCTTCTTCTCTGACTTCATCTACTCCCTCCCTTTTCCTGTCCCTCCCTCCCTTGATCACCATCTATTGCTTTCACAGGGCACTGGTGTGAGTAATGTGTCACATGACCTTGAAGCGGTGCATCTGTCATCTGGCTCAGTGGGCCGTGTACTAACGAGGGCAGCCCATCACTTGTTGTCTATAAATACCACCGCCACCCTCATTCCCTGCCCTTCCCTTCCAGATTCTCCTCTCCTTCTATTTCTCAGGTTTTTTTTCTCCTCCCATTCTCCATCTTCAAAAGGATTCAGCTTGTACGTCCATGTGCGTCTGTTTATGTTTGCGATTTTGCTGTGAATTGCCGGTGTGTGTACGTGTTGCAGAATTGTAGGTTTTGGGTGCATGCTCATGGCCTTTTATCCATCTCCTTTCCTTTGAAGGCCCCAGCAGTGCTTCTCACCACACAGTTGCTCAGTGGGTGGCAGTGACAGAAGTGGTGACAGAGCTTGAATAAGACTGGATGTTTTCTTGTCAAAGATTTTGTATTGGTTTTGTTCACTTTGTTGTCAATTTGGATTTTGGTTTCAACTGAAAACTCCCGTGAAACACATAGAGTGGTGTGAAAAAGTGTTTGCCCCCTTCCTGATTTCTCATCTTTTTGTATGTTTGTCACACTTAAATGTTTCAGATCATCAAACAAATTTAAATATTAGACAAAGGTAACACTGTGGGACACATATGTGGGTTTCATATGCTTCACATGTAGATTACTGTATGCTTATTGTATGCTTCACGTCTCAGAGGAACAAAGGGACTGAACCTCCTAGGAGATAACAGGAGGATGTGAAATGCGGCCTTTTGTATGCAAAGAGATGACCTGGCATCCCTGTACGCCAAACAAGTACAGAGGATGGCCGACTCGATTTTAAATGATGACTCCCACCCTTTGCACTGCAACTTTCAGCTTCTTCCCTCCAGACGGAGGTTTGCTGTCCCAAAAAGTAGAACCCAGCGCTACAAAAACAGCTTTGTCCCTGCTGCTGTCAAAGAGTTGAACAAGCTATAAAATTATATTGTACATATTCTATATTTACCTATTTTGTAAGATGTGTGCCTGTGTTTGTGTCTATGTTGAATGTAATTAGTGGCTTGTAAATATGGATGTCACCAACTGCAAAACAAATCTACCTACGGGTACAAATAAAGTAACCTGAACCTGAACCTGAACCTTGAGGGATTTCCTGACCACCGGTGACTTTACGTGGAGGTGAGAAGACCTGGAAGAAGACGCATTGTGACTTGGGATTAAAAGACAATGTGACTGTGTGCTTTGATGTCCTGGGGTATAAAAGGGACAGATGTTGGGGGATTCTTTCTCTTTCTGTTTTTGATGATGTTGGAGAATGAAATAAACCTGACTCGTGAGATAAACTCAGCCTCATTATTTCCACATTCTCCACAACACAAGTAAACACAAAATGCAGTTTTTAAATGAAGGTGTTTATTATTAAGGATAAAAAAAAATCCAAACCTACATGGCCCTGTGTGAAAAAGTGATTGCCTCCTAAACCTAATAACTGGTTGGGCCACCCTTAGCAGCAACAACTGCAATCAAGCGTTTGCGATAACTGGCAATGAGCCTTTTACAGCGCTGTGGAGGAATTTTGGTCTACTCATCTTTGCAGTATTGTTGTAATTCAGCCACATTGGAGGGTTTTCGAGCATGAACCTGTCATGAATCACCCCTTGGGGCAGGCAGGAGAGACCCACGCGCTGGACTGCAGTTTGTGAGATTTATTGAAACAACAAAACAAAAAAAAGTCCAACCAGTGCTCCAACAAAAAATCCAAACTGACATACAAGCAAACTTACGGAGGAAACGCACCAGAACAAGGGCTGCGTTCTGGTGGAGTCGAGGAAGGAGAAACTCAAGACTGCGGCAAGGAGAAATGAAAATAACTGCCCTTAAATAGGGTCAGAAACAAATCACACAAGTAATGGTAGGTGTGGGTCACATGAGCGGGTAGAAGGTAACAATGATTAATAATTTTGACCAGCTGGGAGCAATGAGAGGGGAGAGGGGACATTCTCCTTCAGGATTTTTTGGTAGATAACAGAATTCATGGTTCCATTTACCACAGCAAGTCTTCCAGGTCGTGAAGCAGCAAAACAGCCCTAGACCATCACACTACCACCACCATATTTTACTGTTGGTATAATGTTCCTTTTCTGAAATGCTGTGTTCCTTTTACGCCGGATGTAATAGGACACACACCTTCCAAAAAGTTCAACTTTTGTCTCGTCAGTCCACAGAGTATTTTCCTAAAAGTCTTGGGGATCATCAAGATGTGTTCTGGCAAAACTGAGACAAGCCTTTATGTTCTTTTTTGCTCAGCAGTGGTTTTCGTCTTGGAACCCTGCCATGCAGGCCATTTTTGCCCAGTCTCTTTCTCATGATGGAGTCATGAACATTGACCTTAACTGAGGCAAGTGAGGCCTGCAGTTCTTTGGATGTTGTTGTAGGGTCTTTTGTGACCTCTTGGATGAGTCGTCACTGCGCTCTTGGGGTAATTTTGGTCGGCCGGTCACTCCTGGGAAGGTTCAGTACTGTTCCAAGTTTTCGCCATTTGTGGATAATGGCTCTCACTGTGGTTCACCGGAGTCCCAAAGCTTTAGAAATGGTTTTATAACCTTTTCCAGACTGATAGATCTCAATTACTTTGTTTCTCATTTGTTCCTGAATTTCTTTGGATCACAGCATGATGTCTAGCTTTTGAGGATCTTTTGGTCTACTTCACTTTGTCAAGCAGGTCCTATTTAAGTGATTTCTTGATTGAGAACAGATGTGGCAGTAATCAGGCCTGGGTGTAGCTAGAGAAATTGAACTCAGCTTTCCAAAGATGTGATAAACCACAGCTAATTTATGTTTTAACTGGGGGGGGGGGGGGGGGGTCACTTTTTCCACACAGGGCCATGTAGGTTTGGATTTTATTTACCCTTAATAATAAACACCTTCATTTAAAAAGTGCATTTTGTGTTTACTTGTGTTATCTTTGTCTAATATTTAAATTTGTTTGATGAGCTGAAACAAGTGTGACAAACATACAAAAAGATGAGGAATCAGGAAGGGGTCAAACACTTTTTCACACCACTGTACACTGGGACTGAAATGCAAAGTAAGAATTTCATGATTGAAATGTTTTTTTGACCACAAGCTGATGGTGGTCCCCTGCCCCCACCCATAAGCTCACAGATGCGCTTGATAAAGGTTTAATTGAGCGATTAGTGTGAGTGAATAAATGGGAATTTGTTTTTGATTTCAGAGTATTCTTTGCAAAAGAATGATGACTTGTTCTGGTTTCAGCCAATTAGAGTGCGACAGTGAGGTCTTGAAAAGTGAAGCCAGGGCAGAATGGCTGTTGGCGAAGGCGGAGAGTGTTGGCTAATGCTCCACTGGCAACCTGACAGGGTTGTCGTACGATGCTGGGATGGTGTGTGTGTGTGTTCCTGTAGGGGAGCTTGGGGTTGTGAGAGCCGTATCAGTGTCACTCTCAGCTAATCTCTGGATATTTGCAGGATGTTGCCACTTTGATTTGCCATCATCACACACGTATCTGTGGATTTAGGCTAACAAGAGGATTGTTGTTATAGTATTCACGTAGTTTGCTGATGGAATTACTGTGTCCGGTAGCCAGTGAATGAAGCTGTCATTGCACCAGTATTTACATGATTACAGTACACTGCAGCAACATTAATGCGTCTTACTCTGTGTGCAAGATAATACTGGAAGTTTGAAATGATTAGAATGTGACAGCAACACAGCAAGAACATGTAGGCTATGGTAAAGAAATCAGACTTCTCTTAATAGTAAAAGTGAAATATAACAACTGTGATGATGCTCATTGTTCAGCCTCAGGATGGCTGCTCTGTCATCTATTGAAAGGGTAGAAATATACACAAAATCATTTCTCACTTTGTATCTGTGTCACACATAATTGAAATAAATCTATTATTTTGTAAATTTTTGATTCTATTGTCTTGGTGAAATGGAGAGGCGTTATAAAACAAAAGCCAGTTTAAGCACCTTACAGAACCCACTATGATGCTCTACAACACCAGATTGTGGAACACTTTTCACCGTCTGCCAGTGGTTTGGTCGTTTCTGGCAGCATATTGCACATTTTCACACTTTGCGTCCGCGTTGTCTAAACAACAAATGACTTTGTACACATAGGAGTGTGTCTTTCAAAAGGGGAGTGACTAGGTGCAAAGTTAACACATTGGAAGTTTTTGATATTGTGCTTTTGACCAACAAAAACCAGATCTAAAGTCAGTGTTGCATTATCATTTGCTTTTTAAGCGGCACATTTTAAAAACTTGTGGATGCAAATGATACAGCATTTGGCACTGAGCAACTGATCTATTTGATGCCAGAAAAAGGAAGACACACTCACTGCTACTTCATTCCATGTCTGCTTCACTTCCAGAGGCTTAGGTGGAACAGTGGTGCTCTGGTAAATGACGTCCTTGCACATTTTCACTTTGCATACAAGCATGTTCATTTCCTCATTGCAAAAGCGACCTGGCCCCCCTCCTAGGTAAATGCAGCATCATAATAGTAGTCCACCATAGGTCATGTGCCCCTGCCTGTTAAAGGTGAGATAATGAGGCATTCTGATTGGTTTATTACATGTTACACTCAAAACACACCTCTGAATAATTAAGTTATAACAAGCTTTTTTCGCCAGTGCAGAGTGTTTTTTCTTTTCCACTCCCAATGGACTTAGACATGCTCATAATTGACGTTTATGTTTTTGACATCACACTTTTGACTACACTCTTGTAATGGGTTTTGTGTCTTTCCTCAAGCAAAAGTTTCCAATGTAGCAACATTGCCAAGTAGTGTTAACTGTATCTTCCATGAAACTTTTTAAGATACCTTATCTTAGACCCTAGATCCTCCCGTTGTTGAGACATAGGGTGGCCAGACCGTTCCATGCATCTCACAGTCTTCGGCAGTTGCTTTTGCATCTTCCAATTCTAGACTTGCAATTCTGAGTTTCATTCTTCAGTATCATTCACCATGTCTGTGTCTGGTGCCCTCTTCTCCATTTTCCAGCTGGATTCCAATACAGAACCGAGTGTACAACTGCCTTTTCAGTTGACAGACTTCACGCATGTCCGGCAAAGTTGAGGTGTTCCTCGCAGACGGCTCTTAAGAGAGGTTTCTCTTTTGTTCTGGTCTAGACTTCATTGTTGGGGACATGGCCTCATTAATTTATCTGCTGAATATTTGTAAGACACTTTGTGTGGAAGTCATCAATCAGCTTGTTTGTCTTTGCTGTGCTTTTCCAAGTCTCAAATGCATAAAGAGCCACGGGGAGAGGCTCTTGCCTTGCCAGATATTGTTTAAACGTTGAAATGTCACCGCTGTTTTCACAATTCTAGTTCTCACATCCTTTTCCACATCTCCGTTGTTGGTGATGATGCTGTCGTGGTATGTGAACCGGTCCACTTTTTGCAGTAATTCTTGGTTACATATTCTTCTTGGGACTTGAAATTTCCCACAAACATGATTTTACTTTTCTTGTCGCTCATCCTCAGGCCTACTGACCTTGCTTGCCAGCCTCACAAGTCTGCCAGTTAGGGTCTGCATCTCCTCTTCATGTTTTGTTAGCAGGGCAATGTCATCTGGAAGTTAAGGTCGCAGAGTGTCTCTGTGTTGAATGACATGCCCATGTCTGCATCCCTAGAGCATTGTTTCGTCAGCCAGTCCATAGCCAGTATGAAGAGGAAGAGTAACAGGATGCATCCTTGTCTGACTCCAGTTAGGACTTTGAACAGTGTTGATGTTCCACTTTCAGTACATACACGACATTTAATGAAGAGTGGTCGTACATGTTTTGGATAATGTTCCACATCTTCTCAGGGATACCATAGTGTCTTAGTATATTCCACGGGGGTTCTTGGTGGATGGAATCAAATGCTTTCTTAAAGTTTATAAAGTTTATTACTAAAAGATAATAGAGTTTGCAAGACAAATGAATTGCAATTCTAGATGAGATCAAAATAAAGGTCATGTCTGATGAGTTTGATCCAACATATAATTATTGCATTATAACACAAGAACATATAGACAGTTGCTGTTTTTGTCTAATCTTACAATGTTGTCAAGCAAAGCATCTGTGTTGTGCCTAATTCATACATGCATGCAGTTTGCCAACTTTGAAAATGCTGATATGGATAAGATTTGATACACTCAGAGGATTTGCTCCTGTAAACTATCATAACCAACAAGCAATTTTATCACTGCAGGATATTCTTTGGTAAAACCACCTTGTAATGGGAGCACTCCAGCCTTTATACCAATGAGTTCTCAAACCACTGCCAAAGTGGAAAATATACCAGAAAAGATGATTCATGTTGGAACTGACAAAAGTCTAAAAAGGAAAAAAGTTTGTGTGACGGAAGAGGAAAAAGAGAAAAGGTCACAGGTGTTTAGTAGTCTGTTGCAAGGGTTTCAAGTACTGTATGTGATGAAGATTTTCTGTTTGTTCCTCACTAAAAGAAGAACCTTTCAAATTGCACACAACCTTTAAGAATAGAAACACAAATAAATGCAACGACTTTTTCAGTTGCCTCCATATTTATTCTGATATTGCTGTAAGCATTTAAAACCAGCGCGAGAAGTTTCTCTCTGAAGTCCATGTGGAACAGCTGAGGGCACTAAACCACTTATTCACTCTGTAGACAACTCTTAGGAAGATTCATGCTGAAGAGTGATCACTGAGAGGTGAAAGCAGGAGAGGAAGGGAAGCCGGGGTATAAAGGAAGGGGTTGGCTGGGGTCATGGGTCCACATGTTGTTTTTTTCAGTTCTTTCGCTTACCTTCTCCTGTCAGTTGTCAGTATTCTTCTTCTGTATTTAAACTTTTAGATAAAGAGAAAAAAATGAAATTAAATGAGGAAAAAAATGGATGTCTTTTGCCTGTAACAACAGAAATTATTTGACCCAGTGCCCACTAAAAGAAAACTCTATCAAGAATCTTTTGTTGTTATGGCTTCTAGGGGTGGGAATATCCAGAAGCGCCACAATACAATATTATACCGATTTTTGTGTCACAATATGACATTGTCATGATATTTTGATATACTGCAATTTCCCATCCCGATCTTTGTCTTGTCCAACACTCGGCTAGATTTCACAAGTCATTCTTTTGCTGTGCTGACCTAACCAGACAGTGAGCGTTTAGCACCATCTAGTGGATTGAAATGTCAATTGTTTTTATTACTCTGGTGCTCACAAAGCTGTGTTACATCACCAATATCACAATGCTGGTGTCTCTGAATCGATACAGTTTTGTCAGTACAAAGTATTAGATTTATTTTTTTTTTAGATTTAGTATACTTTATTGATCCCCAGAGGGGAAATTGAGGGTCATCCACCACCTGGATGGGTGAAGCAGCCACGATACGGCGCTATCCCTTAACTATTCACACACACATTCACACCTAGGGCCACTTTAGAGTCTCCAATTAACCTAACCTGCATGTTTTTGGCATGTGGGAGGAAACCGGAGAAATCCCGGGGTAAACCCACGCATACATGGGGAGAACTAAACTGTATTAGGGCTGGGCAATTTGACCTTAAATCAGCATCACGGTTAATTGACCCTTTCGTGTTGGGTTCGTTATTTTTTCCCTCCTTTCTTCTCCCTTATAGTTCACTGACAAGGCTGCTAATTAAGCAATATTACATGAGAGTGTGGTATCATATCACTGTGGGGCGGTAATAAATGAGCATAATATAATAAAGAATAGACATATTGTCATTTCACACAAAGAATTAAACATTGTCCAGTAAAGGGGCAGTACATGAAAAACTCTGTATAAACATGCATACAAGGAGAGGGGAGAAACAAAACAAAAAAAACGACCTAAGCAAGATTATGTCAGGTTTACACCACAAACAACGGTTTTGGTTTTATTTCGATTAGTCACCCAGCCCTAAGCTGTATCTTAATCCACCCCCCGACACACCTAGTGGGTTCATGGCTCTTTCTACTTCCTAATCTCAACTTAAGTTATAAGAGATGTAACCATGAATAATACTTTATTGAAATCACTGGTGATGCACATTGTTCAACTTTTTAAGGCATATGCCCATCTGTTTATAACTTTTGTAGTTTTCTTATCAGTCTGAAATATGTTTACATTTTGTATCACAAAGATGAGAGGGGACCCATTGCAAAGGCACAACACAGCCATCCCCTCAATGGACAAACCCAGAGTATCTAGGGAGACACCGCAACATGAAAGGTGATTCCTTTTGGAAATGGCCGTGTTAAAATGAAAATGCCCATGTTAAAATGAAAGAGCGGAGTGCTTTTTAAATCAGCCCTCTACCTTCTCATTCCTACAGTGATGTATGGCTTGGGTTCAGAAATAAGGTGCTCTCTGCAACAGTTTCCTGGCAATTACAGGGTGCTAACCTCCAAAGCAGCCAGCTGAGGAACTCAGAGCAGATGCTGCTTTACTCTGATGGGTTTGGTTGTTGGTTACTACTCTGTGTGGCTGTATTAGTTATTTAGACTGTGTTGAGTGATTTGAAAGAAGCTAGAGGCAGTGCGTGGATACAGTATATTTTTTAAATTGTGCATTAATTGTTTATGAGCATTCAATTAAGGGCAAGGTGCATGCATGCGATGTTCTTGCATGCACATACGCAAGCCTTGATATGAGTGAGTAAGTCAGCGTGTGCCTTTGTGAAATTCCTAATTTGAAACACATGCTAGTCACAGCTGGACAGGTTTCTCTCACAAGACCTTCAAATGTCTCACCACATTCCCAACTGAGGGCAAAAATTTGACAACCTTTCTTGAAAAGGATTTGCGGGCCCATGCTTAGCTGGGCTTTGCCGAGTCTGCCTTTGACGTCAGTGTTTTCCAAGTGTGTTTGAGCTCTATGTAAAGATGCTGGGTGGAATTGAGCGTGACCTCTAAAGTCTGAGCAGTCACTCTTACACTGCTAACATTTAACAAATACACCTGCACATCAAACCCCATATTATGGCTAGTTCTCCTCAGTTCCGTTTTTTCCATTTCTTTTTTCCACCCACATCACCTTTTTGACACCAGGCACAATACTTTTAAACTCTGTGCTAGTGTGAATAGTGGAATGCCTCAGAGGCTTCCACAGTCTTTCGTCCTCTGTGAGAGACAGTCTGCCTTGTCTTTGACAGCTCCTTGCTTCTTACTGCCTGGTTGCACTGTGGTGGCCTCTCCTTGGCCCTTGCAAGTACCCATAAGGGGATGGGGGGATGGTTATCTGCTGAGAGGAGGTATAGAAAGGATGCTCAGGTCTAGGTTGACAGTCCTTAAGTTTAGTTGGGGGGGGGGGGGGGGGAGTTGGAAGGGGAGGGAGAGGTCTTTTGCTCCCACAAAAGAAAGCTTTTGGACTTACTCCTTAAATGTCTTTCTTGAACAATTCAGAGAACTCCCTGAGCTCTAAAGACCAGCACCTGTTTGCTTTTTCATGGTGTGGAAACCATTTCGGCTAATGTGAATGCTTTACCACATTTCTTTTATTTATTTTCAGAGTCTATTGTTGGTGCTCCAGCAAAATTATCAATGCCTTCAGTATGCAGTTGCAGTTGTGAAAGACCTGGCAAAAGAATTTAGTTAGATCTGGGTCATGGAAATGTAGCTTGTTTAGCCCATGCCCCGTAGCTTTTAGCACCTGCCTGTCATTGTGCACAGATCTTACACTGCATCATTAGGTCCACAAGTGTTCAAAATACTCAAAAACAAGACGTGGATAGTAGAAGCAGTGGTGCAAAATTCTGTTCATTGTGTTTCCTGTTGGCTGTATGACTTTTCACTTTTGCAAGCACTTACCACAGGGAATATTAAAAACAAATTAGACCAGGTTGTCATGGAAATGTTCACTTACACCCTCCGTGGTTTATCAGTTTTGTTCTTGTGAGAATGTGCAGTACGCGTATGTGAATGCCTTGTAGTGGAATATAACTGTGAACAGCTGATATGATCTTTTTGGAGCTGGCACTGAAAGTGACAACTTGCACTTCATCCTCACAACTAAATAAAATCATTTAAAAATGACTCACACTGATGCGGCTGCAAAGAGCAGACTCTTTTTCTGATTAAGGGCCTAAAAACTGCATCCCTGAGTAGATACGCAGCTGAGCAGGAAGAGGGAGTTGCTGATGTCAAGCCTGTAATGAACTTAGTTCCTCGTTATCACAATTCTAGAGTTTCCTTATCATGGTGCCACTGCTCCCCTTGCCTGTGTGCCTGGATGATGGGCTACGTACCCAGACAGACGCCGTCTTGTCCTGCATTCTTTCTGTGAACAGGACCCTCTGATATCTTAGTCTCTGAGAAGGGGGTTCAGTTTCACACAAAGGGAAATGTGCATGCTGTGCTTTGCTCATGAAAGCTGTGTTAACCCTTCTTGGCAAAAGTTACACAGTGGTGTAAACTGTCTGACAACAGATGCCAATTTTTTTTTCCAATATCCCATTACCTCTTCTGTATGAAACCTCTGTATTATGTAATTTTGTCCACAGCTCGTGTAAATGTATGGCCATTTTTTCATCTTTCACTGATCTCTCAATGATCTCCACTGCTTTGTAAAGGGGGTAGAAGAGCATGAGAAGCCTTTCAGATATTTAAATAACTCTTTGTTCCCCCAACAAACTCTCAGTGATCCTTCAGTGATCTCTCCTACTCTCTTTTGGACTTTTGATCTCTCAGTGGTCACCTAATGATCTCCATCTGTGTAAAAGGGGCCTCAGAAAACAAAGAGTGTGACAGTGACAGTTCATACCACTCACATGTAATTCTTGTATTCATGACCCCCCCCCCCCCATCATCTAAACTGAAGGTTGAGTAAGAAAAGAGCAAAACTACTCCCAACTGT
The DNA here is from genome assembly GCA_020510985.1 of Pholidichthys leucotaenia. NCBI lineage: Eukaryota > Metazoa > Chordata > Actinopteri > Cichliformes > Pholidichthyidae > Pholidichthys > Pholidichthys leucotaenia. The sequence goes on from CM035840.1 coordinate 67,015,471, forward strand.
GTTTTTAACAGAATCTGTGCTTGTTTGTATTCTCACTCAGTACTGCAGACACGGGATGTGTGTAAATAAGGAGCTGGACCTGCAACCAGTTCATGGAGAGTGGGGTCCTTGGGGCCCCTATAGTTCCTGCTCTCGGTCCTGTGGCGGAGGAACTAGGAGCACCACTAGAGACTGCAACAAGCCTGAGTAAGGAATGTCAGAGAAAGAAATTTACATTTTTTTGGCCTGCGGCTCTATTTATCAGTTTGAATTGCTGTGGTCTGCTCTGTTTTTAAAATATCAAGTGAAGAAATATCTGCCATCTCTTGAATATAATTGAAATAAATTATACTGGCCATGTCGTTTACACAGTTGGCTTCAAAAATGGGCAGCTCATGCCAAACCAACATAGATGCATAAATAGCAATACAGGCTAACCTACTGTAACCTGTGTTCATTTGCTTCAGTAAACTATGTTGTCAGAAGCCAGAAGATAGCAGTCATAGAAGAGAAGAGTTTTTTTCTACAAGTCCAAACTGAAGATCACAGTTTTGTTATCTCTATAATAATAATAATAACAATAACAATAATAATAATAATAATAATAATAATAATAATAATAATAATAATAATAATAATAATAATATTATTATTATTATTATTATTATTATTATTATTGTTATTATTATCTCTGATTTAACTCCCATTCCAGGCCCAGAAATGGCGGAAAGTTCTGTGTGGGTCGCAGGATGAAGTTCCGCTCTTGCAACACTGAGCCCTGCCCACGAGGACTAAAAGATTTCCGCGAAGAGCAGTGCTCCCAGTTTGACGGCAAACACTTCAACATCAACGGTCTACCTCCCACCGTCCGCTGGGTCCCCAAGTACGGCGGCAGTGAGTACACTCAGACGTGTAGTTTGAATGTCTTGTGGTAACCTGGGCTGCACCATCAAAGGTGGATGCTAATCACAGCCTGGCTAGTTTGAAGCCAGTGATGCATTTGTGGCATTTAAATTTATTTGATAATATGTAAACTTCTCATGCAATTTTGCACCGAATACACAAAGTCCACATTGTGTGCAGGGGGCCAAGTCATAGTACCATGTTGTTATGCCTGTGCATTTGCTGTATTTGAATCTAACTAGTACATACCCATGCATACCCTTCCATGCCCATAGAAACCAAGTATAAGCAAGTATTTCTGCATGCCCGTTGCTGAAGGGTCTCCTCCTGTCTCAGACGGCTGTGTTGTTCACAGTCATGCCTGCGGCGTACTGCTGGAACCTGAGGTGTTTCATGTTCACGGCATCCTATCTGACGTGCAGCAGTTCTCCTCATTCTATTGCTGTCCATCTGGTGGGTCTTCTTCTTCTTCGTTCAGACCACTGGTTGAGGGATAGGTGCGTTGTAATTCCAGTTCATGGACAGGATCATGAAAATAGATCTGAGCAAAAAGAGGCTTTCCGGCATGGACTCACTGTACGTGACATCATAAAGACGTGAAGGCAGCCTTGATGTATATGACATCATAAAGCATGTTGCCTGATGCCTGTCACTGTATATGACATCATAAAGACATGTTGCCTGATGCCTGTCACTGTATATGACATCATAAAGACATGAAGGCAGGCTTGATGTACGGTGGGGCAAAAAAGTATTTAGTCAGCCACCAAGTGTGCACATTCTCCCACTTAAAAGATGAGAGAGGTCTCCAATTTTCATCATAGGTATACCTCAACTATGAGAGACAAAATGAGAAAAAAAAATCCAGAAAATCACATTGAAGGATTTTTAATGAATTAATTGGTAAATTCCTCGGTAAAATAAGTATTTGGTCACCTACAAACAAGCAAGATTTCTGGCTCTCACAGACCTGTAACTACTTCTTTAAGAGGCTCCTCTGTCCTCCACTCGTTACCTGTATTAATGGCACCTGTTTGAACTCGTTATCAGTATAAAATACACCTGTCCACAACCTCAAACAGTCAAACTCCAAACTCCACTATAGCCAAGACCAAAGAGCTGTCAAAGGACACCAGAAAGAAAATTGTAGACCTGCACCAGGCTGGGAAGACTGAATCTGCAATAGGTAAGCAGCTTGGTGTGAAGAAATCAACTGTGGGAGCAATTATTAGAAAATGGAAGACATACAAGACCACTGATAATCTTCCTCGATCTGGGGCTCCACGCAAGATCTCACCCCGTGAGGTCAAAATTATCACAAGAACGGTGAGCAAAAATCCAAGAACCACACGGAGGGACCTAGTGAATGGCCTGCAGAGAGCTGGGACCAAAATAACAAAGGCTACCATCAGTAACACACTATGCTGCCAGGGACTCAAATCCTGCAGTGCCTGACGTGTTCCCCTGCTTAAGCCAGTACATGTCCAGGCCCATCTGAAGTTTGCTAGAGAGCATTTGGATGATCCAGAAGAGGATTGGGAGAATGTCATATGGTCAGATGAAACCAAAATAGAACTTTTTGGTAAAAACTCAACTTGTCGGGTTTGGAGAAGAAAGAATGCTGAGTTGCATCCAGAGAACACCATACCTACTGTGAAGCATGGGGGTGGAAACATCATACTTTGGGGCTGTTTTTCTGCAAAGGGACCAGGATGACTGATCCATGTAAAGGAAAGAATGAATGGGGCCATGTATCGTGAGATTTTGAGTGAAAACCTCCTTCCATCAGCAAGGGCATTGAAGATGAAACGTGGCTGGGTCTTTCAGCATGACAATGATCCCAAACACACCGCCCGGGCAACGAAGGAGTGGCTTCGTAAGAAGCATTTCAAGGTCCTGGAGTGGCCTAGCCAGTCTCCAGATCTCAACCCTATAGAAAATCTTTGGAGGGAGTTGGAAGTCCGTGTTGCCCAGCGACAGCCCCAAAACATCACTGCTCTAGAGGAGATCTGCATGGAGGAATGGGCCAAAATACCAGCAACAGTGTGTGAAAACCTTGTGAAGACTTACAGAAAACGTTTGACCTCTGTCATTGCCAACAAAGGGTATATAACAAAGTATTGAGATGAACTTTTGTTATTGACCAAATACTTATTTTACCAAGGAATTTACCAATTAATTCATTAAAAATCCTTCAATGTGATTTTCTGGATTTTTTTTTTCTCATTTTGTCTCTCATAGTTGAGGTATACCTATGATGAAAATTGGAGACCTCTCTCATCTTTTAAGTGGGAGAACGTGCACAATTGGTGGCTGACTAAATACTTTTTTGCCCCACCGTATATGACGTCATAAAGACACATTTGTCTATGTGCCGTCATATAGGCATCACGAGTTGTCCTATGATGCCTGAGTTCATAGGATATCCTATGGTGTTCAGGCAGAGGTCATAGGCCGTCCTATGATGTCCTATGAACGTGACAGACACACACACAGACACAGAGATTTCTTGCTTTTACAGAGTGATGGTCTGCAGTTTTGATTAAGTGATATGCAGAGTGATGATATGAATTTGCTGGTTTGAGATGATATGAAGTGCGTGGTGGTAATGCACCTGTAAGTTGGTTGCCAACTGCCAATCAAATCTAAAAGAAGAAGAAGTTTTTATTAAGTAAACTCACATGAGAAGGAGTGCAGTGAGTGAATGGTTTGTATGATGAGCCATTATGAGGCATGTGGAGAAGCTCTCACAGTGTGCTACAACAACAGCATGAGCTCCAGTGCTCCACTGCTTTTATACAGCAACTCCACAAATAGAATAGGTTTTTGTTGAGCGAGCAGACCGCTGTTAGCTCAGTAGCTGGGATAGAGTGGCCTGCTACCGTTGGACTCCTGGATGAAGCCACACTTGTGCTATTAACAGATTATTGTCATGATGATAAATCAAGTCTCAGCTAGTTCATTTTTTTGCCAAGGGACCCAACATGAGCTGAAAAGAGACTGGGGTGGAGTGTCTGCCTGGATAAGTGAAAGGGGGCCTCACCAACATCCCTGCTTTTGTTTCTGTTCTCTCCACTGTCTTTATCTTCTTGGCATCTTCAAATGAAGCTGAGTGTCAGACTCACACTTTATGATGTAAGGCTTTAATAGAAACTGGAGGGTAACTCATTTAAAATGCAGCTAAGTGGGCTAAATGTTAGCATTAACCGCAAAGAACATGTGACCACATCCACTTTGTGAGGAAAAAGAAGGGTTGGGAGAAAGAAGATCCAGTACATATTATGTTTAGATTATAATTCTCATACAGAGGTCACATTAGCACAATATTGATGGATTTTTTTTTCTTTTTTTGCATTGATGAAAAATAATTGAACCCTGTCATTTTGACGGATTAGACCAAGGTTACCTGTTCCAGCTCCTAACTGTAATTCCCACCTGTCCACTTTATGGTGCATATTAGTGATAATCTAATATTTTCTCCTCTTTTATTTTAGTGCGTACCATCTTTATGGCAGTGTTCTCAGTATGTTCACAGCTGCACACAGGCTCTGTTAAATACAAAACAGCAACGGAGCGCTCCATCCCACCGAGGGTGCCAAGCATGATGGAGCCATCCTGCTGGCTGCTAACATATGCTCTAACTAGCAGCCAGCAAGATGAGTGTAGTCAAGACGGCCTATTTTTCTCCCTGGAGCAAAATACAACTTCAGTTCTGGTGAAGTTGGAATGTTGTGTAAAACATAAATTAAAACAAAAAAAACCCCCAATCATTTGCAAATCCTTTCCTTTCACAGATGCTTGCTTTTGAACTTAATGCTGATAACAATCTGGATGATCATTTTCCTCTTTAGCCTGAAGGACGCAACGTCCAGGATTTCCAAAAACAATTTGAAATGTGGACTCGTCAGACCACAGCCCACTTTTCCACTTTGCATCAGTCCATCTCAGATGAGCTCAGGCCCAGAGCAACCAGTTGTGTTTCTGGGTGTTGATATATTGCTTTCACTTTGCATGGTAGAGTTTTAACTTGCACTAGTAGATGTAGTGACGAACTGTGTAACTGACAATAGTTTTCTGAAGTGTTCCTGAGCCCACGTGATAATGTCCTTTACAGAATGATGTCAGTTTTTAAAGCAGTGCTACTTGAGGGATCAAAGGTCACGGATATTCAGTGTTAGTTTTCGGCTTTGTTGCTTACGTGCAGAAATTTCTCCAGATTCTCTGAATCTTTTGATGATATTTTTGGACTCCAGATGATGAAATCAATAAATCCCTTGTAACTGTACATTTAGAAATGGTTTTCACCTTTTGGACTATTTGCCCACACAGTTTGTGAGCAGTGGTGGCCTAATGGTTAGGGATGTGGACTGGTGAGTGGAGGGTCACGGGTTCGATCCCTGGACCGGCAGGATTAGATCTGGGTGGGACAGATAGCATAACAGTGTTTGCCCCACCCTCCTTAACCCCACTGTGGTGCCCTTGAGCAAGGCCCTTAACCCCAACTGCTCCAGTGGAGCTGCTCAGTGGCCACAGGTCAGTCTGTGGTTGGACTGGGCAGCTTCCTGGTGTGAGTGTGAACAGGGAGTCCTTGACAAAGAGAGGTTGCCTCTCAATGGAACTACCCTGTATAAATAAAGGTTAAATAAAAACAGTTGTTCACAAAGTGGTGAACCTTGCCCCATCCTTGCTTGTGAACGACTGAGCTTTTTTTTATGCTCCTTTCATACCCAATCATGACAATTACCTGTTTTCAATTAACCTGTTTGCCTGTGGATTGTTAAAAAAAAAAAAAAAACTGTTTTTTTTTTAGCATTGCTCAACTTTCCCAGTCTTTTTTGCCCCTGTCTCAGTTTTTTTTGGAACGTGTTGCAGACATTAAATTTAAAATGAGTGAATATTTGAAACAAAACATTAAAGTCCAGTATTTCCCCCAGGTTTACAGCCTTGGGAAGGGGGGGTGTCTAAGGAAGACCCGGTTTGGGAGCTCGGGGCAGGCCCAAATTTTTTTTAGCATTTTATCCCACCGGCCTCCAGAGCATGCCCTGTGAATTTCAGCCCCCAACTCCCAGCGGTTATACCTTTTCCACCTACGTTCATTTAATAGTTGCCCAGTGGATATTCAATAAAGATCTCCCCTCCTTAACTTCCACATATAGAATAGAACAGGCTTTATTGTCATTGTACAGTTGTACAGTACAACGAAAATGTGGGTGCTCCACCAGGTTACTGTGCAATAAAGTAAGAGAGAAGGATTAGAGCAAACACGGTTACAGAACTCATGAATAAACACACGACTGAAATAAAAATAGGTCACAATTCTGGAAATATACAGGTATGGTAGTGGCTTCACAGATGGAACTATATACATAAGAGTGCGGAGTGCACAACACACGATTGAATAAAAATGGCCCAAAGATTATGGAAAATATATGCAGGAATGGTAGTGGTTTCATGGATGGGTCAATATACATGAAAGTGTGGAGTGCTAAAGACAGGTGAGTTATTGTGATAATTAAAAAGGTCCTCAGTACTGTGCATGTGAGCGTTTGGAGGGAGGGGGGTGGGGCCTCTAACTGTTTGCAGTTGGGATGGCACAGGGGAAGAAACTGTTTGTCAGTCTGGAGGTGTGGGACCTGGTTGATCTGAACCGTCATCCAGAGGGGAGCAGGTCAAACAGGTGGTGGGCGGGATGTGAGGGGTGCTGTGATGGCCTTGATCTTTCTGAGACAGGGGGATCTGGAGATGTCTTCCAGGGAGGGAAGAAGGCCGGCGATAATTTTTTGGGCAGTGTTGATGACCCTCTGCACAGCCTTCCTGTTCTTGGCCGTGGAGCCAGTGTACCTAACACACCCAGACAGTAGGTAAGCATGCTCTCTACTGAGCAGTGTTAGAAGGCCAGCAGCAGCTTCTAGTTGAGGTTGTTCTTCCTCAGGACATGGAGGAAGTGCAGCCGCTGCTGGGCTTTCTTCACCAGGGCCTTGGTGTTGACAGTCCAGGAGAGGTTAGAGGAGATGTGGATGCCCAGAAACCTGAAGGTGGGGACGGTTTCCACACAGTCACCATTTATTGGGTGGGGTGGGGTGGGGGGTCCTGTCTGTTCTTCCTGAATTCCAGTATGAGTTCTTTGGTTTTTTTGGACATTCAGTTTCAAGTTGTTTGCTTGGCACCACAGCAGCAGATTCTCTACCTCTGCCCTGTGTGCCTTCTCATCGTCATGATGATGATGAGCCCAGCCGAGGTGGTATTGTCCTTGTACTTCATGATGACGGTGGTTGGGTGAGTTGGAATACAGTCAAAGGTGTACAGAGAGTACAGTAGAGGGCTTAGCACGCAGCACTGGAGGGAGCCAGTGCTGAGAGACAGTGTGGAGGAGTGGTGGGGGCCAAGTCTGACTGTTTGTGGGCAGTTAGTGAGAAAGTTTTTTATCCAGGAGCAGGTGGGGGAAGGGTCTGGAGGAGGTGCAGTTTATTGATCAGGATGTCCGGAATGATGGTGTTGAAAGCTGAGCTGTAGTCCACAAAGAGCATCCTCACGTAACTCCTTGGGTTCTCCAGGTTGCTCAGCGCTCTGTGGAGTGTGGTGGCGATGGTGTCTTCTGTAGACTGGTTCTCCCTGTAGGTGAACTGGTGGGGGTCGAAGGAGGGGGGAAGACAGTCCGTGATGTGCTGGGACACCAGTCACTCAAAACACTTCATGACTACAGACGTTAGTGCTATGGGTCCGTAGTTGTTCAGGCTGTCAGTTGCGGACTTTTTGGGGATGGGGATGATGGTGGAGGCTTTGTGGCAGGAGGGGACGGTGGTGTGGTGTGCATCAGGGAGAGGTTGAACAGCTTGGTGAGGATCCCTGCCAGCTGGTCTGCACATGCTTTGACCACCGCTCCTGGGATGCCGTTGGGGCCAGCGGCTCTGCAGGGGTTCAGTGTTTTCAGTTGCCTCCTCACCTCATGCACCTGTAGAGAGAGGGCGGAGGGGGAGGAGGGGAGGAGGGGGTGGGGGTGATTTCTCCTCCTAAACTTCCACATATCCGGGGAGGCTGAAATTTGGGTTGCACACTCTCATAACCTCAGTAAAACACATATCAAATCTGAGGTCAGTCTGACAAACGGTTTGAGAGATATGCAAGGAACAGACAGACAGATACACAGAGAATCCTTGCATGTATAGATACAGACGTGGACAAAATTGTTGGTACCCCTCTGTTAATGAAAGAAAAACCCACAATGGTCACAGAAATAACTTGAATCTGACAAAAGTGGTAATAAATAAAAATTCTATGAAAATTAACAAATGAAAATCAGTCAGTGCTTTTGAATTGTGGTTCAACAGAATTACTTTAAAAAACAAACTCATGAAACAGGCTTGGACAAAAATGATGGTACCCCTAGAAAAGATTGAAAATAATGTGACCATAGGGACATGTTCAACCAAGATGTGTCCTCTAATTAACATCACAGGTGTCTACAAACTTGTAATCAGTCAGTTGGCCTATTTAAAGGGTGACAAGTAGTCACTGTGCTGTTTGGTGACATGGTGTGTACCACACTAAACATGGACCAGAGGAAGCAAAGGAGAGAGTTGTCTTAGGAGATTAGAAAGAAAATTATAGACAAGCATGTTAAAGGTAAAGGCTATAAGACCATCTCCAAGCAGCTTGATGTTCCTGTGACTACAGTTGCACATATTATTCAGAAATTTAAGATCCATGGGACTGTAGCCAACCTCCCTGGATGTGGCCGCAGGAGGAGACAGATAATACGAATGGTAACAGAAGAGCCCAGAACAACCTCTAAACACATTCATGGTGAGCTCCAAGGTCAAGGTACATCAGTGTCAGATCGCACCATCCGTCGTTGTTTGAGCCAAAGTGGACTTCATGGGAGACGACCAAGGAGGACACCACTGTTGAAAACAAATCATAAAACAAATCATAAAAAAACAAGCAAAAAAACAAGCAAGCAGTTTTCAAAACTGGAACTTTTTGGCAAGACACATCAGCTCTATGTTGACAGACGCAAAAATGAAGCATACCAAGAAAAGAACACTGTCCCTACTGAGAAACATGGAGGAGGTTCTGTTATGTTCTGGGGCGGCTTTACTTCATCTGGCACAGGGTGTCTTGAATCTGTGCAGGGTACGATGCAATCTCAAGACTATCAAGGTATTCTAGAGAGAAATGTGCTGCCCAGTGTCAGACAGCTTGGTCTCAGTTGCAGGTCATAGGTCTTGCAACAGGATAATGACCCAAAACACACAGCTAAAAACACCCAATAATGGCTAAGAGCAAAACATTGGACTATTCTAAAGTGGCCTTCTATGAGCCCTGATCTAAATCCTATTGAACATCTGTGGAAGGAGCTGAAACATGCCGTCTGGAGAAGGCATCCTTCAAACCTGAGACAACTGGAGCAGTTTGCTCATGAGGAGTGGGTCAAAATACCTGCTGAGAGGAGCAGAGGTCTCATTGACAGTCACAGAAATCGTTTGATTGCAGTGATTGCCTCAAAAGGTTGTGCAACAAAATATTAAGTTAAGGGTACCATCATTTTTGGCCAGGCTTGTTTCATGAGTTTGCTTTTTTAAAATAATTCTGTTGAACCACAATTCAAAAGCATTGTCTGATTTTCATTGGTTAACTTTCATAGAATTTTTATTTATTACCACTTTTGTCAGATTCAAGTTATTTCTGTGACCATTGTGGGTTTTTCTTTCATTAACAGAGGGGTTCCAACAATTTTGTCCACGTCTGTAGATGTACTAATGTTCAGAATGAGGGCTGATATTACCATGGCAAAAAGAGGGAAGGTAAGAGAGTAAGCCACTCCTGCAATTCACTAATTTAGTGCACTTTACACGTTAGCCAGCAGAACTGAAATGGCTCAGCTGTCAGCAGCCATCATCCAGGAGAGATTATTGTCCGACAGATAAACTAACATAAGCAGTACATGCTAGCAGTTTAATGAGTTTTCTAAAGCCGAGACAGTCCCTCATTGAAAATAAGAAGTGCTAATAAACTCGCTAACTTTACCAGTGCGGTGTTTATAAGAGGCCCAACTTCAGTCATTATTGGGATGGAGCACAGCAGAGACCCGCTGACAGACAGCCGAGCCGGTGGACAGAACAGAGGGAGGCGGGGGAGGAGGATGGATTTGTTGCTGTTGTGCTGATGTGATGATGGCATCTCTGCTTTATAGAGTTTGCATTTAACTTGTTTCATTGGTTTATTTTTGGTAAAATACTCCCATACTTTGGAAAGTTTTGGCCTCTTCTTCTCCGTGATTTTCTCTCTTCTGTGTCGCCGTGATGCACTCCTCTACTTCTTTGTTGGAACAGTTAAACTGAACATTTCCGCGGCATGCATATAAACTTTAAAATTAAAGGATTCGTTGACAATAAAAATCTGTGTTGACAAATTTTTTATGATTAACGTTGTCGATGACGTTGATCGTTGCAGCCCTAGTGTGTGAGCGCACGTTATGCACAGTGGAATTCCACCCTGCTGTGCAGAGAAGAGACAGAAATGAGCTGCTGTTGTGTAAATAAGATAAGTAACATGAGGATATTTAGTTTGTTTAATAAAAGGACAAGGTAAAGACTTGTTCTATAGTGAATTCATCTTAAAATACTTGGGCGCATGCGCACGCAGCGACCGGCAGCTGGTGAAAAAGTCCGTCGTCTGTGTGTCTTGTTTTTATGCACTTTAATGTGTTTTTACGAAATTCTCTGTGTCGTTTCTGTCCTGGAATGTTTGTGGACTGTATGGCGAAGAGCTCCCTGGTTCCATCAATATGGACTTCCTCCCCTTTTTTGCACTGCTGCTACTTTTCCTCCGGCTCTTTGTCTCTGAGGTAAACACGATCGGCATCATGGCGGGCAGGATACATTATTCCAGGGACATGTTGCTACATTTAAACACGGTTGATGCAGCGGCTGTGATTGAGCCTAAGCTGCAACTGCTGGACTTTATTTTGAGAGACGGACACAGCGGTGAAAAGAGAGACGGGAGAGAGGGGAGAGACGGGAGAAGGAAACGCGGAAAGCGTGGAGGCGTGAAATTGCGCCTGAGAAGACGTCAGTTTGGTAACATTCCTCTTCCTTCTATGATTTTTGGGAACGTACAATCTCTGAGAAAGAAGGTGGATGAAATTCAAGGGAATGTACGCTACCAGAAGGACTTTAAGAACTGCTATGTCATGGCTTTCACCGAGTCTTGGCTTAATGTGCATGACGGAGACACAGACCTGTGGATTGACGGCTTTGGAGCCCCACTGCGCTCGGATCGGCAGGAAGAGGTAACGGGGAAACGTCAGGGGGGCAGCGTATGTTTATACATTAATAAGCAGTACTGCACATCTGTCACGGTCAGAGAGCGCATCTGTACACCCGATGTGGAGCTGCTGTCAGCTGCTACAATGCAGGATATAGAGACCATACCAATTCGTTGTTCTTAAAGTCACATGTCATAAAGTTCATCGATTTAGTTAAATTTAAGACAGCACAAGTAATGTACAGGGCAATTAATAATCAACTCCCAACTAATACACAAAAAATATTTAAAAAAAGAGACAATGATCATAATTTGAGAGGAGACTTAAACTTTACAAAACCCAAGATACGTACAACCAAGAAAAGTATGTGCATATCTGTCTGTGGGGTGGATTTGTGGAACAGTCTGGAGCCGGAACTGAAACTATGTACAAACAGAAATCAATTCAAAAAGAGGTATAAGCACCATTTGCTGAAAGGATATATGTTAGAAGGGTAGTATTTATATGTACGATTCATTATGTTCACTCTGGGACATTACGGGACACTATGGAATGGTGGGTGGGACAGCACTGTGTATATCTGTGTTGTTTGAGGCTGGTTTTGATGTATGGACATCATTGTATGTTAGAATGGATGGGTGTTAATGTTGATTTGTAAAAAATACAGTAAATTGTTTACTTGGGGTCTTAAAGGTGGTAATTTGTATAAAATTCACATGGGTGTATCTATGGAAAAGAGGAGATGGAATAAATAAGTGTTCACTTCTTCCTTCTCCCTTTCGAACAGTGTATACTGTTACTTTATTGCATTTGCCATTTTCTTGTTTTTGTTATATTTTTGTGTTCGAAATAAACTATCTATCTATCTATCTATCTATCTGTCTGTGTCACTACGCCCCTTTTATTTTCCTCGCGAGTTCCCCCAGCTTTTCATCACAACTGTGTACATTCACCCGAGGGCAGACTCTGACTCCGCCTCCAGCACCGTCTTTGATGTGGTCCAGCGGCTGCAATCAATTTCTCCAGAGGCGCCAAACTTCATTCTTGGGGATTTTAACCATGTTTCTTTAAAGAAGACACTTAAAAACTTTTATCAGTATGTCTCCTCCCCAACCAGGCGAAAAAAGACATTGGACCTGTGCTATGGATCCATAGAGAGGGCCTATAAATCACTCCCCCTTCCCCCTGTAGGATCCTCAGATCACAACTGTGTACATTTGCTGCCCACATATAAAACTGCTCTCAGAAGAGGCAAGGTGGAGACGAGAGACATTGATCTGTGGACAGAGGATTCAGTGTACTGCCTCCAGGAATGCTTTAACTGTACAGACTGGGAGATGTTCACACTGGCCTGCGGGGATGATTTGGACTCTTTGGTGGACGTCACATGCTCATACATGGCTTTCTGTAAAAATAAGATCATTCCACGTAAACGTGCCAAAATATATCCCAACAACAAGCCATGGGTTACAAAATCAGTTAAATCCTGCTTACAGAGGAAAGCACTTGCCTTTAAACAGGGGTCTGTTTCTGAGCTACAGGTTGCCACAAAAGAGCTGAAGTCCGAAATTTTAAGAGCAAAACAGAATTATAAATCAGAGCTGGAAAGCAAGATGGCAACAAAGAAACTTGGTTCAGCCTGGGCCAGTATGAAAACTATCGCAGGCCTTCAGAGCACAGAGCGCAGTAATCGTGTGTTTTTAGATGGTTTTAATTCAGACACAGAGCTGGCTAATGCTCTTAATTGTTTTTATGGTCGTTTTGACTCCTTTGATTTTAGCACAGAAACCCAAGATTTGAAACAGAAACTCAAAGACAAGCAGCACTTTAATATTGAGGTGCAGGATGTTAAAAGGGAGTTCTGCGCTGTAAAAGTGAACAAAAGTCAGGGCCCTGATAATATATGTGGCGCTTGGTAAAGTCCTGTGCACATGAACTGAGTCCTATATTTCATTACATTTTCAATAAGTCCTTACAGACACAACATGTGCCTAAGATCTGGAAAGAAGCCGTGGTTGTTCCCGTTCCAAAATCCAGCTGTCCTAAAACGGTAAACAACTTTAGACCAGTTGCTTTGACTTCAATTTTAATGAAAATTTTTGAAAAACTGGTCAGATGTGAGGTCCTAAGGCAGACTGAACATGCATTGGATCCTCTGCAGTTTGCCTATAGGCCTCACAGAGGAGTGGAGGATGCCACTGTCACTCTGTTTAACATGCTTTTAGAACATCTGGATTTTAATGGGACACACGCCAGGCTTTTATTTGTGGACTTTTCCTCTGCCTTTAATACAATCCAACCTCATATCTTAGTTGAAAGGCTCCTGCAACAATTTGATTTGAGCAATAATCTGGTGGGTTGGATTCTGAATTTCTTAACCAACAGGACGCAGAGAGTAAGGGTCAATGGTACATTGTCTGACCTAAGGTGCTCTTCTACTGGCTCTCCTCAGGGGTGTGTGTTGTCACCACTACTCTTCATCCTGTACACAAACATGTGTCGGAGCAGACATGACAACAGACACATTATGAAGTATGCTGATGACTCAGTTATTGTCAGTCTCCTCCAGGATGGTGAGAGTGGCCACGGCCCAGTAGTTGATGATTTTGTTCACTGGTGTGAGGATTCCTACCTGTAGCTGAATACGACAAAAACTAAAGACATGATTATTGACTTTAGGAGGAAAACTCCCAGGCACAAAGTCACCGTACTAAAAGGCCAGACCACCGAATGTGTACAATCCTACAAATATCTTGGGATGATTATTGATAGTAATTTAAACTTTGAAGAGAACTGTGACAGGGTGTGCAAAAAGGGTCAGCAACATTTGCATTGCTTGAGAAAACTTGCACGCTTCCAAATTGACCGAACCATAATGACAATGTTTTATCGGGCTTTTATTGAATCTGTTTTATCCTTTTCTTTAGTGTCATGGTTTGGTCAGATAAAACTGAAACAGAGGAAATCCTTGGATCAGGTAGTTAGATGGTCCAGTCGTTTGCTTGGTGAGTCACAGCTGAGCCTGACATCCCTGTACACCAGACAAGTACAGAAGATGGCTACCTCCATTTTAAATGATGACTCCCACTCTTTGCACTGCAACTTTCAGCTTCTTCCCTCAAGACAGAGGTTTGCTGTCCCAAAAAGTAAAACCCAGCGCTACAAAAACAGCTTTGTTCCTTCTGCTGTCAAAGAGTTGAACAAGCTGTAACAATATATTGCACATAATTTAGGTACCTATTTATTAACTCCATTTTATATTTACTTATTTTTGTAGGATGTTACTTGGGTTCTAAATCTTTTATTGGGTTTTAGACCTTTGAGTTTTTAATCTCTTTGACTAGTTTTTAACTTTTAATATGACCCTTCTCTCTTACCTCTGGTTTTTCTCCCATCTCTTTGTCTTTTTATACCCTGATTGATGGAGCCTTGAGTATTTTTATCATGTTTATAGTCAGCGTCATGTGTGCCTGTGTTTGTGTCTGTGTTGAATGTGATTTGTGGCTTGTAAATATGGATGTCACCAGACTGCAAAACAAATTTAGCTACGGGTACAAATAAAGTAACCTGAACCTGAACCTTAAAATGACTTCTGTTGCGATCTGGCACTATATAGAAAAATAAAATTAAATAAAATTAACTTGACATTCTGGGGGGTGGGGGAGTCCATCCCCCCCAATATAATGGCAGGGGAAACACTGAAGTTTATCAGTTTTAACATTAAATATCTTGTCTTTGTAGTGTATTCAACTGAATATAGGTTGAAAGGATTTGCAAGTCATTGCATTTTGTTTTTAATTTACATTTTACACAGTGCCCAAATTTCACCAAAACTGGGGTTGGAAAAGAACTGGTTAGACAAAAAAAATCTTTTTTTTTATGTATTGCTGTCAATTAATAAATTGTTCTTGTGGAACTGTTGTATAAAAACAATATTACACCTGAGGTCATGCGGTATCATACAGTATATCACCACATTGATGTCTTTGTAGCCTCCTCTGTGAGTCGAGGCTATGACAGAATCACTGTGGTGATTATTCATTCCCGATATGTTGATGCTGTCTCTTGTGAAATGTCGCTTCGTTAAATATCCCACAATGGCTATTGTGAACATACACACTCTTGGAATGCCTATTGTCCAATCAGATTCCTCGGTTGGAATTATATAATACATGACAGACAGCGTTGAGGAATTGGTGGATCAGGAGGATAAATAAAACAGTGTGTCTTCTTTGTCATACTTGGCATACCTCTGATTGGAGGATCCTTTAAAGAAGCCTTCAGCTCACTCTAATCAAAGTCAACATAAAGTCCTTCCATATGAACCTCTTGGCAATTTTCCGTCTACTTGTATGTCAATTCCTGCTGACATCGCCCGCTCCAGAAGATTACCATCTGGCAAAGTTGCTCCAAGTGATTCATTCATATAATTGATGCTATGCAAGCAAACAATCCAAGCCCTGGAGCCAGCACACTGTTAGATATAAACAAACAATGACTGAAAAGTGGGCAGTGTGAGCAAGAATCTGCTGAGTTTTGCTAAAAGATGTGAATGGCTTTAGGATTCAAATGTGAAGTGTTTTGTCTTTTATTTTCACCACCATCTGCAAATCTTTCTGTATTTGGTATTAAGATTTTCGTGTTTTATTTCTTCTTAGCTTAATAACAGTCCCTCTCTTCATTTCTTGTTTACGTTCTCCTTCCAGTACTATTGAAGGATCGGTGTAAGCTCTTTTGCCGGGTTGCTGGGTCCACGGCATACTACCAGCTGAAGGACCGTGTTATTGACGGCACGCCATGTGGACCGGACACTTACGACATCTGTGTTCAAGGCCTGTGTCGGGTATAGCTGCATGTTTCTTCTTTTTCTGCTCTAAACATTTGACAGCACACTTCTAAACCTACGCTTGTAAACATGCACATTTTCAGCTTTAACTTTGTGTCGTTATATCACCAGACATAATCGTTGCAGAAAAGCAAACTTCTCAGGCATGAAGTGTTTTGGTGTAGCTGAATTTTCCTTACTCTGTGCTTTCTTGGTTTATAACATTGAAACTACACCTCTGAGGAGAGTGACAGATAATCTTAACCTCATATTTTTTTTTTTACTGTCTCGTCTCTGTGTTTCTTCAGCAAGCTGGCTGCGACCATGTACTAAACTCGAAGGCGAGGAATGACAAGTGTGGGGTGTGTGGAGGGGACAACTCATCGTGCAAAACTTTGGCAGGGACCTTCAACGATGCTCAGTATGGTCAGTCCCGCCGCTCAGGTTACATGTCCCATCCAGTATTAGCAGACTGCTCTCAAAAAGGTGTCAGCATAATGCAAACAGTATGTCAGCGGCTCCTCTATATAAGCTATGAGATAAGCAGTAAACATAGAAGAGGTCAGAAAGAGTCTCATTTAACATGTGGTTACAACACTAACATGCCCCGTGCTCATATTAAGAGCTGATGCCATGTCTGGTTGTGCCTGAATATATAAAGCTTCGTCTTAAACAGTAATGCATGCCTCGGCCAAATCTGGAAAATGCACGTAAGCAATTTGTTGAGATGCTGTTAGCGATCTCAGTCTGTTGTCTTTCGATTGCAAACATAAACCTGACATCATCTCTTTGAACTTTGAGTTGGCCTCGGTGTCGGGCCAACTTCTGATTGCGTTCATTCCTTCTTAAGTCTGGGCAGCGAAACGGCACCCACGGGTGTGGCCTTGGTCTGGAGCGTGGTGCATTAGTTTGATGCAGAATTTTAGCATCCCTATTCACCTGCTTTCTAGCCACACTCTTTTGGCTGATATTGAACTAAACCAGACATTGACCTCGGGTCAGGAAATCTGGCTTAACTTTGAGAAAAAGAAACATCAGCGAGTGCAGACCCTGCAGGATGTCCTCCTGCTGCTCCTGGGCCTGGGTCTGGCTTTTTGTCATTCACTGTCTTTTTTTTTTTGCCTTTGTCTTCACTCCTCTGTGTCTGTTAAACATTTGCTTTATATACTTTTCTTTCAGTCAAGATAAAATGATGATCTGTAGGGTAGTAGTAGTAGATTAGTTTATTTGACAGGGACAGTGCAATAAACATAGACAATTAATCAAAGACAATCAATCTGATGTGTTGCACATAGAGTGTATAGCTATTAGCTAATTTGCAACTCTTGTCCCTGGATGGGCTTTAGAAAAAAGAATCAAGATAAAAAATATACACAATAACCACATACATCAATGCAGAAAAATTATAAATACACAATTATAGATATTATAAATATTATAAATACACAAATATAACAGCCTGACTCACAACTCACATGTTCAACTCACATGTTAATCTTTCAAAGATGTATAATTTTGTCTGTTTGCCTGTCTGCCTTTTAGCAGGATTACGCAAAAACTATTAGACGGATTTAGATGAAATTTTCACCAGAGATAGCACCCGGTCTGTGGGTTAACGCATTAAATTTTGGAGGTGATCAGGTCAGGATGTGGATTCTGGATCACTTTTTCACTTTCTTTAACATTGCGAGATAGGGCTCCAAAATTGAATGGGTTCATCCATAGCTTGGGGGCCATCTCTGGAGAAAATTTCATCCAGATAAATCAAGTAGGTTCATGTTATCTTGCTAACACACAGACAGACACACACCTTGGCGGCGGTATGCACTCTCTGAGTGCCCTATTGTAGTTGATGTGTTCCAATAAAGCCTAGACCATAGTATAATAATACTGTTACAGCTTGTTATTAACAATTAAAAATAAATCCAAATTCTCATATGTATTTTCCATGTGTAGGCCTGTAATGGTCCTCAAACTACCAGTAAGATCAAAATATAGACCTTAGCAGACTATTGCACTCCCATCAGGACACAAGGATGCTAACATCCAGTGCAATAACTTAAACGCCAAAATCAAACAGACAAAGAGGACAATGTTAAAGAGACAGAAGGATGATGTGGCATTACAGAGTCATAAAGGGATTTTTTTTATTTAACCTTTATTTTACCAAGGATAAACCAGCTGAGGTGAGGAACTATTTTACAATGGTGCCCTGGCCAAAATGGCAGCACTTATAAAAACAACACAGAGGTTAAAAATAAAATAAATAAATAAACACATAAAAATGGATAATAACTAAATAAATAATAATAGTAATAACTTTATTTGTATGGCACTTTTCACAGACAAAAGTCACAAAGTGCTTTACATGAAATAAAACAGAAACAAGGGGTTAAATGACAAAGAAGCACAAATTAAAAAAATAGAATTTACAGTGATAAAATGAAACAAGCTACGAATAGATAACAACAAATAAATAAAGTAAAACAAAACCAATAAATACCCCTCTTCCTCCTACCTAAAGGCCTGTCTAAACAACAGTGTTTTAATTAGCTTCCTAAAAATAACCTCAAAGTCAGTCAAATGGACTGAAGGGGGTAGAGAGTTCCACAGCTTTGGTGCTACAGCTTGAAAAGCTCGATCGCCACATGTTTTAAAATAAGTCTGCGGTACCTCTAATAAAAGCTGACCAGAGGACCTGAGGGGCTGAGAGGAGGAGTATGGCTGAATGAGGTCTGCAATGTAGGAACGTGTGACACCATGCAAGGCGCTAAAAGTTAAAACCAGAATTTTAAACTGAACTCTAAAATTAACAGGGAGCCAATGAAGATTAGATAAAATGGGGGTGATATGAGATCTCGTTAACTTTAGTTAAAAGCCTTGCAGCAGCATTTTGAACCATCTGAAGCTGATTTAAGGACGTTTTGTTAAGAACATTAAAAAGTGAATTACAGTTGTCTAAATGAGAAGAGATAGAAGCATTAATAACCATTTCCAACTCAGCCATAGACACCATGCCTCTCAGTTTGGCAATGTTTCTCAGGTGAAAAAAGCAGAGTGAGTCAGCTGATTTAAATGAGCATCTAGGCATAAAGAGCTGTCAAAAACTACTCCAAGATTACGTACAGAGGATTTACTGGAGGAGCTAAGTGTGTCATGAACCTGGGTTTGGTGGTCCAAACCCAGTTCTGACACTGGGAGTATTTTGACCCGTTTCTCTATTCATTTTCTATCAGGTGCTTCAGGGAGCCCTGTGGGTCCTTGGCTCCATGACAGCTCGGGCACGCCCCCTCCTCCTGTCTCTCTCTCTCTCTCACACACACACACACACACACACACACTTCATTCACTTCTATTCACATGCTCAGACACTCACTCATGCACACATGTTTTCAGTTTGTCCAGCCCACACTCATTCACACCGGTGGTCTCGTCCCTCGTTAGTATTGTGATTACTTTAATGCTGTGAGAGTAGGAAGAGATTGCCAGAACATTGCGCTTCATACACGGCAGCGTGTACCTCCGTGTATGCAAGCATCACTCCCTACAGATTATCTTCAGTCTGTTTCATCCTCATCCACCGGACTACATGGGCAGCCCCGGATCGCTCCAGCACCGTAAGTTCATGTTTGCCTTTCTCCCCATGCTGACAGCAGCCCTGCGGTACTAGACATTCCCTCCCTCCGGGCTGTAGAGCATCAAGGAGGCGTCCCTGTATGTCTGGTGGCCTCAATTGTAATCATTGCATTTGATCATCTCGCTGTTCACTGCGTGACTGTTTGCTGGACTTGTTATTTTGGGGTTTATACTCAATAAAGTGCACAAATCTACTCCTGTGATTGGGTTTTTCATTCTGCCCTTTGTGCGCCATGTAATGGCGTACGAGGGATCATAGCAGAATGCTCCGGCCAGCATGAAAAACCCAGCAGAGTAGACGTGCGTTTTTTCTTTTTCTTTTCACCCTCTTTTTCCCTTTTCTCCCGAGCAACAACATAATGGTCTAGACGGACGAGGAATTAAGAGCACAGGACCTGCTGGAAGAGGCTCTCTTCTCCGCTCAGTGGCCACAGTCACCCGAAGAGGTTCGGAGGGCACGGCTTGTCACAGAAGACATCGAGCAGCGTCATTCCGATCTCTGGGTGGTTCCGAGGGTGGATGACATCCTTTCCTTCCTCCTTCCCTCGCCAGACATGGAGCTGGAGTGGGCCTCCCTGACATCGGAGCCAACCCCTCGTCGGAAGAAGCGCTCATGGCGGATGAAGACACCCTCTTCCCATGGTTCTCCCGCCCCTGCATCATCCCTTGAACCTGGGCACGCTTCGCCCCCTGATGCGATGATGGAGGAGGAGACACTGGGGTTGCTTGCCCTAATCGACCATCAGATCGAGGAGGAACGCTGCGAGAGGGAGGAGGGGAGACTGGCTATACTCACCCAAACAGACCGTCGGATCGAGGAGGAGTGCCGCGAGAAGGAGAAGCGAGAACGCGCTTCACGGGCCGTGACAGCTCCATCCTCTTGGCCGGGGGCCGTTCAGGCCGCAGATGTGATGACGGAGGAGGGGAGACTGAACCTGCTCGCTCTCATCGACCGTCTGATCAAGGAGAAGCGCTCAGTGAGGAGAGGATACACCTCAGAGACTGCTGGAGACATCCAGAGCCAGGAGAACAGGCAAGTTTTTCCTCGCTTTACCCTCACTGTTGATGAACAGTATTGCCTGCCTCCTGGCCAGGAGACTTGGTATTTGCAGTCCCCTGAGTGCTCCGCCCCAGCGGCATATAGTAGCTCTTCTTTTGACCTCACCAAACCCTCTGTGTGTTTGCCTATGAGTTTGCCAGTTCCAGAACCAGGTTGCCCGAGGGGGGAGGAACCAGAGCTCCTGTAGAGTCCAGCTCCAGGTCCAGTGATGAGGCAATCCCCGGTCGCCACGCCGGATGAGCCGGTGGCATGGAAGACGGTGCACGGGGTCACCAAGACTGCTACCACCAACATGCCTGCTGCGGGAGCTGCCACAGCAGAGTTACCCTCTGGACCAGACCTCCAGCCGACTGGGTCCAGGACGTTGTCATTGGCATCATTGGAGTCCTGGACGGCGGTGGAGCCCAAGTTCAGGCAAGTGTGCTCCATAGAGTCTCGTATGTCCATGTTGAAGTCACACTGCCCGACTCATGGTGAGGAGGGCCCGGGGCAGCTCGCAGTAGCTCTCGGGATCACCTCACCGGGCTCTGCTGCTGCCGGCGACCCTGATTCGGTTTCTTTTTCTCTCCCTCCGGGTTCGGAGCTCCCTGCCAGGGTCGCCGGAGAGCAGCCGAGCCCACCTGAGGCTGCCCAGGATCTGGGTTCAGCGCCGGGGTTTGTGGAGAACCCTACCTCCCTCGCTGGGGAGGCCACCGTGGGAGCAATGAGGTCCCCGATGGGGACCACCGCTGGTGCAACGGTGCTCCAGCTGGAGTCCACCGCAGGTGCAGCAGAGATCCAGCCAGAGTCCACCGTAGGTGCAGTACAGCTCCAGCCGGAGTCCACTGCCGGTGCAGCGGAGCTCCAGCCGGAGTCCACCGCCGGTGCAGTAGAGCTCCAGCCAGAGTCCACTGTGGGTGCAGCCATGTCCTGGACCAGGACCATCACGGGTGATACGGTCCCCCTGCTCCAAGCCTCAGTAGGCGGGGGGGCTCCTATCCCTTGGTGTGGCCACCTACCCCTAAGGTCCCCGGTGGGTAGGCAACCTCTTCGCCTGCCCCTCTAGTCCTGGTGGCTCAACCACGCTGGCCGGCCACCCAATAGACTTGGCTCTTGGGTTGGGTGGCCCATCGGTCCTGGCAGGCCAACTGACGCTGTTCAGTGGGCCGCCTGCTGGGCTTGGGACTCGGGCAGGTCACCCGATCAGTCATGCCTGGGGCCTGGGACTCTGGTCGGCCCCCTGAACTTTGGACTGCTGGGGAGGGAGGTTAGTGCCTTTAGTTGGGGTTGTTAGGAGGGTCAGTGTACTATATTTGCATACTATTTTTTGTATTATTCACCGGTTGCTTCCCTCCTAACCTGTTTTCCCCCACCCTGGGTATTGTTTGTCTCGGTGGGGGGGGGGTCTCCTAGTGGTTTTTTGTTTGTGTTTTCAGCTGGTGGTATGGGGGTGTCTAGAATCCATCCCTTGAGGGGGGGTGCTCTGTCATGAACCTGGGTTTGGTGGTCCAAACCCAGTTCTGACACCGGAACTATTTTGGCCTGTTTGTCTATTCATTTTCTATCAGGTGCTTCAGGGAGCCCTGTGGGTCCTCGGCTCCCTGACAGCTCGGGCATGCCCCCTCCTCCTGTCAGTATTGCCAGCTGATCCTCATTATTGGTGTTCACACACATACACACACACATCTCATTCACTTCTATTCACATGCTCAGACACTCACTCATGCACACGTTTTCAATTTGTCCAGCCCATGCTCATTCACACTGGCGGTCTCTTCCCCTCGTTAGTATTGTGATTACTTTAATGCTGTAAGAGTAGGAAGAGATCGCCAGAGCATTGCGCTTCATACACGGCAGCGTGTACCTCCGTGTATGCAAGTATCACTCCCTACGGATTATCTTCAGCCTGTTTCATCCTCATCCACCGGACTACACGGACAGCTCCGGATCACTCCAGCACCGTAGGTTCATGTTTGCCTTTCTCCCCGTGCCGACAGCAGCCCTGCGGCACTAGGCATTCCCTCACCCCGTGCTGTAGAGCATCACGGAGGCGTCCCTGTATGTCTGGTGGCCTCAATTGTAATCATTGCATTTGATGATCTCACTGTTCACTGCGTGACTGTTTTGCTGGACTTGTTATTTTGGGGTTTATACTCAATAAAGTGCACAAATCTACTCCTGCGATTGGGTTTTTCATTTTGCCCTCTGTGCGCTGCATAATGGCGCACGAGGGATCATAACAAAGTGGCCAAGGGATTCTTTAATAGTAGGGATCACACTGTCAGGAGCAACTACTAGAGTCTCTGTTTTAACATCATTTAACTGTAAATAGTTTGCAGATGGCCAGTTCTTGACAACAGTTACACAATTTGTTAAAACTGAAAGTTTATTAAGTTCTTGTGGTCTAAAAGAAAAATACAGCTGAATATCATCAGCATAAAAATGATAAGAAACATCATTAAAAGTATCAGTTATCTGACCAAGTGGAAGCAAGCATAAGGAAAATAAAACAAGACCCAAGACTGAGCCCTGAGGAACCCCACATGACAAGGCTGCAGTATCAGACATAAACTGGTTCACAGAGACAGAAAAAGACCTGTCAGTTAAGTATGAAGAAAACCAGTTCAGAGCTGTTCCACTAACACCCACCAAGTGATGTAGTCTGTCAATAAGAATTTTATGGTCAGCTGTATCAAAAGCAGAGCTAAGATCCAATAAAACCAAAACAGAATAAAAACCAGCATCAGCAGCCATTAAAATGTCATTATTAACTTTAAGGAGAGAAGTTTCAGTGGAATGCATTTTACGAAAACCAGACTGAAATTTATCTAAAAGATTACACTTGTCAACACCAAATTTATTGTCTAAGTCTTTTTTAGCTGAATTAGGGCAATTTTGATGTGCTGAATCCAAAAGTCACATTGCTTTTGCTCAATCAGGTCAACTTTTTGAACTATGGCCACATGTTGTTTTTTACATTTTTGTTTACATGTACGGGTATTTTCGCTTTATATGATACAAAATTCTTTTTTATTTCTTGAAATTTCTCAAACTCTGAGGAGTTTGCAAGTGCCAGTTTATGACATGATGTCATAAATTGTCATGATGGCTGATTACTGTTGGACTCTGAAGAGAGACATCCCTGCCGCTGAGCATTCTAGAGGTTTGAATAAATGGAAGTTGAAGCTCGGAATTTTGAACAATGATGACGTAACATTCAATTTACATGTACTTACCTTTATCAATGTCTACTATTGAATTTGCAGTAATCGAAGTTTGTAGCATTTAATCAATAAATTGTGTTAGTAAACGATTTTTTTCTCTTAAAAATCTATTTCGGATGAGAAATATTAACGAAAATCAACCAATAATATCACAAAAATGTAGCTGATTTAGTCAGAAGATCAGATTTGTTAAAAACCAATTTAGCATAAAAACCTGACTTGATCGAGAGAAACAGATGTCATTTTTGGATTCAGCGGTGCAAAATTGTCTTAAATCAGTTGAAAAAACACAGACAACTTACAAAAAAAAATTTTTTGTAACCCTGTGTTATGTGTCTCCAAAAATGACAAAAGCTGAAAAGCAACTATCTTCTCCAAAATCTTTGCTAAAAAGGCAACTTGGAAATAGGCCTATAATTTTCTGGCAGAAATGGCTCAAGACTGTTTTTTTTTTTTTTTTTTTTTTAAAGGGATTCGACAATGGCATGTTTAAAATGTTTAGGAACATAACCATTTAAAAGTGACAAATTTATCAGTCTAACAATACTAGGCCCAATGGAGTTAAAAACTTTTAAAAACAATGTAGCAGGTAAAATATCTAAAGAACTGGATGAAGGTTTAGATTTATTTATGTAAGAGGTCAGTTATGTCATCTAATGAGACTAGAAGAAATGAATCAAAAACTGTATCATGGTGTGAGCCAGGAAGAGGAGGATTAGATGGAGATAAAATGCTAGAACAAACAGAGTTTACTTTATCAATAAAATAAATAAGAAAGTTGTTGCAGTCATTTTTTTAATATACTGGTATGGCAGGAGAGGCAGGGGACGCGATGGATTTTATTGAATAAGCAAGATTTTAGGATTTCTCTTGCTTGAGGAGATAAGGGCAGCAAAATAGTTGTTACGGGCATCCTTAGTCATATTATTTAAGGTAAATATAAGTTCCTTTAGGTGTAACCTATGAATCTCCAATTTCATTACTTTCCACAGTCATTCAGTCTTCCTGCATAAACAGCAAAAACTACGTACTGAGTCATTTATACAGGGGGCCGAATTTCTGGAAGAGACTTGTTTAGATTTAATTGGAGCCACTCTGTTAAGTATTGAGACACAATTGTCATTAAAGGACCAAACAAAACTTTCAACATCAGTAAAATCAGACTTGGGACAAAAATTAAAATAAAAGAGAAAACCTGTCAGCAGCCTGGGTGATAAAACATCTATAAAAGGACTGTGAGTGGAGCACAGAATCACTGTTGAAAGAGAGATTAAAGAAAACATAGTTACGATCGCTCACAAGTGACTTCTGTTCTAAGATCATCAGTCACAAGATTGAGGGAGAAAACTAAGTCCAACACCTGCCCTGTGTTGTGAGTTGGTTGCCTGACATGTAGCACAAAGTTATAACACTCCATGATGTGTAAAAATTCTGAAGCAGTTTTGCAGGATACATCATCAACATGAACATTAAAATCACCAATTATTAAAACTCTTTCCAGTTTTATACGAGATGATAAAAATTCTGTAAACTCAAATAAAAACTGCTCAGCAGAACCAGGAGGGTGATAAATTAAAATACAATAAAACTGATTAGATCGACCAACCCGGGACATCTGACATTCAAAAGAGGAGTAAGGCTGTGTCCATACAGACTGACATAGAAAAAGATTTCTGTGCACGATGGCCAGACCCCCACCGTGGCCTGACAGCCTCGGGGCATTGACGTATGAACAGTCAGGTGGGCACAGTTCGTTCAGGTGGAAAAAATCAGACGCCTGTTGCCAGGTTTCAGTTAAAAACATAAAATCAAGTCTCTCTCTAATAAAAAGATCCCCACGCTCAGTCTCATGGCTTTTCTCTATATTTGTTTATTTGTTGTATTTTGGGCTTTTGGTTTCTGTATATCTCATACTGTTTCTTATTTATGTCATAGTTTTGTTACTCTTGTATGTGGTAGTTTGTATTTATTTCTTAGTCTGTATTTGTTGACATTGAATTCTTTATCTTACTGTTGTGTTCTCCCTCTGGGTTGACAGCTGTCAGTGGCACTTATGGGTTTTTGCTCCATGGTGGGCAGTGTCTCTGTCAGCTGTCAGCCCCGTTCTCTCCCCTCTCATTGCTCCCAGCTGATCCAAGTTATAATCATTGTTCCCTCCTGCCCGCTCTGGTTCCCACACCTGTTTTCATTTATGTTATGCCTTATTTAAGTACCGCTGCTCCGTGTTTTCCTCGCTGCGGTCTTGCGTATTCTCTGGAGCTCTCATCATGTCCCAAGCACGCTGACCTCCAACAAACAAAGGGAGATCGTGGCTGCACGGTGGCACAGTGGTTTAGCACTGTGGCAGCACAGTTTACCCTCGGCCGGGAGATTGTGGGGATCATGAGACCGTGGGCTCGATCCCAGCCCCTGACCAACAGTGATCTGTGTGGAGTTTGCATGTTCTCCCCGTGTTGCGTGGGTTTACTCCGGGATTTCTCCGGTTTCCTCCCGCATACCAAAAACATGTAGGTTTAGGGCACTCACGCACGCAGCGACCGGCAGCCGGTGGCTTGTCACCAGACTGCAAACCAAATCTACCTACGGGTACAAATAAGTAACAAAAAAAAAAAAAAAAAAAAAAAGATCAGCAGTGGGGGCCCTGAGTATAGAGGAGCAGTGGGTCACCGAGTTTATCCAGAGCTTTGTGGCTGAAGCTCTCGCCTCCCACAGCCCAAAGAAGATCTGGGAGAGTGTGAACTCAGCGACCGTTATTGTCAAGGCATACCCAGGATTGTGGAGGTATTCCCAATTTGCGGAATTGTTGGCCACGCTCTCTGTTTTCCAGCAATCCTTCCCTGGGCTGATGTAGGGGCTGCCTCCAGCGAGCCCAAAGCTGACGCGGAAGCATGCTCCGCGGCACATGCCCTGCTCCACTACCAGTTTGCCCATTTCTGCTCCCGCTCCACTGGCTCCAAGATGCTGCCACCCAGCTCCGGACTGCTAGAGGAACACCCCCCTGCCTCTCAGGCAGCAGTTTCCCCTTCGCCGAGGCAGAAGACTCTCTCAGCAGTGCCCTCTTTCTGTTTTTCCTCTCCGGCTGTTCTGCCAGCTTCCTCTTTCTCCACAGCTGCTGTTCCCCGCTTCTCCTCGCCGTTCTCTCCCGCTGCTGAGGGGTCGGCTGTTTCCTCTCTGGCTCCTCCCGTTGCTGGGGCTGCAGGGGTGGCTCCTCAAGGTTCCCCTGGGAGGCCCTCTTCAATGGAAGTCACGGAGAGGGTCGATCCAACACCAGCTGCAGCAGGAAACATTGTGCCCCGGGAACACAGGCAAGTGTCTTTTCGTTTTCCCACATTTTATGATGATGTGCCTTGCCTGATTCCTGGTAGTGAGGCTCAGTGTTTGCAGTCCCCTGGGTCCTCACTGCCTGCTGCAGCCATTAATTTCTCACCTGCCCTCTCCGTGTCTCCTCCTATTCTCCCCAAGTGTCCGTTGACTACTGGGTTGAGCCGCCGGGTGATGTATGTATGATGATACATAGGTGATGTCGTATGTTATCAGTGATCTGTTAATGTACTTGGCAATAAATCTTTTTCTGATTCTGATTCTGATTCTGAGCTTGAGATCAGTCAAGTGTTCTTCTTTGTCTTTATTGTTTCTGTGTTGGAGAGATCTTGCCTGGCTCTTGGTGGGGAGAGCCAGGTGCAGCCATCAGCTGCACCTGAGCTCACCTCACCGGAATTCACTGCCGCCGGTGATCCTGACCCTGTTTCCCTTCCTCTCCTGTCTGAGCCTATCCCCAGAGTCACTGGGGATCATCCAACAATACCAGAGGTCTCCATGGGTGGGCCACCTGAGGTCTTCGCGGGTGTTCCATCCCAGCCCGGGACCTCCGTGGGTGCTGCTTCCCCTCTGGTTGAGGTCATCACGGGTGCTCCGCCCCAGCCCAGGACCTCTGAGGGTGCTGCTTCCCCATCAGCTGAGTTTGTCATGGGTGCTCCGTCCCAGCCTGGGACCTCTGTGGGTGCTGCTCCCCCCTCTGGACGAGGTCGTCACAGGTGCTCCATCCCAGCCCGGTGCCACCGTGGATGCAGCTCTTCCCCAGTCCAGGTCCACAGAGGGTCCAGCTTTGGCCCAGTCGGGGTTGACTGAGGGTGCAGCTCCGACCCAGTCCGGGTCCACCGTGGGTGCAACCTCGCTTTAGCCTGTAGCCACAGCGGGTGCTGCTATGTCCCAGTCCGGGACCACCGAGGGTGCTACAGAGCAGTCTGAAAGCATAGTGGTCCCCTCTCCTCTGCCAGACGCCGTCATGGTTCCTCCTCCTCTGCCCGAGACCATCGTGGTTCCTCCTCCTCTGCCCGAGGCCGTCATGGTTCCTCCTCCTCTGCCTGAGGCCCTCGTGGTTCCCTCTCCTCACTCTGGCGTCGGCATGGGTTCCCCGACTTCTCCATTTGGCTCATCACTGGTTCTTCCCGTTGGTCAGCCACCTCCTGAACCACCCTTTGTGTTCAGGTGGTTAAAGAACTCTGGCAGACCACCTGGCAGACTGTGCTGCGAGATTGGGAGGCCTCACTGCGGTCTTGAGTATCCTACCAGATGTAAGTTTGACTTCCCCTATTTTCCCTTTTTCTGTTATTGTGTCAATCTGTCTGTGGCTTTTGAGTTATTTTGTGCACGTTGTGCTTTTTGTTTGTAATAAACCTTCACAAACTCACAGTCCAGCACGTGGGCCTCCTCTCTGCCTCGGAGGGGCACTTTTGGCACCTTATTAGTAATGGAACGAGCATTAATTAAAAGCATCCTGATTGGTGAACTATTGTGCCTCTCATTCACTGCAGCAACAGGTGGCTGACGCAGGTTTGACACACACGCTCCAGGGCACACAGTTATAAAATATCAAGTATCTATTTGTCAGGTCACTATGAATGTCAAGTGCAAGACTTTCAAGTATCTAGGGAGTACTATTTCAGAGAATGCTAGGCTGGAGGATGAACTATCTCTCAGAATGAGAAGAGCAAGCGCTGTGTTTGGAAACTTGAGGGAGAGACTGTGGAACAATTGACATGTATCTCTCCGTGTGAAATGCAAAGTGTACAGAGCGATAGTACTGGCTACTGTACTGTATGGTGCTGAAACTTGGACTGTCTACAGAGTGCAGGTGAAGAAACTCCACGTGCACATGATGAAACACCTTCGAGCCATAATGAACATCTCATGGAAAGACAAGATAACCAACATAGAAGTTTTGAAACAAGCTGGTCTACCATCAATGGAGGACATTCTATTACAGATGAACCTGAGATGGCTCGGACATGTTGAGAGGATGGAGCACCAGCATCTCCCTTGGCAGTTACTGTACTCACAGTTATGCAAGGGCAAATGCAGTCAGGGTAGACCAAGGCTCAGATTTAAAGGCACTGTAAAAAGAAACTTGAAGAAGTTGGATATAGACAGGAGTTCCTGGCAGTGGAAGGCTAAGGACAGAACTGTGTGGAGGAATCTGATCAGACCTAAATGAAACAGTCATTGCCGCCTACGACAGACTGCTATGATGACGACGATGATGATGATGAATGGCACAAACCAACAGTGAGGACTCATTTATTAGTACAGTCAACAGACATCTTTACTAAACTGTATAAATCAAGGTTATTTTGTAGCTTATTCCAGGGGACTGGGGCCAAATACAAAAAGCTTTCTTTTAGGAAATGCTCTCACTGCATCTAATTTACAGAGACACTACTAATTATCTTACCCAAGCTTGTGGTCAGCACAGTTTACCAGAAGTTTCTTTAACTATTTTTATTTGAAAAACAAATATTGACAACTCTTTTAATGAAAGCACCAAGGTGCTGTGCCTCGGTGCCTGTGGCATGGTAGCATAGGTGGCTGTAAAAAAGTGGCACTCTGACCTCTACTTGTCCAGGATAGTTATTACAATACCTTTTTTCGCTGCGGCACTGACAGAAATGGTGAGATGAATTTGTGTTTACTTCAAAAACAAAGTGTTATTTGAAAATTCTGGTAAATTAAAAGTTGAGAAAATATGGTGATACAATGATACAAGCCTTTAGTTCCACTTAATTTTGACTGGGAGAGCTGAAACAGAGAGGCGGACAGAAAGACAGACAGACGGATGGACAGATACACACAGCCACAAACAGACACACTAACCGGCTACTGTATGCCTCTGTTTCACCGAGGCATAATTAACTACTTTACTCTAAACTGAACTGTCAAGCACCATAATGGGGAGCAACTGCACGGGTCGACTGGCTCCAGTGAGAGTGTCATAAGTCACGTTCAAATACATGTTTTTTGTCCATCATTCTTATACTGCTCTACTGGTGAATAAAAAGCCATTGACAAAATTATTTTCTCCTTTAGGAGCTTGACCAACAAAAAGCAAATCAATTTTCTTTGCGTTCTTCATTCCACATGAAATCAATAACATAAATAAAAGGCAAATGTGAAAAAAGTTCCATCAGTTTTATGATAAAATAAATCTAATCGCTCTCCTGAGCAGCCTGTAATACGATACTGTCTTTGGTTCTGCCAGTGGCTGAGAAAAGTATGTTTGAGGTAAACCCAGCATTTCCCTGCTGTGGCCTGGCTGTGTGTATGTAAGCGTGTGGTGAGGGTGTCCCCTCAGGGTGTTGTGTTTGCTGTTCATTTCTGGGCCACTCTGTGGTGACTGGGGATTGTGTATGTGGTCAGTTGCTAAGCTGAGGGATCTCTGCGGCCTCTAATGGCTTGTGGATACCACATTGCCTCCGAGATTACCGTGTTGATGGGTTGATGCACTCCCATTTTTTTGAGTGTGTGCTTTCCCTAGTGGACAGGTCGTTAGAATCTCAGCTGAACTGAAGAATCACATAAATATTAACTGTAGCCAGCATCCATAACTAACATTTCACCAGTGGCAGTCAGGAAGGCCAAAAGTCCAGAACTACAGTTGTGCTGAAAATCTGCTGCTGAATATTCTTGTCTTTTCTCCTTCAAACTGTCATGTGATAAAAGTTTAATAGATTATTTCCTCCCCCCTTTTACCTACACTTTTATTGCCGTGTAAAACAAAATACCCCATCATGTTTTGTTTTTTCTTCAACTAGTTTATCATGGGCCAACAGGCCCTGGTGTAGTAATTACAGGCCAAAGGTGGGTTCAGGGAATAATTACCTCCGTTAAGGGGGTTAGGTTTTCACCAGCGTTGGTTTATTTGTCTGTCTTTTAGCAACATTACTCAAAAACTTATGAACGGATGTTGATGAGATTTTCAGGAAAGGTGTAAAATGGCACAGAGAACAGATGATTAGATTTTGGTGATGATCTGAGAGTGCATACCTCCACCAAGGGCTTTGTTTGTATTCGTGCAGCAGGATTACACAAAAACTACTGGATGGATTTGGATGAAATTTTCACCAGAGGTGCTTCATGGGCTAGAGAGAAAGCCATTACATCAGAGATGTCCAATCATGTGTCATGGAGGACCAAGACCCCGCAGGCTTTACCTCTATCCAGTGTCTTCAGCAGCAGACTTCACTGAATTTCTTCCCACTGATTTCTGATAAGTGAAAACACCTGTTGAAGAGACTGGGTAGGAAAGAAAATCTGCAGGGTCTTGGCCCTCCATGGCACATGATTGGACGCCCCTGCATTACATTTTGGTGATGATCTGAGAATGCATACCTCTGCCAAGGCTCTCATCTTCTCACAGTGTATTAAGATAAGATAAGATAAGATAAGCCTTTATTAGTCCCACAGTGGGGAAATTCCAGGAAGCCAGGAATTCCAGGATTGTTAGCAACAATCCTCCAAAACTACTAGACAGACTTTGATACAATTTTTACCAGAAGTAGCTCTGGGCCTACACACAAGCCCATTACATTTTGGAGGTGATCCATGGAGGGACAGAAGGAGCCTTTTTTTTTTTTTTTTGTTACTTATTTGTACCCGTAGGTAGACTTGGTTTGCAGTCTGGTGACAAGCCACCGGCCGCTGGTCGCTGCGTGCGCGAGCGCCCTAAACCTACATGTTTTTGGTGTGCGGGAGGAAACCGGAGAAATCCCGGAGTAAACCCGCGCAACACGGGGAGAACATGCAAACTCCACACAGCTCACTGTTGGTCGGGGGCTGGGATCGAACCCACGATCTCATGATCCCCGCGGTCCCCCGGCCGAGGGTAAAACTGTGCTGCCACAGTGCTAAACCACTGCGCCACCGTGCAGCCTTGGCGGAGGTATGCACTCTCTGAGTGCTTTTCTAGTTACATATCATTAAATGGTCAGGTCTCTGAGACTAAAACAGGTTATTTGAGAAGACTAGAACTTTTTCCCCATACAAATTTGACATTTAAATCCCCAAAGGGTGAAACCGGCCTTCCCTGATAGGGTTTGGAGTGGCATTGTGAAGCTGTTATGAAAGTCACAGTGGACTATTCATTGCTGCTGCAGAAGCTGCTTTATTCCCTTTGAGAGCTTTTCAAATGTGTGAAACTCTTGGTGCCATTTGTCTAACTTTCTTATTCAGTGTGCTTTCTTATTGTCCAGGTTACAACATAGTTGTGAGGATCCCAGCTGGAGCGACAAACATTGACGTCAAACAGGTCAGCTACTCTGGAAAGCCAGAGGATGACAACTACCTCGGTGAGTGTGCTGTGTGTCAGCACAGGGATGTGTTTTCTCAGCAGCACGTTACCAGTGTGAACTATGCACTGTACTTATACTGTATACACTGATTTAATTTAATAGGGTAGCACCATTGGACCATAAACCACCCTGTCTTTGGGATCCAGAGCAGTTGGAGTGTGCTCTTATGAATGACAGGCACCAAACTGTTGTAAAACTAGTGTCATAAACAAAAGGAAGCTGTCATTTTTGTGCAGCACGTATGGAAGAAATGTGAGCAGAGCTGGTCCATGTGGGCTGCTTGACAGTTGGTTGGGAAAGCAAATGAAGTGTCAGATGCTGAGAAAGATAAACCAGACAGGAATAAGTACTAATTAAATGCATGTGGAGCCCAAAGTACATGAAAGTACAAACAGAGGTGTAAGGGTTAGATGGAGCCATCGGACTTGGCGTATGCATGGGAGCAAAAAGAAACAGAAAAACACATCTGTGTTGCTGTGTAGGCATGCATCCACTGTAGGCTGCCAAACTGTCCTGACCGCTCTGGATTCCCAGGTCTGGATTAAACAGGCTCAACATTTGAATCGCCATGCAAGCTGATGCACTGTGTAGATCTTCAAAACACTTTATGGCATGAATTTAAAACTGTAGTTGTAAAGTTTTGACTGAATTTAAACATCACTTTTCAAAAGCCTATAGGTTTAGAAAAAATAGCCACTTCCAATGGCATTATGTTAAAACTCATCCATCCATCCTGTCCCGCTTATCCAGGGGCCTGGGTTGCGGGGGCAGCAGTCCAGACAGAGTAGCCTAGACTGCTACCCTTTTCACATAGCGCCATGATCCCTCCTGCAGGTGGTGAGCCCACTAGACGGCTGACCCATGCGGCTCCTTTGGGTGCACCCCCACCCCCACACCATGATAAGGCAGTGGTCCACAGAGGGGATGTTAAAGCCCTCCCATATCAAATGTAGAACACACCAGATCTAATCTGTAATTTCCCAGTTTGGGATAATAAAGTACATCTGTCTCTCTATGATGGGGTATCCTTGAGATTAACAAGAGCTCACCTTTGCTTTGTGTGGTTGGTGGATAGGAAAAAAAAAAAATCCCATTTTAATGAAAGCGAGAGCTCTGGCATGACAAAACCAATATGAAAAAGTTATTGATACTGAATTTTGTCCTATGTCTAAATGCAAAGAGAGTGAAGGAAAAATAAAGGAGTGGAGCCCAGACACCAAGGCCGTTGTGGAAAGTCTTGATCTTAGCAATATAAGGACTTAGGAGTCATGTGCTGTAATTCAGCCTAGCTATAAAAAATGTTTAAGTTTCTTCCTTGTGAACTCAAACTAGGAGTTTCTCTGGAGGATCCCTTGTTGTAAAAGGCTATGCCTCCCAATATTTAAGTATGATAAGGGTGCAGTCTCACTAGGGCCTGTCAGTCTCAACCGTGATGATCTGGGATTGTCCCCACCCCCCAGTGTTCCTCTGTGTCGTGCACTAATTGACACTGGTACAGGGGAGAGAACGTGTGTGAGAGGAGGGCTCATACCATTTGCGTGGCAGGGGGGGTGTTTTCATTTTTATTTTTAAAAAGTTTAAACGGCAGACTACTGACTATGCTTTGGATGTTATTTCAGCTTGTCAAAGACGAAATAAAATTTTATAATCACAACTTTTCTCACTCCAATTTTTAGGGGTGCTGAGTTTAAATTTAGGGGTGCTACAACACCCTTAAAAAAAAGCCTAACGCTGCCCATGGGGTGGAGAGCATTGAGAGCGTGTAGAAAATTTTGGCATTCATTGAAAGATTGCTGAGAGATCATTGGGAGATTGATGAGTGGTCAAGGACAGTTCAAGGAGCACTCAGTGATCTAATCGATCTCCCAAAGATTTCTCAGCGATCGTTTAATAAATGCCAGATTTTTCCTCCCTGAAGGTAGACGCGGCTGAGTGTTCGATGAAAGACCAATAGAGTTCATTGAAAGATTGTTGAGAAATATTGGGATATCGATGAGATCATTGAGCAGTCATTGAGAGATCGTTGAGAGATTGATTTGGAATGAGTCAAATCTTTGAGGACCGTGGAGATCACTGAAGATTATTGAGAGATCATTGAGAGATCTTGGCGGTCGCTGAGGGATAATTGGAATATTGTTTGTAGATCTGGCCATTTTTTCATCACTCATTGATCTCTCAATGATCTCCACCCCTGTGTAAAGGGGGTATAAATCTTCATCCTGTGAAAAAAATTAAGTGCAGGGCTTTCTGCCCCCCCCCCCCAAAAAAACAGCTTTTTTGGGAAAAGGGGTAGTTGCGTAAGGTAATTTGACCTCCAACCATATGCAAAGTTAAAAGTAAACAAAATTCCATCTTGAGACGTTATCACATGCATTGTTTCAGCATTCACCCACAGATTGTAATAAACACAATCCCTCTTGGAACGATTGTGCCAAAGGCAGGAAAGAGGTGGTTTGGTTGGCGTTCAAGTCGGGTTCATGTTTATGTTTTTGTTTGCATTTGCAATCAGTGCAGATCTCTTGCTCACATTGTAGTGTCAGCCATTTAGGCCAGTCATGCACCCTGACTCCAAATAATTGCAATATGCTGCCACAAGGGTTTCGACATTCCTGCAGCAATGACTTTTTAGAACAATAGGTTGGCCACTTAACATACAGCTTGAAAATGGTACGCACACACCCCCTCATACTTGGGGGTTTCAAGGGCAAACAACATTTCAGAAACAGTTATTTCTTCCATAAATCTGAATTCTTTCTGTGGTTTCCTTCCTCTTTCAGCTTTATCTGATAGCCAGTCCAACTTCCTCCTAAATGGGAACTTTGTGGTGGCCATGTTCAAAAGGGAAATCACCTTTAAGGGAGCTGTTATCGAGTACAGCGGATCAGACACAAAAATTGAGCGCATTAACTGTACTGACCGCATCGAGGAGGAGCTCATTGTGCAGGTATTCAGGGAGTACTTTTCCTTTTTAATCGTTAGCTTTACCTTCTCACTACTGTTTCCGTATCACTCTTTGAGAAAAGAAAAATATTCTCACTGACTAGTACTGATGCCGTAAGTCCCATTTCTAATGAGGGCAGAACTTTGTGTGGACAAACTACTGATCAGGTCCGTCCTTTGACCGTACCTCTCCTACCATCGTTCCCACAGGTGTTGTGTGTGGGAAATCTCTACAACCCAGATGTGCGTTATTCCTTTAACATACCCATTGAGCCAAACAGGGAGCAGTTTGTGTGGGATCCTTCAGGCTCCTGGCTTGAGTGCAGCCGGATCTGTCAGGGTAAGAGCCTCTCGTGTCCGAGCTTTCACACTTAAAGAGTAAACACTGATGCTTTGATTAATTGTGCAAAAATCCACCCGCAGAAGTGCTGCTAGAGCCATTATATCCATCTGTTACATCTAAAATCACACTCCCCCCTCCTCTCCTTACATTAATTCCACTCCTGACAACCCCAATCTGACCCTTGTCAATCACACTGCTCCACACTCTCGCCTCTGCTGTGTCCTTAACCCATCTCAGCCACTCAAATTTCCGTTTTCGAAGCAAGCAAGTGGGGTTCCCAGTGGATCACAGGGCGAGCAGTTTGTGGGGTCTGAGACCAACATGGACCCCCTAAGGCTGCATGATGGATTAAATGTTAGGAAACTGGACTTGTTAGGGGGTGGAGAAATGTGATATCTTCTCAGCGAAGTGTCTGCCAGATGTTGACCGAGCTGAACCTCACTCTTCTCTGTGCGTAGGGGAGCAAAAGAGAAAGGTGGTGTGTGTGCGAAAGAGTGATCACCTGGAGGTGTCAGATCAGCGCTGTGAGCATTTACCTCGTCCCGTTGCCATCACTGAGCCCTGCAACACTGACTGTGAAGTCAGGTGTGTGTTAACGACACACAAGCACCTGCATAAAGAAAAACAAACAAAAAAAAACCTTCTGCAGCATGCACCAAGCATGACCCATTGTTTTCTTCCCCTCACAGGTGGCATGTTGCTGGAAAGAGTGAATGTTCAGCTAAATGTGGCCCAGGCTATCGCAGCCTGGATGTTCAGTGTATGAGGTATAGCCTGGTGAAGAGACAGAGCGAGAGGACAGAGGCTAGCAACTGCAGA
Organism: Pholidichthys leucotaenia; assembly: GCA_020510985.1. Lineage (NCBI taxonomy): Eukaryota > Metazoa > Chordata > Actinopteri > Cichliformes > Pholidichthyidae > Pholidichthys > Pholidichthys leucotaenia. The sequence continues at coordinate 67,052,070 of CM035840.1, forward strand.
GACGTTGGCAAGCCTCAGACCAGAGAGCCCTGTCATGGGGACTGTCTGCTCAAGAGCTGGCAGTACAGTGCCTGGTCACAGGTAGAGCCAGTAGAAGATGCTCAGTATTAGAAACCAAGTTTTATCAGGCTAAAGTTTGGAAATGTTGAAATGATTTGAATTATAAGGATGTCATAGTTTTTGAAGTACACCAAATACATTAAAACGTGTATTTTTTTGTGTCTGCAGTGCTCTAATACATGTGGACGTGGGATCCGTAGCAGAGAGTCATACTGTATGAATAATCTAGGCCGGCGGCTTGTCGACAGGGAGTGCAGCGAACATCAAAGGGTGGTTACCGAAGCCTGCAATGACCAGCCGTGTCCAAACTGGACCATCAGTGATTGGAGTGAGGTGGGCCTTGACACACCCAGAGACACACACCATGCAAGATGATTGTAATGTTCAAGTCATAGACTATACTGAGAAGATGGGTGTACTGTAAACACTGATGTCCATCATTGGTTTGTAAACCTTGTCTTAGTCTTGGTCTTAGACATTTGGGTTTTGATTATCTGCTTTATTTGAAAGATTCTTACTTAAAAATGCTCCCAAAGGCACAAACACAACCAAGTGGCCCAGTGGCTTGAATTTGTAGACATGAGGCCTAGTCGGTAGCAACCAGCTACAGTTGTCAGAATGGCCCCACCTCCAATAAAGCAAAGACTCAAGCTTTAATTATTGGATTATAAAGAGGTACAGTTGTTATGAAGGGAGCCTTTAGCTGGAGGGACCAAGCTGATTAACATGCGAGTCTGTGGGGATTTGCTCATTTTTTGGAGACAGCCTCGAGTGGCTGATCAAGGAACTACACTGTCTGTGACGCTACTGGTAAAAGTGGTATTCGGCACAGTCAGATTAAGTGAAAACTAGCAGAAGTTAGAGATACGCTATATTGTAATGTAAAACAAAGGCTTATATTAACTTAGCTAGTGTTGTCATCAAGACCACATCAAAACTAGACCGAGACCAGAGCGTGCCAAGACAAAGACTGTAAGGGGTTGAGACTGAGTTGAGACCAAGACCAAAGGAAACAGATCAAGTTGAGACCAGGACCACGATGTATGTACGTCTTGTTCTTGACTTGGCCTCAAGTTGCTCTTGACCCCTGAATATTTTGATACTTTGTGGTCTACTCTTGATGACTGCAGCACTAATGTTAGCTATGCAATATTATGTCATCTAATCAGTCATTTACTAAATTAAAGTTTTACTGGTACACTACTGATAGAGTACTACTTGTGGTATTCATGTTTTTTCTATGATAATTAGCTCTGGCAGAAGGCGAAATAAGCTAATGCCATGGCACTGCTTCTGTCATCTGTCTGTCCACAATTCACAAGAACTGCTACTCTTCCTAGGCAATTGCCCAGATGCTCACCAAAGTCACACACAGTGACCAGGTGGGTCAACATCCAGGTTGTGCACAAGGTGACACATTTCAACTAAGATGGACCCAATATTCAGACACAGAGGCAGACAATAGAGTGAACAGGTAAATGATTTTATATTGATTATTGAATAAGCAAAAGCCTCTGGTGCTGGCAACCCTGAGGAGACAGGAGAATGGTGAGTATAATGAGATGAAACCAGGATGAACTGGAATGATTTTCTTACTTTTGCACGTGCTGTGGAAACAGTGAGTATACTGTAGCTCCACCCTCCTCCTTGTGGTGAAGATCTTCAGGTAGATATCTAGGGGGAACTGCAGGTGCTTGCTCCGGATCTAGGGACTTAAAGGTGAGTATAACATTTGATTTTGCTTGAGACTTACAGGTAATGGTACTGAGGATCCAGGTAGAATGGGCGGTCCACCAGGGTAAGTCCAGAATCCATCACAGGAGTCCTATGTCCACCGCATGGAGTACAGAGGTGGAAAAGTCCTGGGAGAGATGAAGGCATTTGTGAGCAGAGAACAGAATAATTGTAGCATCATGAGAGCACACTCCGGTGGCGTTTCACTGCTGACAGCATGGAGTGAAGTCCAATAGTCCCACAATGAGAATGAATGCTGAGGTCCTATTTAAAGGCAGAGGCTGATGAGGCACAGGTGGAGTAATTACAGCTGGGCAAGATGAGGTAATCAACTATAGAGAATGAGTGTGAGCGTGTGCTCAGACCTGGAATACTACACGAGGTTGAGGTCAAATGTCACAAGCTTTGAGTATGTGCCATTTCAACTTTGGTTAAGCCTTGGCTATGAACATATATATGTGTCTGTGAAGAAAGAAGAAAAGGGTCTTGGTGTGTTCATCATGCCAGGTTAAAATTAAATTAAATCAAATTAAATCACCCTTTATTGTCATTCAACTGTACAACCAATCATGTACAGTAGAACAAGATTGTGCTTTACCTATCTACTGTGTTAATCACACATACCCCAAGTGTAGAATCAGAGGGCCGCTGCCATGCAAGGCGCCGCCACAAATTTCCCTCCTCCATTCCATTTTTGCTGAGCACCAAGCTGGATGGCAGGAAGTTCCACTTTTATATGGTCTTTGGCATGACCCGGCCGGGATTTGAACCCCTGCCTCCCGGGTGTGGGGCGGATGCTCTACCAACTGAGCCACCACTCCGGTAAGGTACGCAATCACTGATGGTTTGGTTTGAGAAGTCAATATTGCACAGTATTGATTTCAGCAACACAAATGTGAGTGAGCAGTTAAGATTGAAATGTGTCTGTCCCATCTGCTGTTTTGTCTGATTTTAAGAGTGCTGTCCCCCCACTTTGACAGTTGTCTCCTCTTAACCTTTATTCCCTTCCTATTTATCTCCCCCTGCCAGTGCTTGGTGACCTGTGGGAAAGGAATGAGGCACAGGAAAGTGTCGTGCAGTATGGGAGACGGAGAGGAAAAGCTGAATGAGCAACTCTGTGATTTGTCCACAAAACCCCCCGCAGTGGGGAGCTGTGAGCTGCCCGAGTGTGCATCCTGGCAAGTTGGCGTCTGGGGGGCGGTGAGTCGTGCGAACAGACACACACTGATAATGCATAGACAACTTGAGGTGAGCTGACTGGATGGCGTGTCTGACTGAAGCGGATGGGTTTGTGTGCATGGCTGCGAATGTGTGTGGCCGGGGAGAGTGAATGCGGTGTCGACTTCTAGTTTGTGTTTGCACTTGTAACCCCATGTACAAATTGCTGCAAAGTGTGCTCACTGTGGCACCAGTTGTCATTTATTCCATGCTATCTTCACATTATCCTTATATCCTAGCATGCTATATCTGACCCTAGTTTGCACAAACAGATCAACACACAGAACATATTCTATTCTTAAATTATAGCTCTATTTAAAACTATTACAATGAGCCAGGAATCGAATGAAACAAGTATGAATGGACGTCTTTTGCTATTCATAGTCTAGTTTGCACAGATCCCTTGTGGATATAATGCCCTCCCACATGTGTTTGTATGAAGTCAGATGGCAGTGTTTACAGAGCTGGAATATATTGACTCATTGCTGTTAGTATAATTATAATCTACAGCTCAAATAAGCCTCTCCTGTCACACTTCCTCCACTCTCATGTTGTACCTTATCATGATTTTGTATGTAAATTAAGACTTGAGTAAAGAAGCAAGACTGTGGTGGAGAACATTGTCAAGCTGGACCTCGACCAAGATCAAACCTTGACATACTTTGACAGAGTTTTATGACTTGGTGTTTTTTTTCCACCATCTTTTTGGGTGCAGTAACTGAAAAGGAAATTATCAAGACTGTGAGTATCTTCTATCTACGAGCATGCAGAAATACTTGCTTATATTTGGTTTCTACGGGCATGCACTAGTAAGTATGATCTGGGGCACATTGTAAAAGCTGTAAAAAAGAGGCTGTTAAAAACCCACCATGAGGAGCTGTATGACTGGATAAAAATGATCACAAACCATCTCTGGTATTCAGTTCGTACCTGTGAAGGAAATGTCAGGAAGCTCCAGGAGATGTGGACCTCTGATCTTCACCACTGGACACGTGGTGAGACCACGACCAGCTGTGAGCACCCTCCATACACTCTTGAAGAGGAGCGTATGCGGCCCTGGCTCCAGCCCAACTCTGCTGCTTTTGAGCATCTATAAAAGATGGTTTTTGATAGGTTACTCCTACAAAAACTAGACAAGACAGCTAAAGGTGTCCACAAAGGCCAGCTTGAGATCCTTCATTCACTGTGCACCAAATACGCTACCAAAAGGAAGAAGTTCCTGAAGGACAGCTTTGAAGCACGTCTTCGTGTGGCTGCACTGGACCCCAACTGGACTGTAAACAGAGAAAATGCAAAAACAAAAGAGGGTGAAACACAACACAAACTCTCCAAAGCGGCTCAGCAGTTTGTGGTGTTTACAAGAAAGGAGGACAAGGACTGTAGCTTCAGAAAGGACACTGTGGCTGGACTAATGCACAGATCCAAATCTGTGTCCATCCATGAGGCACTCAGTCAAAAATTGAGACAACCACCCTGGCCCAACACAAGGGTCTTGAAAAGCCTGACAGAGCTCTCAGTGTGAGGTTACTGAAAAATAAAATGGACAAAGAAAAAAGCATCAAGAGAGTGGAAAAACAAACACTACCCTCCACATCACTATGTCTATAAATTCTTATATCACAGCTTCATGCAGTTATTAAAATGGTAAATAGTTGCTTTTTTGACTGGTGCATCATGACATGCACTACACAAAGAGCAGAGATAAACAAACCTATCATCTGGTCAGTCACTGCAACAGATACTGGAGTCAGTTTGTCTTGGCCTGTCCTTGCCACTGATAATACCTCTATCTGCCAAGAATGTGCCGCTAGTCCAGCAAAAGCTAGCGGTACTCAAATACTTTGCAAGCAGTTTCATGAAATGGTCAGTCAGAAAGCAACTCATACCGGCTTAAATGTCGCCCGGGCTAACAAGGTCAGGAGTTCCTGGCAGCAGAGGGCGAATGACAGAGCTGTGTGGAGGAATCTGATCTGACCTAAATGAAACAGTCATTGTCGCCCCCGACAGACTGCTATGATGATGATGATTATGTTTTTTTCCACATGTATGTGTGTGATTTTTGTCTTGTAGTGTGCAGTGACCTGTGGCCATGGCTATCAGATGAGAGCTGTAAGGTGTGTGTCAGGGGACTATGGCAACACCGTGGATGACCGGGAGTGCAATGCTGCGGCAAGGCCCAGAGACAGTCAGGTAATAAACAAAGCCCAGTGATGCTTATCGTTTCTACTCAGTGAAGTTCGAACACTTATGAAAGTGTTTGAACTCGGCTTCAGAGTAATGAACCTTGACTATATTAAATGATCTTTGGATTACTCCTGTTTGACGGCTGCACCGCAAACTCATTTAACTCTAGTATTGAATCACTCATGGATGAATGGATTTACTTTTTTTGCATTTGCAGGATTGTGAGATGCCCCCATGTCCGTGGGCCTCTCCCGCTCAAAGCACACCTCATCCCGACAACTCGGCCCAGCTTCTGACTCAGTGGAGATATGGATCCTGGACCGCAGTAAGGAAACAAATGGGGTTTGTTTGGTCTGTTGGTAATATTTGCAATCTGTAGAACAGACTGAAGCGGTGTGGTTTTTGTTAAGTGATGGGCAAATAATTGAACTCTTCTGTTCATGATTGTTTGTAGCTTTAGGGTTTTGCAATCAGAGTTTCCGCCATCTTTGGGAAATAAAAATCTGAATATTGACTGAGAAGTTTGTAAATGATGCGGGATAATACTGTTGGCCTGTTTACAAATATTAGGCCGACATATTCAGTTTTATTATATATCCCGGCATTGCTGTAGATTGTATATATTGCACATGATTGTGATACTGTTTGGCGTTGTCTTTTTCACTTCCCATCCACACACACACTATGCAGACACACTCAGGCTCCAGTGTCTGGGCTAAGAGGCCCCCCCTTCATCTCTGATACTTTGCATGGTTATTCGTGGCAAATGAAAACCAGATTCCATCTAAACATGAGTCTACAGTTTCTAAGATTGAACCCCCCCGTCTGTCAATCTGAAAGCCGGTGTAAGGTCACATGTCAGAGAGGGCAGCACCAGTGTGGTCTAACACACACACACACACACACACACACACACACACACACACCAATGTGCACATAAACATGCATACATTTCCCCAGCAGCAGAACTTCCATCCTCCTTAGACTGTCATTGATATGAGGGATATTAACGTGCCTGATTAAGCTGGAGCTGTTTGATTGCATTAGGCATTCATCTCATCAGAGGATGTTTTCTAATGTTCACGTGGCAGCGATACAGAGACAAGAGCATAAGAGGGGGAACGTTGACCGAAAGGTTATTTCAGGACACAAGTGACAACATTATATTTGTTGCGCAAGATGAAAACCCAGTGGTGCATCCGTTTTTGAAGGAAATGGTGCATAAACAGAAAAGAAAAAGACAGCATGTATAAAAAACTTTTAAACATCTAACCTCACAACCATCATCATCTTGATTTTCTGCTGGTAGAGAGCTAAACCACAGGCCAATTCTCTCAAGCTTGTTTAAAAGCTGCATTCACAGGATATATCAATACAACACTAGTAGATGTTCTTTAAATACCATGCAAATGAAATTGCTCCATACTGCAGCACAGATTTTTTTTTGGGAAGGGGGGGAGCTGGAATTATGATCTTTGAACCTTTCACATCAGTTTTGTTCACTAACAAGGCTCGTAATTAAGCAATATTACACAAAAGTGTGGCATTAATCACTGCAGTGACTTGATTGTGAATGACCATAATATATTAAAGAACAAGTCTATTGTCATTCCACACACAGGCAACCAAACCAAACACCATCCAGTGGCGAGGTATTTACTTACCTCTTAAGGAGGAGCCCTCCACACGACCACCACCACACCGCCACCACATAGTGACCACGGGTCGCCGACGGGGTTCCTAAATAGAGCCCCAGCTTGTCCACCCCACCGCAAAACGGCCAATCTGATACAGCCAGCAACACTGCAGCCCCGGTGCACCCTGTGCCAGCTTAAGTGCACCTCGCTCCTTCTCAGAATCTCCAGACAAAACAAAGAGTAAATCACAACATACTATGCAGACCGACACCGCATTTCTTTTTGTTACAAGCCGCTTCATATCTTTCCGCCGTGTGCTGCTGCTTCCAAGCAGCACTAACTGCACTGCTTGTGGGGTTCACAAGACATGTTTGAAAGGGGCAAGACATGAAATTTCTCATATACATGTTTAAGTTTAAGTTTAATGTTTATTTGAAAGGGACATTACATACTAATGAACATTAATACAAATGTAAGTATGCCAGATTTAGCAATACTGCTAATTTGCATCTGTAGTCCCCCGACGAGTTACAAAAACACATACAAGCAATCATACACGAGCAGAACAACTGCAATGAAACCTTACAAAGTGAGTATGCTGAAGTGCAAGAGTTAAGGTGTTACAAGGCTATATATATATATATACTATATGGTAAATGGTAAATGGCGTTCACTTATATAGCGCTTTTATTCTCATCTCTTGATGACCAAAGCGCTTTACAGATCCTGCTATCCACCCATTCACGCACACATTCACACACTGATGGTGGCATGCTGCCTAACATGGCGCTTCCAGACCCACCAGGAGCAATTGGGGTGAAGTGTCTTGCCCAGGGACACAACGGCAGCATATCTGGGGAGAACGGGATTTGAACCGCCAACCATGTGGTTATTGGACGACCTGCTCTACTTCCTGAGCCACTGCCGCCCCATATATATATATATATATATATATATATACTGTATATATATATATATATATGTATATACACAGTATATATACACACACACACACACACACACACACACACACTGTGGAGAGCGTGAAATGAAGAGGCTGAATTTATTTCTCAATTCAGGTTTATTAACAATCACGTGTCTCCAACATCTTCTCAAACAGAAAGAGAACTAACTTCCCACATCTCCCCTTTTTATACCCGGGACATCAGAGTACAGAATCACATTGTCATTCACTCCCCAGAGACAATACATCACCCCCCCAGGTCCTCTCTTCTCCACCTAAACCCTGGTGGTCAGGAAGTCTTCTCAGAGCCATTTCTAAAGACACATTTCACACCCTCCTGTCATCCCCAGGAGGTCCAGACTTATTGTTCCTTCTAAGACGTGAGGTAACAGTGATATACATATGCAGCCTAAGCATCTCAAAAGTAATATACATATGCAGCTTAAGCATGTCAAATATGTGTGCTACATAACCCCCCCCCCCCCCAAACGTCGAATATGAAACAATACAACATAGTCTAGACAACATGATAAAATCACAACATCAGTCCATATGCTGTCTGGGCTTCAACCTTCTTCCGAACTTGCTGTAGGCGGGCTTCGCCGCTCCCGTGGCGCCATCCTGCAGTGAATCTGCTATCTGAGGATGAGAACTGTTAGTCAATCCCTGAGAGGGCTCTGGGGCCTGCTCCCTGGGGAGTCTGCCGCGTCGAGGAGCCCTCGCCACTTGCACAGTTTCACCAGCCATCACAAAAGCAGGTTTAAGTCTGTCTATAGCAATTGTTTCCCTCCTGTCCCCTAAATCTAGCAAAAAATGCTTATCACCTGTTTCCAGCACTCTATATGGGCCGTCATAAGGTGGTCGCAGGGTTGGGCGCTGAGCCTCGTGCCTGACAAAAACAAACTCGGCGTTTTTTAAAGATTTAGGTACAAAAACACGCGGAAAAGTGTGATGAACGGGGCCCGGAAGCATGTCCGCTCCCGTGTCGTTCAGTGACCGCTGAGCAGGGGGACGCTCTGGCGCCTGGTTATCGGGAAGAAATTCCCCTGGCAGACGGAGTGGTTGTGCAAACACCAACTCAGCAGGGGAGGCTTTTAAGTCCTCTTTAGGTGCAGAACGCAACCCTAATAAAACCCATGGTAGTCTGTTTACCCAATTTGCATCCGTCAGCGACGCTCTGAGGGCTGCTTTCAATGACCTATGAAAACGCTCGCATAAACCATTAGCCTGGGGGTGGTACGCGGTATTGCGGTGGATTGTTATCCCCAGGCTGTGGGCCATCGCTGACCAAAGCTCAGAAACAAATTGAGGCCCCCTGTTGGATGTAATATCCGACGGGACCCCAAAACGCGCTACCCAAGCCGTTAAAAATGCGCGGGCCACCTCTGCGGCTGTGGTTGATGCCAGTGGGACCACTTCAGGCCAACGCGTGGTGTGGTCCACCATTGTCAAAAGATGCGTACACCCCTGCGATGAGGGTAGGGGGCCTACGAGGTCGACATGCACATGATCGAACCTCTTGGCCGGGATGTGAAACGGCTCTAAGGGGGCTTTTGTGTGTTTGTGTATTTTGGCCCGCTGGCAAGCCATGCAGGCTCTTGCCCACTCCTTAACGTGCTTGCGCAGGCTCGGCCAAACAAACTTCTCTCCTACCATTTTTACCGACACGCGCACCCCCGGGTGCGCCAGAGAGTGAATCAAGTCAAAAACACGGCGGCGCCACGCGGCCGGCACTACCGGACGCGGTCGTCCTGTAGAGACATCGCAGATTAGGGGGGGCATACCATCTTGCAGCCTCCTGCTCTCCAGCCTTAACCCTGTTGGTCCAGACTGGAGCGCGCACACGTCTGCGTCGCTACCTTGATCCGCAGCCATGGCTGCGTAATCTATCCCCACGTGGACTGGAGCCGCGTACGCTTCCGCACTGCTATTTTGCTCTGCGGCCACGGTAGTATAATCTACCTCTGCGCGGACTGGAGCAGTTACGGCACGAGAGAGGCAGTCTGCCACCACATTAAGTTTACCCGCTACGTGTTGAATATCAGTAGTAAATTCTGAAATTGCAGCCAGTTGCCTCTGCTGCCGGCCCGACCATGGTTCCGAAACTTTGGCCATCGCAAAAGTGAGCGGTTTGTGGTCGACAAACGCGGTGAAACGCCGACCTTCCAGCCAGAACTGGAAGTGACGAATGGCTAAGTGGAGCGCTAACAACTCCCTGTCGAACGCGCTGTATTTTCGCTCGGCCTCGCGCAAGGTCCTGCTGAAAAAGGCCAGCGGCTGCCAAGCCCCGGCAACCTGTTGCTCCACTACCGCCCCTATGGCCATGTCTGACGCATCAGTGGTGAGCGCTATGCGGGCCGTTGGATCTGGGTGAGCCAACAATGCAGCGTCCGCAAGGGTTTTTTTTACCTCCGAGAATGCGCTCCGGGGACCATTCGATTGCATTTGAGGGTTTTTGTTTTTCAAGCGCGGCATACAATGGTTGCATGAGCTGCACTGCGCGGGGGAGGAAACGGTTATAAAAATTCACCATTCCCAAAAACTCCTGTAGTGCTCTGACCGTTTGTGTTTGGGGAAAATCTGCTACTGCGCGCACTTTGTCCGGCACCGGAACTGCTCCCTCTGGGGAGACGCGGTGCCCCAAAAAATCAATCTGCGCCACCCCGAACTGGCACTTCGCTGGGTTGATTATTAACCCGTGCTCCCCCAACCTCCGGAAAACTGCCGTGAGGTGCTTTTCGTGTTCTTCGGACGTGCTGGCTACCAAAATGTCGTCCAGGTAGACGAACAAAAAAGGGAGATCGCGTAACACCGCATCCATCATGCGCTGGAAAGTTTGCGCGGCACCTTTAAGCCCAAACGGCATGCGCAAAAACTCAAAAAGTCAGAACGGAGTTATTACCACTGTTTTGGGAATGTCCTCAGCGCGTACTGGGACTTGATGATAACCGCGGACTAAGTCTATTTTAGAAAAAATGCGCGCCCCCGCCAGATGAACCGAAAAATCCTGAATATGGGGGATTGGGTAGCGGTCATGCGCTGTGGCGTTGTTCAACCCTTCGAAAATCACCGCAAGGTCGCCACGAGCCGTCAGCCTTAGGGACCATGTGGAGCGGGGAAGCCCATGGGCTATTCGAACGTCGAATGATGCCCAACTTTTCGAGGTTGGCGAACTCCCCGCGCGCTATGGTCAGTTTAGCTGCATCCAAGCACCGAGCTTTTGCAAAAACGGGGGGACCAGTGGTAGTGATAAAGTGCTCCACCCCGTGTTTAGCAACGGCTGCTGAAAAAGTAGGAACCGTTAGTGCTGGAAACTGAGTGAGGAGTGTGTGAAACTTACCGCCTGCTGTGGCGATGTTGGCTTGTGCTGTGGGCGGGGACACTCGAGCTGCACAAGGGATAGAGTAAAACAAGAGTGCATTAACCAAGCGTCTATTGGGGAGAGCCATTTCTAAAGACACATTTCACACCCTCCTGTCATCCCCAGGAGGTCCAGACTTATTGTTCCTTCTAAGACGTGAGGTAACAGTGATATACATATGCAGCCTAAGCATCTCAAAAGTAATATAGATATGCAGCTTAAGCATCTCAAATATGTGTGCCACAACACTACCGTTCAAAAGTTTGGGGTCACGCAGACAATTATTTTGTGTTTTCCATGAAAAGTCACACTTATTTACCACCATGAGTTGTAAAATGAATAGAAAATATAGTCAAGACATTGACAAGGTTAGAAATAATGATTTGTATTTAAAATAATAATTTTTTCCTTCAAACTTTGCTTTTGTCAAAGAATCCTCCATTTGCAGCAATTACAGCATTGCAGACCTAACATGATTGCACAAGGGTTTTCTAATCATCCATTAGCCTTCTGACGCAATGAGCAAACACATTGTACCATTAGAACACTGGAGCGATAGTTGCTGGAAATGGGCATCTATACACCTATGTAGATATTGCACCAAAAACCAGACATTTGCAGCTAGAATAGTCATTTACCAAATTAGCAATGTATAGAGTGTATTTCTGATTAGTTTAAAGTTACCTTCATTGAAAAAAAGTGCTTTTCTTTCAAAAATAAGGAAATTTCTAAGTGACCCCAAACTTTTGAACGGTAGTGTATATACAGTGGGGCAAAAAAGAATTTAGTCAGCCACCAATTGTGCAAGTTCTCCCACTTAAAAGATGAGAGAGGTCTCCAATTTTCATCATAGGTATACCTCAACTATGAGAGACAAAATGAGAAAAAAAAAATCCAGAAAATCACATTGTCTGATTTTTAAAGAATTTATTTGCAAATTATGGTGAAACATAAGTATTTGGTCAATAACAAAAGTTCATCTCAGTACTTTGTTATATACCCTTTGTTGGCAATGACAGAGGTCAAACATTTTCTGTAAGTCTTCACAAGGTTTTCACACACTGTTGCTGGTATTTTGGCCCATTCCTCCATGCAGATCTCCTCTAGAGCAGTGATGTTTTGGGGCTGTTGCTGGGCAACACGGACTTTCAACTCCCTCCAAAGATTTTCTATGGGGTTGAGATCTGGAGACTGGCTAGGCCACTCCAGGACCTTGAAATGCTTCTTACGAAGCCACTCCTTCGTTGCCCGGGTGGTGTGTTTGGGATCATTGTCATGCTGAAAGACCCAGCCACGTTTCATCTTCAATGCCCTTGCTGATGGAAGGAGGTTTTCACTCAAAATCTCACGATACATGGCCCCATTCATTCTTTCCTTTACACGGATCAGTCGTCCTTGTCCCTTTGCAGAAAAACAGCCCCAAAGCACGATGTTTCCACCCCCATGCTTCACAGTAGGTATGGCGTTCTTTCTCCTCCAAACACAAGTTGAGTTTTTACCAAAAAGTTCTATTTTGGTTTCATCTGACCATATGACATTCTCCCAATCCTCTTCTGGATCATCCAAATGCTGTCTAGCAAACTTCAGATGGGCCTGGACATGTACTGGCTTAAGCAGGGGGACACGTCTGGCACTGCAGGATTTGAGTCCCTGGCGGCGTAGTGTGTTACTGATGGTAGCCTTTGTTACTTTGGTCCCAGCTCTCTGCAGGTCATTCACTAGGTCCCCCCGTGTGGTTCTGGGATTTTTGCTCACCGTTCTCATGATCATTTTGACCCCACGGGGTGAGATCTTGTGTGGAGCCCCAGATTGAGGGAGATTATCAGTGGTCTTGTATGTCTTCATAGTGAAGTCTATGACCATATCTTGGCCATAGTGGAGTTTGGAGTCTGACTGTTTGAGGTTGTGGACAGGTGTCTTTTATACTGATAATGAGTTCAAACAGGTGCCATTAATACAGGCAATGAGTGGAGGACAGAGGAGCCTCTTAAAGAAGAAGTTACAGGTCTGTGAGAGCCAGAAATCTTGCTTGTTTGTAGGTGACCAAATACTTATTTTCCACCATAATTTGCAAATAAATTCTTTAAAAATCAGACAATGTGATTTTCTGGATTTTTTTTTCTCATTTTGTCTCTCATAGTTGAGGTATACCTATGATGAAAATTGGAGACTTCTCTCATCTTTTAACTGGGAGAACTTGCACAATTGGTGGCTGACTAAATACTTTTTTGCCCCACTGTATATATACAGTATATACACATACATACACGCATGCTGCAGAGCAACCACTAGTTATGGGTACAGTTTTGGTTGCACACAACAGGGACAGGCGAAAAACTGAAAAATACGACATGAGCAAGATTATGTCAATTTTATGTCCTGAATGTCGGTTTCGGTTTTATTTTGGATAATTGCCCAGTTCCAGAAAGAAATTTTTCCTTAAATTAAGTTGTAAATTCCAACTGTGCAAGCATAGTATTCATTTATTTAGTTTGCACTTTCTGTCCACTGTAGTCCTTTATACGAGGGATGGGGGGCTGAAAAGTTCAAAGTGGTCAAATTTGACCAAATGTGGTTTATTTTTCAACATAGTCTCCCGTTTGGTCCACACACTTCTTCCATTGGTGTTGAAGCGCTTGGAATCCTGTGGCTGAAAAATAAACCACATTTGGTCAAATCTGGCCAGTATGAGCTTTTCAGCGCCCCCCCCCCCCCAACACACACGTACTATAGCATACAGTATGTAGCGTAGTGTGCTTCTATTTAGAGACCCTTGTCTGAAAACATTTTATTCCAAAATTGTTTTACTTTTTGAACTTCTTCAGTTTCAAAGGAGACCCTCATCTCTGCCTGTACCCTGCAGTGCTCGGTGTCCTGTGGTAAGGGGAAACGGGCGCGCTACGTCAGCTGCAGAGATGCTCAGGGTGGAGTTGCTGATGAATCCTACTGTGCCCACCTGCCCCGCCCCCCAGAGTTCTCCATGTGCTTCAGCGCTTGTGGCCAATGGCGTGCCGGGGAGTGGTCCCCTGTGAGTAGAAATGTCCATCCGTGTCTGATCAGCACAGATGCTTTCTACCATTGTGGCTCGCAGTGTAACTTTTTTTTTTTTTTTTTAACAATGTTGAAATACACAGTAGTGCTGTCATCATGAAGTTTAGTGTGGTGTGTAAGTGATGATTTTTTTAGAGTTTATGTACTCCTCTACTCATATTTTGATATATAGAGCAAGGATTTATTTGATTTGTACTTTATTTTGGCATAACCAAACTACTCATTTTTGGTTTGTTTTCATTTTTCCCCCTTGAACTCTCTGCTCTTACCACAAATCTCAAATAACAGCCCACCCTGAATCCTGCCCTGTTCTGAAAATTCTTCCTGTTAAAAGGAAGTTTACTGTCTGAAATTTATTTTTTTTAATGTCATATTTAGTTGATCACTGCTCTTGTTATGTTTACAGTTACATACTCAGGGGGGCTTCGCACATTGAAGCATTTCATGGAATAATTAAAGAATATGCCAAAACCCAAATGTGGGGTTGGTTTAGAAGTTGACCCTACATATTTATGATTGAGAAACAAATAAATTTAAAAAAATAATAATAATGAAACTGACAAAATAAAATGAGAAAAGAAGATGAGAAACAAGGATTGTGCTCCTTTTCCACATGTTTACACACTTCCCAAAAGACGTTCTTTGATCAAAATACCTCAGGATTTTAAATATTGTAGTAGCGTTCTCAACCCAGATTAAACACCCTTCTTCAAAGTGACCTACTTCAGTGCATGTTTCTTCACAGAATAATTCACGGTTCACCCCACACTTCTTTCATTTGTTACATCTCGGATCTGCGGTCAAGACTAACGTTAGCTGGCTAGCTCCTGTTGGATGCAGCCTGAGCTAAGTAACATAAAATTAATTGAATGTGAGAGGTTAAATTCATAAAGCATCATCAGGGCTAAGTGGGTGAAGTTTGAGGTGTCAATAGGATAGGACTAATCCTTGGGGTATACAGTGCAAAACTCAGAAATAAGTGAATGGCCTGGCTCTGCTTTCTACAGCTGTCACTGATGAAAGAGCCATTGTAGCCACAACATGATGAGCCTAAATAATATGAGATGCACTGTATGTTGGTAGATGATCTGGCTGGCATCATGGATGGAGTGGGTGAGTTATATCAAGGGGTGTGAGTGAGACCTACAGACACCAAGATAGACCCTAAAGCCCCTTTCAGTCTACCCCGGCAATGAAAGCAAACCCAGTACGATCTGGGTTCCTTCTGTTGTCTGAATAGGATCACCCGTGGTACTTGACATGGGCTGAATGACCCTGCGAATGATGTGAGTTGTTGCCCACCTCAGCTCAGCTCAACTAAGCTCGGCGGACATTTGAATAAGACAACATGGATAAATGCCCAATGAAGTAGGTGTCACCGTCACCACATCACAGCACAGCAACAGAGAGTAGAAATTAATCAGAAGGCTGTCTGTCATTATTCTGATCGATTAATATTATATTAATTTCAAAGCTGTAGAGCAGAGCACATGGCTGAGAGTGAGCAGTCTCTTTTAAGAGCTTTTTTTCAGTCACTTCCACGGAGTCTCCAGCAGCTCTGACCATCTCTGGCTGCTGTGGAGCCGACACCAGCCTGTCCTGGGTCGATGTGGGGCAGTTTCCCGGTTCAGCACTGCTCTGTGCTCATTCGTGTATCCCGGTTCACCGCGTATTAATGTACACCCTGTGATCCTTTGCTCCTCTTTTCCGTCACACCCCCCTCTGGGGGAAAAAAACAGTATCCTGCTTTGTGTGGCACTGGACATGAAATGCTACACACAAACACACAGCCCCACCAAATAGAAGTGCAAGTGCACACGCGCACGTGCGCGCGCACACACACACAGTGTCTTTTTCTGTAAATATGAAAGCTATTCAGTGCTAATATGAAAAAAAAAATGATGGTAATTATGTAAAATGTTGGATGCATACACACAGTGTCTTTTTCTGTAAATATGAAAGCTATTCAGTGCTAATATGAAAAAAAAATGATGGTAATTATGTAAAATGTTGGATGTATTTTTGCAACCCTGTCCGTTAAAATGGAGGACAGAGAGCAGCAACCATTTAACTATATAGACCGATGTATTTCAGTCAACTACTGATCTGTGCTGAGTTTGACAATAACAGACCTGTAAAAATCTCAACTACCCAGGCTCACCGGTGCATTTGTGTGACATTAGCGATGTGCGGACATGAAACTTGATACACGGAGAAATGCACTGTTATCTGCGGGCGATCAGAGCCGTGTCTTCTTAAAAGTTTGAAAAAGCCATGGAGGGCTGTTGAGGTGTTAATTTTTGCTGAAGGAATGCACACCTGTGGCTTGCCAATTGTAGTTTGAAAGCAGCATAATACAATGACAGAGTTGTATGTTTTATGAGCATTTGCTTTAGTAGCCACTTCAGATATCCAACTTCATGCACAAAGGCACTGAAAAAGAGAAATTATGTGCCCCCTTTAAAGCAAGCATTTCTCACTGTATCAGTATATTCTACAGCAATGTAATCTTTTTTAAAAGAATTTGGAGAGGTGTTGGGCATGCTGTAGATGTATTTTTATATAATGATAAAAAATAATTGTTTATAACTCTTCTGCCCCAGTGTTCAGTGACATGTGGCATTGGAAGAACCACCCGACAGGTGGTCTGCTCTAATTACCCGCAGCCAGTGGACCAGTCCTTCTGTGATCCAGATGAGAAGCCCGTGGCAGAGCAGGAGTGCACAGCAGCACCCTGCCCCTCTGTTTACCACCGCCAGCCCATCAATGACCAGCCCTATGGATATCCTCAGGATCCAGGACGCCATCCCGGCCACAACAGCTGGAATGTGCCCTCAGCAGACAACCAGTGGAGGACTGGACCATGGGGCGCAGTACGTTTTCACCCCATGATCTCTGATGAAATAATGGTGCACAGAAATGCTCGTCTTTTGGTAGAATGCCATTGTCAAAATATGCCATTAGTCCTCCAGACTTTTGACTGATATTTGTTATTGAATTTCAAAACATTGTGGTTTCATTCATATGCATTGTATGTAATATAAAGTGCAGTGCATCTGGAAAGTATTCGCAGTGCTTCACTTTTTCCACATTTTGTTATGTGACAGCCTTATTCCAAAATGGACTAATTCATTTTTTTTCTTCAAAATTCTACACACAATACTCCATAATGACAACAGGAAAAAAGTGGTTTGATTTTTGCAAATTTATTAAAAATAACAAACTAAGAAATCACATGTACATAAGTATTCACAGCCTTTGCTCAATACTTTGTTGATGTACCTTTGGTTGCAATTACAGCCTCAAATCTTTTTGGAATATGATGCCACAAGCTTGGCACACCTATCTTTGAGCAGTTTGCCCCCTTCCTTTTTGCAGCACCTCTCAAGCTACATCAGGTTGGATGGGAAGCGTTGGTGCACAGCCATTTTCAGATCTCTCCAGAGATGTTCAATTGGATTCAAGTCTGGGCTCTGGCTGGGCCACTCAAGAACATTCACAGAGTTGTCCTGAAGCCACTCCTTTGATATCTTGGCAGTGTGCTTAGGGTCGTTGTCTTGCTGAAAGATGAACTGTCGCCCCCGTCTGAGGTCAAGAGCGCTCTCGAGCAAATTTTCATCCAGGATATCTCTGTATATTGCTGCATTCATCTTTCCCTCTATCCCGACCAGTCTCCCAGTTCCTGCCACTGAAAAGCATCCCCACAGCATGATGCTGCCACCACCATGCTTCACTGTAGGGATGGTATTGGCCTGGTGATGAGGGGTGACTGGTTTCCTCCAAACATGGCGCCTGGCATTCACGCCAGAGAGTTCAATCTTTGTCTCATCAGATCAGAGAATTTTGTTTCTCATGGTCTGAGAGTCCTTCAGGTGCCTTTGGCAAACTCCAGGCGGGCTGCCATGTGCCTTTCACTAAGGAGTGGCTTCCGTCTGGCCACTCTACCATACGGGCCTGATTGGTGGATTGCGGCAGAGATGGTAATCCTTCTGGAAGGTTCTCTCTCCACAAAGGAACACTGGAGCTCTGACAGAGTGACCATCAGGTTTTTGGTCACCTCCCTGACTAAGGCCCTTCTCCCCTGATCGCTCAGTTTAGACGGCTGGACAGCTCTAGGAAGAGTACTGGTGCTTCCGAACTTCTTCCATTTATGGATGATGGAGGCCACTGTGCTCATTGGACCCTTCAAAGCAGCAGAAATTTTTCTGTACCCTTCCCCAGATTTGTGCCTCGAGACAATTCTGTCTCAGAGGTCTACAGACAATTCCTTTGACTTCATGCTTGGTTTGTGCTCTGACATGCATTGTTAACTGTGGGACCTTATATAGACAGGTGTGTGACTTTCCAAATCATGTCCAATCAACTGAATTTACCACAGGTGGTCTCTAATTAAAATGTAGAAACATCTCAAGGATGATCAGTGGAAACAGGATGCACCTGAGCTCAATTGTGAGCTTCATGGCAAAGGCTGTGAATACTTATGTACATGTGATTTCTTAGTTTTTTATTTGTAATAAATTTGCAAAAATCTCAAAACTTTTTTTTCACGTTGTCATTATGGATATTGTGTGTAGAATTTTGAGGAAAAAAAATTTAATCAATTCTGGAATAAGGCTGTTACATAAAATGTGGAAAAAGTGAAGTGCTGTGAATACTTTCCGGATGCACTGTATGTAGCCCATACATGTATGATGCTGTTGAAAAGAACTGAGAGTGTCTGTAAACACATTCCTGTGGACGCATTTACTCAGATGATGAGGCAGCAGAACAGATGTTTTCATTTGTCAGGGCAGAAGGACTTAAAACACCTCAACAAGGGACAGATGGCAACATATACTGAACACTGGAGAGTATACATGGTATACCTAGTGTTAGTACTGTATGCGCATTAACACGTCACACTCTTTTAGTTTAAGAAGAAAAATCTATGTTACCAAAAAGTGGAGCCTCAATTCTTTTGCTGAAATTGGGCATTAAAACGCTCCAAATGGTGTGGAGCAGTGGAGACTTATTATTCTTGGCCTTGAATCAGATTGGCTCTAACACAAACAGAACTGCGTTTTTGTAAAGCACAACTTATCTTTTACTACTTTCATTCTTGTTTGGTATTTTTCATGCCTGCAAAGAATCACTGCTCGTGTGGGTGCAGGTGGGTTTCCTTATGCTGTCTTTAGTGTTAAGTGTGTATGACTGTTGTTTTTTTGTTTTTTTTAAGGAGGCGTGGGTTGACTGTGAAAAAGTCCAACTGTTCTTGGCCTGTTACATTTCTGAAACAGTGTGTGAAGGGCCATTTCTGACTACTCTCTTTTTGTGTGTGTGTCATAGTCATTCGTGGATGGAATAATTCATTTCGTTTTTAGTTGAATTTCTCTGCTATAAGATGACTAGTTAGAAAAGGACCTAAGAAAAATAAATTTTGAATGATATGCTGTGCTAATGACATGTTTTCGCTTCTGACATGTCATTTAGACTCGCCTCAACATTCACTGACATTAATGGTTGGGATGTGTCGTTTTAATTGGAAGCAAAGTATACTCCCTGTTCTGGTCAGAGCAGCATTGTTCAGGGCTTAAAGTTGTCATCATGAACTTGTTTTCCATCTTCAGAGGATAGTTTTTAACATCACAGCTGCGTCTGGCTTTGTTAGATTGCATAACTTGAGTTGAGTATGTGAATTCTGTCTCATGCAAAAAAAAAAAAAGGCAATTCAAAGGAAAAAAAACATTTATATATATTTTTTGTCCTTATATGAGAGTTGGGTAAATAAATGACCAGCCAGTGAAAAAAGGCAGATAAATCCTTACCAAACTTTATATTTATGCCTTTCAAAGCTTTTAATGATGTCAAATATCTCTGAGAGGCAATAAGTAATCTACAAAAAAGCTGATTTAATAAATAAGCAGCTCCACCCCTTCTTGTTCTAAGCTGCATCCACCAGACAAGTACAGTTATATGGGCACACTTCATACCTATTAAACATAAATTGTCTGACTTTTGGCTTTAGTTCATTGCTCCAGAAAAAAAGAGCTTTGCATAACCAGCTGTGTCACTATGGCTTTCTTACTACATGTGGCTGACAAAGTTTCCCGTCATTGTCCACACTTTTTAAGGCCTGAGTAGTGACCCAAGAAGAGGTGCATCCCAATTTAATTCCTTCAAGTGCAACATAAGCCAGAATTATGCTGCTTAGCCCAGTTTAGAGAAGGGAAATGTATCACTAAATCTCAAGAAATATGTCATTTTTAACATATTTCTGTAGATCACGATGACCCTTTTATATAAGCCATATACTGTGTGCCATCTCCAGTGTTCTAGCACCTGTGAAGGAGGCTCCCAGAGACGAGTGGTTGTCTGTCAGGATGCCGACGGTCACACCAACAACTTCTGTGATGAGAGGGTGAAACCCGCCGAGTCTAAAATGTGTGATTCCGGTCCCTGTCCTCTGTGGAACTACGGTGTCTGGGGAGAGGTGAGGCCTGACTTTCTTTGACGGGGCAGTGACCTTGGTCTTACTCTTCAAGTTTCTCATTGTTAACCATATTAGAGTTTGTACACACCTCTTGAGCTCCTTATTATCAAGAGTAGCACCTTCTTTTTCTTTACACGTTCTCTTTTTTATTCCTTGCTACTGTACAAACAAAGGGCAGGGGTCTGCAATCTGTTGCTCCAGAGTCACATGAGGCTATGTCACCCATTATCAGTGGCCCCCTGTAACTTAAAAAATAAAATAAAACTCACAAGCAAGTCACAGGTTTTCTGGAAAATATGTAAATATGTTAGAAAAGGTGTGAAATTTATACAAAAGCTGCAAATTTAAAAGAAAATTGTAACAAATTTACACAAAAAGCAGCAAATTCATAAGAAAAAAGGTGAAAAATTTGCAACAAAAATGTAAATTACTAAGAAAAGTTAATCGACATGGAAAAAAGCCTCAAATTTAGGAGAAAAACTACAATAGTTTAGTGTGTTGCTAATGTTGGTATACCAGTTTATTCTTTTAATACAGCTGTTTTACCTTCATTCTAAGGCTCAAATATGCTTTGTTGCTCAAAGCGGAAAGACTAGTGCTTATTCTGTTCAGAAACCCTGAATGACAAAGAAGTCATTTGAAATGGAAAACAGTAGTATATGCCCTGTTCTTGTTCTACACAGTGTACACAAACGTGTGGTGGAGGAAGAAGAACTCGTCTGGTGGTGTGCCAGAGGCCTAGTGGTCAGAGACTGAATGATTACAACTGCGACGTCCTGGACAAGCCGCCCGACATGGAGCAGTGCAACCTGCAGCCCTGCCCCGGCTCGGCCTCCTGGCACCGTCGACCATGGAAGCCGGTATGATAGTACTAACTAATACACCTTCAGTGCATCTATCCCTCGCTGTGTTCACTGTGGGCAGACATGGTGTGTGCTAAAATGACTTCAGACAGGTGTATTCAGTTTGCTTAAGACGAAAACTGTAACTCTGAAGTAAGAACCGGGTTATTTAGAGCCACTGTTGACTTGCCAGCTAAAGCACCAGCCCACCCAGATGGGCCCCGTAGCGCCGTGGTGCTGATTTAACTCAAAAAAGGGAGGAAAAAAAAACACCCTAAGACAATGCTGCTCTACTTAGGGGATCATTAAAAACACATGGGTCCCATTTTGAGCCAAGGCTCTAAATTAAATCCTGTAAATCAGGACAGTGTTTTCCAGCAGTGCCCTATATTTGCAGAGGCATAGTTCTAGAAATATTTATTTGATAAAGGAGGCGTGAAGTAAAATGCGCTTTGTGGTTATTGGTGTCTTCACCTTGTATCCAAAGTACACAAGTGTATATTTGTGTATAAGAGTTAATATTATGACTTTATCGAAGAACAACAAACAACTCGGTTTATTTTGTGTGTGTAACTTTGTGTACAGTGTGATTTTAATTTGTCAGTTAGCTAGTTTTGTCACTTAATATTGAACGTTTTGCTGGTGCTCTTGGTCAGATCTCTCCTTTATAAAGAATCTCCCGGAGTAAATGCAATTTGTACAGAGGAATATATTTTCAAAAAAAAAATCTTTCATTCATAGTTTCCTTAACCCTTTAGCTGCCCAGTTTGCCCTATTGCGACTTAACCCCCTAGTGGTTAAGAGTGGTAAAAAATTTGTCAATAAAATAGTTCAGATTTCCAAGGCTATAACTTGAAACAAGAGATAATGGCTTACTGTCTATTAGAAGGATGTAGAATATGATCCAAAGCTTCAGATAGGAATAAATTTACGCTTCTAATTTGCATAATGTCGCGGCAGCTATATAAATTACATAACTTAGTCAAAAGTAGACTTTGGACACATTTACATAAAGAATGGTCCATTTTTTTTTACGCCGATTTGTCTACAGGGGTATGTTTTTATCTAATCTTCAAAGTATATGAACCAGAAAATCAATAAAATGTCAAAAAAACATATTTCTCTCTTACCTGTTACCGAGAGGGGGGCTCACCCGCCCACATCACCGGTCCGTTTTCGTACATCGTAGCCGATGTTTGTGTGTTTGCTCAGCCATTTACACCGTGTACCACATCTACAAACTGTTATGATTACCCCACGTGAATTTTGTTTGTATTATGTGGCTATTTTTTCTGTTTGGTGCAATATTCCTGTGGGAATACGTGCCACCCGTGAGCACCGCCATCTTGGTCCTGGGAGCTCCGTCTTTTGTTACATCGACCTCGATGTAACACGTTTACTTTATAATGTAATTTACACCCGTGTACCACATCTACAAACTCTTATGATTATCCCACGGGAATTTCATTTGTATTACGCGGCTATTTTTCCCTTTTCATGCAGTTTCCACCATCATTGCTGATGCAATGACCAAACGGCGGCATCCACATTGGTGTGTGAGCTCAAAGCGGAAAAAGGAAGAATAATAATGAGGATTTCTTCTTCTTTGCTATATTCCATGTCAGCCATGATTCCTTCGGCGCGTGTCTGCCGTACAAATTCTCAGTATAGCTGGGGATGTCAGTAAATTGACATGTGCAGTTGCTGCGTTGTGCCACTGGGGGCACATGACCCGTCCATTTAATCTGGGCAGTTAAAGGGTTAATGTGTTTTTTCTTAAGTTGTGATTCAGCTTTGGTGGTTTCATCTCCATAAGGTTTAAAGGGGTCGCTGACTGAAAAATTGTGTTTTTGTTGGTTTTAACCTTCTGAAATGCATCTACTGGTCATGTAATTATTGAAAAAATATCAAAATACTCACTTCTCTTCAAAAAAAACCCCAACAACACAGCTATCATATCGTTTCTGTCTCTGAGAGGCCATTTTAACTCTTCGGGGTTTGCTACAGAACATCATAAACATGGTAAGCCCAGAATCCATACCCGCTCACTGTTCTATTGGCCTGCCGAGCTCTCAGTCTGCAAACAATGTAGATGAGCGGCGAGTCCAACCTTCAGAGCGAATAGTGCTACTAGGGAATTAGCTTACCAAGTGCAGATTATATTATTTTTTTCGATTTCTAGTCCCTCCAGGATTTTGCAATGTTGTGATCATGTCAATTCACGCGAAATCAGCCAATCAGCGCGACTCTCGAGCGACCTTGCAACCTTGTCCAATCACCGCAACTTTCCCGCAATTTTGGCCAATCCTTGTCAACTTCCGCCAATTTCACCAATCAAATTTGTCCCTGAGTGGCGCTCAAACGCTCAGTCTAACCAATCAAATGCGTCGCTGCATCGGGTTCACTTGAATGTTTACAGTGAGTGTTAACGGAGCACATCAGCAAAAGCAGTGTGTGATTTAAAAAAAACACTCACCTTCCTCCGTCTTCCCCAGCCTGCCGGTGGACGTCTCACCACGTCTCCGTCCTGACCGCGTGTACAAAGTGCCAGGTTTGTGTTGAAAAACGCCCGGCTGCCTTAAAAGCACCCCGTCGCGGAACGCACGTGAGGAGAGACGCCATAAAACCCCAAACAAAATGAGCAAATCTAACACTACAGCCAGTGTTTGAACATTTTATACATCTTTAGAGGTAAAATCATTACTACATCTTGTCAAGGAGCTTTAAAACTGTGAATCTCCGATCTGGACACGATGGACACAGGTAGGAGTTAGGCACAGAAAGAGAGAGAATATTGTCTGTATTTTATTTATTTTTTTTTTTTTCAGAAAAACAGACTCCAACAGACAATACAGAGCAGCAGAATAAATTATTTATTTTTTCCTCTCTGTTCGATACAGAGTGGTTGGGGACCGTAGGGAGTTTTCAAATGAAGGTGCTGCCAATAATTTCCAAATCTCTACTCTTTAACAGGCATTCAATGCAGTTTAGCTGTTGTAATGGATATTGTGTTAAAGTCTGTATTTGCTGTTGCACAAAAGAGTTTTTCTGTATAGCAGAAGTTTCTGCTTAATTTACAAATCACTGTTTAATAGGAAATTTTTGACAATTCTGTGTTTTTCTTGTATTGTTATGTAGAATATGACTGCAGTAACCTATGCAAAAAGTCATCTGCTTTAAAATTTGTAATTCTTCCCACATCTTTTAGCGCCAAAAACCCTCTCAAAATACTGCAACTTTAATCGCAACTTTTTTAAAAAGCTCCCGTAAATTCAGGCTTTTGGGCCACAACAATCACAAAAAGATCCTGCGAAATCCTGGAGGGACTGGATTTCAGTCGCCCTAATAAACATCCCTGTTTCCACCTGGTTCACTAATCCACAATCGATAATATATCTCCCATATTTTGTTATATTTTCACTGTCATGCTACATTGAACCATTAGCATTAACTTGGCTGGGCAGTTGAAGTCAGTCAGTCTAATTGCATTAGAGCTTGCCTCAGTGGGGAGAGGCAGATGGACAGGCTGCCTGCCGTTAGCTTAACTGTCCTTTCAGCCGGTTTTGATCGCAATTTTCTATAAATTCGGTTCACCCCCCATTAACACCCTTGTTCATCTAACAGCACTTGACCATATATGTCGCTCTTAGAGGTTACTTTATCTTAGTTATAGTTTGTTTTCTCTAACCTAGACAAAGCAGCTAGCTGAAGCTAGCAGTTTAGACACTCATGCACAAATGTTTCTGTGCTCATTGTACTCCAGGGACTGGTCATGCCCTATCAACCACTCCAACTACACACTCCTGTTCACCAGCGATGCATTATTTCATTCATTCTTCAAGACAGATTTACATCAGTTGGCTCAGGCTCCTTACCCAAGTGGGGAGCTTGCCAGCTAAGATTAGCAATAGTGATGAAAGAGGGAGAGCTGAGTTAACTGCAGCTCTTGGGCATTTAAAGAGACATGCACTGAAACGAGTCATTCTGAGGAAGGCTGCAAAAGATAATTCATGATGATGATGCAAAAGTTAAATAGTTAAAGGCAATTTGATCAAAGTATGTCACAAACATTTCATTAGAGCCTGTGGCAACTGTGAAAATGGGGAAAAAATACAGTCAGCCACCCCTTTAAAATTCTAATATTATCGAAAGTTGAAAACTATACAGCAGAACTTATCTTAAAACAATTTTCAAATAAATAATTGTGATAATCTCTGATATATTATGCCAAAAAGGAGAATTACAGGCACAATACAGTCCAGCACTTACAGGTCTATTGAAGCCATTCCATCCATCCATCTTCTTCCGCCGTTCATTTTTTATATAATTTATTTTGTTTCTTGATGCATTTTTTTAACTTCATCTTAGCTGTGAAATCAGTTTAAGGTTTGTTTAATGTTTAACACCAGCAGCAAATCCTTGTAATATAGTGATACATCATTATATGGTGCTGTTGTTTTATTGGTGCTTTATCGGTATTCTGAAGACAGAGATTTATCATTTTTCCATGCTTAGAAATAACTTATTTATTCTTTTGCAAGTTGCCAGTGCCAGTGCAGCTTATCAGCCATTAATGTATGACAAATGTGCAGTAAATTAAATCCTTCTAAAGATATTGTTCATGTTGTATTACAATCCATAAAACAAACCTAAACACGCAGATACCTCTTTCTTAAAATGTTATTGTCCAATGTTGCTGTTATTTTTCTATCAGCCGTTTTTTTCCCGAAGGATTTTTTTTTTCAAATGAATCATATTTATTTGTTTACAATAAACCATATTTTGTTGCAGCTTTAATATAATGTTTTGATTTGCAAACCATGGTAAAAAATTATGGACTCACCACTCTTCGAGGATGTTCATTCATGTGTTTTATTTTGTATGGGGGAAAATTCAAATCGGAGATGTGACACCAAACTATTTTATCTAACAGTTAAACATTTGCCTTTGTAAAACACACCTTTAAAAAAATTAGATAAAATTGCTAAAATTAATGGCAGTTTTTTTTTCTAGATCAAGTTAGAGGGAAGAAAGCATTGAATCACCAACCAAAAACATCACAATTAGTACTTAGTTTGACCTCACCTGGCATTTATGACAGCTTGAATTCTGTGAGACCTGGACTCCACAAATGAAAACCCAATATTCTCCATCAGTCAAGGTTCAGTCTTGTTCTTTTATAACACAACATAACAAAAATGTTTTTTTTGTAAGTTGTCTGTGTTTTTTCAACTGATTTAAGACAATTTTGCACCACTGAATCCGAAAATGACATCTGTTTCTCTCGATCAGGTCAGGTTTTTATGCTAAGTTGTAAGCAGTTGTACAGGTGTACTGTAAATTGAATAGTAGACATTGATAAAGGCTAAGTAAATTGAATGTAAATTGAATGTTACTTCATCATTGTTCAAAATTCAGAGAATTTCAAGACATAAAAAAGAATTTTGCATCATATAAAGCGAAAATACTCGTACATGTAAACAAAAACGTAAAAAACATGTGGCCATAGTTCAAAAAGTTGACCTGATTGAGCAAAACCAATGGGATTTTTGGATTCAGCACATCAAAATTGTTCTAAATCAGCTAAAAAAAAACTTAGACAATAAATTTGGTGTTGACCAGTGTAATTGACAGATCAGATTTAGGATGGAGCCTTGCTATCAACCTTTTATTCCCCTTCAATTTCCACTATCATTTGCTAATCAGAGATTCAGACTGTTTGCAGGCCCTTGCACTGAGCTGATTCACCATATTGTCAAAAGTATTGGGACAAAGCAAGGTCCATAAAGACATGGAGGGCGCGTTTCAACTCCTCTGGGGAGGCTTTCCACAAGGTTTAAGAGTGTGTTTATGGGAATTTTTGACCCGGCTCCCAGTCTCAGCTTTAATTCATCCCAAAATTCCTCCCAAAGGTGTTGAGGTCAGGGCTCTGTGCAAGCCAGTCAAGTTCCTCCACACCAAACTCATCCAGGTCTTTATGGAACTTGCTTTGTCCATTGGGGCCCAATAATTTGGAGGAGTGTCACAATGCTTTGGGTATTATAGTGTATGTCTGTCCTGAAAAAAAGTTTTGTTTTTGGGGGGTTTTTTGCGACAAGAGCATTATCATCCTGAAAAAGTAATTTAGCAGTGTCAAACCTATTTTCAGTCAATAGAATAAGAAGTGTCCAGAACATCATTGTGCACCTGTGCATTACTGTAAGCTAATGACTGCCACCTCCCCGGTCGTTTACCTAGCATGCAACCCCACATCATGGGTGACTGTGGAAATTTGTTTGTTTCCTTGAGACAGTCATCTTCATAGCTTTCCTTGGAACAGCACCAAACAAAAGTTGCAGCCATTTCTGTCTCCTTGTCCAGTGCAGATTTGTTATTCATTACTGATTATCACTTTCGTCCAATCATCCAGTCTATGGCTGCTTCTCTTTAGCAAACTGTAACCTTTAATGATGGTTTGGGTTTTCGCCTTTCCTTCTGCTGACTTTTTACAGTTCAGTGACAGACACTGATTCCAGTTTCTGCTGTTTTGTTTTTCATCTCTTTTGTTGAACATTTGCTATTTTTAAGGCATATTACTTTGAGTTTTCTGTACTGACTTTGATGTCTTCCTCGGTCTGTGTGTATGTTTCCCTTTTACATACCATTTTGTATATATTCTCTTGAGATTTTACACCCAAGCGATTAGGAAAAACCAAGATATTTTGCAACACTTCATGTTGAATTACCTTCTTAAAGGATTTTTTCAATCCTTTCCATTTTTTCAACAACTGTCTTGTTAAGGCCATATTTCCTGTTGGTCAGCCAGGTGAAACAGTCCATTAAGGTTTGCAAGATTCTCTTAACTACAGGCTAATTTGCACATGATTTGTACAGATATTTGTTTAAATAATGGAGATTACAAGATGATTCCATATTTTCCTGTACTTGATCTGAAAAAAGCCAGTATTTACAGCAATTTTATTTAATTTCAGAAATGTATTTTTTACAAATGTTCACCCCTCAGTTAAAGATAATAAAGTTAAAGGTGATAAAGTTAAAGATAGTTTTGTGTCATATTGCTGATTTTTTTTTCTACCAAGTAAATTAGGTGACTCAACATCTTCCAAGAGTCGTGATTCCATAATTTTTGCCAGTGGCTGCAGATTGATATAAGACATGGTTGATTTTTTTTCTGTTTTTGCTTTATGGTCTTTCACCTTTACAGTGAGACATCACTTACATCAACACAGCTCGCTAAACCATTCAATAAGTTCCATAATCTGCTAACAAGAGAAAAAGAAAACTGTCAGCCTGACTGTGATGCTGTGATATTAGCGACTTACTCAGAAAACATCTAATATCTGCAATTTACTATCTGTGAACGGTGAATTTACTTTTAACTGTCTTTGTATGCTTAACTAGCCCAAAAGACTGGAAAAGGCAATCAGATATTAGGGTAAAATAATCTCTGACAGCTTGGTAATTTATCTGGGTAAAGATTCTATTTTTACTATATGTGCAGTCTGACTGTGTGTTAGAATCTTGGTCATTGTGCAGTGCTTTTGTTTCAGATTCACCTTCCTACAAGCAGTTTATGACCAATTTGACATGTGTAAGCCATTTAAATTACATTTGGATTTAGGCACCATGGCACATATTTCAGGTGAAGTGCTGCAGTTTGGCCTCTGTTTATGTTCCTTCCCATTGAGGATGTCTGCAGTTCCCCACTGTGTATTTGCTTTTTCTCTCCGTGTGTGAAGACTTCCTCTATAACCACGGCTCCTCAGCCATGACAGTTTCTCTCCCACTTTCTGTATGTGGTGCAAAGTTGCACAAATTCAAAGGGGATAACTCTGCATTTTTTCTTTTTTTATATTTTGATTCATTGTTGTAATTTTTCATTATTTATTTCATTCACTTGCAAAAATTCATAAAGATGTTAAATTAGCTGTTTTCAATTGTAAAGACTATTAAAGAAACAAAACTGTGACATTTGTGTTGTTTCTCCGTGCCATATTTTTCTGATTGAACACAATACCTTTAACAACTTTAGGAATTGTCTGTAATAAAAAGATTTAAAGCATCACTAAACATGTGGAAAGTGCACGATAAGACACCAAACACCACAGAAAAGTAAAACTTGAAACCTATAGTTTACTATTTTGAATAATAGTTTTTAGTACTTTTCATACACAGTGCTAGTACAGTTGAAACCAGAAGTTTACATACACTGTATAACGAGACACATAACCCCTTTTTTTTTTCTCACTGCTTGACATTAAATCAGACTAAACTTTTCCTGTTTTAGATCAGTTACCAAAATAATTTTTATTTGCTAAATAATTTTGTAGAGAATTTTTTATTACTTTCTTCAAAGTCAGAAGTTTACATGCATTTCCTTAGTATTTGGTAGTATTGCCTTTAAACTGTATGACTTGGGTCACACGTTTTGCGTATCCTTAAACAAGCTTCTCACAATAGTTTGCTGGAATTTTGGCCCATTCCTTCTGACAGAACTGGTGTAACTGAGTCAGGTTTGTAGGCTGGCTTGCTCTGCCCACAAATTTTCTATGGGATTGAGATCAGCGCTTTGTGATGGCCACTCCAAAACATTGACTTGGTTGTCCTTAAGCCACTTTGTAACTAATTTGGCAGTATGGTTACGGTCATTATCCATTTGAAAGGCTCATTTGCACCCAAGCTTTAACTTTCTGGCCGATGTCTTGAGATGTTGCTTCAGTATTTCCACATAATGTTCTTTCCTCATGATATCTATTTTTGTGATGTGCACCGACAGCAAAATACCCCCACAACATGATGCTGCCACCTCCGTACTTCACAGTTGGGATGATGTTCTCAGGCTTACAAGCTTCTCCCTTTTTCCTCCAAATGTAATGGTGGTCATTACGGCCAAACAGTTCAGTTTTAGTTTCATCAGACCACAGGATATGTCTCCAAAAATTAAGGTCTTTGTTGTTGTATGCATTTGCAAACTGTATCTGTCTTTTTTATGTTGCTTTTGGAGTAATGGCTTCTTCCTCGCCAAGTGGTCTTTCAGCCCATATCGATACAGGACTCATTTCACTGTGATTAATGACACTCTTTTACCAGCTTCAGCCAGCATCTTTACCAGGTCTTTTGCTTTTGTTCTGGGTTGATTTCGTACCAAAGCACGTTCATATCTGGGACACAGAACCCATCATTTTCCTGAGCGCTATGATGGCTGGACATTCCCATAGTAGTTATACTTAAGATAAGATAAGATAAGCCTTTATTAGTCCCGCAATGGGGAAATTCCAGGATTGCAACAGCACAGGAATAGCAACACTCAGAGCAACAATCAGAAGGCAAGAAAAAAAAAAACAAGAACAGCTAGTATACATATGTACATATTACTATAAATATACGTATATATATAGACACACAGTGCATTGTGGTTGGTGAATGTGCAGCAGAAAGTCTAAGCTCTCACTCCCTCCGCGGGTGCGGCGGGCCAGCTGGATGTCTTTGGGCATGATGGTGGTGACCCTCTTGGCGTGGATGGCACACAGGTTGGTGTCCACGAAGAGACCCACCAGGTAGGCCTCGCTGGCCTCCTGCAGAGCCATGACGGCGGAGCTCTGGAAGCGCAGTTCGGTCTTGAAGTCCTGAGCGATCTCCCTCACCAGGCCCTGGAAGGGCAGCCTACGGATGAGCAGCTCCGTGGATTTCTGGTAGCGACGGATCTCTCTCAGAGCCACGGTACCGGGCCTGTAACGGGCCTGTACTTGTGTATAATTGTTTGAACAGATTAACATGCCACCTTCAAGCATCTGGAAATTGTACCAAGGATGAACCAGACTTGTGGAGGTCCACAATTCTCTTCCTGATATTAGTGTATGTAAACTTTTGAGTTTGAAGAAAGTAATAAAAAAAATTCTCCAAAAAAATATTCAGCAACTATCAAAATTCTTTATTCATCCTTGGAAAAAATGATGATGAAAGATAGTAAAAGAAAGGGTATTATTTCAGAGTTTTATAACTCATTGACACTATCTTCAAGTGAAAATTCACTGAAAAGATTAAACTACTGGAAAGAAGATCTGCAAACTGAAATTTCAGAGGAACAATGGGAATTGGCTTGTACAGAAGCTCAAACCAAATCAATAAATGCACGCCTTAAATTGATACATTTCAAATGGTTAATGCGGATGTATGTTACACCGGAGGAGTTAAATAGATATAACAAAAATATACCAGATACATGCACAAAATGCATGGAAAGTAAAGGAACCCTATTTCATTGTTTATGGGAATGTAGATTAATAAGAATGTTTTGGGAAGAGGTGAGGGTAACAATTGAAAAAATAATCTCAAAACAAATCATATTGAATCCTAAACTGTTTTTGTTGGGTCTGTACCCAGAAAAGCATAATTTTAATAAAAGTGAAAGAACATTCATAGACCTCAGTTTGCTTAATGCCAAAAAATGTATTGCACTATTATGGAAAAAGACTCATAGACCAGATGTGACTCAGTGGTTAAGACAGATGTTAACAAACCTTCCATTAGAAAGAATAACATATATACTGAAATCAAAGGAAATTGTGTTTGAGAATATATGGAGACCTTTTATTGATTATGTAAAAAATTTAAACATAACTCTTGAAGAAGAAGGTGAATGATGTGTGTGGACCTTGTAAATTCCAAACTGGTGAACATAATATGTATACTTATGTATTGGATTGTCTAGACTAAACAGAGGAGCATTGTTGAAGACTTGATTTTGTTGGTGGTTGTTGGTGTTTTTAGTGCATTTTTTTTTTTTGTAGTACTTTAGTGTTAGTGTTTGATTGTTTGTATCATGTTTGTTAAAAAAAAAAAAGGTTCAATAAAGATATTGTGGAAAAAAAAACTATCAAAATTCCATCCATCCATCCATCTTCTACCACTTTTCCGGAGGTCCGGGTCACGGAAGCAGCAGCTCAAGCAGAGAAACCCAGACTTCCCTCTCCCTAGCCACCTACTCCAGCTCTTCAGAGAGGGTACCAAGGTGTTCCCAGGCCAGCTGGGAGACATAGTCTCTCCAGCATGTCCTGGGTCTGCCCCTGGGTATCTTCCTTGTGGGACGTGCCCAAAACACCTCAATTGGGAGGTGTCCAGAAGGCATCCTGATCAGATGCTCAAACCACCTCAACTGGCTCCTTTCGATGTGGAGGAGCAGCGGTTCTACTCTGAGCCTTTCCTGGATAACTGAGCTCCTCACCCTATCTCTGAGGGTGAGTCCAGCAATCCCATGGAGAAAGCTCATTTCAGCCGCTTGTATCTGCAATCTCATTCTTTCGGTCATTACCCAAATCTCATGACTATAGGTGAGGGTAGGAACGTAGATTGACCAGTAAATCAGCAGCTTTGCTTTAGAGCTCAGCTCCCTCTTCACCACAGCAGACCAGCGCAACATCCGCATCACTGCAGATGCTCATTCGATCCGTCTGTCAATCTCACACTCCATTCTCCCCTCAAATATCAAAGTTATTTGGCAAATAGAAATAATTTTGGTAATCCTAGCTGACCTAAAATAGGAAACATTTCATCTGATTTAATATCAGACAGTGAGGATAAAAAGTTATTTACAGCGGGGAAAATAAGTATTGAACACATTTTTCTCATTAAACATATTTCTGATGAAGCCATTGACCTGAGATTTTCACCAGATATTAGTAACAACCCAAGTAATCCATACATACAAAGAAATCAAGACAACTGTGGTCTCAAAACAAGTTATATTTAATAAAGTGGAATGACCCAGGAAATAAGTATTGAACATGTTTAGTGAAATTCATTTAATATTTATTAGAAAAGCCTTTGTCGGTAATAACAGCTTTCAGACGCCTCCTGTATGGGGAAACTAGGTGCAGGCATTGCTCAGGAGTGATTTTAGCCCATTCTTCCACACAAACTGTCTTCAGATCTTGAAGGTTCCGTGGGTGTCTTCTATGAACTCTGATCTTCAGTTTGTTCCAGAGATTTTCAATTGGATTCAGGTCAGGTGACTGACTGGGCCATTCTAGCAGCTTTATTTTCCTTCTCTGGAGCCAGTTGAAAGTTTCCTTGGCTGTGTGTTTGGGATCATTGTCTTGCTGAAATGTCCACCCTCGTTTCATCTTCAGCATCTTGGCAGATAGCAACAGGTTCTTATTAAGGATGTCTCAGTACATTTGTCCAGTCATCTTTCCCTCAATTAAATAAAGTTTCCCTGTACCATGTGCTGAAAAACTCCCCCACATCATGATGCTACCACCTCCAAACTTCACTGTTGGTATGGTGTCTTTGGGCTGATGTGCAGTGCCATTTCTCTTCCAAACATGCTGTCTGTTGTGGCATCCATAAGTTCAGTTTTGGTCTCACCTGACCAGAGTATATTCTCCCAGTATTTTACTGGCTTGCCCAAATGTTGTGCAGCCAACTTTAAACGAGCTTCAATATGCTTTTTCTTCAGCAATGGAGTCTTGCGAGTTGAGCGGACATAGAGCCCATGTCGGCTGAGTGCATTACTTATTGTCTTCTTTAAAACAGCAGTACCTGCTAACTCCAGGTCTTTCTGGAGCTCTCCACAAGTGATCTTTGGCTCTTGGATAACTCTTCTGATAATTCTTTTGACTCCACTGTGAGAAATCTTGGGAGAAGCACCTTGTTGTGGCCGGTTTATGGTAAAATGATGTACTTTCCGCTTCCAAATGATGACTTCAGCAGTGCTCACTGGAACATTCAGCAGTTTAGAAATGTGCCTGTAACCAATGCCATCATTATGTTTTGCAACAATAAGGTTGCGAAGGTCTAGAGAGAGCTCTTTGCTTCTACCCATCATGGATTCTTTGTGGTGTGACAATCTGATTTTCACAGACCTTTTTAAAGGCTATCAGTCAGGACTTAACCAGCTGAAATTAATTTGCATTGATGGGGGATGGGATGGCTTCTTAAATTCTGATGGATTTCAGTCAGTTTCTTGGCTTTCTGTGCCTTTTTGCATCTTTTTTTCCTTCATGAATTCAATACTTATTCCCTGTGTCATTCCACTTTATTAAAGCTAAGTTACTTTGTGAACACAGTTACCTTGATTTCTTTGTATGTTTGGATTACTTGGATTGTTACTGATATCTGGTGAAAATCTCAGGTCAGTGGTTCCATCAGAAATATGTTAAATGAGAAAAATGTTGACATGTTCAATACAAATTTTTCCCTATGTATATTTATACAATGTATGTAAACTTCTGGTTTCAACTGTACATCATATGTGCATGTGTATAAAAGTGAGGTACTGCAAATACATTATAGAAAAAATTTAGACCATAAGGTGGACTTTGGTATTGGACCTTCAGTGTACTAAAACAATTTTCTGTAATCCTTAAACATAATGAAATCGTTGTGGGGAATACTTATATATCTGCTCCTGTGGTATTTGTAGCACTTCACATACCTTGGCATAATGTAGGATAATAACACTGCAAGCGTTTTTCCTTTTAATGTGTTTTAACGTTTTATTTTGTAGTCTCCTCGGAGAAAACATACATGGTCCAAGGCAAACTTTGGCGCTGGGTGGCACATCTGTTTACTATTGAAGTAATGGAGCTCTGTTCAATGCATTTGGCAGGAGACCAGTTAAGGATTACTTTTACTGCTGCAGTAATTGGTATTAATTCATGTTGGCAATGGTTGTTTAGTTCAGCAAGAGCATAAAAAAAGCAGTATTTCACTTTAAAATAGTGCATTCAAATATGGCAGTAATTCGAGTTAACACGTCAAAAGCTTTATTACGTATGTATATACCTGAAATACCAAAAATCGCTGTGTAGCTAGCACCAAATTAACGATATTACCCATAAGTTATACAGTAATACTTTTACATATTTAACTCTACAGTTTTATAG
The DNA here is from genome assembly GCA_020510985.1 of Pholidichthys leucotaenia. Classification (NCBI taxonomy): domain Eukaryota; kingdom Metazoa; phylum Chordata; class Actinopteri; order Cichliformes; family Pholidichthyidae; genus Pholidichthys; species Pholidichthys leucotaenia. The sequence goes on from CM035840.1 coordinate 67,087,476, forward strand.
TTTTTATCTACCGTCATATTATTCAGGTAAATTTTCATACATTTAGAAGCAGAATTTATAATGTTATTAAAGTATTTCTCATGCCTTACCTTATGCAATAGCCTCTCCTCTTCTATAGTACCAGCATTTTTCATTTAAAACACTAGGGCTGCAACTAATGATTATTATTTTCGCTACTGATTAATCTGCCAATTATTATAAAATATAAACAAAATCAAAAATGTCCATCACAATATCCCAGAGCTTAAAGTGAACTCATCAAATTGTTCAACTTGTAATACAAACACAAGAACATTTTCATGTTTGAAAACTTGAAACAATAATAATTTTAGACTTTTATGAGAAAAGGGTGCATAGGCAATTATTTTTCCGTTGATTGACTAATCCATTAACTAATCATTGCAGCATCACTGAATACAATTAATAATTCTTTCATCCCCCTTTAGTATCAGCATTTGTTTGCACAACCTACAATTTCTGTTGCATAATTTTTTTTCCAAGGCAAAAGTTTTTATACTTTTTCTGAGTAAGGTTAGCTAATTGGATTTTATAGTGCATCCTCATGAATTTATAGATATGTTGTTTATTAATTATAACCCACAAAGGCCATATATTGTCCCTGTATATGTTTTTGTCTAGTGTTTTATCTGATTTTGGGATATTCCAACAATAAAAGATCAGTGTAGGACATTTGCTCAAACCTTTTTCTTAATGTTCTATTTTTTAAAGTGACACCCGACCAAAAATCAGTTTTTTTCTGTTGTTAGATGTCTGTAACACTGTAACATGTTTTTTGTGACTTACAAGACATATCTGGAGCAAAATCTGACCACAGTCTCAAGTCTGTGTTTTTCTGCTGTGAATTTCTAGTTAAGGAACATCCCACCTTCCCAAATGGCCGAGTTTGGACAGACCATTTCTAGCTACGTAAGCATTCCTGTTTAGCCTGATTGGTTATAACATTAACCAATCAGACAGATACTCTTGGCTACCTCGGGGGAAGGGGGAGGGGCCGAGGAGCAGCAGAGAGGGAGAGAGAGAGGCAGAGAGAAAGTGGAGAGAGGTGGCGGGGAGAGGGGGGTACCCGACTTGAATGCGGCCCTGAGCCCCGTCCGCCGGGAGCCTCCAGCCAGTTGCTCTCGGTGAGACTGTGGCTTCGGTGAGCTGCTCTCAGCTCACTTCGCTGGTGGACGGGGCAGCACTCTCCAGGAGCCCCTGGCCAGCTCAGTCGCCAGAAGACAGGGCACCGCGCCAGGAGCCGAGAGATCCTCAGCGAGTGGGCAACCAAAGACCGGCGGGGGGCCCTCCAGCCTCCAAGCGGGGCTTGGAGTCCTCTTCTTCCAGCTATTGGTGGGCGGGAGTATGGGTGGAGCTAATTAGAATATTCATAGATCCGTGCATACTTAAGTAGGTGGAAGATGTAAAAAGCTCTTTCCAAGCAATTGTAAGGCAATGAAATTTTTTTTGTGTATAAAAAGCCCCAATATACTATTTTGGGCAATTCATATTTGTTTTTGATAGTGTTTTTGGTGGTTTTACAACCGCCGGAGTGCATCTTTAATATTTCAGAATTCAACTATAATCCTGGAACCATGTTGTAAAAACAATGAACAAGACAGTTGTTTAAAGGGGTCATTGACTAAATTGACAATTGACAATTAAAACCTACAAAAACACAATTTTTCAGTCAATGAAAAATTGTGTTTTTGTAGGTTTTAATTGTCAAAAAATATCAAAGCCCACACTTCTCTTAAATAAACACCCTTTATATCACTTTTCATTCCAAAATAAGCAAAATTGACTGTTCCGGATTTGCCACAGGACATCACTTCCATAGTAAACCCAGCCCAGCGTGTCCTTGATTCCCGCCTCCTACTCTATTATTGGCCAGCCTAGCTGCCAATCATGTGGACACTATTAAGCTAACAAGTTAGCTTGAGCGTGGTTTATATTATTATTTTCTTTAGATTTCAGCCACCCAATACACATCCTTGCTTCCACTTGGTTCACTAATCCACAGTTGATAATATATCATGCCATTCTGGCTTATTCTGCTATATTTTCACCGTGATGCTACATTGAGCTCTGTTAGTATTAACTTGGCTAGGTGCTCAGGTGGCATTGGTCATGTGGCCAACAGGCCACCTAGCGTTGGTCTAGTTGGTTTGGATTGCTATTTTCTGTAAATTCTATTCATCTCTATGGGAATCCTTGGTCATCTACCAGCACCATATACATTTTTCGTAGACCTGATTTTGAGAGGCTAGCTAATGCCACCTAGCTGCTAGATTAGCTAAATGCTATTATTAGCTAGCCACTATTGTTTCCTAGCTGTTAACATCAGCTTGCCATCTTGAAGTTAATAATTTAGCTACTCTTTCGTGAACGTTGCTCTGTTTATTGTACTCCAGGGACTGGTCATATCCTGAAACTACACATTCCTGTCAACCAGTGATGCATTATTTCATTCATTCTTTAAGACAAACATTAGTTGGCTCAGGGGTAACAGGTCACGCTGGTCGTAATGCAGTCGGCCCCGGAATCCCCAACGGTGCAAGCGCAGAACCCCCACAAAACTGTTAAAAAGACTTTTCTCGGTCACCAACAAATGTAAGGAGTTTTACAGAAATTCTCCACCCATGCCACAAAAGCTCCTTTAGCCAACCCTATCCGTATTTGGCTCGGAACTAAAGGCTAGGAACTAGTCAGTCAATGTTAGTGGTAGTGATGTTAGAGGGAGGGTGGAGTTGAATCCAGTCTGAGGATTTAAAGGTATATTCACTCAAACAAGCCATTTTCAGAAAGGCTGGAAAAAAAAAAAAAAATTTGTTACAAAAATTAAATACTGTAATTAAAGAAAATTTAATGTCATTAAGGCACGTGATCTGTTAAAATGTAGAAAAAGTGCAGTCAATGACACCTTTAATGTTACCCATTAATTATCTTTTTTCAATCTTTTGGCGAGAGCTGCTGAAACTTTACTGTCAATGGTATAGTCATCAAACCTCATTGTCATATATAAGAAAGAAATCACACAAAACAATTACCATATTTATTGCACATCAGTGATTGCAGAGACACAGTTCAACATAAACTATCAGCAATACAAATATAATTAGCTAATGGTAATTACCTTAAAAGCCGTGTCAATATCAGCTTGGTGAAGGGACCAGCAATACATCTGTGTTGGACCATTTTGTCCAAAAGCGCCTGTTTGTTGCTAACAAAAACATACCATTTCCTGTGAAGTATGGGTTTCCCATGGTGGGGGATCGCGGTGAATGCCTGCAAACTAAACACACTGCTTTAAATGAAATCCACATGCAGAACACTGACATACTTGACACTGGCCCGAGGGCAATGAGCAGGGACATTTTCCAAACCTGTCACTCTGGGGTCACTTGGAAGTTACATCATTGGGCTTGTGTTCCCGCATGTCACCCATATGCCAGCTGAATGTGAGCAATTGGAGAGGCGGCTGAAAAGTCATTCCCACTGCTTATGGTCCTTGTTGTCACTTTAATTTAAATCTGAGTTTGTGGTGGAGAGAAGGCAAAGCAGTTTAGTTGATGATTCTTGCCTGCAGACTTTGGCAAACCAACAAGAAGACCAGATGCTGTAAGATGCTAGCAGCACATTTTAAATTGATAATCACGGTTAGGAGTCACTCTTAGGTCACGCAATTGGATAACAAAGAAATTAACATGTTGAGTATAATATAGATTTTTTTTGTGATGATAAATCCCCACCTGAAAAGAAAAAAAAGTTGAGTCATGGATAAATTAAATTGTGTCAATTAATCTGTTGAATGAAATTAATAGAGGAAGCCATGTACTTAGGGCAGATGCTGTTTTTGTGGGTAATCCAGGCTTGGAGCAGATGCAGTGAGATGAAATAAAATGAGACAGCATGAAAGTCTGGAAGCATTTAGACTGGACTACACCAGGGCCATCAAACAACAGGCAGTGCGGCGTCTGTAAAATGTACAATTTTTTATGTACCGTTTTTACACCTCTTCTTGAGAAGTCTCTTCTTAAACTTAAAACTGAAAGCCTGTATCTCACAGAGTGGTGAATGTTCACGAGCGTAGTAATTGTTCCCTAACAGCACACATACATCACGCCAACATTGGCCTGACGTGCCAAGTTTACATTGGGAATATATCTTATAGAGGTCTTTTTTACATTGGCATGCCAACATCTAGTCAGCGTCTTGCCAATGTGCAAACAACCTCTATAGGACCCATTCCTGATGCAAACTTGCAGACGTCGGGCCAACTTATGTGTGCTGTTGGGGTTGGGATTTATCAGGGTTCGTAAAACGCTATATAAGTGCAGGTTAGTTAGTTAGTTAGTTAGTTAGTAAAAGGTTGCAAAACAGTTCGCAAACAATTTTTCTTGTTGCCAAAATGTTTTTTGAAGTTTCAAAATTTTTGTGCCAATGTGTTTTTCTGTTAATAGTTGCAAAGTTTGCAAAATAGTTGTGTTTGCAAACGGTTGTAACATGTATCGCTGAAGTTTTTTTTTTGGTTCGCCAAGTAGCAAACACTAGCAACTGATTAAGGACCTTTTTGACAAAACTGTTTGCAACCTTTTAAGAACCCTGACGAAACCCAACAATCGGAATGCTCATGAATGTTCCTCAGTATTCGTCGCTGTGTGAGATACTATCCTAAGGCTACCTTCTCAGACTTAATGGGACCTGTTCATGCTCAGGTTTGTCGCTGCTATCAAGTTGATGGAGTAGAGTTTTTGTCAGCTTTTCCATCAGTTATGGCAGAAACAGAGATAGAAAACTTCTACCAACAGGGAGACAGTAGCCTTTAGATGCTAACAGTCCACTACTTATCTGTTTGATTTTTGCCAAGACGCTAACATTTTAACTGGATGTAACCAAAAACGTCAGTGTGTTTCCAGTATCTATTATACAGTGGATATAAAAAGTCTACACACCCCTGTTTAAATGCCAAGTTTTTGTGATGTAAAAAAATGAGACCAAGATAAATCATTTCAAAACTTTTTCCACCATTAATGTGACCTATAACCTGTACAACCCAATTGAAAAACAAACTGCAATCTTTTAAGGGGAAAAATAAAAAACTTACAATAACCTGGTTGCATAAATATGCACACCCTTAAACTAATACTTTGTTGCAGCACCTTTGGCTTTTATTACAGCATTCAGTCTTTTTGGGTAGGAGTCTATCAGCGTGGCACATCTTGATGTGGAAATATTTGCCCACTCTTCTTTGCAAAAATGCTCCAAATCTGTCAGATTGTGAGGACATCTCCTGTGCACTGCCCTCTTCAGATCACCCCACAAATGTTCGATCGGATTCAGGTCTGGACTCTGGCTGGGCCATTACACAACCTTAATCTTTTTCTGGTTAAGCCATTCTTTTGTTGATTTGGATGTCTGCTTTGGGTCATTGTTGTGCTGAAAGATGAAGTTCCTCTTCATCTTCAGCTTGCTAGCAGAAGCCTGAAGGTTTTGTGCCAACGCTAACTGGTATTTGGAACTGTTCATAATTCCCTCCACCTTGACTAAGGCCCCAGTTCCAGCTGAAGAAAAACAGCCCCAAAGCATGATGCTACCACCACCATGCTTCACTGTAGGTATGGTGTTCTTTTGGTGATGAGCAGTGTTGTGTTTGTGCCAAGTATACCTTTTGGAATTATGGCCAAAAAGTTAAACCTTGGTTTCATCGGACCGCAACACGTTTTCCTACATGCGTTCGGGAGATTTCAAATATGTTTTTGCAAAATGTAGCCGAGCTTGGATGTTTTTCTTCGTAAGATAAGGCTTCTGTCTTGCCACCCTACCCCATAGCCCAGACATATGAAGAAGACGGGAGATTGCTGTCACATATACTAAACAGCCAGTACTTGCCACAAATTCCTCCAGCTCCTTCAATGTTACTTTCGGCGTCTTGGCAGCCTCCCTGACCAGTTTTCTTCTCGTCTTTTCATCAATTTTGTAGGGACGTCCAGTTCTTGGTAATGTCACTGTTGTGCCATATCTTTTTGCATTACCGACTGCACTATATGGTTCTCCACAATATCTGCTGCTCGCTAATATATTTAAAACTGCTGACTAGTATTACTCATTCTTATTCTACACTTTATTGCATGTATAGTTTATTTCTTTTATTTTATCATGTTTAATGTTGCAGCATTGCACCGAGACAAATTCCTAGTTTGTGTACTACATGAACAATGGCAATAAATCTGATTCTGATTCTGATTCTGATTTTCCCCACTTGATGATGACTGTCTTCACTGTGTTCCATGGTGTATTTAATGCCTTGGAAATTCTTTTGTACCCTTCTCCTGACTGATACCTTTGAACAAGGAGATCCCTCTGATGCTTTGGAAGCTCTCTGCGGAACATGGCTTGTGCTGTAAGATGTGACTACAAAAATGTCTGGAAATACTAATAGAACAGCTGAACTTTATTTGGGGTTAATCAGAGGCACTTTAAATGGTGGCAGGTGTGTACTGATTCCCATTTAACATGAGTTTGAATGTGATTGGTTAATTCTGAACACAGTCACATCCCCAGTTATAAGAGGGTGTGCATATTTATGCAACCAGGTTATTATCAGTTTTTTATTTTTTATTTTTCCCCTTAAAAGATTTCAGGTTTTTTTTTTCAGTTGGGTTGTACAGGTTATAAGTCACATTAATGGTGGAAAAAGCTTTGAAATGATTTATCTTGGTCTCATTTTTTTTACATCACAAAACCTGGCATTTGAACTGGGTGTGTAGACTTTTTATATCCACTGTAGCTGTCTTTATCAAACTCAGTAGACAGTGTGCCTCATGCAAGAGCATGTTAGTATTAGTGTGTAAATCTCTTGTGCTTTGTTAGTCAGCTGTGTTAATATGAACGAACCACTCCAGATTTGTTGGTTTGTGACACCAGAAAAGGATAAATCCATGAAAACACCTTTTTGATCTATAATTGACCTTTAAAAAGTTTAATGTGACCATATTAAAAAAATGCAAATAAAAAGACGATTCCTCCTAGGAAGAAAGCTTACATCACTTACTTTTTCCCCTACACAAAGAAAAATGCAAGGTCAAGAAACTCCCCGTCTCTGAGCTTTTCCAAACCTTCTGTTCAGGCCGCTGCAGGGTGGTTATGACAGATAAGAAAAGCAGCTGTGTAACATTTAGCAGGAAGAGGGAGTTAGTCTTGTGCATAGCCTGTGTCAAAGGTCACTACTTTATATCTTCCAAAGTACTCTAACGTTTGTGTTTTTAAAGTGCTGTGATCATTTGTTGTTTTTATTTCTTCATTTTCAGCAAGATTTTGTGCAGCACTTACTGTATTTGCAGGATGTTTGGGTCTAACCTGGTCATGGAAACGCGTACCACTTCATGGGAAAAATGTGGTTGCTCTATCATTTCTCATTTAGTTATGGTTGCTTGTTTCCCTTTTTCTGAGTGGTGTTGAGATGGAAAGGAAATGGTGCTGGAGACATTGTATGGCAGCTCCACCAATTGTTTTCTTTTTCAACTCTTTAAAGATAGCAAACATGTACTGATGTATTCAAGATAGAATGTGCTGTTTAGTTTTAGCCAATCAGATGTTCTCTTCCAGTCTTGACAGCCTCTCATAACCTGCAGATAGAAACAGGAAATTATTTCCACATTATACAATCCACTGCATCCCCGGAAGAATAAAATGGCAAACCCAACTTGTCACCTCTGAAATTCATCATTGAATTATGACCCTATAAGAAATAGATAAACCCACATTTTGTGTTTGGATGCATTTCTACATAGGATGTCAGACAATTGACAAATAAAGATAGTAGATAACATGAGATGAGCCGGATATAGAGCATAAGCATTTCATGCTGTTCACGCCTGGCGTGCTATTTTGTCCGGCTGGATGAAAAGATCTCTGACTCTCCGCATTCCTCTGCTCTGTGATGCTGTCTTACCAGCTGTTCCCCTGTTAATAACGTGTTGTTTTGACTTCTGCCTTTGAAAGTCCTCCTGGAAAACAAGACCATGGACAGAAAAGTCTGACTGTTCAGTGATGCTGTGTCTTTATTTGAACGTCTTATTTTCTGCATCAGTGAACACAGCGTTACTGATCAGATTCATTCAGTTCCCCAACCTCCCCAACCCTAGCATTGGCTTGATTTGGCTCGCGGACGGATTCCAATTTTGCTTGGTCATCGTGGTTGAGCGTGTTTGCTATGAAATGCGGCATCTCAAAAGCTTGGCAAAGTGAGGTGTATTCCACTGTCTGCACTTGCAAGTTTGTTCTTGCTCCAGGTCAGCACTGAGCTCCTTTGAAGAGAATGTAACCACGGTTACCATATGCTTGGTATTACCATTGAGAGCGTGCTGCAATGTGATTGGAATGCAGCTGTGGCACTCACATTTTTAAAATGTGTACTCACTTTGAAACACCTCATACAGACAATATATGGAACATCACTCTTTTGGTATAGTTATCATCACTCATTTAGATGTTGGATTTTTTTTTCTTGTGCTACAACTGCAATATCCATATACAGTATTATATATAGTTTAACTTTTTCTAGTTTCTGGGCCAAAAGTCTTCATTCCCAGTTCTTTATGCCTAAAGTAAATAGAAAAGACCAGTTTTCGTCTTCAAATTTTGATTATATTGTCATAAATCTCAAAAACGACTGTCTTCAAAACATTAATGCTAACTTTTCAACAGATTAAGTAAACATACATGGCAATTTGGATTTGTATGTTTTTTTTTGTTCAGACCGTATGTAGATGAAAATGTTTTTATCCAGGTCACAAAAGCAAATTTTGAAGGGAAAAATGTAAATTTTCTTTACTTTTACACCAAAAACAAATAAGAAATATGACATACATACACATAAAACATACACATAAAATTTGCTACATACAGAATATACAGTGCATCTGGAAAGTATTCACAGCGCTTCACTTTTTCCACATTTTGTTATGTTACTGCCTTATTCCAAAATTGATTAAATTCACTTTTTTTTTAGAGAATAAGAATGTGGATAATAAGACTAAGAATTGTCTTATATATTCAACAGTTATGATTAGTGCAAGTTTAGCAGATTTTAGGCCAAATCATAACCAAGTGTTTTCAGAACTTTATGCTTTTGTCTCATGAAAGAGAATCATTTTGTTTTATAATTACAGTTCTAGCACAAAATTCTTGCTCATATGTATGAATAGTTCCTAAACAGTTTGAACCTGGTGGTCAGCCGGTTTTGTGGGATTGTCTTTCTCTCTCCGGGGTGTTATATACTGTATACGCTATAACATTACCACCTCTGATTTCCAGATTGGCCTTATGACATCTATTGAAACAACCTCACTTTTCACTCTGATGCCTAACATTTTCCATGTGTGCTATCAGCTTACCTGCCATCAGTAAAACTGTTGGGCGGGGTCATCTTAAGGTGGCCACCTCCTGGTCCTAGACAAAGACATTGATCCACAAAAATAAAATTCTGGTGTCAGTCTGATTACTTAGTTAGAATAGATGTGTCTTGATGAAATCATGTTCTGTCCATTTAATCAAAATTGGACGTCTGCTGCTAAAACTCTCCAGGCTGCACGCAGAAATGGAATGAATTAGCCGGGTTTGGTTTTACACTCTGTGGTTTGTGCCAGAACTGTGAAACTCTATCATAACAATAAGGTTGCTTCCAAAGCTCTTTAGCATCATCATTGAAAACTTTCTTTTTGTCATATGTGATTGAATGTATCAGTTACGTCTCTCTGGAAACACTTTGCTCCGCATGGGATTAAAAAAAAGTGTTAAACAACAAATAGTTTTGCTTGGCAGGTTTCAAAGCAAATCTAAATCCATTAAGTCATTTTATTTCATATCAATCCACATTATGCCTAGATTAGCCCCACTGGATTATACTTGATTTAACCCACCTAATCATGTGAATTTAATTGCTGGGACAACCTGGGAGGGCAGCTCTGTCTTAAGTGTTTAGTTTCTCGTGTGAGCTGTTGGTTTGTTTGTTTTTTTCTTCTCAGAGAACTAGTCTCCTTTTGGTCAGTAACCCTGAGAACGTCACCTTTTATCCCAAACATTGTCATTATCACAACCAAATGAATAAAACTAAAGCTCCAAACACCAACAAATCATGCAGAGTAAATGTTTAATTTGTAGAACGTATATCCAGAATGTTCTTACCTGAGTGGGTGCTGGTGATGAAGCAGCCCAGTAGATCGGTGAATCAGAGGTCCCCGAGTCCTTGCCCTCCTCTTGCTCTCGGAGGTGATCGGTCCTCTGCTCCCATGCACCGTGCCAGCCCTCTGAGCCTCTCTTACCGACTCTGATTAACTAATGGCTGACAGATGAGGCTGGCAGGGTAGCAGGAGGAGCCCGTCACCATATAGCGTCTTTTCTCCCACCGTTAAAATGCAGATAGAGCTTAGCTGAAGGAACGTAGCCCATATGGCTGCGATTTCCTTTTTTTTTTTTTTTCTTTCTCTTTTTTTCCTACTGCTTTTTACAGCAGAAAGGAGGGGCCATCTCCCCCTCCCTACTCCCCCCTCTAACACGTTTGCCTGTCTCTGCTCTTGTCTGAGGTAAAGGGAGTTCTCTTCTCCTTTTTAAGTTAGTGTGCAGCAGGTACGCTCAAGCCTGCTCATCCAAGCTCTGGGCCTGGGCTTTGATGTTTTCCATCAGCTGAGTCAGGCCTGTGTTTAAGATGCCTGGGTAATTATAACGTGTTTAATGCATGTGTGTACAGTGTCAAACGCTGCTGCTCAATGTTAAAGAAGAACAGGCAAGAGGTGGCTTTGATTCAGACATTTTCGTCATCACTTTATTCCCCATTTGCAAATTCCATAGGTCACCATTCGTACCATGATCAGTACCTTTAGCATGGGGGGGGTGGAGTCTTGTGTTTGATGTTATGTAATATTCTGAGCTCATAATTAGAGGACAATGCAATATTATGTTTATTATCTGGGCTGGAAAATATGGTAAGACAAACATGCAACCTCATCTTGTGTATTCGATTCCAGTACTTCCATTTTTGGACTGGCATTGTATAGGAGCACTCACTCAGCAAGCAGAAATAGGCACCCTAATTGCTGTCTGGCTTCACAGGAACTGAAGTACCATCTGAGGCAAAAGCGTTTCCTAGAGCTTTCATCGGGGTGTCTGGTTCTTTTATTCATCATGCTATTTCTCTTTCCGTTTCCTTGTCAAACTTTACTGAGTACAAGATGATTGTATGTCTTTGCCCGTGCATCTGTGTTGTGTTTTTCTCTGCATCCTTGTGTCTCAGATTTGCCCAATGCAGTTTTATTTTCAAAGGCACTGGCACTGTTTATATGTTGAATAGTTGCCTTTCAAGTGTTTGACACATGTTGTCATTTTGTTGTATCATTGTGGTTCTGTGGGGATGTTCTGGTTTGTGAAGGGCTGGTACACCTTAGATAATATGTCATGCCGTATATAAAAGACACTTCTCAAAAGTAATTGACATTTAAGGTACCCAGTAGGTAATCAATTGACAAAGCAAGAAAAAACTGTCCTCCTACAGCCAGTCATGGTGGTTTAGCAGTAACCCCCCTCCCCCACCCCCCAAAAGAAAATTGTTTCTGAAGTCATTTGAGGTGAGGAATAAGATGCTTAGTTGTTGAACTTTGACACCATCAGCTGATAGTTTAAATACTTTTGCATTATGAAGCATTTTACATACAGTGGTGTGAAAAAGTGTTTGCCCCTTCCTGATTTCTCATTTTTTTTGTATGTTTGTCACACTTAAATGTTTCAGATCATCAAACAGATTTAAATATTAGACAAAGATAACACAAGTAAACACAAAATGCAGTTTTTAAATGAAAGTGTTTACTATTAAGGGAAAAAAAACCAAACCTACATGGCCCTGTGTGGAAAAGTGATTGCCCCCTAAACCTAATAACTGGTTGGGCCACCCTTAGCAGCAACAACTGCAATCAAGCATTTGCGAAAACTGGCAATGAGTCTTTTACAGCGCTGTGGAGGAATTTTGGCCCACTCATCGTTGCAGAATTGTTGTAATTTAGCCACATTGGAGGGTTTTTGAGCATGAACCGCCTTTCTAAGGTCATGCCACAGCGTCTCAATCGGATTCAGGTCAGGACTTTGACTAGGCCACTTCAAAGTCTTTATTTTGTTTTTCTTAAGCCATTCAGAGGTGGACTTGCTGGTGTGTTTTGGATCATTGTCCTGCTGCAGAACCCAAGTGCGCTTCAGCTTGAGGTCACGAACAGATGGTTGGACATTCTCCTTTAAGATTCTTTGGTAGACAGCAGAATTCATGGTTCCATTTACCACAGCAAGTCTTCCAGGTCCTGAAGCAGCAAAACAGCCCCAGACCATCACACTACCACCTCCATATTTTACTGTTGGTATGATGTTCCTTTTCTGAAATGCTGTGTTACTTTTACGCCAGATGTAATGGGACACACACCTTCCAAAAAGTTCAACTTTTGTCTCGTCAGTCCACAGAGTATTTTCCCAAAAGTCTTGGGGATCATGAAGATGTTTTCTTGCAAAACTGAGACGAGCCTTTATGTTCTTTTTACTCAGCAGTAGTTTTCATCTTGGAACTCTGCCACGCAGGCCATTTTTGTCCAGTCTCTTTCTTATGGTGGAGTCATGAACACTGACCTTAACTGAGGCAAGTGAGGCCTATTTAAGTGATTTCTTGATTGAGAACAGGTGTAGCAGTAATCAGGCCTGTGTGTGGCTAGAGAAATTGAACTCAGCTTTCCAAAGATGTGATAAACCACAGTTAATTTATGTTTTGATGGGGGGCAATCACTTTTTCACACAGGGCCATGTAGGTTTGGATTTTTTTTCCCCTTAATAATAAACATCTTCATTTTAAAATTGTATTTTGTGTTTACTTGTATTATCTGTCTAATATTTAAATTTGTTTGATGATCTGAATCATTTAAGTGTGACAAACATACAAAAAAATGAGAAATTAGGAAGGGGGCAAACACTTTTTCACGCCACTGTAGATGTAGGGCTGGGCGATATGAAAAATTCCAGTTACGATAAATTTTTCCCATATTGATCGATATTGATATATATTGTGATACGAATCAAATCACTATTTCTGTCAAGGTTAAAGGTTTCTTTTTACTCCTGAGATATGAAGCAATAACAAGATTAATTTTAAGTATTTTCTGTCAGAAGCTGAACTTGACAGATGTCATGTAGAACATTGTACAACTGTATTTCAAATAAAACATAAAATAATTATAAAACATAAAATATAAATGTAATATTCTGATCATCAACTTACCGATAGCTGAGTAAAGTACATGCCCAAATATAGCAGCCGTTACAGTATAGCTCTCATCCATGTGAAATTATAAGTCTCTCCAGTGCAAGTGTGGAGAAGGTTGGTTGCAGCCAAACAACACCAGTTAGTATTTGGATTAAGCAACGAATGTGTCCGAACGGGACACAGAATGCCAAAATTATTAAATTAAATTTCAAAGAATATATTACAAAGGGTCTGAAATATTTGTAAACATGTCTGTTAGTTGACTTGATGTCACTTGGTCACAGACATAATTTATGCGCTATTTAGGCATTTTGTGTAACGCTAGTTACTACAAGAATGGCCATTTGTCATTAAATATTAGAATAAAAATGATTTAATTGATTTGAGGTGCTTGGTGTCCCATAAAAAAGTGATTTACTATTTGGGTGTTTTCTAGGGGGTTGGGATCACAGGAGTCCCGTTTGGTCCCGTTCACTGTTTAGTACAACCCTGCTCAACAAGATGGCACTGCTTCAAATGGTGAAAGATTTGTAGTGTTACCTGATTTTGTGGGCACATGCTTGACAGTTTGCCGTGCATGCTAAGTTGCTTCTTGTCAGACTTTAAATAGCCAAAATATCTCCAGAATAAAATACCAACTAAAAATCCTAAGCTAAAAAAAACTAAAAGTGGGCTGAAAAGCAAAGTCCATAAAAGCTGAGGAGGAGGATCCACTCTTCCTGGCCAGGCTCTGTCTGCCACCACGACACAGGTGCCCTCAGGAAACCTGTACAGGGGAAGACACTTGCCAGCAGTATGTCCAGATTTCTATTGTTGTAAACATCATCATCGTCATGGGGTGCTGCTATCTGGGAACCAGATACTTACAGCCCAGGCAGAGCTCCTCGCCTGCCTCTTGCTGTCTTTCGCCTGCAGCACCACCAACTCCTCCACACAGAAGTGCACCCCCCCCCCCCCCGCCAAATGCCGGCATCATGGTGGTCCTGGTCATTACTGCTCCTCCTCCTCAGTCATGCCCTCCTGCAGCCATCTTCCTGGGACCAGCAGCCTTCTTTTGTCATCAAATTCTCATCATCATCAGCTGTCCTGGTAGGCCTCTCCTCAGGCAGGATTCTCCTCCAACCAGGCCCTCATCCAGCTGGGCCTTCCCTCAGGCAGGGCTTCTCCCTCCTAGCAAAAGCTCTCTCCTCAAGCAGGACCTGTCTCTGGACTGCCAAAGCACCATCACCCAGCCCTACATAGATGCTGATTTGGAAGCTGAGAAACCACAGACTCAGTGGACTTGCATGCAGTATATGCAGAGGCAGAAAGATTCAAAGATTTTTATTTGTCAGTGCTTCTATATGTACAGGACATACAGGAGAATCAAAATTCTGTTTCTCTTTCTCTTAGTAGTGTGTGTAATATATAAGAAAAGAAGGAATAAGGATAAAAACAACAACAGCAGTCTACGAGGGGACCTGAAACATTTGTAGGCTAACCAAGAAGGAGTCATGCCACAACAGGGAAACAGTTGCTGTCCATTTCACACTGTGAAATGGACACAAGTGTGCAGTTAAAAAGGTAGACTGTCAGATCAATGCATTTGTCCAGATGAAATTGGTGATTAATGTTTTTGTAGTCCTGTGTCTGCCCCACAGTTTGAATTGTCTTTTTTTTTGTAACTTTGATTTTTATTCATTTTTCATCATACATATTACATTCAGATCACAGTCTCTATATTTAAAAAAAAAAGGAGCTAACCATAAAGTCAAAAAGAAGAGAAGAAGAAAAAAAAAAGGGGGGGACAAATGTTGGAGCATCAAGTTTTTAGTTTCCATCTCTAAATTCTTCTGGTTTTTCCAGTGTCTTTGGTTATTCTTTCAATTTCTGTCTCGTTGTTGCACTTTGTAGTGTGTCCATTTCCACCATTTTTTTTCATATTGTCCTTCTTGCATTCTTTGTCGATATGTTAGTTTTTCCATTAAACGTATATCCTCAACAATGTCAGTCCATTGCTCTTGGTCAGGAAGAACTTCTGATTGCCATTTTCTTGTGATTGTTTTTTACATGCAATCAGCATGATTTTAACTAGATATCTGTCCTCAGCCTGTATTACATTGTCTCTTTTAAGATCACATAAATACATCAAGTTACAGTTCATTGGTATATTATATCCTAATATCCTCTGTATTGTCACATGTATAGATTTCCAGAATGATGAGATTTTGCTGCATTTCCTAAACATATGCGAGTGGTCTGCATTTTGGGCCCCACAGCCCCTCCAGCACATAGATTTGGTATTTGTGTATTTTCTTTGGATCTGTGGTGTAATGAAATAGCGAATCAGGTTTTTCCATCCAGATTCCCTCCATGTCCTTGAACTTGTTGATGTGTGTTGTGTTTTCCATATTTCTTGCCAGTTTTCTTCTGTTCTGTTTAAATTTAGCTCTTTCTCCCATTTCTGCTTTATATAGTTACTTGAATGTTTGTTTGCCGTAAGTTTCTGATATAGCTTTGAAATAATTCTTATTTTATTTCCTGCATACGAGCTTAAAATGAATTGTATAATCTCACTCACATCTGTGTGGAGGTTATGCCTAATCTTTCTCATATAATAATCTTTCATCTGCAGATATCTGAAGAATTCAGATTTTTCTAGTTTAAATTTTCTTCTCATGTTTACAAAACTCCCGAAATCTTTTTTCCCATATTGCCCCATGCTGTGATTCCCTTGTTCACCAGATTTTTGTGTCCCCTATCTTGCTTTGCTGGTTCAAACTGACTGTCAAATGCTACCCATTTCAATAGTTTTATGTCCTCCTTTATATTATACTTTTGTACTATTTTGTACCACAGTTCCAAAGTAAATTTAGGGATTGAATCTATTTGTTTGATTTGCTTATATGCATCCTTATCTCCTATTATGCTTTGCACTGGGAGTCCCTCAATTTCCTTTTCCATTTCTTTCCATTTTGCCTCGTATCCTCTGTCACACCAACATATGATATATCTTATTTGTGCTGAGTAGTAATATTCCTTTAGACTCGATAGACCCATGCCGCCTTTCTCTTTTGGCAACTGGAGTTTTATATTTCACTCTTGGCTTTTTACCTCCACAAACAAATCTCGATATCATCCCGTCCCACTTTGAGAACTGAGCACCAGGAATCTCTGTTGGTAGAGCCTGGAAGAGGTAAAGCAGTCTAGGTTGTATGCTGATTTTGACTGTCTTAATTTTTGAATTCAGATCCATGTTTAAGATTGACCACCTATCGATATCTTTTTTTATTTCTTGTTCTAACCTATCATAGTTTGCTTTATAGATTTTGCTTAAATCTTTGGGTATGTTCACTCCAAGGTATTTTATTTCTTCTTGTTTCCAGTTTAGTTTGATCTTATTGGTTATCTGGTTTAAAGGGTTATAGTGGAATGTCAGTATTTGTGTTTTTGGTATGTTTATCTTGTATCCTGATAATTTTCCAAAATTTTCTATCAAGTCCATCATTTCCATTATTGATTCATCTGGTTGTTCAAGGTAAACTATAATATCGTCTGCAAACAGCCCAATCTTGTGTTCTGCTCCCTTTATTGTTACACCTTTTAATTTCTTATTTTGTCACATCGCTTGAGCCAGTGGCTCTATGAACAGAGCAAACAAGGTGGGCGATAGGCAGCATCCCTGCCTATTTGATCTTTGTGTATTTACTTTGTCTGTTAAGCTACCGTTTATCTTGATTCTTGCCACAGGTTTTTGATACAGTGTCTTTATGCATTGCTCTGACTTTTCATTAAATCCAAAGCGTTCCAGCTCATTATATAGAAACATCCAATTAACCCTATCAAATGCTTTTTCTGCGTCTAAACTCATTATTACTGTGCTTTTCTTTTCTTTATGTATTTGATTAATTATGTGTATTGTTCTCCTGATATTATCATGTGTTTGGCGTCCCTCTATGAAACCAGTTTGATCATCCTCTATCAATTCCGTCAAGAATGTCTTTATTCGTTTACAGGTAATTGTTGTATATATTTTATAATCCACATTTAATAAAGAGATTGGCCTATAGTATCCGCATTGTTCCCTATCTTTTCCTGGCTTTAAAATAACTGAAATAATGGCTTCGTTCCATGATGGAGGTATTTTGTTGTTGTTTAATGTCCAATTAAATGACTTTAGGAGCTGTGGCGTGAGCTCTTCTACAAACAGTTTATAGAACTCAGACGGGTATCCGTCACTACCCGGTGATTTACCATTTTTTAGTGACTTAATCACATCTTTAATCTCTTGTGTTGTTATTTCTGCTGTTAGCTTTTCATTTTGTTGGTTTCCTATTGATGGCAAGTCCAATGTGTATAGAAATTTTTTAATATCTTTAACATTTGTCTCTTCAGGTTGCGAGTATAGTTCTTGATAGAATTTATGGAATATTTCTTCAATGTTTTCTGGGATAACTGTTGATTTGTTTGTGATGGGGTCCTTAATCTTATATACATTATTCACTGTTTGTTGTTTTCTTAACCGTTTTGCCAACAGTTTTGTGGCCTTTGGCCCCATTTCATAATATTTTTGTTTTAAATATCTGTTTTTCTTTTCAATTTCATCTATTTGTATTTCTTTTATCTTTATTTTTTCTTCCTTAATTTCTTGATATATTTTTGGGTCATTTGTGTTTTGATGTTTACGTTCTAATTCCCTCAGTCTCTCACATCTTTGTTCATATGATTCCAGTTTAGAGTTTTTTGCTTTTCCTGATTAAACCATTAATTTACCCCTTAACACAGCTTTTAGTGCGTCCCATAGTATTGTTGGGTCCACTTCTCCATTATCATTCTCCTCAATATACTCATTTATGTTTAACTTTATTCTTTCTTTCATTTTCTCATCATTTAATAGTCCTACATTAAGTTTTCATGTTGTTTGTCGTTTTCTATTGTTTAAATATATTTCCATGTATATAGGATTATGATCTGATATTTCTGCCCCTCCAATCCGACAATTTCTCACCCTGTGTCTGTCACCTTCATTCATAAGGAAGTAATCTATTCTAGAGTGTACTTTATGGACTGCTGAATAATGTGTATAGTCTTTTTCGAGTGGGTGCAGGTCCCACCATATGTCTACCATACCCATTTCTGCCAGTGAGGTTCTTATGAACTTTGTTACATGTTTTTTTGTCTTCTTAACACTTGTTGTGTCAACTTCATGATCCATGACAGCATTTAAGTCTCCTCCACAAATTAGGACTCCTTCACTGTGTGTTGCTATGAGATCAAACAGATGTTGAAAAAAGCCCTTGTCACTTTCTGGTGGCGCATAGATGTTCACTAATGTGATCTGCATACCATCTATTCTTCCCTTTATTATTACATACCTGCCTTCTTTATCCTGGATTTCTTGTTCACATTCAAATTGTATTTTATTTGAAATTATTATCATAACCCCCCTTTTAGTTCCTCCCTTAAATGAACTGTAGTAGGAGTTCTTATAGCCAAATCTCTTTAGTTTCTCATGTTAAGATAAGATAAGATAAGATAAGCCTTTATTAGTCCCACAACGGGGAAATTCCAGGATTGCAACAGCACAGGGATAGCAACACTCAGAGCAACAATCAGAAGGCAAGAAAAAAAAAAAAAAAAAAAAAAACAAGCAAGCAAGAGCAGCTAATAAACATATGTACGTATTACTATAAAATATATATATATACACACACACACAGACACACAGTGCAGAGCATTGTAGCTGGATGGAATAATATATGAATATATGAACACACAGTGCAGAGCATTGTAGCTAGATGGAATAAATATGTAAATATATAAACACCCACAGTACGGAGCATTGCAGCTAGGTGGAATAAATATGCAAGTATATAAACACACACAGTGCGGAGCAATGTAGCTAGATGGAATAACATGTAGATATATAAATATATAAACACCCACAGTACGGAGCATTGCAGCTAGACGGAACAAATATGCAAATATATAAACACACACAGTGCAGAGCATTGCCGCTAGATGGAATGAAACAGCATAACCGTCTACCCAGCTATCCTGCATGGTATGATTATGTGCCCATACACACTCTCACCCTCCATAGCGACCGGCATGCTCCTAGTTGTATGCCGGAGAGGACCACTGTGTAAGTCTATTGCATCTTCTGCATTCAAAAAACTATTAGTTTGTTACGTCTTTTTTGCTATCTCTGCGAGCAGCCCTGCTTAGGTTGTACAGTCTGACAGCCGTTGGTAGGAAGGACCTACGAAACCTCTCGGTTGTGCACCTGGGATGATGTAGTCTGCTGCTAAATGAGCTCCTCAGTGCATTCAGTATGTCCTGCATAGGGTGGAACTCGGACTCCAGCAGAGATGACAGTTTAGCCACCGTCCTTCTCTCTCCTATCTCCTCCATCGGATCAAGGCGCTGCCCCAGGACAGAGCTAGCTTTCTTAATCAGTTTGTTCAGTCTCTTCCTATCGGCTGCAGTAATGCCACTGCCCCAGCAGACCACTCCAAAAGTGATGGCTGATGCCACCACCGTGTCATAGAATGACTTCAGCAGCGCCCCTTGTACACCAAAAGACCTGAGTCTCCTCAGCAGGAACAGCCTGCGCTGTCCCTTCTTGTAGAGTGCATCAGTATTGTGTGACCAGTCTAGTTTATTGTTCAGATGAATACCCAGGTACTTATAGGATGTCACCATCTCGATGTCTGTTCCCTGTATATTTACTGGTACTGTGAGGGGCTGCCCATGCCTGCGGCAGTCCACCACCAGCTCCTTAGTTTTCCTCGCGTTGATCTGGAGGCAGTTCCGATGGCACCAGTCCACGAAGTCCTGGATAAGCCCTCTGTACTCAGCTTCATCTCCATTGGAGATGAGGCCAACGATCGCAGAGTCATCAGAGAACTTCTGTAGATGGCAGTGTGTTGTGTTGTGTGAGAAGTCCGCAGTATAAAGAGTGAACAGGAAGGGAGCCAGCACCGTTCCCTGGGGGGCCCCCGTGCTACTGATGATCGTGTCGGACACACAGTCCCGGGTTCTCACAAACTGAGGCCGGTTCGTGAGGTAGTCCAGGATCCATGATGACAGGTGCTGGTCCACCCCTGCGCGCAGCAGCTTGTCCTTCAGGATCATCGGTTGGATGGTGTTGAAAGCACTGGAGAAGTCAAAGAACATGATCCTCACCATATTCCCGGGCTTCTCCAGGTGGGACAGAGAACGGTGAAGGAGGAAGATCACCGCATCCTCCACCCCAATGCCATGCTGGTAGGCGAACTGGAGTGGATCCATCGCTGGTTCCACCAGGGGGCGGAGGTGAGCAAGGAGCAGTCTCTCCAGGGTCTTCATCAAGTGGGACGTCAAGGCCACCGGTCTGTAGCTGTTCAGGTCTTTGGGGTGGGAAGTTTTTGGTACAGGTACCACACAAGATGTTTTCCACAGCTGTGGTACCCTCCCCAGTTTCAGGCTCATGTTGAAGATATACGTCACAATCCCACACAGCTGGTCTGCACAGGACTTGAGGAGCTTTGCGCTGATGCCGTCCGGTCCCGACGCCTTCCTCGCCTTGATCTTCCTCAGCTCCGTCCTCACCTGGGTCCTGGTCAGGGTCAGGATGGGGGGCTGTGTGTTGGGAGTGGGGGGGTGTTGGTAGAGTGGGGAGTGGGCAGCAGGACTTGATTTCTTTAGAGGCAGCAGTGGTTGTTGTGCAGTCAGGGGGGAGGGCGGTTGGTCAAATCTATTGAAAAACAGATTCAGGTTGTTCGCCCACTCCCTGCCCCCTGTGGCCTGGGGGGAGGTATTCTGGAGCCCCGAGATGGTTTTGAGGTTTCTCCAGACCCCGCTGATGTCGCTCTGTTGCAGCTTGTCCTCCATCTTCTTCCTGAAGCTGTCCTTGCCTTCTCTGATCTTTCTCCTCAGCTCCCTCTGTACGGACTTCAGCATCTCCCTGTTCCCTGACCTGAAGATCCTCTTCTTCTCTCTCAGAAGTGTTTTAATCTCAGGGTTGATCCAGGGTTTGTTGTTTGAGTGACGCCGTATGGTCTTGGTGGGAACGGATTTGTCCACACAGAAGCTGAGGTAGCCCGTGAAGGTGTGAATGAGGCCATCGATGTCCTCACCATGTGGATCGCAGAGCTGCTTCCAGGCGGTGGCTTCAAAACAGCCCTTTAGGGTGTCCATTGTCTCCTCAGACCATAACTCCACAGTGTGCATGGCCGGAGGTTGTCTGTGCACTAGGGGTTTGTACACCGGCCGGAGATGAACCAAGTTGTGATCCGATCTCCCGAGTGGGGGTAGTTGTGATGAGGTGTACGCCTCCTTAGTGTTTGCGTAGAATAAATCCAGTGTTTTATTGTCTCTAGTGTGGCATGTGACATACTGGGTGAACGTGGGTAGAATGGGAGACAGTGAAACATGGTTGAAATCGCCTGAGATGAGGAGAAGAGCATCTGGGTGTTCTGTCTGCAGCCTGCTGGTTACTGAATGGATGACGTCACGTGCTGTCCCAGCGTTCGCCGTCGGATTTGCATAAACAACAATGCAGATCACGTGTGAGTGTTCTCTCGGGAGATATGTAGGCCTCATGCTAACAGCTAGCAACTCAATGTCTTTGCTGCAGTGTCGTTGTTTAACAGTGATATGTCCCGGTCTGCACCAGTTGTTGTTAACATACATGATCACTCCACCGCCCCTAGCCTTGCCACTGTCTGGTGTTCGGTCAGCTCGTATCATGTGAAAACCCTCCAGCTCAATGTTAGCATCTGCTGCTAGTTCAGTTAGCCACGTCTCAGTAAACAAAAGGAGAGAGCACTCCCGGTATGTGCTATCATAACGGGAGATAGCCGCTAGCTCATCTAACTTTCCCAGTATCGACCGTACATTTCCCATGACAACAGATGGAAGGGAGGGTCTGTACCTTATATTTTTTGTCCTCCGCCTTACTCCAGCCCGGCAGCCGCGGCGTTTTCGCCTCAGTTCTCTCGGTATGTCGAGTATTTCCAATGGGACCGGGTGGCGGTTGAATGCTAGCAGCTGTTCTCTGCTGTATCGTATCCTGCTATAGACAGTGGCTCCGTCCACCGGCTCAGGAGACATTTAGGACGATCTGTGTGTCCGTGATATAAGTGGGGTGAAAAAAAAAGACGGATCAAAAGAGAGAGGAAGGGAAAAAGACTCGGAATCGAGCCGCTGTTGCAAAAGGCAGCCGACTCGTGTGGCGCCCCTAGTGTTAGTTGTTCTGTCTTGTTCAAATGTGTCTCTTGCATAAATATAATTTCGGCTTTTTCCTTCTTGAATTTTCTTATTATTCTTTCCCTTTTAACAGGTGAGTTCAGACCATTCGTGTTTACTGTCATTATCTTAAGATTTTTAACCATATTCATGTTTTTCCATTTTTTTAACTTGTGCTCCTAGCCCCTTTAACAACAAAACTAACACATATATGTAAAAAAAACACATTAACGAACCTCGACCTCCGCACTTTGGGTCTTTCTTCTGCCCATTGGTCCCTGTTGGAGGGTAGAGGGAATGTCCTCACCGAGTGAGGGGCCCTCCCTAGACCTGTAGTTACTATCCAAGTAATAGTCATTAGTCTAGAAATGTCCAACAAAAATCACTTTAACCTCTCCTAGTCGTTTGTTTCTCTTTTACCTTGTCTTCTTGGCCTTCATTTCTTCTATGCCCTTCTTAATCTTTGTTATAATCTAAGCTTTCCGTTGAAAGCCTTGCAGTTTTTCTTGGGCTCGGTGTGCCACGTCCGGTCTCCCGTCCTCTGCCGCTCACTCACCTCCACTCCGGCTGTCTCGGTGCGCTCTGTGCCGCCGCTGCTTCAGCCGCTTCCTTGGGTACGTTCACCACAAAGCCTTGCTCCTTCATGTCCCGCGCTGCCTCTCTGGCTGTGTTGTAGGTTTTCACGCCGTCATCCCAATGAATTCTCATCTTTGTTAGTGGCGTTTGGAATCTAATTTTTTTCTCTTTCAGCATTTTTTTAATGTTGGCATATTTCTTTCGCTGCTACACAATTTCTGTCGGGTAGTCATGGTCAAAGAATATCTGTTTGTCGCCAACTCGTATCTTTTTTTTCCACGCTTGTGTCAGGATTCTTTCCTTTACGTCGTATTTTAAAAAGTTTACCACAACTGACCTGGGTGCAGAGTTTGAGTTCGGCTTCTGTGCCAAGGCTCTGTGCGCACGTTGGATCTGTAGGTCTGTTTCATTGGGCAGCTCAAGCTCTTTTTTTAAGAATTGATCTATGAATTTCGTTATTGAGTTGCCTTCAGTGCCCTCCGGAATCCCGAAGATGCGTATATTGCTCCGTCTGGACCTGCTCTCCAGGTCTGTTATTTTTTCCTGCATCCTCTGTGTCTGTGCCGTCAGAGTCTGTAGCAGCCCGCCTGCCTCGGTCTTCCAGTCTTCCAACTCTGATATTCAAGCTTGTGAAGCTTGTGCTTCTGCCATACATGCCCGTTGAGTGTGCAGCTCCTCCATGTTTTCTGCTAGCTTGCGGTCCATTTCTTTTTGGAGACCCATAATTTCCTCCTTCACCTCTTTTTTCAGTTCTTCCTTAAGAGCCGTTAAATCCTGTTGGAGTTGTCGCTTGAGGTCTTTTATGTCCTTACTTATATTGGCAAAGCCAGTGTTCATAACATCGAGGTTGGCGTCCTCCATTTTCTCTGAAGTCTCCTCGTTTTTGTTGGCCTCGTGTTCAGCGATTTCTCCAGTGTTATTGAAGAGGGATTCTTTAGTTTTACCCTGCTTTTTTCCGTGTGCCCGGGTTCTTCGTGTTTTCATCCCTTGGTTTATTGACCTATTTATGTCGAGTTGGCCATTTAGCAAAGATTTTTAATCTGACTAGGAAGAGCTCTCTGTTTGAGCGTTATGCCTCTCCGCCAACTTCCCGGAAGTTCTGAATTGTCTTTTTTAACACCATTTTAATTATTGATAGCTGTCGGAATGTGAGGAGAATTTTCAACACTTGACAAAAGTTCATCTTGAATGGATAACCTACTGGAGCTTTTAAAATGAATTAAAGTGGTTAGGGATGTTAACTGGTGAACAGAGGATCACTGGTTTAATCCCTAGACCGGCAGGATCAGATATGGGTGGGACAGATAACACAGCAGTGTTTGCCTCACCTTCCTTAACCCCACTGTGGCTTTGAGCAAGGCCCTTAATCTAGCTGCTCCAGTGGAGCTGCTCAGTGGCCACAGGTCAGTCTGTGGGTCTGCTTGGCACCTTCCAGGTGTGAGTGTGAACAGAGTGTCCTTGAAAAAGAGAGGTTGCCTCTCAATGGACCTTCCCTGTATAAATAAAGGTGTCAATCACTGCACTTTTCCCACTTGATACATGTGTGTGTTATGCGGGAGTGTTGCATGTTTAGGGTCCGAAAGACTTTCCACCATGCGCCAGTGTTTTTGTTAGTTTCTGTCAGCACATTGTCTGGGTTTTTTTTATGCCTTGCATCACGCCATCAAATTACCAGTAGACAGTGCGCCCGCAGGAGGTGCCTCATTTCAAAGAGGTGTGGCAGCGCACAATCCAATGCGCATTACTATTATGGTGCATTCCATGAGAATCCGGTTTTGATCAGGAAAAAGGACGTCTATTGTCAGAAGCGCATTGTTTAATAATATTTCAGTGGCGTGTTTTGACATGGCGCAGCTCCGGAGCTCAGCAAGCGGCATGCGCTGGGATCTTGTAGCAGTCAGAATCGCCCATCATTTTAATTATACGATGATCACACACTAGCTTTGTTTAATTCCATCCACATGTACTGTTGTTATTAGGACTCTTTATGGTGTGACACGGGTGGTGACGTCACCCAGCGTATAAGAGGGCTGCGTGGCAGAGGGGTGGTCTCTTTGACCACCTCTTTGCCTTACGGGAGCGTCTGTTAGTAATACTGTGTGTCATACAATAAAGTCCTGTTCATTTCACCACTCGCCTCACTATTGTGCCTGTTTTATGGACATAACATTTGGCGACGAGGATAAAGTATGGATGTGAGCGTGTCGTCTTTTCGGCCATTTTTGTGCCTTGGACGAGGTGGTTTGTTGCATTTCAGAACTATCTGGTGGCACTAAACATCGGCGAACTGAAAAAGGTACGGGCAAGGGCAATTTTGGTCCATAATTTGGGTATGGAAGGACAATGTATCCTTTCTACTTTGGTAGCTAGCAATAGTGTTGATGACGTGGTTGAGCGAATTGAGCAACATTTTTGCGCGCCTACAAACGTCATCATCAGAAGGGTCCAGTTTCGGCAGCGCCTCCAGAGGGCCAGCGAGTCAGTGCAACACAATGTTGCAGACCTACGGCAGCTGGCTGGGGACTACTAGTTTGGGGAGTTGGAGGAAGAAATGGTCCGCGACCAGCTGGCGGAGCACACGCTGTGTTCATCAGCTCGTTCGAGATTGCTTACACACTCCGGCGAATTAACTTTAGCCATGGCTGTGGAGATAGCCCAGCAGTGTGAAGCGGCGGACAAGTTAACACATGACCTCGGTGAGAGAGCTACGCTATGACACCATGATTCACAATCGATGACGCAGGCTGTGGATCCGGACAGCAAAGACAGCAAGCAAGAGGAATGCGCTGCAGCTGTAAAGATGAAGTCCACCCCGGGATCACCCAAATGTTCGGGTTGTGGGTCCACTAAGCACCGGTACAAGGCTAGAGAGTGTCCAGGAAGAGGTAAACGCTGTGGCAAATGTGGACTCCTGCATAAATTTGCCAGGGCCTGTAATAGGTTTGTGTGAGGGGAATGCAACGTAAAGCAGACACCCCTGCCCCAACTCCCATAGTTATCCACACCGTTTCCCTGGACACCGACGGCCGTATATATTGTGTGGTGGAACTGGATGGAGTGGCGGTACCATTGTTGGTTGACACGGGCACAGTGAGGTCAATGTTGAATTGGCCCACCGTGAGGAGTTTCTTCCCATATCATCAGCTGAGAGGTCATTTAGAGCCGTTGTGCAGATATGGGGGACGGAGGCTGCCCATCGTGGGTTCGGTGAAGCTGATGGCCCATTATAAATCATTGGTGGTCGTTAACCTGAAGTTTATTGTGACTGGTGGTGGCGAGAATGTGATGGGCTGCGACCTCTTCTATGGACTGGGGTTTTCCATCAGCGGTGTTGAGGAGGAGTGGTCAGGCTATGGTTTATGGAACCGACCAATGCCAGTGGTGATGGATGATGCAATATGGGACGAACCTTGGCCTAGTAATCTGGAAAGCGAACAGGACCAACCCCATCCAGGGCCATCGCGGTAGGGTTCCTGCGCCAGAGTCCAAGTTGCCCTAACTGAGGGAACTGGGCGGTGCCGTGGTACGCCTGTGATGGCAGATGGAGTCAAATGGCTGACTCATTCTGCTTCTGGAGTTCGGCTGGGAGGTACCGAGAAGCAGGGGGTCACAACGGCTTTGCTGGCGTCTAAAATAAAAATGAGCTGGGCAGGACCGGCTGGCATGGTTAAACGACGGGCCACACAGGAACACTGGAAGCCAAGCAGAGCTGCTCTGGGGGTTGCTGATTTGGTTCGACCCAGAGAGGAGGCCCAATTGAGAGGAGCCCACAGGAAGTGGAGGAGACAGGAGGACCAGGGGCGGCTACAGGTGGTGGCTGTTCGGGAGGACGGTTACCTGCAGCTGACAGATGGTACGGAGAGACATCCCAACGAGCTGCGGCGTGTTTATAAGGAAGGTGAGGCGCTTTGGCGTCTAGTCATGCATGCATCTAAACATGTGAGTGTGAAAACATGTGAGTGTGTGCGTGTATGTGCATGTGTGCGTGCATGAAACAATAATGACAGCCAGCTGGCAAAACCTGGCCGGAGAGGGCGCGTGGCTGCGAGCTGTCAAAAAGCCAGAAGACCTCAAGGCTCCCAAGGAGGTGCCTGACGGAAAAAAAAAGAATCAAAGCACACTCCAGACAGGGCAGCCACCGTGCCATGAAGCTGGGATGGAAGTCCACCCCAGTTCATGACAGAGCCCCCCCTCAAGGGGTGGAAACCAGACACCCCAGTAACATCAAAAAAGAAAAAAGGGACCCCCTTCCCCGGAGGAACCCCCAAACAAACCAGAGTGGGCGGTGGGGGAAAACAGGTCAGGAGGGAAATAAAGAACCCAAACACCAATGAGAAAACAAAAATGAACCCCCCCAACCCCAAAACCAGAACAACCCTCTGAAGACCCAAAAGTCCAAAGGTTCAGGGGGCCGACCAAAATCAGGTGGTCTGTCTAAGTTCAGGACCAGACGGACGAGTGGGTCCGGTGGCCGACCAGGAAAACTGGGCCACCTCCCCCCACGGCACAGTTCGCTGGGTGGACGACCAGGGTTGTTGAGTCACCAGCTCAAAAGAGGCGACCCGGGAGATGACCTCCCCATGGAAAGACCCAATGTAGGACGGGGAGGCCAAGGAAGGGGGGCCCTGGCGTCATTATCCAGCGACGAGGGAGGAGCCCCCCCATGTCCCTGAGCTGGGGGACAGCTGCACCCGTGGTGGTCCCGGTCCGGGACAACGCTGCACCCTCGGTGATCCCAGTCCAGGACAATGCTGTACCTGCAGTGGTCCCGGTCTGGGACAATGCTGCATCCATGGTGGTCCCGGTCCAGGAACAATGCTGCACCCGCGGTGGACCCCGGCTGCAGTCCCGGTGGACCCCGGCTGGAGCTCTGCTGCACCCGCGGTGGACCCCGGCTGGAGTTCTGCTGCACCTGCGGTGGAGCAGCTGACAGTGGGGGTAGCTGGAACCTCTGGTGGTGGATCTAGATCCTTGGCAGCCTCTGGTGGTGCTGACTCCTCCCCAACGACCCTGGGAGTAAGCTCAGAGATAGCGGAAAAGGGAGAGGGGTCAGAATCACCAGCAGCGGCAGAGTACGGCAAGGCAGGCTCGGGTGCGGCAGGTGGCTGCACCTAGCCCTCCTCACCAACGGCCAGACAAGGATGCTCAGAAACAGGGGAAGGAGAAATAAACGAGAGCACTTGCCTGGACTCGGACTCCACCGTCATCCAGGACTCCGACGATCCAGGGTGCGATGACTCAATCGGCTCGGGAGGTGCTGCATCCGCATTGGCCTTCATTGGGGAAGCTGCACCCTCATCATTGTCTGCAAAATCTCCTGGTAGCGGTGGATCCTCTCCGGCGATGACAGGAAAGGAACAGTGGTTAGGGTCGCCAGCAGCGGCGGAGCCTGACGAGGCGAGGTCAGATGCAGCCGAGGGCTGCACCCGACTCTCCTCACCAACAGCCAGGCAAGATTGCTCCAACTCAGTAGGGAGAGCGACAAAAGAGAGCACTTGCCTGGACCCAAGCTCCACCGCCATCCAGGACTCCCAACGATCCCGATGACGACATCTTGGGCCCGAACTGGACCACCTCTAGGTGGTCCAGTTCGGGAGGTGACTCTGCTGCGGCAGCCCTTGCAGCAGGCATGGTGGTGGTGGCAGTCCTAGTTCCCCCAGGCGAATTCCCCCACGCAGGTAGTCTCTCCGGCGTGGCGGCTGAGGGTCCACTCCATGCTGGTTCTGGACCATGATCCTCCAGAGCCTCAAGGCCCTCCACTCTGTGGCGGCTTGGTTCCAGCGGGCACTCGGGAAAAAAGGGAGGAGACATGGAGGGGATAGATAACACTTTAATTACAGTAGCAGAAGGAGAGCACTCAGGTGACTGCCTAACCTGAGGCTCTCCTCTGGGAGACAGACAAGGTTTATCATTATTAACTTAAATAGAATGAAAACACACTTGCCTGCTCTCCTGGGTCTGGATGTAGACTGCTGCTGACGACGAGCTGTCATCATCCTCCGCATCCACGGCCACCCTAGGCCCCCCAGAGGATTGTGGAGGAGCCTGCTTGGTTGATGCAGGCAGGAGTGGGCGTGACTGGGGAAGCCCTGGAGGTCTCCCTGGCGGCAGGATGAGACGTCTCGTCAGCATATGCTGTGGCTGAAGCGGAGAGGGCACGGGCTGACGTGACAGAGGCTTCGCCACAGAAGTGGATGGGTATGACGTTGGGGATTCGGCCGCTGAGGAGGTGATGGGCTTCTTGTGGCACGTTGCTGCAGAACGATCCGCCTGCCGTGGTGTTGACTCCTCAAGGTCCTCTGGCTCCCTCAGCATCTGGCTGCTCCCTCCCAGGACCGGCAAGGAATTAGGGGAGACAGAGGGAGAAGATTGAGGAGCAGGGACAGCAGCTGACTGGGGAGCTCCAGCGGGCTGTAAGATCTGGAGCTCCTCCACAGGAATCTGGCAGATAACATAAGGCGAAAGTGCAAGAAATTGAAGAAGAAGTTGCCTGAGTTCCTGACTGGTGATGACATCAGCTGCTGTATCGATGTCCTGCTCCGTCTCCCCGGGAGTAGGACGGGAGGTCTGGCGGGAAGAAGAGGACACAGGCTTGGGAGGCGAGTGATGGGTTTTCGGCTTCCGGGAGTGCTTCTTAGGCTGCCTCGATGGTGATGCGGAGGACCCACTCACCATTCCCTCTAAGCGCTGCCGTGCATCACAAATTTGGGTGAGCAGCGGCACCAGCCCCGGATAGTTCCAAAGGCTGGGACATGTCTGCATCAGCCCAATGGCAACGTCCATTAAATAAAAATCCATCTCCGGAGAATGGGTGGCAGGAGCCCAGGAAGCGAAGTTAACCACTCGCTTGGCCACTGCACACTCCGGGTTGAGTCCAAAAAGTGACAAGTCCATGATGGAGGGACTACTGGCAGGTGAGAAAAAACACACAAAAATAAACACATGCACACAATGCCGCCGCTGGATTTAAACCTGGCCAGATTATTCTGTTATGAATCTCCCCATGCGCTTTTATGCAGTGCACGGAGGAAAGAGACAAATCCATTCGCTGGAGACTTTGTGTGCAATTTATTGTTCAAAACAAAAGGCAAACAGTTCAGCAACAACAGAAAATATCAAAAAGGCGAGGAGGCTCTCAAAAGCTCATGAGACGCTCCTCAGCTCGACAGTGAGTAAGCCCAGGGGACCCAAAGAGCTTCAGGCAGGACTGATAGTGGAGGAGGACAGCCTCGACACCCGAGCGCTTCCACTACGGGACTGGATGCGGTGGGCACAGGAATACTCACTGGAGCCAGAGACCGAGACGTCCGTGGAGGGAATCCCAGAGCCAGCCTGCAAAAACAGAAAAAGAGGACAACGATGTCATGCAGAGGGAAGCAGTACCATAAGCAGGCAGGGCGTCTAGTCATGCATGCATCTAACAACAGGATAACACTGTGAGGCATACACAGGTCCAACAATAATCCGGCATTTCGCTTCCGTGGCTACAGGCCTAAAATAATGCCACACATACAGTGGGGCAAAAAAGTATTTAGTCAGCCACCAATTGTGCAAGTTCTCCCACTTAAAAGATGAGAGAGGTCTCCAATTTTCATCATAGGTATACCTCAACTATGAGAGACAAAACGAGAAAAAAAAAATCCAGAAAATCACATTGTCTGATTTTTAAAGAATTTATTTGCAAATTATGGTGGAAAATAAGTATTTGGTCACCTACAAACAGGCAAGATTTCTGGCTCTCACAGACCTGTAACTTCTTCTTTAAGAGGCTTCTCTGTCCTCCACTCGTTACCTGTATTAATGGCACCTGTTTGAACTCGTTATCAGTATAAAAGACACCTGTCCACAACCTCAAACAGTCAGATTCCAAACTCCACTATGGCCAAGACCAAAGAGCTGTCAAAGGACACCAGAAACAAAATTGTAGACCGTCACCAGGCTGGGAAGACTGAATCTGCAATAGGTAAGCAGCTTGGTGTGAAGAAATCAACTGTGGGAGCAATTATTAGAAAATGGAAGACATACAAGACCACTGATAATCTCCCTCGATCTGGGGCTCCACGCAAGATCTCACCCCGTGGGGTCAAAATGATCACGAGAACGGTGAGCAAAAATCCCAGAACCACACGGGGGGACCTAGTGAATGACCTGCAGAGAGCTGGGACCAAAGTAACAAAGGCTACCATCAGTAACACACTACGCCGCCAGGGACTCAAATCCTGCAGTGCCAGACGTGTCCCCCTGCTTAAGCCAGTATATGTCCAGGCCCGTCTGAAGTTTGCTAGAGAGCATTTGGATGATCCAGAAGAGGATTGGGAGAATGTCATATGGTCAGATGAAACCAAAATAGAACTTTTTGGTAAAAGCTCAACTTGTCGTGTTTGGAGGAGAAAGAACACCATACCTACTGTGAAGCATGGGGGTGGAAACATCATGCTTTGGACCAGGACGACTGATCCGTGTAAAGGAAAGAATGAATGGGGCCATGTATCGTGAGATTTTGAGTGAAAACCTCCTTCCATCAGCAAGGGCATTGAAGATGAAACGTGGCTGGATCTTTCAGCATGACAATGATCCCAAACACACCGCCCGGCCAACAAAGGAGTGACTTCGTAAGAAGCATTTCAAGGTCCTGCAGTGGCCTAGCCAGTCTCCAGATCTCAACCCCATAGAAAATCTTTGGAGGGAGTTGAAAGTCCGTGTTGCCCAGCAACAGCCCCAAAACTTCACTGCTCTAGAGGAGATCTGCATGGAGGAATGGGCCAAAATACCAGCAACAGTGTGTGAAAACCTTGTGAAGACTTACAGAAAACGTTTGACCTCTGTTATTGCCAGCAAAGGGTATATAACAAAGTATTGAGATGAACTTTTGTTATGGACCAAATACTTATTTTCCACCATAATTACCTCCGCCAAGGAGGTAATGTTTTTGCCGGGGTTTGTCTGTCTGTTTGTTTGTCTGTTTGTCTCTCTGTTGGTTAGCAAGATAACTCAAAAAGTTTTGGAAGGATTTCCATGAAACTTTCAGGCATTGTTGGAAATGGTACAAGGAAGAACTGATTAAATTTTGGTGGTGATCCGGATCACCGTCCAGAAGAAAACCGTCATTACGGAAAATGCCATTTTCGTGAATCACTACTGAACCACTAATCCTATCATTGTCAATCCAATTGCTAGTCATATGTTTTCATGGTCAAGGAATCTGAAAACGTACATACAAACACTGTATGGGGGGAACTGTAGCCGCCATTACGGAAAATGCCATTTTCCTGAATAACTACTGAACCACTAATCCTATCATTGTCAATCCAATTGCTAGTCATATGTTTTCGTGGTCAAGGAATCTGAAAACATACACACAAACACTGTATGGGGGGAACTGTGGCCGCCATTACGGAAAATGTCATTTTCGTGAATAACTACTGAACCACTAATCATATCATTGTCAATCCAATTGCTAGTCATATGTTTTCGTGGTCAAGGAATCTGAAAATGTACACACAAACACTGTATGGGAGGAACTGTGGCCGCCATTATGGAAAATGTCATTTTCGTGAATAACTACTGAACCACTAATCCTATCATTGTCAATCCAATTGCTAGTCATATGTTTTTGTGGTCAAGGAATCTGAAAACGTACAAACAAACACTGTATGGGCGGAACTGTGGCCGCCATTACGGAAAATGTCATTTTCGTGAATAACTACTCAACCAATAATCCTATCATTGTCAATCCAATTGCTAGTCATATGTTTTCATGGTCAAGGAATCTAAAAACGTACTCACAAACACTGTATGGGGGGAACTGTAGTGCTTGGCGGAGGTCTGCGCTCTCCGAGTGCTTTTCTAGTTTGCAAATAAATTCTTTAAAAATCAGACAATGTGATTTTCTGGATTTTTTTCCCTCATTTTGTCTCTCATAGTTGAGGTATACCTGTGATGAAAATTGGAGACCTCTCTCATCTTTTAAGTGGGAGAACTTGCACAATTGGTGGCTGACTAAATACTTTTTTACCCCACTGTAATGGCGGGAGTGAATGCCGGTGTGCGTAATGAGGTGAAAACATGTGAGTGCGTGTGTGTATGTGCATGTGTGCGTGCATGAAACAATAATGACAGCCAGCTGGCAAAACCTGGTCGGAGAGGGGGCGTGGCTGCGAGCTGTCAAAGAGCCGGAAGACCTCAAGGCTCCCAAGGAGGTGCCTGACGGAAAAAAGAGAATCAAAACACACTCCAGACAGGGCAGCCACTGTGCCATGAAGCTGGAATGGAAGTCCACCCCAGTTCATGACAGCATGGATCGGCCTAATTATCTTGTTTATTGTTGGTGTGTGATTCGGGCTATAAATTTGGGAGGGTCTGAATGGTGTGTGTGCGTTTTGGACTTTTCTACAGTGGGGGGAGGGATGTAGTGTTGTTATCAGGACTCTTTATGGTGTGACATGGGTGGTGACATCACCCGGAGTACAAGAGGGCTGCGTGGCAGTTTCGGTCTCTTTGACCACCTCTCTGCCTAGATGGAACGTCTGTTAGTAATACTGTGAGTCATACAATAAAGTCCTGTTCAGTTCTCCACTCGCCTCATTATTGTGCCACGTTTTACGGACGTAACACCACACTCTCATTTTAATTGCGAGCTTACTGTTACAGTCTAGATTAGGCATTAATGTAGGATGGCATGTGTGTCAGTGTGATGCGGGGTGCACGGGGGGATTTTCATTTTCATCATGGACTTTTCATTCATTCATTCATCTTCTTCCGCTTAATCCTTTTCGGGTCGCGGGGGGGCTGGAGCCTATCCCAGCATCCTTGAGCGAGAGGCAGGGTACACCCCGGACAGATCGCCAGTCCATCGCAGGGCCAACACAAGAGAGACAGACAACCATTCACTCTCACAGTCATACCTAAGGACAATTTAGAATCCCCAGTTTGATGCCAATTAACCTAACTTGCATGTTTTTGGCATGTGGGAGGAGACCGGAGAAATCCCGGAGTAAACCCACGCAGACACGGGGAGAACATGCAAACTCCACACAGATCGACTTATTAGGCATTAATGTGTTTATTTTTAGGGGAATAAATAGATGAACAGGGAGTGTGCAGCATTTTACTTTTCACTAACCCCCCAGAGAGACAGGAGATGCGTCCGCATCTGTGTCAGCCGTGTACCCCGGGTTTCCAGCCCAGCAAGCTTCCCGACAGCCACCCGTCAGCCCCCAGCAGAGGCTGCCAAGAGCGGGCTCGCTTCATGGTGGGGGCCGGAGGCGGATGGGAAGCCATGCCAGATTGCCTCCTTTCCTCCTACCCAGGATGGATAGGGGAAGACCCTCAGTCAGCAAAAGCAAAAGGAGAGGGAGCACTTCATCTCCCCACAGCCGGGGGCGGTTTCCACGCCATCATTAATGAAAGTTTATAAAAGTTTGCACAGGCATCATCCTCTTTTTTTTCATGTCTGTGTTGCATCCGTGCACACGTTAAACAATTCAGCTCATTTTTTTCAGCTCATTCTTCACCGTTTGTTCTTTCTAACATAACTAACTGGGTATCAGTTGTGATTGATGTCTTCCTTATTACCAAACAGCATTATTGTCACGTGCATTTTGGCTCACACACACGGGCTATGGTCAGCGCAAAACCCATCTTAAACCGTCAGGATCACAATTCACTTTAGATAATGCACCTCTTTGCATTAAAGGGATGGGAAGGAGCGGTTTGGATTGGATTATCCAAAGCACACTTCTGAATGATCAGACCGGCCTCTTTGCGTCATGCACCGGAGGAAAGTTCATTTTCACGCCGTTGTGATAAGGAAATTAACTTGGAAATGTCCATAAATGTGTTCTGCGTCAGTAACAACTGATCAACCAACCCCGTTGTTGTAATACGGCTCTGAATGTTTCTGCTATGTCATGTCATGTCATGTCATAGAGGAGGCCCGAAGACAAATTTCCAGTAAGGTGGACAATAAAATAAAAGTCAGAGTCATGTTGACAGTTACCACAGGTCTTAATGAAATGTTTGTGACATATTTTGGTCAAAGTTTCTTTAGTTATTTAAGTATTGCAGCATAATTGTGAATCATCTTTTGCAGCCTTTCTCACAATGGCTCGTTTCCACACTGTTGCTAATGTTAGCTGGCTAGCTCCTAGTTCAGATAACAATAATAATGCATCAGATTTATATAGCGCTTTTTCATAGACACTCAAAGATGCTTTACAATGGATACATTATTCATTTATTCCACAGACAATGATAGTGGTAAGCTACTACTGTAGCCACAGCTGCCCTGGGGCAGACTGAGTATAGCGAGTCTGAACCAACAGGAATTTGTCTGAAAGAACGAATGAAATAATGCATCATTGGTGGACAGGGGTGTGTGGTCTCACTGATGGATAGGATATGACCAGTCCCTGGAGTACAATAAGCCCAGAAACATTTGTGAATGGGTGGCTAAACTGCTAGCTTCAACTAGCCGTCTTGAGTCTCAGAGAAAATGAAGATGCTAACCGTTTGATGTAGCATCATGGTGTGAGATGTATTATCGACTGTGGATTAGTGAACCAGGTGAAAATAGTGATAATAATAATAATAATAATCTGTTAGGGTAACTGAAATCTAAAGAAAATAACAATATAAACCATGTTTGGTAAGCTAACTCCCTAGTAGCACTGTTGGCTCTGAAGTTTTTCACTCCCTGGCCACTCATGATTACAGACAGACAGCTCGCTTGGCCAATAATAGAGCAACAGGCAGGTACCAAGGCTGGGCTTACCATATACAGTCATGTGAAAAATTAGGACACCCTGTATAAGCCTGTGTGTGTGTTTTTTTTTTAACATATTTGGTCATATGGATATCAGGTCAGGCATTGGTTTGCTTGCTACCGGATAACCATGAAAACCGATACTACCTGTCTCATGGGTTGGGCCGTCTGTGACTCCACTGGCAACCCCGCCCTTCCGAGGGCATGGAGGGTGAAACTGGGCATCCTGGCAGAACTAAAAACAATATCTGTCACAGGTCTGTGGTGGACCACTCCCAGTTACACGGGGTTAGACTGGACATCCTGGCAGATAAGCACATCTGTCGCAAGGTCTGTGGTGGACTTTTGCCAGTCGGTGCATCGTGACATGCACTACACAAAGAGCAAAGATAAACAAACCTATCATCTGGTCAGTCACTGCAACAGATACTGGAGTCAGTTTGTCTTGGCCTGTCCTCGCCACTGATAATACCTCTGTCTGCCAAGAATGTGCCACTAGTCCAGCAAAAGCTAGCGGTACTCAAATACTCTGCAAGCAGTTTCATGAAATGGTCAGTCAGAAAAAAACTTATACTGGCTCGGACGTCACCCGGGTTAACAAGGTCAGGAGTTCCTGGCAGCGGAAGGCGAAGGACAGAGCTGCGTGGAGGAATCTGATCAGACCTAAATGAAGCAGTCATTGTCACCCCGACAGACTGCTATGATGATCATGATGATGGTCATATGGATATTTAATATCACTGTTAAAAATACTGGGAGATTTACGTAATACAACTAAACAATTAAAAATGAATTAAAGACTTTTTTTTCAAATTTTCTGTACAATGTAATTCTAAACAAATAGTGAGGAATAAATTAGGACCCCCCCACATCTTTTTTAGGACACCCCCACATTCATTCATTCATTCATTCATTCATCTTCTTCCGCTTAATCCTTTTCGGGTCGCGGGGGGGCTGGAGCCTATCCCACCATCTTTGGGCAAGAGGCAGGGGACACCGTGGACAGATCTTTTTTAGGACACCCCCACATTCATTCCTACTTAAAATGGCTAAAATAAATTCCAAAAAATGCAAATAAAAACAAAAGCAAGGTTAGACATAGATATTTTTTTTTTGTTACTTATTTTTACCCGTAGGTAGATTTGGTTTGCAGTCTGGTGACAAGCCACCGGCTGCTGCGTGCGCCCTAAACCTACATGTTTTTGGTATGCGGGAGGAAACCCACGCAACACGGGGAGAACATGCAAACTCCACACAGCTCACTGTGGGTCAGGATCGAACCCACGATCTCATGATCCCCGCGATCCCCCGGCCGAGGGTAAACTGTGTTGCCACAGTGCTAAACCACTGCGCCACCGTGCAGCCCATATGTGAACATTTCTTAATAAGGAACTGAATATTTAAAGGGGTGTCCAAATTTTTTCACATGACTGTATATGACGTTTTGTAGCAAACCCAGATGAGTTAAAACCTCTAAACAGAGACAAATGATATAAAGGCTGGGCTTTTTTTTAAGAGAAGTGAGTGGTTTTTTAAAAATATTTTTTCAATGATTGTGTGACCAATAGACACTTTTCAGAAGGTTGAAACCTACAAAAACACATTTTTTCAGTCAGTGATCCATTTTATTTTTTTTTTAAATCGAAAGACAAAAATATTGTCTGCATTCTGCCAGGCTTTCCATAAAGTTATTTGTCAGTATTTTGTATAGAACACATTTATCTGCCCCAAATACACCTTTGTTTCAAATCACTTATGGAGGAATTTTCACACAGAAGTCGAAAAAAATTTAAATTAGAAATAGTACTTAAACCCTGAAAGATTTCACGCTTTCTTTTTTAACACTGAGCAGTGACAAGCGCACTCTTGGTACATATATACAGCAGAGAGTTACAAACAGGACTTTGATATGCTCTTCTTTTCTGCTTCTTATCTTCCAACCAACACCCCTTCTCCTCTCTTCCCTTCCCAGTGTTCAGTGAGCTGTGGTCGGGGGACCAAGCAGCGGGAAATAGCCTGTGTTTATCAGAACCAAACCAAAATAGACGAGGATCACTGCAGTCATCTGCCTCGTCCGCGGACACAGAAGCCCTGTCGAGCTCAAGGATGCCCCAGTTGGAAAGCAAACAGGTGGAGGGAGGTATGTTTGTACTTTTCGCTGTCTCCTCTGGCTCGGATAATAGCCCGAGCCTCTCAGGGACGGCCTTTTGACTAACTGCAGCTAGCAGCTGAAGCACAAACATAGCCGAGAGCTTCCCAGAGGTTTGCAGATGTAGGACATGTACACACAAAGCACCTGTCCAATCAGCACTCAGTTTACTCCCATTGAAGAGTAATGTGTCATTTCTTCAAGTGAAAACTAAACACTGCAGGCTAGATTTGCAAGACTGTTTATGCCTCGCAGTTGACATTTATATTATGTGTTCAACATATTCAAATATCATGTTACAACCCTTACGCAGAGTATCTACAGTTTTATGCAGCTCTGCTTTCAGAGGCTTTTCACAACACACGTTAACAGCCTACATCCATTATAAGCTTAATGAGTGTGATAAACATGGAGCTCCAAAGGTGTAACGGATGCAGCCAAGCTTGGTCGGTCATGCAGATCCAAACAGAACACATATCCTAAATAATCGCTGCAGATGACAATAAGGATGTTATCAATAATCTTTCCTATTCTCACTATGAAAAGTCAAAAATGTAAAATCCCAAAAGGCCTTCAGGGACCTACATTTGCCACCCCACATAACTCCTGCCAACCCCCACTCAGGCTTTGCGGGTGTCCTCCTCCCCTCTCACTTTTTTTTTTTTCCTCCTCATTGGTGTCTGGAAGCAATCATCTCCCTCCACATACCACCAGCAACCATGAAATCCCCAACTAGAGCATAAAGGCATGTTTTATATCTTAATATGCACGCATGTGACAACCTTGAAACCCTAGTACACAGTGTCTGAATTATTCCACAACTACCAAGCCCTCACAGTCACCTCTAACTGGGATGTAATGGAGAATATGTGAGTGGAGCCATGAGGGGGTAGCGGTTTCCCATTGACAATTTAACTGGTGTTCACGGACAGAATAATTTTCTTCCTCTTACCACATATATTCAGTACAAACTGTGAAATTACTGTCTGGTGGCTTTTGCCTAGGAGTTTTGGTCTGTGAAGTATTATAAACTGTGGGATTTTTTTCAAAGAACCTACAAGAGAGACTAGAATTACTTGGGTCTCTCACTAAAAGATGGGTATCCTTGTTGACAGGTACAAAATCAAAGCCTAGACAAAAGTTGCTTTCTCACCAGAATTTACAAGTGTATCTTGGATTTTTTGAAAGAGCTATGTGTAGTCTTTCTCATTTGAAATAGTGAAAATTACTCATATTTATAATTAAAATGTTTACCGGAGTGGTGGCCTAGTTGATAGAGCATCCACCCCACAACCAGGAGGTTGGGGGTTCAAGTCCTGGCCAGGTCATACCAAAGACCATATACAGTGGTGTAAAAAAGTGTTTGCCCCCTTCCTGATTTCTCTTTTTTTGTATATTTGTCACACTTAATTGCTTCAGATCATCAAACAAATTTAAATATTAGGCAAAGATAACACAAGTAAACACAAAATGCAGTTTTTAAATGAAGGTGTGTATTATTAAGGGAAAAAAAATCCAAACTTACATGGCCCTGTGTGAAAAAAGTGATTGTCCCCTAAACCTAATAACTGGTTGGGCCACCCTTAGCAGCAACAACTGCAATCAAGCATATGCGATAACTGGCAATGAGTCTTTTACAGCACTGTGGAGGAATTTTAGCCCACTCATCTTTGCAGAATTGATCGATGATCAATTTTGTTATCGATCAATCGATCGATGATCGATTTTGTTACCTGCGACCGTATGTCTTGGACACTCTGGTAAAGAGAGGTGCAGAGTTGTCAACTGATCACTACCTGGTGGTGAGTTGGATCCAATGGCAGGGGAGGATGCCATTCAGACCTGGTAGACCCAAAAGTATAGTGAGGGTGTGCGGGTAACATCTGGCTGAGTCCCCTGTCTGAGAGTTCTTCAACTCCCACCTCCGGAAGAACTTTGACCACATTCCGAGGGAGTCTGGAGACATGGAGTCTGAATGGGCCATGTTCTCCACCTCCATTGTTGAAGCGGCGGCCCAGAGCTGTGGCCACAAGGTCGTTGGTGCATCTCCTGGTGGCAACTCCCGAACCAAGTGGTGGATACCAGTGGTGAGGGGGGCCATTAAGCTGAAGAAGGAGTCCTATCAAGCTTGGTTGGCTTGTGGGACTCCCGAAGCAGCTGAGGTGTGCTGGCAGGCCAAGTGGAGTGCAGCTCTGGTGGTTGCCGAAGCAAAAACTCGGGTGTGGGAAGAGTTCTGTGAGGCCATGGAACAAAGCTTTCAGTCAGCATCAAAGAGATTCTGGCAAACTGTCCGGCGGCTCAGGAGGGGGAAGCAGCTCCCTGTCCACACTGTGTATGGTGCAGATGGGGCGCTGCTGACTTCAACTGGGGATGTCGTCGGGCGGTGGAAGGAATTCTTCGAGGATCTCCTCAATCCCACTGACATGCCTTCCACAGAGGAAGCAGGGCTTGTGGATGAGGTGGACGACTCATCCATTACAGGGGCTGAGGTCGCCAAAGTAGTTAAAAAACTCTTTGGTGGCCGGACCCTGGGGGTGGACAAGATTTGCCCTACCTCAAGGCCCTGGATGTTGTACTGCTGTCATGGTTGACATGCCTCTGCAACATTGTGTGGAGGTCAGGGACAGTGCTTTTGGCATGGCAAACCAGGGTGGTTGTTCCGCTCTTCAAAAAGGGGGACTGGAGGGTGTGCTCTAACTTTAGAGGGATCACACTCCTCAGCCTCCCTGGGAAAGTCTATGCCAAGGTACTGGAGAGAAGAGTCCGGCCGTTGGTTGAACCTCGGATTCAGAAGGAGCAATGTAGTTTTCATTCTGGCCGTGGCACATCAGACCAGCTCTTTACCCTCTTGAGAAACCTCGAGGGTTCGTGGGAGTTTGCCCAACCAGTTTACATGTGTTTTGTGGACTTGAAGAAGGCATTCGACCGCAGCCCTTGTGGTTGTTTGTGGGGGGTGCTTTGGGAGTATGGGGTGTCAGGCATGTTATTGCGAGCTATCCGGTCTCTATACGACCATTGTGAGAGTTTGGTTTGTATTGCCAACACTCGGTCGGACTCATTCCCAGTGAGAGTTGGACTCCGCCAGGGCTGCCCTTTGTCATCGATCCTGTTCATAATTTTTATGGACAGGATTTCTAGGCGTAACCAGGGAATGGAGGTGTCATGCTTGGTGACCACAGGATCTCATCTCTGTTGTTTGCAGATGATGTTGTCCTGTTGGCTTCATCCAGCAATGACCTACAGGTCGTACTGGGATGGTTTACTGCTGAGTGTGAAGCAGCTGGGATGAGAATCAGCACCTCCAAGTCCAAGTCCATGGTCCTCAGCCAGAAAACGGTGGATTGTCCTCTTCGGGTTGGGGACAAGCTCCTGCCCCAAGTGGAGGAGTTTAAGTATCTCGGGGTCTTATTCACGAGTGAGGTGAGAATGGAGTGAGAGATTGACAGATGGATTGGAGCAGCATCGAGCAGTGATGCGGACATTGTACCGGTCTGTTGTGGTGAAGAGGGAGCTTAGTTCTAAGGCAAAGCTGTCAATTTACCGGTCAATCTACGTTCCTACCCTCTCCTATGGTCATGAGCTTTGGATAATGACCAAAAGAATGACATCGTGGATACAAGCGACTGAAATGAGCTTTCTTCGTGGGATTGCTGGACTCACCCTCAGAGATAGCGTGAGGAGCTCAGTCATCCGGGAGAGGCTCAGAGTAGAACCACTGCTCCTCCACATTGAACGGAGCCAGTTGAGGTGGTATGAGCATCTGATCAGGATGCCTTCTGGACGCCTCCCACTTGAGGTGTTTTGGGCATGTCCCACTGGGATGAGACCCCGGGGCAGACCCAGGACCTGCTGGAGAGACTATGTCTGCCAGCTGATTTGGGAACGCCTTGGTATCCTCTCTGAAGAGCTGGAGCAAGTGGCTGGGGAGAGGGAAGTCTGGGCTTCTCTACTTGAACTGCTGCCTCTGCAACCCGAACCTCGGGAAAAGCGGTAGAATCTCCCAGTATTTTTAACATTGATATTAAATATCCATATGCCCAAATATGTTTAAAAAAACACACAGGTTTATAGAGGGTGTCCTAAATTTTTCACGACTGTAAAAATGGTACCTCCCGCCTTCTAGCTTGGTGCTCAGCATAATAGAATGGGGGAATGAGAAGTTGTTTGTGGCGGTGCCTTGCGTGGCAATGACCCCTCTGATTCTACTTGTGATTAACATTGTAGATAGGAGAAATGTAACTTTGTTCTACTGTACATGATTGGCTATATGGACTGAATGACAACAGAGATGACTTCTTCTTCTTCTTTAGAAACATCGGTTGTGACTTTATAACAAAGGTCCAATCACTGAATTACAGGAATCTACTGTATGATGAGTTTTTCCTCAGGGTAGGGCTGTTCCTTCCTGCTGTGCCACTGCTTTGCCAGTGGAGCGATTCTCGAGTCATGATTATCAATCACATAGAGGTTCACTTTTTTTGGAACAGTGCTGCCACCTGGTGTTTAGAATTAATTCAAAGTTACATACAGCTCCTTTAAACATGGCTAAACCAAACAGCTCCTTTCCTTCTGTGAGTAGGATCTGATCCCCGGCAGATACACTTGTGTCTGTATTTTTACTCTGGTACAAGCATGTGCACAGGTAGACCCCAGGTTGTGCTCTAGCACCTGGTCCTTTGCTTTCTTAAGTGCCATTCTGGCAAGCATTTTTTTTTCAGTTTTCATAGGTCTTTTTTCCCCCCATGCACACATCAATTGCTGTTCATATGTGTTTTAATAGTCAATAACTAAATTTTGACATCCCACTTAATTCTGTGTGACTGACGCATGAGCTCAGCCTGCACCAACAGGTATTAAAATATAATAGATATACCAAGTAAATACAGTAAAATTTATGCTAGGATATGTGACTTTACTTTTTTCAGTATTTACGAGTGCTCCTTTTTTTTTTGGTTGAGCACCTGCCCTCCAAGATGTCTGTGCACGTCTGGTATATTGTGTTTGTTATCATCACTGTGGTTATGCCATAAACATCCCATTCTAAGAGGCCAGCAATATGGCGGTCATGTTTTTTTTTTTTTTCATATGTTATGCTTTTGTCTCTCTGTCACAACATAAATCCAGTGCAGACAGTTTTGGTTCTCATATACTTGTGCAGTGCCTACATTGTTGTGTGAATTTGCACATTTACCCCAATGGTAATATGCCATTTACATTGGTGTCATTTGACCAGGGAATGAATAGTTAATGAATGCAACCCTACTGCAGGAAAAAGCTGGGTCTTGGAAGGGTTTCCTTGTTTTTTGGCAAGTGGGGAAGGGGCTAAAGTCAGAATTTGTATGTTATCTTACCCTAAGGTAATCATGGAACAACCCAAAGTCAGTGGGATGTTGCATCTAAATATTACACTGTAAAAATTATCAGCATGGTTAAACTTTAAAACTTTAGTTCAGTTGATGCCTTAAAATCATAAGTAAACTAAATTTAAAGAAAAAAATGTTTCATCCTGTGAACTTGAATGCTGAACTGGCTCACAACCCTGAGTTGTAATATTTAAAACCTGTTAAGTGGACATTTATTTCTGAAAAAAGTTCATTCATTCATTCATTCATCTTCAACCACTTAATTCTTTTCAGGTTGTGGGGGGCCTGGAGCCTATCCCAGAGTGTTTGGGTGACAGGCAGGGTACACCCTGGACAGATTGCCACTCCATCACAGGGCCAACACAGATAACCACTGACTCTCACATTCACTCCTAAGTACAGGTTATCCCCAGATGATGCCAATATATGTGTATGTCTTTGGGCTGTGGGAGGAAACCAGAGTACCTGCCGAAAACCCACACAGACATGGGGAGAACATGCAAACTCCACACAGAAAGGTCACCGGTGGCCAGGGGTGGGAAAAAATGTTTCTTAGACTTGGTGACCAAATCCCTTTTTACAGTGTAGGCCAGGGGTCTCAAATGTCCCATGGATGGTCAGACCCCTGCAGGCTTTCTTCCAGTTAGCCTCTTCACCGGGTGATTTCACTGTATTCCTTCCCACTGATTGTTTATCAATGAAAACACAAACACCTGCTTTAGTGAGAGGCTGGGAAGAAAACCTCCATTGT
This sequence comes from Pholidichthys leucotaenia, assembly GCA_020510985.1. Taxonomy (NCBI): domain Eukaryota; kingdom Metazoa; phylum Chordata; class Actinopteri; order Cichliformes; family Pholidichthyidae; genus Pholidichthys; species Pholidichthys leucotaenia. Next base: position 67,131,576 of record CM035840.1, read on the forward strand.
CTTGGCCTTCCATGGTACATACTTTGAGACGTGTGGCGTAGGCACTTGAATGCGGATAAGAGTACCTACCACAGCCCATGAAAGAAACAACAAAAATCTAAAGAACCAAGCCCATAAATTGAGGACAGTATTCCTAGGCTGTGTTACTTGAATATTCTTAAGGAGAGTAACTGCTGACTTGTCAGAAAAAAAAACAATACACCAAACTACTCCAGAATATCTAGGCTGTCTTTCCTTAAACAGGCATATCTATGATGGGAAGACACACAAACAAAACTACTGAAAACATACTTTGCTGAAGTTAACAGCATCCAGTAGCCTTTTTAATGCATTATATAATTTCATTTACCTTTTTGTTTCATTTGAAAGTCAAATTTTGTGGCTTACTTTTTGACCTCTTTACAAACAAAAGGAATTTTACATCCTTGCAAAACTGAGCAATGATAATACACACTTACACCACAAAAAACTGATCTGGAACTTTAAGCAATTTATAACTTGCTGCAAAAAAGCATCAATTTTCTGGCTGTGTAAGAAAAATGTGAGGTTTGGTGCTATTTTTTGAAGTTTTGAAGTATCAGCGTGAAGTATCAGCGTAAACCTTGTTTTTGCTTCTTTAGTATGCAGCTATGCCTCTCAGAGCACATCAGAGAGATGCTTGAGATAGACTTTTGTGTGATCCCAGATATATACTGCTCACAGAGTAGCAACAAACCAGCTTTGGCTTTATAAAGTCCATTGAGCAGGAGCATCAGAGCAGCACATCTTTACACGGCAGACCAAACAAAGCTGTTCAGATCAGGGCAAAAGAGTTCTTCCTTTCTTGTCATGATTCGCCCCTTCGGGGCAGAGAGGAAAGACCCAGTCGCTGAACTGCAGTTTGTGGTATTCATTAACGGCAATACAAAGTCGAAAAGGTGCACAAAAATAAACTTACTACAAGTTGTAGGAGAGAAGAGCACAGGAATACATGTCGGAACAGGGGCAGAGTTTCAACGGGGATGAGTAGGTTGCAATAACGAGGCTCCAACAAGGAGTGGGTGGACAGGCAGACAATAAATAGGGCATGCTATCAATGAAGGCAAATGCCATCAGGTGTGGATCACATGAGCGGGCAGGAGGTGACAGTGATTACAAAATCAGATCAGCTGTGAGTAGTAAGAAGAGAGGAGATGGGACTGACAGCTTGAAAGGAGCACCACCCAATACAGAGCAAAACTCGGAAGTGCCACTGACAGCCGCAGCCCCGGAGAGAGAGAGAGAGAGAGAGAGAGAGAGAGAGAGAGAGAGAGAGAGAGAGAGAGAGAGAGAGAGAGAGAGAGAGAGAGAGAGAACACAAAAGTACAAATATAAAGTGAGAACTAAAATGACAAATAAACACTGAGGGATAAATACAAGCAAATACCCAGTAAATAAATAGCAAGACTGCAATAAACATAAACAGGAGAATGGGTAGAACTAAGAAACAATACAAGATATATGAAAACCAGCCAAGGCTAAAATGACAGGAACTAAGAACTCAGAAATACAACAAATATACAAATACAGAAAAAGACCATGAGACTGAGCACGGTGGAACCCCCTGTGCTCAGATCATGACATTTGTATTGTAAATAACAGGAGCTAACTTAAGTTGGTTAATGCTCATAAAAAATATACAGTATTTTGATGGTCACTATTACTCAATGTCAAGATGGAATCCCATATTTAAAATAACCTTTTTCAAAAATCTTTTATTGTCTGAATTGTGGCACGTAATGAAACACCTGTACATTCCACTTTTTGCACTCAGATTCCTTGATGAAGATATTGTCACAAAGTCAATTTAAAATGAAAAATAATTTTATTGTCATTTTGACCATACACTAGTTTATTTACAGTTTCTTGTAAGCATAGAGAGAACATACAAAATCCACACAGAACAGCTCTACTTGGGTTTGAATCTGAACCGTCTTGTTATGAGGCAGTATACTAACCACTGATCCCCCCACTCAGGATAATCTGGGGGGGCTCGCTCTGACATGCAAAAAAAAAATACTTCTGTCTCATAGACCCGAGTCAGAGGTTGCATACCTCTTCCAAGATTGACATTTTGCAGCAGTGCTTCATTTAGGAATGATGCAGTGCCGGGGATCTTAAGTTGAATGTCTGAGGCAGCACTTTGAGGTGTGATATCCTTTGTATGTGCAGATGGAGACAATGTCTAGATTTGAATTGACTGCTTTGGTTCAGCCAGGCTGACATTGATGGATGGATGGATGGATGAATAAATAAATAATCCTGGATCCACACTGACTCCAAAATTTAATCAGATCTAAGCTGGAGCAGGCTGTAATTTTGGTAAAATTTCAAAGCAAATCTGTCCATAAATATTTTCCATAATGCTGCTAACAGGCAAAATGGACTGGTCACCTAACTTCCTTGGCAAAGTTAAAGATAACAGATAAGGGATTTGAGCTCGATGCATAAATGTTACACTGCATAAAATATGGTTCTCGTGCCATAAAAAATATCCGTTTCAAATTTTAACAGGAAATGTGATAGCAACAATTTTTAAGAAGATAGTTTTGCCAAGAAATCGACTCCCTCTATATAATGAACTGAAAAAAAGAATATTATGAATTGCCATCAGAAAAATTTTTCAGTTGAATATACAGTCATGATTATCAAGCATTTTATGTTGTCTTAGCAGTATTTTTGTTGAATATCTGTCACAGGTATATTTTATGAAAAAATGGAATTAAAAGTTGATTTATTGTTTCTTTAGTGTTATTTTGGTGATTAATCACAATTAATTATAAAAAATGCACAGTTAATTATTTAAAAATTTTAATCAATTCCCAGCCCTAATACAAATACATCCTGCCCTTTTCATGTTAATCATTCAGGGTCTTTTCTTTGCATTTTTTAGTGTTCTGTCACCTGCGGGGTTGGAGTTCAGAACCGAGATGTTTACTGCAGACTTAAAGGCACCGGACGAGTCCGAGAAGATCTTTGTGATGCTCATACACGTCCTGCTGTTGTCCGGCCATGCCAAACTGCAGAATGCACACATTACATATGGGTTGCTGGTGAATGGGAAAAGGTAAGCATCTCGCTCATTGTCTTGCTTCTCGTCTATGACTACCCATTTCCTTTGCTTAGTCCCCCATTGTGAAACAGATGTTGAAATGTTTAACCATCTTATTAAGGTTTTTATTGGCTGAGATCTCGACTTTCTCTCTCTTTCTCTATGCCATTAAATGGACGACCTGCGGGTACCCTTGATCTCTCGCATCAGTTGTGGGGGCTTTCGCCATAACAATCAGCTAGTATATCATGCAGTATCCTGCTTCAAAGCACGGATCTTCTCACACTCCTTTTGTCCAAGTGAATATGGCTTTTCTGTGACATGCTAGCAGGCTGTTTCCTCTTCGTTCATCTTTCTTTAATGTCATGCGCGCTGTCCTCAGAAGAGGGGCACCATGTAGGGACATTCTGTAGCAGTGCGTGTCCTCCTGCTGGAATGTTTGCAGTATTCAAATTCCTGCCTGTGTTGCCTCAAGAACTTAACAGCCTCCTTTCTTTCACAGTTTGGCCTTGAGAATGTTTTTGTTCTTATTAAGTGGAAGAGAGATTGCAATAAAATGTGCACTCAGGCTGTGGACTTGAATTTGTTTTGAAGGTCCCATATTGTTGTCATGAATGGCCCCTCGGGGCAGAGAGAGAGAGAGAGAGAGAGAGAGAGAGAGAGAGAGAGAGAGAGAGAGAGACCCACTCACCAACTGCAGTTTGTGGTTTTTATTAAGAAAAAGCACACTAGGTGCCAGAGTGAGACAAGACAAAAAAATCCAAGTACAGGAAATAAAGGTAAACTCACGGAATAGTACAGGAATCGAATTCTGGTGGTGAGGAGAGGGAGCCATAGTTGAGACTGCCGCAGTGTAAAAACTAGAAAAGCACTCGGAGAGCGCAGACCTCCGCCAAGCGCCACAGTTCCCCCAGTGATCCGGATCACCACCAAAATGTAATCATCTGTAGGATACCCCATTTCTGACAATCTCTGAAAATTTCATGAAAATCCGTCCATAACTTTTTGAGTTATCTTGCTAACAAACAAACAGACAGACAGACAGACAAACCAACGCTGATGAAAACATAACCTCCTTGGCGGAGGTAACAATCTGACAGTCTTTAAATAGTTTAGGAACAAAATGAAACAATGGGCGGCAGGTGCGGGCTGCGTGAGCGTTCAGGTGACCTAATGAAACAATAACTCACAGCTGAGACGATTAGGGAACAGGCAGTGAGAAGATGACAGGATGGGAGTGTCTGGAAGAGGAGGTAAAGCAAACATGTCACAAAGAAACCAAAATATAAATTCTAAATTACAGAAACTGCCAAATTAATAATAGTACTGAAGATATAAAGGAGGCAGCACGGTGGCGCGGTGGTTAGCACAGCAAGAAGGTCATGGGATCGATTCCACCCTTGACCATCGTGGGTTCGATCCCACCCCCAGACCATCGGTGACCCTTCTGTGTGGAGTTTGCACAGCAGCACAGCAAGAAGGTCATGGGATCGATCCCACCCCCAGACCATCGGTGACCCTTCTGTGTGGAGTTTGCATGTTCTCCCCGTGTCTGCGTGGGTTTACTCCGGGCACTCCGGTTTCCTCCCACATGCCAAAACATGCAAGTTAGGTTAATTGGCATCAAAACTGGGGATTCTAAATTGTCCTTAGGTATGGATGTGAGAGTGAATGGTTGTCTGTCTCTCTGTGTTGGCCCTGCGATGGACTGGCGATCTGTCCAGGGTGTACCCTGCCTCTCGCCCAAAGATGCTGGGATAGGCTCCAGCCCCCTCGCGACCCGAAAGGATTAAGCGGTAGAAGATGGATGGATGGAAGATATAAAGGACTAACAGAATGACAAACCACCAAGAAGACATCATGACTTGATACACAAGAAAACAACACAAAACTGGAAAAATGCAGAAAATAATCAGAAATAAATTAAGAGTCTGAGCTCGGTGAGACACCGTGCTCAGCCTTATGACAATTGTACCTTTTCCAGGGATCAATTAATTTTTGACATCCGCAAGGCTGTAGAGATGTAGTTTTAAAAACCAAAACTTATTTCTCTGTTGTTTTACAGCTCATCAAAGCAGCTGTCTGCAAAGCTTTGTCTAAAACAGTTAGATTTTCAGTGTTAATGAATCCCTAATCTGATTGGATAAAGCTTTTTTGACCGGGCCAATCACAATTAATGAGGCAGTCAGGGTGTATTTGTTTTTCTAATGTAGAGAACTGATAGCAGGACTTGTTAGAATATGACGTTATAAAACCACAGAACTTCATTTTCTTAAAGCAACACTATGCTAGGTTTTTCAAAACCATTTTGAAGGTACATCAGCCTTTGACTGGGTAAATGTCACTTCCACCATAGCTCTGTCAGCTCGCATCACCTACAGAATAGGCTTTATTGTCATTGTACAGTCATACAGTACAACGAAATTGTGGGTGCTCCACCAGGCGACTGCGCAATAAGGTAAGGGAGAAGGATTAGATGAAACACGGTTACAGAGCACATGATTAAATACATGACTGAAATAAAAATAAATGAAAATAAAATAAAAATGGCCCAGGATTATGGAAATATACACAGGTATGGTAGTGGCTACGTGAGTGGAACTATGTACATAAGAGTGCAGAGTGCAGACACACAATTGAACACACAATTGAGTAAAATAGCCCAAGGATTGTTGAAACTATAAATAATAGTGGTTTCATGGATGGGTCAATATACATGAAAGTGAGGAGTGCAAAGACAGGTGAGTTATTGTGATAATTAAAAGGTCCTCAGTTCTGCACAATAGCACTGTGCGTCTTTGTTATTTGAGTACCAACACTAGAAAGTCTACAGTTAGCATGTTTTATAGTCTACATCCCAATAACTAATAATAGGCCACAAGGCCTATTATTAGGCCCAATGTTAGTTGGCTGCTAGATATAAGGTTTTGTCAGAGGAAATGAAAAAAAAGAGAGAGTGACCAAACAAAAGTTGAGACAGCGATGAATATTGGACCGGCTTACACTCATTAGCAAGGGCTAAAACAGATAAAGGGATACAAGACTGATGCTGACATGGCCTTGTTGCCTTTGGACTAGTAAGTCATAGTTTTTGCTTACCCTCTATTATCTAAGTGTTTACAACAGTGGTAACAGACAGTTACACTTCACTACTGTATAAGTGCCCCAAGAACAATTCTTCCATAGTGTTGCTTCAAGAGCAACTAAACAAAACTAAACTAAATGAAAGCACCAAAGGTGCTGATGCCTCAGTGCCTGTGGCATGGTCGCATGGGGTAGTTAAGTATTGTGTCAGGCCATCCATGCATGGTTTTGAAATGCTTGGTATGTGTTTACGCAAGAATGATACTGATGTCAATGTCACATCACACACGAGGTGTACGTCACCCCAGGACTGTACATTGGCATTTTTGTCAAGGAGATCATAAAAGAAATAATATAGAAACACAAGAATAAAATTAGGGGCACAAAGCAAAATGCTGGAGTAACCGTTTTTATTAATTGAATGCATGTATAGTTACACAATGGTGTGCAATACCAGGTAAAAATATCAACATTTCCAAACATAAAAGCATAATTATAAATATTAAATCAAAACAGTTTGGAATGTTTCTGTCATGAACTGGGCCGGGTTGTTCTTCAGGCTTGGTTCTGACCCGCTGTGGCTCAGGTTTATCTGTGTAGTTATGTATTATGTTATCTTTTGAGTTTCTTGTAGTTTCTATTTTTCCCCTTGTTTATTTCCCTACCTGTAGCCACTGCTTTCTGGCCGGCAGCTGTGAGGCAGCCTCCTTTGGCCTACACTCGTGTGGACGTTGTCTGACACTTGCCGGTCTGACCACGCCCCCTCTCTCATGGCAGCCAGCTGGGTTCACTCCGGTAATTGCCTTCCCCGCGCTTTGCCGAGGTGCACCCAATCCTCCTTGCCAGCAGTGCTCGTACTTAAGCAGCTCTTTGCCAGTCAAGCATTGCTGGACTTTTGTATTGTCACCCCTTGTGTTTTGCCACCGTTCATTGTGGTCTGCCTGCTGCACGTCCCGTCGTGTATCCATTTAGTGTACCCTGTACCGTTTTTGTATGTCAACTTTCCTTAATAAATGTGTTTGTGGTGTAACCCAGCGTTTAAATCTGTCATCCTTCTACTCCTCCATGCACTGTGTAAAAGCGCACGGGGAGAACCGTGACAGTTTCACACTTACTGTATGTGTAATGAATATTGAGAGTTTCTTAAATAATCTTGCAAGAAACAAACTTTTTCCCAAAATTAATTTATTGAAATACAGTAGCAGTTTCTTGTATAAACAGCAAACATGCAATATTCTTATCTAGCTTCCAGCCTGTTATCTTCACAGCTGCTGTGACTGCTGACCTTCAGGTTCACCACCATGGACCTCAAAAAGACAAAGGAGAGGAAAGAAAAACAGCATAAAAATGTGATTATTGTTACAGATGGGATAGAAATGTTGCAAAGTATAAAAAAATGATTACAGATGTCATGTTTCTTCTCAGCTTAATGGTTTTCTTAAAAAAGTGTAAAAAGCTTTAAGAATCAAATTTTGCAGCTGTAGCAGTTGTTAGTGTTTTAATATTAAAATCAACTACATAAGCACAAAACTTACTTTTAAACGTTTTTTCCTTCACTCAGCTGTCCACTGTGGTCTGCCATGTTTTTGAGGCAGAGGAATGTGGGACTTGTAGTTTTTAGTGATGAACTGAAAACTACAGAAAGAAAGTATGTCATCCTTCTTCTGTAAAAGTAAACACCAAAACAAGTCTGAAAACAATCAATGTGATGAATCAATGGTGTAGTTGCTGAGTACGTGCTTGGTTTTCAGTAACAACCGCGATTTTAAAAGTTCAGCACGAGATCAGCTGTTGACAGGAAGTCGTCACTGGCCTACCAAAAAGTCACACAGCTGCCTCTACTGGCCTGGCATAGTTATTATAACACCTTTTTTTCGCGGCTGCATTGATGGCAATGGTGGGTTAAATTTGTGTTTATTTGAAAACAAAGCGTTAATGTTGAAATTCTGGCAAATTAAAACTCAAGAAAATTATGGTGATATAATGATGCAAGCCTTAAGCTTCACTTAATTTTGACCAGGCATGCTGAAAAGCTGGTGACAGACAGACAGACAGATACACACACACAGACACATCTACAGACTACCGTAAGCCTCCGCTTTGCACTGAGGCATAATAAACTAAAGATCATGTGTATTTTGTTGTTAAGTGACCATTTTAATATCTTAATGGTTTACATGTAACTCATGAACATTTTGCACAATATGGGACCTTTAGGATTCTGCTCAATAGTATCACTTTTAAGTAGAGATGGCCCGATATTTTCAGTCTCCGATCTGAGTCGTGTATTTACTTGACATCCCAATACTCAGAGTATTCCACACAGCAGACATGTTGGCAACACTTTCCCTGCTGCAACTCTGTGCAGCTGCTGTGTTATGACGAGGCTGATGTAAAACAACCGTGAGTGATGGAAAACAACAGAGGCTTGAACGACGATGAACCCAGTGGCCCCGATACCGATCGAGTCATAAAAGCCTTGACCAGTCTCCCGATCAGATACTTGAGATTGGACATCCCTTACAGTACTCTTAAGCCCCTACTGAGTGGAAACATATTTTTTCTCTTATAAAACCAATGTTGGTTGAAACTGAATTGGCGTTTCCACTGTCATGCAACACTTACTCCACTTCTGTAAACTTTTTCATTCTAAGGTGTTCTTTTCCATCATTACTAACCTACAGTATCCCTGTCTTTGGGTGTCCTTCTAGTGCAATGCAACTTGTGGAGAAGGTATGAGGAGCAGGAAGGTGGGCTGCATGGGCCCGGGGATGATGTCCGCCCAGGAGGATTACTGTGAGCCATCGTCGCGACCTCCATCACTCCGGCCCTGCAAAGAAGCTCCCTGTCAGTACATGTGGATAACAGGAGAATGGTCACAGGTGGGAGTAGAATCATTAAAAACAGCACAAACAAAGTTGGTAACCTAAATATTCATATCAGTTTATCAATACATTGCCAGCAATAGGTTGTCTGTTTGCTCGCAGGATTACTCAACAGCTAATTAATGAAATTTGATGATAAGAAGAAAGCCATCTGAATTACGATTGGGCTCCAGGAATATTTCAAAGGACTCAAACGTTTACACTAATCATTGTTCCTCTCCATCAAAGCTAGGGCTGTATGTGTCGTATTAAGAGACATTTTGGGAGAATTAAATTCTCATATGTCCTGACAGCAATCAATAAATTTGTTAAAGTGCTTTTATTATTAAAAGAAGATGGAAAACAGTTTCTAGCTTTCTGATCCCAGCCAAAACTCCCTTTTGTGTCGTCTAGCTGTACTTAGATAGAGTGGTCCTGGAGGGAACTTTGGAGGAGCAGCTCAGGAGAGAGCCATGAAGAGGAGAGAAATCAGTCTCTTTTATTGGACTAGTGCATGCCCATAGAAAGCAAGTATTCCTGTCTGAAACAGGTATTCCAATCAGGCTTTACAGGGCCAAATGTAGGCTGTGTTTGAAAGTGGAATACAGAGGTGTAGCCTATATGTAGGCAATCACATGTTAGACTTTGACAAATATGAAAGGGACGGAACTAAGATTTATTTGATTGTGTGAATATTAATCACAGAATAATTGAAAATGAATGGGACATCATTCACGCTGGAAAAAACACGCTGGATCACTGTTACACCACAGTGAAGGACGCGTATCGCGCTGTTCCCCGCGCTGCGCTCGGACTATCTGATCACGTGATGGTCCACCTCATTCCCACTTACAGACAGAGACTGAAGCTCACTAAACATGTTGTGAGCACTACGAAGAAATGGACCAGTGAAGCTGAGGAGAAGCTGGAAACGTGTATGGAAATAACTGATTGGGGCATGTTTAAAGGAGCCACGCATGATCTGGATGAGTACACGGACACTGTGAACTCATATATCCACTTTTGTGAGGAGAGCATTCTTCCATCGCGCACCAGGGTGAGGTACTCAAATGACAAGCCCTGGTTCACTGCTAAGCTCAGACAGATCAGGAAGGAGAAGGAAGCAGCGCTGAAAAGTGGAGACAGGGGCTGCTACAGGGAGGTGAAATATCGGTTTAACAGAGAGCTGAGGAGAGCTAAATCTGTGTATTCAGAGAGACTCCAGCAGCAGTTCACTGCTAACGACTCGGCTTCTGTGTGGAGAGGACTGAGGCAAATCACCAATTATCGGCCTCAGGCTCCTAAAGGTCAGGATGACAAAGCCCTTTGTCAAAGACTGTCCCAACACTATGCCCGTTTTGACACCTCGTCAGCTGTGTCCAACTCCCCCCCTCCCTCCAGCTCCACAGCCTCCATGGTCCCTACTTCATCAAAGGCGCCCCCCCCCTCCTCCCCCCCTACCCTTGTCATCAGTGAGCAGGACATGCTCAAACATTTCTCCAGACTGAACCCGCGCAAGGCCCCCGGTCTGGACGGCGTGTCTCCCTCCACCCTGAGACACTGTGCGAAAGAGCTGGCTCCTGTCTTCACAGACATTTTTAACACCTCTCTTAAGCTATGCCACGTGCCGACCTGCCTCAAATCCTCCACCATCATCCCTGTCCCCAAGAAGCCACGGATCACTGGACTTAACGACTACAGACCTGTAGTGCTCACCTCTGTAGTCATGAAGTCCTTTGAGCGCCTGGTCCTGCCCCACCTCAAGTCCATCACCACTCCCCTCCTGGACCCGCTGCAGTTTGCCTACCGAGCCAACAGGTCTGTAGACGACGCAGTCAACCTGGCCCTCCACTCCATCCTGCAGCTCCCTCTGCAGGTGGATCACCGACTTCCTGACGGACCGGAGGCAGCATGTGCGGCTGGGAAAGACTGTCTCAGACTCCGTTAGCATCAGCACCGGATCACCTCAGGGCTGTGTACTTTCCCCCCTACTCTTCTCCCTTTATACCAACTCCTGCACCTCCAGCCACCAGTCTGTCAAGCTGATCAAGTTTGCGGACGACACCACCCTCATCGGGCTCATCTCCAACGGCGACGAGTCCGCCTACAGGAGAGAGGTGGCCCAGCTGGCGTCCTGGTGCAACAACAACAACCTGCAGCTGAACGCTCTGAAGACAGTTGAGATGATTGTGGACTTCAGGAAAGTCACAACCCCTCTGCCCCCCCTCACCTTCACAGGCTCTCCCATCACCACTGCTGATTCCTTCCGCTTCCTAGGCACCACCATCACCAGGGACCTCAAGTGGGAGCCGACCATCAGCTCCCTCATCAAAAAGGCCCAGCAGAGGATGTTCTTCCTGCGGCAGCTGAGGAAGCTCAAGCTACCCACCAAGATGTTAGTGCAGTTCTACACAGCCATCATCGAGTCCATCCTCACCACCTCCATAACCGTGTGGTATGCAGGAGCCACTACCAGGGACAGACTAAGGCTGCAGCACGTCGTGCGCACTGCTGAGAAGGTGATCGGCTGCAAGCTCCCATCTCTCCAGGATCTGTACATCTCCAGGACCCGGAGGCGTGCTGGCCGGATCATAGCCGATCCTTCACACCCTGGTCACGTACTGTTTGCCCCTCTCCCCTCGGGTAGAAGACTTCCGTCCATTCAGACTAAAACCTCCCGTCACATGAACAGCTTCTTCCCCTCTGCCATCAGACTGTTGAACACTAAGTGACTTATTGACTCTCGTGCACTATGTACAGCAGCTCAACCAGACTCATGTCAATCATCACTGTTTTCTTCTTGCATTACCGACTGCACTATATGGTTCTCCACATTATCTGCTGCTCGCTAATATATTTAAACTGCTGACTAGTATTACTCATTCTTATTCTACACTTTATTGCATGTATAGTTTATTTCTTTTATTTTATCATGTTTAATGTTGCAGCATTGCACCGAGACAAATTCCTAGTTTGTGTACTACATGAACAATGGCAATAAATCTGATTCTGATTCTGATTCTGATTCTGACATCCAATATTAGCCAATGTTTAAGGACCACTTGTTTATATTTTGTTAGATCACTTATTTGTGTGATCTTTTATGACTTACAGTATTTTCATAAATGTTATATGTTGCACTTAGAGGAATGGGAGTTGTTCAGTCACCATTATAATTTAGTTTATATGTGTAGTTTATAGTCTAGCATCAATAAACTCATGCAGTACTCTAACAGGACACGTTTACAAATATTTGAGACCCACTGTGTCAGGAGCCGAGCCGGCTTGGTTTCCCCCGGCTCGGTCCAGACCTCTCTGTGGGTTTAGGTGCCGCTGTTTATGTATGTATAGTATGTATTTCAGTGTGCTTTCCTCTCCTTAGCCACTGTCTGTCCGGCAGCTGTTAGACGGCCGCTTTGACCTACTTTCCGTGATCGCATGCTGACAGCTCGCTGGTCCGGCCACATCCCCTCTCTCATTATCACCAGCTGATTCCCACTCCCGCTGATCATACTTTCCCGGTCCTCGCCCAGGTGCTCCTCATCGCTCCATCACCAGCAGTGCATGCACTTATGCGGCCGTTTGCCAGTCACGCACTGCTGGTCCATAGTATTGTCATCCGTGCTGTTAGTCTGCCAGTATTTTCAGCACTCTCATGACGTGTTAGCCACTCCATGTTCGCCGTGGTTCTCGTGCGTCCTTGAAGCAATGTCGGCTCTGGGGCACACCTGTGACTAACACGTCTCCTCTCATTCGTTCGCTGGGCGATGCCGGCCCCCGAACACCATCAGTAAGTGTGTTTATGTTTTTTGTACGTCTTCACCTTTTTGGGAATTGTCTGTCTTTCTGTATTAAATGTGCTGTGGTGAACCCTGCACATAAAGCCTCGTTATTTCATCCTCCCTCTCCGTGCGCTGTGTAAGAGCGCACGGAGGGTCATGACACACTGTAGTGCATCCTTTTATAGTTTAGCAATATTATAAGTATAAAACACCGAATATTATTTATTTATTTATTTATGTTTTTTTGTATTTGTATCTTGTATACTTGATTGATCCCCAGAGGGAAATTCAGGGCATCCACATATGGTGCCGATCCCTTCACCATTCACACACACACAGAGAGAGAGAGAGAGAGAGAGAGAGAGAGAGAGAGAGAGAGAGAGAGAGAGAGAGAGAGAGAGGAGAATGAGCCTTTTGGCTGCAACTTTTGCATCAGCGTTGGCCATTTGTCTGTAAATATTTAAATAAAAATGATTATTTCGTTATTTGGACATTTTTGCGACTTGCTGTCATTTAGTCAAAGTTTAGACAAAGTCTGCATGTAATATGCAGTTGATCTGGCCATTCCGCTCCACAATGAAGCAGCAGTTGGAACTGTCTACCACTGACCAGGCAGGCTGAGCGTGCCTCCCCGAGAACGATCGTGGCGCACCCAGTCGGACACCGGTGTTGCCCAGTTAACAGGAGTCTTGGCTGCTGCTTTACCCGTGTGCCAGTGATGTCCTTTGCGGCACCACGGGTCCCCGCCAGCCACCCCCCGGCACCTTGTGTTGTCCATGGTGAATTATCTATTAGACCTACGCAATCACAGCAACTTTATGGTTTATATTTTGACTGAGTGACTCCATACTCTTGGATAGCACTTATAAAATCTTTGTTTGCGAAGCGCTGTGGTGACTGACAGGTTGTGATGCTGTATGTTGTCCAGTCAGCATGGTCGTGATGCTGCGTATTGTCCGATCAGCATGGCTGTGATGCAGCGTATTATCCAATGAGGACGGATTCAATCCGAAACCCCACCCACACTTCTTGAAGCCAGGACATGAAGACAGAATGGTCACAGAGTGGTGGCTAAACTTTTATTAATAAAAATTACATATTTTGACTGAGTGACTCCATTTTCGGGGATACACACCCTCGTAACCTCAGGAAAGCACATTTAAAATCTTAGGGCAGTGTGACGAACGGTTTGAGAGATATGTGAGGAACACACACACAGACACACACACAAACAGACAGAGATTTCTTGCATTTATAGATAGATGGTTTAAAAACATTGCTTCCATTAGCAAATGGGGGGTAAACCACAAATTAGCTTAACTTAACTGTTCATTGTAAGTTGGGTAACAGTGGGTAAATGCAATGTCACATTGGTGGAAACATTTTTATATTTAAGTTGTGGGTGACCCCCACAGCCTTCGGGACAAGCAGAGTGCTCAGCTGGAGCAATTAGCAGAACAGTGAGATGTATGGACTGATATCAATATGTAGATGTGCCTTGCAACCTCTTTTGTCCTACAGCTCCAGAGCAGAGAGGAATTCCGGCGCCAGTAATCCTGCTATTGATATGTGTGACTCTCATGTAAATGTCCCATGCATTCCTGCTGTACTGTGATGCTAATGTGCCATGCATGCATTGTCTAGCTGGGTATATAAGTGAACTGAATATCGCTTGCTCTCGCTCTTACTCACTTTTTGATCACACGCATTGCCTGTTTGCTGACTAGAGACAGAGGGCTCGCTCCAGCGCGCTCCCACAGCGCTGGAGTGACCCTCATGTTGGAGGATGAATAAAACACCCTTTTAAACTTCAGTTCGCCGTGTCCTGCCTGCACTTATTCCGTGCCTCCACACTAGGGTATACTTATTTCATCCGCCACAAAGTTATCAAAAATAATGACCTTTGAATTTTGTAATTAAACATTTTTATTAGGAGAACTACAAAAAATGGATCTCAAAGCAGCAGAGCTAACTAAGGAGATCGATGCTCAGGTGGTTGCTGAAGCAAAACCTCAGGTGTGGGAGGAGTTCGGTGAGGCCATGGACCAAGACTTTCAGTCAGCCTCAAAGAGATTCTGTTAAACTGTCTGGCAGCTCAGGAGGAGGGAGCAGCTCTGTGTCCACACTTTGTATGGTGCGGATGGGGTGCTGCTGACTTCGACTGGGGATGTCGTCGAGCAGTGGAAGGAGTACTTTGAGGATCTCCTCAATCCCACTGACAGGCCTTCCACAGAGGAAGCAGGGCTTCAAGACAAGGGGGACGACTCACCCATCACAGGGACTGTGGTTTTCGGCCTGACCGTGGCACATCGGACCAGCTTTTTACCCTCTCGACAATCTTCATGGCTTTGTGGGAGTTTGCCCAACCAGTCCGCATGTGTTTGGTGGACTTGGAGAAGGCATCTGACCGTGTTGCTCGTGGTCTCTTGTGGGGGGTGCTGCGGGAGTATGGAGTATTGGGCTTGTTGTTACGAGCTATCCGGTCCCTACACAACCATTACAAGGGTTTGGTTTTTATTGCCAACACCCAGTTGGACTCATTTCCCATGAGAGTTGGACTCCGCCAGGGCTGCCCTTTGTCACTGATCCTGTTCATAATTTTTATGAACAGGATATCTAGGCGCAGCCAAGGAACGGAGGGTGTCATGTTCCGTGACCACAGGCTGTCATCTCTGCTGTTTGCAGATGATGTTGTCCTGTTGGTTTCATCCAGCAATGACCTACAGGTCTTGCTGGGACGGTTTGCTACTGAGTGTGAAGCGGCTGGGAGGAGAATCGGCATCTCCAAGTCCAAGTCCATGGTCCTCAGCCGGATAAAGGTAGATTGTCCTGTCCGGGTTTGGGACAAGCTCCTGCCCCAAGTGGAGGAGTTTTAAGTATTTCGGGGTCTCACTCACAAGTGAAGGGAGAATGGAGCGAGAAATTTACAGACAGATTGGAGCAACATCTGTAGTGATGCGGACGTTGTACCAGTCTGTCGTTGTGAAGAGGGAGCTGAGTTGTAAAGCAAAGCTGTCGATTTACCGGCCAATCTACATTCCTACCCTCACCTATGGTCATGAGCTTTGGGTAATGACCAAAAGAATGAAATCACGGATACAAGTGGCTGAAATGAGCTTTTCTCCGTACGATTGCCGGACTCACCCTTAGAGATAGTGATGAGCTCAGTCATTTGGGAGAGACTCAGAGTAGAACTGCTGCTCCTCCACATCGAAAGGAGCCAGTTAAGGTGGTGCCTCCTGGACACCTCCCACTTGAGGTGTTTCAGGCACGTCCCACTGGGAGGAGACCCTGGGACAGACCTGGGACACGTTGGAGAGACTATGGCTGCTAGCTGGCGTGAAGAGCTGGAGCAGGTGTCTGGGGAGAGGGAAGTCTGGGCTTCTCTGCTTGAGCTGCTACCTCTGCAACTCGGACCTCCGGAAAAGTGGTACAAGATGGATGGATAAATCAATGGATGTTTTTAATGATATATTGACTTCTTTTTTTTAATTGAACAAAACACTTAACAATAATTTCTAATTACCTTATTAATTGTTTTTCTGCATTTGCAGTCCACATTTTAATAAAGGGGAAAATACATTAATCTGGAGTCAGATGATGTATTCTTGTAATAATGCTTACATTAATACGAAAATGTCATCCACTGCTTTATTTGCTAACGCTGTTACTAAATGCAAATATTTTCTCATGTTGTGTAAATTTTAGTGCTCGGCCAGCTGTGGTGCTGGCTACCAGCAGCGTTTTGTCTCCTGCTCTGTGATGCCCTCCTCTGATTCTCTGCGCTCGTATGCTCAGCCCTCCTTTGCCAACACAAAGTGCCCCGAGCCCCGCCCACCTGGCACCCGCCCGTGTCTCCTCATGGACTGCCCACGCACAGCCTACTGGAAAGTTGGCCCATGGAGCAAGGTGAAATTCAAAGAACGTTCCTTTTCCTCAGCTAATCACCGTCTTTTCAAAACACTTTGATGACATGGGCATTTTATGGTTCACTGTGGGAATCTCATTTAAGGATTTGGATTGGCGTGTTCCTAATAGCTGTCTCCCTGTGTGTGTACCAGTGCTCACAGACATGTGGGGCAGGAGTGATGGAGCGCAGAGTGGAGTGTTTGACCTCCAAAGGACAACCATCCAAGCATTGCCGTCCTTCAGAAAGACCCGAGTCTCAAACCGCATGTCAGGAAAGAGAATGTGAGTAGTGATTACCCAGAAGGCCTCACTGTGAAAGGAGATATATGATATTATTTGGTTCAGTGTTTTTGTGCATCTATTTGGGTATCTAGAGCGGCTGCCAATAGAACAAGTCTGAAAAAAATGCAACCTTGTCACTTTGTTACTGCCTGCCTTGGTCTCGGTGTCTCTCTCCAAACAAGTGGTTTTGATATGGCTACTGTTATGACTGTGTTATGAGAACCGAAGCTCACTGGAATGATACCGTCCTCCCAGCTTCAACTCCCACCATTTCAGTGACAGTGAGAATATCTCAGTTAGCATCTAAATCCACACACTGACAGTGCTACTATAGAGTTAGCTTAGAGAGTGCAGTTTTTATTGTTATTTTCTTTAAATTCCAGTCATCCATCTAGACCTGCCTGTTCCCATACGGCTCAGTAATCCACAGTTGATAATATATCTCATGCCATTCTGGCTTATTTTGTTACATTTTCGTCATGATAGTTGGTAGATCAGACATTAGCATTATCTTGAGTAGATGGTCAGAGTTGGTCTGTCTGCCTCATTAGAGCTTGCCTCAGTGATGACAGACCAATTGAGCCGATGCTTTGCACAGTCTTAGCTGTCAGATCGTGGGCCGATCTTAAAGCTGTTTTCTTTCCCCGCCAATCCTGCTTTCAGCCTTGGCGGGGAGAGGCAGAAAGGTCAGGCCGTGTAGCACTAGTTTAGCTCTCGAACTGTGGTCAGATCTTATCTTTATTTCCTCTATATCCTGTCTACTCTCATTAGATATCATTGTTCACTGACCAACACTGGACCATATACTATGTGGTTCTTAGATTTTATTTTAGCTTATTTTACTACAGTTTATAATAATCTAACCAGGACCAAAGGTGGCATGCTGCCATGTTGAGGTGAGCAGCACTCATTACTGGTGGCCTCTGTGCTTATTGTACTCCAAGGAGCAGTTGTATCCTATCGACCACTGAAACCATTCACCCCTGTCCACTGGTGATGCTTTATTTCATTCATTCTTTCTGACAATTATTCTGTAGTTAGCTCAGGCTAGCCAGCTAACAGCAATATGGTGGCAACGTCTGACCTCAGCAGTGACAAAAGAGGGAGGGTGGGGTGAACTGGGGCCCATTAGCATTTAAAGAGACCTGCACTGAAATGAGCTGTTCTGAAAAAGGCTGCATAAGACGGGTCAAAATGGTGCTGAAATAATTAAACCCTGAGGTATTTTGACTAAAGCCCGTCACAGACATTTTATTAAAACCTTTGGGAACTGTCAACATGTGGAAAAAGCGCAGAATATGTTCCCTCTAAGTAGCAAAATCCTGGTTGCAACAGTACCTATTGCCAAAATGGAATGTTTAGTGTAATGAAGTTAAATTGACTGTGCACTATATAGATACAGCACTGGCTGCACTATATAGCAGCCAGTGCTGTATCTGATTGTGTTTATGCAAACTCAACCTTTTACTTTGTTTTAACACATTAGGCAGAACCGTGGCCTCACTTCAAGCCTCTTGGAGTGATAACACGGTGGAACGATAAATAGACGGTCAGCAGCTTTTACACATATTGTGAAATAGTCCGTCAGAGCCCATCGGGGGAGTGTGCAGCAGCTTCGTTGTAAAACAGCAGGCCAAAGTGTGCAGGTTTGTTTCAGCACTGACGCAGGGAACTTATCAAGTCAACCTGGTTTTTGCCAAGTCAGGCTCTAATGAAATTGCAATAATATGCTTGGGTGACAGCCAAGCCTGTAGAGAAGCTTTCATTCTAATCAGTGAATTAGCATGATATGAGCTCAGCATCCCGTTGGATAAAGAGAGGAGGCGAAACAACATTTACGGCACCTCTTGTTAAAAAAGAAGCCAGCCAGGTTGTAATCTTTTATATAAATGCACTTAGCTTATTGGCCTTTGTGGTATGCTTTTTGCTTTTATTGGTAAAAGATTTACGTTCCGACTTTCAGAGTAAAGCGGCCAAACATCTTTTCAGCGGTTGACCTCAGTGTCAGAAACTGGTTTCCTGTTACCCTGCCGCCGCACTAAACTTTCATGTCCTCAAATTGATATTTCCTCCCTCAGGCCAGTTGTTCACTTCATGCCGAGAGGTCCAGATTCGACAAGGTGTGAGGATAGATGGGGAATACTATCTCAAAGTGAAATCCCGTATCCTGCAGGTGTGTCTGTTCCGTCAGAGTTACTCCCACACACATCACAACTCAACCAGCAGTACTCCCCCACCCCACCCCTGGACCTCATCCGTTGCCTTTGTGTTTGGCCTTAGATTTACTGTGCTGAGATGCAGACTGACTTCCCCAAGGAGTATGTGACCCTGCGCAGTGGTCAGACGGACAACTACTCCGAGGTGTACGGCCACAGGTGCATATCATGCTACGCTGACACACTGTAGGTTTTTATAGGATTTATGTAATCTCTAAATTATAGGTACTGTGCTGCCTGTAACACCGGGTGAATGAAATACAGTCTTTGTGGGAGTGCTCAGGTTCCTCTATCTGCCCTAAATAAATCTTAACCCTCATTTTCTGTCATTACAGGCTGCTGAACCCATTTGAATGCCCATATAACGGCAGCCGAAGACAGGACTGTGACTGTAGGAATGACTACTCAGCAGCAGGATACACGCTCTTCCACAAAGTTCGTCTGGACCTGAGCTCCCTGAGGATAATGAGTGCGTAATTACTGTGCGATTACTTTATACTCTGCACTGTAATGAGACCACACATTGCTCTTTTTTTTTAACCCTCTCACGTCCCACCCTGTGCTGCTGACAATTTGTCCAAATGGCGTAATCATTTATTTTTCCCCTCACGCCCCGGCCTCTAAAATCAAACCGTGACCTTTCAACACTCTCCGTTCACATCACGAGGCGAGGAGTTTAAATCAGGCCTGTCAGTGCAAACACTTATTCGTACTTGCACGCAAGCAATCATGCATTCAGAATGTGTGTACACACACACACACACACACACACGAGCAGACATCTTCGGGCCATATTCCACTGCTCATTATTCCACTCAGCTCCACCTGCACTCTTGTGTCCAAGTATGCCTTTGATTACAGAATGTGGATTTGTTTGGAGTGCATTTTTTTTGTGTGCATGAACACAGAGATGGATTAGTTACTACGCCATCACCCCCCCACCCGTCTCGTCTGTGTTTGTACACGCACGTTCCCTCCTTTCCGTTCCTCTGCATAGGGCTCATTTGGCTTTCAGGTGTTTTAAAGAGAGCCAAGGAGACATAATGAGTTCAAGATGAAGGAAAGATTTTGTAGAATATGCCTTGAGTAAGCTTATTGTGAAAGAGGTGGAAGGGAAAGATAGTTGTCACAGTTAGGACGGGTGGTATTATTGCAGGGGAATTAGAAAATAATACTAGGCATACATAGAAGACTTGGGGAAACAAGATTTAGATTTCCTTATATGATCAAGGAACTGTCCCAGGCCACAGTTGTAGATAAGAATGTGTTCTTAATCTGTCTTGCCTGGTTAAATAAAGGTTAAATAAAAAAATAAAAATCAATGTGATGTACTGTAAACTAAACTCCAAGTTGCTTGGATTTTTGGCACTTTTAATGAAATTTGCCCATTCACTTATTTGTTTGTTCATTCTGCCTGTCTGTCTGTCTTACTCCCCATGGTCACCAAACTCTCACAATGGTCCTCAGGTGGGTCTTCATCCAAGTTGCGCTCAAGGTCAAGGCAATTGTGAAAGGTCAGGAGAGCTAGGCATTTATGTGACTTCAGAAAAATCAGTACTTCTCCAAGGCAATTGCCCTAATTCTCAACAAATTCAAATACAATGATCATCAGATTGGTCTGCATATGATGATGGATTGAGCCGTCGCCAACGACGGATCTCCCACCTTCTGGCTGCATTAAATTGTAAGGGGGCGCTTGTGACGGCGAAGACTGATGAGGCCAATGCGTGAACCACATGGCATATCGCAATCGGGACAGATGTACATAATTGGCTGAGTGGATGACACTGACTGCTGTAGACGTCTCTGTTGCTGGGGGGCACCATGACATGCTTTATGGCGGGCATCCAAACGGGCAATTCTATCTCTCTCAAAGAGGTCAATACCTTCATGGCAGATCTTTTGCCAAAGGGGGCAGTTCTTGGCCTGCATTTCTCATGTCATAGGATCAATCCCACATGACTTGAGTGAGGCTTTGAGCACGTCTTTATGCCGCTTCCACTGACTGCCCCGTGACCTCCGCCCTTCGTCCAACTGGCCAAATAACAGGATTTTAGGAATGCGCTGATCTGTCATCCGAACAACATGGCCAGTCCAGCGCAACTGGGCACGTATGATGAATGACTCGATACTGGTGATATTGCACCGGCGGAGGACTTGTGTATTGGCAACTTTGTCTCGCCACGTGATTCCACACAGCTTCCTTAAACACTGCATGTGAAACTGTTCAGGTTTCTTCACATGGGGGGTGATAGGTTGTCCACGACTCACACCCATAGAGAAGTGTAGAGAGAACAACGGTGCAGTAGACCTTGATCTTGGTGCTTAGACGAATGCCACACTTCAACCATAGATGATGCTGTAGGTGTCGATAGGATGCGCTAGCCTTGCTGATGCAGTGGGTAACTTCATCATCAATCTTAGCATTCTGCGAGATGGTGCCCCCCAGGTAGCAGAACTTGTCAGATGCCTTGAGGGGTTCGCCACTGATGGTAATAACAGGTTTTATCGGGAGTGTACCAGGACAAGGTTGATGTAAAACCTCTGTCTTCTTGATACTTATAATGAGTCCATAACGATTCGTTGCTCTAGCAAACTGGTCAGTGATGAACTGTGCATCTTCAAGAGTGTGAGCGATGAGTGCGCAGTCGTCGGCATAGAGAAGATCTCACAGCATCATGCATGATGTCTTTGTTTTAGCCTTTAAACGCTGCAAGTTGAATACATTGCCATCAGTGCGAAACCAGTCCTTACACCCCTGTCGCAGTCCTTAAAGGCATCAAGGAGCACTGCAGCGAAGATGATACTAAAGAGCAGCAGGGTCATAACACACCCCTGTTTAGTGCCATTGATGATATGGAATGGATCGGAGATTAAACCACTCTCAACCACACGCCCGACCATGCCATCGTGGAATGAGCGGATGATATTGACGATCTTAGGAGGGCACCCGACCCAGGCAAGCAGCTTCCACAGGCCCTCTCTCCCAACAGAGTCGAAGGCCTTAGTCAGGTCTACGAACACTGAACAAATCACAGTTTTGTTCTCGGCACTTCTCTTGTATTTGCCTGGCTGCAAACGTCATGCCAATGGTGCCTCGTCCTGCTCGAAAGCACTGACTCTCAGGAATGATGTTGTCGACAACAGTGATTGAGGCGGTTTATGATCACATGTGCTAGAATCTTACCAGCGATGGCGAGGAGCGATATTCCTCTGTGGTTATCGCAGCAGTGGCAGTTTCCCTTATGCTTGTACAAGTGAACAGTCATTGCATCCTTGAAGTCTTGTGGAACCGCCTCCTGCTCCCATATGGTGGCAAATAACTTGGTGAGACGGGCGACGACGATGTTACCGGCACGCTTATAGATCTCCAGCAGGATGCCATCAACACCAGCTGCCTTACCACTAGACGTCTGTTTGATGGCATCTTTAATCTCAGTAACCGTCGGTGGGACATTCAGCTCCGCTGTGATAGGTCTCTGAGGAAACTGTGCGATGGCTTCATCAAGAGATCAAAGACTGGCAATTCAGGACACCATTAAAGTGTTCTACCCAACGCTCCAGGATGATAGCCGGCTCTCTTATGAGCGTCTGACCGTCCGAAGAGTACATTGGCGTACTGCCCTGTCATGTTGGACTGTAGACCGCCTTCAGGCCATCGTAGAATGCTTTCACATTGTTCTTGTCAGCAGCTTCCTGGAGGTCCTCAGCTCTAGCAATCCACCACTGGTCCATCATACTACGCACTGAAACCTGCACTGTCTTCCGGACATGGTGGTAGGTGTCCTTCTTTGCAATTGAGCTCTTATCATTCATGTACTCAAGATGGGCACGATGAAGACGGTCCAACAATTGGATGGCTGCTACATCACTTTCATCAAACCAATCCCGATGCTTGCGTTTGATGAAGCCAAGCACTTCCTCGCCGCTTCATAGATATTATCACAAAGTAACGTCCGATGGCTGTCAACGGTCTCAAAAAGGGCATCATCTAAGTCAGTAAGTTTCGTGACAAGTTGCTGCTTCAGTTGGGTTCTGGAATCCAGTGAGCCGAGCTTGGCCACGTTGAGCTTCTTCACAGGTGTCTTCCGGACCCTACGCAGTGGGGGCTTAAAGGAGAACACGACTCTCGACCACAGCAACCGGTGGTCTGAGAGACATGTCCTTCCCCTCATTGCTCTGGTAAGGTGCACATCCTTGATATCCCGCTGTCGTGTAATGACAAAGTCAATCTGATGCCAATGACCTGAACGCGGGTGCATCCATGTGGATTTCAGTTTGTTCGCCTGTTGGAAGAACGTGTTGGTAATAGATAATTGATGCTGGGTGCACAAGGAGAGGAGCAAGGTGCCACTGGAATTCTCCTTTCCAACACCGTGGTGGCCAATAACATTCTCCCAGGTGGTCTATGAAGCTCCCATGCAAGCGTTGAAGTCCCCTAGGACCACCAACTTGTCAGTGTGAGGAGTGGCTTGAATAACACGGTCTAGTTCCTCATAGAACCGTTCCTTGCTCTCGTCTGTGTGTGTCATAGTTGGTGCGTACACACTAATACATGTTTTGTACCCAGTATCAAGCTTCAGGCGGAGCACCATAAGTCGATCACTGACCCCATGCGGTAGAGAGTCAAGCAGGTTGACGTAACATGTCTTGATGGCGAAGCCGACTCCTGACTGTTGTGCCTCATCAATCGGACACCCACTGCAATAGAACGTGTAGCCAGACCCATGTTCAGTCATCTGTGTCGAGTCAGGCAACCGAGTCTTACTAAGAGCAGCTATTGCGATGTCGTAGCGGAGTAATTCTTGTGCAACATTGGCCGTCCGACGTCGCAGGCTGTTATCACTATCTTGGAGGGTACGGACATTCCAAGCGGCTATGTTTATTGTGTTTTTCACTTTCTTCATTTCTTTCATTTTTTGACCGCAGGTGTGGATGACCAGCCCGCTGCAGCTAGCGAGCAAGCCAAAAATGAAGCAAGCTTTCTTTTGGGGTCCTTTTCTCCCCCTCTCTCCGTCTGGAGAAGGCATTGCTATCCCTAAAAAGGGCTGCCTTGTCATCCGGGCAGGATACGAACTGGGCCATTGCTCTGGGTTGACACCAGAGTGACCATCACACCTGGACCGCCATGCGTGGGGAGACGTGACTAGAGGCTCCCAGAAGCATCCTCTTCCTGCCCCCTTTGCCACCTCATTCCTCGCTGCAGGACTTCTATGCATATGATAATGATACTGATGGTAAGTAATGCAGCAGCCAAAAGAAGACACCTGCAGCTGATGATTATGGTGGGGGTGGAGTGCGCAAACCCAAGGCCACCCTCTCTTCCTGACACCCAGCTTCGGTGGTAGGGGCGGAAACCGCAACGTGCAGCCACTGGGGCAGGCGCAGCAACTGACCAGGATCCTCATTCCAAGGACTGCCTTCACAACTGTTGCAAAAGCTGATCATTTAACCCATGACTGGGGGATACAAGAGGGGGAGGACAGATGTTCCTCCATTCCCCAGCGAGGTCCTCTATGCTGGGTACCTGTACGTAGTTTAGCCGGCCAGGCGACGCCATTGCCCTGGTTGTGGCCACTACTGTACCCACGGCAGCTACGAGGAGCCATATGTATGAGCTGGGGTGGGCATGGGGACCAGGGTATTCGAAGTACCCGAAGGGACGGGGCGCCTGTCCTCCTACCAAGGTACTACCCCTCTGCCACAATCCCCCAACAACCCAGCTCAAGGTCAAGGTCATGTTGAAAGGTCCGGAGATTTAGGCATTTATGATTTCACGAAAATAGTTACTCCTCCTAGGCAGTCGTCCAAATGTTTGGCAAACTCATGCACAATGATCCTCAAGAGGATCTGCATCTAGACTGTGGTCAAGGTCAGTGATCAGGAGATGTGAGCAATGTCAGGGTGAATTCATCCATGAACTACTCTGTCATTGATGGTCTGTTGTTTTTTTTTTTTTTAGCTAATTCTGGTGAAGCTAACAGGATCGTGCTGCGTCTGTCATCTGTCTTTCTCTGTCCGTCCACATTTCGTGAGATACTCCTGCCTAGATGCTCACCAAACTCACACATGATGCTCCTCAGGTGGATGTAACACCAGGAGATTTGAATCCAGACCCTCACAGATGTGAGGCAACGGTGTTCACTACTGCACAGCTGTGTCACTCCTTTCTATGCTTTCCAAAGTATACACTATATTGCCAAAAGTATTGGCACACCTTTCCAAAAGAATGGGCACCAGTGCACAAAGCAAGGTCCATAAAGATATGGATTCCCACAAACACATTCCTAAACTTTGTAGGAAGCCACCCTTTGCAGCTACAACAGCTTAAACTCTTCTGGGAAGGCTTTCCACAAGGTTTAGGAGTATGTTTATGGGAATTTTTGACCATTCTTCCAGAAGTGCATTTGTGAGGTCCGGCACCGATGTTGGACAAGAAGGCCTGGTTCGCAGTCTCTGCTGGGTGTCCCAATACTTTTGGCAGTGTAGTGTATTTAAAATAAAGCAAACACTAAATTGAAATATGTGTACTTTTCTACAAATGGTGCATGTATGTTGTTGTGTATAATATCCAAGATGCACATTAGTTGTACAGTATTTGTTGTATTGGTGTATAATTACTGATGATAAATCATGCAGACCACATACAGTATGTGTTGAGCAAAAAAAAACAAAAAACATTTCGAATATAAACAACTATTATTTGGTTTTAACGGATAATAGAGAGTTCTTTGTAAAAACTTAACATTTGAAGAGTTAAAAGTTTTTTGAAATGATGCTCAGAAACTTCTATGAAGCTAGTTTTGAATCTAAATAGTTTCTTTAAAAAAGCTAAAATGGAAAATGTTTTGCTGAAATGCAGCCCTAAAATCACTGGTGCCTGTCTGATGAGTACTTAGCTTTTTTTAACAGATGGTCTTTGTCTGAATATTTGTCTGCTGCACTGGAAGTCCTGAAAAGTTAAATCTTGTCCCGAGAGCTATTAGACAGTTAGCGCTAATGTGCTAAGTGATCTTAAGAGACTCAACAAAGCATTTATACTGGTTTTGATGAATGGTTTTGTTATTTCAGGCAATAATGGTTCTCATGGAAAACTGCTGTCAAAGTGGCATTAAAGTGACATCAACCCTACAATGAAATGTAATTGCATTAAGCGTAACTGCTGATGCAGAGTTCTGTCAGGACACTTTTCTTGGAGCAGATGTTTTCAGTCTGTGTTTAATTCCAAAGCTGCATCTGTGACTCTTGTATCTTTGCTGTTTAGTCACAGACCTCCGGTTTTCCCATACTCCCCTTGGTCGACCTGTGCCCTTTGCCACTGCGGGGGATTGTTATAGTGCAGCCAAGTGTCCACAGGTTGGTAAAATGCTGTCTCAGGGAAATGTTGTGCATTTCCCCAGATATGAAGATGCTCACTGTTACTTAAATAACCCGCAATAATGTGTTTTTGCAGGGTCAGTTCAGCATCAGTCTGATTGGCACTGGCCTCAAAGTGTCTCAGGCCACCAAGTGGGCATCTCAGGGAAACTACGTTTCTGTCAAAGTCCACAGATCTGAGGTAAGAATGGCTGGCACTGTGGGTCTTTTGGGGTTTTGGCTCACTGGAATGAGTTTGCAGTTATGAAATGTCATCTGAATTGCTATGTTGTTTTCTGTGTGATTCACTGAACCGGAATCCCCACTGACATTTGTAAAGCTGTTATTCTCTGAATCAAACACGGCCCTTTGCCCACTTTTTGCCCTGTCTCCTTTGTCTCTTTGTGTAGGACGGGACAAGAATCTACGGTCGCTGTGGTGGTTTCTGTGGGAAGTGCATTCCCCAAGCTCACAACGGCCTACTCCTTCAAGTTCACTGAGGACCATACACAGACCAAACTCCAGATCTTTCTTGAAAAGAGCAACACAGGAACATGCAATAATGGGGGGTTTTCTGGATCCTGCAATCATCTGTGAGTGTTTTGGGGGAGAAAACAGTCACCACTCCACTGTTACATTCTCAGTTCCTCAATGGCGGCTAGAACAGAAAAAATAACATCTGATGTGGAGTACAGAAGGGTCAGCATCAGGTCCTTCATCCAAACTGCTAGTTTTAAAGAGAAGACAGCTATAACTGTTATTTTTTACATAAGTTCTAAAGCATGTCGATGATTCAAAGTCTGCACCCTCTGTTTTTAGTATTACAACAAGGGATACAAAACCTTAAACACTGGGGAAGCACACAGATGGGCAAAGCAGACTTAGACTGCTTCTTTAAGAGAAATAGTTTTTAGCCCAAAGTAAAAATCAAGCTGTCATTGATCCAACTGACTCTTTGTAGCGAGATTCGATGTGTGCACAGTATGTGGTTGTCAATTCAGTTCTGCTTTGACAATGAAGTGCTGTAAGCAGACAGTTTGTAAGGGATAACTTCATAACAGTGTGACAGATTTAGGAAGATTCTGAACTATCTGGCTGCTTTTATAGATATGACTGCATTAACAATATAGTCAGCCTCTTATAAGCATTAATAGCAAGCATATTTCATAAAAAGTCAAACAAATTCAAAATAGAAACGACATAAAAGAAACTTGTAGTGCACCTTTGTTTTATCCAGTATGTTATAATTTTATTTCTATAATTTACTCAAGAAAGTATCCTCTATAAGAATACAGCAAGGATGTATTGGTATTTCTGCCAAAAATCAGTATGACATCTACTGATAGATATGCAATCATTGTGTCATTAAGATATGAAAGATTTACTATAAAACACAGTTGATTATTTTATTCAGTCTTTCAATGGTATAGAAAGGAAGTATAAATAACAAAATAATTAAAAAATAGCAGTCACACATACAGATGCATTTTAATAAATGAGAATGTCTTGAGACGCACCTGTAAGTCTGACTAAGGCATACAGTACATTACACTTTAACTACAAGGAACACTGGGGATTTGTTTGGCGTTTTGTCGGGACTTTTAGACTTTGAAAAGAGGAATCAACTGCGTACTCTTATGCTGTCAGACATGCCTCATGTCAGAGGTCAAACCTCAGAGGAACACGTGAAACCTTTCAGATCAGCTACGGATCATTTGTTTGTTTTCTTTGTCGTGTACTTTTCAAGTTTGTCTGCTGTCATCTGTTGTCAGATATTTAACAAAACTAGTGAAACAGATATAGTCCGATGACATAAGAGTGTCAGAAATAACACTGGTGACGATTTCAATGTTTCCTAGTGTTGAAGTACAGTGTAAAAAATGGTTTGTGCTTTTCATCACACAGGCAAGTTCTCATCTGTTACATACAGTATCTTGTGTGTGTGTGTGTGTGTGTGTGTGAGTGCGTGTGTGTGTGTGTGTGCGTGAGTGCGTGTGTGTTTGTTTCTCAACTCACACTCACCAATGGGCCTACTGTAGGCACCTGCAATCCCTACCTCTCATAGTCATCTATACTGATGAGAAATACAGTATGTTGTAATATATTTATCGCTGACTGTATTTATTTTGTATTGACTTGTAGATACATCCTGTTTGTTACTGTACAATGACTGCTACCGATGGAGAGGCCATTGTCTGATGTGTTTTGTCTGCCGCCTTGCAAAAATAGGTATTAGGATTCTGTTTGTAGTGTGTAACCACTAACCTGAAGTGAGGATCTTTCTAATGGTGCTTCTTGACTACTGGAATTACCTCTAATCTTGAGAAGGAAAACACTGGCTATGCCAATAACGCGCAGTGTGGCAGAGCATCAATTCTTTGTTAACCGATTCTATGTTTAGCAGATGTGGGATCTGAATGGAAAGCATGCCCTGGTCCTCCTGTTAATGTAGCAGAAAAGCTTGCTGCAGAACGGCCAGATACTGTATATCAGAAAAAGATGCAATGCATTACTGTAACGTACCATAACTGATTTTCATCAAGACCACTATTGCATGATGGTATGCTAATGTTGAGCTTTAACCAAAGTTAGACGATAGATGCAGATTTTATTTCCCCCTTCTGAGACAATGCAGCTTCTTTTGACTTAAAGAATGGCTGAAAATGATAAACGTCTATGAGCAGCTAGAAATCCTTTGGCTATCATTCGTCTTTATGATGGTCAATTGTGCTATGAGGTCTGTATCAGAAATGTAAAGAATACTTGACGCACTATGTGCCATCCATTTTGTAGAAATGTAGTCCTGTTTGTGTTTTGTAATAACCGTTAAGAGTTGTAACTTATGATAATTGTGTATTTTTAATATTCATACTTGAATTGTAAACAGTGTGCTAAGTATTGAATGGGCATTGGTACTGATTAAAGAAAAGGTGTGCTTATTTGCTGTGGTATATCCAAAGACATTTTTAAGAATTATATGTACTTACAGGTTGTGCGTATGTACGTATGTATGTAGCCTGTATAAAAGGAAAAATTGAATGATTTTGGTGCTATAAGGTTACTAATCATACAATTACTGTCTTGTTACTATACTAATGCTGTTAGAACATAAGTAAAACAATAAAACAAGCTTCTAATGATTGATAAACAAGTTGATTCATGTTTTTCCCACATTTTACTTTTTCATAACAAGTTCAGAATTGTATTTCTCACTGGAGAAGACTTTTGAACTGTGTTGAACCATATTCAGGCTAAATGCTGATGCTACCAAGCTCAGGTGATAACCAAATCCAAAGATTGCTGATGCACTGCACAGAGGCAGAGTAAAATTATGCTGGGAGCATAGTGTCAGTAAGTTATGATATAAAATAAAATACACAGTAGAGATGATATTAAAGGGGTTATTCACTGGAAAAATGAGTTTTTGTAGATTTTAACCTTCTGAAAGGCACATGATTATCAAAAAAAAAAAAAAAGGCTCACTTCTCCTAAAAAACCCACAGCCTTTATATATATTTTTTTTTTTTTGTATTTTATTTTTTATATTATTTTTCATTCCAAAAAGTAAAATTGACTGTTCTGGATTTGCCACGGAACGTCACCTCCATAGTAAACCCAGCCCAGCGTGTCCTTGAGACCCGCCCGCTGCTCTATTATTGGCCAGCCTAGCTGTCAATCATGTGGAAAACAGTAAGCTGACAAGTTAGATTACCAAGCGTAGTTTGTTATTATTTTTTTAGAGTTCAGTCACCCTAATAGACATCACTGTTTCCATCTCGCTCACTCATCCACAGTATCTGGTGCCATTCTGGCTTATTTTGTTATATTTTCACTGTGATGCTACATTGAGCTCTGTTAGCATTAACTATTAGCTAGGCAGTCAGTCGGCATTGATCACGTGACAGACAGGCCACCTAGTGTTAGCTTGACTGTTGATCTGGACAGTTCGGATCGCTACTGTACTTTCTATAAATTCTATTTACCCCACTGGAATCCATGTTCATCTACCAACACTTGACCATATACAGTATGTCATTCTTAGATATTATTTTGACCAGTTAGCTAACGCCAGCTAGCTAACTGGTCAAAACCCCAGCGGCACAAATGGAGAACCCTCACAAAACTTCTTTTTGTCACGAACAAATGTTTTACAGAAACTTTCCACCCATGCCACAAAATGTCCTGGGGCTGACTTCTGACCTGTATTCGGCTCAGGGTACATCCGAGCTGAAGGCTAGTTGCTAGCCAGTCAGTGTTGGCAATATGATGTAAGAGGGAGTGGGGAGTTGAATCCAGTCCGAAGATTTAACGAACAGGCCATTTTCAGAAAGGCTGGGGGGAAAAAATTGTTGCAATAATTAAATAATTAAAGGAAATTTGAACAAAATATGCTACAAACATTTCATTAAGACATGTGAGCTGTTAAAATGTAGAAAAGTGACCCTGTGGAGAAGTGTGGAAGGACGAGGCTGAGTTTATTTCTCAAGTCCAGTTTTATTCACATTCTCCAACATCCAAAAACAGAAAGAGAGTGAATCCCCCAACATCTGTCCCTTTTATACCCCAGGACATCAAAGCACACAGTCACATTGTCTTTTAATCCCAAATCACAATGCATCCCCCCCCCCCAGGTCTTCTCGCCTCCACCTAAAGTCCTGGTGGTCAGGAAATCCTTCAAGGCCATCTCTTTGCATACAAAAGACCAGATTTCACATCCTCCTGTTACCCCTAGGAGGTTCAGTCCTTTTGTTCCTCTGAGACGTGAAGCATACAATAAGCATACGGTAATATACATGTGAAGCATATGAAACCCACATATGTGCACCACATGACCCCCCCCCCCAAATGTCTAAGATGGAACAACATAACCACAGATTGCATGTCATAATAAAATCACTACATATCAGTCCACGTGCCGCTTGGGCCTCAGCCTTCTCCCGTATTTGCTGTAAGCAGGCTGTACCACCTCCGCGGCGTCTTCCTGCTGTGGAGCTGCTGCCTGAGGATGAGAACTGTTAGTCAACCCCTGTGGGTGTTCTGGGGAATGCTCTCTAGGGGGTCTGCCGCACCGAGGAGCCTTAGCCAACTGCACAACTTCGTCAGCTACCACAAAAGCGGGTTTGAGCCTGTTTATGCCAATCATTTCTTTTCTGCCCCCCAAATCTAGCAAAAAATGCTTATCCCCTGTTTCCAGCACTCTATATGGTCCATCATAAGGTGGGCGTAAAGGTGGACGATGGGCATCATGTCTGACAAAAACAAACTCCGCATTTTTTAAAGCCTTAGGCACAAAAACACGCGGAAAACTGGTGAACGGGGCCAGGTAGTGTGCTCGGGCCCGTGCTATTCTGTAACCGCTGAGCCGGGGAGCACTCTGGCGCTGGATTATCTGGGAGAAATTCCCCGGGCAGCCGAAGTGGCTGTGCGAAAACTAGCTCAGCTGGGGAGGCTTCTAAATCCTCTTTAGGTGCAGAACGCAACCCCAATAAAACCCATGGTAGCTTGTCCACCCAATTTGCATCCGTAAGCGACGCTCTGAGAGCTGCCTTCAGTGACCTGTGAAAACGTTCGCATAACCCGTTAGCCTGCGGGTTGTACGCGGTCGTGCGGTGGATCGTTGCCCCCAGGCTGCGGGCCATCGCTAACCAAAGTTCGGAAACAAATTGAGGGCCTCTGTCGGACGTAATGTCCGACAGGACTCCAAAACGC
This sequence comes from Pholidichthys leucotaenia, assembly GCA_020510985.1. Lineage (NCBI taxonomy): Eukaryota > Metazoa > Chordata > Actinopteri > Cichliformes > Pholidichthyidae > Pholidichthys > Pholidichthys leucotaenia. The sequence continues at coordinate 67,163,848 of CM035840.1, forward strand.
GCTACCCATGCCGTTAAAAACGCGCGCGCCACCTCCTCGGCTGTGGTTGACGACAGCGGAACCACTTCCGGCCAGCGCGTGGTGCGGTCAACCATTGTCAGAAGATGTGTGCACCCTTGTGAGGGCGGGAGGGGGCCTACGAGGTCCATGTGGACATGATCAAACCTTTTAGCTGGGATGTGAAACGGCTCCAAGGGAGCTCTCGTGTGTCTATGAACCTTGGCCCGCTGACAAGCCATGCAGGCTGCCGCCCACTCTCTAACTTGTTTGCGCAGGCTCGACCATACAAATTTCTCTCCTACCATTTTGACCGAAGCGTGCACTCCCGGGTGCGCCAGAGAATGGATCGAGTCAAAAATGCGGCGGCGCCACGCGGCTGGAACCACAGGACGCGGCCGCCCAGTGGAGACATCGCAGATTAGGGGGGGCATACCGTGTTGCAGCACCCTGTTCTCCAGCCTTAACCCTGTTGGTCCAGACTGGAGCGCGCGCACATCCGCGTCGCTAACCTGCTCCGCGGCCATGGCTGCATAATCTATCCCCACGCGGACCTGGGCCGCGCGCACTTCCGCGTCGCTAACCTGCTCTGCGGCCATGGCTGCAGAATCTACCTCTACGCGGGCTGGAGCCTCCACGGCGCGCGAGAGGCAGTCCGCCACTACATTAAGTTTACCCGCCACATGCTGGATATCGGTAGTAAACTCCGATATCGCGGCCAGCTGTCTCTGCTGCCAGCCCGACCAAGGTTCTGGAATCTTGCCCATCACGAAAGTCAGCGGCTTGTGGTCAACGAACGCGGTGAAACGGCGTCCTTCCAGCCAGAACTGGAAGTGGCGAATGGCCAAGTGGAGAGCTAACAACTCCCTGTCGAATGCGCTGTATTTTCGTTCGCTGTCACGCAGGGTCTTGCTGAAAAAGGCGAGCGGTTGCCAGGCTCCGGCTACATATTGTTCCACGACAGCCCCTATGGCCACATCTGACGCGTCAGTAGTGAGCGCCATGCGGGCCGCTGGGACTGGATGTGCCAACAACGCAGCGTTTGCCAGGGCTGTTTTGACTTCAGAGAATGCGTGCTCTCGCTCCGGAGACCATTCGACTTTATTTGTGGGTTTTTGTTTTTTTTTAGTGCAGCATACAATGGTTGCATGAGCTGCGCTGCGCGGGGGAGGAAACTGTTATAAAAATTCACCATTCCCAAAAACTCCTGTAACGCTTTGACCGTTTGTGGTTGGGGAAAATTTGTTACTGCGCGCACTTTGTCAGGCAGAGGAACCGCTCTTTCTGGGGAGACGCGATGCCCCAAAAAAATCAATCTGTGTCACCCCGAACTGACACTTCGCTGGGTTGATTATTAACCCGTGCTCTGCCAACCTCCGGAAAACTGCAGTGAGGTGGTTTTCGTGTTCATCTTCGGACGCACTGGCTACCAATATGTCGTCAAGGTAGACGAACACGAAAGGGAGATCACGCAAAACCGCGTCCATCATGCGTTGGAATGTCTGCGCCGCGCCTTTAAGCCCAAACGGCATGCGCAAAAACTTGAAAAGCCCGAAAGGAGTTATTACCGCTGTTTTGGGTATGTCCTCAGCGCGCACTGGGACCTGGTGGTAACCGCGTACCAAGTCTATTTTAGAAAAAACGCGCACCCCCGCCAAATGAACTGAAAAATCTTGGATATGCGGGATCGGGTAGCGGTCGTGCGCTGTAGCGTTGTTTAGCCTGCGGAAATCACCGCAAGGTCGCCACGAGCCATCAGCTTTCAGGACCATGTGAAGCGGTGAGGCCCATGGGTTCTTCGAACGCCTGATGATGCCCAACCTTTCCAGGTTGACGAACTCCTCGCGCGCCATGGTCAGTTTAGCTGAATCCAAGCGCCGAGCTTTTGCAAAAACGAGCGGTCCGGTGGTAGTAATAAAATGTTCCACCCCGTGTTTAGCCACCGTCGCCGAAAATGTTGGGACCGTGAGTGCTGGGAACTGAGTGAGGAGTGTGTGGAACTTACCACCTGCGGCTGTGACGTTGGCTTGTGCTGTTGGCAGGGCCACTCGAGCTGTACAGGGAATAGAATAAAAAGAGAGTGCATTAACCAGGCGTCTGTTAGCAAGACCAACCAACAAACCATTTGAGCACAAAAAATCAGCCCCTAACATGTTGAAATTGACTGCCGTTATGACGAAAGTCCACTCGAATGTACGGCCGTGTAAAGACAGAAACAGAGTCCTCTCACCGAAGGTCTTAATCGCCGAGCCGTTCGCTGCTGACACCCTGGGACCACTGGAAGGCGCCAGCCGGTCAGCGTAGGAAGGTGTGATGAAACTCAGCTGGGAGCCTGTGTCCACGAGGAAATGCCTCCCTGAGCGGTATCCCTCAAGTAGAGCAGCTTGTTCTCTTCTCCGAGGGCCGCAGCTGCTACCGACTCCTTGTCTTGGCGTTTCCCGAGCGCTTGAAATGGCACGGTGGATTGCACTTGCGTGCCCTCTCTGCGAAGCGGCGATGGTAGAAGCAAAGGACGTCGTCTGCTCCGTGTTTCCTGACCCCTGCTGCCGCCGTTGTCGGTGAGTCTTTTGCTGCAGCCTCTGGCCCCCTGCCATCTCCGGACGTTGCGCCTAGCTCCGCTGCCGCAGCCGCGCACCATTTATTGGTGTCGACGAGTCGTTGCGCCTCCTGGCCCAGCTCGTGGTAGTCTCGTCGGGCCAACAGTGGTGAACTGGCCAGGGTCACTCTCATCGCTGACGGTAGGGTCCTGAGGAAAAGGTGGGTGAAGATGAAGTTATCATCTTTGGAGTCTCTCAAACTCAACATCTTCCCCATCAGGTCTGCAGGTCTGTCGCTCTCAAATTCAGTCAGCGCCAGGAGCCTCTCTGCTCGCTCCTCCACCGAGGGGGTGAAGTAACGGATGAGTGCAGCCTTCAACGTGCTGTACTTGTCGCTGTCCGGCGGGTGGTTGATCAGGCTCTCCACTCGCTGGGCTGTGTGGTTGTCCAGCTTTGCAACCACATGGTAGAACTTTGTGGCGTCAACCAAAATCCTCCGGAGGTGGAACTGTGCCTCGACTGCGTTAAACCAGGAGCGCAGATTGTTCTGCCAGAAGTCCGGTAGCTGAACTGTGGCTGCATTCGTTTGGCTGGCTCCTGACGAGTCTGGCTCGGGAGAATCGCCTCCGCTCATGATACGTCTTTGGGTCACCAGTGTGGAAGGACGAGGCTGAGTTTATTTCTCAAGTCCAGTTTTATTCACATTCACATTCTCCAACATCCAAAAACAGAAAGAGAGTGAATCCCCCAACATCTGTCCCTTTTATACCTCAGGACATCAAAGCACACAGTCACATTGTCTTTTAATCCCAAATCACAATGCATCCCCCTCCAGGTCTTCTTGCCTCTACCTAAAGTCCTGGTGGTCAGGAAATCCTTCAAGGCCATCTCTTTGCATACAAAAGGCCAGATTGCACATCCTCCTGTTACCCCTAGGAGGTTCAGTCCTTTTGTTCCTCTGAGACGTGAAGCATACAATAATATACATGTGAAGCATATGAAACCCACATATGTGCACCACAACCCCTTTAAAGTATAGAAACAAATGGCAATAAAACTCCTTCCCTGCCTATAAAACAGTGCTGCAATATTTAAACCCTGAGTTGTTCTGACCAAAGCACACCACAGACATTTCATTCACATCTCTGGGAGCAGTCTCAGCATGTGCAAAAATGAACATCAAACTCTTATTGCAAAGTGTGGAGGGTAAAAAAGCAGTGAGAGCTTGTGTGTGATGGGATGGTTCAGCGTGACCTGATCCAACTCCAACTACTGTATAAGCGCTATCAAAAATTACAATTTTAGGACTATTCTGAAAAGCAGAGATGGTCTGTCTACCAAACCCAAACAAGCAGCTTGTTCCGTAAGAGAGGAGCATGGCAACTAAAAGGCCTGCCTCCAACTGTACGTCTAAAAACTGTAATCCTGAATTTTGAGGGTACAGTGCTTAAGATAATAATGGACATGATCATTGTGAGCTTTGTGTATGAGGAGAACAATTCTTTCCATATATATAAAACAGTACAGTTCGATTGAATACACACGCTATAAATATGCAGAAGACAAAACTCAATCCCAGAGCAATAACAAAACAGAACAAAATAAGACTAGAAAAATGGAATGAGTCTGGCAGTCCAGTTTTACAGTTAAATTTTTGTTGAATGGAAGCGATCAATATCACATAGAAACTATTAAAATGTGCCAGAAATACTTTTTGGGGGGGTAAAAACTCAAGCCCTTCTTATCACAACAGAAGTTTCTCTCCACTGAGCCAGCAAAGGGCAGCAGGTCAGCTCATGGCTGCTTGTGCTCGCCAGATTGTGTCTCCATGTGGTTTCACTTAGTGGTGCAGCCTGCTTTTCAACAACATGACTTTCTAGACTTCGGTTCCACTTAAGAGACACATAAACAGAGCAAATACCTCCAAATCCTTTCCTCAGTAATGTACATGGATTCTTGGGTTCTGGAAATGGCAAAAGCTGTCAAGTACCCAATAACTCATCAAATCATTATGTCAAATCAAAGAATGGGACAAGTTCTCTGTAAACTCCATGGAGAGGTGGAAAGTGATAGTTTTCGGGGAATTATGTCACCAAAAAGTTCCTACAGTAAAAGGGGAAGTGCTTTAGCAGAGAGCGGACTGTTTATACACAGTCCAGTTTCCACTGCTCATTGCGCTGAGATAGCTTTAGACATTAAATGAAAACAGATACTGCAGTCCCTCAAGAGCTGCTTTGATTTCTTGCCAGAAGCCTGCCTTGGTTTCTAAAATCTAATCTACGGATTTGGAAGAGTCCTGAAGCACGACAACAACTGCCCTTACAAAGCAGTGTTCTAGTGAAACCAGGCCGTGATGAAGTCCTCCCAGCCTCTGAGGGCCACAGACGAGTTTGGAAAGGGCTTCCTGGGCCTGCCTGTTGTGAGCATAAACCAGACATTTTTAATGATCGAGCTGAAAAACACAAACCTGCTCTGAGAGTCCTCATAAAAGACACTAATGATTGATATTTAGCATGAAGCACGTTCTGCTTTGAGGTAATGAAACAAACACTGGTCATTCTGCAGCTGGAACTGACTTCAAATGGATATGTACCCCAGTAACATCCAGCAATATAACGTTTACACTGGCATTCATATCGGCTCATGCTCCTAAGACTAGAGTCAGTGGAGCAATGTTACATTTGATATATTACATTTGATTAAAGTGAAAGGGGACATAGAAAGGGGACAGATCTAGAAAGTCAGTTTTATTAAATGGTAATTTATATTGCATTATCAATAGATTTTAACCATGAATTGTGCACTGAAGCCCTTGCAGCATTCACCTGGTGACCTAAAAGATGCCTTTTCACACACTGAGTACACAGGGACACCTAGTGTCTAGAATTATGCACTACATCAAATGTGGAGAAACACCATCTGTTGTTTAACATCGAAATTCAACATCACGTTACTATGCCACTGGCACATGGCTAACCAACAGAAGCAGTATAAATGTACATCCCAAATACCTTACAGTAAAGCCACGGGAAGGAAAGATGGAAACTTATTTGAATTGTAAATTCACTTATTTTATGGCCAGTGCATTCCAAAAACAAATCTATCTATCTGTCTAATTTGTCATATTCAACAGATCGTTGAACATGTGCAGCCCAGTTACATGTCTTGATTTCAAACTGTGGCCCAACTGATTTTATAATTGAATAGCCCTGCAGTGGAAGATGGATGGATGGATAAAATTATATCATGACCTAATTTTTAAAACTCTCTCCATCAAAATGATGAGCAACGAGAAATTCCGGTGATAATTAACAAAAGAAGCCAAGAAGAAATATGACAAGGCTTTTGCTCATGGATTAATTGTGGGTGTTGATGGGCAGAGAAATAACTGTGTGGGCTTGGTAATGTCTGGCTCCCCAAAATAGGAATTAAAAAAACATAAGAGCCACTAGTATAAATTAAAAAAAAAAAAAAATCAGCAGATTACAACGACCAGTCTCTGAACTTTTCTTGCTGACACGGGCTTCACCTGCCAAACAATAATAAATACTACAGCTCCTCAGCTGTACAATTTATGCTTGTTTAAAAGCAGCCTACTTTGTACATTTAGTGCTGTTAACAGCCTATTAATGTAGTCTTAGCATGCAAAACATACCTGACAACACTCCAGTGCACACTGCTGCTCCCGCTAGTGGCTCCCTCTCTTGCTCTATCACTTGCAGAGAGCGGCGCTTAGGTTTCGATTAGCGCTCCCTCTGCTGGCGGACTCTATAACTGCATTTAAAATGTGATATAAATAAATAATTGAGTTTTGGAAATGGACTGGTGGGCTGCAGTGGATGAGGGGGCGGTGCGGCCCGCGGGCCACCAGTTGCCCATCCCTGATCTAACAGATTGGTGAGAAAAAAAGCTACCCAGTGTTGTATGTAAGGCTGCAAAGGATTATTATTATTAAATGAGTTACTCGGTTGGGACTCATGCCTATTAATGCAGTCTTAGCACGCAAAACATACCTGACAACACTCCAGTGCACACTGCTGCTCCCGCTAGTGGCTCCCTCTCTTGCGCTATCACTTGCAGAGAGCAGCACTTAGGTTTCGATTAGAGCTCCCTCTACTGGTGGACTCTATAATTGCATTTAAGATGTGATATAAATAAATAATTGATTTTTGGAAGTGGACTGGTGGGCTGCAGTGGATGAGGGGGTGGTGCGGCCCGCGGGCCACCAATTACCCATCCCTGATCTAACAGATCAGTTGGAAAAAAGCTACCCAGTGTAGTATGTAAGGCTGCAAGGGATTATTATTATTAAATGAGTTACCCAGTTGGGACTCAACTTGTCATGACTCCCAGTGCACCATTACACGGCGCACGAGGGAGGGAATGAAAAACCCAATCGCTGGAGTAGAAAGTGCCATTTACTAACATAAACTACAACAAAACAACAAGTCCAGTGGACCACACGAATACAGAGGGTTGTAATGATGGAATTAAGGCCACCAGACATACAGGGATGCCACCCGGATGTTCCACAGCCTGAAGAGGGAATGCCTAGCGCTGCCATAACAGTGCACACCAAGGGAAAGACAAATATTAACTTACAGCTGGAACGATCCTGGGCTGTTCATGCAGTCTGGTGGATGAGGAAGTAAGGCAGGGTCAGCCGCTAACATCAAGGGATTTACCGTCTTAAAATGTCAGGCTGAATAACACGTAGGGAGTGGATGAACATACGTGGAAGAACATGCTGCCACGTATGAAGGTGAATGCTCCGACAATCTCTTCCCACAAACGCAGCGTATTTGTAATCATGATGCTAACGAGGGAAGAGATTGCCGGTGAGAGGAAACATGGGCTGAACATAATTAGTCCCTGGTGTGCATGAGTGAGTGTGTGAATGTGTGAATGGGAATGAATGGAGTGTGTCTGTGTATGTGTGTGGAAACATCCATAATGTGAAACAGCTGATGACACTGACAAGAGGAGGAGGCGTGCCCAAGCTGTCAGGGAGCGAAGGACCTGAAGAGCTCCCTGACGCACCTGAAGGAAAATAGGGCAAATGAACCAAAAGACTGGGTTTGGAACCACCAAACTCAGGTTCATGGCACAACTATTAATTCTGTGTCTGTGTGTTGAAGACAGCAGAATATAACATGGTGGCAGCGGCAGAGGACTTTGCATAAGTTTGTAATGCTTCATCAGAGAGGGAGAAGTGGTAGCTAAAGCTAATTAGCCCAGACCCACTGACAGCGAGCTATGGATGGGCTAAAACCATCGCAGATGTTGTGCCTGGACGCCAGCAACCTCTCCAGGTCATGGAAGATATGAAGAGATGAGTTTATGCTGGGTGTCAATCTCAGTATGGGGGATGACGATGACAAGCAGAAGGTGAAACCTTTCAGCTATCTTGTTGGTGAGAGCGGTAGGGATCTCCTAGACACGTTAATGGGTGATGCAGCTAAAGACACATGGAAGCTAAGCGACATTATTAACAAGTTTGATGAACATTGCAACCCAAGTGTTAACAAGACAGTGGAATGGTACCGGTTCTTCACAAGAAACTAGGGTGCCAGTGAAACAATAGAAAGTTATGTCACAGAACTGAAACTTTTGGCAAAGACACGCAACTCTGGGACGTTGAAAGACTCTTATTTGCGATCGGATTGTGTGTGGAAGTAACAACACGAGCATGAGAGAGAGACTGCTCCGTGAGAAAAACTTGACACTGGATTCATGCATACAGCTATGCAGGGCAGCAGAGCTGTCACAGGAAAATATAAAAGCCATCTCAGAACTGATGATGGAGGAGGTACACGCACTGCAGGGAGCAGCGCTCCAGAGACAAGCTAGCAACACAGTGGACTGCAGATTCTGCAGGAAGAGGCGTGAGAAAAGTAAACAGAAATGCCCCGCATATGGGAAGAAGTGTAAAAAGTGCGGCAAAGAGAACCATTTTGCAGTAAAATGCAGAGCAAGCCAGGTGCACAGAAAGAAAAAACAGTTGCATAATGTCACACAATGTGAAAGTGATGAGTATGTAGATATTGCCTGTCATACAGAGGCACCCACCCCAAATACTGTCTCTGAGACAGACACTGCAAAAGTGACAGGAACACACCTGTTTTTAGGGTTTGGTATTGAATGTTGAAAATTTTATGTCTGCATATATGTTCATCTATGCTAAAATAACTGAGTTGCAGGAATGTTTGCTGACTCCACTCAGAGGAAACATGTCAGGAGTACAGCAGCTGACAACATGTTTTATGTTTGTGATCTTGTTTCTGCTAAGCTACTGGTTGCTGTAATTTAATTTCCTATTGGCTATATGCTATAGAGAGCAGTGCACATTTTTCTGATGTACGGTTTGAAAAAAACAAAACAAAACGGTTCTTCAGAAGGGAAAGAACAAACTCAAAAGGGAAAGGATGTAATAATAGAAGCTATTGTTTTGTTGTTGCCACACGGGGGCGCAAGGGGGACATATTTTTGGATGTGACGCCTGTTGAGTAGTAGTTGCTAGTTGCACCCAGTGTTGTATGTAAGGCCGCAAAGGATTATTATTAAATGAGTTACCTGGTTGGGACTCAGCTATTAATTCTGTGTCTGCGTGTTGAAGACAGCAGAATATAACAAGGATGGGCCCCTGCCCTGCACTGTACAGCCCAGGATATCAGTCATAATTAACTATCTTCTGTATGTCTTCTGTTGAACCATCATATATCAAGGTCTTACCTCATAAATATTTTGTGAAGTAATCTGTTTATACATTAGGAATAAGCATCAAAATCAATCCACCTGAACTACTGCTAAAATGCCTCTGATAATTTAAGTAGAAGTTGGTTGTAGTTTTATTGAAAACCACAATCCAGTGACATTTTTGCAGACATTTGCACGTTGCAGCAGCAAAAGAAAGCTTTAGTATTAATGCCAGCAACAGGTTTGAACTACCCAGTAAAACTGGGGTCTGCCCCCCGGCGATGTTGTTACTTGTTGAGTCTGCCGTGCCTGCATTAGTGCTGTAACGTATGCAAATGATTTGATCAAGTGTACTAGTTTTTATGGGCAAAAGTACTGTATGAATCACTCACCGGAACTGTAGTGGAAGCTAGGGATCACCAGCTGAATCACCCGCCGGAGTAGCAAATGAGCCCAGCCCGCTCCGTTCAGCCGACTCTCAGTTCAGTGAGTGGTAGACAGTTGGAGCTCCAGCACTGAGTGATTCGGTATACCATGGATCTTTTAAGTTTGACTCGGTACGTTTCAGTGAACTTTGGATCCCATCACTAGCCTCCATCCGAGGCTGCATCTCTGCTCTGCTACCATGACACATCTTCTTTTCCACACAGCCTGTGCACGTGAGACGATGCGTAAAAACAAGCATAGTGTGTATGCCCAAGACCGTATTCTGATCGTGTTTGCTAATGTGTTAATTTAGCCATGTAATGAAGAGGTCCAATTATTGCACATTATGGAATTTTTGGAATTATTGATTGTACATCGTACAGAGGGCAAAATTATTGTACATATACGATAACTATCGTACATCTGGCAGCACTGAGCCTAAGTCATGCCCCCTCTACTTCCATATGGGACCTTAAATAGAAAAAATTCTCCACTGAAATGAATGGCAAGAGCGAAATTATTTTTTGATCCCGATCAAATCTGGCCACAAGTTACACATATGATGTTTGTCAATTTAAAAGATAAGTTTCCGTGTAATTAAAGTTGTTGGTTGTCGTGTGATGACAGAATAATATTTAGTTTTTGTTGAAAGGATTAGTGGACAACAACTCCCATCATCCCACATCACTAAACACGAGCGTGGCGGGAGATTACTAAAACCTCACCTCCTGTTTCCTGACGATGAAAAAAGGATCCCAAGAGGAGAAAAACAACACAAAGGTATTGTTTTGTGTTGTGGGAGCTGGAGTTGATCCAGAGGTAGTGATGTTACGCTCGACACCGCCCACTCGACACTGATTTGAGCAATATAAAGCGGAAGTGTCATGAGCAGTGCATCAAGCGCTGTTTCAGCACGCTCACAGTCACATGACTGTAGCAAGTGAGGCCTCATTATGTCAGTCACATCACGTGACTTGAAGGCTCGCAGGAAGTTTGAGAGGGTTCTATTGGAATTAGTTTTTTTTTGTTTGCTTTGTATTGTTTGTTCCTGCCATCCAATTTTAAATAGACCTCGGATGGCCAAATGTCCAAAAAAAAGTATTGAGATTTTTTCAGGTCTTCCACTCAGATGCAGTTCTGACACTCAGTCAGCAGATGGCACTTTTTATTAAATGTTTCATAACTCTGTGTCGATTATGAAGCAACTGTCTCAAAGTTGTTCATTGTTTCATAAGGCCTCAGTTTCACCATCACTATCCAGAGGACTGTTAGTTACTTCACCTGGGGTGCGCTGTGAAAAGGTGGCACAAGCTCTGTCCATCTGTGTTTAGTTTTTTAATTTAAGTATTTTCACAACCTTATACCTTAACAGTTAGACAACAACCTACACAGTTATTTACGTGGAAAATTATCTTTTAAATTGACAAACATCATATGTGTATCTTGTGGCAAAATTTGATTGGGATCAAAAGATAATTTCGCTCTTGCTATTGATTTCAGTGGAGATTTTTTCTGATTTAAGGTCCCATACGTAGAAGCAGAGGGGGCTTGACTTAGGCTCTCTATACCTGAAGAGTGCACCAGGGCCCTGTTCCAGAAAGCAGGTTTAGTGGCTTACCTGGGTAAGTTAGCTCAGAGTTTGTGGTAACTCTGAGTTTTCATTCCAAAAAGTCAGAGTATGTTTGTAACCATGGTAACAAAGGCTGTGAACATAACCTGCTCCTGACTAGGTTATGTTCAGGTTATGTTGGGGGTATGTTTAGAATATTTAAACTTAAGAAGAACCACATCCACAAAGAGAAATGTAATGACAGAGAATCAGGTAACTAATGACTCAAAATCATTTTTAATAAAACAAACCATCACTAATTTGTTTTTAACGCACCTTCTTTATTTCCTGAACACATCATTTCCCCCTTGATCTTCACATGCAGATATTTAATCTCCAAATCTATTTTCTGATTTCTTAAAAAATTTTTAGACAGATTTTGTACAGATCCTTTGCTGGTAACTGCAGTGAAATTCTTACATTTAGTGATCTTAAAGGTAAAATATTCATTTCTGTTTAGCAGTAATATCTTACATAAAATCAGTTTCTTACATGGTCAAATTGCTGCACAGATTTTGGAGGAGGATCCACTACACGGCCCTGTTCAGTCTCTTATGGAACAGAAATAAGTTCTGCTGCAAATCCTCCGTCTTCAAACACCACAGTCACATATTGATGTTTGACATATATTGTCCATATAGCTTAGCGGACCCTCTGGACCCTCCATGTCCACTTCTGTCACAGCTGATGCAGTCTCCTCTTCAGCCTTTTAACTGCATTAACAATCTTATGGCCTTTGGCCTAATGAAGGATAATTTATCAAAAAGGCAGAAAAAAAAATCCAAACAAACTATATTTAGATTACACAATAGGACACCATCTTGAACTATGAAGGTGATAAAATTGTAAAAAGGTTAAAATAAAAAGCCCAAATTCATTCAATAAAAAAGAGCTTGTGAGGGAAATGGGTTGAATAAAAAACCCTTAAAAAGGTTACAATGGGGAAATTAACAAAAATTAATGTTATAATTGTAATATGGGGAAAAAATTTAAATCCATACTGTATAATCTGATAAACTATGTGGGTAAAGTTAAAAAAAACCTTAATAGAGCTTCACAAAATAAACAACGAAGGACGGAGTCATTAGACTTTCTTACATTTTACCAGGGCAGAACCCAAATACTCTCTTATCTGGAAATCTGTTCATGACAGTAGGATTCATTTTTTAAGTTTGGTATTTGGATATTTGCTCCTTCATCCAAACTGCTCAGTTTTAACTATGCTAATTCTGATTGACTAAATTTACAAGAAAAAAAAAAGGTCACAAAATTACATGAATAAATTTAGAAATATATAAAGAAAAAATTTCAAATTCACATGACAAAAATTGCAAATTTATGAACAAAAATTTACATTTACAAAGGAATCTGCAAAAAAAAAATGTTTTGGAAAATGATTTCAAATTACATGGAAAAACTGCATATTTACTATAGAGTAAATATTTTCTCCTCTCGGCGCCACACCAGTCGGCTGCCTTTTGCAACAGCGGCTCGATTCCGAGTTTTTTTTTTCCCTTCCTCTCTCTTTTGATCACTTTTTTTTTCACCCCACTTATATCACGGACACACAGATCGTCCCAAATGTCTCCTGAGCCGGTGGACGGAGCCACTGTTTATAGCAGGATACGATACAACAGGGAAGAGCTGCTAGCATTTAACCGCCACCCGGTCCCACTGGAAAAACTCGACATACCGAGAGAATTGAGGCGAAAACGCCGCGGCTGCCGGGCTGGAGTAAGGCGGAGGACAAAAAATATAAGGTACAGACCCTCCCTTCCATCTGTTGTCATGGGAAATGTACGGTCGATACTGGGAAAGTTAGATGAGCTAGCGGCTATCTCCCGTTATGATAGCACTTACCGGGAGTGCTCTCTCCTTTTGTTTACTGAGACGTGGCTAACTGAACTAGCAGCAGATGCTAACATTGAGCTGGAGGGTTTTCACATGATACGAGCTGACCGAACACCAGAGAGTGGCAAAACTAGGGGCGGTGGAGTGATAATGTATGTTAACAACAACTGGTGCAGACCGGGACATATCACTGTTAAACAACGACACTGCAGCAAAGACATTGAGTTGCTAGCTGTTAGCATGAGGCCTACATATCTCCCGAGAGAACACTCACACGTGATCTGCATTGTTGTTTATGCAAATCCGACGGCGAACGCTGGGACAGCGCGTGACGTCATCCATTCAGTAACCAGCAGGCTGCAGACAGAACACCCAGATGCTCTTCTCCTCATCTCAGGCGATTTCAACCACGTTTCACTGTCTCCCATTCTGCCCACTTTCACCCAGTATGTCACATGCCACACTAGAGACAATAAAACACTGGATTTGTTCTACGCAAACACTAAGGAGGCGTACACCTCATCACAACTCCCCCCACTTGGGAGATCGGATCACAACTTGGTTCATCTCCGACCGGTGTACAAACCCCTAGTGCACAGACAACCTCCGGCCATGCACACTGTGGAGTTATGGTCTGAGGAGACAATGGACACTCTAAAGGACTGTTTTGAAGCCACTGCCTGGAAGCAGCTCTGCGATCCACATGGTGAGGACATCGATGGCCTCATTCACACCTTCACGGGCTACCTCAGCTTCTGTGTGGACAAATCCGTTCCCACCAAGACCATACGGCGTCACTCAAACAACAAACCCTGGATCAACCCTGAGTTAAAAACACTTCTGAGAGAGAAGAAGAGGATCTTCAGGTCGGGGAACAGGGAGATGCTGAAGTCCGTACAGAGGGAGCTGAGGAGAAAGATCAGAGAAGGCAAGGACAGCTTCAGGAAGAAGATGGAGGACAAGCTGCAACAGAGCGACATCAGCGGGGTCTGGAGAAACCTCAAAACCATCTCGGGGCTCCAGAATACCTCCCCCCAGGCCACGGGGGGCAGGGAGTGGGCGAACAACCTGAATCTGTTTTTCAATAGATTTGACCAACCGCCCTCCCCCCTGTCTGCACAACAACCACTGCTGCCTCTAAGAAATCAAGTCCTGCTGCCCACTCCCCACTCCACCGACACCCCCCCCACTCCCAACACACAGCCCCCCATCCTGACCCTGACCAAGACCCAGGTGAGGACGGAGCTGAGGAAGATCAAGGCGAGGAAGGCGTCGGGACCGGACGGCATCAGCGCAAAGCTCCTCAAGTCCTGTGCAGACCAGCTGTGTGGGATTGTGACGTATATCTTCAACATGAGCCTGAAACTGGGGAGGGTACCACAGCTGTGGAAAACATCTTGTGTGGTACCTGTACCAAAAACTTCCCACCCCAAAGACCTGAACAGCTTCAGACCGGTGGCCTTGACGTCCCACTTGATGAAGACCCTGGAGAGACTGCTCCTTGCTCATCTCCGCCCCCTGGTGGAACCAGCGATGGATCCACTCCAGTTCGCCTACCAGCATGGCATTGGGGTGGAGGATGCGGTGATCTTCTTCCTTCACCGTTCTCTGTCCCACCTGGAGAAGCCCGGGAATATGGTGAGGATCATGTTCTTTGACTTCTCCAGTGCTTTCAACACCATCCAACCGATGATCCTGAAGGACAAGCTGCTGCGCGCAGGGGTGGACCAGCACCTGTCATCATGGATCCTGGACTACCTCACGAACCGGCCTCAGTTTGTGAGAACCCGGGACTGTGTTTCCGACACGATCATCAGTAGCACGGGGGCCCCCCAGGGAACGGTGCTGGCTCCCTTCCTGTTCACTCTTTATACTGCGGACTTCTCACACAACACAACACATTGCCATCTACAGAAGTTCTCTGATGACTCTGCGATCGTTGACCTCATCTCCAACGGAGATGAAGCTGAGTACAGAGGGCTTATCCAGGACTTTGTGGACTGGTGCCATCGGAACTGCCTCCAGATCAACGCGAGGAAAACTAAGGAGCTGGTGGTGGACTGCCGCAGGCATGGGCAGCCCCTCACAGCACCAGTAAATATACAGGGAACAGACATCGAGATGGTGACATCCTACAAGTACCTGGGTATTCATCTGAACAATAAACTAGACTGGTCACACAATACTGACGCACTCTACAAGAAGGGACAGCGCAGGCTGTTCCTGCTGAGGAGACTCAGGTCTTTTGGTGTACAAGGGGCGCTGCTGAAGTCATTCTATGACACGGTGGTGGCATCAGCCATCACTTTTGGAGTGGTCTGCTGGGGCAGTGGCATTACTGCAGCCGATAGCAAACTGATTAAGAAAGCTAGCTCTGTCCTGGGGCAACGCCTTGATCCGATGGAGGAGATAGGAGAGAGAAGGACGGTGGCTAAACTGTCATCTCTGCTGGAGTCCGAGTTCCACCCTATGCAGGACATACTGGATGCACTGAGGAGCTCATTTAGCAGCAGACTACATCATCCCAGGTGCACAACCGAGAGGTTTCGTAGGTCCTTCCTACCAACGGCTGTCAGACTGTACAACCTAAGCAGGGCTGCTCGCAGAGATAGCAAAAAGACGTAACAAACTAATAGTTTTTTTTTGAATGCAAAAGATGCAATAGACTTACACAATGGTCCTCTCCGGCATACAACTAGGAACATACCGGTCGCTATGGAGGGTGAGAATATGTATGGGCACATAATCATACCATGTAGGATAACTAAATAGACGGTTATGCTGTTTCATCCCACCTAGCAACAATGCTCTGCACTGTGTGTGTTTATATATTTACATATTTATTCCATCTAGCTACAATGCTCTGCACTGGGTGTGTTTATATTTATATATCTATATATTTATTCCATCTAGCTACAATGCTCAGCACTGGGTGTGTTTATATTTATATATCTATATATTTATTCCATCTAGCTACATTGCTCCGCACTGTGTGTGTTTATATACTTGCATATTTATTCCACCTAGCTGCAATGCTCCGTACTGTGGGTGTTTATATATTTACATATTTATTCCATCTAGCTACAATGCTCTGCACTGTGTGTTCATATATTCATATATTTATTCCATCCAGCTACAATGCTCTGCACTGTGTGTCTGTGTGTGTGTGTGTGTATATATATATTTTATAGTAATATGTACATATGTATATTAGCTGCTCTTGCTTGCTTGTTTTTTTTCTTGCCTTCTGATTGTTGCTCTGAGTGTTGCTATCCCTGTGCTGTTGCAATCCTGGAATTTCCCCGTTGTGGGACTAATAAAGGCTTATCTTATCTTATCTTATCTTAGAGGGGTTACACGTGAAGTGAATGGTCACGTGCCACATCGTTCGTCTGCCATATTGGACGGTTTTTGGGGCACCATGTACTGAAAACAAAGTATCCAAAACGGGGTTCCACTGCTGTGCAGTTGGCTGTACTAGTGGACAGGGCACGGTGGAGGGTGTATCTCTCTGTTTCCCATCAGATGAAGAGCGAAGACGACAGTGGGTGACATCTGTCAACCACAAAGAGGAGCCCACAGCCAGCACCAGACTGGAGTGCACGTTTCATACAGGGTAGGGGTTTTCCCAGATTTCCACGTATGCTTTGTGAAAGTGGCATTTGTCACTATCCAGACTGAGAATGATTTTTTTCCTTTTAGAAATTTTGGCCTGTCCTGTTACTTATTTTATCCACACACCATGGATGGACCTTCTCACAAACGCGTGATGGCGGCTGCTTGTGACACGTACGGCAAAGTATCCTGGAATTGTTTGGGGGCAAATCTGGGCCACATCAATGCACTGGCTATACAGTGGGGCAAAAAAGTATTTAGACATCCACCAATTGTGCAAGTTCTCCCACTTAAAAGATGAGAGAGGTCTCCAATTTTCATCATAGGTATACCTCAACTATGAGAGACAAAATGAGAAAAAAAAATCCAGAAAATCACATTGAAGGATTTTTAATGAATTAATTGGTAAATTCCTCGGTAAAATAAGTATTTGGTCACCTACAAACAAGCAAGATTTCTGGCTCTCACAGACCTGTAACTTCTTCTTTAAGAGGCTTCTCTGTCCACCACTTGTTACCTGTATTAATGGCACCTGTTTGAACTCGTTATCAGTATAAAATACACCTGTCCACAACCTCAAACAGTCAAACTCCAAACTCCACTATGGCCAAGACCAAAGAGCTGTCAAAGGACACCAGAAACAAAATTGTAGACCTGCACCAGGCTGGGAAGACTGAATCTGCAATAGGTAAGCAGCTTGGTGTGAAGAAATCAACTGTGGGAGCAATTATTAGAAAATGGAAGACATACAAGACCCTTGATAATCTCCCTCGATCTGGGGCTCCACGCAAGATCTCACCCCGTGGGGTCAAAATGATCACGAGAACGGTGAGCAAAAATCCCAGAACCACACGGGGGGACCTAGTGAATGACCTGCAGAGAGCTGGGACCAAAGTAACAAAGGCTACATCAGTAACACACTACACCACCAGGGACTCAAATCCTGCAGTGCCAAACGTGTCCCCCTGCTTAAGCCAGTACATGTCCAGGCCCGTCTGAAGTTTGCTAGAGAGCATTTGGATGATCCAGAAGAGGACTGGAAGAATGTCATATGGTCAGATGAAACCAAAATAGAACTTTTTGCTAAAAACTCAACTTGTCGTGTTTGGAGGAGAAAGAACACCATACCTACTGTGAAGCATGGGGGTGGAAACATCATGCTTTGGGGCTGTTTTTCTGCAAAGGGACCAGGACGACTGATCCGTGTAAAGGAAAGAATGAATGGGGCCATGTATCGTGAGATTTTGAGTGAAAACCTCCTTCCATCAGCAAGGGCATTGAAGATGAAACGTGGCTGGATCTTTCAGCATGACAATGATCCCAAACACACTGCCCGGGCAACGAAGGAGTGGCTTCGTAAGAAGCATTTCAAGGTCCTGGAGTGGCCTAGCCAGTCTCCAGATCTCAACCCCATAGAAAATCTTTGGAGGGAGTTGAAATTCCGTGTTGCCCAGCGACAGCCCCAAAACATCACTGCTCTAGAGGAGATCTGCATGGAGGAATGGGCCAAAATACCAGCAACAGTGTGTGAAAACCTTGTGAAGACTTACAGAAAATGTTTGACCTCTGTCATTGCCAACAAAGGGTACATAACAAAGTATTGAGATGAACTTTTGTTATTGACCAAATACTTATTTTACCGAGGAATTTACCAATTAATTCATTAAAAATCACTCAATGTGATTTTCTGGATTTTTTTTTCTCATTTTGTCTCTCATAGTTGAGGTATACCTATGATGAAAATTGGAGACCTCTCTCATCTTTTAAGTGGGAGAAGTTGCACAATTGGTGGCTGACTAAATACTTTTTTGCCCCACTGTATATTTCTAGATTTTTTTTATTTTATTTTAATATGTAAATTCTGATGGCAGGTTAAAGATTATTGTATTGTACAGTATACTAGTATCCACTGGCACTTAACCTGAGTGGACACTGTACTCAGCTATGTATTACCACAAATACAGATTTATAAGATTATAACTTGAAAACAATGGT
This sequence comes from Pholidichthys leucotaenia, assembly GCA_020510985.1. Lineage (NCBI taxonomy): Eukaryota > Metazoa > Chordata > Actinopteri > Cichliformes > Pholidichthyidae > Pholidichthys > Pholidichthys leucotaenia. Next base: position 67,182,574 of record CM035840.1, read on the forward strand.
CCTAATTTACCTAACAGAAAAATGGTCTTAAACCAATTCAATGCAAAGTTCTGTATTTATCGATCTGAACGTGATCATGCGTGCTCAAATCTCATGACAGATCTGATGCAGTGCAGAATTATTTGATCATACCAGGTTATATGGAGCAGTGCATCCTTATATTCAGGTTATATTGAGCAGTGATCAGTTTGTCTTGTGTTAGATTTAGATGAGTGTTTTAACGATTTACCCTAAAGATTAAAGAGGCAGCTTTTAGTAGTTACAAATGTTCCATACGCATTTATATCACTGCAGCTAAAACAGCGGATTTAAGCAGAAAATCTAAAATCTAATTGATCGGATGCAGAAACTTGAATTACACTTTTAGCTTCTGAAATTTTAAATACTTTTCATACAGTTGTGATTGGGCTCAGAGCTTTTAAAGAATGTCGCTTTTATCTCTTTTTTTGTGCACTGGAGTGCAGAGAGTCACCATATCCAATGTCAGTAGTGTGGTAAATTAATTCTGCAAAGATAAATTGTGGTAAATTTGCCTATTTTAAGAAGATATTTCTTTGACTAAGTCTGGTGTTACTAATTAATAACCGGTATCCATTATGGATTTTCTGGTTAACTCCACTGGTAAACTAACACATCAGACTCAGCAGCACAGCGCTCACAGCACAGCTGCAGTGACTATAGCAGTCACCATCTCTCTCCGGTAGTCCATCGATTCGATGATGACCATCTTCTTTATTTGTGAGTCTGCTGGTGTTTGAATAGTCCGATCCTGGATCTGCAGATTCGGTTACAGACTGGGCATGTGAAGGAGGTGCTGGGGGGAGCAGGGGGGACTTGGCGAGCATGCCTCTTTGCATGCTTTGCTGTCCGGTGTTGTGTGCGCTGTTCCTCCATATAATCCACTCCCTGTGAGGAGTGGAAGCGCCAGATGTCTCGGCAGGAAGCGAGTTCCTCCAGTGAAGAGAGGTTGATCTGACATCTCTTCAGGATGGACTTCATTTGGTCTTTGAAGAGCTTCTTCTGCCCACCAGCGCTGCGTTGGCCACGGTGTAACTGACCATACAGGATTCTGCGTGGGAGTCTGTGGCTGGGCATCCGGATGACATGCCCCAACCACCTGAGTTGATGCTGGGCCATGATGGACTCCATGCTGCAGCTGCCAGCTCTCTCCAGCACTTCTGTGTGCGGCACTCTGTCCTTCCAAGTGATGCCAAGGATCTTCTGGAGACATCTTACATGGAAGGTCTCCAAGCTTCTCAGATGGCGGCTGTAAATAGTCCATGCCTCACATCCATATAGTAAGGTGGTGATACATACAGCTCTGTAGACCAGCACTTTGGTGTGGAGTTTGAGATTGCTGTTCTGAAGAACCCTTCTCCTTAGACGACCAAAAGATGCTGATGCTTGCTTGAGGCGGTTCTGGATCTCGTCATCCATTGAGCAGGTGTCAGACATTATGCTCCCCAGGTATTTGAATGTGGGCACTGTGAGCAGCTGTTGCCCTACTGCTGTGAGGGTTATTGGGTTTTGTGGGGGGTCGGTACTGGACTGACAGACTACCTCTGTCTTCTGGGTGTTGATTGTCAGTCCCATTCTGGTGTATGAAGTTACAGCTGCCGAGAGAATGTTTTGTAGAGCGTCTGGTGTATGAGCAACCAGGGCACAGTCATCAGCGTACTGTAGCTCAATGATGGTCTCTGATGTCAGCTTGGAAGTTGCCTGTAGCCTCCTGATGTTGAACAGGTTACCATCAAGCCTGAAGTCAATGGTAACTCCAGCTTGTTTCTCCACCCTCCTACGTAGCAGAGTTGTTACACAGACAAGGAAGATGTTGAAGAGAACTGGGGCCAGCACACAGCCTTGCCTCACTCCGGTTTACACTCCAAAAGGTTCTGAGCTGTGCCTTCCCACTACCACTCGGGCCATCATCCCAGAATGGAACTGCGCAAGGATGGTGAGAAATTTGGGTGGACAGCCAAATCTCTTTAGGACTTGCCACAGTAGTTCCCTGTTCACTGTGTCAAATGCCTTTGACAGGTCGACAAAGGCAATGAACAGGTCCTTATGCTGCTCCCGACATTTTTCTTGGAGCTGACGCGTCACAAAGATCATGTCAACTGTCCCCCTGTCCTTCCGAAAACCACACTGTGACTCTGGGGTGACCCGCTCTGATATTGCAGAGATGAGTCTGCGGAGCATGACCTTGGCAAGGACCTTTCCAGCAGTAGCCAACAGAGAGATACCCCTACTACTGGAGCAGATGGCTTTGTCTCCAGCAGTCACCATATTGGGTTAATTAAATACATAAATTTACCTGTATGAATGCTGTATGACAGAGCAAGTCATGAAAGTATTTTCACTCCCGCTCTGATTGATATCACACAGGAGAACTGTGCAGAACAGCTGTGGGCACAGCTGAGGGAAGGGAAGGAGGGGGGAGACATTGCTTCATCTCATCTAAAATGTAAGTATAAATTCTTATGTTTGACATGCATACTTTTAAAATGACCAGGCAACTAACACTTAAAACACTTTATTCACTTATTTCACCAATGCCTGTAACCAAACTGATGAGTTCATTTACATCGTATATCATGGGTGTATAAATTTAAATAATTTCCGTCAGCCTGAGTTCACCCCAATGTTGCGCATCATGGATTTCTTTCCCACTGTCTGTCTTCTGCCTTCAATTGATAGTTTTAATGCCAGCACACACTACTTTATTTTTTATTAATCCTCAGATGGTGATCAGCTGGTCAAACCAATGGTGTTGTGCAACACCTGTCTCCTCCAAAACATGGTTCTTTAGCAACAAATGTGACTTTTGAGGCGGCCACACACACTGTTTGATCCAGCTGTTTTGTGTAATCACTAAGCAGTAGCTCTGTTGATTGTTCCATTGTCACGCTCGTGTGGTTAGCCTTTTGTGTTGCTGTCCAAAGTAGCGGAGTAAACAAAATACACGTGACCCATGTGACGTCAGTGCAACCGCTCTATAAAAAATAGCAAAATTGCAAGAAAAAAAGACTCTCAGTTTAGATGAAAAGCTACAAATTCATGAAAAAAGGTACAAATTTACATGAAAAAAATCTTTATAACAAAAGCCATTACATCTGCATGTAATGATAAAGATTGTAAAAAAGCCTATACTGCCTTGCAATGCACTCAATTTATCACATTATTCTGAATACTTATTTTTTTTAAATGGAAAATAAATTTGACCCAAGGGACATCCAAGCAGGGGCTCAAACTCACAGCCTCTCACATCAGAGTCCGGCACTCTACTCATGTCACTAAAGCCCCTTTTCCACTAGTACCTACTCAGCCCAAGTCGCCTCGACTCTACTCAACTCTACTCTGCTGGACACAGTGTGGTTGGTTTTCTATTACAACTGAGTACCACCTCAAAATGGGGGGGATCTTTACGGCAAGGAAACCGTCATTTGTATGTGACACAAACAAAACACAAGATGGAGGATATCGAGGCGATGCTGCTTGCTCTATATGGCTTTTTGTCAGAGTAAAGGCAAAAAAGGAGCATCAGAGAAGGCTACAGGCAGCGAGACAAAACACTCTGGAAAAGTACTGGAGAGTTTAGGAAGCCATAGAAAGAAGTATAAAGCCGAAGACGTGAGTATGCGAACTAGATCACATATAAAGGTAAGCTTGTGGGGGCATGGTGTGGGGGTTCTCCACCCAGAGAAGGCAACGGGAGAAAGGGGAACAATGGACTGAAAGAGGAAGTGTCACCGGAGGGTCTCAGTCAGGAGAGAGAGGTCTATTTGCACCCTGGGGAGAGGGGAGAATGCCGGAGCCGCTGGAAGAAGAAGTGGTGAGAAGCAGTGCCGGTGTAATGTTATGATAATGTGCCACACAGGTCTTTGTTCCAAACAATATATTATGGTCGGAAGTTCCGGGTCTCAATGCATGAAAATAAAAGTATAAAAGGAGAATGCACAGAGACCCGGGAGCTCTTTTGCTGTGCTGATATGTTGGAGAAAGAATGAATTTTTTGTGGGGTTTTTTTGTGTTTTGTGCTCGTTGCCTCGCTTGCTTCCTTTCTCCACATTGGTGACCCCAAGACGTGCCATGGAAAGCGAGCTGAGCACCGCCCCGGAGACTACCTGGAGAGAGAGCACCAGCGCCGCATGCACTGACTCAGTCAAGCTCCCAGACTTCTGGCTTCACAACCCGACCGCGTGATTTTTGCACATAGAAGCCCAGTTCACACTCAGCAGGATAACAGCGGATGATATCAAGTATTACTATGTGGTCGCTGTACTGGATGCACACGCCATGCAACAAGTGACGAACCTGCTCCAGTTGCTGCCGGCCCAGGGAAAATATGAAGTGCTGAAGAAGATGCTACTCCAGCACTATAGCCTTTCTGACAGTGAGAGGGCAGAGAGACTCTTAACACGTTTGGAGTTAGATGACAGATCAGCAGTGGAGCTCATGGAAAGCATGTTGGCGCTGAGGGGGAAGGATGATAAATCTTTCCTGTTCACCCACTTGTTCCTCAGGAACCTACCGGCTACAGCGAGGGTGATCCTGGCCAACTCACCGTGGCTGGTTGCCAAGGACTACTGTGCCTTGACACAGGAAGCAGATCGCATCATTTTGGTGGCCAGAACTCTCAGCTTGCAGGCAGTGGCACCGGCATCCATGAGGGACTCCAGCGAGGTTGAGGAGCTGTTGGTGGTAGCTGGGATGGACACCAGGAGATGAAGGAACGGGGCAATCTGTTTTTATCATTGCCGTTTCGACTCGAATGCCCAAAGCTGCCTGTCACCATGCCAATTAGAGAAGCCGGGAAAACGGCACGTTCAGCATTCAGTTGCAGCTGCAACTGCTGGCAACAGGAACAAACTGCTTTATGTCACGGATACACGTTCAAGGAGACAGTTTTTGGTGGACTCCAGCTCCCAGAAGAGCCTCATCCTGCCGGTCAACGCAGACAGGGTGGCAGGAGGCAGCGGTCCCGAGGTCACAGCCGCCAACGGATCCACCATCAGGACATTTGGCGAGCGGACACTGACGATATGTTTACATGGACGCAACTTTAGTGGGACTTTGTGGTAGCTGCTTGTTCCACCCCCATTTTAGGCACAGATTTTTTTTATGTGCTTATGGGTTGTTAGTAGATGTTGGTAATAGGCGATTAATGGATGCTGTCTCTTATACCTCACTGCCCTGTACAGCTCAGGGAGCTGGGTCGACAACACTGGCTAATGTTATAGCTCCTGGGGGTAAGTACCAACATTTACTCGCACAGTTCCCAGCACTCACGGTACCGACTTTCTCGGCTACTATAACGAAACACAGGGTCAAACACTTCATAACTGTCATATGCGTGCGTAAAACACGGCGCATTTGGGAAAGGATGCGAAAACCCAACGCAGGAAGGTGCCGTGTATGTGAATTTATTAGGCTCAACAGATGACAAGTAGTTTATTTATCTTTTGTTCTTATGAAGGCTGCAGTGAACAGTTGAAACATGTTCAGAAGGTAAAGACATCTCCTTTCTATTCTATTTTTGTCTTTAATAAGAACAAAAGATAAATAATTAAAAGAAGACAAAATGAACCTACTTGAGCTATATAGATGACAAGTAGATTGATTAGCTCCAATGAGCACACAGAGAAACACACAGGACTACTCGACTGTACTCTCCGGTTCATTGGAGTGAGGAGGAGGAAGAAAGGCTGGCCCCACATGCTCCCAGGCAGAGCTGGGCAGCAGAGAGAAAGGGCAGAACGATGGGCAAAGTACTTACAATTAGGAGACTCGACAGAGTGGCCAACTCTGGAGTGGGCATGACATCCAGTGAACCAGGGAGTGACAGGAGAACCGGCAGAGAATAAATAATGTCAAACATAATGAGCCCAGTGATAGCCGGTGTGCGGGAGTGCAGACGGGTGTGTGTGTGTACGTGCATGAATGAGTGTGGATGGGGCTGATGAATGCAGGTGTGGCAAATGCATGTGTGCGTGCATGAGTATGTGTGTAAGTGAGCGAAGCATGAGTGTGTGAGTGCATGCAAAGATGTGTTTGTGTACTGAATAAGGCATGTATGTGTGGGTGCGTGCATGTGTGTGTGTGTGTGTGTGTGTGTGTGTGTGTGTGTGTGTGTGTGTGTGAGTAGGTGAAATTGCAAGACAAATGATAGACAGGAGGGGATTAATGTGTAAAATAACAGTACAGTACAACACAAGAAAAACAATATCACCCAACCCCCAACCTAAGGCTAAGCCCCCCCCCCCCCAAGACCCAAGAGTCCCAAGGTTCAAGGGGTTGACCAGAGTCCCAGAACAGTGTCAGGTAGCCTGCCAGGGTGAATGGGCCACTTAACACGGAAACCCAGTCCTTCGGGCAGCCGGCCCACATAGTTGAGCCACCAGGACCGGAGGGGTGGACGAGGCGGCGGCCTACCCACCAGAAGGCTAAGAGGTGGGTGGCCGGACAGGGGAAGGGGAACCCCTGCGGTTTCTGGTGGCAGAGGATGATGGACCAAGACGGTGCCCAGAAGAAGAGAGAGGAACACCCAGAAGGCCTCTGGAAGGGGAAAGGAGACCTTGGTGTCCTCAGGCTGGCCGGTACCCCTGGTGGTCTCGGTTAGACACTTGGCTGCACCCTTTGTGGTTTCAGCTTGGGGCCAGAGCTCGGCCGCACCCACCGTGGACCCTGGCTGGGCTTGTGTTGCACCCATGGAGGACCCTGACCGGGCCATGGTTGCACCCATGGTGGGACCCAGCTGGGCCACTGCTGCACCCATGGTGGGACCCGGCTGGGCCACGGCTGCCCCAACGCCGCCTTAACTGTGGGCCAGCCAACCCACATGAGCACCCGAGCCAGGAGGCGATCAATCATGGGCACCCTAGACTGGAGCTGAGCACCCATGACGACCTCCTCCGCGGGGGAGGCAGGGACCCCAGTGACCTCCAGCTGCGAGCCTGCATCCTCTGACTTGTTCAGAGACATTGGATTCTCTCCGGTGAACCTGGAAGAGGACTTAGACAGAGAGAAGGAAGGGTCAGGGTTGCCGGCAGCGGCGGAGCCCGGCGAGACGAGCTCAGGTGCAGCATGCGGCTGCATCTGGCTCTCCTCACCTAGAGCTAGGCAACATTGCTCTAATACTGAAAGGAGAAAACCAAAAGAGAATACTTGTCTTAGCTCGAGCTCCACCGCCGTCCAGGATTCCGACGATCCGAGTGATGTGCTCACGGGCTCGGCCTCCTGGAGGTTCAGCTCGGGTGCTAACTCTGCTATGGCGACATCCGCAGCAGGCGTGATGGTCACTGCAGTCTCATCGGCCCCAACCAGCGTGCTCCACGCAGGAAGTTCCTCCAGCGAGACGGCAGGGGTCTGGCTCACCATTGCTGCGGGGGAAGGATCCTCCCGAACCTCTGGCTCTTCCTGGTCCTGGCAGTTCGGCTCCAGTGCCGGCATACATTCAGAGAAGACGGGAGAGAGCATGGAGAGGACTGGTGAGCAATTCATAGCTGCAGCAGGTGGAGAGATCTCTGGGGACTGCACATTCAGAGACTCTCTACCAGGGATCAGGAAAGAAATTTTATCAGTTTTAGAAACAAAGAGGGGAAAAACTTGCCTGTTCTCCTGGCTTGTGGAGTCTCCTGTTGCAGCTGGCGAGGCGAAGTCCCTCGCTATTGCTGTAGCGGGTCTAGGCTCCTCCACTGGCTGCGGAAAAGCCTCCCAGATCGGCACTGAAGAGGAAGAAGCGGCTGCTGATCTCTCCTCCTCCAAGCGGCCATCTATTTCCGCCAGCAATGCCAGTCTGTGTTTCTCCCAATCTCCCGCGGAGGAAGCTTAGCCATCTTCAGATCGGAGCTCACGTTCCTCCTCCATAAGACGGTCAATGTCCGCTAAAATAGCCAGACTATGTTCCTCCAGACTTACCGTGGGTTGAGCGGCTCTGAGCTCTGGAGACGAGGGTGGGGCTGGAGTGGGAGAACTGCAGGAGGAGGAAGGCTTCTTCTGTTGCGAGTGCCTCTTGCGTGTCAGGGGCGGCTCAAACGCTGGAGATTTCCTCCTGGGTTCCTCATCATGCAGCGCAAAGATGAAATGGAGCATGTTGGCTGCCTCTGGAAAAAACAAGAGGTTGGGGCACTCCTCCAACACCTTCACCGCAGTGTCCTGAGGGGCACGAACAGCCTCGGGAAACACTGCCCCGTGTCCTAGTGAAGGTGTCCTCCAGACGGCCCCAGTCCATACAGCTCCGCGTTGCTCCAGAAGTCCATAATTAGCTCCAGCAACAGGTGGGTAGAAAGCACAGAAAGATGAAAAAACAATACACACCACACGTCTGTGGATTTTGTTAATATGGCTGGTTCATTGTCATATGCGTGCGTAAAATGCAGCGTATGTGGGAAAGGAAGCGAAAACCCAACGCAGGAAGGTGCCATGTATGTGAATTTATTAGGCTCAACAGATGACAAGTGGATTGATTAGCTCCAACGAGCACACAGAGAAACACACAGGATTACTCGACTGTACTCTCCGGTTCATTGGAGTGAGGAGGAGGAAGAAAGGCTGGCCCCACGCACTCCCAGGCGGAACTGGGTAGCGGAGAGAAAGGGCAGTAATAATAAGAAAATGAGCCCCCGGCAGAACGATGGGCAAAGTACTTACAATTAGGAGACTCAACAGAGTGGCCAACTCTGGAGTGGGCACGACATCCAATGAACCGGCGAGTGACAGGAGAACCGACAGAGAATAAATAATGTCAAACATAATGAGCCCAGTGATAGCCGGTGTACATGAGTGCAGACAGGGGTGTGTGTGTACGTGCATGAATGAGTGTGGATGGGGCTGATGAATGCAGGTGTGGTGAATGCATGTGTGTGTGAATGAGTATGTGTGTAAGCGAGCGAAGCATGAGTGTGTGAGTGGGTGCAAGCATGTGTATGTGTACTGAATAAGGCATGTATGTGTGGGTGTGTGCATGTGTGTGTGAGTAGGTGAAAGTGCAAGACAAATGATAATGTTAATCAGCTGGTGGATGCCTGGCAGAGAGAGGGAGGCATGGCTGTAGGCTGGCAGGAAGCCCAGACCCAAGGGCTCCTAACGACTGCCAGCTGACAATTAGGAAAACAATAATCAGGAAAACTACAGCCACAAATCATGGAACGGAGTTGGAAACGTCCAACCCGATACATGACACATAACTACAAAAGGCCTGCCAGTGTTTGAGCGACCTTGGCACCTGGACGCAGCTAAACTGGCCAGCACGCATGAGGAGTTTGCCAACTTAGAGCAGTTGGGCATCGTCAGGCGCTCCAACAGCCCATGGGCATCCCCACTACACATTATGCCAAAAGCCGAAGGGTCATGGCGACCGTGCGGTGATTTTCCGGACTTGAACAACACCATGTTACACAAACGCTATCCTATTCTGCACATACAGTATTTTTCCGTGCACCTGGCCAGGGCGCGTGTTTATTCAAAAGTGGATCTGGTCCGCGGATACCATCAGGTCCTGGTATGAGTGGAAGATGTTCCAAAAACAGCGGTAATAACTCCTTTCAGCCTTTTTGAGTTTTTACGCATGCCGTTCAGATTAAAAGGCGCAGTGCAGACTTTCCGGATGATGGACGCAGTGCTTCATGACTTGTCCTTCATTTTCGTCTACTTAGACGACATTCTGGTAGCTATCGCATCGGAGGAAGAGCACATCGCCCATCTCAAGACGGTTTTTCAGAGGTTGAATGTGCACAGGCTGATAACCTGGTGAAGTGCCAATTCAGTGTGCCGGTAATTGATTTTTTTGGGCCACCGCATTTTGACGGAGGGCGCGATTCCGTTACCGGAAAAGGTACGCGCTGTGTCAGACTTTCCGCATCCGCAGACCATAAGGGCACTACAGGAGTTTTGGGGTATGGTTAATTTTTATAACTGTTTCCTTCCCCCGGCAGCTCAACTGATGCAGCTATTGTATGCTGCGCTTAAAAAAAAGAAGCCCGCGGAAACTATAAACTGGACTCCCGAGCGAGTCCAGGCTTTCACGAACGCCAAAACAGCGCTGGCAGATGCCACATTGCTAGCCCATCCGGATCCTTCTGCATGGATAGCGCTCACTACAGACGTGTTGGATGCTGCCATAAGGGCAGTGATGGAGCAGTACGTCTCAGGTTCATGGCAGCCGCTTGCATTTTTCAGTTGAACTTTGCACGACAACAAATGCAAATACAGCACGTTCGACAGAAAATTGCTGGCTCTCCACCGGGCGATGCGCCATTTCCAGTTTTGGGTAAAGGGGCGCGAGTTCACCCCGTTCGTGGACCATAAGCTGCTGACATACGTGATGTCCAAGGTCTCAGAACCGTGGTCGACCCGGCAGCAACGGCATTTGGCCACGATTTCAAAGTTTATTACCAACATTCAGCACATCGCTGGTAAGCTCAACGTCGTGGCCGATTGCCTGTCATGCGTGTTAGTCTCCCTGGTCATGGGAATAGATTTCCCTGCCATGGCCGTGGAGCAAGCCGGGGACACAGACATTTGCGCACTTCAGTCAGCGCCTACTGGATTAAGGCTGGAGAGCATGATAGTGCAAGAAGGGTGCCCCACCCCCCCGCTCTGAGACATCTCCATCAGTCGCCCATGCCTGGTGGGTCTAAGCTCTTGGCACTGCCGCATTTTTGAGTCAGTCCACTCCCTTTCGCACCCAGGCGTGTGTGCTTCGGTGAAGCTAGTGGGGGGCAAAATTCATCTGGCCGCAAGGACGTGAAAGAGTGGGCTGCAGCTTGCATCGCGTACCAGTGGGCCAAAGTGCACAAGCACGCCAGAGCCCCTCTCGAGCCATTCCAAATCCCAGCTAGGATGTTCAACCACGTCCATGTGGATTTGGTGGGACCCCACCCGCCGTCGCAAGGTTTCACGTACCTTTTGACAGTCGTGCACTGCACCACGCACTGGCCTGAAGTGGTCCCACTGGCTTCTACCATGTCCGCAGAAGTGGCTTGCACTTTTTTGTCAGCTTGGGTTGCACGTTTCGGATCCCCATGGGACAATTCGTTTTAGAACTCTGGTCCACGATGGCCCAGAGCCTGGGGGTCAAAATTCAAAATTCACCGTACTACCGTGTACAACCCCCAGGCTAATGGGTTATGCGAGCATTTTCATAGGTCGCTTAAAGCAGCACTCAGAGCTTCGCTCACGGACACAAATTGGGTCGACCACCTGCCCTGGGTTCTTTTAGGATTGCGCTCCATGCCTAAGGAGATTTGGCAGCCTCCCCAGCAGAACTCGTTTTTTCTCAGCCGCTGCGGATCCCCGGAGAGTTTTGACCTGAAAACCCTGTACCCGAGGTTGAGCTGCCTGTCCAATTTTTGCACAGTACAGAGGTTTTTAACGTACTGGGCCCGGCCCACCATTGTTTTCCCCGCACCTTCGTCCCAAAAAGCTTGCAGAATGCCAGTTTTGTTTTTGTCAAGCACGATGTTCACCGGACCCCGCTGCGCCCACCATACGATGGACTGTTCAGGGTGTTGGAACCTGGGGCGAAGCATTTTGTGTTAGACTTGGGGGGGCATAGGGAGACTGTCTGCATCAACAGGCTGAAGCCCGATTTTGTGTTGGCAGACGAGCAGGTGGTGTTGGCCCAAGCTCCCCGGTGCGGACGTCCACCATTGGTGGCTCTGCAAGTTGGTGATCCCTTGGCAGGGACCTGCGCTCACAAAGCTGATGTGCCCCCCCTCCCTTTTTCCCTCCACAGACTGACGTGCCCTCCTGTACACCTCGTCAGCAGGGCGGTTCGATTGGATTGGCAACCCCCCGCTACAGCTGCTATGGGAACTGGCTCAAGCCCAATGGACGGGGGGCTTAGTGCCCTTTCTGGGTGTTCGGGGGGGGAGCTGTGTGGGGGCATGGTGTGGGGATTCTCCACCCAGAGTAGGCAACGGGAGAAAGGGGGAACAATGGACTGAAAGAGGAAGTGTCACCGGGGTTCTCAGTCGGGAGAGTAAGGTCTATTCGCACCCCTGAAAGAGGAGAGAACGCTAGAGCCACTGGAAGAAGAGGTGAGAAGCGGTGCCAGTGTGATGTTATGATAATGTGCCACACAGGTCTTTGTTTCAAAGAATATATTTTGGTTGGAGGTTCCGGGTCTCAGTGCATGTAAATAAAAGTATAAAAGGAGAATGCCCAGAGACCTGGGAGCTCTTTTGCTGTACTGATGTGTTGGAGAAAGAATAAAGTTTGTGTCATCTAGCTCATTGCCTCGCCTGCTTCTCCACAAGCTAATGATTGCTAATGCTAATTTGCTACAGTCATTAATAAGTCCCCCATACTACATTGTAATGGTGGCAAGTTATCGCTATTAGATATTAAAACATGTATGCTGTGTGTGTGCTTCAGATGGCTCTCTTGTGACAAAATTATTGCTTCAAACCGTCGGTCTGGTCGTTCAACCAAGCCTCCCAGTGATGGGATGTCATCCCAGCTTCACACACGTGCAGCGGTTGCAGAACTTCAGTATGTCTGTAGAAACATTTAACTTCCTGTGCAACAAATTGCTCTGATCTGTGTGAAAATCACGGAGAGACTGTTGAGACATCATGGGATATACCTGCTCCAGCAGCACTCAAGTCTGGTGGTGTCGTGGCAAAAGTGATCAGCTGCCAAAAATTGATCGCAGGTGCCATATTGTAGTTATGGGGTTATATTAGCCGTAATATATATATTTCAACAGGCAAACAGTACTGAGTTAAGTATAATAAGATATATTTAACAATTATGATGCATTTTTAACCCCCCAAAAAACATGATCTAGGATTAAAAGCAATTAAAATAATGCAGTCACAAGGTTACATGGAAAATACATGGATTTACTGGATATATACAGTGGTGTGAAAAAGTGTTTGCCCCTTCCTGACTTCTCATTTTTTTTGTATGTTTGTCACACTTAAATGTTTCAGATCATCAAACAAATTTTAAAATTAGACAATGAATGGTGTTTACTATTAAGGGGGGGGGAACCAAACCTACATGGCCCTGTGTGAAAAAGTGATTGCCACCAAAAACTAATAACTGGTTGGGCCACCCTTAGCAGCAACAACTGCAATCAAGCATTTGTGATAACTGGCAATGAGTCTTTTACAGCACTGTGGAGTAATTTTGGCTCACTCATCTGTGCAGAATTGTTGTAATTCAGCCACATCGGAGGGTTTTCAAGCATGAACCACCTTCTTAAGGTCATGCCACAGCATCTTAATTGGATTCAGGTCAGGACTTTGACTAGGACACTCAAAAGTCTTCATTTTGTTTTTCTTAAGCCATTCAGAGTTGGACTTGCTGGTGTGTTTTGGATCATTGTCCTGCTGCAGAACCCAAGTGTGCTTCAGCTTGAGGTCACGAACAGATGGTTGGACATTCTCCTTCAGGATTTTTTTGGTAGACAGCAGAATTCATGGTTCCATTTACCACAGCAAGTCTTCCAGGTCCTGAAACAGCAAAACAGCCCCAGACCATCACACTACCACCTCCATATTTTACTGTTGGTATGATGTTCCTTTTCTGAAATGCTGTGTTACTTTTACACCGGATGTAATGGGACACACACCTTCCAAAAAGTTCAACTTTTGTCTTGTCAGTCCACAGAGTATTTTCCCAAAAGTCTTGGGGATCATCAAGATGTTTTCTGGCAAAACTGAGACGAGCCTTTATGTTCTTTTTGCTCAGCAGTAGTTTTCATCTTGAAACTCTGCCATGCAGGCCATTTTTGTCCAGTCTCTTTCTTTTATGGTGGATTCTAGAGTGAGGCCTGCAGTTCTTTAAATGTTGTTGTGGGGTCTTTTGTGACCCCTTGGATGAGTCGTCACTGCGCTCTTGGGGTAATTTTGGTCAATTGGCCACTCCTGGGAAGTTTCATCACTGTTCCATGTCTTTGCCATTTGTGGATAATGGCTCTCACTGTGGTTCACTGGAGTCCCAAAGCTTTAGAAATGGTTTTATAACCTTTTCCAGACCGATAGCTCTCAGTTACTTTGTTTCTCATTTGTTCCTGAATTTCTTTGGATTGCAGCATGATATTGAGCTTTTAAGGATCTTTTGGTCTACTTCACTTTGTCAGGCAGGCCCTATTTAACTGATTTCTTGATTGAGAACAGGTGTGGCAGTAATCAGGCCTGGGTGTGGCTAGAGAAATTGAACTCAGCTTTCCAAAGATGTGATAAACCACAGTTAATTTATGTTTTAACAGACGGGGGCAATCACTTTTTCACACAGGGCCATGTAGGTTTGGATTTTTTTACCCTTAATAATAAACACCTTCACTTATCAACTGCATTTTATGTTTACTTGTGTTATCTTTGTCTAATATTTAAATTTCTTTGATGATCTGAAACATTTAAGTGTGACAAACATACAAAAAAGTGAGAAATCAGGAATGGGGCAAACACTTTTTCACACCACTGTACATGTAGATACTGTATAAATGTATATTCTCTGCATCAACAATGTACTATATATGTATTCATTTAGTATTGCACTAGGAGTTTTGACAGTAAACTTTTGTACCTTTTGCAGATATGTCTCCACTTGTTTGTTTTACTTGTGAAGGTTACCAAGTGACATAAATTAAATGCTAAAAGATTGGAAGAGCTGTCTAAGAATAATCCAGAAGTCTGAGAAATCACTTTTGGTTTGGTGTAAGTCTGTCAACAGAATTATGAACCATAAAGCAGTTTGTGTTAAAATATGTTAAATCCCATTAAACCCTAACCCATTATTAGGAAATACAGATGCTAATATGGCACAGAATTCCTCCATATACTGATACTATCACTAAAGTGTGCAGTGTCTTCTGCACTGGCACATCCAACAATATAGTCTTCAGTAAATAAAATAATTGTTTTTGGTTACTTTTTCTTAAAAATGAGCCATTATTTTCAGTGTCACTGATAAATGTTTGGTTTGTACTGTTGACTCTTTTCCCACAGGTGTCTTAACAGACAAAATAGAAAATCATGATGCAAACACATAAGTCACTAAATTGTTTATTACAATAAGCAGCAAAATCTAAATTATTTAGAATGTGGAAAAATTCAAACTCTAAACTGTAAAAAAAACTTTTTTTACTTTTTTCTTTTTTTTTTTACTGTGGCCTCAGCAATCAGAATGAGTTAATACATTCACTTGAATGGAATTTAGTACTTTAACTATTATACTTCAAGTACATTCAAAAGTGAGTTCTTTAATATTTTTACTTAAGTGGAAATTGTGATACTTTAGTTTTGGCACTTTATTTGTACTTTAACTTAAAAAGCAAATAATTTGCATACTTTCTCAGTTTACCGTCAAGTCCCCACATAACCAATTCATCCCGGCCAGCTACAGCCACCCCATAACCAACTCGTCTCACAACAATCTCGCCCCAACTCACCCCTCCTGGCAGTCGCTCACAGAACAAGCAGAGACGCAGCATCACCATCTGTAAGTAAGCAGCAGCCTTTGTTACATCCCCCGCCACGGAGCAGTACTAATCCCTCTGCCTTTGTCTCTCTAGGGTTGCCAGGCAGCAGCGAGACCTGCTCAGCTTCAGCACCAGCTCTACACATCACACTACCACACATACACACATTCACACGTCACACTTGGGTGAATAAAAGGTTAATTGTGCAACTCGAGTCTGTCTTCTGTCCCTGGGTCCAGTCATTATGTCAGTTTCAACCCATCTATTTTAACCAAACTTTTAATTTCTTTGAAATTAAAACATGTGACCGGCTATTGTGGGTCTCAGACATTTTGTTTTAGACATATTATTTCTTCAGGAATGATCCGAATTAAATGTGCTGCAGCCTCTTGTATATGAGTAACTCTACTGGAGTGGTGGCCTAGTTGATAGAGCATCCGCCCCACAACCAGGAGGTT
Source organism: Pholidichthys leucotaenia (assembly GCA_020510985.1). Taxonomy (NCBI): domain Eukaryota; kingdom Metazoa; phylum Chordata; class Actinopteri; order Cichliformes; family Pholidichthyidae; genus Pholidichthys; species Pholidichthys leucotaenia. The sequence goes on from CM035840.1 coordinate 67,198,462, forward strand.
GGGGGTTCAAGTCCTGGCCAGGTCATACCAAAGACCATATAAAAATTGTACTTCCCACCTTCTAGCTTTGTGCTCAGCATAATAGAATGGGGGAAGGAGAAGTTGTTTGTGGTGGCGCCTTGCATGGCAGCGACCCCTCTGATTCTACATGTGATTGACATTGTAGATAGGAGAAATGTAATTTCGTTCTACTGTACATTATTGGCTGTATGGACTGAATGACAATAGAGAGATGGCTTGGCTAAAAAAACGCTAAACCCTTGAACCTATGTGTAACTTACTGAACGGGTTTCTAACTTGGAGCTACGCTATAATGGCATCTTTGCAGCGCGGGTTCACAGGAAAAACCTGTATAGAGCTCTGCTCAGCTGTTCCCTGCAGTGCATACACACACAGAGCTAAACACACATACTTGTTCGTATAACGGGACCTGTCGAGGATGTGTCTGAGCACTTTCAAGCTACAGGATAAAGATCCAAATCGCTGTTTATCCTTCCCCCTGTTGTGAATCCCCGTGTGCTTTTACGCAGCACACGGAGGGAGAGAGACAAATTCACGCGCAGGAGATGTGTGCAATTTATTGTGCCAAAATAAGGAAACAAACAGTCCAGCAAACAACAGAAAAACACAAAATGGTGAGGAGGCTCTGGGAAGCTCACGAGATGCTCCTCAGCTCACCAGTGAGTAAGCCCAGGGGACTCAAGGTGCTGCAGGACAGCTGGACAGTGGGGAAAGGCAGTCTGGACACCCGAGCGCTTCCTAGGCGAGATTGGAAGCTGCGGGTACCGAATTACTCACTGGAGCCGGGAAGAGAAATGTTCGTGGATGGAATCCCTGAGCCAACCTGCAAAAAACAGAAGAGATAGACACAGATGACATGCAGATGCGAAGCGGTACCAAAAAACAGGCAGGGCTTCTAGACATGCATGCATCAAAGTGAAAAAACAGTCAGATAATAATCCAGCAAATCACTCGAGCAGGGACTGGGCTTAAATAATGCCAAACATAATGAGGAGATAGATTGCCGGTGTGTAGAATGAGAGTGAGAGCGCGGGCTGGATAAAGTGGAAACAGGTGTGTGTGAATGCCTAAGAGCATGAGAGTGAGGAAGGGTGTGTGTGTGTGTATGTGTGCAAGAGTGTGCATGCAGAATAAATGAGAGCAGATATGTATGTGTGTGTGCGTGTGTGAAAGAACAGAAAGCTGTCAGGGAGCCGAGCAAACCTCAGAGGCTCCCAGAGAGGCAAATGGGGAACCAAAACACACTGGAAAAGAAGCAGCCACTGTGCCATGGAACTGGGTTGGAAAATCCAACCCAGCCCATGACAGACCCCCACTCCAAGGGGTGGAGACCAGACACTCCCTGTACCATCAAAAGGAAGACCCCCCTTCGTGGAGGAACTACCACAGCTAACCAGGGCGGGAGGTGGGGGGAAAACAGGTCAGGAGGGAGTCAAAAAAACAACACAAAAACACCAAACAAGACATACAAGGTGAATCTCCCCCAAACCCCAAAGCCTAGAACAGTACCCCCAAGACCCAAAAGTCCAAAAGATCAGGGGGCCGACCAAAGTCCCTGGCCCAAGGGGCGGCGAAAGGAGGCCGGTCAGGTTGTCTGTCCAAGTCCAGGACCAGACGGACCGCCCGGGCGAGCGGGTCAGGTGGTCGGCCTGGGAAACTGGTCCACCTAATCCCATGGCACAGTTCACCGGGCAGACGGCCTGGGTCCTTGAGCCACCAGCTCAAGAGAGGCGGCCCGGGAGGTGGCTTTCTCACGGGAAGACCCAACGTAGGAAGGGGAAGCCAGGAAAGGAGAGCCCTGATGTCAGTGAACAGCGACGAGGGAGGGGCCCCCCTGCCCCCCCCATGGCCCCGAGCTGGAGGACAGCTCCACCCCTGGTGGTCCTGGTTCCGGACATGGCTGCACCCATGGAGGCTCCAGGGTGGAGCTCAGTTGCATCCGCAAGGGTCCTGGTCTGGGACATAGCAGCACCCGTGGTGGACCCCAGCTGGGCCATGGCTGCACCCGCAGTGGCTCCAGGCTGGAGTTTCGTTGCACCCGTGGTGGACCCCGGCTGGGCCATAGCTGCACCCACAGCAGACCCCAGCTGGGTCAACGCTGCATCCTCGGGAAGCCGACCAACCAGGGCGAGCACCAAACCGAGGAGGCAGCCCACCAAAGGGACACCAGGTGGCGACGGAATCGTGGAAACCTTCGGTGGTGTAGGATCATCTCTGGCAACACTGAAAGGAGGCTCAGAAAGAGAACACACAAAAGGAAGGTCAGGGTCGCCGGCAGCGGCGGAGCCCGGTTGGGTGAGATCAGGTGCCGCGGGCGGCTGCAACCGACTCCCCCCACCATGAGCCAGGCAAGATTTCTCCAAAGCTGAGTAGAGAAAAATAAAAGAGGTCACTAGCCTGTACTCGAGCACCACCACCGTCCAGGACTCCGTCGACCCAGCTGGGGACGATGGTTTGGGCGCTGACTCTGCTGCGGCGGCCTCCGCAGCAGGCGTGGTGGTAGCTGCAGTCCAGGTCTCCTCCAGAGAACTCTCCAACGCAGACAATTCTTCCGGTGAGGATTCTGGAGGAGGAATCCCACGTTGCACTGGACCCCGGGAGGCTGAAGCCAGGGGACGCTCTTCCATCGGCGCAGGCTTCAGGTAGGTTTCAGTGCCTCCCCTCTGACCATGGCAGCTCTGCGGGGCTGGAGTAGAGTTTTTCAGTACCGCGGCCTCCTCCTTCCCCCGAAGATTGAGCTCCAGGGCCGATGGACACTCAAAGGAGGAAGAAGGAGATAGGGAGAGGGTGGTGAGAACCCAGTGGACTGCACAAACTGGGCCTCACTCCCAGGAGCCAGGCAAGGTGATTTATCGGACGAGTGAATACAATAAGAACACACTTGTCTGTTCATCCTGGGTGTGATGGTTCTTGCTGCAGCAAACCCAACTTCCTGCATCTTGTCATCTGCGGCGCTCTTGGGCCTGTTGGAAAACCCGGAGAGGGCTGCTCCCGCAAACTGGAAGGCTGGCAGAGGAGCGGAGGAGTTCTTCCTATGGTCCGAAGCTGGGTTGGGGTGCCGTGGAGAGGGCGAAGCCAGCGGAACAGAATCTGGCACCCAAGAGACGAGACAGGGCTTCTCTCACTGAACTCTTCTACGTACGTGTGGAAGCCAACCTCGACACACACGGCGAGGAGACGGATGGAGGCAGAGGCGGTAGTGGAGGGAGGGAAAGCGCTATTACCCGGGGATGAAAGCACATGTAAGGTCTCCGCTCCACCAAGTTGGCTACACTGCCCCAGCAGTCCATTTCATCCCTCCGGGTGGTACAGCTGCATGCACCGGCTGCCAAATCCTCAATCACTGCGACGAGTTTGAGATCCTTTCGAGTCCACTGTCTCCTCTTCACTGCTTCACCTGCTCGAGGCATCATGGCTCCTCAAAGCAGGTGGGTGGAAAAAAAACACAAAAAATGAAAAAGCGCACACACACAACACCTTCGCTGGATTTTTATCTGGCCAGATTATTCTGTTGTGAATCCCTGTGCACTTTTACGCAGTGCACGGAGGGAGAGAGACAAATCCATGTGCAGGAGATGTGTGCAATTTATTGTGCCAAAATAAGGAAACAAATAGTCCAGCAAACAACAGAAAAACACAAAATGGCGAGGAGGCTCTGGGAAGCTCACGAGACGCTCCTCAGCTCACCAGTGAGTAAGCCCAGGGGACCCAAGACGCTGCAGGACAGCTGGACAGTGGAGAAAGGCAGCCTGGACACCCGAGCGCTTCCTAGGTGAGACTGGAAGCGGCGGGTACTGAAATACTCACTGGAGCCGGGAAGAGAAACGCCCGTGGATGGAATCCCTGAGCCAACCTGCAAAAAACAGAACAGAAAGACACAGATGACATGCAGAGCAAAGCGGTACCAAAAAACAGGCAGGGCGTCTAGACATGTATGCATCAAAGTGAAAAATACTGTCAAATAATAATCTGGCAAATCACTCAAGCAGGGACTGGGCTTAAATAATGCCAAACATAATGAGGAGATAGATTGCCGGTGTGTAGAATGAGAGTGAGGGTGCGGGCTGGATAAAATGGAAACAGGTGTGTGTGAATGCCTAAGAGCATGAGAGTGAGGAAGAGTGTGCATGCGGGATAAATGAGGGCAGAAATGTATGTGTATGTGTGTGCATGAAAGAACAGAGACTGAACACAAATGATAATGACAGACAGCTAGCATGTACTGGCAGGAGAGGGGGGCGTGGCTGAGAGCTGTCAGGGAGCCAAGCAAACCTCAGAGGCTCCCAGAGAGGCAAATAGGGAACCAAAACACACTGGAGAAGAAGCAGCCACTGTGCCATGGAACTGGGCTGGAAAATCCAACCCAGCCCATGACACCCCCCATGTCATTTTTACCTTACCATTTTTACCTTTTACCTTACCATTTTTAACAAACTGTGTTGGAAGTCACATATTAATTATATTCAATTCAATTCAATTCAATTCAAACGTTTATTTCAAACTCAGGGTTCATATTACAAATAGATAAATAAATAAAGTATATACAGATCAGCAGACACTCGGCGCTCTTGTAACAACAAAAAAACATAATGGGCTCAGTGTAAAATGGAACGCCACCACTTCCAAATGCTGGAATGAAGTGTGAGTGACGAGTTGACAATTGCTGATATAAGATGATTGTTACATTCCAGCAGTCTTCTCAAAAAACTGTAAACATTCTTACGTATCAATTCTCCAAAAGACGGAATGTTCACAGACACAAACAGCTTGCTTGCACTCGACCTTCGTGGTACATTTAACAACCTTCTTAGGGAGTTATTATATGCAATGCGGATTTTGTTCCTAACAGCAACATTGCTATTAAACCATAACGGCGAGCAGTACATTGAGGTACAGAAGGTCTTGAACAACATACATTTGACTTCAGGAGAACATCTATGGAAATTACGCAACAGTAAATTGGTTTGAGCGTACAGTTTCCTGAGATGCCTGTTACAATCAGCATTGGTCTTATCAGATTCAATCCACACACCTAGGTATTTGACTTTTTCGACAAAGTTCAAGCTATTACCACAAAGTGACATAACAGGATTCGACGTATTGACGCCCTTTGGTTTGAAAGCCATACACATAGATTTAGTACAGTTGAACAGGATGTCATTTTTTTTACCAAATTTTTCACATACAGAAAGGAGATGTTGCATCGCTGCGGTAGATAAACTTAACAAACAGAGGTCATCAGCGTAGAAAATGTGATTTAACAGTGCACCGTTAAAGGAGCCGCCCACATTAGTATTGTTCAACAGTATACTGAGATCATCAACATAGACATTAAACAACAAGGGTGACAGTATACCACCTTGTTTAACACCGTTGGTCACATGAAATTTGGATGAGGTGACATTGCCCCATCTAACAACCATAGACTGCCTTCTGTACCAGTATAGCAGGATGCTAACAATGTAAATAGGGATACCTCGATCGATCAATTTTCTGAACAAACCCCAGTGGTTAATCCTGTCAAAAGCTTTGCTAGCATCTAGGAACGTAGCATAAACACTAGTGGAGTGGCTTCTGAAGTAGTCAACAAATTCATGGAGTAGGTAAACAGCCTTGTCAGTTGAAAGAGCTGATTTGAAACCAAACTGATTGTCGTTTGTCCACAGATAATCCTCAATTCTGTTCAGAAATAAACCCTCTAACAGTTTAGATATAACATTAGCAATAGCTATAGGTCTGTAGTTGTTCATGTCAGAAAGACTGGCACACTTGTTTTTCACCAAAGGAATAATAACAGAGTCCATCAACATGTCTGGCATGTAACCATGAACAAACATACAGTTAAAACACAATGACAACAAAATACACAAGTTGAAATCGGCGTTGATGAGGCATTCACTGGTGAGACAGTCAGGGCCAGCTGATTTGCCTTTCTTAAGAACTTTGATCAGTGAATCAACTTCAACAGGAGTAATAGCAGAGATATCAGAGGCATCAAACATATCGTTGTACAGACGAATATCATGCATAACAGAATCCTTCATTGAAACATTCTTGACTGAGTTGAAAATAGCTTCATAATGACATTTCCACTTTTCAGCAATATTAACGTCACCAGTCACACCATCAATAGTGTTTGATCTGACAGACCGGTGGGAGCTCATAGCCTTCATTTGTTTCCAGAATTCTACCATGTTCAGTTCACTCATGTGATTAGCTAGCTGGTCACATTTGATACTTTCTTTATTACGCCTGCATGCTCGTAGAGCATATTTGAACCTAGCCCTGCAATTTTTCATGTTTTCAAATATTGGACCAGAACGTGGTTTGCTATTACTCCTCCACCACAAAAAAGCATCCCGGGCAGCTGTGTGAGCCTCGCTAACTACATCATTCCAGCCTGTGATGTTATATTGGGTGCAGACGGATACGGTGAACTGAAGTTTAAAAGGGTGCTTCATGCAGACAGTCAACTTATATACCCGGCTACAGACAATGCATGCATGGCACATTAGCTTCACAGTATATAGCAGGAAAGCATGGACATTTGCATTAGAGTCACACATATCAGGCGCAGGATTACTGGCGCCGGGATTCCTCTCTGTTCCAGAGCCGCAGGACAACAGAAGGTGCGAGGCGCATCTGCATAATGATCAGTCCATACCTCTCACTGTTGTGATAATTGCTCACGCTGAGCGCTCTGCCAGCCCCGTACGCTGTGGGGGTCACACACGAGGTGTTCCTCCACACTCTCAATAATTTTTTTTCCTGTATATTTTTCTTTTTGGCGTACAGAAATGGCAATACGCCCGTATTTGCTAAAATTGCATTTTCCCCGTATTAAAATACGGCGAAACCGTATCACTTGATGTAATGTTCTCCTGGAACCTTGTAGTGTTCTCCTGGAACATGTAATGACGAGGCGCACACACACCGGGTGTCAGTTAGAACTTTTACTTGTCACTGCAACTTCAACCAACAACTAACCACACAGTGGCTCAAGTACACTCCTTTTATAGTCAGGTCATGGCCGGGGTCATACTGCCCTCTAGTGGTGACTCTATAGGAACTTCACATATCAATACATCTCCCTTTTTTTTCTAGTAAAGGTCATGTCCAACTATAAACTTTTTCTCAAATTTCAATATACAAAATAAACTCCATTTCTATTTACATTTCTTTCAACCTTGTACACTGAATCACAAGTTCAATTTTTCTCTGTTTACAATTCAACATCAACACATTTTTTTCTCTGTTTACAATTCAACATCAACACATTTTTTTTTTTTTCATTCATCTCAGTACTCCTTACATTTCCTCAATCAATCTTTTCGGTTTCACAATTTGCCTTTGTGAGCATCTCCTTTGTGTCACCTCAGTCTGTTCGTTAGTGTCTGTCTCTATGTTCTGGTTCTCAGCCATTTCTAATTGTTCGGTTTGGCTGGGTATTAGCATGTCGCTTGTTTCACTGTCTGTGACTCATTTTTGTCTGAGGCACTTTCAGTAAGTGACGTCGGTTTCGCCTCATTGTTTTCCCATGCTCTGTGATGACTTCATATGATCTGGGAGTTGTTTCTTTAACCACTTTCACCAGCGGTCCCCATTCTCCATCACATCTCACTCGCACAATGTCCTCATGTGCAAGTGGTCTCAGAGGTCGTGCTGTTCTGTTGTACAGTTCAGTTTGCCTCTCATCACGCCTCACATCTCTCTTTTCCCTCACTTGAGATGCTGATGGAAATCGCGTTCTGAGTTTTCTGTTCATGAGCATTTCTGCTGGGGACAGTCCATTCTCCAGTGGTGATGCTCGGTAATTCAGGATCGCCAGATGTGGGTCTTCTGCATTGTCTGCAGCCTTTTTCAGTATGCGCTTCACAATTTGCACTCCTTTCTCTGCTAACCCATTCGACTGTGGGTACAGAGGGCTTGAGGTCACGTGCTTGAACCCATATGTGTCTGCAAAGTCTTTGAAGCACTGACTCGTGAATTGTGGTCCGTTATCGCTTACAACAGTCATTGGAATTCCATGGCGTGCGAACATTGTCTTTGTATGTGCAATCACCTTTTCTGCTGTTGTGTCACTCAACCCTGCAAACTCTGGGTAGGTGGAATGATAGTCCATGACTAACAGATAGTCCTTGCCCTTAAGCTGAAATAGATCCATGCCCACTTTTCTCCATGGCCCTTGAGGCTTCTCATGGGGCCTCATAGGCTCCTTTGGCTGTTGATACCTGTGGCGCTGGCAAATCTCACAGCGCTGCACATATGCCTCAATGTCCTTGTGCATGCTGGGCCAATACAAAACATCACGTGCACGTCTTTTGCACTTTTCAATACCCAAATGCCCCTCATGCACTAATTTAACCATTTCTGATCTCATGGAGGTAGGTATGACTATCCTTGTACCCTTTAACAGAACCCCATCTAACACAGACAGTTCACCTTTAAAGTGTTGGTAAGGCTTGTCAATCATAACCTGTCCTGGCTGATGTATCTGTTCCATTACTCTTTTTAGTTTCTCATCTTTTTGTGTTTCTTTCACTATCTTCGTCCATTTTGCATCTGACACTGGCATGTGTGCCTTAATAGAGTCTACATGTATTTGCACAGCTTCCTCTGTTGTGCTGCTGGTGTTGCTCAAGCTAGCCCTACTCAGCGCATCGGCTACAATTAGTTGCTTGCCTGGTGTAAACTCAAATTTCAAGTCATATTTCTGTAATCTTAACATTAGACGCTGGATGCGCGGTGGTGCGTCACCCAGTGGCTTCTGTGAGATCGCAATCAGTGGTTTGTGGTCTGTTTCTAGTATTACTGACCGTCCATACACATATTCATGAAACTTCTCACATCCAAACACTGCACCTAGAGTCTCTTTCTCTATTTGCGCGTAATTTTTTTTTTGCGCTTGTCATGGTGCGCGATGCGTATGCGACTGGATACCACTCTGTGTCATGTTTTTGCAATAGCACAGCTCCTAGGCCGGCTTTGGACGCATCTGTGGACACTTTTAGCAGTTTGTCCTGATCATAGAATTTTAACACTGGCTCCTTTATTAGACTGCTTTTGAGCCACTCCCATTCTCTGGCATGCTCTGCCATCCACTGCCACATTGTATTGGTCTCTAACAAGCTTCTAAGAGCTATTGTGTTAGCTGATAAATTTGGGATAAATTTTCCCATGTAATTGACTAGCCCTAAGGCTCTTTGCAAGTCATTTTTGTCCTGTGGTACTGGCAGCTCTGCTATGGCCCGCACTTTTTCCGGATCTGGTTGCACGCCTGCCCCAGATAATTTCTCTCCCAGGTATGTAATCTCCCGTACCCCGAATTGGCACTTACTCTTATTCAGTTTCATACCTGACTTTTGCGCCTGTGTGAGAACTCTTGCCAACCTTTCGTCGTGCTCCTCTTTTGTTTTTCCCCAGACTACCACGTCATCAAGAAAAACTCCCACCCCTTCTATTCCGTCAAACAATTGCTGCACAGTTCTATGGAAAATTTCAGGGGCTGAGCTAATCCCGAACGGCATTCGTAGAAAGCAATGCCTTCCGAATGGCGTATTAAATGTGCACAATTTAGCGCTTTCCTCATCGAGCACTAGTTGGTAAAACCCAGATTTGGCATCTAATTTTGTGAAGTAATTTGCTCCACTCATTGTGCTGGTTATGTCAGATTTTGTTGGTAGCCTGTAATGCTCCCGCTGTATTACTTTATTTAGATCTTTTGGATCTATGCACAATCTCAAATCTCCATTTGGCTTCTCCACTATAACTAGTGAGTTAACCCATTCAGTTGGTTCTTCTATTTTTCTGACCACTCCGTCTGCTATCAGTGAGTCTAGTGTTTCTCTCAGCCTCTTTTTAAGAGCTATTGGCACTTTTCTTGCTGCATGTATGACTGGCTCTGCATTCTCTTTCAGCCTAATTTTTTGTTTGCCTGGTAGGCGGCCTATTCCTTTGAACACCTCTTTGTATTCTTTCACCCAGTCAGTGTGTTTGTGCCTACTTGTTGTAGCCTCTGTATTTTCTCGTGTTGTCACCTTGTCTGTATCAATGACATTCACCCTCTTGATCAGACCTAGCTGATCGCATGTTTTCAAACCCAAAATTGCTTGTCTATTTCCATCAACAAGTACAAACAATGCATTCACTGTCTTATCTTTGTTTGACAGTGTAACCCTGCACATTCCCTTAGTGGGTATTGGCTTATCGTCATATGTTCTCAGATTAATCTTTTTATCTCTTATTTTCGGTTTGTTTTTCAGTCTTTTAAAATCTTTCATTGGCAGGATGTTTACCTGCGCACCTGTGTCGAGCTTCAGTGACATGTCCGTGCCATTCATCTCCAGGCACACTATCCATTCGTCAGCGCTCGTCTCTCCCTCGATGGCGTCCACGTAAAACTGATCCTCTTCGCTGTCGCTCTTTTTCTCCACGAGTTGCACCCTCTTCTTCGAGAAGCAGGTCTTTGCGAAGTGATTTTTTCCGCCACACTTGCGACATTCCTTCCCGAATGCTGGACACTGCTTCGGCGCATGTTGCCTTCCACACCGCTCACAGTTCCCGCGCGCGCACTCTGGGTTTGCCTCCCTTTTTCTTGCATGCAACGTTCCTTTCGGCTTCGCGCGCTGTACTGCATCGACCTCAGCAGTCTCTTTTTCCTTGCTGCTAAAAGTCTTTAATTGTGCCTTTGTACTCTCAGACGCTTGGCAAATCTGTATCGCTTTCTCCAGCGTTAAGTTAGTCCCTTTCAGTAATTGCATCCGCAATTTGTTGTCTTGGACCCCAATTACAATTTGGTCCCGTATCATTGACTCACTCAATGTTCCAAAGTTGCATGACTGACATTTCAACCGTAGGTCTGTGACATACAGCTCGATGGACTCTGACTCTTTCTGAAGTCTTTTTCTGAACACATACCTCTCGTACGTTTCATTCTTTCTCGGTGTGCAATAATCGTCAAATTTCTTCATCACGGCGTCGAAGTTGCCTTTTTCTTCTTCCGTGAAGACGAATGTGTTAAACACATTTAGCGCCGCTCGCCCTGCTACTGTTAGCAGTAATGCTATTTTCCTCTCCTCGTCACGGAGACCGATAGCAAGCGAATAAAGTTCAAAACTTTGTTTGAATGCTTTCCAGTTCTCGTTGACGTTACCGGTCAACTTTAACTCGTCCGGCTGTCGAAGAGCGTTCATCTTCGCCGTCGGTTCGTAGTTTTATATCCTGGTACCATGTAATTTTCTCCTGGTACCATGTAATGTTCTCCTGGAACCTTGTAGTGTTCTCCTGGAACATGTAATGACGAGGCGCACACACACCGGGTGTCAGTTAGAACTTTTACTTGTCACTGCAACTTCAACCAACAACTAACCACACAGTGGCTCAAGTACACTCCTTTTATAGTCAGGTCATGGCCGGGGTCATACTGCCCTCTAGTGGTGACTCTATAGGAACTTCACATATCAATACACTTGACAGGTATAAGTATTGAACACATGAAGAAAAAGAGGTGCAAAAAGGCATATAAAGCCAAGAAACCAGCAGAAATCCATCAGAATTTAGGAAGCCATCCCCTCCCCCATCAGTGCAAATTAATTTCAGCTGGCTATTTCCTGACTGATAGTCTTTAAAAAGGTCTTTGTCACACCACAAAGAACTCATGATGGGTTGAAGCAAAGAGCTCTCTCTAGACCTTTGCAAAATTATTGTTGCAAAATACAATGATGTTGTTACAGGTGCATTTCTAAACTGCTGAATGTTCCGGTGAGCACTGGTGGAGCCGTCATCTGGAAGTGGAAAAAACATAATTTTACCATAAACCAGCCACAACCAGGAGCTCCTTGCAAGATTTCTGACAGAGAAGTCAAAATTATCAGAAGAGTTATCCAAGAGCCAAAGACCACTCATGGAAAGCTCCAGAAAGACCTGGAGTTATCAGGTACTGCTGTTTCAAAGAAAACAATAAGTAAATGCACTCAACTGACATGGGCTCTATACCCGCTCACCTCGCAAGACTCCATTGCTGAAGAAAAACATGCTGAAGCTCATTTAAAGTTTGCTGCACAGCATTTGGGCAAGCCAATAAAATACTGGGAGAATATAGTCTGGTCAGATGAGACCAAAATTAAACTTGTTGGATGCCACAACACACAGCATGTTTGGAGGAGAAATGGCATTGCACATCAGCCCCAAAATACTGTACCAACAGTGAAGTTTGGAGGTGGGAGCATCATGGTGTGTGGTGTTTCAGCACACTTCATATAATTGAAGGAAAGATGGATGGACAAATGTACAGAGACATCCTTGATAAGATCCTGTTGCCATCTGCCAAGATGCTGAAGATGAAACTAGGGTGGACATTTCAGCAAGACAATAATCCCAAACACACAGCCAAGGAAACTCTCAACTGGCTCCAGAAAAGGAAATAAAGCTACAAGAATGGCCCAGTCAGTCACCTGACCTGAATCCAATTGAAAATCTATGGAACGAACTGAAGATCAGAGTTCATAGAAAACACCTACGGAACCTTCAAGATTTGAAGACAGTTTGTGTGGAAAAATGGGCTAAAATCACTCATGAGCAATGCCTGTGCCCAGTTTGTCCATACAGGAGGCATCTGGAAGCTGTTATTACCAACAACAGCTTTTTTACTAAATATTAAATGAATTTCACCAAGCGTGTTCAATACTTATTCCCTGAGTCATTCCACTTTATTAAATATAACTTGTTTTGTGAACACAGTTCCCTTGATTTCTTTGTATGTATGGCTCCCTTGGGTTGTTACTGATATCAGGTGAAAATCTCAAGTCAATGGCTCTATCAGAAATATGTTTAATGAGAAAAATGTTGACGTGTTCAATACTTATTTTCCCTGCAGTATATACACAGTGCAAGAGCATTGCAGTGACATACCAGGGGTGTAGCCGGGGGGGCAAAAAAAAGAAGAAAAAAAAGGGAGAAAAAAGAAAGAAAAATGTAAATAAAGAGCAGGTTTTGAGTAGTTTACATTGAAAATGTTAAGAAATCTGTAGTTGACAGGGCGCTGTTGACAGGGGGCTGAAGCTAAAGCTTCGCCTCGGGCGAACGCCTCAGGCATTCACAATGGTGGTGGTGGTTGAGGTTCATCCCCCCCTTCACAAATTCCTAGCTACGCCACTGCATACCTTAATGTGAGTTCCAAAGCATACCTTTTATGAGATCCCATTACTTCTCAAGACTACAGCCCCAAACATTAAATGACATCAAAACTTAAAGACAGAACCGGAAACACACCTTTTTAAAAAAAAAAAACAACAAAAAAAACCAGAGACTTACAGTTTAGGTTTCAGACACATGGGGCTTTCCACTAACTCATTTCCCATGGACTGAGAGGAACCAAATTTTTCAGTTATTAGTCTTTCTGTACATATAGGTACCACCACTTCTCCCATCACTTTATGCAACTGTGGAGACCTTGCCTGTGGAAGTCTACAGGTTGCATCAGAAGCTACGACTTGACCTTGGAAATCAGCATTTCATCATCTTGGAAGTGCTTGCCCTTGAAAAATGTCTTCATGGTTGGAAAGAGGTTTAAGTCTGATGGTGTGAGGTTGGAAGAGTAAGGGGGTGAGGAAGGATTTCCCACAGGACCATGCTTCTTTATGGACAGCATGCGAGCTGTGAACCCGGCATTGTCTTATAGGAGGCGAACACCTTTGGTCAGCATGCTACGCCTTTCGATTTTGATGGTCTTCAGCAATTTCTGCAGCAGCGAAGTGTAGTAAGTACCATAACTGTGGTACGCTTTGCCAGAAAATCCATCACCAATACTCCATGCCGGCCCCAAAAGACCATGAGCATGACCTTGCATGCTGATGGTTGGACACGTGCCCTCTTCAAAGGTGGCGAGTCATGCTTTCGTTGCTTCAACTGTGCTTTAGCCTCTGGATCATAGTGATGGATCCATGTTTGATTCTGTGTGATTAATCCGTTGACGTAGTACTCCTGGTTTTCTTGGAACATGGCCAAAAGAGCCTGGAAGCACGTGACTCGTTCCTGATTCTGGGCAGGTGTGAGCAACTGGGAAATCCAGCATGCAGACAACTTCCACATGTGCAAATGGTCATGGATGATTTCTTACACGGACCCCACACTGATCTTGACATCTTGGGCTAGCTGGCAAATGGTTATACAGTGATCCTCCACAATGGTGGCTTCCACTTGCTGGATGGTGTCTTCATTAATAGTGCACTGTGATTGCACGGGAATGGGTGCCATTTTCACTGATGTCCGACCACATTTGAAGTGTCGATGCCAGTGACTGACTATATCATATGATAGGGTATCTTTCCCTTAAATCTCTTTCACCTCATTGAATGTCTCCTGCAGTGTGCAGCCTCTCAAAAACAGGAACCCGATGACCGCTCTGCATTCAACTGGCTTCATTATTACACCTTTCTCCACCTTTGCACCTGTAAAAGAGAAACTCTTAGGAGTTCAGAGGAAATTATCACATGACCTATAGAGGTATGTATTATTATACATGTGCAATTTCAGCCTCCTACAATAACAGGAAGTGGGTCAGGGGAAATCTTTAATTAGACACCCTTGTAAACAGCTGTGCTTATAGAAATTTAATAACATTGGCTATAGCTCCAGTTTATTTGTGTTTTGGTAAGTCAAGACAGCTTGGAGTAAACTAGCAGGGACAGTATGGAGAACATGACTTTGAAGTCATCAGTCATTTTAACATTCACACCTGTACTTGGCCTGCTGCAAAAATTCAATATTTTGTTAAAAAAATAACACAGGTATGTTTTTTCCTTACAACGTATTAGGAGGGACAAAACAGCTTTTATTTTTTTTTTTTAAGTTGCAGACAATTTCAGTTAGCAGAAGGCTCATCATGCTGACCAGTAGATGGTGGTAAAGCATTAGGAGAAAACCCCTTTTTTAACCAGTTTATCAGCTCTGCCAGACATCTGTGGATGAAACAGCAAAGAATTTCAATGATTTTAGTTTAGTCTTCCATCAGATGTACTATGCGTCATATTTGGAAAGTTTGTCCTGAAATGATCCTTGCACACTCACTTTTTTATTGTTTGTGTGTTTCCTATGGGGTTTATTGATACAAAATGTTAGATAATTTAATCTACTTCAACTGTGCAACTCGTTCTACTACATGTGGACTTTACTTGCAGCTCAGCCTTTCTCTAAGATTTTCCCAGCAAACATTGCTACAGGAGTAGAAGGCCGTTGAAGCAAGCACAAACACTATACCGCACACATAGCTTTCCCCTCATATTTGAAACAGTTGGCCTTGAGCAGTATCACATTCATCTTTTGAAGCACCATGTCTGCTCTAAAATCCAAGGACCCCACACAAGGTTAGAGAGTTATCTCCTGTGCCAGCTGGGCTGATCCTTGTACAGAGGTAGAAATCATTGGCACTTTGCTTTGTGGGTATTATAGACCCAACTGTCAATGTTTTTGAAGGAAATCCCATCAGTTTTGACTTTAACTGACCGAATGAGGTCATTTTAAGGTATTGTGTTACATGAGTGTCCATTTTGTAACAGCTGCATGCGATGTTTGTGTGTGGGGGGGGGGGAGGGGGGGCTGCAACCTTGGTCCGAAGCTGACCACCTAGTCGCTGCGCAGGGTTGGGTAGTATCCTGACAGAAATGGGCATGAGCCAGCAGGAGGGGGGGGGAAGGTGGGGTGAGTGGTTAGTGTTGGACCCCTGGGGCCTGCAAGTATGTGCCAATAGCCCATGCTCACATGTGCTGTGGTGAAAAATGGACTTGCATTGTTTGATCTATGAATGTGAGGCCCAGGCATGAAAAACACATTAAGGCAGCCAACACAGCACACTCCTTGAAGGATTTCCATCTGTGCTTGGGGATCTTCGCTAAGACCCAACACAGTACAGCGAGGTATTTCACTAGGCATCATTTTGCAGCTATTGTTGTGGTTTAAGCGCTGCATTTGTTCCACATACAAAGTTCCCAGTTCTTACACGGTGAAGCAATCATAAAAGCTTGCTGATGGTCTTTTAGGAAATGCACACACTATTACAGGTGGCGGTGTTTTTACTGCAGAAAATACTTTCCCACTATAAAATTTAAAGCAGTTAAACAGGCTGGAAAATGTTGCTCGATGTCAGCATACTTAGAATGACTGAGCCGAAGGCCAGACGCGGCTGTAGCTGTGTACCGTGGCCAGTCTGTGTGTGAAACCAGCAGGCAAGGCACTCGATAGCAGAAGAGAGAGAAGAGGGGGAGGGGGAGGTAATTACTTTTAACAGCTTACTTCTCCAATCAAATGAGCTTTTTGGAGATTTTAACATGCTGTTGTGGCTCGTGTCTCCACGGTATATTAAACCTCTTAACAGAATGTCCCTTTTTTGTTGCATTTTATATTAACAAGAGGCCCGTGAGTACAGTATAACCCAGTTAAATGTGCATAGTCCATCATTTAATGATGCAGACAACTGATCATTCAATCAACCAGTTTATTTTGAATTTAGCATGGAGGGGAATTCATGCTGTGAAGGAAATTGAGCAATATACCGGTTTGTATTCGGTGGAAGCTTGCAGCATTTGAAAGCTTTGCACAAGAATAGGCGTACTTTTTTTTCCAAACCTGATTGTTTTCTTACAGCAGAAGACCATCTTCTGCTAATGTGTAAATGCCAACGTTGACAGAATTACTGAGTAAGGATGCATGCTCCTGATCCGTCTGTGGCAGGTAAAACCATTTGTAGATGATTTATGCCTTGTGTAGCACTGATCCATAACCCTGGTTTTCACAGGGTTAACTTTGCATCAGTCACTACTCTAAAACTCCTCTACACCACAGAATTAACCTTTTTCTGCACTTAAATAACATCCATCTTCTTCCGCTTAATCCTTTTCAGGTCTAGGGGGCTGGAACCTATCCCAGCATCTTTGGGCGAGAGGCAGGGTACACCCTGGACAGATCGCCAGTCCATCGCAGGGCCAACACAGAGAGACAGACAACCATTCACTCTCACAGTCATACCTAAGGACACTTTAGAATCCCCAGTTTGATGCCAATTGACCTAACTGGCATGTTTTTGACATGTGGGAGGAAACCGGAGAAATCCCAGAGTAAACCCATGCAGACACAGGGAGAACATGCAAACTCCACACAGGTCACTGTTGGTCGGGCCCCAAATTGTTCTACTTAAATAACAGTTTCTGGTTTCTCATAGACCTGCCCTGCTTTAGCAAAGGAAGATACAATCTCTAGATAAGAGGAAAATGGAAAATTCCTGACCGCTTAAATGCTTGGTAGCACATTCTCTCAATGGCACCCAATGAAGAAAGAAAACGGCTACTTGTGTGGTTATTATTCTTTCTGTCTTTACATGAGGGTGTGGATCATATGCAACCCACAAAAAGCCCTTCAATCGTCCAGCTATTCATTCTTCAAAAGGCCCTCAAAACCTTTACAATATTATCCCAAATACGTCTCCAGCCCTCTGTCTACCTGCTCCAGTTCAGAGCTGGTCCAATGCTACTGTGGAATGCACACACATGCACACAGCTGGCAAGAGGGGCATTCAGTCAAGCTCAAGCAGAGAAAAGCCACTTCATTAGACCAGGCTGATTGGCAATGATGAGCCTTTAAGCTCTCCGGCCTCATTTTCATAAAACTCTGCATCAAAACATAAACAAAACAGAAGGAAGTGAGAAGTGCCAAATTTGACCAGAAAAAGATAATAATGAAGATTTAAAAAACTGAAAGTAATTTGTCGTTGTTACACATGGGTGCCTACAGAACCCATACACAACAATGCCAAATTATTTGCAATTTTTTTGACCAGTTAAGAAGTGAAATTAGAACATTTCCCACAGAAACCTGAACGTTCCATGGACCCCCAGCTGAAAAACACTGACCTAGTCTAACTACGTTTAAAGATTTCATTCATCAGGTTTATATCAGAAGATAGGTGCAACTTTTCAAAATAAATGGACTAAAAGTTTTGAATGAATAAAATGACAAATTTCCAAGTCTTTCTGCCAGGATCAGGACATGGGTGATTTATGTTAGCCTTTAGTTATTATTCGGGACATGAGCACAGCTCATTTCCTCACTTTGATTTCTTGTTATTACCATGGTCATTATGGTTGCATTATTGTTCCTGTCTCGGGTTCTGTTTGGCTTTTATTTTGACAGCGTCCTTTGTTTATTTCTGTTTTAGCGCAGCTCATCTTTGTTTACCCTTAATTATTGTTCACGGCTGTTTTGTGTTTGCTGTTATCTCTGTTCCTATTTATTGCTACTGTTTCTCACCTTCGTTGTTGCGTTGTCATCACTCCTCACCCATTTGTGTTCCAAATGTTACTTCTACCCATGTTCCAACACGTTTATCCATGCCACTGTCTTGGCGTTTGCCTACAGAGTAAGTTTGTGTGCCGTTTCGGCTTTATGTTCTGTTTTCAGCCCTGGTGCTGCATTTATTTATAATACAGTATGCCTAAACGTCACCCTACAATTGAAACCATTTATGCACCCTGGAGGTGCCAACATGACAGAAGAACACAACCAGTTAAGGACTCAGCGGGCGAAAATGGCAGGAAGGTGGGGTAATTGAGCCAGGAAGTATAAGCGGAGATTCTAAACCGGCTCTCCTGTCTCATGGACCGTTTTTATCCATCCATCCATCTTCTGCCACTTAATCCTTTCGGGTCGCGGGGGGGCTGGAGCCTATCCCAGCATCTTTGGGCGAGAGGCAGGGTACATCCTGGACAGATCGCCCGCCAGTCCATCGCAGGGCCAACACTGAGAGACAGACAACCATTCACTCTCACATCCATACCTAAGGACAATTTAGAATCCCCAGTTTTGATGCCAATTAACCTAACTTGCATGTTTTATTTATTTATTTTTTTGATTATCCCAATCTGCTGGAGAGATTGGGGAATCTTTTGCAAGTGGAGGAACTCCTCAGCAATCCAGACCTGTTGCTAGCTCCCGAGCTAGCTAAACTGCATGCCAGCATATCCCAACTTTGTGACTCACTCGGGCGTTTTTGGTACCCCACACTGCTCCTCCCAGCCTGGCTCCGGATCATCGATCGCCTCTCCAGCTCCCAGTAAGCGTGTTCCCTGTCGTTCCTATGCTGCCCACCACCTTAATTCCACCAGCCATGGCAGTGGAGGCTAAGGAGTGGGAGGAACAGAGGCAGGTGGTCCTCTCACAAATGAACACCTTGTACAAGCCCTAGCTCCCTCTGGAGGTGTCGTTCCCGGCTCAAGAGGACCAACCAGTCATCTGTCCTGAGATCTTCCTAAGGACTTCCGCAGCAGCGTCTCCACCGTCCCCAAGTGTTCCAGCAGCGGTACCAGCCTCGCCACTCTGGGGCATTTCTGACGCTGCTCACCACCTCATTCACACCATCCATGTCAGCTCAGCAGCTACAGAGCTCGTCACCAGCTGTTACTTCGGTTCCTCAGCTCCAGAGCCCCTCAACTGCTGCTACACCGCAGACCTCCTTGCCTGCTGCCTCTCTCCAGACCTCTTCCACTGCTTCGCCTGCAGTCCCTCCTGAGGTCGTCGTGGCAGCAGCTCCTCTCGAGGTCGTCAGGGCTGCAGCTCCTCTCCAGGTCACCATGCCAACGTCAGCAGCACCGGGGTCCTTTCCAGCAGAAGAGCTGAAGATAAGGCAAGTCCTTTTTTTTTTGGTTTCTCCAGCGCCTACAGTGGGGAAAATAAGTATTGAACATGTCAACATTTTTCTCATTAAACACATTTCTCATAGAGCCATTGACCCGAGATTTTCACCAGATATCAGTAACAACCCAAGTAATCCATACATACAGAGAAATCAAGGCAACTGTGTTCACAAAACAAGTTATATTTAATAAAGCGGAATGATACAGGGAATAAGCATTGAAAATATGAAGAAAAAGAGGTGCAAAAATGCATAGAAAGTGAAGAAACCAGCTGGAAGCCATCCCATCCACCATCAGTGCAAAGTAATTTCAGATGGTTAAGTCCTGACTGATAGCCTTTTATAAGGTCTGTGAATATCAGATTGTCACACCACAAAGAACTCATGATAGGTAGAATCAAAGAGCTCTCTCTAGACCAGGGGTCACCAACACGGTGCCCGCGGGCACCAAGTCGCCCTCAAGGACCACATGAGTCGCCCGCAGGCTGTTCTAAGAATAGCACAACTCGCAAGTGAGCTGCGTCTAAGATGTAATTTTTTCTGCCGCCATTTTTTAAAATCACACTTGCATTTATATAGATTTTAAAATGACAATGTCTTAAAAATAAAAAAAATAAAAATATGTTTATTATACGTAAAGTTAAGGTGAACTCTGACCTAGTTCAAAGGTCAGTATTGTGCGCATGACAAAACCTTCGCGCTTGTGGAGCGTAAGCTAGCGGGCAGTGAAGATGGTGAGCGGAGTGCAGTTTCCTAGCCCAAAAACATGGCAAAAAAAAGACAGAAAATTAATCATTTTCAAAGTGAATGGGAGGAAGAGTTCTTTTTTACTACCGTGAAAGGAAGCTGCGTGTGTTTCATTTGTGGGGCGACTGTGGTGACGGCGAAGCGGCACAATGTGCCGCTTATCCTATTCAAATCAGGAGATGCACTCAGAGTGTGAACTGTGAAACTGCTGCCCACTCTCAGTGCTGTTTAGCTTCTTCTCATGAAAGGACAGCGCTGGTTATTACTCAAGCATGATTCTTGGCAAGAACTGTATGGATATAATTCCAGTGAAGAAGAACACACAAAAGTGTGTTTATAAAATGTAACAGATTTTGAGCAGAATTGCAGCAGATTTGTTCAGTTAAAAATGTGATAAGATTTATTTAATATGAAAGTTGATTTTTCTTAAATGTTGCATAACTTTTTCAAACATGGTTCAACATAGTTCATGAATTGTTAAAAGGGTTTAGTTTTTTATGGTTAAAAGGGACTGGTGAAAACTGGACATTTTTTTTTAATGAAATGTAGAAGTGATCATCTGAACAATTGCTGAGATTAATAAAAATAAAGTGTTGAATATTGATCTTATCTGTTACCCACTCTAAGTTATTGATAATTAACTATATATATATTTATATATACACTATATATATATATATATATATATATAGTATATTTTATTTCAAAAGGGAAACAAATGTTAATGCTACTAACAGTGCACACTGAGTTTTTATGCATTTTGAGATATGCCTGAGTAAGATGTGACCAAAATGGTTATTTACAGAATTTTATTTTTTCATTCTATTTAATTGTTGTTCAAGAGGGAAAATATTTCTACTACTTCAAGTTCTGCTCAACTCCAGCACTGTTATTGTGTTTTTGTGCACTTTTGGTGTGCCCTTGTCATGTGCCAAGCGCACATTTAAAACCAACACAATGAATAAAAAGTGCATATTTTTCATCATATTGATCTGTGTTGGTTTAAAATTTGTCATAGTCAACAGATCTCTAAACATGTGTGGCCCAGTTACATGTCCTGATTTCAAATTGTGGCCCAACTGATTTTGTAATTGAATAGCCCTGCCATACATTATAGCAGGTCTCACTACTGTCTTGTAAATCATCCCTTTCACTCTTGCTGCTACTTTTCTGTCACAAATCACCCCTGACACTTGTCCCCACCCACTCCACCCTGCCCTCACTCTCTTCTTCACCTCTCTTATGCATTTTCCATTGCTTTGGATGGTTGACCCCAGGTTTTTAAACTCATCTACTTTCACTACCACTACTCCTTCCATCTTCACCATTGCACCTGCCTCCCTCTCATTCACACTCATGTATTCTGTCTTGCTTCTACTGACTTTCATTCCTCTTCTCTCCAGAGCATACCTCCACCTCTCCAGGTTCTCTTCCACCTGCTCCCTACTCTCACTGCAGATCACAATGCTGTCTGCAAACATAATGGTCCACAGAGACTCCTGCCTGACCTCGTCTGTCAGCTTGTCCATCACCATGGCAAACAAGAAGGGGCACAGAGCCGATCCCTGATGTATTCACACCCCCACCTTGAATGCATCCGTTACTCCTACAACGCACTTCACTACCATGTCACTGTCCTCATACATGTCCTGCACCACCCTCACATACTTCTCTGCCACTCCTGACTTTTTTACCTTTTGTTCTTATTAAAGACAAAAATAGAACGGAGATGTCTTTACCTTCTTAACATGTTTTGACTGTGCACTGCAGCCTTCGTCAGAAGAAAGCTGCCATCTCTCCTAAACATCTCCATACCTCCACAGGTATGTCATCTGGACCAACCGCCTTTCCATTCTTCATCCTCTTCAAAGCTGCCTTAACTTCCTCCTCACTAATCCTCGGGACTTCCTTGTTCACTATCTTTCCTTCATCCATCCTACTCTCTCTCTCATTTTCTTTATTCATCAGCTCTTCAGAATACTCCTTCCACCTTCTCAACACACTCTCGTCATTTGTTAGTACATTACCATTTCTGTCCTTAATCAACCTAACCTGCTGTACATCCTTTCCAGCTCAATCTCTGTCTAACCAAACCATACAAGTTCTTTTCTCCTTCCTTAGTGTCCAGCCTCTCATACAACTCATGATATGCCTTATCTTTTGCCATCTTTCTCTTTGTCATGTGCCCACATTCCAAATACTCCTGTCTATTTTCTTCATCTCCCTGACTGTCCCACTTTTTCCCCCGCTAACCTCTTCCTTCACATACTTTCCTGTACCTCCTCATTCCACCACCAAGTCTCCTTGTCTTCCTTCCTCTGTCCACGGGATACACCACATACCTTTCTTCCTGTTTCCCTCAATACTTTTGCTGTACTTTCCCAATCATCTGGTAGTTCTTCCTTACCACCCAGAGCCTGTATCAACTCCTTCCTGAACTCTGTGCGACCTTCTTCCTTCTGTAACTTCCCCCACTTAATCTTTGGCTCTGCCTTCACTGTTTTCCTCTTCTTGCTTTCCAAAGTCATCCTTCAGACTACCATCCGATGCTGTCTAGCTACATTCTCCCCTGCCACCACCTTGCAGTCTTCTATCTCTTTCAGATTTCTCCTTCTGCATAAGATGTAGTCCACCTG
Organism: Pholidichthys leucotaenia; assembly: GCA_020510985.1. Classification (NCBI taxonomy): domain Eukaryota; kingdom Metazoa; phylum Chordata; class Actinopteri; order Cichliformes; family Pholidichthyidae; genus Pholidichthys; species Pholidichthys leucotaenia. The sequence continues at coordinate 67,221,544 of CM035840.1, forward strand.
TGTGCACCTTCCTCCACTCTTGTAAGTCACCCTATGTTCCTCTCTCTTCTTGAAGTATGTGTTCACTACAGCCATTTCCATCCTTTTAGCAAAATCCACAACCATCTGCCCTTCCACATTTCTCTTCTTAAAACCATATCAATAAAACATTGGATTTGTTCTACGCAAACACTAAGGAGGCGTACACCTCATCACAACTCCCCCCACTTGGGAGATCGAATCACAACTTGGTTCATCTCCGACCGGTGTACAAACCCCTAGTGCACAGACAACCTCCGGCCATGCACACTGTGGAGTTATGGTCTGAGGAGACAATGGACACTCTAAAGGACTGTTTTGAAGCCACTGCCTGGAAGCAGCTCTGCGATCCACATGGTGAGGACATCGATGGCCTCATTCACACCTTCACGGGCTACCTCAGCTTCTGTGTGGACAAATCCGTTCCCACCAAGACCATACGGCGTCACTCAAACAACAAACCCTGGATCAACCCTGAGATAAAAACACTTCTGAGAGAGAAGAAGAGGATCTTCAGGTCGGGGAACAGGGAGATGCTGAAGTCCGTACAGAGGGAGCTGAGGAGAAAGATCAGAGAAGGCAAGGACAGCTTCAGGAAGAAGATGGAGGACAAGCTGCAACAGAGTGACATCAGCGGGGTCTGGAGAAACCTCAAAACCATCTCGGGGCTCCAGAATACCTCCCCCCAGGCCACGGGGGGCAGGGAGTGGGCGAACAACCTGAATCTGTTTTTCAATAGATTTGACCAACCGCCCTCCCCCCTGTCTGCACAACAACCACTGCTGCCTCTAAGAAATCAAGTCCTGCTACCCACTCCCCACTCCACCGACCCCCCCCCCCCCACTGCCAACACACAGCCCCCCATCCTGACCCTGACCAAGACCCAGGTGAGGACGGAGCTTAGGAAGATCAAGGCGAGGAAGGCGTCGGGACCGGACGGCATCAGCGCAAAGCTCCTCAAGTCCTGTGCAGACCAGCTGTGTGGGATTGTGACGTATATCTTCAACATGAGCCTGAAACTGGGGAGGGTACCACAGCTGTGGAAAACATCTTGTGTGGTACCTGTACCAAAAACTTCCCACCCCAAAGACCTGAACAGCTTCAGACCGGTGGCCTTGACGTCCCACTTGATGAAGACCCTGGAGAGACTGCTCCTTGCTCATCTCCGCCCCCTGGTGGAACCAGCGATGGATCCACTCCAGTTCGCCTACCAGCATGGCATTGGGGTGGAGGATGCGGTGATCTTCCTCCTTCACCGTTCTCTGTCCCACCTGGAGAAGCCCGGGAATATGGTGAGGATCATGTTCTTTGACTTCTCCAGTGCTTTCAACACCATCCAACCGATGATCCTGAAGGACAAGCTGCTGCGCGCAGGGGTGGACCAGCACCTGTCATCATGGATCCTGGACTACCTCACGAACCGGCCTCAGTTTGTGAGAACCCGGGACTGTGTTTCCGACACGATCATCAGTAGCACGGGGGCCCCCCAGGGAACGGTGCTGGCTCCCTTCCTGTTCACTCTTTATACTGCGGACTTCTCACACAACACAACACATTGCCATCTACAGAAGTTCTCTGATGACTCTGCGATCGTTGGTCTCATCTCCAGCGGAGATGAAGCTGAGTACAGAGGGCTTATCCAGGACTTTGTGGACTGGTGCCATCGGAACTGCCTCCAGATCAACGCGAGGAAAACTAAGGAGCTGGTGGTGGACTGCCGCAGGCATGGGCAGCCCCTCACAGCACCAGTAAATATACAGGGAACAGACATCGAGATGGTGACATCCTACAAGTACCTGGGTATTCATCTGAACAATAAACTAGACTGGTCACACAATACTGACGCACTCTACAAGAAGGGACAGCGCAGGCTGTTCCTGCTGAAGAGACTCAGGTCTTTTGGTGTACAAGGGGCGCTGCTGAAGTCATTCTATGACACGGTGGTGGCATCAGCCATCACTTTTGGAGTGGTCTGCTGGGGCAGTGGCATTACTGCAGCCGATAGGAAGAGACTGAACAAACTGATTAAGAAAGCTAGCTCTGTCCTGGGGCAACGCCTTGATCCGATGGAGGAGATAGGAGAGAGAAGGACGGTGGCTAAACTGTCATCTCTGCTGGAGTCCGAGTTCCACCCTATGCAGGACATACTGGATGCACTGAGGAGCTCATTTAGCAGCAGACTACATCATCCCAGGTGCACAACCGAGAGGTTTCGTAGGTCCTTCCTACCAACGGCTGTCAGACTGTACAACCTAAGCAGGGCTGCTCGCAGAGATAGCAAAAAGACGTAACAAACTAATAGTTTTTTTTTTTTTTTTTTTTTTTTTTTTTTTTGAATGCAAAAGATGCAATAGACTTACACAATGGTCCTCTCCGGCATACAACTAGGAACATACCGGTCGCTATGGAGGGTGAGAATATGTATGGGCACATAATCATACCATGTAGGATAACTAAATAGACGGTTATGCTGTTTCATCCCACCTAGCAACAATGCTCTGCACTGTGTGTGTTTATATATTTACATATTTATTCCATCTAGCTACAATGCTCTGCACTGGGTGTGTTTATATTTATATATCTATATATTTATTCCATCTAGCTACAATGCTCAGCACTGGGTGTGTTTATATTTATATATCTATATATTTATTCCATCTAGCTACAATGCTCCGCACTGTGTTTTTATATATCTACATATTATTCCATCTAGCTACATTGCTCCGCACTGTGTGTGTTTATATACTTGCATATTTATTCCACCTAGCTGCAATGCTCCGTACTGTGGGTGTTTATATATTTACATATTTATTCCATCTAGCTACAATGCTCTGCACTGTGTGTTCATATATTCATATATTTATTCCATCCAGCTACAATGCTCTGCGCTGTGTGTCTGTGTGTGTGTGTGTGTATATATATATTTTATAGTAATATGTACATATGTATATTAGCTGCTCTTGCTTGCTTGTTTTTTTTTTTTTGTTTTTTTTTTTTTCTTGCCTTCTGATTGTTGCTCTGAGTGTTGCTATCCCTGTGCTGTTGCAATCCTGGAATTTCCCCGTTGTGGGACTAATAAAGGCTTATCTTATCTTATCTTATCTTATATCAATCCAGGACCTCCTCATCACCTCTGTTCCCTTCACCTACATGTCCATTGAAGTCCACTCCAATCACCACTCTCTCCCCCCAGGAACACTCTCTACCACTTCATCCAACTTACTCCAGAATTCCTCTTTCTCTTCTACCTGACATCCAACTTGTGGGGCATACGCACTGACAACATTCAACATCACACCTTTGACTTCTAGCTTAAAACTCATGATTCTGTCTGACTCCCTCTTTACCTCATGAACACTGTTCACATATTCTTCCTTCAAGATTACTCCTACTCCATTTCTCTTCCTAGCTACACCACGGTAGAACAGTTTAAATCCCCCGCCAATGCTCCTAGCCTTGCCTTGCTTCCCTTCGATCTGGTTTCTTGAACACACAGGATATTTACCTTTCTTCTCTCCATCATATCAGCCAACTCTCTGCCTTAACCAGTCATCGTCCCTACATTTAACGTCCCTACTCTCACCTCCACACTTCTACCTTTCCTTTTCTCTCTCTCCCTCCTAACATATCTTCCCCCTCTCCTCCTCCTTGATCTTCGACCAACAGTAACTCAATTTCCACTAGCACCCTGTCGGTTAACAGCACAGCTGGTGGTCATTGTTAACCCGGGCCTCAACCAGTCCGGTATGAAAGTCTCATTCGTCATGATCTACATGTTTGATTTGGCAAAGATTTTACGTCAGATGCCCTTCCTGACACAACCCTCCCCATTTACCCGGGCTTGGGACCGGCACTAGAAGTACACTGGCTTGTGCACTCCCTATGGCTGGGTTGGTTAAATAAAGGTCAAATAAGAATAAAAAATAAAAATTTGGGCAAGCCAGTAAAATACTGTTTGAATATAGTCTGGTCAAATGACACTAAAATGGAACTTTTTGGACGTCACAACACACAGCATGTTTGGAGGAGAAATGGCACTGCACATCCCATCATAGTGTGAGGGTTTTTTTTCAGCATTGGGTACAGGCAGACTTCATATAATTGAAGGAAAGATGAATGGACAAATCCTTGATAAGAGACATCTTATCAAGTATGCCTAAATGTTGCCCTGCAATTGAGCCCATTTATGCACTCCGGAGGGGCCAATATGACACTTTCAAATTTAACAGAATACTGTTTGATGAAGAATCAGGTCAGAATTTGTCCTCTGACCTGAACTTGCACAAATATATCAGACTGATGTACAATTAATATCTTGTTTGCTACAGTGCACTGTAATGCATATACATTTCTGACTTTCTCCTCCGACCTACTAAATGCTTACTCTTTGCCAGAGGCTAATCAAAATACAATAGTGGTGTTTTCAGTGTGAATAGTGCAGTCGTCTTAATTAGTAGTTTAACCTTTCTTTGGTGAGACAGAGGAACTAAAAAATTAATCTTCATTGCTAGAATAATTAATAGTTTGTTTTACAAACAGAGCATAGAGTTTCTTTTTTTGTGTGTTTTAATTTTACTGTAAAGTATATGAGCTAAAAACAAAAATTGTTTGTTCTGTGAAAAAGGCCAAAATCAGTTATTGCCTCAGAAACATCAACAGATTTACCAGTGTTCATTCTATTTTACTTTCTCTTTGCATCACTAGTGATCAAACTTCATGCAAACACATGGAACATGTCTGTTGAAGTGTATTTTCATTATTTTCAAAGTAACTGTTTTTCACAGGACTTTGTTAATGTGTCAATGATTGTCACTGTTATGTGAATTATAATTGGACATATAAGTAATAATTATGAGTTTCTGACTCTTCATGGTGGCAGCAGGCATTAGTCCATTTTAGCACTCCATATGGTAGGTGACTGCAGATCAACAACGCACTCCACCCAGCTGCTTGCAACACATTTTTTTTGGCACAGACAACTGTGTCAGCGGCCGATTCGAGCAGACTGTCTGTCAGTCGCCATATGGACAGGACTTGACTCAGATTAACTGGCTCAGAAGACTTATAAGATACATGATTGTTAGATGTATTTCAATTATTATAATTCCAGCTACAGAAAGAAGATGGAGGACAAGCTGCAACAGAGCGACATCGGCAGGGTCTGGTGAAGCCTCAAAGCCATCTCTGGGCACCAGAATACCTCCTCCCAGGCCACGGGAGGCAGGGAGTGGGTGAACAACCTGAATCTGTTTTTCAACAGGTTTGATCAACCGCCCTCCCCTCCGCCTGCACACCAACCACTGCTGCCTCTGCGTCATCTAATCCTGCTGTCCATCCCCCCCCCCACCAACACCCCCCCACTCCCAGCACACAGCACCCCTGCCCCGACTTGACCCTCACTAAGACCCAGGTGAGGGCGGAGCTGTGGAAGATCAAGGCAAGGAAGGCATTGGGTCCGGACTGCATCAACGCGAAGCTCCTCAAGTCCTGCACAGACCAGCTGTGCGGGATTGTGGAGCACATCTTCAACCTGAGCCTGAAGCTGCGGAGTGTACCACAGCTGTGGAAAACATTTTGTGTGGTACCCGTACCAAAGACTTCCCACCTCAGAGACCTGAACAGCTACAGACCAGTGGCCCTGACGTCTCACCTGATGAAGACCCTGGAGAGACTGCTCCTTGCTCACCTCCGCCCCCTGGTGGGACCAGTGATGGATCCACTCCAGTTCGCCTACCAGCATGGCATCGGGGTGGAGGATGCTGTGATCTTCCTCCTACACCGTTCCCTGTCACACCCGGAGAAGCCTGGAAACATGGTGAGGATCATGTTCTTTGATTTCTCCAGTGCTTTCAACACCATCCACCCAGTGATCTTGAGGGACAAGCTGCTGTGTGCAGGGGTGGACCAGCATCTGTCATCATGGATCCTGGACTACCTCACAAACCGGCCACAGTTTGTGAGAACCCAGGATTGTGTGTCCGACATGATCATCTGCAGCACAGGGGCCCCCCAGGGAACAGTTCTCGTCCCTTCCTGTTCACCTTTTATACTGCGGACTTTTCACACAACACAACACACTACCATCTACAGAAGTTCTCTGACGACTCTGCAATCGTCGGCCTCATCTCCGATGGAGATGATGCTGAGTACAGAGGACTTATCCAGGACTTCGTGGACTAGTGCCATTGGAGCTGCCTCCAGATCAATGCGAGGAAAACTAAGGAGCTGGTGGTGGACTGTCACAGGCGAGGACAGCCTCTCACAGTACCAGTAAACATCCAGGGATCAGACAATGAGATGGTGACATCCTACAAGTACCTGGGTGTTCATTTGAACATTAAACTGGACTGGTCACACAATGCCGACGCACTCTACAAGAAGGGACAGCGCAGGCTTTTACTACTGAGGAGGCTCAGGTCTTTTGGTGTACAAGGGGTACTCCTGAAGTCCTTCTACGATTCGGTGGTGGCATCATCCATCACATTTGGAGTGGTCTGCTGGGGCAACAGCATCACGGCAGCCAACAGGAAGAGACTGAACAGACTGATTAAGAGGGCTGGCTCTGTCCTGGGGCAGCACCTCAACCCAGTGGAGGAGATAGGAGAGAGGAGGATGGTGGCTAAGCTGTCATCTCTGCTGAAGTCACTGAACGCGCTGAGGAGCTCATTTAGCGGTAGGCTGCATCATCCTAGGTGCGCGACCGAGAGGTTTCGCAGGTCCTTCCTACCTACAACTGTCAGACTTTATAACTTAAGCAGGGCTGCTCATCGAGGTTGTAAAAAAAAAAAAACAACTTTATGACCTAATAAGCATTGAATGCAAAAGACGCAACAAACTTGTACAATAATGGTCCCCTCCATTACACAACTAGGACAATATCAATTGCTACAGAGGATGACAACTAGGCTGACTAAAATACAAAATATGCTGTATGGGTACATATTCATACGAGGTGGGGTAACTGAATAGACCATTATGCTGTTTATTCCATCTAGCTACAATTCTCCGCACTGTGTATATTTATATATTTATGTGTACATATGTATATTCACTGCTCTTTTTATCTTATCTGCTAAATTATTGCTCTGAGTGTTGCTATCCCTGTGCTGTTGCAATCCTGGAATTTCCCCACTGTGGGACTAATAAAGGCTTATCTTATCTTAATTAGAGTGACAAGCTTCATTGTTAGCCTTTGCTTTCTAGTTTAAAGCTTTGTTTCTTTGTAAGGATCACTGGTCTTCACTGAAAAAATACCCAGTAAGTCTACATAGTCTGTTTTTTTATTATTATTTTTTATTTTTGATGAGCAATACTGAGAGATGCAATCTTAATGTTTCTTGTTATAAAATATATATTTCATCATTTGGGACCTATTTCCTTTTTCCTTTAATCTTGGATTGTGCTACAGTAGCTTTGAGCTCTTTTATACACGTTATACAGCGAGAGAGAATGCATGGCACATTAGCATAGTGATATACATATCAGTCAATACATATCATTAGCGTGACCAACTGGCGCCCGGATGTCCTCTCCCTCATCCAGGGACGTATACACAACAGTCCATTGTTCTGATTGCCCCCTGGAGCTCTCTGTCCGTATGTAAATTGTCCTCCGTTTCCTCCAGCCCTGCTAAGTGTGAAATAGTGTCAGTCAGCAGTGTGCTGGGTCACCACACGGCTCCCCCCAGAACATTCAGAAGGGGCTGTGACCCCCCCCCCCCCCCGTCGTTTTGGTTCCAGCTCCGGTAGAACTGTCCTGCTGTAGAGGAGTGTCGGAGGGCATGTCAGTCCGTGGGGGGAACAGGGGAGGGGTGGAAAAGACAGTGTGCTCCGCTCCAAGTTCCAGCACGTTGAATGGCCGTGGATCGTGGGCGCACGGGGCCGGTGTGTTATTTGTGCATAATGGAACAAATCGGCAATCGGCCAGCTTTAGGGAGTGAGGTGTGGGAAGAGCGCTGTGGAAGAGGAGGGGGAGGGGGTGGGAGTAAGTGAGTGCTGGCCCGGGACGTCAAAGTTGTCTGGACCGCACAAAAATTGTGTGTGGATCCGCGATGGTGAGGGACTTTCCTGGTAAACCTGGCGGTGATCCGCAGCGGCTGTGAAAAAAATTAAGTCTCTGACTCCTCTTGCGGCTCAGTCCTGAGAGGATGTGGGGAAGGCGAATGGCCAGATTCCCTGAGGATGCATAGCGGCTGTGAAAAAAAAACCAAACTGAAGCTGTGTGAGGGACTTGGCGGTTTGGCTTTAGGTGCAGAAGCAGCCCTAAAGTCATCGGGGAAAGCAATCGGTTAAATTCCCGTTGTGGGCCGTGGCTGAGAAACCCATACAAAGTCCCGTGTGTGGGCTGCATGTCTGCTTCTGGTGTGTGAGCAGCCCTAAAGGTTCTGAGGATGGCGATCGGCCGTGTTTCTCGGGCATGTGCAGCGGCGGAGGATGATGTATAAGTCTGGAGCCAGTTTGTCCCTGGTGCGTGGTGCGCGCCTGGCGCAGTGACCACATAGCTGGAAATTGCACTGTCCTCGTAATCCTGTGGTGTGCGCGTGGGGCTTCTGTGCGCAGAAAGTCTGCTGTCGGGAGGTGAGTCAGAGTTGGGGAGCTTGGTGGAAATCAACGCAGACGGCGCGATGATCTTCCCTGTTCAGGCTGCTTCCTTTGGTTCGCTCGTGTCGCCATTCATGGTGTGTGTCGGTCCCAGCGCTGCCAGCTCCGGAGAGCGTGCTCCAGTGTGGATGAAGAGGATGCAGGCGTTATCTGGTCCTCTGGAATCTACAGCGCGGTGAGAGGGAGTAGACAGTCATTCTCTCTCGTCAGGCCACCAGTGTGGAGAAAATGGCATAGTCGAGCGACACACCATGCACATCCAGGGTCACCAATGTGGAGGTAATAGAACAGGCAAGATGTGACGAGCTGGAAGGGTACAAGGTTTTATTTCCTCCAACATATTGAAACGTGCTTTGTAGCTCAGTGAGCTACTGCACTGCTGAGGCATGTATAGCAAGCTCTTTTATACACGTTATACAGACAGAGAGAATGCATGGCACATTAGCATAGTGATATACATATCAGTCAGTACATATCATTAGCGTGACCAGCTGGGGCCCAGATGTCCTCTCCCTCATCCAGAGACGTATACACAACAGTCCATTGTTCTGATTGCCCCCTGGGGCTCTCTGTCCGTATGTAAATTGCCCTCTGTTTCCTCCAGCCCTGCTGAGTGTGAAATAGTGTCAGTCAGCAGTGTGCTGGATCACCACAATGTGGCAATATTTTCCCACTCTTCTTTGCAAAATCCAAATCTGTTTGATTGTGAGGGCATCTCCTATGCACAGCCCTCTTCAGATCACCCCACATGTTTGATTGGATTCAGGTCTGGACTCTGGCTGGGCCATTCCAAAACCTGGGCCATTCCAAAAATCTTTTTCACAGCAGGAGACTTCAACCATGCAGATTTGAAGGCCCTCCTACCAAAACTATACCAACATGGGGACTTTCCAACAAGAGGAGACAATTTGCTGGACCTGGTATGCACAACTCATAAGAAAGCATACAGAGCCTCCCCCCTTCCCCTTTGTATACTTTATTGATCCCCAGAGGGGAAATTGAGGGCATCCACCTGAATGGATGAAGCAGCCACTGTACGGCGCTATCCCTTTACCATTCACACACACATTCACACGTAGGGCCAGTTTAGAGTCTTCATTTAACCTAACCTGCATGTTTTTGGCCTGTGGGAGGAAACTGGAGAACTCCCGGAGTAAACCCACGCAGACACAGGGAGAACATGCAAACTCCACACAGATCACTGTTGGTCAGGGGCTGGGATCGAACCAGGGATCCCATGGCCAAGGGTGAGTTGCTGTGCTGCCGCAGTCCTAACTACTGCGCCACTGCACCACCATATACATATATACTGTATATATATATATATATATATATATATATATATATATATATATATATATATATATATATATATATATATATATATATATATATATACACACACAGTGGGGCAAAAAAGTATTTAGTCAGCCACCAATTGTGCAAGTTCTCCCACTTAAAAGATGAGAGAGGTCTCCAATTTTCATCATAGGTATACCTCAACTATGAGAGACAAAATGAGAAAAAAAAATCAGAAAATCACATTGTCTGATTTTTAAAGAATTTATTTGCAAATTATGGTGGAAAATAAGTATTTGGTCACCTACAAACAAGCAATATTTCTGGCTCTCACAGACCTGTAACTTCTTCTTTAAGAGGCTCCTCTGTCCTCCACTCGTTACCTGTATTAATGGCACCTGTTTGAACTCGTTATCAGTATAAAAGACACCTGTCCACAACCTCAAACAGTCAGACTCCAAACTCCCCTATGGCCAAGACCAAAGAGCTGTCAAAGGACACTAGAAACAAAATTGTAGACCTGTACCAAGCTGGGAAGACTGAATCTGCAATAGGTAAGCAGCTTGGTGTGAAGAAATCAACTGTGGGAGCAATTATTAGAAAATGGAAGACATACAAGACCACTGATAATCTCCCTCAATCTGGGGCTCCACGCAAGATCTCACCCCATGGGGTCAAAATGATCACGAGAACGGTGAGCAAAAATCCCAGAACCACACGGGGGGACCTAGTGAATGACCTGCAGAGAGCTGGGACCAAAGTAACAAAGGCTACCATCAGTAACACACTACGCCGCCAGGGACTCAAATCCTGCAGTGCCAGACGTGTCCCCCTGCTTAAGCCAGTATATGTCCAGGCCCGTCTGAAGTTTGCTAGAGAGCATTTGGATGATCCAGAAGAGGATTGGGAGAATGTCATATGGTCAGATGAAACCAAAATAGAACTTTTTGGTAAAAACTGAACTTGTCGTGTTTGGAGAAGAAAGAACACCATACCTACTGTGAATCATGGGGGTGGAAACATCATGCTTTGGGGCTGTTTTTCTGCAAAGGGACCAGGACGACTGATCCATGTAAAGGAAAGAATGAATGGGGCCATGTATCATGAGATTTTGAGTGAAAACCTCCTTCCATCAGCAAGGGCATTGAAGATGAAACGTGGCTGGGTCTTTCAGCATGGCAATGATCCCAAACACACCGCCCGGGTAACGAAGGAGTGGTTTCGTAAGAAGCATTTCAAGGTCCTGGAGTGGCCTAGCCAGTCTCCAGATCTCAACCCCATAGAAAATCTTTGGAGGGAGTTGAAAGTCCATGTTACCCAGCGACAGCCCCAAAACATCACTGCTCTAGAGGAGATCTGCATGGAGGAATGGGCCAAAATACCAGCAAAAGTGTGTGAAAACCTTGTGAAGACTTACAGTAAACATTTGACCTCTGCCATTGCCAACAAAGGGTATATAACAAAGTATTGAGATGAAGTTTTGTTATTGACCAAATACTTATTTTCCACCATAATTTGCAAATAAATTCTTTAAAAATCAGACAATGTGATTTTCTGGATTTTTTTTCTTCTCATATTGTCTCTCATAGTTGAGGTATACCTATGATGAAAATTGGAGACCTCTCTCATCTTTTAAGGGGGAGAACTTGCACAATTGGTGGCTGACTAAATACTTTTTTACCCCACTGTATATATATATATATTTGTTTGCATTGATGTATGTGGATAATGTTTATACTGTTTTCATTTTGTTTTTTCTTCATCTTTTTCTCTGTTTCTTTTCTCTAAAGCCCATCCAGGGACAAGAGTTGCAAACTAGCTTAATGCTATACACTCTCTGTGCAACACATCAGATTTTCTTTTTTGTCTATGTTTATTGCACTTCCCTGACAAATAAACAAATAAAATAAAATAAATAAAATATATATATATATACTGTATATACCGTATATATATATATAGCGCCATTTCACAACAACAGTCATCTCATAGCACTTTCAACTGTAGGGGAAACCCCCACAATTGCAGAAAGACCCCAGCAATCAGGCGATCCCCTGTGAGCAAGCACTTGGCGACGGTGGAGAGGAAAAACTCCCTTTTAACAGGAAGAAACCTCCAGCAGAACCAGGCTCAGGGAGGGGCAGTCATCTGCTGCGACTGACTGGGGGGGGGGGGTGAGGGGATAGAGAAGAAGAAGAAAAGAATAGACATGTGAAGAGCAAACAGCATGACGGTGACTCAATCTATGGGAGAGAACAAACAGATGTTAATGACCAGCAAAAATATTTCATTGAGAGTGAAGAAAGGAGTGAAGCCCAGTGCATTGTTGAAGGTCCCCCGGCTGTCTAAACCTATTAGCAGCATAACTAAAGGAGGGTTCAGGAGCACATGATCCCTCCCTAATTATAGGCTATATCAAAAAGGAAGGTTTTAACCCTATTCTTAAAAACAGAGATCGAGTCTGACTCCCGAATCCAGATTGGCAGCTGGTTCCACAGGAGGGGAGCTTGATAACTGAAGGCTTTACCTCCCATTGCACTTTTGGAGAGTCTAGGTATTACCAGTAATCCTGCATTTTGGGAGTGTAGTGCTCTGTTAGGATAATAGGGTAGTATCAGATCTTTTAAATAAAAAGGGGCCTGATTATTTAGAGCTTTGTAAGTAAGAAGAAGGATTTTAAACTTAATTCTAAACTCTATGGGAAGCCAATGAAGGGAAGCTAGAACCGGAGAGATATGATCTCTCTTTCTAGTACCTGTTAAAACTCTTGCAGCAGCAAACTCAGCTGAAGACTTTTTAAAGATGTTTTAGGATAACCTGATAATAAACAGTAATCCAATCTTGAGCTAACAAAAGCATGGATTAGTTTCTCAGCATCACTCTGAGACAAGATGCTCCTATTCTTGGCAATATTACGCAAATGATAGAAGGCAGTCTTCTAAAGACTAAGATCTAAACCACTGCAACGAAGTTCCATTAAGTCCAACATGGTGTTCTAATCTATCAAGTAAAATATTATGATCAATAGTATCAAAAGCTACACTAAGGTCTAAAAGGACAAGTACAGACACAAGTTCATCATCAGATGCAATAAGGAGGTCATTAGTGACCTTCGCTAAAGCTGTTTCAGTACTATGATGGATTCTAAACCCAGATTGAAACTCTTCAAATAAACCATTTCCCTGCAAGTGGTCAAATAACTGTGTAGCAACAACTCTTTCCAAGATTTTTGAAATGAAAGGCGGATTACAGATTGGTCTATAGTTGGCTAAAACTCCTGGATCAGGTGTTGGGTTTTTAAGTAAGGGTTTAATGACAGCAGTTTTAAAAGCCTGCGGAACATGGCCTAATGTTAATGAAGAATTGATTAACCCCTTGCACTCTGGTCAATTTCCCTAAAAACGCCAAAAAAAATAACGTACCCAAAGTAAATCAAAAGCTGTTCTTCAACCCTTTGCAGCATCTTCATGGGGTTGGTCTCATTTTATGACATAGTGCACGGCTCAGGAGACACACACGCAGACTCAGAGTAGATCTAATAGCTTTATTAACAACAAGTGTGTATGAATGTGTGTCTGTGAGATGTGAATGTATTGGTGGTGGCGTCTGCGTCGGGCACGGAGGCAAGAGACCGTACAGCCGGACAACCCTATGGGAGAAGCAAAGGGAGAAGGGTGACGGGCACCACACCAACACAGGAGATACGAAAATGGTGACAAGCTTACTTGGGATTAGCAGGTGGCTGGCACAGCAAGGATGAGGTCCGGTAGACAGCGACCTGGAGCGCCCGGTGCAGCAGCGAGGGAATGGAGGCGGAGAGGAGTGGTCCGCCGCCGGGAAATCCACCTGTGCACAGGGGAGCAGACTGGGAAAAGAATGAGGTAAGAGCTTCTTACCAGAATGTTTGCTGAGTAGGTAGAGATTCCTTGCAGCAATCGTAGCGAGTGAAGACTGACGGCTTCAGGCCGAAGTCCAGGGCAAGGCGGCTTAAATCCCTCGCCGCTGATGAGGTGCAGGTGTACGTGCAGCTGGCGCCGCAGATGAGCGGCGAGGCGTGACAGTAATCCCCCCTCTAGCAGCACCTCCTGGCGATGGTTTCTCCGGGTGCGCTCGGTGGAACTCAGTTATGAGGGACGGGTCCAACACAAATGACGAGGGTACCCATTGCCGATGTTCAGGCCCATATCCCTCCCAGTCCACCAAGTACTGCAACCCGCGACCCCGGCGCCGGGAGTCCAGGATAGAAGAGACAGGCCAGGCTGGATGACCATCAATCATCCGGGGCGTGGGCTGCGCAGCAGGAGGAGGGCAAAGGGGGTTGGAGACTGCCGGCTTCACCTTGGATACGTGGAAGGTGGGATGGATGCGGAGGGAGGGGGGAATAGCTACACGCACAGCCACCGGGTTGATAATCCTGGTGATGGGGTATGGGCCCATAAAACGTTGTGCCAGCTTCCTCCTCTCACCCTTTAAAATGACGTCCTGGGTTGACACATAGACACGCTGGCCCACCTGGTACGCTGGGGCAGGTCTTCTGTGCTGGTCCGCCGTGGTTCTGTTGCGCTCCGCCGTGCGTAAAAGCGCATTGCGCTCTGACGCCCAGATGGAGCGGAACTGCCTGAGGTGCGCCCGAACTGAGGGAACAGTTACCTCACTCTCCTGCGCTGGGAAAAGAGGGGGGTCGTAGCCCAGGGACGCCTTAAAGGGAGACATCCCTGTGGCAGAAGAGCGGGCGGTGTTGTGGGCGTACTCAACCCAGGCGAGATGGTTACTCCAGGACGCAGGCTTGGACGCAGGGACGCAGCGGAGCGCGGCCTCCAGCTCCTGGTTGGTCCGCTCACACTGCCCGTTGGTTTGGGGGTGATGGCCGGAGGAGAGGCTCACCTTGGCTCCCAGGGCGTTGCAAAATGACCTCCAAACCTCTGAGGAAAATTGGGGCCCCCGGTCCGAGACCACGTCCACCGGAATCCCGTGCAGCCTGACCACGTGCTGGACTAGGAGGTCCGCCGTCTCCAGGGCAGATGGAAGACCTCGTAGCGGGATGAAGTGCGCCGCCTTGGAGAAACGGTCTACGATGGTCAGGACGGTGTCGAAGGTGTTTGAGACTGGGAGTCCGGTGACGAAATCCAGGGCGATATGCGACCAGGGCCTGCCAGGGACGGGCAGAGGCTGGAGCAAACCCGCTGGAGGGGCATTACCTGATTTACTGGTGGCACATACAGGGCAGGCCCGGGCGTAGCGGGCAGCGTCCTTCCGCAGGCCCGGCCACCAGAAGGACCGTTGAAGGAGGTCAATCATCCGGGAGGAACCAGGGTGGCAGGTGAGCTTGGATGTATGTAGCCAGTGGATGACCTCCCCCCGAACCGTGGATGACACGAACAGCCTCCCCTCCGGTCCGCCGCCAGGGTCAGGTTCCACTTCCTGCGCCTTCTGGATCTTGCTTTCTATGTCCCAAGTGACGGCTCCCACGATGCACGACCTGGGCAGGATGGTGTGGACCGTGTCCTCAGACTCCTCAGGGGCAAATTGCCTAGAGAGGGCGTCGGGCAGGCCGTTCTTGGAGCCAGGCCAGAAGGTGATGTTAAAACGGAACCTGGCAAAGAACAAGGACCAGCGCGCCTGGCGGGCGTTCAGACGCTTGGCAGATCTCAAGTATTCCAAGTTCTTGTGGTCAGTCAGGACCACGAACGGCAGGTCCGCCCCCTCTAGCCAGTGACGCCACTCCTGCAGCGCGAGCTTGATGGCGAGGAGCTCTCTGTCCCCCACGTCGTAATTCCGTTCCGCCGGGGACAAGCGCCGAGAGAAGAAAGCACAGGGCCGTTTGACTCCGTCATCTGGCGACCGCTGAGATAGAACCGCCCCAACTCCTGTGTCCGAAGCATCCACTTCCATGATGCATTGCAGCGACGGGTCGACTTGGCTAAGGACCCGGGAGGAGGAGAACTCCGCCTTCAGCGCCTGAAAAGCAGCCGCGGCCTCTTCGGTCCACCGGAACGGGACCTTAGGGGACGTGAGGCGGGTCAGAGGGCCGATGATGGTGCCAAAATTCGGGACGAAGCGGCGGTAGAAATTTGCAAACCCAATGAATTGTTGCACCTGTTTTCTCGATGCAGGTGTAGGCCATTCCACCACCGCCTTCACCTTCACTGGGTCTGGAAGCACCTGGTCGTGGGAGATGATGAACCCGAGGAAGGACGTTGTCTTAGCGTAGAATTCACATTTTTCTGCCTTCACATACAACCGGTTCTCCAGCAGCCTTTGGAGGACCCGCCTCACATGGACCCGGTGCTCGTCCCTGGATTTGGAGAAGATGAGGATGTCATCCAGGTAGACGAATGCAAATAGGCCGATGAAATCCCGGAGGACGTCATTAATTAGGCGCTGAAAAACGGCTGGAGCATTGGTCAACCCGAACGGCATCACCAGGTACTCGAAGTGGCCGTTCGGGGTACGGAAGGCTGTCTTCCACTCATCTCCCTTCCAGATCCGGACGAGGTGGTATGCGCTGCGTAGATCCAGCTTGGTGAACCAAGTCGCCCCCTGGAGGGAGTGGAAGGCGGTGTCCATGAGTGGCAGGGTGTAGCGATCCTTCTCCGTGATATCATTTAGGGCGCGATAGTCGATACAAGGACGGAAGGAACCGTCCTTCTTGCCCACGAAGAAGAATCCTGCCCCTAATGGTGATGACGAGGGACGGATAATTCCAGCACTCAGCGATTCCTTGAGGTAGGAATTCATGGTCTCCTTCTCCGGCGCCGACAGGCTGTAGAGTCGCCCAGAGGGTAAGGGTGCCCCCTGGCGGATGTTTATCACACAGTCGTAGGGCCTGTGTGGAGGAAGAGACATCGCCTTGGACTTGCTGAAAACCATACCCAGGTTGTGAAATTCTGATGGCACCAGGGAGAGATCCGGGGGCGCAGCGTCCATAGGAGTTGGAGAAGAGGACGGAGAGCAGGCAGCGGATTGCAAGCAGGTGCTCATGCAGAAGGTACTCCATGCCGACACCCTGGCGGACTTCCAATCCAAGACGGGGTTATGGAGGCGAAGCCAGGGGTACCCCAGAATGACGGGCGACACAGAGTTGGGGAGGACGTAGAAGGCTATTTCCTCCCGGTGGTTCCCAGAGATGATCACAGGAACAGGGACGGTCTGATGTGTTACTCTCCCCAGGGAGACGTGGGAGAGGTTGACCAGGGCGAGAGGAGATTTGAGGGCTTGGCAACGGATGCCCAATCGGGTTGCCAGGCTTTGTGAAATAAAGCTTCCCTCCGCGCCCGAATCCACCAGTGCGTGAGTGAGGTGCCCAGTGGAGTTGTGACAAAATCGGACGGGCAGCTTCAATTGGGAGAGGGGATTTAACCGATTGATGTCTGCGAGGCCCCCTACAGTGACTCGCGGACCCCGCCGTTTGGCTTCTGTGGGCAAAGCTCCACCGTGTGTTGACTGTCTCCGCAATACATGCAGAGACCCAACTCACGGCGGCGTTGTCTCTCCGCAGGAGGGAGCTTTGTCCAGCCCGTCACCAACGGCTCCGACTCCTCGGGACGCGATGGTGGCGGCGACGCCAGGGGGCGAGCTTGGGACAGGCGCGACGAGACACCACGAGAGCGAGAAGAAGACGACTTCCGCTCCAAGCTGATGGCTAGGGACGTTAGCTCCGCTAGAGTCTCCGGGATGTCCCGCCCAGCCAGTTCGTCCCTCAGACCATCATTGAGACTGCGGAGGAAGAGGCCGCAGAATGAATGTTCATCCCAGCCTAACTCCTCCGCCGCTACCCGGAAGTCGATCGCGTAGTCCGCTGCCGACCGGCTTCCCTGCTGGAGGCTGAGAAGCCGATCGACCTGGACGCTTTCAGTACGAGAATGATCAAAGACTTCCAGGAATTATCTCACGAATTGGCCATAGGTGAGGGTGGCATAACTGGGCCTCGCCATTACGGCGTAAGCCCAAGTTAGCGCTCGCCCCTCCAGGAGATTCCCTATGTAGCCAATTCGGCTATGGTCTGAGGGAAAATCTCCGGGCACACGGTGGAACACAGACTCACACTGCATTATAAACCCCCGTGCTCCGCCGAGCTTACCGCTAAAGCGGGCGGGGGTCGGAATGGGTGTGAGCCGAACCGGTGATACCGGAGCAGGCTGGACGGCCGCTGGAGCAGCAGGAGCCGCGCCGCCCTGACGAGCCGGGTGGAACGGCTGTTGGGGGTCCAAGCGGTCCAATAGGTTAGTAATGATGGTTAATTGATTTAAAATCGCCTGTTGCTGGTGAGCTATTAGGTCCACTCGAGCCTCGAGAGTGGAAAGTCGGCGTGTGAGCCCACCGTCTGCCGAGCCGCTCTGCTGAAGCCGTACTGACATAGTGCACGGCTCAGGAGACACACACGCAGACTCAGAGTAGATCTAATAGCTTTATTAGCAACAAGTGTGTATGAATGTGTGTCTGCGAGATGTGAATGTATTGGTGGTGGCGTCTTCGTCGGGCACGGAGGCAAGAGACCGTACAGCCAGACAACCCTATGGGAGAAGCAAAGGGAGAAGGGTGACGGGCACCACATCAACACAGGAGATACGAAAATGGTGACAAGCTTACTTGGGATTAGCAGGTGGCTGGCACAGCAAGGATGAGGTCCGGTAGACAGCGACCTGGAGCGCCTGGTGCAGCAGCAAGGGAATGGAGGCGGAGAGGAGTGGTCCGCTGCCGGGAAATCCACCTGTGCACAGGGGAGCAGACTGGGAAAAGAATGAGGTAAGAGCTTCTTACCAGAATGTTTGCTGAGTAGGTAGAGATTCCTTGCAGCAATCGTAGCGAGTGAAGACTGACGGCTTCAGGCCGAAGCCCAGGGCGAGGCGGCTTAAATCCCTCGCCGCTGATGAGGTGCAGGTGTGCGTGCAGCTGGCGCCGCAGATGAGCGGCGAGGCGTGACAATTTAAAAGAAAACACTTTGAATTTTTTGGCAAAACAGTCATAATCTCTCTAAGTGCTCCTGCCACTGACTAACAGTCATCTAAACATACTGAACTTGAAGAAAATAAATTTCGCCTGGGTGTTTTTTTGGATACAAATGCTTGCAAATAACACACAGCTTCAGATACTGGCTGAAAAATGCAACAGAAATGTAGAACCAAGTGTTATCCAGCTGAGGTCAAAATTTTGTAACAATACCACAAAAAATGAATATATTACACAGCTTTTTTCTTAGGTTGTTCCCAGGCATTTTTGAACTGTGCCAAATTGTGCCAAATGGCACAGTTTGGAAAAACGTCTGTAACTTTTGAATGATTCAATATAGAAGCTTCATCTTGGGCTCTAATGAAAGGTGAAGGGCTGTGTGTGTGGGGGGGGGGGTTGTTTTTTCATTCATGAATGAATGAATGAACAAACAAGCCCCCACACACAAAGAAGCATGCCACGTAAAAAATGTGTGGCTTTTTTTTTACTAGAAAAAATAACCTTCAGTGCACTAAAAATTATACTAAAATATCTGTAATGTAGAAGATAACAACTCCCCCCCCCTGCTACAGAGGACGGACATCGCCCATTGCTACATGATGGAAAGCGGTGACGGTGCGCCGCGGTCTACTACGCACAGTTGGACTAAAATATCTGCAATATATCTGCAATCCGCTACAGAAGAGTAGCGGGGGGGGGGCATTCACAACATGACGGGGGGGGCTGTTCGCAACATACCGATCGGTCAAAAGTCATTTGGATTACAATTTTCAGGGATAAAGAATAATTTAACTTATAACACTTACCTGTCCACAACAGCAGTGTCGCTGGCGAACTTCTCTTCCTCATTGTCAGACGAACATGACGCTGGTCCGCTTGTTACGGACTCGTGGTTCTGGTCATGTGACCCGGTCAAACCATAATTCCATTATTGCGGTTTTGTGCTTCCATGATTGCGGTTTTGGCGAACGATTTTTCAAAACAAATAAGAACAGTAGTAAGAAAAAAAGACTGGCAAACGCCTGTGTGTCACCCAGCCTTACACAAAACAGCTTTCGAACTTCTGTGCTTCAACTGGCTGGCTGTATTCGCAGCCGTTGGTAGGCGGGTCCTTCTCGCTAGGTTTTGAGTCATTGGTTCTTCAAGGTTTCAAAAACCTAATTCAAGGCTCTTATTAGTCGAATGAGAGGTCAATCACATCTAAACCAATCAAAGCACTCCGTTGGCTTTCTGTTCGCGGCTGTGTCTGTAGTGGAAGAACGGAAATGCAGCTTTTTTTTTCTTCAGTGCGCCCTAGGACGCACAGTGTGCGTACTAGGGCGCCCTCGTGCGCTCTAGGATGCAGAGAAGTGTCCGCCCACGGTACACCGGAGTGCAAGAGGTAAATTGAAGAATAGAGCTACCAATAAATGGGAAGACTTTAAATAACCTGGTAAGAATAGGGTCTAAAAGAGAAGTTGAAGGCTTGGATGAGGAAATTATTTTATCTAACTCTAAAAGGCCAATTGGAGTAAACTCATCCAAACAGATATCAGTTGAAGGAGTTGTAGTTTCTGTATTTAAGTTAACGGTGGGATGAATCTGACTGATTTTATCTCTGATAGATGAAATTTTATTATTGAAAAAGTTCATCAAGTCCTGACTAGTAAGCTCTAAGGGAATGCTAGGTTTGTTAGCATCCTGACTCTTTGTCAGCCTGGCTACAGTACTGAAAAGAAACCTGGGATTATTCTTGGTCTCTTTATTAATGTGGAATAATAACTTGTTCTAGCTTTCCTAAGAGATTTTTTATAAATTAGAAGATGATTTCTCCAAGCTAAATAGATTTCATCTAATTTAGTTGAACGCCATTTTCTTTCTAATTGACGAGTCTTCTGTTTTAAGCCAGGAGTTTCTGTGTTGAACCAAGGAGTTAGAAATCTCTGATTAGACTTTTTCTTTTTTAAAGGGGCCGCCATATCTAGAGTCTGATGCAGAGAAGCTGTAACACTATCTACCATGCTATCAGTTACAGAAGGAGCAAGCTCTCCATAGCTTATCTCCGTTGTGTTGACACATGGCATTGAGGAAACAATCTGCTTAAATTTGGTAACAGCATCATCTGAGAGGCATCTACTGCCGTAATATTTTTTTCTTTAGGAGCCAAATAGTCAGAAATAGTAAAATCAAAGGTTAACAGATCATGATCTGACAGTGCAGGGTTATGAGTAGACACTACCAGATTTTCTATTTCTATGCCATATGTCAGAACAAGGTCCAAAGTGTGGTGGAGATAATGGGTAAAATTTCCTACTTTCTGAGAAAACCCCATCGAGTCTGATATTGAATTAAATGCCATATTAAGAAAATCACTATGTACATCTACTTGTATATTAAAGTCCCCTGCTATAATTATTCTATCTGATTTTAGCACTAAATCCACTAAGAATTTAGCAAATTCAGATAAAAACTCTGAGTAGGCTGAGGGAGGACGATAAACTATGGCAAATAAAACTGGGTTTAACCTAAAATTGCTAACATGCTCAATACTGAGGACCAGGCCCTCAAAGGCCTCAATACCATGTTTTTTGCATTACATTAACTAGTAATTTGGAATGGTAAATTCAATTCAACTTTATTTATATAGCGCTATTTCACAACAACAGTCATCTCATAGCACTATCAATTGTAGGGGGAACCCCCACAGTTGCAGAAAGACCCCAGCAATCAGGCGATCCCCTGTGAGCAAGCACTTGGCAATGGTGGAGAGGAAAAACTCCCTTTTAACAGGAAGAAACCTCCAGCAGAACCAGGCTCAGGGAGGGGCAGTCATCTGCTGCGACTGTCTGGGGGGTGAGGGGATAGAGAAGATGAAAAGAACAGACATGTAGAGAGCAAACAGCACGATGGGGACTCAATCTATGGGAGAGAACAAACAAATGTTAATGACCAGCAAAAAAAATATTTCATTGAGCGTGAGGAAAGGAGTGAGGCCCAGTGCATTACTGGAGGTCCCCCGGCTGACTAAACCTATTAGCAGCATAACTAAGGGAGGGTTCAGAAACACATGATCCCTCCCTAATTGTAGGCTATATCAAAAAGGTAGGTTTTAGCCCTATTCTTAAAAACAGAGATCGAGTCTGACTCCCGAATCCAGATTGGCAGCTGGTTCCACAGGAGAGGAGCTTGATAACTGAAGGCTCTGCCTCCCATTGTACTTTTGGAGATTCTAGGTATGACAAGTAATCCTGCATTTTGGGAGCATAGTGCTCTGTTAGGATAATACTGTAGTATCAGATCTTTTAAATAAAAAGGAGCCTGATTGTTTAGAGCTTTGTAAGTAAGAAGAAGGATTTTAAACTTAATTCTAAACTCTATGGGAAGCCAATGAAGGGAGGCCAGAACTGGAGAGATATGATCTCTCTTTCTAGTACCTGTTTTGGATCAGCTGAAGACTTTTTAAAGATGTTTTAGGACAGCCTGATAATAAAGAATTACAATAATCTAATCCCAAGCTAACAGAAGCGTGGATCAGTTTCTCAGCATCACTCTGAGACAAGATGCTCTTAATCTTGGCAATATTAAGCAAATGATAGAAGGCAGTCTTAGAAACAAATTTAATATGTGAATTGAAGGACACACTGATTCACGCCTTTGTCAGCTCTCGATTAAATTATTGTAATTCGTTATTATCTGGTTGTCCTAAAGTATCCTTAAAAAAATCTTCAGTTGATTCAAAATGCTGCTGCTAGAGTTGTAACTGGTTCTAGAAAAAGAGATCATATCTCCCCGGTTCTGTCCTCCCTTCATTGGCTTTCCATAGAATTTAGAAACAAGTTTAAAATCCTTCTTCTTACTTTCAAAGCTCTTAATAATCAGGCCCCCCTATATATAAAAGATCTGGTATTACCTTACCATCCTAATAGAGCATTACGCTCCCAAAATGCTGGATTACTTGTGGTGCTCAGAATCTCCAAAAGTACAGTGGGAGGCAGAGCCTTCTGCTACTAAGCTCCTTCTCTCTGGAACCAGTTACCACTCTGGGTCTGGGAGTCAGACTCGGGCTCTGTTTTTAAGAACAGGGTAAAATCCTTCCTTTTTAATATAGCTTACATTTAAGGAGGGATTTTGGGTCTCTTAACCCCACTTTTGTTCTGTTGTTATTTGATCCATACTGCTGGTTGACCTCCAATAATGTACTTGGCATCTTACCGTTATGCTCTTTATGTCTGTCCTCTCTGTCATGATCCGAGCGCCGATCTCATTCGCGCTCAGGTCATACATCATCTTTTTCAGGCTTTGACAGCAGTGTGCCCCTTCTGGCTCCCTGGGCTCTAATTGTGACAGCACCCGGTGGAGCTTCCTGCTGTCAAAGCCGAACAGCTGTACTGCATTCGGGGTCATTAGTGTCCGGCGTTAAAAACGGACGCTGAATGCACCCCGATGCAGCAGTCTCTGTTAAGTTCCTGTTAAACTTCTGTTAAACTCCCACAAAGATTCTACATTGTCTGACGCATCGGGCATTCCCCGGCTCAGACGCTGTCCATTCGTCATCTACAATTGTAAGTTTACCCTGTTGTGATCCTGTCCTTCACTGTAGTGTGTTTTTGCCCATCGTGGCTCATTACTTTCCAGTGCTTCGTTACTTTGTGTTATCCTCTGTTCCCTACCCTGAATAAACACCATTGCAAACTCACCGGTGACTTGTTGGCGTCTTATGGTGGCTCGCGAGGGCCACCGTGACACTCTTCATCCTCCCTATCCCCTCACCCCCAGCCAGTCGCAGCAGATGACTGCCCCTCCCTGAGCCTGGTTCTGCTAGAGGTTTCTTCCTGCCAAATGGGAGTTTTTCCTCTTCACCATCGCTAAGTGCTTGCTCACAGGGGATCGTCTGATTGCTGGGTTTTTCTGAGACTGTGGGGTTTTTTTCTGCACTGTGGCGCCACGAGACAGCTTCTGTTGTGATGTGGTGCAGTATAAATAAAACTGAATTGAATTGAAATTGAATTGAACCAGAGGGAGTTGATTCATTTAAACCAATATAATCCTCTTGCCCTAGCCAAGTCTCTGTAAGGGACATTAAATCAGTCTGATGATCAATTAACACAGGGGTGTCAAACTCATTCCATGGAGGGCCAAGACCCTGCAGGTTTTACCTCCACCCAGTGTCTTCAACAAGTGATTTCACCAAATTTCTTCCAACTGATTGCTGATGAGTGAAAACACCTGCTGAAGGCACTGGGTGGAAGTAAAACATGCAGGGTCTTGGAATGAGTTTGACACCCCTGAATTAACAGATCATGGACTAGCAGAGACTTGGGAGTTAGAGACCTAATATTTAACAAACTGCATTTAATTTTTAAATTACTAGTGCCTACCTGTGTATGCCCATAGAAAGCAGGTGTAAGCAGGCACGTCAGCACTCATTCAGTGATGCCTGCCTTTCTTTGATGGTGTCATAGCGAGTCCTATGAACTTTGATGATGTCATAGCGAGATCACAGGACTTGCTATGACATCATCAAAGTTCCCTTTGGAACGCCGTGTCAGGCGATCCTATGATGTTTTAGCGAGTCCCATAGGAACCAGTGTTTCCTCTGGCTTAAAATGCTGATGACACATTTTTGACATTTTTTAGCATGTTGTGTAAACCCAAAAGTCATTGTCCATGATCAATATAATATTTACAACAGTGCCTGCATAAACTAGTTATCATCAAAAAACCACAGCCGCTGACTGGACTGTGGTGCCGCCTACCGAATTAAGGGCGGCACCCCAATGACGTTATCAACAGAATGGACTCCGGTGTTGTTAACTAGAATGACAGTAGCTTTGTAGTTCAGTTTCTCTGGTTTCTTGTTTTAATTTTACGGCTATGCCTTCACGTTGTGTCTCAGGCTTAGATAAACACAGGACCACATCATACACTTCAGCTCCAACTGTCATAAGCCTCCTGGTGCACTTTTAGGCAGGAGGAGTGCATGGAGGAGGGGAAGGATTAATGGATTTACGCGCAGCTTTGATCTACTTTCTGTGATCGCATGCTTACGTCTCACTTGTCCGGACATGTCCCCTCTCTCATTATCACCAGCTGATTCAAACTCCCGCTGATCATGTTTCCCGGTCCTTGCCCAGGTGCTTCTCATCACACCATCACCAGCAGTGCGTGTACATATTGGCGGCCATTTGCCATTAACGCACTGCTGGTCAATAGTATTGTCATCTGTGCTGTTAGTCTGCCAGTATTTTCAGCACTCTCACGACGTGTTAGTTGCTCCATGTCCGCCGTGGTTCTCGTGCGTCCTTGAAGCGATGTCGGCTCTGGGGCGCACCTGTGGCTAACACGTCTCCTCTCATTCATTCTCTGGGTGATGCCTGCCCCCGAATGCCATCAGTAAGTGTGTTTTTTGTAAGTCTTCACTTTTTGGGAATTGTCTGTCGTTCTATATTAAATGTGCTGTGGTGAACCCTACACATAAATCCTCGTTATTTCATGCGCCCTCTCCCTGCCCCGTGTAAGAGCGCATGGAGAGGGAGGATTTACGCGTAAATAATGAGGATTTACACGAGGATTTAAGTGCAGGATTCACCACAGCACATGTATTGAACATAAAAACTGATCCCAAAAGGTGAAGACTTACAAAAAATACACAGAAACACAAACAGTAGGCGTTCAGGGCCAACATCGCCCAGCGAACATGGAGAGGAGACGTGTTAACCATGGTTGCGCCCCAGAGCCGACATCGCTACGGGGGTGCAACAGAACCACGGCTGTGTGGAGTGGCTAACACATTGAGATAGTGTTGGCAATATTGGCTGGCTGACAGCACGGCAGATGATGCACACAAAACCTGAACAGCTGACTGTCACTGAGTCTGACACGGCTCAAACCTATACGGTTTGATGCCCCCGGATTCTTCATTGTCATCCCATTCTTCGGAACTATAATCGTCTGAAGATTGGACAACACAAACCAATTCCAGGCTACATGTGCTGGAACCATGGTCGATGTTTTCAACCGCTTCCATCCTGTGTGTACAAAGGGCAGCCAAGCTCTGTGTTCCGTCGATGACATTACAACATGGCCGGGGGGTTTTCGAGCCACTGATGCAATGGGTGACATTGTGCTCATGAAAACGTCAGATGTTCGCGTGAAAAAAAGCCTGTTTGACTTACAACTGCACAGACCAACCTATTTCGTAATATTGTATTATGTGTTGAAAAATTAGAGAAAGGCAAGAACGTGTCATCAGCACTTTAAAGACCTTGGCATGGTGGCAACATAGTTTTCGGGGGGGCACACATGACATGATTGTAACCGGAAATGTAAACTTTACACTATTTCTTTTTCTTTCTTTTTTTTTTAAAATTTGCACAGTAATATTGTATAATGGAACTTACCATTTGAAGTATTGTACTACCAAGGCTTGAATGTTGGAAAATTGGGCCAGTTGGGGTCCCAAACAGATGTCCTGTGTTTGGACTTTTTACTGGTGTCATCCTTCTCTCCTCTCTCTGCTCTCATCTCTCCTGGACCCCCTGCCTGAACACTTTCCTCTCCTTGGCTCCTCTCTTCTGTCTCATCTTTCCCGCTCTGAGCCCTGTCTAATTCAGGTTCTCTCTGTGTCTATGGTGGTATAGAAACAGGCTAGAAAATACCAAGTGTCATGTTTTGTTCTGCAGGATTTTTTTTCATGGTTTACATAAATAACCAAAATGTGTTTTTTTTTTTTTTTGTAATTTTTATTCGTGTTTCTTTTTTCCATTAACAAAGAGTAAGAAAGGGAAGGGAAAAAAACATTCATAATAGGAATTTACTAATTCATACTTTAATTATATGATCAGAGGTGGGTATAGTAGCCAGAAATTCTACTCATGTAAAAGCAGTGCTTTGAAATTAATAATTAAAAATAGACAACCAAAAATTTCTAGTTGAGTTAAGGGTACAAAGAGCACCCACTTAAAAACTTGAGTAATAACTTCAGTCTTGAAGGTTTGAGGTTTTTCTCCAAAATTTATAACAATTTTGTAATAGTTTTCTACTTTTCTCTCTAACAACAACTAGGGCCAACCTGTCCCGTGGCATCAAGGAGGCAAAACGACAGTACA
Organism: Pholidichthys leucotaenia; assembly: GCA_020510985.1. Lineage (NCBI taxonomy): Eukaryota > Metazoa > Chordata > Actinopteri > Cichliformes > Pholidichthyidae > Pholidichthys > Pholidichthys leucotaenia. The sequence goes on from CM035840.1 coordinate 67,248,497, forward strand.
GCAAGAAAATATCTGGCTTCTTCAGCAACACCAGAGATGCCTGTTCCCTCTGGCATGGCATGCAGACCCTCACCAACTACAAACCTCCACCTTGGACCCGTGCAAGTGACATCACACTGCTTAACAACCTAAATGACTTCTTCGGACGCTTTAAGCACATCAGCACAGAAGACCATTCCTCCAGACAAGCAGGCCATAAGACTGGATCCGGCTAGCGTGAAGAGGACCCTCTGCAGGATCAACCCACGCAAAGCAGCTGGACCAGACAACATACCGGGTCGCGTTCTGAAGGACTGTGCAGAGAAGCTCAAGAATGTCCCCATATGTTTCCAAACTGCTACCATAATATCAGTCCCAAAAAAGCCCGTCCCATTCAGCTACAACGATTACCAGCCCGTAGCACTGATCCCAATCATAATGAAGTGCTTCGAGCGGCTGGTCATGCAGAACATCAAGTTCATCCTCCCGCCCACCCATGACCCATCTCAGTTTGCATACAGGTCAAACAGCTCCACAGAAGATGCAATCGCTGCTGCTCTCCATCCAGCCCTCACCCACCTGGACTCAAAGAACTCCTACATGCGAATGCTGTTTTTGGACTTCAGTTCAGCCTTCAACACAATCATCCCCCAGCACCTAATACAAAAACTCAGACACTTGGGACTCAAAACCTCTCTCTGTAACTGGATGCTGGACTTTCTCATAGGGAGGCCACAGAATGTACCGATTGGCAGCAACAAGACCATCACACTGAGCACAGGGGCTCCACAAGGGTGAGTACTCAGCCCGCTGCTCTTCACCCTGCTGATCCATGACTGTGTACCAGCCTACAGCACCAACCACATCATCAACTGTGCGGACAACACGACAGTGGTGGGCATCATCACCAACAATGAGGAGGCCAACTACAGAAACATACAGCATCCCTCTCTGATCATCGATGGTGCAGCTGTGGAGAGGGTGAGCAGCCTGGGGGTGCACATCTCTGAGGGCCTCTCCTGGTCCAACAAACACCACATCACTGGTCAGGAAGGTTCAAACTTGCCTCCATTTCCTCTGCAAACTGAAGAGAGCACGAGTCCCACCCCCCATCATGTGCTCATTCTACTGGGGCACCACTGAGAGTATCCTCACCAGCTGCATCACGGTGTGGTGTGGAAGCTGCACCGCCTCCTGCCAGAAGACACCACAACACGCAGTGAAAGCAGCCAGCAAGATCATCGGTGCCCCCCTGTCCCCGGAGCCTTCGGGCCCACTCCACAAAACTGCTAAACAGCTTTGTTCAGCAGGCCATCAGGATGCTGAACTCTGTCTACCCCCCCACCCACCCCGACCGTAACGCACTCACCTGCACAATAACTACCTAAGCTGTTGGCACAGAAAGACTGGCACACCAACAGTAATACATTTGCTGCTGTATGTCTCTGCACTTCACTGCAACCGTTTGCACAAATGCCATATCTGCTGCTGTCTGTTATTGCAATACCGAGAATGTGCAGTCCTATCTGTCACTGTCTGCACCTACACTACCGCACTGAACTTGCAACTACAAGTATTACTGCTCTACTTTTCTGTATATACAGTTAGGCCCAGAAATATTTGGACAGTGACACAATCTTCATGATTTGGGCTCTGCATGCCACCACATTGGATTTGAAATGAAACAACTACAACGGAATTGAAGTGCAGACTTTAAGGTTTAATTCTATAGCTATTTTTATACAAACGCTCATCATTTCAGGGGCTTAAAAGTAATTGGACAAATAAACATAACCCTAAGTAAAATGTTACTTTTCAATATTTTGTTGAGAATCTTTTGCAGGCAATGACTGCCTGAAGTCTGGAACCCATGGACATCACCAAACGCTGGGTTTCCTCCTTTGTGATGCTTTGCCAGGCCTTTACTGCAGCTGTCTTCAGTTGTTGCTTGTTTGTGGGTCTTTCTGCCTTAAGTTTTGTCTTGAGCAAGTGAAATGCATGCTTGATTGGGTTGAGATCTGGTGATTGACTCGGCCATTGCAGAATATTCCACTTCGTTGCTTTAAAAAACTCCTGGGTTGCTTTTGCAGTATGTTTTGGATCATTGTCCATCTGTACTGTGAAGCGCTGTCCAATCAACTTTGCTGCATTTGGCTGAATCTGAGCAGAAAGTATATCTCTATACACTTCACAATTCATCCGGCTGCTTCTGTCTTTTGTCACATCATCAATAAACACAAGTGACCCAGTGCCATTGGAAACCATGCATGCCCATGCCATCACACTGCCTCCACCATGTTTTACAGAAGATGTAGTGCTTTGGATCATGAGCTGTTCCAATTCTTCTCCAAACTTTCTTCTTCCCATCATTCTGGTACAGGTTGATCTTAGTCTCATCTGTCCAAAGAATGCTGTTCCAGAACTGGGCTGGCTTCTTCAGGTGTTTTTTGGCAAAGTCAATTCTGGCCTTTCTATTTTTGAGGCTGATTCATGGTTTGCACCTTGTGGTGAATCCTTTGTATTTACTTTCATGAAGTCTTCTCTTTATGGTAGAGTTAGATACTGATACACCTACTTCCTGGAGAGTGTTCTTCACTTGAGTGGATGTTGTGAAGGGTTGTTCTTCACCATGGAAAGGATTCTGTGATCATCCACCACTGTTGTCTTCCATGGACGTCCAGGCCTTTTTGAGTTCCCAAGCTCACCAGTGCACTCTTTTTTTCTCAGAATGTACCAAACTGTTGATTTGGCCACTCCTAACATTTCTGCTATCTCTCTGATGGATTTCTTCTTTTTTTTTCCGCCTCAGGATGGTCTGTTTTACCTCCATTGAGAGCTCCTTTGACCGCATGTTATGTGTTCACAGCAACAGCTTCCAAATGCAAACGCCACACCTGAAATCAACTCCAGACCTTTTAACTGCTTAATTGATGACAGGTTAACGAGGGAAGAGCCCATGCAGCCTTGTTTTTTTTTTTGCAGCCTTCTGAGTCAATTGTCCAATTACTTTTGGTCCCTTGAAAAAGAGGCGGCTACGTATTAAAGAGCTGTAATTCCTAAACCCTTGCTCCAATTTGGATGTGAATACTCTCAAATTACAGCTGAGAGTCTGCACTTTAAGCCCATATTGATTATATAATTGTATCCTAAATATATTTTCGTAAACAGCTAAAATAACAAAACTTGTGTCACTGTCCAAATATTTTTGGGCCTAACTGTAGGATTGCTGGATTTCATCGTTTATCTTTAGTTGCACTATGGGATGTCTGGGTCTTATCTTTTGTCGCCGTTTGCACTACAGGTAGCATTACTGTACATAGACTGCTGTTGTTGTTTTTCCAGCCTTATTCCTTTTTCTTTTTTTATATTGCGCACAGCACTGAAGAGAGAGAGAAATGCCATTTCAATTCTGTATGTCCTGTATGTACAGTAGTATTGACAAATAAAATCTTTAAATCTTTGAATCTTTGAGCCCATTAGCTGCCTGAAGCTGCAGCCCGTGACAAGACTGAAGACGACCATGGCCCCAAGGTGCAAACTGCACTAAAAAGAAACTCTCCATGATGGGGGACACCATGGACCCAATGTCCACCAAGCAGGAGACAGTGACACCACCAATCAGGATGTCAAGGGTGGGGCATGAGGACATCAACCCAGCCTTTCACTCTCTCTGTGAGCCGAGGGAATCCCCATCTGAGCTGTGGCTCGGCAGCTCAGTGGGCTTCAGTTTTCCGGTTGGTGGGAAGGCCTAGTTACAGAGGGCACACCAGAGACAGAATTGACATGAGCACGAGGAGGAACACGCTCCCCATCACAGTCTTTTGCAAAGTGGCCTGGCTGCTGGCACCTACAACAGATCAACGGTCCACTGCGTGAAGGCCGACTTTGGGGACGAGGGGCCTGTAGGGAGGCTACAGTCTGCAAAAGCTGGTTTAGCTGTTGCTGCTGGCTCTTCAAAAGATCCATCAGTTCACTCAGACTGGGGCTACTCTGTGGAGGTATGGGCAGGACAGGACGAGAGCCACACTGCAAACCATAAGCTGATGGAACAGAATAACTACACTCCCTCGTACCTCCCCAAAATCCTTCTCTTTCCCAACTGATGGCCTCCCTGCGTACTTCCAACAGGGTAGCAGTGGGATGGCCACGGACAAACTGTTTTAACTCCCTACAAAGTGCACTGTCAACAACATGTTCCATGAACTGATCACGGAGTAAAACCCCTGTGTTGGGCATACTGTCAGGTGCACATCATTTTACCTGCTCCATTAATGCCAATAAAGCTAGGGAATACTCCTGCACTGTCGATCCTCCTTGCTGCTACCTGGAGAAAAAGGCTTGCTGCAGGGTCACATGCGATTGGGAGTGACCATAGAGTTCTTTCAAGATGGCTAGAACCTGGGTTGGATTCCCATGCTCAGCACTGCTGCGAAATCTGATCTCATCCTTCACTTCCCCTTCCAAGTGATCAAAAATAAAGAAGGCCTGGTAAGCGGAGGAGAGATAACAGGCGCGCATAGACTCCTGAATCTCCTCAGTCCACTCATCTATATTTATGCCTGTTCTGCCATTAAACATGGGACATTTATGGTCCCTGGGTATGACCACCAGCCTCTCAGTGACAGTTGCACTGGTGCCTGCAGACGGGGTACCAAAACCCGGAGCAGAAGGCACTACATCAGCTCCACTGGGGTCCAGCTGCGAAACAGCCCTCTTCCGAAGCAGCCGCTCATTATCTGCCTTTAACTGCAAAACTAGCTCTCTGAGCTGCTACACTTCCTCCTCCTTACTAAATGAGGACACGCTACACCAAAAGCCAAAAAATTTAGTCTCCATTGAAACAGGTTGGTCCCTCTAACAGATACTGCTGTCTTGTCTACCAATACAATACACAATGTACAAAAACACCAACTGTAAACAGTAATACAGTACTGCTAAATCACAAAACTAAATGGAAATCACGTCTCAGTCCATTAAATGAGTGTGTGTCCTGCCAACAACACTAAGATGTGGTGGTGTTTGCTATTTTAACCTGTGGCATGCTTAATAATGTGGAACATCCTTCTTAAGTAGTTTTCCATTAATTGGGCTCACCTGGCAAACTAATTATGACAGGTGTCTGAGATTGATATCAGTGATCCAAAGAACCCTGAGACACAATGCCATCCATTTAATTGAAAAACAAAAAATTGAATGTTTATGACACTAAAATCTTATTTGCATAATAATTTGGAACGTGACGTATGTGATGCCTTTCGACAAAAAACGGACCAGTGGACATGTAGCATAAGTCGTTGCAGTGGTTTAGATCTTATTTATCTGATAGGTTCCAGTTTGTTCATGTAAATAATGAGTTTTCTTTCAACTCAAAGCTTAGTCATGGAGTTCCACAGGGATCTGTGCTAGGCCCTACTCTTTTTAGTTTATATATGCTTCCGTTAGGCAACATTATTAGAAAGCACTGTATACATTTTCATTGTTATGCAGATGACACACAATTATACCTGTCAATGAAGCCAGATGATAGTAATCAATTAGCCAAGTTAGAAGCCTGTCTTAAGGAAATCAAAGCTTGGATGACTTGTAATTTCCTGCTATTAAATTCAGATAAGACTGAAGTCATTCTTGTTGGTCCAAAAAACCTTAGAAATTCCTTTCCAAATCAAACTTTCAGTTTGGATGCAGTTACTCTTTCTCTTAATAGCTCTGTGAGGAACCTTGGAGTTATTTTTGATCAGGATTTGTCCTTCAATTCACATATTAAATTTGTTTCTAAGACTGCCTTCTATCATTCGCGTAATATTGCCAAGATTAGGAGCATCTTGTCTCAGAGTGATGCTGAGAAGCTGATCCACGCTTTTGTTAGTTCGAGATTAGATTATTGTAATTCTTTATCATCGGGCTGTCCTAAAACATCTTTAAAAAGTCTTCAGCTGATCCAAAATGCTGCAGCAAGAGTTTTAACAGGTACTAGAAAGAGAGATCATATCTCTCCGGTTCTGGCCTCCCTTCATTGGCTTCCCATAGAGTTACCTAGAATCTCCAAAAGTACAATGGGAGGCAGAGCCTTCAGTTATCAAGCTCCTCTCCTGTGGAATCAGCTGCCAATCTGGATTCGGGAGTCAGACTCGATCTCTGTTTTTAAGAATAGGGCTAAAACCTACCTTTTTGATATAGCCTACAATTAGGGAGGGATCATGTGTTTCTGAACCCTCCCTTAGTTATGCTGCTAATAGGTTTAGTCAGCCGGGGGACCTCCAGTAATGCACTGGGCCTCACTCCTTCCTCACTCTCTATGAAATATTTTTTTTTGCTGGTCATTAACATTTGTTTGTTCTCTCCCATAGATTGAGTCCCCATCGTGCTGTTTGCTCTCTACATGTCTGTTCTTTTCTTCTTCTCTATCCCCTCACCCCCCAGCCAGTCGCAGCAGATGACTGCCCCTCCCTGAGCCTGGTTCTGCTGGAGGTTTCTTCCTGTTAAAAGGGAGTTTTTCCTCTCCACCGTCGCCAAGTGCTTGCTCACAGGGGATCGCCTGATTGCTGGGGTCTTTCTGCAACTGTGGGGGTTCCCCCCTACAGTTGATAGTGCTATGAGATGACTGTTGTTGTGAAATGGCGCTATATAAATAAAGTTGAATTGAATTGAATTGAATTGAAGTCAATATTGACCTTGCTTTTAATCATATGGTTTCCATGGCAGTAGTAAATATGTACACATGCCCCCCCCCCACACACACACATCTCTTAACTATAGTGGTGATGATGTACATTTCTAAGTAATTGTCCTATATCAGTACCATTCACAAAGTTTTGAAGAAAACAGGACCACACAGGGTGTTCTGTTGATGCTTTGCTAGATAGGCATGGCATAGCCAAAGCAAATCCTTACGTTGTAAGCTCTTGGTTGCACCTTTACACCTCTCTCATCTTGAACTATTGTTGTGTGGCCTCTCAGTGACATGCTGTTTTCCCTGCATTAATCCAAACACAATAAGGCAGAAAGGAATCCCTTTTTCTAAGACAAGATATGCCTGTATGCTAGACAAAGGCTTCAAACTATCCAAATTATCTCTTCTGGGTGCTCCTCTGAAGGTATTAGAGTTATCTGAAAGAATCATCTTAAATGGTTATGCCTGACATGTCAAAGCAAAAAGTCTTGCTGTGCAAAATGTACATCACAAGAAGCAGGCATTTGATTTTTTTGCTTCCTCTTTTGCCAGGGTGTTATTTCTTGTTGGCACACATGCACACTGTACCTTCAAGAATGTTACAGAAATGTTTGATCTTTGCGTGAATGTTGAGGCTGTGCACTCAAGATGCTTATTAAAGCAGAAGTTGGAATTTTTCCTTCATCAGATTTACATCAGGTACAAGACCATGGATGGGTAATTTGGCTGATAGAAGCATTTTTATTATAGAGTGCTAGTTATAGTGGAAATGACAGGTCTGCGTTGCAGCATTTGTAGGCCAGAGTTTACCCCCTTTCTTTTGTCTACAGTTGATTATCTCAGAATGTTTGTTTAGACTCATCCCCTGTATGAATGTGAGCTTCATCTGGAATTCCGAGCAGTGGTCACTATGAAACAAAATTCTAAGATGTGAGAGAAAACAAACAGAAGTATTTGTCCCGTGAGGGATCATTTACCTTCTCATGACATTTCATGGCATATGCCAAAAAATCTATCTATAAATTCAAGGGATCTCTGTGTATGTGTCTGTGTGTGTGTTCCTCAGATATCTCTCAAACCATTTATCATACTGACCTAAGATTTTAAAATGTGCTTTGTTGAAGCTATGAGGGTGTGCATCCCCAAATATGGAGTCACTCAAATATGTAATTTTTATCAATAAAAGTTTAGCCACCGCTGTGTGACCACTCTCTTCACCTCCCTGGCTTCAAGAAGTGTGGGCGGAGTTTCGGATTGACTCTGTGCTCATTGGACAATATGTGGCATCGTGACCTGTCAGTCACCATAGGACAAAACAAGGAAGTGGAAAATGACAAATTTGACTAGAAAAACATAATACCGAAGATTTAATGCTTAAAAAAATTATACTATAAAGTTGGCATGATTGTGTAGATGTAAAGGATAATTTGGCATAACATGAGGTGCGTGAGGACACTGGGCGGAGTGTCAGTGGAACCTGGGTCTGACAAAGAATACGGGTGTATCAACACAGAACATGCTGGGAGAAGCAGCAGGCTAACTTGGCAGACTACAGTCTTTCGCATAGGAGGCAGTAGATGGGAGTACCTGCTTCTGCTTCACCTGTGTGCACAGAACTGTCACTCCCCCCTCCCGCGTGAGTATCTAAAAATTAAAAACTTAATACCGCCATGATTGTGGATTGGAATGGCCGGAATGACTTAATGACCAAATGCAGGACACCAAAACGCCCAAATAATGAAATGAATCACTTTTTAGTTAAATATTTACTGACAAATGGGAAACACTGATGCAACAGTTGCAGTAAAACGGGTCCTTCTGCTGTGAATAATAATAGATAGATGTACTTTATTGGTGTTGGGTGTTTTGTTGTTAATTCCGTTGATTACACTTTTAAAAAAAAAACCTTTAATAATAAAATATTGCTAAAATATAAAATGATGCACTACAATGGGTCTCAAATATTTGTAGACGTGTCCTGTTATAGCACTGCATGGGTTTATTGATGATACACAGAAGAAATTCAGTATTACACTGAATTCCATCATTGAACAGTGATATAAACTAAAATAATTATAATAATGACTGAACAACTCCCATTCCCCAAAGTGCAAGATACACTATTATGAATATAAGTGATAAAGAGTCAGACAAATAAGTGATCTGACAAACAAATAAACAAGGGATCTGAAACAGTTGCTAATATTGGATGATCTTGCTGGGACGGTTTGCCGCTGAGTGTGAAGCGGCTGGGACGAGAATCAGCACCTCCAAGTCCGAGTCCATGGTCCTCAGCCGGAAAAAGGTGGATTGTCCTCTCTGGGTTGGGGACAGGCTCCTGCCCCAAGTGGAGGAGATTAAGTATCTTGGGGTCTTATTCACGAGTGAGGGGAAAATGGAGCGAGAGACTGACAGACGGATTGGAGCAGCATCTGCAGTGATGCGGACGTTATACCGGTCTGTTGTGGTGAAGAGGGAGCTTAGTTCTAAGGCAAAGCTGCCAATTTACCAGTCAATCTACGTTCCTACTCTCACCTATGGTCATGAGCTTTGGGTAATGACCGAAAGAACAAGGACGTCTCATTCATTTTCAATAATTAGGTATTCTGTAATTAATATTCACACAGTCAAATAAATCTTAGTGCCATTTACTCCCTTTTATATTTGTCAAAAGTCTAACATGTGATGATTGCCTAGATATAGGCTACACCTCTGTATTCCACTTTCAAACACAGCCTACATTTGGGCCTGTAAAGCCTGACTGGATACCTGTTTCAGACAGGAATACTTGCGTTCTACGGGCATGCACTCGTCGGCCTCCGTCGGTCTATGATGACCATGGAAGAGAATCCTAAACGTCTACTCTGCTGGAACAGCACCGCCTGTGGCTGAACAGGCCGATGCGTGAATGGCAGTCCCTGTCACACAGGTCGCAGTTGTGGGTGGTCTCCGTGCTGCTGGGTCTGTGGCGGTTCTTCCTGCGGGTCCTTTTTTCATCTGCTGCAGCAGTCAGTCTCTCTTCACCTGCCTTGAGCTGTCTGGTCAGGGTGCCTCTCCATTTGGAGCGGTCAGTTACAAGATCCTCCCAGCGCTCTGTGTTGATCTCCAGGGCCTTCATGTCTGTCTTGCAGACGTCTCTAAAGCGCAGCTGTGGGCGGCAAACGTCTCTCCTGCCAGTTGCCAGTTCTCCGTAGAGGACGTCTTTGGGGATTCTGCCATCCTCCATACGGTGAACGTGGCCTAGCCAGCGGAGCCTGCGCTGCCTGAGTAGAGTGAACATGGAGGGAAGGCCGGCGCGGGACAGAACTTCTGTGTTGGGCACTTTGTCCTGCTGGGATATGTCCAGGATGTGGCGAATGCAGCGCAAGTGGAAGGAGTTCAGTCTCTTTTCCTGCCGGGCGTATGTTGTCCACGTCTCACTCCCATAGAGCAGTGTGCTGATGACGCAGGCGTTGTACACTGCCATCTTCGTCTTGACAGAGAGTTTGGGATTCTCCCACACTCGTGTGGTGAGGCGAGCGAGTGTGAAGGTTGATTTTCCAATCCTCTTGTTGATCTCTGTATCAAGGGAGAGGTTGTTGCTGATCGTGGACCCCAGGTATGTGAACTGATTCACGACCTCCAGCTCGTAGTCGTCCATGGTGATTGTTGGTGGTGCTTCCGTGCCTTGCGCCAAGACGTTAGTCTTCTTCAGGCTGATGGTAAGCCCGAAGTCCTTGCATGCCTGGGAGAAGGGGTCCATCAGGGTCTGAAGCTCCTGCTGTGTGTGGGTTGTGACTGCAGCGTCGTCTGCGAACAGCATGTCTTTGATTAGAGCCTCGCGTACTTTGGTTCTGGCTTTCAGGCGGGCGAGGTTGAAAAGCCTGCCGTCAGATCTTGTGTGCAGGTAGATTCCCTCTGTTGCTGTGCTGAAGGCATGCCTCAGGAACATAGCAAAAAAAGTCCCAAAGAGGGTTGGCGCAAGTACACAGCCCTGTTTCACTCCGCTGCGTATGTTGAATGGCTCTGAGACGTTGCCATCGTGCTGCACTATCCCCTGCATGTTGGTGTGAAACGATTCAATGAGGCTTTGCAACTTTGGTGGGCATCCTATCTTTGGCAGGATCATGAAAAGGCCCTCTCTGCTGACCAGATCGAACGCTTTGGTGAGGTCGATGAAGGCGACGTACAGGGGCATGTTCTGTTCTCTGCATTTCTCCTGGAGTTGGCGGATGGAGAATATCATGTCTACCGTCGATTGCTCAGTGCGGAAGCCACACTGAGACTCGGGGTAGACACGTTCGGCAAGCTTCTGTAGACGAACGAGAACAACTCGTGCGTAGACTTTGCCAACAACGCTGAGGAGGGAGATGCCCCTGTAGTTGTTGCAGTCGCTTCTCTCCCCTTTGTTTTTGTAGAGGGTGATGATCTTGGCGTCCCCCATGTCCTGTGGTATGGCACCTTTCTTCCAACACTGGCAGAGGACGTCATGCAATGGCAGCAGTAGGGTGGTCTTGCAGTGCTTGATCAGGTCAGGGGGTATGCCGTCATTACCGGGTGCCTTGCCAGCGGCCAAGCTATCAATGGCCTTGCTGAGTTCGTCGATGGTTGGCTCGGCCTCAAGTTCGTCCATTGATGGCAGGCAGTCGATGGCATCAAGGACTGACGGTGTCACGGTGTTCTGTCTGGAGTAGAGGTCGGAGTAGTGCTCCACCCATCTCTTCATCTGCTTGTTCTTTTCTGTGATCATCTCCCCAGTGGAGGATTTGAGGGGGGCCGTCTTGCTCTGAGCCGGACCAAGTGCTTTCTTGATGCCATCGTACATACCACGGATGTTCCCTGTTATGGCAGCGGTTTGAATATCTTGGCTGAGCTGAGTCCAGTACTCGTTGGCACAGCACCGAGCAGTCTGCTGAACTTTGCTTCTCGCAGCCCTGAGAATCTGGAGATTCTTCTTGTTTGGGTACTTCTTGTACTCAGCAAGTGCTGAGCGCTTGGCTTCAATGACGGGGGTCATCTCGGTCAACTTGGCATCAAACCAGTCCTGTGACTTCGAGGTCTTCCTCCCAAAGGTGGCCAAGGCTGTGTGGTGGATGGTGTTTCGCAGCTCTTCCCACTTCTGCTTTGCAGATTCTCCTTTTTGTGGTACACCAAGTTCCTTCTCAAAGGTGGAGGCAAACTGCTCAACAAGTTCTGGTTGGGCCATCTTGCTGGTGTCAATCCGTGCCTTTCCAGGCTGTCTAGCATGATGGAATTTCTTCAGCTGCAGCTTGACCTTGCAACACACCAATGAATGGTCTGTGTCGCAATCTGCACTCTGGAACGAACGGGTGATTAGCACGTTCTTCAGTGAGGTGCGCCTGGTCAGGATCAAGTCCAGCTGGTGCCAGTGTTTTGAGCGTGGATGTTGCCAGGAAACCTTGTGTTGGGGCTTGGTCTTGAAGAACGAGTTTGTGATGCACAGATCATGATATGTGCAGAACTCGAGCAGCCGCTGTCCGTTGTCGTTCATTCTGCCCACGCCAAAAGGTCCAAGACAGGAGGGCCAGGAGTCATGGTCAGCACCCACTCTGGCATTGAAGTCTCCAAGGAGAATGAGTTGTTCAGAGTTGGGGATGATCCTGACAGTTGTTGCGAGATTCTCGTAGAACTCGTCTTTTGCCTCTGGTGTGGCTGTCAGTGTTGGGGCATACACACTGATGAAGGTGACTGGGCCTTGAGTGGTATTCAGGCGGAGGGTGAGGAGTCATGCAGAGCCAGTGCTGCCCGGTTCCACCATCTTCAGCAAGGTGTTCTTCACTGCGAAGCCCACTCCATGTTCCCTGTGTTCGTCACTGCCCTTTCTCTGCCAGTAGAACATGTAGTCCTTCTCTCTCAGTGTGCCTGCGTCAGCCAACCGTGTTTCCTGGAGAGTGGCGATATCCACTCCCAGTCTCTTCAGCTCGTTATTGATGATGGCAGTCTTCCTGGTGTCGTTGATGTCCTTGAGGTTAGCAGCGAGTCCTGTCATCATAGTGCGGACGTTCCAAGTTCCCAGTTTTAGAGTTGGTCTCTTTTGTTTTATTGTCTTGCCTGGTGCAAAGGTTCTCAGCCTGCTGTTCGGACTTCTCCTCATCCCCATGCACCCAATGAGGAAAGCAAGCTGTGGCGGGACAACACCTTATTGGCTGGGGGCTGCCCAGCTTGAGGCGGGCGGTAGCTGTCCAGTGAGATCCGATGATCCCTCCCACCATCGGGAACAACCCCTGGCGCCGCGCTCTACGCCAATTGAGCGGTGGCTTATAATCGGTAACTGTCATTCCCCGTGTTTTGTCTATGCCAAAGTCGAAGCTGGAGTGTCCTCTCCAGTGATCCGGTGTTCTACCTTCCAGTGTTGGGCGTTGGTAGGATTCAAGCCTGGGCAGGAAGATATGGAGGACAAGATGTTGCCCATGCAGCATGTCCCCCCTCTCCACGTCACTGATGAATCCAAAGGAACAGCAGGGCTGCTACAGTTTGGCACCAGCGCCGTTGCAGGAGCTGCCAGAACGATGTTGAGCACAACATAGAACTGCCTTAGGGGCTCCGACTCCGGATTTTTCCTCAGGGTTGACTCCCGAAGCCTTTCCCGTGACCGGGTATGCCGCAAGGCAGTGGAGATTTGAAATCAGGGTTTACCTTCCCCTAGATGGGCTACCTTCCCAGGTTGACGAGCCACCATCTACCCGAAGCATCTGGTTTTAAGGCGCCAGAGATCCTCCCTCGCCCCTTCTCCTATTAGTAAAAGCAGTTCCGCCGGGCTTAGAGACTAAACCACACGGGCAGGCTAGGAGTTGGGCTTAGTTGTCAGAGGCTTTTCGAGACGCACGCCATAAGGAGCATTTTATGAGCACTGGGAGCTTAACCCCAGTGCCGCTCCTGGCTATGACAACCTTGGAACCAACTCTATCAACTCCTCAGTTAGGTGAAAAGAAAAGAAAAGAGTGCATGCCTGAAATTATCTAACTTCTTTCCTCCTTTCTAAATCAGTACAAACATATATAGCAATATAAACTACTTAATGCCAACAGACTTCTTTTTTGCTTCGTTGTTTTGGTTTCTGAAACAGTTTTCTCTTTTATTTGATTGTTTGGGATCTAACACATTTTGGGCCCCATTCCTAAATGCTTACTGAGTGTTGTCAAAAGGAAAGGTGATGCAACACAGTGGTAAACATGCCCCTGTCTCAGCTTGTTGTAGAACATCTTGCAGGCACCAAATTCAAAATGAGTGATTATTTGCAACAAAACAATAAAGTTTATCAGCTTGAACATTAAATATCTTTTCTTTGTAGTGTATTCAATTGAATACAGATTGAAAAGGACTTTTAAATCATTGTATTTTGTTTTTATTTACGTTTTACACAATGTCCCAACTTCATAGGTATTGGGGTTGTACAGCATATATCAAATATGAGCTGAGCTCCTTTTAGCAAAGTAAATCTGTTTGGCACAATAAGGCAAGCAGATATTTCTTCTGTTTGCTAAGCTGCTGGACATCCATCCATTCATCTTGTTCCGCTTAATCCTTTTCGGGTCACGGGGGAACTGGAGCCTATCCCAACACCTTTGGGTGAGAGGCAGGGTACACCCTGGACAGATCGCCAATCCATCGCAGGGCCAACACAGAGACCATTCACTCTCACAGTCATACCTAAGGACAATTTAGAATCCCTAGTTTGATGCCAGTTAACCTAACTTGCATGTTTTTGGAATGTGAGAGGAAACTGGAGAAATCCCGGAGTAAACCCATGCAGACACGCGGAGAACATGCAAACTCCACACAGATCACTGTTGGTCAGGGGCTGGGATTGAACCTAGGATCCCCCGGCCAAGGGTCAGTTGCTGTGCTGCTGCAGTGCTAAGCACTTCACCACTGCGCTGCCCTGCAGGACAGATAAAAAAGAAAAAAAAATCTGTTTTGCACTGGGGACAATGTGGGCTTATTCACAAAGTGAGAATGCATTTAAGGACCATCTACAGCTCTGCTCACACTATGGATTAAGATTCATAAAACAGACTTTAAAAAATACAGTATAATTTATTGTGTTTACAAAATAAAATTGACATCCGCAGGGTGCACAGTGGAAAACAATACATTGACTGAGTCTAACAAAAGCACCAAGCACAAAGCGTGGCACAAACGCATGCTTTAGATCATCGTAATAGGGCCCTTAGTGTTGTTTAAGCACTGAACTATTTGGTTAGGGAGTAAAACTACTTAGTTAGGATTAGGAAAAGATCTCATTCAGCTTGATACATGCTCCTCTACAACAGTCACGCTGCCTATGCAGATGTCACATTAAAACCAGCGGCTCTGACAGAGGTTCAGATGAGCTGTGATGCCAAATGGTCTTTTACAAGCATCCCTGCTTGAATAGTGGCACACACTCTCAAAAAACATAAACTTGAACATCAAAGCACCTTGTCTGGATGTGTTGGATACCAGCAGCTTTGATAAAAATTATAATAATTATAATACTTAATAATTAATTACTAATTATAATATTTAGCCCCCCAGAAGTGGGCAGCATCTTCATCGTGCAGTCAAAGCTCCAGATGAAGCTTGGTCATGGCAGGTGAAAGGACAGTAAAAGGATTATTGAAAAAGGCACATTTGGTCCACCTCCACTGAGCCTCTGCAGTGATTGTTTAATATCTATTTTAGAGTGATGATGTTCTGCATTATATCTGGAGCCCATGGTGCTATTACATTTCTGAACTGCATGGCTACATACAGTATGAGCTCCTTTCTAGGTTCACTTCTGATGAAGGGCAGCCGTTAACTTCCCTGTTTTTTTTCTTCTCACATGCCTGTATCTCTGACTCAGAACAGCTGTGGCGGCATTAGAGGGGAATTATGGGAATATTTGTTCTACTCAATAGCCAGCCTGGTTTCAAGCTGCACATGTAATATGCAGTAATATTTTATGGTCAGGGCCCCTCTGCATCATATGGCTGATGTGGAGGGAGCCCTTTGGCTTCAGAAAAGTGAAGGCCTGGACTGTGGCATTTTAAATGGAGGCTTGTAGAAATATGTTTAAAGTAGACTCATGTGATTTCCTTACAGTTGCCCTAACTGTAACCAAGTAGTTTAGTTCCAGTTCTAGAAATATTTATTTTAATGTAGTAGTCATGGGAGGTGGATGTGTTGGACAGGTGTTCAAGGAAGGTCATTGGGGTGGAGGGATATGAACATGGTTGGGAGGTTACCCAGCCATTGAGGTGAGAGCGATGGATTCATCGTATTATAGACTTTTCCATCTGGCAACCCAGTGACTACTAGGAAAGACTAGTTGGCAACCATGGAAGAATGGCGACAGCAAGGAGAGACTGCTGGCATCTGGGAAAGACCAGAACCAGGGGTGTGGCGGCATGTCAGGCCAAAACACATCCTCTGTGAGGAGGAACCCTAAGCACTCGCTATGGACAAGTATGTGATAAGATACCCCCAAGGTCGGGTGAGAGCGGGGGAGGATGATCGACCAACAGGACAGACTATGGCATTGACTTTGGAAAGTGTAAACCTTACATTGGCACAGGCTGATACTACAACTGCGGTTTGCACATGTGGGAATGTCTGTAAGAATATGAAAGGCCTTAAGATCCATCAAGCAAAGATGGGTTGCCTACACTCTAGCAGTGTGCAACGCGCAGGGCAACCTGGTGAGACGGAGGAGAGGCTGGGACCGGTAGCCAACCACAGTACCCAGAATCTCCAGGCACATAGTAGAGAGAGCATGGGCAACACCACCCCTGACGTATCGCCGGGGGAATTGTATGGGCAGAGTGGGAACATTGAGCAGCAACTTCAAGATAGCCACAAGGCAGTGAAGCAGGTAGTCAACTGGCCAGCAGCTCAAGCAAAGAAGGAGTGGGAGAGATTTGACTGTGAAGTGGATGAGGTGTTGGAGCATGTTCTGGCAGGGGAGTTGAATCGGAAAATGAAGGCGAGGATAATCTGGAGCTTTGGTGCTGAGCATTTCAGAGTGAAACAAACAAGTCCTTTTCAATTAAGACCTGCACAACAGGGGGAAAACCGTAGGATTAAGGAGATTAAACAACTTCATGGTGAGCTCCGGAGGCTCAGGAAAAGATTCATGCAAGCTGAAGAGGAGGAGAAACAAGCTTTGAAGGAGATCTCGGTCACTTCTGAGGGAGCGCATTAAAACCTTACGTCGAGCAGAGTGCCACAGAAGAGACCGAAGATGCCGGGCTAAGCAAAGGGAGCAGTTTACCAAAGATCCATTTTCCTACTTGTCTAAGCTCCTGGGAGACAAGTGATCTGGTCGACTCCAGGCATCAAGACAAGAGGTAGAGGAGTACCTCTCCAGCATGCATAGCAATCCAGAAAGGGGTGTAGAACTGGAGATTAAGGAGGCCTTGATGACCCTTGATGGGTCAACATCCATGTTCGTTGAACAAGAACCTTCATGGAAGGAGGTCAATGACTTCCTGAAAAGGGCAAGGGCTTGCTCAGCACCAGGACCTAATGGGATCCCATACAAGGTGTACAAACAGTGTGAGGGACTGAGAAGGAGGCTTTGGAAGCTGTTGAAGGTGGTGTGGAGGGCAAATCATCTTCCAGATGTGTGGCTCATTGCAGAAGGGTGTTTTATCCCCAAAGAGGAAAGCTCATCTGATATTAAACAGTTCCGCATCATTTCCCTTCTGAATGTAGAGGGAAAGATATTCTTTGGAATTATGGCAAGGAGGCTCACCAATTTTTTGGTGCGCAATAAGTATATTGACACTTGCGTTCAGAAGCGGGGAGTCCCAGGAGTTCCAGGGTGTGTGGAGCACACAAGTGTCATCTCAAAAATAATTCAGGATGCAAAACACAGTCATGGAGATCTTGCAGTTCTGTGGCTTGATATATCCAATGCATATGGAACCATCCCCCACAAGCTGGTGGAGCTCACACTACAAGCGTACCATGTCCCAGGCAAAGTTCAGCATCTCTTACAAAAGTACTTTAATCGCTTTAAGATGCGGTTTACCTGTGGGGGTTTTACCACCAGCTGGCAGCGGTTGGAGAAAGGCATTGTCACTGGATGCACAAATTCAGTCATCCTGTTTGCAGCTGCAATGAACCTCTTGGTCAAGTCAGTGGAGAATCTGAGAAGAGGTGCAGTTTTGGCAAGCGGTATTCAGCATTCTCCAGTTAAAGCATTCATGGATGACCTGACAATAACTGCGAGATCATTTCCAGTGGGGTGGTGGATTTTGGAAGATCTTTGCAAGATTATTACAGGAGCTAGGATGGAATTTAAGCCATCAAAGTCATGGAGTCTCGTGCTAAGGAAAGGATGCATCCAGGACCGGTCCCGTTTTAGGATTGGAGAAGAACTTATCCCCACTGTTAGCCAGAGACCCATTAAGAGCATGGGTAAATGGTATAAGATAAGATAAGATAAGCCTTTATTAGTCCCACAACGGGGAAATTCCAGGATTGCAACAGCACAGGGATAGCAACACTCAGAGCAACAATCAGAAGGCAAGAAAAAAAAACAAGCAAGCAAGAGCAGCTAATATACATATGTACATATTACTATAAAATATATATATACACACACACACAGACACAGACACACAGTGCAGAGCATTGTAGCTGGATGGAATAAATATATGAATATATGAACACACAGTGCAGAGCATTGTAGCTAGATGGAATAAATATGTAAATATATAAACACCCACAGTACGGAGCATTGCAGCTAGGTGGAATAAATATGCAAGTATATAAACACACACAGTGCGGAGCAATGTAGCTAGATGGAATAATATGTAGATATATAAAAACACAGTGCGGAGCATTGTAGCTAGATGGAATAAATATATAGATATATAAATATAAACACACCCAGTGCTGAGCATTGTAGCTAGATGGAATAAATATATAGATATATAAATATAAACACACCCAGTGCAGAGCATTGTAGCTAGATGGAATAAATATGTAAATATATAAACACACACAGTGCAGAGCATTGTTGCTAGGTGGGATGAAACAGCATAACCGTCTATTTAGTTATCCTACATGGTATGATTATGTGCCCATACATATTCTCACCCTCCATAGCGACCGGTATGTTCCTAGTTGTATGCCGGAGAGGACCATTGTGTAAGTCTATTGCATCTTTTGCATTCAAAAAAAACTATTAGTTTGTTACGTCTTTTTGCTATCTCTGCGAGCAGCCCTGCTTAGGTTGTACAGTCTGACATATAGACTGACGTATAGAGCAGAACTGAATGACAGAGAGAGTGTGAAGGAGATGCTTGGACAAGCTGAGGCATGGCTACAAACCTTGGACAGAAGTGGGCTCCCTGGAAGATTTAAACTCTGGGGCTACCAGCATGGAGTACTTCCAAGACTCCTTTGGCCACTGCTTATGTATGAGGTGCCATTAACAACAGTCGAAGCCCTGGAAAGGTGGATTAACACCTTTCTTCAAAGATGGCTGTCAGTACCCAAAAGCTTCTCTTCAATTGGCCTGTACAGCTCAGGAAGTAAACTGCAGTTCCCAATTACTGTACATCAGTCGTTGAAGAATTTAAGGTGGCCAAAGCCCGGCAGGTGATAATGCTGCGTGACAGCAGCGATTGACTTGTGCATCAAGCAGATATTACCATCCGCACAGGATAAAAATGGGTAGTAAGTAAGGCAGTGGCAGATGCAGAGGAAAGGCTACGCCACAGGGACATTGTGGGGACAGTCAATCAAGGTCGGCTGGGCCTAGGAGTTATAACCAGGGCAAGGTGGAGGGAGACAGATACCAAAGGCCGCCATAGCCTAGTCCAAGAAGAGCTTTGCATGATGGAGGAGGAGGGCAGACAAGCCAAGGCTGCATCCATGAATAGTCAGGGGAGGTGGACGTGTTGGACAGGTGTTCAAAGAAAGTCATTGGGGTGGAGGGATATGTGGGGCATGGAGGACCAGCGAATAAAGTTCCTCTTATGCGCCACATATGATGTCCTGCCAACACCGGTAAACCTCCATCGTTGGGGGCTGGCTGAGAATCCAGGTTGTATGCTGTGTGGAAAGCCGGTAAGTCTTGAACACGTGTTGTCATCATGTCAAGCTAGTCTGGTGGACAGCAAGTTCAGATGGAGGCATGATGAGATATTGTCTGAGCTTGCCGTAGGTCTGGAGGTGGAGAGGAGGAAGACCCATAACGCCACCAGGATAACAGGGCCTCACCTGATTAGGTTTGTTAGGGCAGGGGAAACAGCTAGTAGGACACAAACAAGTATAGGAATCGTGGCATCTGCTGCTGATTGGGACATGAGAGTTGACCTCAGGAGGCAACTTAAGTTTCCAGAGGAGATTACATCATCAACCCTCAGACCAGACATAGTTTTATGGTCTAGAGAATCAAAACAAGTGGTCCTTTTTGAGCTGACTGAGCCATGAGAGGAGAGGATGGAGGAGCCCCATGAGAGGAAACTTGGGAAGTACCAACCCCTCATTTATGAGTGTCAGCAGAGGGGATGGCGGGCATGGAACTTGCCAGTGGAAGTGGGTTGCCGAGGATTTCCTGGGCAGTCACTCTGGAGTGGCCTGTCCAGACTTGGAATTAAAGGTTGCAATAGAAGAAGGCTAGTGGCTAATATCACCAAGCGAGCCGAGGCAGCATTGAGATGGCTGTGGCTGAAGCGCTGCGAGCATTGGAACAACCCATCGGGCACAAAGGAAACACCTTAGAGCAGTGGTGGTGGAACCCATGGGGCCGAGGGGGCTGCCTTAGGACACTGGGGCTAGCTGTCAAGCCCTTTGGAGGTGTTGTAGGCTAATTGACGAAACACCGATGAAGGAGGGTACCCACCTGATGACCCTAAGAAAGCACCATGGGCCCATGCCACAAGGCTCAGTCATTCTACTTGCAAAGCATAAGTGCTGGCCATCATCCACAAGAACATGGTTGGGAGGTTACCCAGCCATTGAGGTGAGAGCGATGGATTCATCGTATTATAGACGAATGTCTAAAGTAAGGAGCGTGAAACTCAAACTTAAGATGGAACCCGTAAGTGGGTAACTTTGGTGGTAGTGAGGGCCACAAAATTTTTTTCTCACTTCCCGAGGGCAAGATTTACATGTAAACCTTCCGTGGAGGAAAGGAGTATTATTTCCTGCAGCATTAAAGTTTCACAGTTAAAACTGAAAATGAAAATGAAAGCCACTCAGTGTTTTATCATATTAAAATTCAAATTACTGATAAAATTATATCTACCCTGCAATGGACTGGTGATCTGTCCAGGTGGACCCTGCCTCTCACCCAGAGATACTGGGATAGGCTCCAGCCATGTCCCCCCCCCCCCCCCCCCCCCCCCCCGGCCACCTGAAAAGGAATAAACAGTGAGGATGGATGGACAATTTTATTATAAAAAATAATTTTTAAAATTGTATAATGACCTAATTTTTAAAAGTTTTCATCAAAATGATGCACAAAGAGAAATTCCAGATGATAATTAATTAAAAAAAAAGGCCAAGAAGAAAAGGAAATATGATGAGGCTTAGCTTGCTCTTGGATTCATTGTGGGTGTGGAGGGGCAGAGAAGTAGCTGTGGGTAGGTGGGCTTGGTAATCGTCTGGCTCCCCACAATGGGGAATAAAAAAGGTTTACCAACCACTGGTGAACAAAAAAATCTGCAGATTAAAACAACCACAGTCTCTGAACTTTTATTGCTGACATGGGATTGAAACTGTGTCAGTGCGTCAACTGTGCTCTTTAGAAAGAAACCTCAAAGCTTTGAATCATTTTCTGCACAATTAGAAGGAAAGCCTCCGAGTTCCATGAGGCTCCACCTGCCAAACAAGAATAAATGTTACAGCTCCTCAGCTGTAGCATTTATTCTTGTTTAAAAGCAGCTTACTTTGTACATTTAGGCTGGGTGTCCACCAAATGCGTTTTTTGTCACCCAACCACCCTGAGCATTTTTTTTCAGCATTTGTGTGTGACGCTCTGGGAAAAAAAAGTCTGTGCCCTGTATCCCAGCAACAGCTTGTCACTCTCAGCTCAGCACTTCTGCTTTTCCTATTGTCAGACGTTCTACTAATTTTGAATAGCAGTCTCTAAATAACAATGGACAGGAAATGTTTTCTAGCAGCTCTGGATGTAAAATATGTTGACATGGAAAGCAGAAGTCTGAGTACAGACTAGTACCGGCATCCTATGTCCTGTCCACGCAGCAGTTCTGATTGGTTGTTTAAGGTTTGGCATTTACGAGCTCAGCTGCAGTCTCTGAAAAGTTGAACTTTTTTCAACTCTGAGCGCCACAACAAAAAACGGCCACCGCCGAGGGTGCTCAGCGCTGTAAACGCTTGACTACATAGAGAATGAATGGAAAATAGTTACCCAGAGCAGAAAAAACGCATTTGGTGGACACACAGCCTTACTGCTGTTTACAACCTATTTATTTATTTAGCGAATGCAAAGTCCTTAAGCCAAGCAGTTGCCTCCTGGTTTGCTGTATGGAGGGTGTGTAATCCTCCTTCCAGTCTTTGGAGCGGGCAAGCCTCTATGATGTGTTCCATAGTTTGCTCCTCTCCACATGCGCACAGTGGGCTAGGGCTACTGCCCCATCTGTGAAGGCTGGCCAAGCAGGGGCCATGTCCAGTCCTGAAGCGATTGAGTGTAGACCACTGTCTCCTTGGGAGGTTGGTGCCCGGGACCTGTTGGTTGGGGTTTATCACCAGCTGTTTGTTTGGGACCTCCTTGGTTTCCCATTCCTCTTGCCAAGCTGTCTGGATGGTAAAGTCAGCTGGGGGAGGGTTTTTCCAAATCGGCCGTCTGGATGAAAGTCGGGCAGTGGGTGGGGTGTAGATATCTGCATGGATTGGTAAGTGAGGAAAATCTTTAACTTTTTGGAGCATCCTTTGAGTTAATGCTGCTCGCCGGATGTGTGGAGGGGCTATGTTTGACAGTACAGAGAGCCAGGGGAGTGGTGTTGAGTGGATTGTTCCAGTTATAGTTCTCATGGTTGAGTTGAGCTGGGTGTCTACATGGTGTGTGTAAGATGACCTGGACCAGACAGGGGCACAATATTCTGCTACAGAGTATGAAAGGGCCAGTGCTGAGGTGCGCAGGGTGGAGACTGCCGCCCCCCATTTTGCACCAGCGAGCTTGCAGAGCAGGTTGTTTCGTACTTTCACCTTAGCAGCCGTCCCCTTTAGATGTTCCTTGAAGGATAAGGTCCTATCAAGGGTCACTCCAAGATAAGTTGGATTTGGGGCATGCTTAAGCTTGAGTCCGCTCAGGTGGATGTTTAGTTCTCTGGCAGCTTTTGCATTGTGGAGATGAAATACACTGGAGACGGTTTTTGCTGGGCTTGGTTTTAGGCGCCAGATTTTGCAGAACTGGTCCAGTTTAGCAAGATCTTCCGTGAGCACCCGTTCCAGTGGTTCAAAGTCTGGTGCTTGGAATGCCAAACAGATGTCGTCTGCATAGATGAATTTGCGGGATTTTGTAGTAGGCAGGTCGTTTATGTAGAGGTACAACCTATTAATGCGGTCTTAGCATGCAATGCATACCTACCTTACGAACATGTTCTCTGGTGCACACTGGTCCCTCTGTATGTATCTCTGTAGCTCCCTCACTCTCGCTCTCTTGCTCTACCACTCGCACAGCGTGGCTCTTAGGTCTCGATTAAAGCTCCCTCTACTGGTGGCCTCTATAAGTGCATTTAATAATGCGGTTCCTAACGTGATATAAATAAATAATTGACTTAATCCGTGTCACATTACACTGGTCAACACCAAATTTATTGTCTAAGTTTTTTTTAGTTGATTTAGGACAATTTTGATGTACTGAATCCAAAAATCACATTGGTTTTGCTCAATCAGGTCAACTTTTTGAATTATGGCCACATGTTGTTTTATATGTTTTTGCTTACATGTAAGGGTATTTTCGCTTTATATGATGCAAAATTCTTTTTTATGTCTTGAAATTCTCTGAATTTTGAACAATGATGATGTAACATTCAATTTACATGTACTTACCTTTATATAAAGGTAAGTACATGCACAGTACTAAGTAAGTACAGGTTTTTACTAAGCACCTGATCGAGAGAAACTGATGTCATTTTTGAATTCAGCGGTGCAAAATTGTCTTAAATCAGTTGAAAAAACACAAACAACTTACAAAAAAAAATATTTTTGTAACCCTGTGTTATCATTGTCAGGTATGCATTAGAGTCCCCCCAAAATATACGCTTTGCACCTTGTGCAAGTTAGTTTCTGTCAGTGCATTATCTGTTTGTCCACTGTATACCCTCGCCGCCTAGATACTGACTGACTGTGGACGCGGTTTGCCCTCTTAGGAGGGGACTAATTTAAAGCGGGTGAGGCTCAGTGCAAAGCTTGGTGCATTCATATTATGTTGCATTCTCTGTCAGTGTTCCTTTGATCAACAAAAAGCAGGTCTAAAGTCAGTCGTGCATTGTTATTTTGATGGTCATTTTTTTTTAATCTGTCATAATCCTTTACCTGATCTGTCCTTTTAGTTTTCATGTGATAGAAGATGAAATATCTTTTGTTAACATTTATGTTTTCAGTTCTTTATTCCAAACTTACAGGGTAAGTAAATCCATTAAGCATTCATTTATTCTCTCCTTAAGTAAACAGAATGTGATTAATCCTTTCCATGGACTCTTGCCCACTACTGGAGTACAGCCTGCCTGCTGGAATTCTACAACTCACGGAACATCAGAGTGTGCAATGGCAACTTGCGTATCCATCATTATCTACTTTATGATGTTTATTATTATTTTTCTCCATATTCACTGTCATTCTTTTAACAGTGTGATTCAAAATCAAAGTGTAATAGAAGCAGGCTTTATTTGATCTCATAACCCGTCCAATCTCACCAAGCTGCTGACATGTCCTGGCACAAGCCCCCCTCCCTCTCCCAATCCCCCCATCTGTATTAGGATGCAGATGCATACTAGAAGATCATGCATGCTAGCATACTACCACCTTTATCAGTGTGGTCAGTCCTACTTCAAATTCTTGATGACGAAGCCATGCTGGTGCACATGGGCCCTATGACTTTGATACGATGTCACCTCTGCCACTCTTCTCCATCCAGGACCCTGGTTTGATGCCACCATGATCATTAACCACCACAATCTTGCTATGGAAGTTTTTTGCATGCTCAAAACTTTCCATGCTCCATCACATATCAAGGATCCCAGCACATTTTTATATGTTCCTCAAGACCTTGCCAAGACCCTGAAAAGACCATCCAGGTTCTGGGTGGTTTCTGACTTTGTAGCATAGTCTTCATCCAGTGTGTAGTGAAATGATGTCGCTTCAAAGACATGATCTTTTAACAAACCACATTAGAGGCATGATAGACATTTAATTCAGTGTTTGTGTGGTTGTCTTGCTGAAATCAGCAAAGTATTCTGCCGCCATTAAAGAAAAATTTGTCTTTCCAGATTCCCTCAACAAATTTGTGAAACTGACAACCACAGATTATGGAGAGCCAGCCAACAAATTGCATGTGTTGTGTGGGGAGAAAGTGTGAGGTGCACAGATGGAGGATAATTGGTGTGTTGACAGATATGGAGAATTTGATGCTCAATGAGACAAATGAGTACTTTTAATACCATTTTAATGTGTTCTGCAAGAATTTGTTTTCTTTAGTTATCACACAAATGGGTTTTAAAGTATGTTTCTGAAAATATGTCATAGCATAACCACTTAACTTTCAAGAAAATTTTGCCATTTTGCTTTTTTCAAACATTGACAATAGATTGAAAGATTATTGCTATGTGTTTTCATTTATAGAAAAGAACAGGCTTCAATGGGCCATAACTTACAAGAGAAATCTAATGAAAAAGCTGGTCTTTGAGGTTCTGAGTTGTTGTGCAGTTTCCTTAAACTTTGCAAATTGGACAGTGAGAAAATTTTAATAAGAGTGGTTTGACACACAATTTCCAACAGGTAATTGACCATTTTTCTTGAGCCACACGTGCGATTAAAAGGGTATATCCTCCTCCAAGAGCCATTGATTAAACACATTTCAAAAGCATTCCTCCTCTATTTCCCCAGTTGACATGGAAAATACGTATGAGATGTGTTTCATAAAAATTGTACACTGAATTTAGTCCCATCTGAGTTCATGTGCTGCCAGCAACAACACAGCATGGCCATATAAGTGCTCGTGTTGCTCTCTGCGAGCCCGTGTAGGTCATGCTTGGTTTCATCTGGTAAGGAGAAGTGACGTGGTGCGTTGCCAGCCAAATCTGAGCATTTCTTGAGTAACAGAGAGTGGGGGTGGGGGGAATCATTGTTCCAGGAACAGATAGAAGCTTTACTGCCAAATCCCTGCTGGTAGGACTGAAAATTTCAGCCATGTAAAGCAAGCAGGAGTGGAGCAGGACCTGACAATAGATGACATTGGCTTGTAAGTTTTGGGCGAGGACGCTCAGGGGGATTCTATTATGTGGCTGTCACACAGCATTAGGCGAGACAGCAAACACTTTCATGTGTGGATTACCATGTACCCGTTGGAGATAATAGATATTTAACTTAGCTAATCCATTTCTCTATTGATTTCCCACCCCCTCTTTAATAACTTCTTGCAAGCAAGCTAATTTTAATAAGTGCAATGCTGACAAGTAAGAAGCTGGAACAAAGGGTTGCTTGACACAGATAAGCTCTTAATGTCATTTCACTTGAATATGATGCAAGATCATTTACGTAAATAACTAGGTACTGAATGAAAATATCACCCCCATTGTGTTTGTTACTGTGTAAAGTATTTTCCAATATCTGTTGAGCAACTAAATACCTCCATACACTTCCTCATTTGACAAACACTTCAAAAAGTAGATCAGAGTGGACTGTTAAATCTGCAACAGAAGAGCTTCTTCTTCCTCTTCTTACATACCATATCAATTAGTACTTTGTGGCCAGTAGGTGATTTGAGGGGGGGACGAGGCAGGATGTCATCCCCTTGTTATCAAAATGACCAGAAACCTTGTTAACCTGTCATCTCCCCATAAAGAGTGCAAAAATAGTTTATACTGTACAACTGAAGATGTCAGTGAGAGTTTAATTAATGAACAATAATTTTTTGTGCAAATTTATGAGGAAAAGGTTGCAAATTTATGAGTACATAGTTGCAAATTTGTGTGGAAAAATGTAACAAATTTATTTCAAAAAGTGGCAAATTTGTAGGAAAAAAAATACTAAATCTATTGCAAAAGGGACAAATTTGCCAGGGAAAAGTTTCAGATTTATCAGAAAAAGTTATAAATTTGGAAGGAAAATGTTAGAAGTTTATGAGGAAAAAAACCAAACCTTGCACATTAGTAAGAAAATGGGAAATGTATGAAAATAAAGTTTGAAAATATATATAAATCTGCATCTGTTCTTGTAAATTTGCTTTATTTTGTAGAATATGTGACTGTTTTTCTTGGAAATTTGCTTCTGCCCCTCATTCATAAGTTGTTCCCTCTCTCTCTCTCTTTCTGTCTCTCTCTCCTTAATTTACATTTATATGTTTTAATTAATTCACCCTTATTGTCATTCAACTGTACAACCAATTATGTACAGTAGAATGAGATTGTGTTTTACCTATCTACTGTGTTAATCACCCCCCCCCCCCCCAAGTGTAGAATCAGAGGGCTGCTGCCATGCAAGGCGTCACCACAAATTTCCCTCCTCCATTCCATTATTGCTGAGCACCAAGCTGGACGGCAGGAAGTTCCACTTTTATATGGTCTTCAGCATGACCCGGCCGGGATTTGAACCCCTGCCTCCCGGGTGTGGGGCGGATGCTCTACCAACTGAGCCACCACTCCGGTAAGGTTTTGTACCTTATGTTAAATTTGTGAATACCCCCCCCCCCCCTCCACATACCACAATCCACCTTGTAAAAAAATAATAAATCACCTACTGATTGTGGCCATATTGAAAAAAATTGATGCTAACAAGTATTGCTCATACATTCAAAGCCTGATATTGAACCACTGCCAAAAATGCACTGTTTGCCATGAAATACTTAATACTTCAAATACTTGAGAAATGCAAACACTTCCAATGCCACATTGTTTGTAAAATGATTTACTCTTCTCCAGATTCACTAAATTAATTCTGCTCTTCTATATGGGCTGGGGATTAAAAAAACAGTCCTCTGTGTAAAGATGATATCTACTGTATTATCACAAGTCTGCGGTCTGTGTAGTTATTGCATCTCTTTCTATGAAACCAATAAACTGGAAAAAAAATGAAAATGCATACTATATCAATAATATTTGAATATTTTTATGAAGGAGTAGGTTTTAATACATAAAGTACATAGAGAATATACAGCATAGCAAGAATTAATATAGAAGTTCATCTAGAGAGTTTTATTTATCCAAATGTATGCTAGAGACTCTTAGGAAAAGCCATCATATTTTTTAATCACATTGTAGTATTGTTGAACACTATCCCATTCAGACACAAAGCACCAAACATATTATTCTGTAAAATATTAAAGGTAAAAACTGAGTCATGTTTGGTATCAAATTTTTTCCCCTCTTAGATTCTTGCAATGTTCAAAGCTTTCAGATGTTTATTGTCTGGAGATTCTTTGTCCTCGGTTTTGGTACAGGTGAAGGTTGCTGTCCTTCAGCCTTCGTGGGAAGCTCTGCAGGTCTGTATTCAGTCTCAGCTATAGGCCGTGAAAGGGTCTGGTAAATACCTCTCGGTGAAGGCTGCGGGCTCGGGTGCATGGTCTCATAATCCTGGTTGACGGAGGAGTGCTGTCTCTGTTTTAGTGAAAGCATCCTTAGTTCCCTTTCATTCCCGATCTTCCTTCGTCTCAGACAGCAGAGTACTGTGACAGTAATGAGCAAAAAAAGGATCAGACCTGACAATCCCGCTAACACTGCCACAACAGTTTTGGGTGTGAAACACAGTGGAGCTGGAGTCGGAGGACTTTTACAAGCTGGAACAACCTTATCACTGCTCTCATTGCTGACTTTGTTTGCCACACTACAAGTGAAGCTTCTCACCCCTTTGAGCTGGTTCAGAGATACACTCAAGGCTTGTTTGGCTTCATTTGGTAAAGGCTTCCCATCAAGTGTCCAGGAGAAGGTCAAACCCTGAGGTTTGGCTATTGTGCATTTCAGATTAACAGCACTCGATTTGAAGTCACACTCATAGGAGAGGTGAGGCTTTGATACTTTGTCCATCAGACAGAGGCTTCCACTCCATTTTACAGCCAACGTCTCATTTGGATACAACACAACTGCTTCATAAGTCCCCGCACTTGAAGGCACAAGATTTTTCAACAGAAGTGAACCAGTTGCGTTAATGTCTCTTGTGTTTCCAACACGCACTCTGCCTGTCTGCCTGAGGAACACAATTGTCTTGTTATGAGTCCACCTCAGCACATGTGAGTTTGCCAGTCGCTGATAGACAAAAGGCAGAGTCAGACTCTGTCCAGCAGCAGCATAGAGTTCACATGAGTCTTTGTTTGCCGTTGAGGGGTTGACGAATCCAAACAAAATGAGAACACCAAGTGTAGCGGTGAAACACCCCATCATGTGCAGAAAAAATGTCCCTGTGGTAGCTGAAGACGGTTGCCTTGTTAATGTCTGTCAAACGGTGGGTGATAAGCAGCCCTGTCCTTGACCAGTCTTCACATGTACAGCTACATATAACTGGCACACATGAACTTTAAAAGACATAAAGAAGAGGATAGGAAACTGTTGGTCAACCTCCTAGTTTCCGTTCTCACAAATGACTAAAAGCCAAAGTCATGTGGGTGGGTGACATTTTCTGCTTACGTAGCATGACCAGATGGTGTAACAAATTAGCCAGCAAACCACCACATTGCAAAAAATTGCAAGAATTTCTATAATTATACTTGCATATAAACATTTTTTTTCTGAATTTGGCCCCACACTTGGGTGATAAAGTAGTTGTGCCATTAAAAGAGTCACAAAGTGAGCAACCGAGAAGAAACATTTGCTGGATTTGCATCAAGCTGTGAACAATATGAATGCACTTTGATATATACTGTATTAATTTTTAAATTTCTATAAACAAACCAATTAGGGTTTAAATAGTTTGATGTGGCAACTGTAAAGAGAACAGAGTCATTAGTACTGTGGGTTTAGAAAGTATTCAGACCACCTTATTTTTTTTTTCAATTGTTATGATGCAGTCTGATGCTGCAATTGTTTAAATTCTTTTTTTTTTGTTAATCTACACTCAGTACCCCATAATGAAAAATTAAAAACAGAACTTTACGATTTTTTTTTTTTTTTTGTAAATTTATTAAAAAGAGTAAGCAAAACACATGAAAGCTTGCTTGGAATTTGTAACAAAAAGCACTTGAAGGACTGAAACAGGTTTTCATGTGTTTTCATTTGTTGTCTCCTTTCTGAGGAGAGGCTTCCGTCTAGCTACACTGCCATAAAGCCCTGATCTGTGGAGGGCTGCAGTGCTGGTTACAATTCTGGAACCTTGGGTGCATTTACACCAAAGAAGAAGCATTTTTTTTTGTACACTGCAAATACATGTTAACTCAATGTAAACATACGAATACACTGTGGGAATGTGGGAATGACGAGACAGGTTTCTCTCAAGTCAGGTTTATTCACATTCACCATCGTCTCAAAGAAGTAAGAGAGCAACACAGGAAACTCTCGTCCTTAAATATCAGGACTCTTACAGTTCACAAGTCACATGTATCACAGACCACGTTGCATTATAATTGATAGTAACAATGCATCCCCTCTCTCTGATATCCCCCAACTGTCTACAATGCATCTCCTCCTTAATCCTTTAATTACACCCCCCACAGTCTCAAGCCTTGCATACCAAAGCTAACATCCTTGCAGCTTCCTGTAATCTCCAAGGAAGCTCTGCCTTTGTTCTGATCTAAAATGTGAGTCACAAAGCAGGTCACATATGTGTGTCCACCACACAAGCCCCTCCAACATTTTAGAACAAACAAGAGAATAACCACATGCATGCCGTGATTGTATCAATACACATCAGTCCACATGCTGTCTAGGCTTCAGTCTCCTGCCGTGTCTGCTGTAGCTGAGATTCAACGTCTCTGCGGTGTCGTCACGCTGGGGGTTTGCCGTCTGGGGGTGGAAACCTTTCGTCAGTCCCTGCGGGTGTTCTGGGGAAACATTACTCTGTGAAGCCCCCAGCGGGGGTCTACCTCGCCGCGGGGCCCTTGCCAACAGCACTTGCTCATCTGCCACCACAAAAGCGGGTTTGAGTCTGTTTATGCCAACTTTCTCTTTCCTACCCCCCAAATCTAGCAAAAACTGCTTGTCTCCTGTTTCTAACACTCTGAACGGTCCGTCATAAGGTGGTTGCAGCGGGGTTCGATGCACATCGTGTCTGACAAAAACAAACTGCGTTCTTCAAAGTTTTAGGCACAAAAATGCGCGGAAAACTGTTGTGCGCAGGGCCGGGCAGCATGCTTGATTCTATGTTACTCTGCAACAGCTGAGACGGGGAGGCGTCTGGCGCAGGGTTATCTGGGAGAAACTCCCCAGGCAGCCGGAGTGGCTGTGCAAACACGAGCTCCGCTGGGGATGCTTCTAAGTCCTCTTTAGGTGCAGAACGCAACCCCAATAACACCCACGGTAACTTGTCTACCCAATTTGCATCCGTCACTGACGCTCTGAGAGCTGCTTTCAATGACCTATGAAAACGTTCGCATAACCCGTTAGCCTGCGGATTGTACGCAGTTGTGCGGTGAATTGTGACACCCAGACTGCGGGCCATTGTCGACCAAAGCTCGGACACAAATTGAGGGCCTCTGTTGGACGTAATGTCCGACGGAACGCCGAAGTGCGCCACCCAAGCTGTTAAAAATGCGCGCGCCACCTCCTCGGCCGTGGTTGATGCCAGCGGGACAACTTCCGGCCAGCGCGTGGTGCGGTCCACCATTGTCAGAAGGTGTGTGCACCCTTGTGATGGCGGGAGGGGGCCCACGAGGTCCACATGAACGTGATCGAACCTCTTGGCCGGAATGTGAAACGGCTCCAAAGGAGCCCTCGTGTGCCTGTGTACTTTGGCTCGTTGACACGCCGTGGAGCCTGCTGCCCACTCGTTAACTTGTTTGCGAAGGCTCGGCCACACAAATTTCTCTCCTACCATTTTGACCAACGCGCACACTCCAGGGTGCGGCATACAGCGGCTGCATGAGTTGCGCCACGCGGGGGAGAAAACGGTTATAAAAATTCACCATTCCCAAAAACTCCTGCAACGCCCTGATCGTCTGCGGCCGGGGAAAATCTGCCACCGCGCGCACTTTGTCAGGAAGCGGAACTGCTCCTTCGGGGGAGACGCGGTGTCCTAAAAAATCGATCTGCGCCACCCCGAACTGACACTTCGCTGGGTTGATTATTAACCCGTGATCTCCCAACCTTCGGAAAACTGTGGCCAGGTGTTTTTCGTGTTCGTCTTCGGACGCGCTGGCTACCAAAATATCGTCCAAGTAGACGAACACGAAAGGGAGATCGTAAAGCACCGCGTCCATCATGCATTGGAACGTCTGAGCAGCCCCTTTAAGTCCGAATGGCTTGCGTAAAAACTTGAATAAGCCAAACGGAGTTATTACCGCTGTTTTGGGTATGTCCTCAGTGTGCACTGGGACTTGGTGGTAACCGCGGACCAAGTCTATTTTAGAAAAAACGCGCGCCCCTGCCAAATGAACGGAAAAATCTTGGATATGTGGGATTGGGTAGCGGTCGTGCGCTGTAGCGTTGTTTAACCTGCAGAAATCCCCGCAAGGTCGCCATGATCCGTCAGCTTTCGGGACCATGTGTAGCGGGGAAGCCCACGGACTGTTTGAACATCTGATAATGCCCAACCTCTCCAGGTTGGCGAACTCCTCGCACACTATGGCCAGTTTAGCTGCGTCCAAGCGCCGAGCTTTTGCAAAAACGGGTGGTCCGGTAGTGGTAATAAAATGCTCCACCCCGTGTTTAGCGACTGTTGCCGAAAATGTGGAGACCGTGAGTGCTGGGAACTGAGTGAGCAGTGTGTGGAACTTACCGCTTGCAGCTGTGACGTTGGCTTGTGCTGTTGGCGGGGCCACTCGCGCTGTACAGGGGATAGAATCAAAAGAAAGTGCATTAACCAGGCGCCTGTTAGCGAGATCAACCAACAAACCATGTGAGCACAAAAAATCAGCCCCCAACATATTGAAATTCACTGCTGCTACAACAAAAGTCCACTCAAATGTACGGCCGTGTAGAGACAGAAGCAGAGTCTTCTCACCAAAGGTCTTAATCTCCAAGCCGTTCGCTGCTGTCACCCCGGGACCTCTGGAACCTGCTAGTCTGTCCACGTAGGAAGGTGTGATGAAACTCAACTGGGAGCCTGTGTCCACGAGGAACTGCCTCCCCGAGCGTGCATCCAACAAGTAGAGCAGCTTGTTCTCCTCCCCGAGGGCCGCGGCTGCTACCGACCCCCGGTCTTGGTGTTTCCTGAACGCCTGAACTGGCACGGTGGTACACATTTGCATGCCCTCTCTGCGAAGCGGCGATGGTAGAAACAAAGGACGTCTGATCCGTGTTCCTTGGCCCCTGCCGCCGCTGTCGTCAGTGAGTCTGGTACCGCTGCCTCTGACCCCCTGTCATCTCCGGTCGTTGCGCCGAGTTCCGCTGCAGCGGCCGTGGCTGCGCGCCGCTTGGTGGCGTTGACAATTCGCTGCGCCGAGCGCGGTAGTCCCGTTGGGCCAACAGTGGCGAACTGGCCAGGGTCGCTCTCGCTGCTGACGGTAGAGTCCTGAGGAAGAGGTGGGTGAAAATGAAGTGATCATCGTCAGAGTCTTTCAACCTCAACAACTTCTCCATCAGGTTCGCGGGCATGTCATTTTCAAACTCCGTCAGTGCCAGGAGTCTCTCTGCTCGCTCCTCCACTGAGGGGGTGAAGTGCTGGATGAGTGCAGCCTTCAACGTGCCATATTTGTCGCTGTCTGGCGGCTGGTCGATCAGGCTCTCCACATGCTGGGCCGTGTTGTTGTCCAGTTTTGCGACTACGTGGTAGAATTTTGTGG
Source organism: Pholidichthys leucotaenia (assembly GCA_020510985.1). Classification (NCBI taxonomy): domain Eukaryota; kingdom Metazoa; phylum Chordata; class Actinopteri; order Cichliformes; family Pholidichthyidae; genus Pholidichthys; species Pholidichthys leucotaenia. Next base: position 67,282,174 of record CM035840.1, read on the forward strand.
CATCTACCGATATCCCCCGGAGGTTGAACTGTGCCTCAATTGCATTGAACCAGGAGCGCGGATTGTTCTGCCAGAAGTCCGGTAGCTGGACTGTAGTTGCATTCGATTGGCTGGGGGATCCTGACGAGGCTGGCCCGGGGGAAGTCTCTTCTCGCTGCATGCTCGTCTTGAGTCACCAGTGTGGGAATGTGGGAATGACGAGACAGGTTTCTCTCAAGTCAGGTTAATTCACATTCACCATCGTCTCAAAGAAGTAAGAGAGCAACACAGGAAACTCTCGTCCTTAAATGTCAGGACTCTTACAGTTCACAAGTCACATGTATCACAGACCACGTTGCATTATAATTGACAGTAACAATGCATCCCCTCTCTCTGATATCCCCCAACTGTCTACAATGCATCTCCTCCTTAATCCTTTAATTACACCCCCACAGTCTCAAGCCTTGCATACCAAAGCTAACATCCTTGCAGCTTCCTGTAATCTCCAAGGAAGCTCTACCTTTGTTCTGATCTAAAATGTGAGTCACAAAGCAGGTCACATATGTGTGTCCACCACAACACGTCCATTTTTGACCGAGAAATTTGATAGCGATAGCTAGTAATTCTGCCATCACCAGAGTAAAAGTATCAACACTGGAAAGTAAACTAGTTTGAAGATAAGACTGCCACCTGCAGACAGATGGACCGGTAGCTCTGGAGCTGAAACAGAGGGTCTGTTGTTTATCCTTCCATGTACTCCTGCTACAGATATGCTAACAAATGGTAGCAGGCTGGCAGTGTAAACAGGCATCATTCAGGTGCAGTTTTGGAGGAGGCAGTGACATTTTCACAGGTGGGAGCCCCATTGGATAACGTTCTAAACTTAAACATGACTGCATTTTGGGGATTTCCACAGTAGGTAGAACACAGTTGCAGAAGTTATGAAGGCAACTCCTCCCCTTTGCAACTCACTCAGACACAGATTTCTGTCTGTTTGCATGTTTACATTAAGTAATTGTGCTGCCCCCAAAATTTGCATTTTCGCATTTGAATGCACCATTAGTTCCATCTCTACACAGGATCTCTGGAGCTCAGTCAGAGTCTTGGTCACTACGGCCTGTGGTGTATAAATATGGGGCACATTGGGAGTGGTACGTGGCCTGCGGCTGACGTCTGCCATCTCAGGGAGTCTTATGTAGTTGGCATGAGAGTTGGTCGGGAGTTGGCTATACTGAGATACTACCACATATGCTTTGTATTATTACTATTATTGTAATAAAGTTCAGTTCAATGACAGCATCCTCGTCGGTCATCATTGCCAGGTTTGTGGACATAACATTTGGCGACGAGAGATTAAACCATGGAGACGTGCTTGAGACCACTACAGCCCTTTCTGGAGTCCCCGAGTGAACCAAGCGTTCCGTGGCTCCGATAGCTGGATGCATTCGAGACCTACGTTGCAGTGTTGGACCTGGGAAAACTCGACAAAGTAAAGAAACAAGCACTTTTTGTCCACAACCTTGGCATAGAAGGCCAGAGAATTTTCCACACACTGGGTCTGACGGAGTCGTATGTGGATGCTGTTGAACTGCTTGATAGCTACTTTGCTACACCAGACAATGTGATAGCACAACGAATTTGTTTTCGCCAGAGACGACAGAGCATCGGTGAGTCAGTTCAGCAATTCGTCGCTGACTTGAGACATTTGGCTAGCATGTGCCGTTTTAGACTGTTAGAAGATGAGATGGTGTGGGACCAGTTAGCTGAGCACATGTGCAACTTGAGGCTATGAGCTAAGATGCTAATGGTGCCAAACAACATGATGCTAGCTAACACAATAGGGCTAGCGTTCCAGCTTGAGACAGCAGAGAAGCTAGCCATGGAGCTAAGTGGGTGCCAAGCACAGAAGCTACCCGGACAAACAACGCTAGCTAATGCGGTGGGCACAGAGGAAGAGGAGGACACAGCAGAGGAGTACGAGACAAACGCCGTTAGCTGAAGGTCCACTCCAAGAGGCCCTGTCTGTGGTAGCTGTAGGTCCCCAACGCACCAGGACAGAGCATGTTTTTGCCCGGCAAGAGGACAACGGTGTAACAAGTGTGGACGCTTAAACCACTGCCGGCTGCAGGTACCATTGAGCCCGCCAAGTAAGCCAGCCCACCCGCCAACAACAACCATTCATGCGGTAAGCTCCGACAACAACGGTTTTTCATATGGCATAGTTGAGTTAGATGGGGTAGCCGTACCATTTCTGCTCAACACGGCAGTGGTGAGGTCGATGTTAAACTGGGCCATGGTGAAGAAGTTTTCCCCAACCACAAAATTAAAAAGAACCCAAGGCCGCTGTACAGATAGGGTGGTCACAGACTGTGCAATATGGGAACGGTGTTGCTGACGGTTTACTACAAGTCCAAAATTGTGTACGACTTCATGTTCCAGGGAGCAGCACACGGTGACAACATTATGGGATGTGACCTTTTCTACAGTCTCTGCTAGGTTTCTCTAGCAGAGACAGCACTGGGTTTGAGTGGTCCGGGTGCGGCAACTGGAGCACGGCGGACCTCGACGACAACGACGTGGTGTGGGACGAGGTAATTCAGAACATCACCAACACCAAAGGATCAGCCCCGTGCTCTCAGGAGGAGAGCCACCCGGGAGGGGGGCAGTTGGACTCGCCTTTGTCCCTTGCTCAGCCAGAACCAGAGTCACGGGAGAGCGAGCCCAAGCATGCAGAGATCCCCAAACCACAGCAACCGGGCACAAACACAGCTCACAACGTGGCACAGCAAAGCATTTCAGACAGGAGAGAGGAGGAACCGGATTGCTTCAGTACCCACACTCAATAAGCTACGGAGGTTACGACCAAGCTGACGGCTGAAGAGTCGGCTTCAACAAGTGACACCAGAGAGACACCGGACACTTTCTGTACCCACAATGAGCTTCAGGCTACGGCAACGATGACGGAGACAACGGGTGAAGGGCCAGCAACGAACACGGTGAAAACGGAACCGCCACAGCATGACGGAGGACCCAAACCAGACGAGTATGCAGAGCCACCGGAATCATAACAACACATAAAACCGAGTAAGGTGCCACTCCAAGTCATGGACTGGGTTCGGGTTTACACCAGTAAGAGACCGGGACGGCGACTGACTTAGCCACAGCTAACGAGACAACAGGCACTTAGGATCATGGAAAAACTGGGAACAGCGTGCTTTCGGCTGACAGATTGTTTGGTTTGGCACGCAAGCCAACTACGACGTGTCCAGGTGGCTGCTCCAGACGGCAAGACTTCACGGGAGTCAGCTACCGCAGTGTGGGACCCGGGCCCCAGCATCATGAAGATTGGCCCTGGCTCCGGGAGTCTGACAGCTCCAGGGATGCAGCCGCCATGGGCCCGCTACAAAGCCTCACAGGCAGAACTGCTTTCCCTGTGGACGACTGTTAGAAAAAAAAAAAAAAAGACTGTTCAGGTAGGAGCGCGACTGAGATGGTGGCAGAATAACCCACCCAGCCGTGTTGGGTCTTGCGGTGGTCTTGCGGTGGAATTTGGTATGTCAGTGCAGCAGGATTTTTTTGTAACCTTCCCCAGATATATGCATTTCAGCTAGTTTGTCTCTGAGCTCTGTAGGCAATTCCTTTATCCTCATGGCTTGGTTTTTGCTCTGATATGCATTGTCAGCCATGAGGCCTTCTATAGAGAGGTGTGTGTCTTTCTGAATCATGTCCTGTCAATTTATTTTACCACAGATGGACTCCAAACAGTGTGCAGAAACATCTTAGCAATGGTCAAGAGAAATAGGAAGGCACCTGAGCTGAATTCCAAGTGTTTTTGCAAAGTGTCTGAATACTTCAATTAACTGACGTTTTGATTTTTTCTTTTTAATAAATTTACAAAAAAAAAAAAAATCCTAAAAGTTCTGTTTTATTTTGTCATTATAGGGTACTGAGTGTAGATTAATGACAAAAAATTAATTTAAATGATTGTAGCATCAGGCTGCAACATGATTTTTTTGTCTGAATACTTAACTCATATACTGTACTTTGATGTTCATTAACATGCCTATGCTTAAGATTTAACATGATTTCAGTAAGTCACCTTTCCAGAGCAAAAAAAAAAAAAAAAATCTTGATCAGAGAGTTGCACAACAGTATTTCTAAAAAGAAACAGAGGAAAGCTTCAGCCAATCCCAGCCTGCTCTCATTTCTGAGGGAATTTAGATTCCAAAAAGTCTCCAAGGAGCACCAGACTTTAGTTAATTTTACTCACTTTGTGTTTTGAATTTGGCCAATCTAAAAAGTTGGCATTTTCTCAAGTCATTATATAAACTATTTGTGTTTGAATTGTACTCCAGTCATCATAATCAAGTGAGCTCTTTGTAAATACCCAGCAGCATTTCCAGTAGACCACAGTCATTTTTCACTTTACATTTTGAGACACCGCTGTCATTCCCGAAATTTGAGCCATCAACATTCCTCCAAAGAACAACCAGGCCTGTGGCAGCTCCATCCTCATTGGCACGAGTTCACTTTGAGCGCCACAGCTATAATTTCATGCAATTAGCCGTGATTCAGAATCTTTCTGTAACCTTCACTATCATGAAAGATACCCATGGCTAGAAGAACACCTGTGTCTTTGGTTTCACCATCATTAAACTTTTTCCTACCCTGAGATTTATGTATGTAAAATATATGTAAGCTATTTGTTGGAGGTATACTGAGTACAATGAAATTCTATAGGTATAAGTGTTGTAAAACATCAGATTTGTGTGTGTGTGTGTGCCAGGCAAGAAAAAAAGATAGTCATGCCAGCAGGGTGTCTATACCTTACTCTAAACCTCTTTTGATTATGTTGCGCATGATGCTACAACCCCTGGAAATATTATGGAATCACTCTTGGCGGACATTCATTTAAGAATAAGGAAAAAATGTCATCACTCAATTCTTCATGAAAAAAAAATGCTACACCACTCGGGGCCATATTTTGATGGTCAACAGTGGATTTTTGCGTTGTGCTTCCTGCCGTACGCCAGTGCTTTTGTTAGTTTCTGTTAGCGCATTGTCTGTTTTTTACACTTTGCGTCACGGTATCTAATTACCAGTAGACAGTTCACCAGCTTTGTGCTGGGAATAGGAGGCTCATTTCAAAGAGGTGTGGTGGCATGCATTCTCATGCACATTGGTATTATGGTGCATTTCATGACAATGTGCTTTTGAGCAGGAAAAAGGAGGTCTGTTGTCAGAAGCACATTATTTAATGATATTTCAGCAGCGTGTTTTGAAATCGTGCAGGTTCTACTGACGAGCTCAGGCGGAAACAGCATGTGCTGGGATTTTTAGTTGTTTTAATGGAGAGAGTTGTAACCATTATAATCTAATCACCCGTCATTTTAATTATAATGATGATACACTTAATAGTTGTTTTTTTTAAATTCCAGCCACATTCTCATTTGAACTGCAGATTTACTGTTCGAATCTATAAATTAGGCATTATTGAATCATTTTTTTAGGGGAATGAACAGGGAGCATGTGCGTGTTCTAGTGTAGATGCAGTGCTCGGGGGAGGTGGTGGGAAGATTTTTATTCCATCCCATTTTCATTTTCATTATGGACTTATTAGTGAATGGAATAGTGATCATTCCATAATTTTTCCGCCAGGGGTTGTAAAACCTTGCAGTCAAGGTTGTGAGCTGAAAGAGCTTAATGACTGTTTTAGCAGCTGTTGCATCATCAGCAGAAAGATTAATGATCAAGTGTGTGTGAACATAAATGCAGTAGAAATCAAGGGAAAGGCACACAGTGTTCATTTTGTATCAGTGTGACTCTTCCTTAGCTTAACCTCTTGCACTCCGTTGTACGGCGGACAGGCAAGTCTCTGCGTCCTAGAGTGCACGAGGACGCTCGAGAGCGCCCTCGTGCGCTCTAGGACGCATGATGGAGATTGTGATGTAGGTGGTGTATGGCGTCCAAGCGCGCACTGAAAATAAAAGCTGCAGACACAGCCGCAAACAGATTAGTTCATCTGACTGACCTCTCATTCGACTAATAAGAGCCTTGAATTGGGTTTCTGAAACCTTGAAGAACCAATGACTGAAAACCTAGCAAGAAGGACCCGCCTCCCAACGCTGTGAATGCAGTGAGCCAATTGAAGCAGAGAAGTTCGCGAGCTGTTTTTTTTAAGGCTGGGTGAAGACTGACTGCTGCAGCGGATCAAAAAAAAGGACCTGCAGGAAGAACCCCACAGACCCAGCAGCACGGAGACCATCCACAAATGCAACCTGTGTGACAGGGAGTGCCATTCGCGCATCGGCATGTTCGGCCACAGGCGGTGCTTATTTTGTTTTGGTTCCAGCAGAGTAGACATTATGATTTCTTCCATGGTCATAGACCGACGGAGGCTGACGACGAAGGCTAAGTGACACACACGCCTTCGCCAGTCTTTTTTTAATTACTACTGTTATTTGTTTTGAAAAATCGCTCGCCAAAAACTGCAATCATGGAAGCACAAAACCGCAATAATGGAATTATGTTTTGATCGGGTCGCGAGACCAGAACCACGAGCGGACCAGCGTCGCGTTCGTCTGACAATGGGGAAGAGAAGTTCGCCAGGACACTGCTGTGAAGAGGTAAGGTGTTATAAGCTAAATTATTCTTTATTCCTGAAAACTGTAATCCAAAATGACTTTTGACCGATCGGTAAATTACAACTGTGCGGCGCACGAAGTCTGAAGTTCGTGCGCCGCGGTACAAGGGGTTGTTCACCGCATCCAGCCCGTGAACGCCGCCCCCCCACCCCCGCTATTCTTCTGTAGCGAGGGGGGGGTGGAAGCCGCAGTGACTGCGCTGCTGTCCCACATCGCCACATGAGGCTAATCCGTTGTGTAGCGATGGCCAATGTCCATCCTCTGTAGCGGGGGGGGACAACCCCCCCACACACAGACACAGACACAGCCCTGAGTGTGACCTTTCATTAGAGCCCAAAATGAAGCTTCTACATTGAAGCATTCAAAAGTTACAGACGTTTTTCCAAACCGTGCCATTTGGCACAATTTGGCACAGTTCCAAAACGCCTGGGAACTACCTGAGAACAAAGCTGTGTAATATATTCATTTTTTGTGGTATTGTTACAAAATTTGGACCTCAGCTGGATAACACTTGGTTCTACATTTCTGTTGCATTTTCCAGCCCGGATCTGAAGCTGTGTGTTATTTGCAAACATTTGTATCCAAAAAAACACCCAGGCCAAATTTATTTTCTTCAAGTTCACTATGTTTAGATGACTGTAACTCAGTGGACGGAGCACTTAGAGAGATTATGACTATTTTACCAAAAAATTCAAAGTGTTTTCTTTTAAATGAGACCAACCCCATGGAGATGCTGCAAAGGGTTGAAGAACAGCTTTTGATTTAATTTGGGCACGTTAATTTTAGGCGTTTTTAGGGAAATTGACTGGAGTGCAAGGGGTTAAAGTGTGTTCACTGACCTCATAGTGCATACTTTGCTTTAAATTGCTAGAATCAGAATCAGAATCAGAATCAGAATCAGCTTTATTGGCCAAGTATGCACAACACATACAAGGAATTTGACTTTGGCTAAAAACTTGCTCTCGTTGTTCAGATGGAGGATTTAAATAAGATTTAAATAAGGATTCAATGACAACAGAGTATGTACAGTAAATTACAGTCTGTCCACATTTCTATAAAAGGATGCAAATATATACAGGAATATATGCAGCTTATTTACTCAGACTATCCACATTTTGCAGAAATATATGAAAAAATATACAGTCACACAGTATTTCAATGTGAACTCAGATTCAGTGATATAATGTGAATGAAGTAAAAAGCAGTGTGAGAGTTATGTGCAATGTAAGAATGGATGAAAAGTCATGAGTACAGCAACAAGTAGGACTAGGTGAATGTTAGGAGTTCATCAGAGTGATGGCTTGAGGAAAGAAACTGTTCCTGTGACGGGTGGTTTTGACCTTTAGTGATCTGTAACGACGACCAGAAGATAGAAGTTCAAACAGTTTGTGGCCGGGGTGTGACGGGTCAGCACAGATGTTTCCCGCCTGTTTCCTGGTTATGGACCGATATAAGTTCTCAATGGAGGGTAGGTCGGTACCAATGATCCTCTCCGCAGACTTAATGATCCGCTGCAGTCTGGTCTTGTCCTGTTTAGTGGCAGATCCAAACCAGACAGTGATGGAAAAGCAGAGGACAGATTGGATGATGGTGGTGTAGAAGACAACCAGCAGCTCCTGAGGCAAATCAAACTTCTTGAGCTGACGCAGAAAAAACAACCTCTGCTGGGCCTTTTTCTGGACAGTGTCTATATGGGAGGACCACTTCAGGTTCCGGGAGATTGCGGTACCCAGAAACTTGAAGGAGTCCACAGTGGACACTGTGCTGTTGAGGATGGTGAGTGGGGGGAATGAAGGAGGGTGTCACCTGAAATCCACAGTCATCTCCACCGTTTTGGCTGGGTTAAGTTCAAGATGGTTCTGGCCACACCAGAGGATCAGCTGCTCCACCTCCCGCCTGTATGCAGACTCATCCCCATCCCGGATCAAACCGATGACTGTGGTGTCATCCGCAAACTTCAGGAGCTTCACCGAAGGGTCGTCTGAGGTGCAGTCGTTGGAGTAGAGGGAGAAGAGCAGTGGGGAAAGGACACATCCTTGGGGGGCGCCAGTACTAATTTTTCGGGAGCTGGATGTAAATCTCCCTAGCTTCACCTGTTGCTACCTGTCAGTCAGAAAGCTGGAGATCCACTGGCAGGTGGAGGGGGGCACCTTGAGCTGGAGGAGTTTCTGATGAAGAATGCCTGGGATGATGGTGTTGAACGCTGAGCTGAAGTCGACAAACAGGATCCTGGCGTACGTCCCTGGGGAGTCGAGGTGTTGCAGGATGTAGTGTAGTCCCATATTCACTGCATCATCCACTGACCTGTTTGACCGGTAGGCAAACTGCAGTGGGTCCATCAGGGGGCCTGTGACGACCTTCAGGTGGTTCAGCACCAATCTCTCCAAGGATTTCATGACCACAGAGGTCAAGGCAACAGGTCTGTAGTCGTTTAATCCTGTAACAGAGGGTTTCTTGGGAACTGGAATGATGATGGAGCGTTTGAAGCAGGAAGGCACTTCACACAGCTCCAGTGATCTATTAAAGATCCGGGTGAAGACGGGGGCCAACTCATTGGAGCAGACTCTCAGGCAGGACGGAGACACACCATCAGGTCCCGCAGCTTTCTTGATCTTTTGTCTCTGAAAGACCCAGCGCACCTCCTCTTCACAGATCATTAGTGCTGGTGGGAGGTCAGAGTGGAGGAGGGATGGAGTTCCTGGGGCTGCAGATAATCCTTTTGTGTGGGTGGGAGGTGAGAACTGTAGGTTCTTTTCAAACCTACAGTAAAAGCTGTTTAGGTCGTTAGCCAGCTGGCGGTTTTCCACAGGGTGGGGGGATGGTCTCCTGTAGTTGGTGATATTCTGCAGGCCTCTCCAAACAGAAGCAGAGTTGTTGGCTGAGAAGTTTTGTTGTAACTTCTCACTGTAGCTCCTTTTAGCAAGCCTGGTCTCCTTCATCAGCATGTTTCTGGCCCGCTTGTACAGAGTCCAGTCACCAGTCCTGTAGGCCTCCTCCTTGGTCTGACGTAGCTGCTTCAGTTTAGGAGTGAACCAGGGTTTATTGTTGTTGTATGTGCAGAAGGTCTTGGTCTGCACACACATGTCCTCACAAAAACTGATGTATGATGTCACAGTGTCAGTGACATCATACAAAGAAAAGGGCCAAACCACTGAAAACCATAGTACAGTGATCCCTCACTTATCGCGGTTAATGGGTTCCAGAACCGACCGCGAAAAGTGAAAAACCGCGAAGTAGCGTCACCCCTAATGACGTCATCCATAAATAATACGTACGTTCATTCTCTCACTCTCTCTCTCTCATATGATACGTGTGTGTGTGTGTACGTGTACATACATACGTAGATGTAAATAAAGTGTACATAAATATGTTTTTAGAACTCTTTTATTCTTATAACAAGATACGTAACTCAAGATGAAGATGATTTACTTCACAGGTTAATGAGAGCTTTACTGCTCCTCAGGTGACGCCTCATCGTCAGGTGCTAGAAGCGCAGGATCATCGAGGGCAGCTTCCAATAGAGCTGGAGAAGCTGCAGGAGGCGGCGTAGTGGCTCGACGGGAAGACTATTTCGCACAAAATGGCACAAGAGAACAGCGAAAAGTTCCACGCGGCGAGACTACGTAACACGAGCGATAAAGAGCAATGAATGCGGTCTTTCTTCCCTTCATGGGCGCTCGGCAGGGAGAGGAGGTGGGTGAAACGTCTCGGCCAATCAGCTTGCGGGGTGAAACGTCTCGGCCAATCAGCTTGCGAGATTTCCGAGCCGAGCCAACACGAGAACAGCGAACAGAGAGGTGGATTTTTTGAGTTGTGCGGCTGTCCGTGTTGATACCTGATGGTCTAATGTAGTCTCCCTGCCTTCTGCTAGCGCCCGCCCATTATTTCTCAATTTTGAATTTTTGATGAATATTTTTGAAAAATCCGCGATGCACTGAGGGCGCGAAAGGTGAAGCGCGAAGTAGCGAGGGATCACTGTAATGTCCTAATGCTGACAAATTGCATCGCATCATCACTCTTCACTCTATAAAATCACTCTATAAAAGCAAGAAATCTGTCTGTCAGGCATCATAGGACACATAGACAAATGCGTCTTTATGATGTCACATAGACCATGTGTCTTTGAACTCAGGCATCATAGGACACATAGACAAATGTGCATAGGACACATAGACAAATGCATCTTTATGATGTCACATAGACCACAGAGATCAGGACGTCCTATGACACATAGACAAATGTGTCTTTACGTCCTATGCGTGATGGTCTATATGGCATCATAAAGACACATTTGTCTATGTGCCATCATATAGACACGTATGTCTATGTGTCATAGGACGTCCTATGATCTCTGTGGTCTATGTGACATCATAAACTACATTAACTGCCTTTTTTGAAGCCATGGATCTACATCCACACATGCAACACATTGTAAACCCAGATGTCTTTCAACACTTCACGTACACACAGAAATTTCAATTGTGGAAGAAAACATTAAGTTCCCACCACATTAACAGTAGAATTCCTAACATTTCTGTCTGTCACGCTTCATAGGACATCATAGTACGGCCTATGGACAAATCGGACAAATCCCAGTGATTGCCTTCAACCGACACAATGCTGAACTTTTCTATCTCAGAATGCTTTTGTACTGTGTGCCAGGACCAACATCCTTCACAGACCTCGGGAAAGTTGGACATGTGGTCATAGACACCTATCTGGCTGCCTGCATTGCACATGGCATTGTTGACAATGATCAAGAAATAGATTCCGTTATGGAAGAGGCAGCAAATGTGACATTTGGACCAGCACTGCGTGAAGTTACAGGACAGCACTTGCTGTTCTGGGAAAGGCACAAGCATGTTCTTTGTGAAGATTTCATTCACAGAGCCAACGTCAATGAGCCAGATGACTTGTGAATCAAGTGCTACTAGACCTAAGGACCGTGTTGAAAGACATGGCTTCACCTTACATGGAAACTTTGGAATCCCTGAACCTGATCCACTCCACATTAACAGTAGAATTCCTAACATCTCTGTCTGTCACGCTTCATAGGACATCATAGTACGGCCTATGATCTCTGCCTGAATATCATAGGACGTCCTATGAACTCAGGCATCATAGGACACAGACAAATGTGTCTTTATGATGTCACATAGACCATGTGTCTTTGAGCTCAGGCATCATAGGACACATAGACAAATGTGCATAGGATACATAGACAAATGTTATGATGTTACATAGACCACAGAGATCATGGAGGACCTTCAAGCTCATATTACTGTCACAGAGAACAGACTTAATCATGAGCAGCAAGCAGTTGTTACAACAGTGATGGAAAGCATAGAGCAGGGACTTGGCAAAATGATAGCACTTGATGCTAGTGGCGGGACTGGGAAAACATTCATATTATGCCACATTCTCAACAAAGTTTGCGCACAGGGCAAAGTAGCTCTTGCAACAGCTGCAAGTGGCATTGCAGCTACCCTTTTCATAGGACGACTCGCCATGCCTACATGATGGCAAATGTGCAACCTTGACGAACGCCAGTTTACACTACAAATGTGTAAAATGCAAGCAAATCGCTGATTTTCTCCGGGTGCTCCGGTTTCTTGGTTTCTACAGGCATGCACGGGCCTTCCTGAATAGGGTCGAAAGCCACTTTTTCAGGATCGTGCCCATGAACTGTAATTATGACACACCTATCCCTCAAACAGTGGTCTGAACAAAGAAGAAGACCCACCAGATGGAGAGCAACAGAATGAGGAGAACTGCTGCACGTCAGAAAGGATGCCGTGAACATGAAGCACCTCAGGTTCCACCAGTACGCCACAGGCATGACTGTGAACAACACAGCCATCTGAGACAGGAGGAGACCCTTCAGCAACGGGCATGCAGAAATACTTGCTTATACTTGGTTTCTACGGGCATGGACAGGTATAGATAGATAGATAGATAGATAGATAGATAGATAGATAGATAGATAGATGTACTTTATTGATCCCAAACTGGGAAATTACAGTGTAACAGCAGCATGACGGTAGACAACCAAACAACAGAAACACACATGACAGACAAAGGGATTACCCATGGAAAGTAAAAAACTAACACGACTATAAAACCTATATATACATCATAGCTTCATATATGATGACCCGTATAAACACATGAATCATCCCATTGCACAAAGAAGGACTATCAGGAGCAGAGTGAAATGTGAGGTACCAGTTAATCTATAAGGTGCAGCGTGGCAGCATTGTTACAACCATAATACAACATCATAGTGAGTTATTGTACAGTGAAATTGCATGTGGCAGGAAAGATTTCCTGTACCTGGCCGTTCGACAGTGAAGCTGTAGTAGTCTACTGGAGAAAGTGCTTCGCTGTCAGTGTGTGGTGGAGGGGGTGATCAGGATTGTCCATGATGGATCACAGTTTATTTAGTGTTCTCCTCTCCACCACTGTCTCAAAGGTCTCCAGTCTGAGACCAATTACAGGGCCAGCCCTCTTGATAATCTTGTCAAGTCTGTTGGTGTCTCTGGCCCTGATACTGCTACCCCAACAGACAGCAGCAAAAAAGATGGCGCTGGTGACAGCAGTCTGGTAGAAAAGCTCCAGCAGCCTGCTGCACACGTTGAAGGATCTCCACTTCCTCAGGAAGTAGAGTCTGCTCATCCCCTTCTTGTGCACAGCATCGGTGTTGGATCTCCAGTCCAACCCGCTGCTGATCCTGACACCCAGATATTTATAGTCCTCAACCGCTCCCACATCGCCCCCCCCCCCTAATCTGCAGTGGCTGAGAAGGCATCTTCCTCTTCCTGAAGTCAATCACCATCTCTCTGGTCTTGCTGACATTCAACCTCAGGTGATTCAGGTCCGTCCACTCCACAGATCTGTCTACCAGTGCCCTGTACTCCCCCTCCTCTCCTCTTAACAGCTAAGTCATCAGAGAATTTCTGCAGGTGGCATGACTCAGTGTTGTACTGAAAGTCAGTGGTGTATAAGGTAAAGAGAAAAGGAGCGAACACAGTCCCCTGTGCAGCTCCCGTATCACTAGCCACCACTCCAGACAAGACATTGCCCAGCCGGACAAACTGTGGTCTGCCTGTCAGGTAGTCAGTAATCCAGGAGATCACAGAGCTGTCAACCCCCACCACTCGCAGCTTCTCACCCAGCAGCAGTGGCTGGATGGTGTTAAAGGCACTGGAGAAATCAAAAGAAGTAATTCTCACAGTATCTCCTCCACCATCCAGGTGCAGATGGTGTGATGACTCGCTCTCGGCCACTATCATCCTCAGCTGGGCGCACACCTGCTCCTCGTCAGGGCAGACCTACTTAAACCCACTCAGCCTGCTGGCCTGCACTGAACCATCTGTCTACCAGGCTATGAAGCACGTCTCCTGTCTTCCTAAGCCATCCCCGACTCAACGCTCAGCCTCGCCATCTCGGCATCTACTCCCGGAGGATCTCTCCACTATCACAAGTAAGCCAACCTCTACTCACCTGTTTCTCCACTGCTCCCCTGTGCACAGGCGGAAACCCGTGGCGGCGGATTCCATCCTCTCCTCTCCATCATCTCTCCGGCTGCCACGATACTGGGACCGACGGCGCTGTCTCCCTGGACAACGGGCGACCACCATCTCCCTGCAGCAAGTAAGCTACAGTTACACCTAAGCGTGAGCCCAGCTAGCTTCCTGCTAATTGTTTGTCTGCTCCGTTTATAGGGTTGCCAGGCTGCACGGCGCTCTGCTTCCTCCCAGCTGCTCAGAGTCTCCAGCCAGCACACGCATACACTCCACAGCACACTCCCGCATTCACACACAACATTGGGTTTAATAAAGATAACTAAATCCATTTCTGAGTCCGTGTCTGTTCCCTGGGTCAGCCATTATGTCAGTACGGCTCAGTCAAAACGACCCAGCGAACAGCACATTAGCACAACGATTAAACAACTTAGAGGCTCGTGTGGATCACATTGCTTACCAGCAGCAGGTTATCTTAAATCAGTTAACCCAAATTAATGGCCGGTTGGATCGTCTGACTGGGCAGCAGGCATTTCCACTGGCATCCATCGGTGCTACAGCTCCCGCTAGCTCCTCCATTAGCCAGCCTAGCCTAGCTCCTCCGACCCGACTGATTCCGGTTCCCATGCCCTCCCTCTTTAGTGGGAAGTTAGGGGAGGCGCACGGCTTTCTCCTCCAGCGCAAGATAGTTTTCCAGCGGGTCCCGGGCGACTTTCCCACTGAGCATAGCCGGATTGGTTATGTGACCAACCTCCTGGAAGGGCGAGCGCTAGCCTGGGCATTTGCAGTTATGGCAAGGCCAAGCTATGCTAGCTTAACCTATAGCCAGTTTGTGGACGAGTTCAGCGAGGTATCTGACCACTCTGACCGGGACGATGTGCTCACCACCCGGTTAGTTAATCTTCAACAGGGGGGCAGGCCCGCGGCTGACTATGCTGTCGATTTCCGGGTGGTGGCAGCTGAGGTGGGGTGGGAGGATGCCTCGTTGTGTAGCATTTTCATAAGGAGCTTGAACCCTAGTCTGCGGGATGAGTTGGCCCGTTTAGATAAGCCAGATAAGCTTTCAGTGCTAATTTCCCTGGCCATCGGTTTGGATAACAGGCTTAGGGAGCGGGCAGCTGAGCGGAGGGCGTCCGGTCGCTCGAGTGCCCAGACCGTGCGCTCTTCCCAGACCACGCTACTAGCCCTACCTCCCATTGAGTCAGCTATGACACAGGAGCCTATGGTAATGGCTGCTCGCAGAGATAGCAAAAAGACGTAACAAACTAATAGTTTTTTGAATGCAAAAGATGCAATAGACTTATACAATGGTCCCTTCCGGCATACAACTAGGAAAATACCGGTCACTATGGAGGGTGAGAATATGTATGGGCACATAATCATACCATGTAGGATAACTAAGTAGACGGTTATGCTGTTTCATCCCATCTAGCAACAATGCTCTGCACTGTGTGTGTTTATACAGTATATTTACATATTTATTCCATCTAGCTACAATGCTCCGCACTGGGTGTGTTTATATTTATATATCTATATATTTATTCCATCTAGCTACAATGCTCCGCACTGTGTGTTTATATATCTACATATTATTCCATCTAGCTACATTGCTCCGCACTGTGTGTGTTTATATATTTACATAGTTATTCCACCTAGCTGCAATGCTCCGTACTGTGGGTGTTTATATATTTACATATTTATTCCATCTAGCTACAATGCTCCGCACTGTGTGTTTATATATTCATATATTTATTCCATCCAGCTACAATGCTCTGCACTGTGTGTCTGTGTGTGTGTATATATATATTTTATAGTAATATGTACATATGTATATTAGCTGCTCTTGCTTGCTTGTTTTTTTTCTTGCCTTCTGATTGTTGCTCTGAGTGTTGCTATCCCTGTGCTGTTGCAATCCTGGAATTTCCCCGTTGTGGGACGAATAAAGGCTTATCTTATCTTATCTTATCTTAATGGGGCGGACCAAACTCTTCCAAGCAGAGAAACAGCGCCGTAGGGAGCTAGGGTTGTGCATGTATTGTGGTGAGGAGGACCACGAGCTAGAAACCTGCCCCGTTCGGCCAAAAGAGGGGGTCTGTGTGTCGCAGTAGGGGGACTCACGGACCATCCTCGGCCAAATCCCCTCTCCAAGCGCACACTACCCATTAGGTTCACACATAACAGGACTGATTACTGCACTCACGCCCTGGTTGACTCGGGAGCGGAGCAGAGCTTCATCTTGGGGGAACTGGCAACCCGTTTGGGGCTTCCCTGCCATCCTTTGAAGGCCCCCCTGCGGTTCATTGCTCTGTCCAAGGCACCCCTGGCTATAGTGACTGAACAAACGGCCCCGGTCTCAGTGATCGTCTCTGGTAATGATCGTGAAGATCTCAGTTTGTTTGTCCTGCTGGTTGCCTCATCCCCGGTTATCTTAGGCTGTCCTTGGCTCCGGCTCCACAACCCCTCTTTTGATTGGAGAACAGGAAGTGTGGTGTCCTGGAGTTCTTTCTGCCTCAGCGCGTGTCTCCAATCCGCCGCATGTTCCCCGTCCATGCCGCTGGCCTTGCCTGTCTCGCCTCCTCCCAACCTGTCCAGGGTGCCCCCCGAGTACCATGATCTAGGGGTGGTGTTTAGTAAGGCCAAGGCGTTGTCGCTCCCCCCCCCCCCCCCCACCGGCCCTATGACTGTGCCATTAATCTCCGAGCTGGGGCTCCGCTGCCTTCGAGTCTCCTGTATAACCTGTCGGCACCCGAGCGGGAGGCTATGGAGGCCTACATTAAGGATTCCCTCAGCTCAGGCATCATCCGGCCTTCATCTTCGGCGGTGGGGGCCGGGTTCCTCTTTGTGGGGAAGAAGGATGGGTCCCTGAGGCCGTGTATTGACTTCCGTGCCCTCAACGACATCACCATCAAGGATAAACACACGCTGCCTCTGATGGATACTGCCTTCAACTCTCTTCAGGGGGCCTCAATCTTTACCAAGCTGGACCTCCGTAACGCCTACCATCTGGTGCGCATCAGGGAGGGGGATGAGTGGAAGACTGGTTTCTGGACCCCAAGCAGCCACTTTGAATACCTGGTGATGCTGTTTGGGCTGACCAACGATCCGGCTGTCTTCCAGAGACTGATCAACGATGTCCTCCGTGACTTCCTGGGGTCATTCATCTTCGTTTATCTGGATGACATCTTGATCTTCTCCCGATCCCTGGATGAGTACCACGTCCAGGTGAGACGGGTCCTGCAGCGTCTCCTGGAGAACCAGTTTTATGTCAAGGCTGAGAAGTGCGAGTTTCCATCCTCCAAGACATAATTTCTCGGCTTCACCATCAACCACAATCAGATCATCACGGACCCCGACAAGGTGAAGGCCATTGTGGACTGGCCTACCCCCTCCTCCAGGAAGCAGCTGCAGCAGTTACTGGGGTTTGCCAACTTTTATCAGCTCTTCATTAACAAGTACAGTGTCATCACTCTTCCTCTTACCCGTCTCACCTCGCCGAAGACGCCCTTTCGGTGTACGGAGGAGTGGAGCGTCCGCGTTCGCCGAGCTCAAGACCTGGTTCTCGTCCTCCCCCATCTTGACCCAAGTAGACCCTGCGCTACAGTGCTTGGTGGAGGTGGATGCCTGTGATTCCAGGGTGGGGGCTGTGTTGTCTCAGTGCTCTCCTGTGGATGGGGAGGTCCAGCCCTGCACTTTCTTCTCCCGCCGTTTGTCTCCAGCTGAGAGGAATTATGACATCGGGGATAGGGAGCTCCTGGCGGTTAAGCTCGCGCTGGAGGAGTGGCATCACTGGTTGGAGGGGGCCGCCCAACCCTTCATCATTTGGACTGATCATAAGAACCTGGAGTACCTAAGGACGGCCAAGCGTCTAAACGCCCGCCAGGCCCGCTGGTCCTTATTTTTTGGCCGCTTCAATTTTACCATTACCTACCGCCCTGGGTCTAAAAATACCAAGCCGGATGCGCTGTCCAGGCAGTTGTCCTCTGACACAGCGAAGGCGCCCGTCCTTACCATCCTCCCACCTTCGTGTGTTGTGGGCGCCCTCTCGTGGGAGATCAAGGAGAGGGTCCCGAAGGCGCAGGAGGCAGAACCGGACCCAGGTGGGGGGCCAGCGGGTAAATGGTTCATTCCTTCTGCTGTTCGGGGCGAGGTGATCCATTGGGGCCACTCTTCTAAACTGGCTTGCCATCCGGGGGTTTCCCGCACGATCAAGGTCCTCCAGAGGTCGTTTTGGTGGCCGTCGCTGCGGAGGGACGTCACCAATTACATCTGTGCCTGCCCCCAGTGCGCCACCGGCAAGACGCCCTCCTCTCCTCCGGCGGGGCTGCTTCATCCTCTTCCGGTTCCCTGCAGACCTTGGTCACACATCGCCGTGGACTTCATTACCGGCCTTCCCCCGTCTGATCGTCACACCGTCATGCTCACAGTGGTGGATCGCTTCTCTAAGGCCGCCCATTTCATTCCCCTACTGGGACTCCCCACGGCGAAGGAGATGGCAGATCTGCTGGTGTGGCATGTCGTCAGGCTCCATGGGATACCGCTGGATATCGTCTCTGATCGGGGGCAGCAGTTCGTGTCTCAAGTCTGGAGGTCTTTCTGTAATGCCCTGGGGGCTACAGTGAGCCTGTCCTCCGGTTATTACCCCCAAAGTAACGGTCAGTGCAAGAGGGCCAAGCAGGAGCTGGAGGCTGCGCTGCGGTGTGTGGCTTCATCTCACCCGGCTTCGTGGAGTGCCCAGCTTCCATGGATCGAGTATGCCCATAAGGCCACGATATCATCGGCGACCAGCATGTCTCCATTCGAGGCTTCCCTGGGCTACAATCCTCCGCTCTTTCGGGAAGGGGAGGGAGACATCACCGTGCCTTCGGTCCAGGCCCATTTGAGACGTTGTCGGCGGGTTTGGAGGTTGGTCCGGACGGCTCTCTGACACAAGGCGGAACGTAATTCCAAGGTCGCTAATCGCCGCAGGAGGCCGGCTCCAGTTTACCAGGTGGGTCAGCAGGTTTGGCTCTCTGCTCAGCACATTAACCTTAAGGGTGAAAGGAGGAAATTGTCTCAGCGGTTTATTGGCCCATTTCCCATCACCCGGATTATTAACCCTGTGGCTGTGCGCCTGTCTCTCCCCTCCTCCCTCCACATCTGTCCCACCTTCCATGTGTCCCAGATTAAGCCTTTTTTTTCCAGCCCTCTCTGTCCTCCTCCCAGGTCTCCACCTCCGCCAGTGGTGATCAATGGCAACCTAGCGTGGAAGGTCACCTCCATCCTGGACGTCTGATGCTGGGGTCGTGGCTTGCAGTACCTGGTGGACTGGGAGGGGTATGGCGCGGAGTGGCGCTCCTGGGTGCGTCCATCCTTCGTGTTGGACAAACAACTCATTAGGGACTTCCACCGGACGCACCCAGGTAGGCTAGTGCCAGGAGGCACCCCTCGGGGGAGGGGGGGAGTACTGTGATGACTCGCTCTCGGCCACTATCATCCTCAGCTGGGCGCACACCTGCTCCTCATCAGGGCAAACCTACTTAAACCCACTCAGCCCGCTGGCCTGCACTGAGCCATCTGTCTACCAGGCTATGAAGCACGTCTCCTGTCTTCCTAAGCCATCCCCGACTCAACGCTTAGCCTCGCCATCTCGGAATCTACTCCCGGAGGATCTCTCCACTATCACAAGTAAGCCAACCTCTACTCACCTGTTTCTCCACTGCTTCCCTGTGCACAGGTGGAACCCCGCAGCGGCGGATTCCATCCTCTCCTCTCCATCATCTTTCCGGCTGCCACGACACTGGGACAGATGGCGCTGTCTCCCTGGACAACGGGCGACCACCATCTCCCTGCAACAAGTAAGCTACAGTTACACCTAAGCGTGAGCCCAGCTAGCTTCCTGCTAATTGTTTGTCTGCGCTGTTTATAGGGTTGCCAGGCTGCACGGCACTCTGCTTCCTCCCAGCTGCTCAGAGTCTCCAGCCAGCACACGCATACACTCCACAGCACACTCCCGCATTCACACACAATATTGGGTTTAATAAAGATAACTAAATCCATTTCTGAGTCCGTGTCTGTTCCCTGGGCCAGCCATTATGTCAGATGGGCTCGTTACAGCAGGTAGATGACAGCATCTTCAACTCCTATATGGGGCTGATATGCAAACTGCAGAGGGTCCAGCCACATCTTCACCTGTGGGCTCAGGTGGGCTAAGACCAGTCTCTCCAGGACCTTCATCACATGAGATGTGAGGGCAACTGGTCGATAGTCGCTCAGGTCCGATGGCAATGACTTCTTGGGGACAGGAACCAGGCAGGATGTCTTCCACAGCACCTGTACTCTCTCCAGACTCAGGCTTGGATTGTACAGGTGTTTCAGTACCGGAGCTAGTTGGTTGGCACAGGTCCTCAGGGTCCTGGCGGAGATGCCATCAGGGCCCGCCGCCTTCCGCTAACGGAGTCTCTCCAGCTGTTTCTTAACCTGGTCTGTTGTCACCGTGAAGTGAGGGAGGGTCCTGGTGCCCCCTGAGGAGGAGGAGAGGGATGATGGAGAGAGGTTCTGCACAGGAGGGTGGGTGGGGAGGGGTGTGTGGGGGTCTGGTGGTGTTGCTAGGGTGACAGACTGTGAGTTGAACCTATTAAAAAACAGATTCAGTTTCTCACCTCTCTCCTGGCTCCCAGATGGCTGCCTGACTCTCCCCTTGCACTCAGTTATTTTCTTCATTTCCTCCCACACATCTTTAGCATTGTTTTGCCTGAGTTTATCTTCCAACTTCCTCCTATAATTGTCCTTGCACCTCCTCAGCATCTCTCTCAGCTCATGCTGCACTCCCCTCAGCTTCTCCTTGTCTCCAGCCCTAAAAGCTCTCTTCTTTTTGTTCAGAAGTGCTTTCAGGTCACTGGTGACCCATGGTCTGTTGTTGGATAAGCAGTGTACAGTCTGAGCTGGCATGGTCATATCTTCACAGAATCTAATGTATTCTGTGATGCAGTTGGTCATATTGTCTATGTCCACCCTATGTGGTTCACAGAGTATGTCCCAGTCTGTCATCTCGAAGCAGTCCTGAAGTGCATCCGCAGCCTCCTGTGTCCACCTCCTCACAGTCCATGTATAAGCAGGCTGCCTTTGCACTAGGGGAACGTACTTGGGTGTTAACATGACCGTGCAGTGATCTGATTTGCCAATGGGGGGTAGAGCTGTGGCACTATATGCATCTCTGACATTGGCATACAAAAATCCAGTGTTTTATTTTCTCTGGTGGGACAGTCAACAAACTGGTGAAAGTTTGGTAGTGTTTTTCCCACTGAGACATGATTAAAATCACCTGTGATGGCCATGAATGCATCTAGGTGCTTCTCCAGTAATGTGACCGCAGTGGAACTGATGACGTCACAGGCCACCGCTGCGTCAGCTGACGGAGGGACGTAGATGATAATAATTAAGGCACACTTCATTTCTCGCGATATATAATAAGGTCTCATACTCACAGCCAGCAGTTCAATGTCCGGGCTGCAGCACTTTTCCTTCACATGAATGTGTCCAGGATGACACCATCATGTCATCCTGTGTTAATGAACGATGACACCATCGTTCATTAACCTCTTGCACTCCGGAATACCGCAGGCGGTCACGTCTCTGCGTACTAGTGCGCCCTCGTGCGCACTAGGACCCACACTGTGCATCCTAGAGCGCACTGAAAAAAAAAAAGCTGCATTTCCGTTCTTCCACTACAGACACAGCCGCGAACAGAAAGCCAAAGGAGTGCTTTGATTGGTTTAGATTTGATTGACCTCTCATTCGACTAATAAGAGCCTTGAATTGGGTTTCTGAAACCTTGAAGAACCAATGACTAAAAACCTAGCAAGAAGGACCCGCCTACCAACGGCTGCGAATACAGCGATTCGACGATTGAAAGCGTGCGTCCCGTGCGTAAAATCTGTTTTGTGTAAGCTGCTGTGTGTGACGATAGCGTTCGCCAGTGTTTTTTTCTTACTACTGTTCTTATTTGTTTTGAAAAATCGTTCGTCAAAACCGCAATCATGGAAGCGCAAAACCGCAATAATGGAATCATGGTTTGACCGGGTCGCGTGACCAGAACCACGAGTCATAACAAGCGGACCAGCATCATGTTCATCTGACAATGAGGAAGAGAAGTTCGCCAGCGACACTGCTGTTGTGGACAGGTAAGTGTTATAAGCTAAATTATTCTTTATCCCTGAAAATTGTAATCAAAATGACTTTTGACCGATCGGTAAATTACAACTGTGAGTCATGGCCACATGACGGACCGCGGCGCACGGACCAGAGCTACTCCTCTGTAGCGGATTGCAGATATATTGTAGATATTTTAGTGCAACTGTGCGTAGTAGACCGGTCCGGTCCGTGCGCCGCTGTCCGTCATGTGGCGATGGACGATGTCCGTCCTCTGTAGCGGGGGTGGGTGGGGGGGGGGAGTTGTTATCCTCTACATTACAGATATTTTAGTATAATTTTTATTGCACTGTAGGTTATTTTTTCTTGTAAAAAAAAAGCCACACATTTTTTACGTGGCATGCTTCTTTGTGTGTGGGGGCTTGTTTATTCATTCATTCATGAATGAATGAATAAACACCCCCCCCACACACACACACACAGCCCTGAGTGTCACCTTTCATTAGAGCCCAAGCTCAAGCTTCTATATTGAACCATTCAAAAGTTACAGACGTTTTTCCAAACTGTGCCATTTGGCACAATTTGGCACAGTTCAAAAACACTTGGGAACAACCTGACAAAAAAGCTGAGTAATATATTCATTTTTTGTGGTATTGTTACAAAATTTTGACCTCAGTTGGATAACACTTGGTTCTACATTTCTGTTGCATTTTCCAACCTGTATCTGACAGCTGTGTGTTATTTGCAAGCATTTGTGTCCAAAAAAACACCCAGGCGAACTTTATTTTCTTCAAGTTCAGTATGTTTAGATGACTGTTACTCAGTGGCAGGAGCACTTAGAGAGATTATGACTGTTTTGCCAAAAAATTCAAAGTGTTTTCTTTTAAATGAGACCAACCCCATGAAAATGCTGCAAAGGGTTGAAGAACAGCTTTTGATTTACTTTGGGTATGTTATTTTTAGGCGTTTTTAGGGAAGTTGACCAGAGTGCAAGGGGTTAACAAGAACAAGTACATACCCGGTATGTACTAGTAAATATAAATCAGGACATTATTTAGGGGTTTCAATGGCACAATGAACCCTCACTTTTCTTTTAAAACGGAAACAACACTATCTACATCCTTGCTATTCATTATTTTCTCCCCAGCAACAGTCTAATGAAATTGTAATTTACACCACAGAACTCCTCAATAAAACTTATTTTAAACTACAGTATATAATGAACTGGAACGCTGAGCCTCATCTGTGGTTTGTCTGCCAATCTGATTGTGCTCACTTCCCCTTCTCTTTATTGTAGTTTCACAATATTAAAAAAGAGAAACTGACTTTTGAGACAAACAAGTGTCTGATGAAAGAATGATATGAAGGGACTTGTGACAGTGTTGGGACTATTGGTAGGTTTAGGGAAATAAAACCTTACATAGACCCAGTAAGGGTCTATGTAAGGTTACCAATTGTCCAGAGCATTTTATTTATATCTTGTTACTTGATAACTCAGCCAAAAGTGTGCTTTCCCTTTAGACCCTTTATGTAAACAGTACCCAGTGTATGACAAATCAAGCCAAAGCTAAAGCATTTCATCATCTTTTGACATGCCCCATTAATTGGCTACACTGTAAAGTCTGAATAGATCCAGCATGGGTTAATTGGCCTCTGTTCCTTGCCCCTCAAGCTTTAAGGTGGGGGATCCCGTCTGCTGAGCTGATGTTTAATTCAGGGTCCAGATGGAGGTGTAACAGCCTGGCTGTGAGATCTTTGACTCCTGCTCTCACCAGACAGGGCTTATGGAGCTCAATTGCCCCAGGAGATGAAGGTGTCTGGCTCCCCAAAATCAATGGGAGTGCAAAAATCAATGTAATCTGGGGGACAGTAACATCACTGACACAAATGATGGTACTTTGAACTGAATTAATAGGATCTTTTCAGGGGCCAGGTCACACTGACAATTGGATGCTTAACCAGTTCATGATGGATGCTGTCATGGTAGCACAGGGCCAGCTCATCTCTTGCTTGATTTAATCGAAAAGATCACAGCCTTCTTCACCACAAACCTTTTTGACACTTTAATAACTGACGATCAATAGGAAATCCATTTTTCATAATGTGCGCTTAGTTTTAAACACTCTCCAAAATCAGTTCATTCTTGAATAAAACTATAAATTAATTATTAAGAAGGTACATTAGGTCCAAACACAAACTGAAAGCTACCTGACATACACTGAATAAGCCCAAATGAGCCACATAGGTACACCCTCCACTGGGCTCGGCACCTGCATGAAAGACCATGGGGGTCCGGTGCAATGTGGATCAGGTGGCAAGCAAAGGCAGAGACCTAGGTGGTCTAATCCCCGGCTTACTACACTGGTGTTTGGAACGTGGAACATCACCTCTCTGGCGGGGAAGGAGCTTGACCTTGTGCATAAGGTTGAGGGATACCAGCTATAGTTGGACTCACCTCAATGCACAGCTTGGGTTCTGGACCCAGTCTCCTGGAGAGGGGTTGGATCTTGGCCTTTTCTGGAGTTGTTCCAGGCGAGGAGTGGTGAGAGTTGTTTCCCTGCACCTTTGGGTTGAGAAACAGGTCATGACCATCATTTGTGCCTATGCACCAAATGATGTTTCAGAGTACCCACCCTTTTTGGAGTCTGTGACTGGGGTGCTGGAAAGTGCTCCTCTTGGACACTCCATTGTCCTACTGGGGGACTTCAATGCACATGAGACCAGTGACAGTGAAGCCTAGAGGGGTGTGATCGGGAGGAGCAGCCTGACCGATCTGAACCCAAATTGTGTTCAGTTATTGGACTTCTGTGCCAACCACAGTTTGTCCATAACAAACACCATGTTCAAGATCAGGGTGTCCATATGTGGACATGGCAAGGGAACACCCTAGGTCGCAGGTCGATGATTGATTTTATTATCATGTCATTAGACCTGCAACGATATGTCTTGGACACTTGAGTGAAGAGAGGCACAGAGTTGTCAACTGATCACCACCTGGTGGTGAGTTGGATCAGATGGCAAGGGAGGATGTCATTCTGGCCTGGCTGACCCTAACATATAGTGAAGGTATGCTGGGAATGTCTGGCTGAGGTCTACAAATCCCACCTCCAGAAGAGCTTCAACCGCATTCTGAGGGAGATTGGAAACATGGAATCTAAATGGGCCACACTCTCCACCTCCATTGCAGAAGCGGCTGCTCAGAGCTTTGGCCATAAGGTTTTCAGTACCTCTTGTGGTGGAAATCCCCAAACCAAATGGTGGACACCAGAGGTGGTGGTGGGGGGGGGGGGCAATCACGCTTAAGAAGGAGTCCTGGTGCTGGTGAAGGAGTCCTGGTGAAGGAGTCCTACTGAGCTTGTGGGACTCCCAAAACAGCTGAGGTGTACTGACAGGCCAAGCAGAGTGCAGCTTGAGTGGTTGCTGAGGCTAAAACTCGGGTGTGGGAGGAGTTCAGTGAGGCCATGGAACAAGACTTTTAGTCGGCCTCAAAGAGATTCTGACAAACTGTCTGGCGACTCAGAAGAGGGAAGCAGCTCCCTGTCCACACTGTGTATGGTGCGGATGTAGAGCTTCTGGTTTCAACTGGGAATATTATCGGGCAGTGGAAAGAATACTTAAAGGACCTTCTCAATTCCAATGACATGTGAGATGAGATGGCACCATTACTCAAAAACACAAGTTGCTCACTTTAGACAGTTTCATAAAGTTTTCCTTTATTAAGTTGATTTTTAAATGTGTGAACAGTCGTGCCCCAGCTGGACTCTGTTCATACGTCACAAAAACACACACCAGTAGAATCACCACCAGGGGGTCAGCACAGGGCAACTGCATAGCAGCACAGCACAAAACTGCTTTTGGTCAATCATCTTTTTCAGTGAAAGAGACTAATTTTTTTGTAATGCCCTACCAGCAGAAATGAAAACACTAACTGACCTGAAAATATTTAATGAAAAGGTGAAAATCTGGCTGAAACAAAACCAAATTTGTCATCATTGATTGTGGACTATGGACTATGTACATGTCCTTTGATGTTTTATATTGTATATACGCAAATTTCATCTATCAGAGATAAAATCAATCAGATTCTTCCCACTGTTAACTTAAATACAGTAACTACTACAACTCCTTCAATTGATATCTGTCTTGATGAGTTTACTCCAATTGACCTTTTAGAGTTAGACAAAATAGTTTCCTCATCCAAGCCTTCAACTTGTCTTTTAGACCCTATTCCTACCAGGTTATTTAAAGAAGTCTTCCCACTTATTGGTAGCTTTATTCTTCATATTATCAATTCTTCATTAACTTTAGGCCATGTACCGCAGGCTTTTAAAACGGCTGTAATTAAACCCTTACCCAAAAAGCCAACGTTGGATCTAGGAGCTTTAGCTAACTATCGACCAATCTCTAATCTCCCTTTCATTTCAAAAATCTTAGAAAGAGTTGTTGCTACACAATTATTTGACCACCTGCAGGGAAATGGTTTACTTGAAGAGTTTCAATCTGGGTTTAGAATCCATCATAGTACTGAAACAGGCTTAGCGAAGGTCACTAACGACTTCCTCATCGCATCTGATAATGGACTTGTTTCTATACTTGTCCTTTTAGACCTTAGTGCAGCTTTTGATACTATTGATCATAATATTCTACTTGCTAGATTAGAACACTATGTTGGACTTAATGGAACTTCATTGCGGTGGTTTAGATCTTATTTATCTGATAGGTTCCAGTTTGTTCATGTCAATAATGAGTTTTCTTTCAACTCAAAGCTCAGTCATGGAGTTCCACAGGGATCTGTGCTAGGCCCTACTCTTTTTAGTTTATATATGCTTCCGTTAGACAACATAATTAGAAAGCACTGTATACATTTTTATTGTTATAATAAGATAAGATAAGATAAGCCTTTATTAGTCCCACAATGGGGAAATTCCAGGATTGCAACAGTACAGGGATAGCAACACTCAGAGCAATAATTAAGATGATACGAAAAATAAGAGCAGTGAATATACATATGTACGCATAAATATATAAATATATATACAGTGATCCCTCGCTACTTCGCGCTTCACCTTTCGTGCCCTCAGCAGTGCATCGCGGATTTTTCAAAAATATTCATCAAAAATTCAAAATTGAGAAATAATGGGCGGGCGCTAGCAGAAGGCGGGGAGACTACATTAGACCATCAGGTATCAACACGGAGAGCCGCACAACTCAAAAAATCCACCTCTCTGTTCGCTGTTCTCGTGTTGGCTCAGCTCGGAAATCTCGCAAGCTGATTGGCCGAGACGTTTCACCCACCTCCTCTCCCTGCCGAGCGCCAATGAAGGGAAGGAAGACCGCATTCATTGCTCTTTATCGCTCGTGTTACGTAGTCTCGCAGCGTGGAACTTTTTGCTGTTCTCTTGTGCCATTTTGTGCGAAATAGTCTTCCCGTCGAGCCACTACGCCGCCTCCTGCAGCTTCTCCAGCTCTATCAGAAGCTGCCCTCGATGATCCTGCGCTTCTAGCACCTGACGATGAGGCGTCACCTGAGGAGCAGTAAAGCTCTCATTAACCTGTGAAGTAAATCATCTTCATCTTGAGTTACGTATCTTGTTATAAGAATAAAAGAGTTCTAAAAACATATTTATGTACACTTTATTTACATCTACGTATGTATGTACACGTACACACACACACACGTATCATATGAGAGAGAGAGAGTGAGAGAATGAACGTACGTATTATTTATGGATGACGTCATTAGGGGTGACGCTACTTCGCGGTTTTTCACTTTTCGCGGTCGGTTCTGGAACCCATTAACCGCGATAAGTGAGGGATCACTGTACACAGTGCGGAGCATTGTAGCTAAATGGAATAAACAGCATAACCGTCTACTTAGTTATCCTACATAGTATGAATATGTACCCATACATATTGTCACCCTCCGTAGCGACTGATATTGTCCTTGCTGTATACTGGAGGGGACCATTTGTGTAAGTCTATTGTGTCTTTTGCATTCAATACTATTAGGTCGTCACGTTTTTTTGCTGTCTCTGCGAGCAGCCCTGCTTAGGTTATACAGTCTGACAGCCGTAGGTAGGAAGGACCTGTGAAACCTCTCGGTTGCGCACCTAGGATGATGTAGTCTACTGCTAAATGAGCTCCTCAGTGCGTTCAGTATGTCCTGCATAGGGTGGGACTCTGACTCCAGCAGAGATGACAGTTTAGCCACCATCCTTCTCTCTCCTATCTCCTCCACTGGGTCAAGGCATTGCCCCAGGACAGAGTTAGCTTTCTTGATTAGTTTGTTCAGTCTCTTCCTATCGGCTGCTGTAATGCCACTGCCCCAGCAGACCACTCCAAAAGTGATGGCTGATGCTACCATCGTGTCGTAGAATGTCTTCAGCAGCGCCCCTTGTACACCAAAAGACCTGAGCCTCCTCAGTAGGAACAGCCTGCGCTGTTCCTTCTTGTAGAGTGCGTCGGTATTGTGTGACCAGTCTAGTTTATTGTTCAGATGAACACCCAGGTACTTGTAGGATGTCACCATCTCAATGTCTGTTCCCTGGATGTTTACTGGTGCTGTGAGGGGTTGTCCTTGCCTGCGGCAGTCCACCACCAGCTCCTTAGTTTTCCTCGCGTTGATCTGGAGGTAGTTCCGATGGCACCAGTCCATGAAGTCCTGGATAAGTCCTCTGTACTCAGCTTCATCTCCGTTGGAGATGAGGCCGATGATCGCAGAGTTGTCAGAGAACTTCTGTAGATGGCACTGTGTTGTATTGTGTGAGAAGTCCGCAGTATAAAGGGTGAACAGGAAGGGAGCCAAAACCGTTCCCTGGGGGGCCCCCGTGCTACCGATGATCGTGTCGGACACACAATCCCGGGTTCTCACAAACTGTGGCCAGTTAGTGAGGTAGTCCAGGATCCATGATGACAGGTGCTGGTCCACCCCTGCGCACAGCAGCTTGTCCTTCAGGATCATCGGTTGGATGGTGTTGAAAGCACTGGAGAAGTCAAAGAACATGATCCTCACCGCATTTCCGGGCTTCTCCAGGTGGGACAGAGAACGGTGAAGGAGGAAGATCACTGCATCCTCCACCCCAATGCCATGCTGGTAGGCAAACTGGAGTGGATCCATCGCTGGTCCCACCAGGGGGCGGAGGTGAGCAAGGAGCAGTCTCTCCAACGTCTTCATCATGTGAGACGTCAGGGCCACTGGTCTGTAGGTGTTCAGGTCTTTGGGGTGGGAAGTCTTTGGTACAAGTACCACACAAGGTGTTTTCCACAACTGTGGTATCCTCCCCAGCTTCAGGCTCAGGTTGAAGATGTGCTCCACAGTCCCACACAGCTGGTCTGCACAGGACTTGAGGAGCTTTGCGCTGATGCCGTCCGGTCCCGAGGCCTTCCTTGCCTTGATCTTCCTCAGCTCCGTCCTCACCTGGGTCTTAGTGAGGGTCAGGTTGGTGGGCTGTGTGCTGAGAGTGGGGAGGTGTTGGTGGAGTGGGGTGTGGACAGCAGGTCTTGATGACTGTAGAGGCAGCAGTGGTTGTTGTGCAGTCGGGGGGGAGGGCGGTTGGTCAAACCTATTAAAAAGCAGGTTCAGATTGCTCGCCCACTCCCTGCCCCCCGTGGCCTGGGAGGAGGTATTCTGGAGCCCAGAGATGGTTTTAAGGTTTCTCCAGATCCCACCGATGTCACTCTGTTGCAGCTTGTCCTCCATCTTCTTCCTGAAGCTGTCCTTGCCTTCTCTGATCTTCCTCCTCAGCTCCCTCTGTATGGACTTCAGCATCTCCCTGTTCCCCGACCTGAAGATCCTTTTCTTCTCTCTCAGAAGTGTTTTTATCTCAGGGTTGATCCAGGGTTTGTTGTTCGAGCAACACTGTATGGTCTTGGTGGGTACGGTGTTGTCCACACAGAAGCTGATGTAGTCCGTGATGGTGTGAGTGAGGCCATTGATGTCCTTACCATGTGGATCGCAGAGCTGCTCCCAGGCAGTGGTTTCAAAACAGTCCTTTAGAGCATCCATTGCCTCCTTAGACCATAACTCCACTGTGCGCATGACCGGAGGTTGTCTGTGTGCTAGGGGTTTGTACACCGGCAGGAGATGAACCAAGTTGTGATCTGATCTCCCGAGTGGGGGGAGTGGTGATGAGGTGTACGCCTCCTTAGTATTTGCATAGAATAAGTCCAGTGTTTTATTGTCTTTAGTGTGGCATGTGACATACTGGGTGAACATGGGTAAAATGGGGGACAGTGAAATATGGTTGAAATCACCTGAGATGAGGAGAAGAGCATCTGGGTGTTCTGTCAGCAGCCTGCCAGTTACTGAGTGAATGACATCACGCGCTGTCCCAGCATTCGCCGTCGGATTTGCATAAATAACAATGCAGATCATGTGTGAGTATTCCCTCGGGAGATAGGTAGGCCGCATGCTAACAGCTAGCAACTCAATGTCTTTGTTGCAGTGTTGTTGTTTAACCGTGATATGTCCCGGTCTGCACCAGCTGTTATTGACATACATTATCACTCCTCCGCCCCTTGCCTTCCCATTGTATGGGGTCCGGTCTGCCCGTATTGTGTGGAAACCCTCCAGTTCGATGTTAGCATCTATTGCTAGTTCTGTTAGCCACATCTCAGTAAACAACATCAAGCTAGTCTCTGAAGATGCTCTCGTAGCGGGAGATAGCCGCTAGCTCGTCAGTCTTATTGAGTAGCGATCGTACATTCCCCATAATAACGGATGGGAGGACGGGTCTGTACCTTATATTCCTCACCCACCATCTTATTCCAGCTCGACATCCACGCCGTTTCCGTCTTATTTCTCCCGGTATGTCGAGTTTTTGCGTTAGCATCGTGGGCCGATTAAGTTCTAACAGCTGGTCTCTATTGTACTGCCTCCTGCAAGAAACAGTGGCTCCGTCCGCTGGCTCAGGAGACATTTGGGCGATCTACGTGTCTGTGATGGACTAAAGGTGTCGCCGGATCAGAAAGATTAGCAAGAGAGCCAGATAGTAAATAGAAATAGGAAGAAATTGATCTGCTGTTGCAAAAAGGCAGCCTACTCGTGTGGCGCCGGAAGTAGGAAAAAAAAATGCAGATGACACACAATTATACCTGTCAGTGAAACCAGATGATAACTAACTAACTAACTAACCTGCACTTATATAGCGCTTTTCTAATCACAAAGACCACTCAAAGCGCTTTCACTAGTACTAACCCTCTATTCTAAGGGCCTATAGGAAACAGATATCTAGGGACAATTTAGAACAGCCAGTTAACCTAACATGCATGTCTTTGGATTGTGGGAGGAAACCGGAGTAAACCCACGCAGCACAGGGAGAACATGCAAACTCCACACAGAAAGGTTCCAACCCCTGCCAGCCTGGGGATTCGAACCAGGAACCTTCTAGCTGTAAGGCAACAGTGCTAACCACTGCACCACCGTGCTGCCTAATAGTAATCAATTAGCCAAGTTAGAGCCCTGTCTTAAGGAAATCAAAGCTTGGATGACTTGTAATTTCCTGCTATTAAACCCAGATAAGACTGAAGTCATTCTTGTTGGTCCAAAAAACCTTAGAAATACCTTTCCAAATCAAACTTTCAGTTTGGATGCGGTTACTCTTTCTCTTAATAGCTCTGTGAGGAACCTTGGAATTATTTTTGATCAAGATCTGTCTTTCAATTCACATATTAAATTTGTTTCTAAGACTGAATTCTATCATTTGTGTAATATTGCCAAGATTAGGAGCATCTTGTTTCAGAGTGATGCTGAGAAACTGATCCACGCTTTTGTTAGCTCTAGATTATATTATTGTAATTCTTTATTATCAGGTTGTCCTAAAACATCTTTAAAAAGTCTTCAACTGATCCAAAATGCTGCAGCAAGAGTTTTAACAGGTACTAGAAAGAGAGATCATATCTCTCCGGTTCTGGCCTCCCTTCGTTGGCCTCCCATAGAGTTTAGAATTAAGTTTAAAATCCTTCTTCTTACTTACAAAGCTCTAAACAATCAGGCCCCTTTTTATTTAAAAGATCTGATACTACCGTATTATCCTAACAGAGCACTACGCTCCAAAAATGCAGGATTACTTGTATTACCTAGAATCTCCAAAAGTACAATGGGAGGCAGAGCCTTCAGTTATCAAGCTCCTCTCCTGTGGAACCAGCTGCCAATCTGTATTCGGGAGTCAGACTCTGTGGTGACCCGAGCGCCAATCTCGTCCGCGCTCGGGCCATGCATCATCTCTGCCGGCTTTGACAGCAGCGGATTACATTCTGGCTCCCCGGGCTCTTATTGTGACAGCGATCGGTGGGGCTTCCGGCTGTCAAAGTCGGTCAGCTGTTCTGCATCACTGCTCGTTAGCGGCCGGCTTTGTTAGTGGGCGCTGACAGCAGGTTGATGCAGCAGTATCGTCAAACACCGTCAAACATTCCTGGTCTACGTTCGTGTCAAGGTTCGTGTCTTTATTCATGTTCATGCTCTCGTTAAGATCGTAGGTAGCTGGGTGTAGCCCTACGATCCCATGCCCTTTGTAGTGTGTGTTTTTGCCACAGCGGCTCATAGTTTGTGTTGTTGTCTTGTGTCTTGTGTATTAAACTTCAATGCAAAACTCACTGGTGACTTTTGGCGTCTTATGGTGGCCCACCAGGGTCACCGCGTGACAGTATACTTCTGCCAAGGCATCTAAACAGAGACGCCACACCGAGACACCGTCCCGGTTAGTTTTTGCATAAATTGGACTATTGTTCTTCCTTGTCTGGGTAACTGCGTGCTGGGAGAATGCCGTCGTGGAGGGGCCACACTCGGAGTCGGGACTACGAGCTGGCGGAGGCATTGAACTATGTGGACAAAACGCTCATCGCTGCCTCCCTCCTCGACTATCACAGCAACGTACGCTGGTACCTGGACTGCGCTGAGGATGTCCTAAATCATCTCCCCCGCTATGCCGACCACCCTGAAGTCGGCGCGAGGAGGGATGACATCGCCGCACAGCGCGAGATACTCCGTATGGTGGAGGAGGACTATGGCCGGAAGCAGAGGAGGAGGCATCCTTTCTCCCCGCTTTGGGATCCCGTTCCTTTCCCCGATCTGGCCCAGGAGTTCGCACCGTCCAGGGGTGAGCCCCGAGTGAACGTGACATCAGCCGGGATTCCCCCGGAGACGCTACATTTGACAGCTGCGTCCATCAGAGACCGTGTAGCAGCTGCTCGCTCTGCCACTCACCCTTCACAGATTATCAAGCACGTGACGGCGGCTGTCAGGTTGATCGAGAGGAACCCCGAGCTGAGTGATTATCCTGAATTCGCTGCCTTGCTCGCCTCCGTTTCCGCACAAGAGCGGCGTTTTCTGGACCTCACCTTCGCCTCGACATCAGCCAGTGGACGTCGGCGCCACGGCCAAGGTAAACCTCAGCAGAATCCCCGGCTGGACCCGCTGCCGGCGAAGCCCGTCAGCTGACCTCCGAGAGCGGCTCCTCCTCGTCCTTCCAGGGGGCCCTCTGTCGCCATCCAGCAGGGAGAAGGAGGAACTACGTCCCCTAAAGCAGGCACCATCCTCCCTCCAGGACAAAGGCAAGTGCAAGTTCATTCTTTACATGATAATTGTGATCTGCCTTGTCTGACTCCTGGGGGCGGAGTTCGGGGTTCGCAGTCCCCCGAGCTCCTACCACCTGCTGTAGTTGTGATAACTAAACCTGCTGCCTCTGTGTCTCCCTCCGCTGAGTGGTCCACGACGTCAGGCCTACGTCGCCGGACGAGGGGGGGGCCTGCAGTTCTGGAGAGCCTGGATCCAGCCCCGCAGCCACGCCGTGGACAGAGGAGAAGAGCGGACTGCGGCCTGGAGCCTGTGCCGACGGTGAAGCGTCCCCGGGTATCCTCGCCGAAGCGGTCCGAGCCAGTGGGTCAAGGGTCCCCTGCCCCCACGCCATACGGGTCATCGGCGTGGACGTCAGCGTCAGAGGAACCTCAGGCTGCGGAAACCATCATGCCAGCTGCGGAGCCCGACGTAGCTGAGTGGGAGCCTGCAGACGAACGTCTTCGCTCTGAACCTGGATCAACGAAATCCTGGACAGCGACAGAGCCCGAGTGCAGGCAAGTGCTCTCTCTTGTGTCTCTTTCTTCTGTCTCGGAGCACTTTTTCCTGCCTCTCAGGGAGGCGAGTCAGGGGCAGCTGCCTGCTGCGCCCGAGCTCATCTCGCTGGGCTCTGTTGCTGTCGGTGATGCTGATCCCGGTTCTTCTCTGTCCTCTGAGCTTTGTTGCAGTATCACCGGCATGGAGCCAGCCGTGGTCGCTGTGTTGGAGGTTCCAGGTTCAGGGGTGGAGGTCGTCAGCGGTGCTGCGCCGACCCAGTCAGGGTCCTCTGTGGAGGCTGCTGTGGCCCGATCGGGGTCCGACGTGGGTGCACCCGAGACCCAATCGGGGTCCACCGCAGGTGCTGTTCTGGCCCGATCGGGGTCCGACGTGGGTGCAGCCAGGACCCAATTGGGGTCCAGCGGAGGTGCAGTGCCGGTGTGGTCCAAGGACGGTGGAGGAGCTGCAGACCCTTTGCTGCCTGGCTTGGTATGGGCTCATTTTCACCTTCTTTCCCCTCTTCGGAGTCATCGCCCCTGCTCATCATTGCTGGGGGCCGTGGGGGTCCCTCTTCGCTCGCCCCGGCTCTCCCATGTTTTGTCCTCGCCAGGGAGGCCGCCGCGGGCTGTTTTCCCCCGGTTCTGGTGGCTGAGGGACGCGGGTAGGCCGCCCGAGGAACTGCTTCGCTGGTTCGACGCCTTGGGTCGGCCACCCGACTTGCTGTGTGTATTACTGGGCGATCTGGTTCGGCCACCGGAGGAGTGGACTTTCCGGGCCTGGGACTGTGGTAAGCCGCCCGGTCATGCTCCATCCCCCATGACCACCTGTCGGCTGTTGGACGCGGAGAGACCGCTTGAACTGTTCCCGTGGCGTTTGGTCTCCACCGGTCGGCATGAACTGTCGGGGGTAGGGGTCATTCGTGGTGGTAGTCTAGCCCTGTAATTGTGCTGGGGTTTTTTTTCTGTCCTGTGTTGTATTTGCTTTGTGACTTAAAAGTGTGGTATTTTTGTTATCGTGCCTTGTATTGTGTTTTTTTCTTGCCTTGTCTTGATCTTGATTTGTGCTTTAAGGAGTGTTGTATTTTTTTTTTCTGTTGTTATTCCGTGCCTGTGTAACTGTTTCATGTATTTTTGAGTTGGTTTTTTTTTCTGACTGTCTGTATTCTGGTTCTCGTTCTGGGATTTGATTCTCTCCTGCCGGGCCTGCCCCATCCGCCCACCCTTGAGGGAGTGGGGGGGGGGGGGGCTTGGATGTCTATGGGCGTTCTGAGCCCGCCCTCGGAGGGAGGGTACTGTGATGACCCGAGCGCCGATCTCGTCCGTGCTCGGGCCATGCATCATCTCTGCCACTTTGACAGCAGTGGATTACATTCTGGCTCCCTGGGCTCTTATTGTGACAACGCTCGGTGGGGCTTCCGGCTGTCAAAGTCGATCAGCTGTTCTGCATCACTTCTCGTTAGCGGCCGGCTTTATTAGCGGGCGCTGACAGCAGGTTGATGCAGCAGTATCGTCAAACACCGTCAAACATTCCTGGTCTACGTTCATGTCAAGGTTTGTGTCTTTATTCATGTTCATGCTCTCGTTAAGATCGTAGGTGGCTGGGTGTAGTCCTACGATCCCATGCCCTTTGTAGTGTGTGTTTTTGCCACAGCGGCTCATAGTTTGTGTTGTTGTCTTGTGTCTTGTGTATTAAACTTCAATGCAAAACTCACTGGCGACTTTTGGCGTCTTATGGTGGCCCACGAGGGTCACCGCGTGACAGACTCGATCTCTGTTTTTAAGAATAGGGTTAAAACCTTCCTTTTTGATATAGCCTACAATTAGGGAGGGATCATGTGTTTCTGAACCCTCCCTTAGTTATGCTGTTAATAGGTTTAGTTAGCCGGGGGACCTCCAATAATGCACTGGGCCTCACTCCTTTCTTCACTCTCAATGAAATTTTTTTTTTTTTTTTTTTGCTGGTCATTAACATCTGTTTGTTCTCTCCCATAGATTGAGTCCCCATCGTGCTGTTTGCTCTCTACATGTCTGTTCTTTTCATCTTCTCTATCCCCTCATCCCCCAACCAGTCGCAGGCAGATGACTGCCCCTCCCTGAGCCTGGTTCTGCTGGAGGTTTCTTCCTGTTAAAAGGGAGTTTTTCCTCTCCACCGTCGCCAAGCGCTTGCTCACAGGGGATCGCCTGGTTGCTGGGGTCTTTCTGCAACTGTGGGGGTTCCCCCTACAGTTGAAAGTGCTATGAGATGACTGTTGTTGTGAAATGGCGCTATATAAATAAAGTTGAATTGAAATGTTATATTGATGTATTGACTTAGTGATGCATTTTGATAATTTTATAGTAGAAAAGCCTAACCAGGGACTGAGATTGCAAATTAGCCTTGGTTAGAAATCTTATATGCAATGCATCTGTGATGTGTTAATTTTTACTGGTCACAATGGGGTTTTTTTTTTGCATTGTCCCTGATAAATAAATAAAATAAATAAATAAATGTTTTCCATATAGGAAGCAGAGCCTGAGGACGAGGGGGATGACTTGTTCATCACAGGCGCTGAGGCTGCTGAAGTGGTTAAAAAACTCTTCAGTGGCAGGGCCCTAGGGATGGATGAGATTTGCCCTGAGTACCTCAAGGCTCTGGATGTTGTAGGGCTGTCATGGTTGACATGCCTGTACAACATTTTGTGAAAGTTGAGGACAGTACCTTTGGCATGGCAAACTGTGGTGGTGGTTTCCCTCTTCAAGAAGGGGGAGCAATTTTAGAGGGATCACACTCCTCAGCCTCCCCGGGAAGGTCTATGCTAAAGTACTGGAGAGGAGAGTCTGGCCATTGGTTGAACCTCGGATTCAGGAGGAACAATGTGGTCTCATCTCTGCTGTTTGCAGATGATGTTGTCTTGTTTACTTCACTGATCAATGAACTGCAGGTTTTACTGGAGTGGTTTGCTACTGAATGTGAAGCAGCTGGGATGAGAATCAGTAGCTCAGAAGTCCTCAGCCGGAAAGGGGTGGATTGTCCTCTCTGGGTTGGAAACAAGGATCTGCCCAAAGTGGGGGAGTTCAGGGTCTTATTCATGAGTGAGGGGAGAATGGAGCAGGAGGTTGATAGATGAATCAGAGCAGCATCTGCAGTGATGCGGACATTTTACCGGCCTGTCGTGGTGAAGAGGGAGCTGAACTCTAAAGCAAAGCTGTCAGTTTACCTGTCAATCTACATTCCTACCCTTTTCTATGGTCATGAACTTTGGATAATGACCGAAAGAATGAAATTGGGTATATAAGCAGCTGAAATGAGCTTTCTCTGTAGGGTTGCTGGCCTCTTAGAGATAGGGTGAGGAGCTCAGTCAGCTCAAGACCCTGCAGGCTTTACCTCCAACCAATGTGCTCAACAGCAGATTTCACTGAATTTCTTCCTACTGATTGCTGATAAGTGAAAACACCTACTGAAGAGACTGGGTAGAATAGAAAACCTGCAGGGTCTTTGCGCTCCATGGCACATGATTGGACACCCCTAATTTTAGCAGTCTATACAATACATTTTTGTTATAGTAATTTAAAAATACCAGAGTGGTGGCCTAGTTGATAGAGCATCCACCCCACAACTGGGAAGATGTGGGTTCAAATCCCAGAACGGGGAAAGGAAAGTTAACGCACAGAGCTATCAGAGGACTGACACCCCCCCCCCCCCTTCCCACTGTAGCTTTCACTACTCACAGTAGCTGTGTGGCCTAGGGTCAGTGAAATGGAGATGGGCTCTGCCCCGTGTCCCACATGCTGTGGAAGGGGGATTAACAGTTTTACACAGTCAATTAGTATTACGGTAACTGGAAAATATTATGTTCAGACAAGATGATATTTCGAACAGCATGACGTGAATGAGATACTTTGGTTTAACAAGCAATAATTAACTGAGAGCAAGAGGAAAAGTATGTAAGTTGGACACATTTGGATCGTGTTGGACCGATGTACACATTAAAATCAAGTAAATTCAAAGAACTTTTTTTTCAGTGAACTGGCATGAGAATTCCTTGGTATCCCCTCTGAAGAGCTGGAGGAGGTGGCTGGGGAGAGAAAAGTCTGGGTTTCTCTGCTTGAACTGTTGCCACTGTGACCCGGATCGCCGGAAAAGTGGTAGAAAATGGATGGATGGATGAAGTAACTATAGTAGCCATTTAATTAACACATTACTGAAATCACCACAATTTTATTTTATTCAAACAACCTCCTGTTTTTCTGGTTGTTCTCCCCTTCAGTCCCTGGTATCTGCATGTTTTTATGAGGAGGCATAAACTTCAGGAAACAAATTAGCATTATTGGGCAAATCAGACAGTTTTGCTTCTTGCAGCATCAGGATGCAGCATGCAAGCCTTGAGCACTTTCAGGTAAATCCAACAGGAAATTACACATCCCTTGATCCACTTGAGTACAGTTTGGGAGATTTTCTTTCCTCTTTCTTCTTTGTCCACATGCAAGATCTGCAGACCATGTTGCCTGTCCTATTTTTGATAGCAATTTCTTTCCTTGGCTGCCAAATGCATCCCAGAATATGTGATGGCAGCTTTACTGAACTATGTAGATAAAATTGTTTCCTCTTGATTATTCAAGGAAAATGCGCAAGCATGGTGAAAGCAAATTGTTCGTCATGACAGCAAAGATAGATCTTTTATGATACAAAATGGGCGCTCTGTATCCTTAGCACAAATAACCTAAAAAATATAAAAATATGATTGTCCAATCCAGTCATATCTCTTCTGAGGTGTACCTGATCTATTCTCCAGCTGACATTGAGAGACGTCTGAATGCTTTCACACATCAGTCATATGTGGAAGTCATGGCCACTACCCCACCACCAACATGGCTGAAGAGACAAATGCCAGACATTTTCTCCTGACAGAGTTCAAGAGATCTTGTCTGTTCTCAGTGGTGCCCATGGAATGGCTGGGTTATAGAGAGAGACTGCCATATTGTGGGGAACGGGTGGGTGTGGGGGTCACGTTCAAGCACAATATAGGCTGGGGCTTATCATCGTCGGCTGCCCCAGAGCCCCACTGCAGACGAGGCTGCTTATATCATCCTTTGTTTTGCTCGGGCCCAGCTGTTTTTGCTCACCAGGCTGACTGGCTTTCTGCTGATGGTGAGGATCTTTGATGTGAGCAGGGAGGCAGTGCATGCAGGGAAAACACTCTGACATGAATGACCCCAAAACCTACCTCCCATCAGTCTGCTGGGGGCAAGTTTAAACAAATGAGAAAGCTTGTTTTCATTGCCCTTTTCTTTCTTTTTCTGTTTTATGATTACAAAGCATCTGTTCTCTGTTGTTCTCCCCTCTACCAAACCAGAGGAGGATACTTAAATGAGATGTTTTATGGATGACAATAAGCTCCAGACGTGGAAAGTTCTCCATTAATTTAAAGTAGCTGTGCATAGTTCACTTCTTTGAGAATCACAACAAATGTACTTTTATACCTAATACTTTTTCCATAAGAATTCCTGCCTGTTTTTATATTTTGGTTATCAAAGTTAAGTTGTAAATTATATTAAAATAAATTTAGCTGGACAGCAAGAGGGAATGAGCAAACACTTGTTTTCTGTGATTTCAGCACAGATTAAGTCATATGTGCTTGCCTGTTCCCTTTCTTTTTTTTTTTTTCTTAAATGCCCAGTCAAAATGGTTCTTCTGTTTTCATTCTGGATTTCACCTTTAAAAATCTGCAATTTCAATAACTAGCAGAACAGGCAGGTCATTGGGCTGCAACCAAAACAGGTTCAAAAATCAGTGAGGAACCCCATAATAAAATGTTTTTGTACATGTCCACAGAAGTGGCTCACTGAACAGATGGAAACACTGTGTGAATCAAATTATTCAATGCCGGGTCTATACGTCAAATCAATTTCGTTGTGATGACATCTCAAAAATAGACCATCTTTAACTCTGTTACTGTAAAATTAATGTATTATACTCGGAAGTCTTGGATTAATGCAAAGTGAGAAATGTGGCCAGAATGTTGCAGTGGCGCCATTATGTCTAAATTTGGAAGCATGATGTAATTTGTTACTCGTAGTGTAAACTGTGAGGTGTCAGATCATGGAGCTGTTTAAGACATTAGGGTAATTTACTGTGATTTGGGCAGGTTCAAGTACACACTTAATAAAAACTAGATACAGCGGGGAAATAAGTATGGAACACGTCAACATTTTTCTCATTAAACATATTTCTGATGGAGCCATTGACCTGAGATTTTCACCAGATGTCAGTATCAACCCAAGTAGTCCATACATACAAAGAAATCAAGGCAACTGTGTTTACAAAACAAGTTATATTTAATAAAGTAGAATGACACAAGGAATAAGTATTGAACATGCTTGGTGAAATTCATTTAATATTTAGTAGAAAAGCCTTTGTTGGTAATAACAGCTTCCAGATGCCTCCTGTATGGACAGACTAGGTGCAGGCATTGCTCAGGAGTGATTTTAGCCCATTCTTCCACACAAACTGTCTTCAAATCTTGAAGGTTCCATGGGTGTCTTCGATGAACTCTGATCTTCAGTTCGTTCCATAGATTTTCAATTGGATTCAGGTCAGGTGACTGGCTGGGCCATTCTAGCAGCTTTATTTTCCTACTCTGGAGCCAGTTGAGAGTTTCCTTGGCTGTGTGTTTGGGATCATTGTCTTGCTGAAATGTCCACCCTCGTTTCATCTTCAGTATCTTGGCAGATGGCAACAAGTTCTTTCCAAGGATGT
This sequence comes from Pholidichthys leucotaenia, assembly GCA_020510985.1. Taxonomy (NCBI): domain Eukaryota; kingdom Metazoa; phylum Chordata; class Actinopteri; order Cichliformes; family Pholidichthyidae; genus Pholidichthys; species Pholidichthys leucotaenia. The sequence goes on from CM035840.1 coordinate 67,323,231, forward strand.
CTCTGTACATTTGTCCATTCATCTTTCCTTCAATTATATGAAGTCTGCCTGTACCATGTGTTGAAAAACACCCCCACACCATGATGCTACCATCTCCAAATTTCATGGTTGGTATGGTGTTTTGGGGCTGATGTGCAGTGCCATATCTCCTCCAAACCTGCTGCATGTTGTGGCATCTAAAAAGTTCAATTTTGGTCTCATCTGACCAGACTATATTCTCGCAGGGTTTTACTGGCTTGCCCAAATGTTGTGTAGCAAACTTTAAACAAGCTTCAACATGCTTTTTCTTCAGCAATGGAGTCTTGCAAGGTGAGCAGGCATAGAGCCCATGTAAGTTGAGTGCATTCTTGTTTTCTTTTAAACAGCAGTACCTGCTAACTCCAGGTCTTTCTGGAGCTCTCCATGAGTGGTCTTTGGCTCTTGGATAACTGATAATTCTTTTGACTACTCTATCAGAAATCTTGTGAGGAGCTCCTGGTCATGGCCGGTTTATAGCAAAATGATGTTCTTTCCACTTCCGAATGATGGCTCCAACAGTGCTCACTGGAATATTCAGCAGTTTAGAAATGCGCCTGCAACCAATGTCATCATTATGTTTTGCAACAATAAGGTTGCGAAGGTTTAGAGAGAGTTCTTTGCTTCTACCCATCATGAGTTCTTTGTAGTGTGGCAATCTGATATTCAGTCAGGACTTAACCAGCTGAAATTCATTTGCACTGATGGGGATGGGATGGCTTCCTAAATTCTGATGAATTTCAGCTGGTTTCTTGGCTTTCTATGCCTTTTTGCACCTCTTTTTCGTCATGTGTTTGTGTTCAATACTTATTCCCTGTGTCATTCCACTTTATTAAATATAACTTGTTTTGTGAACACAGTTGCCTTGATTTATCTGTATGTATGGATTACTTGGGTTGTTACTGACATCTGGTGAAAATCTCAGGTCAGTGGCTCCATCAGAAATATGTTTAATGAGAAAAATGCTGTGTTCAGTACTGGTTTTCTCCACTTTATTTCTCAGTCATAGAGATTTTTTTTTTACATTTTAGTTTTGCCCTTGATGTCTTCAACTTTCAGTTGTTCATCATTTTTCACAAGGGTAGTTAATCTGAAATATGTTTAGACCTACAGAATGCAATGTGTTTTGATGGTACTTTTGATTCCAATTTTAGTCTATTTATCCTTTATTATATTTCTTAGTGCACAGCCCCCTGAGCGTGGTAACCAGTTCCTGTTTTATATTGTAACAAAAATTACAAATTATTCAACTACTCAGTATGATTGGTTCAATTAGCTCACTGTAGCAAACTGGAAACACATCAAAGAAAATGAGATGTAACACTGCTGGACACTAATTGAATTGTTTTCTCCATGCCCTTACCCCATATCTCATGAAGCAGCGAATGCTGAGGAACCTTCAAGAATGTTGCACTTTTTGGGTTTCACCAGGGTTCATCACAGTTTGTAAAACATTGGCAAACAACTCAACAGTTTTTCTTGCTGCCAAAAAATTTTGAACATGTTCAAAAAACTTTTGTGAATGTATTTTTCTGCAAACAATTGCAAAAGTTATTTTTGTTCACCTAGTTGTGAACAAAACTGTTTAAGACACTTTACAACAAAACTGCTGGCAACCAAAAAAACTGTGTGTGAATTGTTTTGCAGCCTTTTATGAACCCTGATAAAACTCTAAAAGCACAGTGATCAGAATATTCCCCAGCATTCGCCGCTCCATTAGATACAAGCTTGATTTTTGCTTGATTTGCGCCAATATTCAGAAGCGAAACCAAAAATTGCCACGTTTGTCAGCCAGATGCTGTTTGCCAGATGCTACCCTAAATTACCTCATTATTACAATAAGACACAAATTTTGTTGCAAATATGCAATATTCCAAGTCTATTTTGTCACATTGATCAATATATATTTTTTTACGTTGTGATGCAAGGCCCATCTTTCTCGTTTCCATTTGCTGTACATTACATGATGGAATATTGTTAATATCATCTCTGTAAATGTCAAAGATAAAGAGATTGTTGGGGTAGATGGTGGCCATTAAGGCGCAAAGGGCAACAGCATACTCAAGAGGTAAAACAATTATTTGTATTTTGTAAAATATTGATGTCTGGGTTATCCATATGTATTAATGTAGAATTAATGTAGACTATCACAATTAAAAAAAAAAAAAAAAGAAAAGAAAATCCAAAGGCTTGAAAGGGAGTATTCTACTCAAATTGTCAAAACCACACTCCAGAAGAGTCTGCAATATAGAACAGTGACATGTACAGTGGTGTGTATAAGTGTTTACCTGCTTCCTGATTTCTCATTTTTTTTGTATGTTTGTGTCACGATTTGCCCTTCAGGGCAGGAAGATGAGACCCACAAGCTGAACTGTGAGTTTGGCAGATTTATTGGTGGAGCAACAAACATAAAGACTAAACCGTGCTCAGAACACAACAATACAAATAAGGAAGTAAACTTACTGATAGCGCACCAGAGCAGAGCAGGGCAGGGCTCTGGTAGAGACGAGGAGAATACAAACAAGACTGCGGCAATGATAAAATGAAAATACAGCCCTTAAATAGGATCAAAAACCATTTACCTAATCAATGACAGGTGTGGGTAATCTGAGCGGGCAGGAGAAAGCAATGAAACATAATTAGGACCAGCTGGGGGCAGTGAGAGAGAAGCGAACTGAAGCTGACAGCTGACAGGGCAACGCCCATATGGAGCACCATGCCACTGACAGCTGTCAACCAGCAACAGAACAACAGAGAATGAATGAATGAATGAATTTTTTGAATGAATGAATTTTTTATTCGGTAATAATAATAATAAACACATAAATTACAATAAGAACACACAAATAAGAACACACAAAAGAACAACCAAAAGGGTGTAGGCTGAAGCTAGTGCTTATATAGTGCCTACCCCATTACAATTTTAAAATCAATAACATAAAAATTTAAGTCTTACCCAAAATCAACAAAGAAAATCAAATAGAACAAGTAGACAAAAAACCCTTTTAAATTATTACAAATTTATCTCCCAGCATTTACAGTGAGATACTGGGATATTTTCTCATCTTTGTACAATTTTTTGAATTGCTTCAGAGTTGAACATGTTTTAATATTTTCAGAGCAACAGTTCTACAGTTTAACTCCAGTGACAGACATGCAATGATACTTTGTATTTGTTCTAACCTTTGGCTTATTAAAAACAGAATTACCTCTTAGCTCATATTTGCTTTCCCTTTTTTTAAACAGTCTCTGAATATTTACAGGTAATTGGTTAGTATTTGCTTTGTACATAATTTGAATGACATTATAATCTACCAGATCTCTAAATTTAAGAGTATGTAATTGAATGAATATTGGATTTGTTGGTTCACAGTAAGGTTTCTTTGATACAATGCGTACGGCTTTTTTCTGTAGTAAAATGATTAAGTTTGTGTTTGTTTTATATGTGTTTCCCCAGATCTCCACACAGTATGTCATAAAAGGAACTATCAGTGAATTATATAAAATGCAAAGAGATTTCTGACACAGGAGATCCTTAACTTTATACAGTAGGGCAATGGATTTAGACATTTTAGTTTTGACATAATTTATGTGTGATTTCCAGTTTAGTTTGTTATCAACAATGACCCCTAGGAACTTGGTTTTGAAAACTGTGTCAATTTCAACATTGTTTATTTTAATTTTTCTGTGATTATATAATTTGTGTTTTCCAAATATTATACATTTTGTTTTTCCAAGGTGAATAGATAATTTATTGGCAGTGAACTATTGATTGATTCATTTTCTACTGAATCCAGAAGCTGCTTAAGATTTTCTCCACTACAAAAAAAAGTTGTATCATCTGCAAATAAAATACACTTGAGCAATTTAGACACAGAACATAAATCATTAATATACAAAATAAACAGCAATGGACCAAGCACAGAACCCTGTGGTACCCCACATATCATCTTCAGCAACTCAGAGTCTGTATTATTCACATGAACATATTGATATTTGTCTTCTAAATAGCTGTGTAACCAGTCAAAAGCAATTTCTCTGGTGCCATACTTATGTAATTTACTGAGGAGTAATTTATGGTCAACTGTATCAAATGCCTTTTGTAAGTCCAGAAATATTCCAACTGTGTATTCTCTTCTATCTGTTGCATCCGTAATCTGTTCAACAAAGTCCATGAGTGCCAGTGAGGTGGTCTGGTTCTTCCTGAATCCATACTGTTGTTCACAGAGTATTTTGTGCTTATCAATGAAATCATTTAGTCTCTTAACAAATATTTTTTCCAGTATTTTGGAGAACTGAGGTAACAAGGAGATGGGTCTGTAGTTTGACAATGAGTGTTTGTCACCAGTCTTATACAGAGGAATGACTCTTGCTATTTTCATTTTCTTTGGAAATTTACCAGCAGTAAGTGACATGTTGCATATGAAAGTGAAGTGTTTAACAATACAATCAATAATATATTTAACCAAGAACATAGTGAAATCATTACAATCAGTTGATTTTTTGTCTTTGAATTTGTTAACAATGTCAAAAATTTCTATTTCATCTGTTTCTTTCATAAACATTGAGTAAGCGTTTATGTTGACGACATTGTCAGCGCCACTTGTATTTGCTGATGATACAGTGGAGTTGGTGATCTTTTTTCCTATATTAACAAAATATTCACTAAACGTGTTGGAGATCAAGCTATTTTCATTGATTATTCCATTATCTGAATTTAAGTAAGAGATGTGGTTGGAATTTAGTTTTCCTCTCTTTGTTATATTATTTAACACCTTCCATATATTACATGTATTAGTTTTGTTATTTTCCAATAATTTACTGTAATATGTTTTTTTACTCGATCTTAAAATACTAATGAGTTTATTTTTATAAGTCTTGTATTTCTTTTTTGCTTCCACAGTTCTTAATTTCAGAAACTTTTTGTATAACAAGTTTTTCTTTTTACAAGCATTTTGCAGGCCCTTGGTGATCCAAGGCTTATCTCTGTATTTAACTTTAGTTTCCTTTACCACTAGAGGGCAGTGTTTATTATATAGTTGTGATAAAATAGAGACAAATTCTCCATATGCTGTATCAATATTGTCAACATAAACACCACTCCAGTCTTGTATTTTTAGATAATTTCTAAGATTGTTGATTGCGGTTTCTGTTACAAGTCATTTAAAAACCTTATCTATTTCAACGTTATGTGTTACACCAGTGTGTGAAAAAACAAAAACAGGCAGATGGTCTGTCACATCATTGATAAGAAGGCCAGCAGTTACATTCCAGTCAGTGACATTTGTGAAAATGTTATCAATAAGTGTTGCTGAATGTGTTGTTATTCTAGTGGGGTATGTTATTGAAGGGTAGAAACCCATACAAAACAAGGAATTTATGAATTCACTTATTTGGATATGGTCATTTGGATTTAATAAGTCAATATTGAAGTCTCCACAAATAAATACCAGCTTCTTATTACCTACTGCACTGAAAAGCTCAGACAATTTTTCTTTGAAAATGTCAATATCGGTACCCGGTGCTCTATAAATGCAACTTATTATGATGTTTTTTGTAGTTGTAATTAATTCCACAGTTACACACTCCATGATGTTTTCCATTTCAAAAGACATATTATCTACAACTTGGCTTTGGTAGCAGGACCTGATATATAAAGCAACACCGCCACTCCTTTTTTTTGACCTGCTTGTGGTATATAAATCATAGCCTCTCATTTGCACTGTATGAAGTTGGTCATTTTTTAGCCAAGTCTCAGAAATTGCAACAGCAGAAAAATTTGTGTTATATTGCAACAGACTGTCCTGGATTTTGGAAAAATTCATGTTGAGACTTCTACTATTAAAGTGTATTATTGACAATGATTGGTCAGAAATTGTATTTTTTAGCTGGTCTGAGCTAAAGTATTTACACTGATGCTTTATACTGTTGAAAAAGGGATTTTCAGGATCGGTTTCATATTCAACACTGTGTGGCTTATGCTCAGTATATTGGTACCCTTTAAAAATGAGGTTATTTCCTATAAAAGTTTGCATCTTAATTATTCCAGTCAATGGAAACAAATGCACAGTTTATATCTTTAAGTTGATAATGAAATGTCAATCATTTCTGGTTGATTTTTGGCTCCATTGATTTTGGTGTACTGTTACGGGGATGGCGTGGGTGAATAATGAGTCTGTCCTACCTTAAGTAAGCTATGCCCCCCCCCCCCCCGTGCTCTTGCAGCTTTCAGCTCTAGCATTAATTCTTTTCTCTTCCTTCTTACCAAATCAGTGAAGTCCTCATTGATGAAGATTTTTGTTCCTTTGAGGGACTTGGCTCTTTGAAGAATGGTCATCCTGTCCTTGTGCCGCAGGAACTTGACCGCAATGGGCCTCGGTCTTTCTCCTCCAGGTTTCTCGGTGCGGTGGGCTCTCTCCATCTCGATCCCTGGTGGTAACTGTAGTTTCTCCAAGAGAATATTTTTAATCTTCTCCTCCGTGTCGGCCAAGGTCTTTCCTGGTGCCTCCACAACACCATCAAAGACTAGATTATTTCTCTGGGATTGTCCTTCAAGATATTCAAATTTGTCGGTGATAGTCAACAGACTGTCACACACTTTAGAAACATCTGATTGCAGCACATTGTTGCGGTCTGCTTGTTTAGACAAATCGGCTTTTATGTCATCTACGTCTTTTTGAGTGAACTGTAGACTGGTTTTAATGTCCTGTAACTCTCTTGTCATCGTGTCCATTCTTGCATTAGTTGAGTCCATGATCACTTTGATGAGGCTTTTGAAAGTTTCCTGTTGTTGGTTTAACAATGCAAAAAACAGTTCTTTTTGCTGTTGCAGTAAGTCATTTACCTGTGCGAGGGACACATATTCCTCCTCAGATTTGGCCTCTGCTTTTGGCTTAGGTGGCATTTTGCTGCAGTTTTGCAATAATTTGCAGTGGACAAGGAGACAAGAGTCTGTTTCCAAGACTATTTCAGTGTTGATGAAAAATTCAAGCAGCAACAACAACAGGAATGCGTGTAAGGCCTGGTGCCAGGCCTGAAGCCTGATGGAGGTGGCTGCAGAGCCTGGTGGTGGGAACTGCCTGTGAAGTCTGGTGGTGGGAACTGCCTGTGAAGTCTGGTGGTGGGAACTGCCTGTGAAGCCTGGTGGTGGCGGCTGCCTGTGGAGCCTGATGGTCGTGGCTGCTGGCCTGGTGATGGTGGCTGCCTGTGGAGCCTGTTGTTGGTGGCTGCCTGTGAGGCCTAGTAGTAATGGCTGCCTGTCTGCTTCTAAGGCAGAAAGGACCAATTCTAAATCCACCAGAATCTTCCCCCAAGCCACCAATCCACTGCCAAGTGTCAACCAAATCACCTCCAAAAGTCCAGAACTACCCACAGGTGAAGAATTGAAGTTTTATTACCTCTTGTACATGTAGTATTTAATCCTGTTGCTCAGTGCTGCGGCCTCACCTTCCCCCAGTCGAAGAATTTATCACAACAGTGAAGATATAAAGAATAAAATATCAACCCAAGTAGACTAAAATATAAAAATAAATTAACACAAAATAAAAGTGTAACAAAACTAGAATACAAACAGGAAAATGGCAAACAGTACACAAATACAGAAACCCAAAAAGCATAAAATACAACAAATATGTAAATATAATGAAAAAGCCATGAGACTGAGCCTGGCGGAAACCTCCAGCTCTCGGCTCATGACAGTTTGTCACATTTACATGTTTCAGATCATCAAACAAATTTAAATTATAGACAAATATAACACAAATAAACACAAAATGCAGTTTTTTAATGAAGGTGTCCAAACCTGTCATATTGACTGGACAATCAGCCTAAATGCAGAATGCAACACTAAGAGAAACACACACAAAATACGTTTGACCTTTTATTAAATTTCAAAAGAGCGAACTTGAGGAAAAACCAGTCACTCGCCAGAGCAGCAAACCTGCAGACGGAGAGACGAGACTGATTAGTAGAGGAATGGAGGAGAATTGGGAAATCTAAATAATACCACTTACGTGGGAGAGAGAGAGAAAGACTGGGTCAGAACCCAGCGAAGGAGATGGGCTAGCAGGTCAAAACTGCTGGGAAGGGAAATAGTGAGCTGTGTCTGACCGGGTGGAGAAGAGGAGCTGCAACGAGGGAGCAACAAGCTGGTGAGTGCACCTGGCACCAGGATACGCTAGTACGCAGGCCGATGATTGATTATGTTATCGTGTCATCAGACCTACGACCATACGTCTTGGACACTCGGGTAAAGAGAGGTGCAGAGCTGTCAACTGATCACCACCTGGTGGTGAGTTGGATCTGATGGCAGGGGAGGATGCCATTGAGACCTGGTAGACCCAAACGTATAGTGAAGGTGTGCTGGGAATATCTGGATGAGGCCCCTGTCCAGGAGGTCTTCAACTCCCACCTCCGGAAGAACTTCAACCACATTCCGAGGGAGTCTGGAGACATGGAGTCTGAATGGGCCATGTGGAAGGAATACTTTGAGGATCTCCTCAATCCCACTGATATGCCTTCCACAGAGGAAGCAGGGTTTGGGGACGAGGGGGACGACTCGCCTATCACAGGGGCTGAGGTCGCCAAGGTGGTTAAAAATCTCTGGTGGCCGGGCCCCGGGGGTGGATGAGATTTGTCCTGAGTGCCTCAAGGCCCTGGATGTTGTAGGGCTATCATAGTTGACACGCCTCTGCAACATTGCGTGGAAGTTGGGGGCAGTGCCTTTGGCATGGCAAACCGGGGTGGTGGTTCATCTCTTCAAAAAAGGGGACCGGAGGGTGTGCTCCAACTTTAGAGGGATCACACTCCTCAGCCTCCCTGGGAAGGTCTATGCCAAGGTACTGGAGAGGAGAGTCCGGCCACTGATCGAACCTTGGATTCAGGAGGAGCAATGGGGTTTTCGTCCTGGCCGTGGCACATTGGACCAGCTCTTTACCCTCTCGAGAATCCTCGAGGGTTCGTGGGAGTTTGCCCAACCAGTTTACATGTGTTTTGTGGACTTGGAGAAGGCATTTGACCGCGTCCCTCGTGGTTTTTTGTGGGGAGTGCTTCGGGAGTATGGGGTATCGGGCTTGTTGTTACGAGCTATTTGGTCTCTGTACGATCGCTGTGAGAGTTTGGTTTGTACTGCCAACACTCGATCGGACTCATTCCCAGTGAGAGTTGGGCTCCGCTAGGGCTGCCCTTTGTCACCGATCCTGTTCACAATTTTTAAGGACAGGATTTCTAGGCGCAGCCAGGGAATGGAGGGTGTCATGCTTGGTGACCACAGGATCTCATCTCTGTTGTTTGCAGATGATGTTGTCCTGTTGGCTTCATCCAGCAATGACCTACAGTTCTTGCTGGGACGGTTTGCCGCTGAGTGTGAAGCGGCTGGGATGAGAATCAGTACCTCCAAGTCTGAGTCCATGGTCCTCAGCTGGAAAAAGGTGGATTGTCCTCTCCGGGTTGGGGACAGGCTCCTGCCCCAAGTGGAGGAGTTTAAGTATCTTGGGGTCTTATTCATGAGTGAGGGGAGAATGGAGCGGGAGACTGACATGGATTGGAGCAGCATCTGCAGTGATGCGGATGTTGTACTGGTCTGTTGTGGTGAAGAGGGAGCTAAGTTCTATGGCAAAGCTGTTGATTTACCAGTCAATCTATGTTCTTACTCTCACCTATGGTCACGAGCTTTGGGTAATGACCGCAAGAACAAGATTGCGGATACAAGTGGCTGAAATGAGCTTTTCCGTAGGATTGCTGGACTCACCCTCAGAGATAGGGTGAGGAGCTCAGTCATCCGGGAGAGGCTCAGAGTAGAACCACTGCTCCCCCACATTGAAAGGAGCCAGTTGAGGTGGTATGAGCATTTGATTAGGATGCCTCCTGGACGCCTCCTACTTGAGGTGTTTCGGGAACGTCCCACTGGGAGGAGACCCTGGGGCAGACCCAGGACTCACTGGAGAGACTATGTCTCCCAGCTGGTCTGGGAACGCCTTGGTATCCTCTCTGAAGAGCTAGAGCAGGTGGCCGGGGAGAGGGAAGTCTGGGCTTCTCTGCTTGAACTGCTGCCTCAGTGACCTGGACCTCCAGAAAAGCGGTAGAAGATGGATGGATGGATGGCAATAGAATTTAGCTCATGGTCATCAATGCACGGACGCAAAGACCCATCTTTTCCCACAAAGAGAAACCCCACCCCAAGAGGAGCCGAGGATGGCCGAATGAGGCCAGCGTTCAGAGAGTCCTTTGTACCTCTTCATCGCCTCCCTCTCAGGTCCAGAAATATTTGATATATTTGATATAATATTTGATATATATTTAATAACCAGCAATTTAACTGTCGGAATCCTCATCTCCTGAACAAGTTGTGAGGAGATAGTTACCCTCTGCCCCAGAATCAATGAGGGTAGAGACTCTCCTTTTGACCCCCGGCAACTGAACCAGGGCCGAAATCGAAAAATGACTGGGGGGATGAAAATGTGTCCCACCCACCAGACCCCCCATGCCTACTGATGGGCCACGTCCTTTGGCCGCAGGTTACATGTGTCCAGCTTGTGCTTCAATGAACGACAGTAGGCACACGCCCCGATCCGCTGCCGCCACTCAACTTCTGCCCACAGAAGGCGAGCAGAACTGAGCTGCATGGCTTTGGCAGCGGGCTTGGACTCACTCAACTGTGGGGGTTCCCCCCTACAGTTGATAGTGCTATGAGATGACTGTTGTTGTGAAATGGCGCTATATAAATAAAGTTGAATTGAATTGAATTGAATTGAACCTAGGTCAGCAGCTGCTGAGGGTATGCATGTGGCGAACAGGTGAGAGGAGGTGCTGTGCTCCCTAGCACGCTCAAGGTAGCAGTTCTCTAACCCGACCGCTTGAGCAATGAGACTGTCCAGGGTGGCAGGAACGGCATGAACCGCCAGGTCATTGTGGAGGCAAGGATTTAACCCATGGAGGAACGCACTGCGTAGAGCAACCTCATCCCACCCCGATTCCACCGCTTCGACTCGGCCACTGACCGGCTGCTATGGCGAAACAACAATAGGTGACTCATGATATTCCCCTCACTCTCGGTACGGTCGAACGTGCAGGAAAAATCGGTCATGAATTGGTCAAACATAGGTGGCGCGTCCCTCCGGCTATCGATTACAGACTGAGCCCAACCAAGAGCTCGGCCCTGAAGCAGGAGGGTGAACTGGTGAATTTTAGATATGTCATCCGGGAACTCCCCCTTCACCTGCTCAAAATAAAGCCAAATCTGACAAAGGAAGTCTTTACATCCCCCCACCTCCCCCGCATATGGGGCAGGAGTGGGAATGGAAAGAGTTCGGTGGATGGTGGAAGAAGTTGGAGGAGCAGATGCAGGCGGAGCAGCCGGAGCAGACGTGCGGGGGAGCAACAGGCTGGTGAGCGCACCGAAACCCCTGGAGACGTATTGCTTGGTTGGCAGCAACCTGGAGAAGGAGGAGGAGAAAAACATGTCAGGTAAGATCACTTAACTCTGAGAGCTATAGACGTTTGAAACAATTCTGCTCAAGGCAGTATACCCAAATGAGCCAGCACTGAATCATCGAAGAGCACTTCCTTATAAACGCGGGCTCAGCAGAATCAGCAGGTGCGTTGGATGAGGTAATCAGTAGAGCAGAGAGAAACAGGATGGTGGGGTGAGCGCTCAGCAGGACATGACAAAACCTACATGGCCCTGTGTAAAAAAGTGACCCCCCCCCCCCCGTTAAAACATAAATTAACTGTGGTTTATCACATCTTTGGAAAGCTGAGTTCAATTTCTCTAGCCACACCAAGGCCTGATTACTGCCACACCTGTTCTCAATCATGAAATCACTTAAATAGGATCTGCCTGACAAAGTGAAGTAGACCAAAAGATCTTCAAAAGCTAGACATCATGCTGCGATCCAAAGAAATTCAGGAACAAATGAGAAACAAAGTAATTGAGATCTATCAGTCTGGAAAAGGTTATAAAGCCATTTCTAAAGCTTTGGGACCCCAGCGAACCACAGTGAGAGCCATTATCCACAAATGACAAAAACATGGAACAGCGGTGAATCTTCCCAAGAGTGGCCGGGCGACCAAAATTACCCCAAGAGCGCAGTGACGACTCATCCAAGAGGTCACAAAAGACCTCACAACAGCATCCAAAGAACTGCAGGCCTCACTTGCCTTAGTTAAGGTCAGTGTTCATCACTCCACCATAAGAAAGAGCCTGGGCAAAAATGGCCTGCATGGCAGAGTTCCAAGATGAAAACCACTGCTGAGCAAAGAGAACATAAAGGCTCCTCTCAGTTTTGCCAGAAAACATCTTGATGATCCCAAGACTTTTGGGAAAATACTCTGTGGACTGACGAGACAGAAGTTGAACTTTTTGGAAGGTGTGTGTCCCATTACATCCGACGTAAAAGTAACACAGCATTTCAAAAAAGGAACATCATACCAAGAGTAAAATATGGTGGTGGTAATGTGATGGTCTGGGGCTGTTTTGCTGCTTCAAGACCTGGAAGACTTGCTATGGTAAATGGAACCATGAATTCTACTGTCTACCAGAAAATCCTGAATAAGAATGTCCGGCCATCTGTTCGTGACCTCAAGCTAAAGTGCACTTGGGTTCTGCTGCAGGACAATGATCCAAAACACACCAGCAAGTCCACCTCTGAATGGCTTAAGAAAAAAAATGAAGACTTTGCAGCGGCCTAGTTAAAGTCCTGACCTGAATCCGATTGGGATGCTGTGGCATGACCTTAAAAAAGGTGGTTCATGCTCAAAAACCTGACAGTGTGGCTGAATTACAACAATTCTGCAAAGATGAGTGGGCAAAAATTCCTCCACAGTGCTGTGACTCATTGCCAGTTATCGCAAACGCTTGATTGCAGTTGTTGCTGCTAAGGGTGGCCCAACCAGTTATTAGGTTTAGGGGCATTCACTTTTTCACACCCCCTCATGGATTGTCACCTTATCGTGGTGGGGGGTTTGCGGGCCCCAGTGATCCCAGGAGCTATGTTGTCCGGGGCAATTTGCCTCTGATAGGGTCACCCAAGACAAACTGGTCCTGAGTGAAGGGCCAGACTAAGAACGATCCAACAGACTCTCATCATAAGTACTAGATCAAGGATTCAGTGTACCCCGTCCAGTATGGGGTTACCGGGGCCCCACTCTGGAGCCAGGCCTGGGGGAGGGGCTCGATGGCTAGCGTCTGGTGGCCGGGTTTCCACCCATGGGACATGGCCGGGCTCAGCCTTAGGAGTTACATGGGTCCGCCCTCCAGTGGGCTCACCACCTGCAGGAGGGATCATGGGGGCCATTGCTATGTGGATTAGGTGGCAGTTAAAGTTAGGTGGGGGACTGATCCCAAGCTTTCTAAACTGGCTTTTGGTACATGGAATGTCACCTCTCTGGTGGGGAAGGAGCCTGAGCTGGTGCATGAGGTTGAGAGATACCGGATAGATATAGTCGGCCTCACCGCAACACACAGCTCCGGTTCCGGAACCAGTCTCCTGGAGAGGGGCTGGAGCTTGGCCTACTCTGGAGTTGCCCCAGGTGAGAGGCGACGAGCAGGAGTGGGTATTCTTGTATCCCCCCACCTTGCTGCTTCTATATTGGAGTTTTCCCCGTCGGATGAAAGGGCTGCTTCCCTGCGCCTTCGGGTTGGGAAACGGGTCCTGACCATCATTTGTGCCTATGTGTAACCCAGCTGAGAAAATGACCCTTTTTCTCAGATTTCATTTGTATTAATGAAAGTGTGTGATTTTATTTTGAAAACCGACTATCTTGGGGAAGAGGAAGTGCGATCCTCGTCATCCAACTTTTGAATTTCCGGTTCATGGTCACGTTGGGTGATCTGGGTCTTTCTATTCGTTAAGAGTAAGATTAGCCCCGCCTTTCGAGCAAAGTGCTGAGGCGCTATGCTGGAAATCGGTCTTTTAACGATACGAGCGCGGGCGAGGGAGGTTGTGAAGCGATTCACACAGATACCTCTTTCTTGGTGAGTTTCATTCAGAAAGATGCTATAAATGAATCTAAACACTCTCCAAACGCTAATTTGCAACCTTTATTATCCTAAGTTGACAGGAGCACGAGCGTGAGGGGCATTGTGGCTGTGTCCTTTGCTGCATTCACACTGAAATCTCATCTTGGTGAGTCAGATACATTCTAATGTTAGCGCTATGCTAATGCTAGTCGCGAGTGGATTGTTCCTGTTTAAAAGCAATGGAAAAGGCTGTCTTTGTGTCTGTATGGTTTTCCTAAATGTGATTTCAGTTCCCAACAGTATGCTGAAGTACTTTTAGTTCATATACACTATTTCTGTCGAATGCAATGTGTAGTTTGATGCTAAAAGCACATGGTGTTAGTCTACAATGTAAATCCATAGGTTATGCTAAACCCAGTAGCTCAGACAAGGTTGAAAGGGATTAATCATAATTTCATGGTTAAATGATATAGAGATGAACAGAGGAATTCATTTAATTGGTTACATGAAAAAAGAGAGATTGTGAGAAAAAAGAACACATGCATGTAAGATGTAAGATGTGAAATGTAAGATATTACTATATTGCTGGATTGTGATAATAGTAATATGAGAGAAGAATTTAAACACTAAGCTATGGTGTTATATAAGAAGGGATTGGAAGACGAATTACTCTAGCTGTAAACAATAATACCATTATTATTGTGCAGGCTAGGTTTTTTCTGGTTGCCGACCAAAAACCTTCTGGATCCTGGATTTTCTCCAAATGGAGATGGCGAGCCTGACCCGAGATTGAACCGAGATTGAACAGAGGTCTGACCAAGGTCTCAATTGAAGGACATCCCTCCTCTCTCCAGTGCCCAGGATTTAAAGTGGTAACAACCCAAGTCGCCACTTTAAAAGAGGAAAACAGACCTGAGTCTGGAGTTACAAGACATCTTGACTGGTCAAATGACTAACCCGAAAGGACAACAAACACTGAGCTCAGTAGTACACTTTTGGGGTTTTATTTCATGCCGGCCATTGTTATATTTGTATATTTGTACATTGTTTGTATATTTTGCTCCCCTTATCTTTATTAATAACAGATATGAATTGCTCATTTCTTGCCTCCAGCTATTTCATTCCACACTCACTCTAATTCCCTATTGTAACCCTTACGAACCTAGCAACTGGTCTACGCTTAATTATTTCCCTTACCTAATTAACATAAGGCAAGGGTTACATATGCACCAAATGATGTTTCAGAGTACCCACCCTTTTTGGAGTCTCTGACTGGGGTGCTGGAGGGTGCTCCTATTGGGGACTCCATTGTCCTACTGGGGGACTTCAATGCGCATGTGGGAAAAGACAGTGAAACCTGGAAGGGGGTGACTGGGTGGAACGGAAATAAGCTATAGACAGCTTGCTCCTTCTGTAATTGATAACATGGTGGATAGTGTTTCAGCTTCTCTGCATTAGGCTCTAGACTTGGTGGCCCCCTTAAAAAAGAAAAAGTCTAATCAGAGATTTCTAACTCCTTGGTTCAACACAGAAACTCGTAGCTTAAAACAGAAGACTCGTCAATTAGAAAGAAAATGGCGCTCTACTAATTTAGATGAAATCTATTTAGCTTGGAGAAATCATCTTTTAATTTATAAAAAACCTCTTAGAAAAGCTAGAACAAGTTATTACTCTGCATTAATAGAAGACAACAAGAATAATCCCAGGTTTCTTTTCAGTACTGTAGCCAGGTTGACAAAGAGTCAGGACTCTGTCAATCCTAGCATTCCCTTAGAGCTTACTAGTCAGGACTTTATGAACTTTTTCAATAATAAAATTTCATCCATCAGAGATAAAAATCAATCAGATTCTTCCCACAGTTAACTTAAATACTGTAACTACTACAACTCCTTCTTTTGATGTCTGTCTTGATGAGTTTACTCCAATCGACCTTTGTGAGTTAGACAAAATAGTTTCCTCATCCAAACCTTCAACTTGTCTTTTAGACCCTATTCCTACTAGGTTATTTAAAGAAGTCTTTCCACTTATTGGTAGCTTTATTCTTCATATAATCAATTCTTCATTAACTTTAGGCCATGTACCGCAGGCTTTTAAAACAGCTGTAATTAAACCCTTACTCAAAAAGCCAATGCTAGATCCAGGAGCTTTAGCTAACTATAGACCAATCTCTAATCTCCCTTTCATTTCAAAAATCTTAGAAAGAGTTGTTGCTACGCAATTATTCGACCACCTGCAGGGAAATGGTTTACTTGAAGAGTTTCAATCTGGGTTTAGAATCCATCATAGTACTGAAACAGCCTTAGCGAAGGTCACTAACGACCTCCTCATTGCATCTGATAATGGACTAGTTTCTGTACTTGTCCTTTTAGACCTTAGTGCAGCTTTTGATACTATCGATCATAATATTCTACTTGATAGATTAGAACACTATGTTGGACTTAATGGAACTTCGTTGCAGTGGTTTAGATCTTATTTATCTGATAGGTTCCAGTTTGTTCATATAAATAATGAGTTTTCTTTCAACTCAAAGCTTAGTCATGGAGTTCCACAGGGATCTGTGCTAGGCCCTACTCTTTTTAGTTTATATATGCTTCTGTTAGGCAACATTATTAGAAAGCACTGTATACATTTTCATTGTTATGCAGATGACACACAATTATACCTGTCAATGAAGCCAGATGATAGTAATCAATTAGCCAAGTTAGAAGCCTGTCTTAAGGAAATCAAAGCTTGGATGACTTGTAATTTCCTGCTATTAAATTCAGATAAGACTGAAGTCATTCTTGTTGGTCCAAAAAACCTTAGAAATTCCTTTCCAAATCAAACTTTCAGTTTGGATGCAGTTACTCTTTCTCTTAATAGCTCTGTGAGGAACCTTGGAGTTATTTTTGATCAGGATTTGTCCTTCAATTCACATATTAAATTTGTTTCTAAGACTGCCTTCTATCATTTGCGTAATATTGCCAAGATTAGGAGCATCTTGTCTCAGAGTGATGCTGAGAAACTGATCCACGCTTTTGTTAGCTCGAGATTAGATTATTGTAATTCTTTATTATCAGGTTGTCCTAAAACATCTTTAAAAAGTCTTCAGCTGATCCAAAATGCTGCAGCAAGAGTTTTAACAGGTACTAGAAAGAGAGATCATATCTCTCCGGTTCTGGCCTCCCTTCATTGGCTTCCCATAGAGTTTAGAATTAAGTTTAAAATCCTTCTTCTTATTTACAAAGCTCTAAACAATCAGGCTCCTTTTTATTTAAAAGATCTGATACTACCGTATTATCCTAACAGAGCACTACGCTCCCAAAATGCAGGACTACTTGTAATACCTAGAATCTCCAAAAGTACAATGGGAGGCAGAGCCTTCAGTTATCAAGCTCCTCTCCTGTGGAATCAGCTGCCAATCTGGATTCGGGAGTCAGACTCGATCTCTGTTTTTAAGATTAGGGTTAAAACCTACCTTTTTGATATAGCCTAAAATTAGGGAGGGATCATGTGTTTCTTAACCCTCCCTTAGTTATGCTGCTAATAGGTTTAGTCAGCCGGGGGACCTCCAGTAATGCACTGGGCCTCACTCCTTTCCTCACTCTCTATGAAATATTTTTTTTTGCTGGTCATTAACATTTGTTTGTTCTCTCCCATAGATTGAGTCCCCATCGTGCTGTTTGCTCTCTACATGTCTGTTCTTTTCATCTTCTCTGTCCCCTCACCCCCCAGCCAGTCACAGCAGATGACTGCCCCTCCCTGAGCCTGGTTCTGCTGGAGGCTTCTTCCTGTTAAAAGGGAGTTTTTCCTCTCCACCGTCGCCAAGTGCTTGCTCACAGGGGATCACCTGATTGCTGGGGTCTTTCTGCAACTGTGGGGGTTCCCACCTACAGTTGATAGTGCTATGAGATGACTGTTGTTGTGAAATGGCGCTATATAAATAAAGTTGAATTGAATTGAATTGAATTGAATTGAATTGAATTGAATTGAACGGCCTGCCCGATCTGAACCCGAGTGGTGTTCAGTTATTGGACTTCTGTGCTAACCACAGTTTGTCCATAACGAACACCATGTTCAAGCATAAATGTGTCCATATGTGCACCTGGCACCAGGACACCCTAGGTCGCAGGTCGATGATCAATTTTGCTATTGTGTCATCAGACCTGCAACCATATGTCTTGAACACTCGGGTAAAGAGAGGTGCAGAGCTGTCAACTGATCACCACCTGGTGGTGAGTTGGATCCAATGGCAGGGGATACCATTCAAAATTGGTAGACCCAAACGTATAGTGAGGGTGTGCTGGGAATGTATGGCTGAGGTCCCTGTCCGGGAGGTCTTCAACCCCCACCTCCGGAAGAACTTCAACCACATTCCGAGGGAGTCTGGAGACATGGAGTCTGAATGGGCCATGTTCTCCACCTCTATTATTGAAGCGGTGGCCCAGAGCTGCGGCCGTAAGGTCGTCGGGGCATCTCATGGTGGCAACCCCCGAACCAAGTGGTGGACACCAGTGGTGAGGGGGGCCATTAAGCTGAAGAAAGAGTCCTATCAGGCTTGGTTGGCTTGTGGGACTCCCGAAGCAGCTGAGGTGTACCGGCAGGCCAAGCAGAGTGCAGCTCGGGTGGTTGCTGAAGCAAAAACCCGGGTACGGAAGGCATTTGGTGAGGCCATGGAACAAGACTTTAGGTCGGCCTCGAAGAGATTCTGGCAAACTGTCGGGCGGATCAGGAGGGGGAAGCAGCTCCTTGTCCTCACTGTGTATGGTGTGGATAGGGCGCTGTTGACTTTGACTGGGGATATCGTCGGGCGGTGGAAGGAATACTTTGAGGATCTCCTCAATCCCACTGATACGCCTTCCACAAAGGAAGCAGGGCTTGTGGACGAGGGGGATGACTCGCCTATCACAGGGGCTGAAGTCGCCAAGGTGGTTAAAAATCTCTTTGGTGGCCGGGCCCCGGGGTGGATGAGATTTGCCCTGAGTACCTCAAGGCCCTGGATGTTGTAGAGCTGTCATGGTTGACACGCCTCTGCAACACTGCATGGAGGTCGGGGGCAGTGCCTTTGGCATGGCAAACTGGGGTGGTGGTTCCTCTCTTCAAAAAAGGGGACTGGAGGATGTGCTCCAACTTTAGAGGGATCACACTCCTCAGCCTCCCTGGGAAGGTCTATGCCAAGGTACTGGAGAGGAGAGTCTGGCCGTTGGTTGAACCTCGGATTCAGGAGGAGCAATGTGGTTTTCGTCCTGGCCGTGGCACATCGGACCAGCTCTTTACCCTCTCGAGAATTCTCGAGGGTTCGTGGGAGTTTGCCCAACCAGTTTACATGTGTTTTGTGGACTTGAAGAAGGCATTCGACCGAATCCCTCGTGGTTTTTTGTGGGGGGTGGCTTGGGGGTATGGGGTATCGGGCTTGTTGTTACGAGCTATTCGGTCTCTGTATGACCGTTGTGAGAGTTTGGTTTGTATTGCCAGTGCTCGGTCAGACTCATTCCCAGTGAGAGTTGGACTCCGCCAGGGCTGCCCTTTGTCACCGATCCTGTTCATAATTTTTATGGACAGGATTTCTAGGCGCAACCTGGGAATGGAGGGTGTCATGCTTGGTGACCACAGGATCTCATCTCTGTTGTTTGCGGATGATGTTGTCCTGTTGGCTTCATCCAGCAATGACCTACAGTTCTTGCCGGGACGGTTTGCCGCTGAGTGTGAAGTGGCTGGGATGAGAATCAGTACCTCCAAGTCTGAGTCCATGGTCCTCAGCTGGAAAAAGGTGGATTGTCCTCTCTGGGCTGGGGACAGACTCCTGCCCCAAGTGGAGGAGGTTAAGTATCTTGGGGTCTTATTCATGAGTGAGGGGAGAATGGAGCGAGAGATTGACAGACTGATTGGAGCAGCATCTGCAGTGATGCGGACGTTGTACTGGTCTGTTGTGGTGAAGAGGGAGATGAGTTCTACGGCAAAGCTGTCGATTTACCAGTCAATCTACGTTCCTACTCTCACCTATGGTCATGAGCTTTGGGTAATGACTGAAAGAACGAGATCGCGGATACAAGTAGCTGAAAAGAGCTTTCTCTGTAGGATTGCTGGACTCACCCTCAGAGATAGGGTGAGGAGCTCAGTCACCCGGGAGGGGCTCAGAGTAGAACCGCTGTTCCTCCACATTGAAAGGAGTCAGTTGAGGTAATATGGGCATCTGATTAGGATGCCTCCTGGACGCCTCCCACTTGAGGTGTTTCAGGCATGTCCCACTGGGAGGAGACCCCGGGGCAGACCCAGGACTCGCTGGAGAGACTACGTCTCCCAGCTGGTCTGGGAACGCCTTGGTATCCTCTCTGAAGAGCTGGAGCAGGTGGCTGGGGAGAGGGAAGTCTGGGCTTCTCTGCTTGAACTGCTGCCTCCGCGACCCGGACCTCCGGAAAAGCGGTAGAAGATGGATGGATGGACTTTTTCACACAGGGCCATGTAGGTTTGGATCTTTTTTCCCTTAATAATAAACACCTTCATTTAAAAACTGTATTTTGTGTTTACTTGTGTTATCTTCATCTAATATATAAATTTGTCGACCCGAAAAAGGATTAAGCGGAAGAAGATGGATGGATGGATGGATTTGAAACATTTAAGTGTGACAAACGTACAAAAAAAAAATGAGAAATCAGGAAGGGGGTAAACACTCTTTCACACCACTGTATTTAAACAGCTTTTTGAAAAATTTAATGCCACGTTAGGACAAGCAGAATTTACGGAATTTACAGTCTGGAAGTGTCACAGACAACATCTGTACGTCAGGGCGTCCATCAATCTTCATCCCTGTCATGTTCCTCCCACCTGGCTTGGATTAGCTCACATGGAGACAAGATGATATATTTTGCTGCTTTGAATCACTTTAGTCTTTTGATGTGGCTTCAAATGTGAGAAAAGATCAAGAGATCAAAAAACTGCTCCGATCCAAAAGATAAAGCTGTTGGTCATGTCTGTCAGTGGAGTGCAATAGAAAGCCTTCATTCTGAGTTTTGTGATAAGGCTACAGAGATGTTAGTGAGTGAGACTAGACAGTTTGTGTTATTAATATGCAAGAAAATCAACAGGATAAGCGATACAGTATATCAAAAGTTTGAAATGTTCATACTTCAATTTTTGGGGAGATTTGTTGGGAAAATTATCTGCTTTGGTGGTGTTTTACACTCTGAGTGCTCTCTAGTTGTTATATTCTACATTTATTTTAAGTGTGAATATCAGCTTATATCTTATTTGTCAGGATGACAAACTGGCCCTTTCAAGAGAAGTCCCTGAATAAAATGCAGTTCTATTTTGGATTTGAATGAATGAATACATTTTGACAGACCTCCAGACTTTTTCAGATTTACTCATTCACACACGAGGTGATGATATATTGTATTAAGCTAAAGGATTTTCTCTGTGGTCTGAATATGAAAACCCTTTGTGTTACTGCATTAACTGGGTGCATGACAATTGTGAAGTGTTCCTGGAGCTTGGAAATGTACACAAAGATTACAAAATTATATTGTATTTTCAGCTTTGTGTATTCTCTGATAGTCTATTTTTACATAATTATATTCCATTAAGTCATTATCATGGGAGTCACTACCAGACAGGCCTTTAAAGGGCTGCCTGTAGAGTATAAGGCTTATCTTTGCAGACCAGAGATGTATTCAACACAGAGCTTAACTTCAAACGATATTCCAGATGAATATGGTGACCAAGATGAGGAGGTCAGCCTTTTTCTTCTGATGGCATACTTTCATGTAGGTCAAACGGCTTACAGCATCCTGGCATGGTGTTCTGTCTCACAGTATGGACATAACTGTCTCTGGACGAGATTTAATTTAAGAAGTCAAAAAAGTGGTTCAAGGATGAGTTTCCCATTTTCTTCTTACAGTTCATTAAGTGAATTTGTTAATAATAAATTAAATAAAAAATACACAAATGTCTATAAATACATATATGTATGTTCATAAGTAATCAAGACAAGGAGATAACTGAAATTTCTTAACTGTTATCCAAGCAAGTGTATGTCTTTATAAAATAAAAGTTAAGCAATCGTATGGTCTACTGCAAACCAATCTCATAACTAAAGGGCACTCAGAAAGTGCATACGGTCCTTCCATCTGTCCATACATTGGTGGAGGTATGTGCTCATCGATTACCTCCAAAATCTACTGATTTCATGCATAGCTCAAGGGTCACCTGTGGTGAAAATTTCCATCTAAATCTGTCCAGTAGTTTTCGCGTAATCCTGCTAAGACATTGCGAGATGATAGGGCCTTGGTGGAGGTATGCACTCTCGAATGACCTCCAAAAGCACGTTTTCCACACAAAGGATATGTGCAGTAAATACAATGTTCACTCTCATTAATCATTTCCACAATGATGACATCATCGCTTTCACCACTTCAATTCCAGGATTGCAACAGCACAGGGATAGCAACACTCAGAGCAACAATCAAGAAGACAAGAAAAACAAGAGCAGCGAATATACAGTACATATGTACTGTACATATAAATATATAAATATACAGTATAAACACACAGTGCAGAGCATTGTAGCTAGATGGAATAAACAGCATAACCGTCTACTTAGTTATCCTACATAGTATGAATATGTACCCATACATATTGTCACCCTCCGTAGCGACTGATATTGTCCTAGTTGTATACTGGAGGGGACCATTGTGTAAGTCTATTGCGTCTTTTGCATTCAATACTATTAGGTCGTCACATTTTTTTTGCTATCTCTGCGAGCAGCCCTGCTTAGGTTATACAGTTTGACAGCCGTAGGTAGGAAGGACCTGCGAAACCTCTCGGTTGCGCACCTAGGATGATGTAGTCTGTTGCTAAATGAGCTCCTCAGTGCGTTCAGCATGTCCTGCATAGGGTGGGACTCGGACTCCAGCAGAGATGACAGTTTAGCCACCATCCTTCTCTCTCCTATCTCCTCCACTGAGTCAAGGTGCTGCCCCAGGACAGAGCTAGCTTTCTTGATCAGTTTGTTCAGTCTCTTCCTATCGGCTGCTGTAATGCCACTGCCCCAGCAGACCACTCCAAAAGTGATGGCTGATGCCACCACCGTGTTGTAGAATGTCTTCAGCAGCGCCCCTTGTACACCAAAAGACCTGAGTCTCCTCAGCAGGAACAGCCTGCGCTGTCCCTTCTTGTAGAGTGCATCGGTATTGTGTGACCAGTCTAGTTTATTGTTCAGATGAACACCCAGGTACTTGTAGGATGTCACCATCTCAATGTCAGTTCCCTGTATATTTACTGGTGCTGTGAGGGGTTGTCCTTGCCTGCGGCAGTCCACCACCAGCTCCTTAGTTTTCCTCGCATTGATCTGGAGGCAGTTCCGATGGCGCCAGTCCACGAAGTCCTGGATAAGTCCTCTGTACTCAGCTTCATCTCCATTGGAGATGAGGCCGATGATCGCAGAGTCATCAGAGAACTTCTGTAGATGGCAGTGCGTTGTGTTGTGTGAGAAGTCAGCAGTATAAAGGGTGAACAGGAAGGGAGCCAAAACCGTTCACTGGGGGGCCCCCGTGCTACCGATGATCGTGTCGGACACACAGTCTTGGGTTCTCACAAACTGTGGCCGGTTAGTGAGGTAGTCCAGGATCCATGATGACAGGTGCTGGTCCACCCCTGTGCACAGCAGCTTTTCCTTCAGGATCATCGGTTGGATGGTGTTGAAAGCACTGGAGAAGTCAAAGAACATGATCCTCACCGCATTCCCGGGCTTCTCCAGGTGGGACAGAGAACGGTGAAGGAGGAAGATCACTGCATCCTCCACCCCAATGCCATGCTGGTAGGCGAACTGGAGTGGATCCATCGCTGGTCCCACCAGGGGGCGGAGGTGAGCAAGGACCAGTCTCTCCAGAGTCTTCATCATGTGGGGCGTCAGGGCCACTGGTCTGTAGCTGTTCAGATCTTTGGGGTGGGAAGTCTTTGGTACAGGTACCACACAAGATGTTTTCCACAACTGTGGTACCCTCCCCAGCTTCAGGCTCAGGTTGAAGATGAGCTCCACAATCCCACACAGCTGATCTGCACAGGACTTGAGGAGCTTTGCGCTGATGCCGTCCGGTCCCGACGCCTTCCTCGCCTTGATCTTCCTCAGCTCCGTCCTCACCTGGGTCTTAGTGAGGGTCATGTTGGGGGGCTGTTTGCTGGGAGTGGGGGGGTGTTGGTGGAGTGGGGTGTGGGCAGCAGGACTCGATATCTTTAGAGGCAGCAGTGGTTGTTGTGCAGTCGGGGGGGAGGGCAGTTGGTCAAACCTATTAAAAAAACAGGTTCAGATTGTTCGCCCACTCCCTGCCCCCCGTGGCCTGGGGGGAGGTATTCTGGAGCCCAGAGATGGTTTTAAGGTTTCTCCAGACCCCACCGATGTCGCTCTGTTGCAGCTTGTCCTCCACCTTCTTCCTGAAGCTGTCCTTGCCTTCTCTGATCTTCCTCCTCAGCTCCCTCTGTACAGACTTCAGCATCTCCCTGTTCCCCGACTTGAAGATCCTCTTCTTCTCTCTCAGAAGTGTTTTTATCTCAGGGTTGATCCAGGGTTTGTTGTTCGAGCAACACCTTATGGTCTTGGTGGGTACGGTGTTGTCCACACAGAAGCTGATGTAGTCCGTGATGGTGTGAGTGAGGCCATCGATGTCCTCACCATGTGGATCGCAGAGCTGCTCCCAGGCGGTGGTTTCAAAACAGTCCTTTAGAGCGTCCATTGCCTCCTCAGACCATAACTTCACTGTGCGCATGACCGGAGGTTGTCTGTGCACTAGGGGTTTGTACAACGGCAGGAGATGAACCAAGTTGTGATCCGATCTCCCGAGTGGGGGGAGTGGTGATGAGGTGTACGCCTCCTTAGTGTTTGCGTAGAATAAGTTCAGTGTTTTATTGTCTCTAGTGTGGCATGTGACATACTGGGTGAACGTGGGTAGAATGGGAGACAGTGAAATATGGTTGAAATCGCCTGAGATGAGGAGAAGAGCATCTGGGTGTTCTGTCTGCAGCCTGCCAGTTACTGAGTGGATGACGTCATGCGCTGTCCCAGCGTTCGCCGTCGGATTTGCATAAATAACAATGCAGATCATGTGTGAGTATTCCCTCGGGAGATATGTAGGCCGAATGCTAACAGCTAGCAACTCAATGTCTTTGTTGCAGTGTTGTTGTATAACCGTGATATGTCCTGGTCTGCACCAGTTATTATTGACATACATCATCACTCCTCCACCCCTTGCCTTCCCACTGTCTGATGTTTGGTCTGCCCGTATTGCGTGGAAACCCTCCAGTTCAATGTTAGCATCTGTTGCTAGTTCTGTTAGCCACGTCTCCATGAATAGCATCAGACTACACTCTCTGTATATGCTCTCGTAGCGGGAGATAGCCGCTAGCTCATCTGTTTTTCTGAGTAGCGATCGTACATTCCCCATAATAACGGATGGGAGGGCAGGTCTGTACCTTATATTCCTCGCCCGCCGTCTTATTCCAGCATGACATCCATGCCGTTTCCGTCTTATTTCTCCCGGTATGTTGAGTTTTTGCGTTAGCATTGTGGGCCAGTTAAGTGCTAACGGCTGGTCCCTATTGTACTGCCTCCTACATGAAACAGTGGATCCATCCGCTGGCTCAGGAGACATTTGGGCAATCTACGTGTTTGGACGGATCAAGGTGTCGCCGAAACAGAAAGATTAGCAAGAGAGCCAGATAGTAAAGAGAAATAGGAAGAAATTGATCCGCTTTTGCAAAAAGGCAGCCTACTCGTGTGGTGCCGGAAGTGAGAGAGAGTGTGAATGTAACCTTGTGACTGCATTATTTTAATTGCGTTTAATCCTAGATCAAGTTTGTTGTGGCCTAAAATGCATCATAATTGTTAAATATATCTTATTATACCTAACTCAGTACTGTTTATCTTTTGAAATATATATTTTATGGCTAATATAACCCCATAACTACAATATGGCACCTGGCGATCAAGCTTTGGCAGCTGATCACTTTTTGCCATGACACCACCATAGACTCAGTGCTGCTGGAGCAGGCACATCCCATGATGTCTCAACAGTCATGATTTTCACACAGATCAGAGCAATTTGTTGCACAGGAAGCTACACGTTTCTACAGACGTTCTTAAGTTCTGTAACCACTGAGCGTTTGTAAAGCTGGGGTGACATCAGTGAGAGGCTGTGATGAAAGGCCAGACCCATGGTTTGAAGCGGTAATTTTGCCACAAGACAGCCATCTGAAACACACACACAACATACATAATTTAGTACCTAATATTGATAACTTGCAGACATTACAATGTAGTACAGCGGACTTAAAGCAAAACTAGCATTAGCAATCATTAGCTTACCTTCATAGGTGATCGAGTTCGTATCCTCACGTCTTCGGCTCTACGGCTTCTTAAATGCTCCAGTACTTTTCCATTGTGTTTCATCTCGCTGCCTGTACCCTTGTCTGGCTGTCCTTTTTTGCCTTTATCCTGACAAAAAGCCAGACACCGAGCAGTCACCTCGTAAGCCGCCATGTTGTGTTTTGCTTGTGTCGCGTGTTTTACGTCACGGGAGTGTGGCGCCGCCTTGCTGTAAAAAAATCCCACCCACCCCAAGCGGTACTCAGATGTAATGGAAACAAAAGTGAGCTGAGTCGAGTAAAGCTGTGTCGAGGCAAGTTGGGCTATATAGGTACTAGTTAAAAAGGGGCAAACGTGAAGTAGACCAAAAGATCCTCAAAAGCTAGACATTATGCTGCAATCCAAAGATATTCAGGAACAAATGAGAAACAAAGTAATTGAGATCTATCAGTCTGGAAAAGGTTATAAAGCCATTTCTAAAGCTTTGGGACTCCAGCGAACCACAGTGAGAGCCATTATCCACAAATAGCGAAAACATGGAACAGTGGTGAACCTTCCCAGGAGTGGCCGGCTGACCAAAATTACCCCAAGAGTGCAGTGACGACTCATCCAAAAGGTCACAAAAGACCCCACACAACATCCAAAGAACTGCAGGCCTCACTTGCCTCATTTAAGGTCAGTGTTCATGACTCCACCATGAGAAAGAGACTGGGCAAAAATGCCCTGCATGGCAGAGTTCCAAGACAAAAACCACTGCTGAGCAAATAGAACATAAAGGCTCATCTCAGTTTTGCCAGAAAACATCTTAATAATCCTCAAGAATTTTGGGAAAATACTCTGTGGACTGACGAGACAAAAGTTGAACTTTTTGGAAGGTGTGTTTCCCATTACATCTGGCTTAAAAGTAACACAGCATTTCAGAAAAGGAACATCATACCAAGAGTAAAATATGGTGGTGGTAGTGTGATGGTCTGGAGCTGTTTTGCTGCTTCAGGACCTGGAAGACTTGCTGTGGTAAATGGAACCATGAATTCTGCTGTCTACCAAAAAATCCTGAAGGAGAATATCTGGCCATCTGTTTGTGACCTCAAGCTGATGTGCACTTAGGTTCTGCGGCAGGACAATGATCCAAAACACACCAGCAAGTCCACCTCTGAATGGCTTAAGAAAAACAAAATGAAGTCTTGGGAGTGGCCTAGTCAAAGTCCTGACCTAAATCCGATTGAGATGTTGTGGCATGACCTTAAAAAGGCAGTCCATGGTCGAAAACCCTCCAGTGTGGCTGAATTACAATTCTGCAAAGGTGAGTGGGCCAAAATTCCTCCACAGCACTGTAAAAGACTCATTGCCAGTTATCGCAAACGTTTGATTGCAGTTGCTGCTAAGGGTGGCCCAACCAGTTATTAGGTTTAGGGGCAATCACTTTTTCTCTCAGGGCCATGTAGGTTTGAATTTTTTTTCCCTTAATAATAACCACCATCATTTAAAAACTGCATTTTGTGTTTACTTGTGCTATCTCTGTCTAATATTTAAATTTGTTTGATGATCTGAAACATTTAAGTGTGACAAACACACAAAAAAATGAGAAATCAGGAAGGGGGCAAACACTTTTTCACACCACTGTATTTAGTCAGGGGAGTAATCAAGACAATGCACGACAGATGGGAAACAATCAAGAACAATGGAGAAGCACAGGATGGGCGGGCTGAGCAGACAGAGCACACAGGGACCAAAAATAGAAATGATAATCACAGCATAGAGAAACATAATAACAAAGGGCGAGAACGTGGCTGAACTCATGTCCTGAAGATAACAGAAAAAACACATATGAACATAAAGTGAGGACATGAGCACAGTCATGTCCAAACCCTTACAACTGCAAGTGAATCTTAAACTGAAACTTTATTGCAGTCATATTTGGTAAAAAAAAAAAAAAAATAAATAAAAAATAAACAACTAATAAATAACAAAATTTAATCAATTCCTTCTCTAACCTGTAATAACAATGAAAGAAAGACAAGCAATGTGTTATCTTAATGTGGCTCATGCCAAATATAGCCTAACAACCACAGGTAACAGAGTTCAGCGATAATCTGGGGATAGCGGAGGCCTTGCAGACTCTCAGCTTGCCGTTTAGCACAACTTTCTCAAAACCCTTGTGAAAATATTGGCTACGGTTCTAAAATCAACCTTGAGCAGTTGAAAGTAAATTGGTGTTTTTCTTTGGACGGTGTGAAAGGCCACAGCTCACAGGATACTCAAAATGCAATCAAACTTGGCATGTTTTTAAAGTTTAGAAACTGAGAGCAGACAGCAGGTTGTAAGCTGATGCCTCAGTTTAAACCTGCAGTAGGAAGAATTTTGGTATATGAAGTGACCGATATAAAGAAATAACATCTGTTGTTGGTCAGTGTTATCCAGACTAAGGGCATTAAGGTAATTCAGCTTGAAAAAGCTCACTGTGATGAGTACAGAAATTATGAGTTTAACATTTTAAGTAAATGGTTTAAAAATACATTTTTTCATAATATTCTAATTTTTTGAGAGACGCTGGTATTTCTTACATGATGTTTTTTGGTTGAACAGCTGAAGCCTGCAAAGCCTTTTCCAGTTGCTACACTCTAATCACACATTTATGCTTTCATAAGTTAACCAGGTACAAGTATTTATGCTAGCTAGTGTGAAAATTGCAAGTAGCCAAACAAGTGTACACAAAAGTTTAGCAGCATGAGTGTGCTGAGTCACTGCCAGCTCACTGGGTTAGGATTAGTTTATCAATCTCACTCACAAGCTTTTAGGATTACATACAATATGCAGTACTGTGCAAAAGTTTCAGGCTACTCCTCCTTTTTATATTTTCCAGGAAAATGGGGAATAGGTGCAGCAATTTATTGCAAGATGTGCAAACATAAACGGAAATATTCAAGGGAAAAACAGAATTCTGGTAGCTTGAGAGTCAATATTTATTCTGACCATCTTGATTCTTCTACGCAGCCAGAACTCTCAGGTAAGTTTTCTCGTCATTTCCTTAGTCTTCTGGAATAGCGCTCCATGTTTCTTTATCTATTGTTTGGATGCTGAAATTCCATTCTATGCCAAGATGATTCCACATTATAAATTTGGCTTCACAGAATAGAATAGAACAGGTTTTATTGTCATTGTACAGTTGTACAGCACAATGGAATTGTGGGTGCTCCACCAGGCTACTGCACAATAAAGTAAGTGAGAAAAATTTGAAATAAAGCAGTTACAGAACACACAATTAACCATGCAACTGAGATAAAGGTAAAAGTAAAAACAGCAAATCACCCATTGGTATATACATAGGTACAGTAGTGGCTTTGCTGGTGGAACTATGTACAAAAGAGTGCGGAGTGCAGAACACATAATAGAGTAAAATGGCCCAAGGATTATGGAAAATATATACAACAGTGATTTCGCGGACGGGTCAATATGTACATGAAAGTGAGGAGTGCAATGGCAGGTGAGTTATAGTGATATTTAAAAGGTCCTCAGTTCTGTGCATGTGAGCATTCGGGGGGGGGGGGGGGGGGGTGCTCTGACTGTTTGCAATTCGGCTGGCCCAGGGGAAGAAACTGTTTGTCAGTCTGGAGGTGTGGGACCTGATCGATCTGAACCATCGTCCAGAGGGAAGCAGGTCAAACAGGTGGTGGGCGAGATGAGAGAGGCCTCCTGTGATGGCCTTGATTCTTCTGAGACAGGAGGCTCTGGATATGTCTTGCAGTTAGGGCAGAGGGCTGCTAACAATTTTTTGGCCGGTGTTGATGACCCTCGTGTCCACACACCCAGGCAGTAGGTGAGCACGCTCTCCACTGAGCAGCGATAGAAAGCCAGCAGCAGCTTCTGGTCCAGATTATTCTTCCTCAGGACACAGAGGAAGTGCAGCCGCTGCTGGGCTTTCTTCTCCAGGGCCTTGGTGTTGACAGTCCAGGAGAGGGCAGAGGAGATATGGGTGACCAGGAACTTGAAGGCAGGGACGTTTTCCACGCAGCCGCCATATATGAGGAGGGGGTGGTCCTGTTTGTTCTTCCTGAAGTCCAGAATTAGTTCTTTGTTTTTTTTGGACATTCAGTTCCAGATTGTTTGCTTTGCACCATAGCAGCAAGATTCTCTACCTCCGCCCTATATGCCTTGTCATCGTCGTTGGTGATGAGCCCAACCAAGGTGGTGTCGTCCGCATATTTCATGATGATGGTGGTTGGGTGGGTTGGAATACAGTCAGAGGTGTATAGGGAGTACAGTAGAAGGCTTAGCATGTAGCCTTGGGGGGGAGCCGGTGCTGAGGGACAGTGTGGAGGAGTGGTGGGGGCCAAGTCTGACTGTTTGTGGGCGATTGGTGAGAAAGTTCTTTATCCAGGAGCAGGTGGGGGGGGGGGGAGATCTGGAGGAGGTGCAGTTTGTTGATCAGGATGTCTGGGATGATGGTGTTAAAACCTGAGCTGTAGTCCACAAAGAGCATCCTCACATAGCTCCTTGGGTTCTCCAGGTGGCTCAGCACTCTGTGGAGAGTGGAGGCGATGGCATCTTCCGTAGACCGGCTCTCCCTGTAGGCGAACTGATGGGGGTTGAAGGAGGGGGGAAGACAGTCCCTGATGTGCTGGGACACCAGTCACTCAAAACATTTCATGACTACAGACATGAGTGCTATTGGTCTGTAGTCATTCAGGCTGTCAACTGCAGCCTTTTTGGGGATGATGGTGGAGGCCTTGAGGAAGGAGGGGATGGTGGTGTGCGTCAGGGAGAGGTTGAACAACTTGGTGAGGATCCCTGCCAGCTGGTCTGCACATGATTTGACCACCACTCCTGGGATGCCATCTGGACCAGCAGCTCTGTGAGAGTTCACTGTTCTCAGTTGCCTCCTCACCTCATGCACCTGTAGAGAGAGAGGGGAGGGATGGGGGAGGGGGCAGGTTTGGGGTGTGCACTCAAACCGGGCAAAGGAGCTGTTTTGCTCCTCTGACAGAGTAAGGCTGCTGTCTGATGCTGGGGGGCCCTGGCCCCTGTAGTTGGTGAGAGCCTAGATGCCTCTCCACATCTGTCGGGGGTTGTTGTCTGAGAGGAAGCCCTTCACCTTCCTCCTATAGGCGTTTTGAGCGAGTTTTATGCCTCTCCTCAGGTTAGCTCTGGCAGTGCTGTACAGAGAGCTGTCCCTCTGTCTGAAGGCAGAGTTGCAGGCTCTGATCAGAGCCTGGACTTCAGTGGTCATCCAGGGTTTGTGGTTTGGAAATACCCGGATGTGTTTGGTGACTGTCACATTTTCTACACAGAATCTGATGTAGAATAGGACAGATTTGGTGTAGGAGTCCAGGTCCTGCTGTTCAAAGATGCTCCAATCAGTGCAGGCAAAGCAGTTTTGTAGCTGGAGAAGAGCGTTTTCAGGCCAGGTTTTAATTGTTTGTTTGGTTGAGGGGGAACTCTTCCTGAGGGGGGTGTAGGCAGGAATCAGAAACAGAGAGAGATGGTCTGATTGTCCAAGATGGGGGAGGGGAGTGGCTCTGTAGGTTCAGGTTCAGGTTCAGGTTACTTAATTTGTACCCGTAGGTAGATTTGTTTTGCAGTCTGGTGCCATATTTACAAGCCACAATTACATTCAACATAAACAGAAACACAAACACAGGCACACATGAAGCTGACTATAAACATGATAAAAATACTCAAGGCTCCATCAATCAGGATATAAAGACAAAGAGATGAGAGAAAAACCAGAGATAAGAGAGAAGGGTCATATTAAAAAGTTAAAGACTAGTCAAAGAGGTTAAAAACTCAAAGGTCTAAAACCCAATAAAAGATTTAGAACCCAAATAAAATCCTACAAAAATAAGTAAATATAAGATGGGGTTAATAAATAGGTACCTAAATTATGTGCAATATATTGTTACAGCTTGTTCAACTCTTTGACAGCAGCAGGAACAAAGCTGTTTTTGTAGCGCTGGGTTTTGCTTTTTGGGACAGCAAACCTCCGTCTTGAGGGAAGAAGCTGAAAGTTGCAGTGCAAAGGGTGGGAGTCATCATTTAAAATGGAGGTAGCAATCCTCTGTACTTGTCTGGTGTACAGGGATGTCAGGCTCAGCTGTGACTCAACAAGCAAACGACTGGACCATCTAACTACCTGATCCAAGGATTTCCTCTGTTTCAGTTTTATCTGACCAAACCATGACACTAAAGAAAAGGATAAAACAGATTCAATAAAAGCCCGATAAAACATTGTCATTATGGTTCTGTCAATTTGGAAGCGTGCAAGTTTCCTCAAGCAATGCAAATGTTGCTGACCCTTTTTGCACACCCTTTCACAGTTCTCTTCAAAGTTTAAATTACTATCAATAATCGTCCCAAGATATTTGTAGGATTGTACACATTCAGTGGTCTGACCTTTTAGTACAGTGACTTTGTGCCTGGGAGTTTTCCTCCTAAAGTCAATAATCATATCTTTAGTTTTTGTCGTATTCAGCTGCAGGTAGGAATCCTCACACCAGTGAACAAAATCATCAACTACTGGGCCGTGGCCACTCTCACCATCCTGTAGGAGACTGACAATAACTGAATCATCAGCATACTTTATAATGTGTCTGTTGTCATGTCTGCTCCGACACATGTTTGTGTACAGGATGAAGAGTAGTGGTGACAACACACACCCCTGAGGAGAGCCAGTAGAAGAGTACTTTAGGTCAGACAATGTACCATTGACCCTTATTCTCTGTGTCCTGTTGGTTAAGAAATCCAGAATCCAACCCACAGATTATTGCTCAAATCAAATTGTTGCAGGAGCCTTTCAACTAAAATATGAGGTTGGATTGTATTAAAGGCGGAGGAAAAGTCCACAAATAAAAGCCTGGCGTGTGTCCCATTAAAATCCAGATGTTTAAAAAGCATGTTAAGCAGTGACAGTGGCATCCTCCACTCCTCTGTGAGGCCTATAGGCAAACTGCAGAGGATCCAATGCATGTTTTGTCTGCTTTAGGACCTCACATCTGATCAGTTTTTCAAAAATTTTCATTAAAATTGAAGTCAAAGCAACTGGTCTAAAGTCGTTTACCATTTTAGGACAGCTGGATTTTGGAACGGGAACAACCACGGCATCTTTCCAGATCTTGGGCACATGTTGTGTCTGTAGGGACTTATTGAAAATGTAATGAAATACAGGACTCAGTTCATGTGCACAGGACTTTACCAAGCGCCCACATATATTATCAGGGCCCTGACTTTTGTTCACTTTTACAGTGCAGAACTCCCTTTTAATATCCTGCACCTCAATATTAAAGTGCTGATTGTCTTTGAGTTTCTGTTTCAAATCTTGGGCTTCAGTGCTAAAATCAAAGGAGTCAAAACGACCATAAAAACAATTAAGCGCATTAGCCAGCTCTGTGTCTGAATTAAAACCATCTAAAAACACACGATTACTGCGCTCTGTGCTCTGAAGGCCTGCAATAGTTTTCATACTGGCCCAGGCTGAACCAAGTTTCTTTGTAGCCATCTTACTTTCCAATTCTGATTTATAATTCTGTTTTGCTCTTAAAATTTCGGACTTCAGCTCTTTTGTGGTAACCTGTAGCTCAGAAACAGACCCCTGTTTAAAGGCAAGTGCTTTCCTCTGTAAGCAGGATTTAACTGATTTTGTAACCCATGGCTTGTTGTTGGGATATATTTTGACACGTTTACGTGGAACGATCATATTTTTACAGAAAGCCATGTATGAGCATGTGACGTCTACCAAAGAGTCCAAATCATCCCCGCAAGACAGTGTGAACACCTCCCAGTCCGTACAGTTAAAGCATTCCTAGAGGCAGTGCACTGAATCCTCTGTCCACACCTCTATGTCTCTGGTCTCCACCTTGCCTCTTCTGAGAGCAGTTTTATATGTGGGCAGCAAATGTACACAGTTGTGATCTGAGGATCCTAAAGGAGGAAGGGGGAGTGATTTATAGGCCCTCTCTAAGGATCCATAGCACAGGTCCATTGTCTTTTTTCACCTGGTTGGGCAGGAGACATACTGATAAAAGTTTTTAAGTGTCTTCTTTAAAGAAACATGGTTAAAATCCCCAAGAATAAAGTTTGGCGCCTCTGGAGAAATTGACTGCAGCCGCTGTACCACATCAAAGACGGTGCTGGAGGCGGAGTCAGCATCTGCCCTCGGGTGAATGTACACAGTCGTTATAAAAAGTTGGGGGAACTCGCGAGGCAGATAAAAGGGGCGTAGCGATACGGACAGAAGCTCCACATCGGGTGTACAGATGCGCTCTCTGACCGTGACAGATGTACAGTACTGCTTATTAATACATAAACATACACCGCCCCCCTGACGTTTCCCCATTACCTCTTCCTGCCGATCCGAGCGGAGTGGGGCTCCAAAGCTGTCAATCCACAGATCCGCGTCCCGGTCATGCGCATTAAGCCAAGTCTCGGTGTAAGCCATGACACAGCAGTTCTTGAAGTCCTTCTGATAGCGTACATTCCCTTGAATTTCATCCACCTTGTTCCTCAGAGATTGTACGTTCCCCAAGGCCATGGAAGGAAGAGGAATGCTTTTAAACTGATGTCTCCTCAGGCTTAATTTCATGGCTCCACGCTTTCCACGTTTCCTCCTCTTGTCTCTCTTTTCATCGCTGTGTCCATGAACGTCTCTCAAAATAAAGTCCGGCACAGTCCGGCAGACTCAATCACAGACATCCGTGTTTAAATGCAGCAACATGTCCCTGGAATATTGTATTCTCCCCGGCATGATCACGATCGCGCTTACCTCAGAGACAAAGAGCCGTTGTGAAAGAAGCAGCAGTGCAAAAATGGGGAGGAAATCCATATTGATGGAACCAGGGAGCTCTTCACCATACAGTCCACAAAAGGCCCATTTCCATTAGTATCGCCTTGGCCTTACTTAGTTCTACTCGTTTCACTTTCTCGCCATTTCCACTATACCCAGCACGGTTTAACCGACACTATTTTCGTGCCTCTTAAGAGGCAGGGTATAACCGTGCGAAACCGAGCCGAGATGTGACGTCAATAGACTGCTAGCCGCTGATTGGTCAGGGCGTAACGTCACGAAAGCGCCCGTCTTCGTTGAAATCTTTACGACCGCCATTTGCAATCACGGACTAACTCAGTCACGGAGTAAATACAATATTAATACAGACAGCGTTGTAGGTTTTGCGGAAATCTACACCGTGGTCCAACGAAGAGGTGCGGGGTTTTCTCTGCTTGGTGGCAGATACACTGTCAGAGGAGTGATCCGGACCCTACAGATGGCTGCGCAGAATAGAACCGTACTACTGACAAGCTGAAGACGAACGTGAGAGAACCATCGATGGTGAGTGATTTGTAATGTTGTGCATCTGTTCGCTTATTTATCCTGTTGGTGGTAAGCTCACTTTTTTTGAGCCATACAGCGCCGTTCTGTGCTGGCTAACGAGTGTTAGCTAATGAGTTTTGGCTAGTAGCTAGCTAGTACCAACTGCTGATTCGCGCTTGTTTTCTCCTAAATATTCGCTTGTGAGAGCAAAACGATGAAATCTGTTAATCCTGGTTAAAGTCCTGGTTTGTGTTTTGTATTGCACTTTGGTGCTGCGCATTAAATTGTGTGCAATTTAATGCTAGAATGTGTTTCCACATGCCAGGGTTAGCCTCCCTGTTTATAGTGGATACTGGTGAGACCACAGGAGCCGAAATCTCAACAATATAAAAGGGCTTTTTCAAACCAGTGATTTATAAAGTCATTCATATAATTTTCTAAAGCGTCAGAAAGAGAAATCCATATATTATATCGATTCATTACACAGACAGTGATATATTTCAAGCATTTATTTATTTTAATTTGGATGATTATGGCTTACAGCCCCTGAAAACCCCAAATTTAATTTTGCAAAAAATTAGAATATTACATAAACTTTAAAAAATAGTTTTTAAATAGAAATGTTGGCTGCTGAGGTGTTGGTTAATATGGGCTGTAGCCATAATCATCAATATTAAAATAAACACTTTCAGTATATCACTGTCCCTGTAATGAATCTATATATGGGTTTCACTTTCTGAAATGAGTGACAAAAATATTTAACTTTTTCATGATATTCTAATTTTTGAGATGTACCTGTATAAGTGTTGAACTTGCTTGAAACTAACCACCATCCATTTCTGTCGTTCGTCTAGGGAGGAGGAAATCAGCCGCTCAACAACGGACGTTGCCACTGTGGAAAGTACTGAAATCCTTTGCTTTTATAGGTAAAGTGTCAAAACCAAAGTAGCACAATTTCCACTTAATATAAAAGGGACTGAACTGAGATTTATTTGATTGTGTGAGTATTAATTACAGAATAATTGAAAAAGACTGGCGCATCAACTGTAAAATAAACCACTTGTTAATGTATTTATTTTTTTGTCAGATCACTTGTGTGATCCTTTGTGAGTTATGTTCATAATTGTATCTTCTGGGGAATGGCAGTTGTTCAGTCATCAATATAATTTAGTTTATATGTGTAGTTTATACTCTATCATCAATAAACTCATGCAGTAACAGGACACATTACAAATATTTGAGACCCATTGTAGTGCATCCTTTTATATTTTAGCAATAAAAGTACAAAACACCGCCCACACTTGAAGCCAGGGCAAGAAGAGACACTTTTACATTCAAGACAAACTTTTATTGATAAAAACTCCATATTTTGACTGAGCGACTCCATACTCTGTGATGCACACTTTCAGTTACAGTTCTATATTCCATTCAAGTGAATGTATTAATTCATTCTGATTGCTGAGGCCACAGTAAAAGCAAATGATTTTAAATATAACCCAGCCCTTGTAAAATCGACTTTACATCAGTGCAGCTACATGAAAATTGTGGTTAAATACAACAACGAAGTACTTTATTGTCACATTGGAATTGGAATCGCTCCTGTTTTGTTTTTCTTTTGAATTCTTGGATGGAATATGGGTGGGCAATATAAGCTGCAGCTTCAGCCATCACCCATTTCAGATAACCTATGTTGAACTGTATAATCAGAGGAGTTATTGTTTAATTCGACCTTATTAGATTTTTTTCCCCTTTGTTATATTATTCTATTTTCTTTTAATCTATCCGAAATAAAGATTCATTCATTCACATTCCACCACTGGCTTTTAGCAACAAGTGTATTTCCCAAATATGTTTTAAACTTCCTTTATTTAACCACCACCCATTTCTCTTTTGTCTAGGCAAGAGGTAAACGATCGATCCACCCCAAACTGGACCTTGCGTCACTATTTACAGAGATGCAGGCCTAAGATCTGCTGATCTGAGACCAGTGTGAGCTGCACATCCCAGCTGCTGAGTGAACCAGTCTTAAAGTTTGAGTTTTGCACATTCTGAATAATCTGGAATTTGCTGCTGATTGTAATAAACAATTTAGTGACTTATGTGTTTGCATCATGATTTCTATTTTTGTCTGTTAATACACTGGTGGGAAAAGAGTCAATAGTACAAACCATTAATGGGTGACCTTGAAAATAATGGCTCATTTTTAAAAAATTTATGTCACATGGTGGTAACCTTCACATATAAAAAAGAGACATCTGCAAAAACTTCAGAGGTTTATTGTCAGTGCAATACTACATGAATGCATGTATAGTACATTGTTGATGCAGAGAATATATATTTCTACAGTATATGTATCTAGTAAATCAAGCATTTTCCATGTAACCTTGTGACTGCATTATTTTAATTGCTTTTAATCCTAGATCAAGTTTGTTTTGGCCTAAAATGCATCATAACTGTCAAATACATCTTACTATACCGAACTCAGTACTGTTTACTTTTTGAATATACATTTTGTGGCTAATATAGTTATTAACCTGGCAATCAAGTTGTGTCAGCTGATCATTTTTTGCTATGACACCATCTCACACTCAGTGCAGCTGAAGCAGGTACGTCCATGATGTCTCAACAGTTCATGATTTTCACGCAGATCAGAGCAATTTTTTTTCCCACAAGATTTTTATTGAACCTTTTTTTATTGAACAGCACACACAGTCAGACACTAACACAAAAGTAATTTAAAAACTAAAAAGAACAATAACAAAATAACAAAAAAAAGGATAATAAAAACAACAACCATTAACAAAAACAAGTCAACAACAATGCTCCTCTGTTTAGTCTAGGTAATCTATTACATAAGAATACATAATATACATTCACCAGCTTGGAATTTGCAAGGTCCACACACATCATTCACCTTCTTCTTCAGAAGTTATGTTTAATTTCTTTACATAATCAATGAAAGGTCTCCATATATTCTCAAACACATTTTCCTTTGATTTCAGTATGTATGTTATTCTTTCTAGTGGAATGTTGGTAACATCTGTCTTAACCACTGAGTCACATCTGGTCTATGAGTTTTTCCACAGTAATGCAATACATTTTTTGGCATTAAGCAAACTGAGGTCTATGAATGTTCTTTCACTCTTATTAAAGTTATGTTTTTCTGGATACAGACCCAACAAAAATAGTTTAGGGTTCAATATGATTTGTTTGGAAATTATTTTTTCAATTGTTAACCTCACCTCTTCCCAAAACATTCTGATTTTTCTACATTCCCATAAACAGTGAAATAGGGTTCCTTTACTTAGATCAGAGCAATTTTTTGCACAGGAAATAA
The DNA here is from genome assembly GCA_020510985.1 of Pholidichthys leucotaenia. NCBI lineage: Eukaryota > Metazoa > Chordata > Actinopteri > Cichliformes > Pholidichthyidae > Pholidichthys > Pholidichthys leucotaenia. Next base: position 67,362,175 of record CM035840.1, read on the forward strand.
ACCAGACATTCTTAAGCTCTACAACCACTGATCGTTTGTGAAGCTGTGCTGACATCAGTGACAGGCTGTATTGACATCAGTTGACAGGCTGTGCTGAACGCCAGACTGACCGTTTGAAGCGGTAATTTTCCCACAACAGAGCCATCTGAAACACACACAGCGTACATATTTTAGTACCTAACAGCGATAACTTGCAGAGAATACAGTGTAGTACGACGTACTTATAGCAAACTAGCATTAGCAACATTAGCTTACCGTCACATATGACCTAGTTTGTATCCTCACGTCTTCGGCTCTCTCCAGAAGCTGCAGAACTATTCCAGAGTGTTTTGTCTCACTGTCTGTACCCTTGTCTGGCGGTCCTTTTTGGCATTTACAGTGAAAAAAGCCACAGACCGAGGAGTCGCCTTGTAAAGCCGCCATGTTGTGTTTGGCTTGGGTCGCGTGTTTTACGTCACGGGAGTGTGGCGCCGCCTTGCTGTAAAAAAAATCCCGCCCACTACAGCTTAACCCCGCTTTACCCGGCTGCTATGGAGACACAACCGTGGCTGAAACGAGTAGTAACGAAACGAAACGAGGCGAGTCGAACTGGGCTAGTGGAAATGAGGCAAAACATTCCAGGACAAAAACGACACAGAGAATTTTGTTAAAAACACATTAAAGTGCATAAAAACAGACACACAGACGACGGACTTTTTTCACCAGCTGCAGGTCGCTGCGTGCGCATGTGCCCAATCTTAATGTTGCTATAAACATGATCCAGTGTTCTTTCCCCTCTTGTGGGACACTTAACACGTTGGTAGAATTTGGGGAGTACAGTCTTTAAGCATGCTTTGGTAAAATCCCCTGCAATAATGTGGATTGCGTTGGGGTGATCTCTTTGCTGCCTGCTAGCAATGTGCTGGAGGTGATTGAGTGCTAAGCTAACATTAGCATGAGGAGGAATGTAAATGGCTGTTAATATTACTGCCGTTAGCTCGCGGTGTGGAGAGTGTAAATAACGAGACTGATTCATGTAGCAGACGACTTTATTCACTCTCACATCAGTCATACACAGAAAAAGCATGTCTCAATCCATCATGGGTTCTCTTTTTATATCAACCGCCCATCTCACATCTGCATGACATCTCACATCACAATACCTTCATCCTTTCTCCCCCCAACTCCTTCTTCCTGCTACCTCACCATGATCTCCCTAGCTATTGTCCTTCTCTGTTTACCCTCTGCATCCAGTCTGAGATGATTAACCCAGTCTCTACAGCGGAGAAGATAAAAAGACCTACACAGGAAAGACATGGCCTCTAAGTCCGGTGAGCAGTGGCTATGAATTATTCTGCTGTTTTTACACCAAGTCTGAAGCACATAAGCACAGAACCTCCCCCCCCCCCCCTTACCCTTACCAGAATCAGCGTTGCGGTCCAGACGGTGTGTAGTTCGGCCAGGTAATTCCACAGCGGCATCTGGAAAGTGTTCGTTCAGCCATGACTCAGTCACAATCAGAATACAACAGTCCCGGACATAGTGATTATGGACCATCTCCATGCGCAAGTCGTCCATTTTGTTGGCGAGGGATCTGGCGTTGGTGAGAAAAATTGAAGGTAACAGTGGTTTAGAGTGAAGTTTGCGCAGATGGGCACCAAGGCCCGCCCTGCATTCTCGTTTCTGCTTCCTCTCCCATCGTCGTCTGCGCTTGCGGGGCATAACGAACCATGGAGCGCCTGGAGGTCTGGCGATCTCTTTGTGGATGTGGTGGTAGTCGCTGGAATGGATGCTGTATGGAGAAAGGACACAGGCCTGAGGCAACGAGCTGGACAACACAAGAACTTTATTCTTTCTCCAACATAAATTACAGCAAAAAAAGATCCCGGGTCTCTGTGCATTCTTCTTTTATATCTTTAATACCATGCATCGAGACCCAGAACTTCGGACCATCATACATTGTGTTTAGAACAAAGCCTGTGTGGCACATTAACATGACATAACACTGGCGCCGCTCTCACACCCATCTTCTTCCAGCGGGTCTAGCATTTACTCCTCTCCCCAGGGGGGCGCACAGTCCTTACTGTCCCATCTGATACCCCCCGGTGACACCTTCTCTTTCGGTCCATTATTCCTTCCTTCCCCAGCTGCCTTCTCTCTGGGTGGAGAAGTCCCACACCATGCCCCCACAGCTGGAGATGCCGGAGGTGAGTTGGCGACCGATGCCTATAAGTTCCTGGCGACTGTAGGTAATTAGTCCATCACAGAAGGAGCACAGAAAAAGGCAGAAAAGACACAAGAAGGGGTGCAGTAGACCGGAGCGTCTAGACCAGGGATGGGCAGTGAGGGCCATTCCACTGCAGGTTTTTTGTTCCACCCAGTCTCTTCAGCAGGTGTGTGCTCTGATCAGCTTCAAGGGTTGCTAATCATTGAAAACACCTGCTGAAGAGACTGGGTGGAACAGAAAACCTGCAGTAGAATGGCCCTCCATGGCACATGATTGCCCACCCCTGGTCTAGACACTGCCTGTGAACACGCCGCCATCTTATTGACATATTCATCACTTCATAACTGAGGCTTCAGTCGATGGGAAATGGATCAACTGGTAAAGTGTTGGGCCTTTGCTGGATTTTTTGCTGGATATGAATTTCACATAGTGTTCATCTGTTGTAGATGGTCTCTTAGACCTGGCACTTCTTTTGCAGTTTCCTAAAAAGTGTTGACAAAAAAATTACAAGGAACTCTGGTTCCTTGAGAACAAAATATAAAGAAATAAAGGGCTGCCTTAGACTTTTGTGCAGTAAAAATCGTAATTATAGTCTTAATTGGAGTCAGAAAACAGGATATGCTTGTGGTTAACAAGCTGCTGCAGAATCGGGGTACAGTGTGCTCACTTTCTCGATTAGAGCCCCTTTTTGCTTGTGGCATTAAAACACCAAGGTGGTAATTGTTAACGGTGCTAAGATGGTCTAGCCACCTAATAAAAGCATACGTAGCCCTCATCTGACCTAAAGGCTGCTGGATTGGCTCCCTAGAGAGGATAAAGATGGTAGATGGATGAACACTGAGCTTGGGGCCTATAGGGCAGTACCACTATCATACCACTCTGAATGATGACATAGGTTTGTAAACTGGAGTGAAGACAGAATAAAGCTGGAGAAAAGGGTGGAAGTCCTGCATTCTTTCTATCTTCCAAACACTTGTGTAATGGCTGTTTGATGCTTTTTCAACTGTTTACAGAGAAAAGCTGATGAGTGCTCTACCAATTTCTGAAGATGGAAAAACTGGTTGTCTGTGCTCTAAGGTCAGAACCTGAAATCCCCTTTCTCCCCACAGACATGACAGCTGATGCAAGATGTTGTCTCACGGCTTTGCTTCCACTGAGCTGTGGTCGCAAGTCAGTTTATTTACCCACAGTTTTGTTAGACTGTCAGCAGTTGTGGCTTTTGCTGGAGACTCGTGTAAATACAGAGCCACCATGATTTAAATATTTCCTCTCATCTCATGTCAATCATTTCACAGGATTTGTGACGTTAACTCAAGTTCTGTGGATTTACCCACAGAAGATGTGTTTCCTGATGTACTACACATTATTATAAAAGATCTTTGAAAGGTCCTTGAGAGCACACTGAAAGGCTAGGAGAGATCGCTGAAAGAACAATGAGAATTTGTTGGAGGACCAAAAGGTATATATATATATTATGGGGTGGCAGTGGCTCAGGAGGTAGAGCAGGCCGTCTAATAACCGTAGGGTTGCCGGTTTGAATCCCGCTGTCCCCAGCCATCCTTCTGTTGTGTCCCTGGGCAAGACACTTTACCCGCTTTGCCTCCAGTGTCCATGACACTGGGTATGAATGTGTATAAATGTTCGGTAGTGGTCGGAGAGGCCGTTGGCACGGCTTGGCAGCCACGTTTCCATCAGTCTGCCCCAGGGCAGCTGTGGCTACAGCAGTTAAGTTAAAGTTAATCCCTTCCACAGCATGTGGGACACCATGCGGTGTATGGGGCGGTGCCCATCTCTGTTTCACTGACCCTAGGCCACACAATTACTGTAAGTAGTGAAAGCTACAGTGGGGGGTCAGTCCTCTGGTAGCTCTGTGCGACGCACAGATCTAACTGAGATAGCGGTAAACTACAGCAGTAGCTTACCACTATTATTGTCTATGGAGTGAATGAATAATGAACTCACTGTAAAGGGTTTTTGGGTGTCATGAAAAGCGCTATATAAATGCAAGCCATTAATATATATTTGAGAGGTTTCTAGTGCTCTTGTACCCCCTTTACACAGAGTGGAGATTGTTGCGAGATCACTGAAATATGAAAAATTGACAGATCTCTCAATGATCTTTCAATGATGTCTTATTGATTGGCAAAATCTCTCAATGATCTTTCAATGATCTCCATGGTCTTAAGAGATTGTTTATAGTCAGTCCAAAATTAGTCTCTCAATGATGTCCAAAGGTAATTGACCTCTCAACAATCTTTCAACAGTCTCTCTGTGAGCACTCAATGATCTCATTGAGTTCCCAATGATTTCCAAATGATCTCTCAGCAATCTTTCAGTAAACTCTATTGGTCTTTCATCAAACACTCAGAGATCCCTCACTAATCTCTCAACCATCTCTGCCTTGGAGTGGAAAAATCTGGCATTCATTGAAAGATCACTGAGAGATTATTGGGAGACCAGTGAGATTGTTGAGTAACCAATGATTTCTTGGCGATCTTTTAATGAAGCCACATTTTTCCACCCCGAAGGTCGAGATGGCTGAGAAATCAGTGAGGGATCACTGAGTGTTCAATGAAAGACCACTAACTTCAATGAAAGATCACTGAGAGAACATTGGAAGATTGACGAAATTGTTGAGCGCTCCTTAACAGTTTGTTGAAAGATTGTTGAGAGATGGTGATCATTGAGAAACTGTTTTGGAATAAGTTAAAACTTTGAGGACTGTGGAGATCACTGAAGATCATTGAGCGATCTTGGTGACTGTTTGGAGATCTGGCAATTTTGCCATCACTCAGGAATCTCTCAAAAATTTCCTGTGTAAAAGGGGTATTACTACAAATACTGGCCCCCAATGAAAGGGCTGAGTGTTCAATAATTTCAGAAAACTACTTTCCACAGTGGCTGGTCAGCAACAACAACAACAAAATAAAATTAATTTGAAGTTCTGAGAAAGAAAGTGGAAAAGCTGGTCGGGACTTAATTATGTTGAAGCATAAGCATACCCAAAAGAAGTGTTGTATAATTATATAAACCCTCCAAATTTTCTGAAGACTAAATATGAATTTTAAAGCACAATACACACAATACACAATACACAATACACAATAGTAAGAACTACAGATCTTCCATAGACAGATAACCTCTGAGCTGGCTGATTAAACTGAACGATAACTCCCACTGCATCCAGAAAACAACAACAACAAAAAGCTTTAAACTTTAAGACTGTTTCCTTGTGAAAAGCGGCCGTATTAACCCTGACAGCCACCCTAACGGTGACCTGACCCTCACCACTTTCAAATGTTATCAGTCCAACAGAAGCTGGGCCCTGTGATCTCTTCCACTTCCTTGTTTGCAGGTACACTGACCCTGCTCTAACCTTTCAGACGTTTTAGTGACCTCAGTTACCTCTTGAATCAAGGGGTCAAAGGTCACATATCGATTCCATGTTGGAGTTTAGCCGTAAGACAAGCGGCAGCCTCCAGGGTGGAAAGTTGAAGCCAGTGTGGAAGTATCAAAATCTGTAGTTCTTTGGATCACCACTAGGGGTCTGGGTTCAGCATGATATAGGGTCAATTTTGGTCTTTTGTTCAAGACACCTGTACATTGTTAAAACAGGTTTTGCACAATGGGATTAAGTGACATGTGGTGACATTAATTTTGTTCAAGGTTGAAAGTCACGGTGGTCATTGACTCTAACTAACTAACTAACTAACCTGCACTTATATAGCGCTTTTCTAGTCACAAAGACCACTCAAAGCGCTTTCACTAATGCTAACCCTCTATTCTAAGGGCCTATAGGAAACAGATATCTAAGGACAATTTAGAACAACCAATTAACCTAACATGCATGTCTTTTGGATTGTGGGAGGAAACCGGAGCCCACGGAGTAAACCCACACAGCACAGGGAGAACATGCAAACTCCATACAGAAAGGTTCCAACCCCTGCCAGCCCGGGGATTCGAACCAGGAACCTTCTAGCTGTAAGGCAACAGTGCTAACCACTGCACCACCGTGCACTCTACAAGTAATAGATTGTAACAAGGAAACTGAAAATGCAAGAATCGAGTTGTAGGGATCATTTTGCCCTCCTCTAAAAAGAAACTTTAAGCAAAAAGACTTCTCTCCAGCAATGCTGTTTCCCACAACCTAAACAAGCTGTAAATCCTTGGAAATATTAAAAGTATTTGCTCCATGAATCAAGGTCTGTAAACCTAATAAATAGATACAGCAGGGAAAATAAATATTGAACACGTCAACATTTTTCTCGTTAAACATATTTCTGATGGAGCTATTGACCTGAGATTTTCACCAGATATCAGTAACAACCCAAATATTCCATACATACAAAGTCATCAAGGCAACTGTGTCTACTTTAAATGTCTAAAAACATTTTTTGAGAATTTTTTTCACAAGTATGTTGAAGTTTCCATTATGTTACGGTAGAAACGGTCTACAAATACATCAAAACAATTCAGTGAAAACACAACTGTGTTACAAGACTAGAAGAAATGTGTCCTTTGGCTATTTATGCTGGTTTCCTTCCTCCTGGATAAATTAATAAGATAAAAATAAGCAAATACAAACAGTAAGATAGAATCCCATTTGAGCTGTATCTGATCCACTTTCCATTTGATTAACCACCCAGAGGCTTGCTGCCTCCCACTTTGGCCCAACCCGGACACTTCCTGTTGGGCCACTCCTCTTCTTCAGTTGTGGGAAACGTTGGACCTCGGTGGGTTCTGCAGAGGTGGTCTCAGCATTAAACAGCTTTGTTTGGTATGACTGTGGCAAAGCTCGGACGAAAAGAAGTGAATGTGATGTTATCAAAGGTCCGGGTTGGTTGAGGAACGCGGGCAGCAGTCCTCCATCTAATGACCCTCCGTCTGCTGGTAATTGTTGGCTTGGCTTATGACCAGATCTTTGTGCATTCCGGGAGCCAGCAGCCGTGATCAAAGTTGTTCTTAACCTAGCAATGCCTTAATCTTGTCTGCAATAAAAAAAGGCTTGATAACAAGGAGACTGTTTGGTTTCACTTTGGATTAAAGCAGCCCCTCCAACTCTCTGACTTCATTACTGATAACCTGCATTGTGCCTTTAGCCAGACAGAAAGTTGAAATTGGGGATTAACTCGCCCAAACCTATCAGCAGTGATGTCTCACCTGGACCTAAGCCAGGCTGACACTATCCTCTTGAAACCGATGTCCAAGAGACGAATGATGGATATGTCGTTCTAAAGATGGATTTACCAGCTTTAAGTGAGCATCCCTCACATGGATGAAATGAATGGGGCTATTCTTCAAATCACAGAAAATGTTTAGGTCCAGACTCTAGCAGGGATTATATAGATCAAGGCAATCGTATGCCAACTTCAGCAAGTCAACCTAGTCATTCCTCAGATTCCATTAGATGTGTGATGAATGGTTGTGGAAAGTAAAGCTTGGGTGTATGTATGTGTCTTTTCTTAAGGCCACAGACCAGTCACCTTTGTCTAGAAAAGGCTTCATGACTCATGAAATACCCCCTTTTTATGTAGGTACGAATTAGCTTAGAAAGTTTACAACTACTGTTGTGACACGATTATCTCAAATCCAAGACAGGTTTAGTCAAGCCAGTAAATATAAAGAAAACATGACTATGTTGAATGTGCTTCTTAATAAGCCCCAATGATGTTCTTTTCACTGATGTAAACATGTTATTGTCTCAGACATTACTTCAGCAAACACATGCTCAGTCACTATCATTACCTCCACCATGGAGGTAATGTAATCAGGGTGGTCTGCCTGTTTGTTAGCAGGATTACACAAAAATTACCAAACAGATTTTGGTGAAAATTTCACCAGAGGTAGCCCTTGGGGCATGGATGAATCCATTAAATTTTGGTGATGATCTGAGAGTGCATACCTCCACCAAGGACCTTATTTTTATTTGTGCAGCAGGGTTACACAAAAACTACAGGATGGATTTGGATGAAATTTTCACCAGAGGTGGTCCTGAGGCTAGAGAGGAACCCATTACAAAGGCTCTTATCTTCTCACAGTGTTAGCAAAAATCCTCCAAAACTACTGGATAGGCTTTGATGCAGTTTTCACCCGAACTGTCTCGTGGCCTAGAGATGAACCCATCACATTTTGGAGGTCAACCATGAGGGACGGAAGGAGCCTTGGTGGAGGTATGCGCTCTCTGAGTGCTTTTTTAGTTTGACGATTGATAACGCTGGTTTGACCACAATTTATGGCTCATTGTCACAAAAAAATGTGCCACAGTAATGTTGGTTTTAAGTTATATTTGTCATATCCCAAGCGCTTTGTCCGCGCTCGGGTTATTCCTCATCCCTGTCAGGTTTTGACAGCTGGTGTCGTCACACGGGTTTCCCGGGCTCTGATTGGCCAGACGCTCGGGAGCTCTCAGCTGTCAGAACCTGGGCAGCTGTGCCGCGTTTCCAATCATGAGCAGCTGGCTTTAAATGTCAGTGCGAGTGAACTGGACGGCGCGGCTGTCTTGTCAGAAGTCCTATGACTTTCCCCTGTCTCCTTACCACATGCTCCCTGGGTTCCTCGACGTATCCCGCTGCATGTAAGTGATTTATTTGGAACTGTCTTCTCCCTCGCTGACGTTCCTTCCTAATTACGGCAGACGAGAGCTCCTCGTCACTGCCATAACTCTCTATTGTGAATTTATGTTGTGTTGTGTAACGAAGCCTGCGTGGCAAAGTTATGTTGTACACCTAAGTCCTGTGCTTTATAAATAAAAGAACTGAACTGCAATTTACTGAACTGAGGCGTCTTATGCTGGCTCGTGAGGGCCAGCCATGACAGTAGACAGCCGCCAGAAGGAGACGCCGTTCTCAGTAAGTTGCGTTCTGGGAACTTTGTCCTTCCTGTCCAGGTACGCGGCGTTGGAAATATGCCATCTCAGCGGAGTCATTCTCGGGGTTCCCACGTCCTGCTGACCAAGGCGCTGGAGGAGGTAGATGAAATCCTCATTATCGCCTCCGACCTCGATGGGCATCCAGACACCTCCCTCGCCCCTCCTCTCCTCGGTTATCAGCCCGATGAACAGTGGTATTTAGACCGGGCTGAGGAGGTGCTTGACCGTCTGCCTTCCCGCTACAACGGTCACCCCGAGGTCGACGCGAGGAGACTCGACATCGCTGCCCAACGCCAGACAATTCTGATGTACGAAGAGGAGGAGGCTGCAAGGTGGAGTGATCTCTGGCTCCAGCTGCCTGAGGCGCTGGAGGAGGTGGATGACTTCATCAGCGCTTCCGCCAGCCTTGACGACTCATCCGAAGCGCACTACTACCTGGACTGCGCTGAGAGAACGCTCGACCGGTTGTCTTCCCGCTACACCGACCACTTGGACGTCCAAGCAAGGAGACAAGAGATCGCCGTCCACCGCGAGGCGCTCCAGGAGATCGAGGAGGAACGAGGCCAAAGGCGGAGTGACCGGAGCTCCCGCTGCCCGCTCTGGAATCCGGATCCTTCCCTCGATCCAGCCCTGGAGTTCGCACCATCCGGGGCCCGTCGTAGACGTCGACACCGTGGCCAGAGACGTTCTCAGCGTGACTCCCCTCCGGAATCCGCTCCGGTTCACTGGGCTGACCCCATTCATCCCACTGCTGTCTCTTCGGCGTCTCACCTGGAGGAGACCCCAGCAGCCTTTCCCCCCGGGCCTGCTTTCCCCGCTGAGCTGTCAGCGCGTCACGCCCGGCCTGACTTGGCTGTTGCCCCCTCCGCTTCGACGCCTTCTCCAGCGGCTGGGAGTTTGAGAAGTTTTGCTCCAGTGGACAGCGCGGCTACACCATCCCGAGTGGCCCCCTCTCCTCCAAGAGAGTCTCCGGCCACCAGCCGGTGGGAGGAGGATGGAATGACGTTCCCAACGGCAGGTTCCACCGCTCCTCCGGGAGCCAGGCAAGTTCAAGTTCACTTTTTTCCATCTAATAGTGATTTGTTCTGTCTGACTCCTGGGGGTGAGGCTCGGGGTTTGCAGCCCCCCGAGCCTCAACTCCCTGCTGATATGTTAATTAAACCCGCTGCCTCTGTGTCTCCCCCTGCTGAGCACGCTTCGACCTCTGAGGAGCGTCACCAGACGAGGAGTGAGCCTGCGGCCCTCGGGCAGAAGACCCCAGCCCCGCAGCCATTTTCTGGGCAGAGGAGGTCGGACGATTGGTTGGAGCCTGTGCTGACGACGGAGCGTCCCCGGGACTCCGCAGATGAACAGTCTGGTCCAGCGGGCCGAGAGCCCCTCACCTCCACGCCACATGAACAACTAGCATGGACGATGACGTCGGGGGGTCCTCGAGCTGCAAGAGCCCCTCTTCCAGGGGCGGATGACGTCGCGACGGAGTGGGAACCGGACGACGACCTCCTCCCGTTTGAACCCGGAGCATCGAAGTCCTGGATGGCGGCAGAACCCGAGATCAGGCAAGTGCTCTATTTTCTATCCCTCCTCTTCTTTCTGGAGCATTATTGCCTGTCTCTCGGGGGGGCGAGCCGGGTGCAGCCGTCTGCTGTGCTCGAGCCTGTCTCGCCGGGCCCTGCCGCTGCCGGTGATCCTGATCCCGGTTCCTTTTGTCCCTCTGAGCCTCTGCCCAGGGTCACTGGAGGCGAACCTGCTCTTGGTGCCACCTTGGAGGGTCCGGCTCTCGGCATGGGGTCCACCAGGAGTGCTCCGCCGGTTCAAGCGGAGCTTGACGTCATGGAGGTTCCGGCCCAATCGGGGTCCGACGCGGGTGCTGCTCTCGCCCGATCGGAGCTTGACGTCATGGAGGTTCCGGCCCAATCGGGGTCCGACGCGGGTGCTGCTCTCGCCCGATCGGAGCTTGACGTCATGGAGGTTCCGGCCCAATCGGGGTCCGACGCGGGTGCTGCTCTCGCTCGATCGGAGCTTGACGTCATGGGGGTTCCGGCCCAATCGGGGTCCGACGCGGGTGCCGCTCTCGCTCAATCGGAGCTCGGCACCATGGTCGTTTTGACCCAGGTGGGTTCTGGAGACTGTGTAGCTGACCCGCCGCTGAGCGCTTTCCAGGCCATGCCCCGTCCTCGCCGTGGCCCCTTTTTCCCCGCCTTTGAGACTGCGGGGGTAAATTCCGGCTGGCCCGGTTCGCCGACCTTCCCCCAGCCATTCTGTTGGCAGGCCGATACTGCCCGACCACCCGGTGACCGGCTCTTTCCTTTTGGCGTCCGGGTCCGGCCTCCTGACAAGCTGGATGGTTCTTTTGGCGCCCTGGTCCGCCCACCGGAGACATGGTTTCCCTCGGCCCGGGGTTTGGCTGGGCCGTTAGGGCACGTTCCGCTGCTTTTGCTGGCGGCCTGGATGCTGGGTGCTGGGAGGCCTCCTGAGCGGAGTTGTTTTACTCTATTCCCCAATGGGTTTTTTTTCCCCTCTCCTTCTCTTGCCCCACCACTGACTTGTGACTGAAATACCCCACTGGGGATTGGACTTCATGTTTAAGGTGACTGTTTTCCGTGGATGGACATATGTTCTCTTGCCATGGCTATCATGAGTATTGTATGTTTCTTTAGGGTGTGGTTGTTTATTTCCTATGTTACTCCCTTACTCGGGTCTAGTTCCTTTTTTTGGCACCTGTGTTGTCTTTTGGTTTTGACGGTTTTCTGTACACATTAACTTGGAGAAGAAGGTATTATCTGTCCTTTTACTTCCTTGATCCTGCCTTGTGGTATTGACTAGTGTTCCTTGTACCCTCACCTTGGCTTTCTTTTTGTGGTTATGTGTGAGTGATGTCCATCTAGCGTTGACTTTTCTTTTTATTCATCTTTGTCCCCGTTTATGTACGGTTTCTGCCTTTTTTTTTCTCTCTCCCTCCCTTCCCCGATGTTTTTGTCCCCTTGTTGTGAGTTGGTCCTGCTCTCCCTCCACCTGCTTCCCCCTCCACCTTCCCTGGGGTGGGGTGGGGGGGTCTGGATGTTGCGCGCGACCAGGAGTTCGCATAGAGGGAGGGGCCCTGTCATATCCCGAGCGCTTTGTCCGCGCTCGGGTTATTCCTCATCCCTGTCAGGTTTTGACAGCTGGTGTCGTCACACGGGTTTCCCGGGCTCTGATTGGCCAGACGCTCGGGAGCTCTCAGCTGTCAGAACCTGGGCAGCTGTGCCGCGTTTCCAATCATGAGCAGCTGGCTTTAAATGTCAGTGCGAGTGAACTGGACGGCGCGGCTGTCTTGTCAGAAGTCCTATGACTTTCCCCTGTCTCCTTACCACATGCTCCCTGGGTTCCTCGACGTATCCCGCTGCATGTAAGTGATTTATTTGGAACTGTCTTCTCCCTCGCTGACGTTCCTTCCTAATTACGGCAGACGAGAGCTCCTCGTCACTGCCATAACTCTCTATTGTGAATTTATGTTGTGTTGTGTAACGAAGCCTGCGTGGCAAAGTTATGTTGTACACCTAAGTCCTGTGCTTTATAAATAAAAGAACTGAACTGCAATTTACTGAACTGAGGCGTCTTATGCTGGCTCGTGAGGGCCAGCCGTGACAATATTAAGTTCCACTCAATAAAAAAATGTTTTTGTGAACTTAAACATTCTAAAGTTCTTTCATCAATCATATGATTACATTAAAATTCTTAAAACCTCTTTATTTAGAAATATTTACATTTACACACTCTGAGGGAAGCTGGAATAGCTCTTCCAGGATATGCTTCCCTCCAACACAAAATTTTAATATCCTGTATCAGTGACATGTGATGAGGTTTGTGGGTGATGAGGCACTGCCTCTTTCAAAGTCAGATTTAAATATATAAATATTGTTGAAATGATTGGAATCATTTAGAAATTACATTTAGACATACAAGACAAATTAGTGGACAAATAATAATATATTTATAATTCATTATTTCTTTTATTTTTTCATAATAACAGGTGAGGCACATCACTGTCCTGTATGTTACTCCCCGTTGTGGCGGGTTGACTCAACCCCCCCACAACACACAGGACAGTCAGCTCTTTTCTCTTGGTTTTTCCCGCTGCACTACTGAGATGTAATGTGCCATTCATGTATTGTGATGCAATGTGCCCTGCATGTATCGTGATGTAATGTGCCATTCATGTATTGTGATGCAATGTGCCCTGCATGTATTGTGATGCAATGTGCCATTCATGTATAGTGTTCATGCGTCCTGTCCTTGCTGTGACCTAGAGACAGTTCAATATGTAGATGTGCCTTGTAACCTCTTTGTTCCGCAAGCTGAGCAGAGGCTGCATCTGCCTATTGTTATGTAGGTCTTACAAATGCAAATGTCTCATGCCTGTTCTGCAGTCCCTTTGATCAGACCAACTGCTGTGAATCTGCTTTGATGTATTGTTTGAGTTGGGTACAAATACTGCACAGGTTCTGTAACTCATCCTCTCTCTGACTCACTTCAACTGCTGCTGCAGACACGCACTTTGTGTCTCTTCTCTGAGAGCCTGAGGATCCCGCTCCAGCCTGCACACACTTGGGCTGGAGCGGGGATCCTGTGACGGCGGTGTGATTTAATAAACTCTACTTAAAACCTTCAACAACGCTGCTTTATTTCATGCCGCCGCACTGGTTACCCAACGCTGAAACGAACACGCTGCTGGCGAACGCAGCACCCGGCCGGGATTCTCCGACGACAAGCGAACGCAACAGCTCCCTTCTGCTTCTGGGAGATTTCGACGCAGAGTTTCCAGGTGAAACTCTCCGGAGACCACCCACGACCGTGAAAGCCGCAGCAAACTTCATGGTGAGATCTGCACGCCTAGATCGACACATCCACGCTGGACCAGCCGCGCTCGCAGCTCCTCCACATGAGGGCGCATTCACCTCGTCCTTTCTCCGCGACGGCGACTCCCATGGCCGACGGAGCACACGTGGACCTGAACGCACCATGACCGAGCGAGTGACAAGAGCGTCTACTTCCCTTCACCGCTCCAACACATTGAACAGGGATGATTAAGCTCCCTGACCCTGTCTCCTCTCCAGCTGGCCCAACAACGCACGGAGAGTTACGCGGACGGCGCACCACGCACGGGATGCATATGGCTCTACAGACCCCCATCCTCCTTCGCCACTGCACACAGAGCCTTCAGAGCTGCCCTCACACCTGAAGCACGCACGCAGCATGCACGAAGGATTTGTCAATGGTCTCAGCCACGGCGCACATGGGGAATTCAGCGGTTTTGCGGTTCCCGACGGCTTTTAAGGTTGTGCCCGCACCTAAAGTCAACACGCCAGTTCCCCTGCTTTTATGTTTCTCTTACAGCCGCTCCTGCTTTTCTTCACGGCCACTATTAATCCTTGCAGGACTTAATCACGGGAGGAGCCAGTGACTAATTTTTCTTCTTGTGGACATCTGCACGTTCAACGGGACAGCCCCTCGACGTCGCGGAGCAGCAAGCAATTTTTGCGCGGCTTGGACGATTTCACCGCCCCTGCCGGCACACACTACCCCTCCCCTCCCTCCACCTCCGCCTGCAGCGAGCTTCTCCCACAGCTCGCTCCCATAGATGGATTATCGAGGTCTCGGCCCCCTGCCGTGCCCTCTGGGGGGGAGCGTGTGTGGCGGGTTGACTCAACCCCCCCACAACACACAGGACAGTCAGCTGTTTTCTCTTGGTTTTTCCTGCTGCACTACTGAGATGTAATGTGCCATTCATGTATTGTGATGCAATGTGCCCTGCATGTATTGTGATGCAATGTGCCCTGCATGTATCGTGATGTAATGTGCCATTCATGTATTGTGATGCAATGTGCCCTGCATGTATCGTGATGTAATGTGCCATTCATGTGTAGTGTTCATGCGTCCTGTCCTTGCTGTGACCTAGAGACAGTTCAATATGTAGATGTGCCTTGTAACCTCTTTGTTCCGCAAGCTGAGCAGAGGCTGCATCTGCCTATTGTTATGTAGGTCTTACAAATGCAAATGTCTCATGCCTGTTCTGCAGTCCCTTTGATCAGACCAACTGCTGTGAATCTGCTTTTAAGTATTGTTTGAGTTGGGTACAAATACTGCACAGGTTCTGTAACTCATCCTCTCTCTGACTCACTTCAACTGCTGCTGCAGACACGCACTTTGTGTCTCTTCTCTGAGAGCCTGAGGATCCTGCTCCAGCCTGCACACACTTGGGCCGGAGCGGGGATCCTGTGACGGCGGTGTGATTTAATAAACTCTACTTAAAACCTTCAACAACGCCGCTTTATTTCATGCCGCCGCACCGTCACCTTATTATTGGATGTTGATCAAGTCTGCGCCTATGATCCTGGAGAAAGATGGGGATCCTAACCGTTAGCATCAGAGCTAACAATAACAACAACACTGACTAGACAATTAACGTGGAGTTATTTATTGAAAAACGCAGTGGTACTGGACACAGCAGGTTATCAGTTATTGATTAAAAAAACACCAGGGAAGCTCCCGTTCCACCCCCCATCATCTCAGCTGCGCTACTGAGAGAACTGACTGAGATCCAAGGCTTGTTAGCATTTCAACTAACAGTACCAATGACTTGATTAAAACAGAGTTTGTCTTTGACTCTGGAGCTGCCTCTTAAGGTGCATTTAGATCAAACGCGAAAGTGCTATGCAAATACATGTAAAGTTAATATAAAACATGAGAATTTGCACATTCGCGCTTCTGAGGGATTTGGTAGTGCAAGCTAGTAATCAGCCTTGAGATTCTGCCGTCACTGGAGTTAAAATATCAAAACTGGAGAGTAAGCTAGTTTAAAAATGAGACTGCCACTCACCTGCAGACAGAAGGACCAGGAGCTCTGCAGCTGAATCGGAGTGTCGGCGTTATCCACCCACGGACTCCTGTTACAGATGTGCTAATGAGGGCTCGTAGGCTAGCAGTGTAAGCAACCATCATCCAGGTGAAGTTTTGGGGGCAGGGACAATTTTTTCAGCTGAGAGCCCCGTCAGATAATGTAAACCTAAACATGACGGTGTTTTGGGGATTTCCACAGCAGGTTGAACACAGTTGCTGAAGTGAATAAATATTCAAAGATTCAAAGATTTTATTTGTCAATGCTACTATACGTACAGGACATAGAGGAGAATTGAAATGGCGTTTCTCTCTCTCTTCAGTGGTGTGCACAATATAAAAAAGAAAAAGGAATAAGGCTGGAAAAGCAACAGCAGTCTATGTACAGTAATGCTACCCGTAGTGCAAATGGTGACAAAAGAGACCCAGACATCCCATAGTGCAAATAAAGAGAAACGCTGAAACCCAGCAGTGTAATGGTTCCTGTGTGTGTTTTGTCTCCCTCTCTCCCTCTGATTACACTCACTCCTGTAGCCTTGTGCACCATCTGCTGCTAATTAAGAGAGACCCTATAAATAGGTCGCTCTCCCCTCATGCTGTCTGGCGATGTTAACCTGCACACAGCTCTAACCATGCTCTGTATCTTGTGATTATTTCTGCCTTGATGTGCTTTTGATCTTTGCCTGCCCAAGACACTGAGACTGCCTGCCCTACTGGATTTATCTGTCAGCCTGCATCTTGTCTACCAAGCCCCAACCTTTGCCTGCCTCTGGATTCTGGAAATAGCCTGGCGGACTGAACTTGGATATTCTCTGATTTGTGCACATCCACATTTCCCCCAAAGTAAGTTGACTTACCACCATGTCTTCACTGCTTGTCACTTTCATTCCCCAGCACTGACGTCTGGCCAGCCTGCCCCAATTAACCCTCGGAATAACCCCAGCTGCACCTCTTCACCTCTCTCCCTGGCAATCTGCTTCCCCAGCATGGAAGTCCTTCACCTGCTACCAGATGTTCTCCCCTGCAGAAGTGTAAGCACACAGATATTAACTTTAGAAACCTCATCATACAGTTATCAGTTTCACTTACCTGTCCCTCTGCTCTCTCTCCTTAGGGTTGCCAGCTCCACGGGTTCATCTACACTACACATTACCTTGCACAATAATTGTAATAAATATTATTTATTCACTACAATTATCGCTTCCTCCTGTGTCTGCTTATGGATCATATGCCACACCCCTTAACAGCACGTCACCAGTAGACTGACACAGCGGTCTTGGGATGGAAACGATAAAGGTCCAATTGGAGCAATGGCTTAGTCAGGCCGAGTATCAGAACCAGGTCATTTTAAGTAAACTAAATAAACTCACCAAACCTTTGACCAAGCTGGAGTCCACCATTCAGGGCCTCGTCACAGCCATCTCTCGGTCACTCCCGCTGATTCTGCTAGCTCCTCCACCTGACTGGGTCATTCTTTGTTAGTTTCCACTCCTCTGCACTATAATAGTTTGTTAGGAAGCACCAGCGGTTTTCTTTTGCAGTGTCAGCTCATCTTTGATAGAGCCCCTCACGATTTTCCCTGCGACTGCAGCCGGATAGCTTACGTTACTGGGTTTCTCGACGAGCATGCTCTTTCATGGGCCCAAGCTATTATCAAGGGGCCAAATTATAACACATACACCTACAAACGTTTTACAGAAGAGTTTACCCATGTGTTTGGTTACTCTGAGGAGGAGGGGACGGCTTCCTCTCGGCTCATGACCATTCGCCAGGCGGCTAAATCAGCAGCCGAGCACTCTACCAATTTCTGGGTTCTAGCGGCCTCCGCAGGTTGGGGTGACATTGCGCTATGCTCAGCATTCACCCAGAGCCTTAACTCCACTCTCCGCGATGAGCTCGTCTGTCTTCGAGAGGAATTCAAGTCCCTCAACGCGCTCATCTCTCTCGTCATTAAGATGGACAATAGGCTACAAGAACGCTCGAGGGACCGGCGGTCTGCTCCTTGGTCCCTAGCTCGTTCTTCCTCCCCCCGCCTACAGCTCCCTCCCCTCCCGTCACTCGGCGCACCGGCGCCTACGGCTACGGGTCGGCTCAAGCTTCCACAAGCCGAACGGCAGTAATGTCGTAAGGTGGGGTTGTATTTCTATTGTGGACAGGCAGGTCACTCGGTGGCACAATGTCCCACGAAGCATAGGCACTGCTCGCTAGTCGCAGTAGGGGGACTAGCAGCATCCGGATTCCTGCGTTCATGTTGCCTATACGACTGTTGCTTAATCACTCCGAACATGTCAGCTCTGCTCTGATCGATTCTGGGGCTGAACAAAACTTTATTTCTGAGAGTCTGGCAACCCGATTAAAGAGTCCCTGTAGAGACTTGCCACAGCCCATAGGTGCATTCGCCCTGTCTGGCCAACAGATGAGTCACATGTCTAAGCAAACTGTGCCCATAGCCATGTTATCCTCTGGGAATCATGGAGAACACATTGAAATCTTTGTCCTCCCTGTCTCCACCTCTCCCATAGTATTAGGCTACCAGTGGCTAAGTCTCCACAACCCAACTGTTGACTGGGGTAAGGGGGCTATTACTTCCTGGAGTCCCTTTTGCATGTCTGCCTGTCTCCAGTCAGTCGCCTGTTCACCACACATTCCCATTCTCCCACCCACTGCTGAATCCCCTGGTTTGTCCAACATACCATCCTGCTACCATGACTTGGCGCCCGTCTTCAGCAAAACCAAAGCGCTGTCCCTCCCTCCTCACCGACCCTATGACTGTGCTATTGAGCTTCAACAGGGGGCACGACTACCATCTAGCCACCTGTATAGCATGTCAGCCCGTGAGAGGGAGGCCATGGACAAAAACATTAAAGAATCATTGAGTGCTGGTATTTTCCGCCCTTCGTCGTCTACGGTGGGAGCGGGGTTCTTCTTTGTCGGTAAAAAGGATGGCACACTCTACTGTTGTATAGACTTCCAGGAGCTCAACAATATTACGATCAAGGACAAGTATGCATTACCCCTCATTAATGCGGCCTTTGATCAGCTTCAGGGTTCCACGATTTACACCAAGCTGGACCTCAGAAACACATACCTCTTGGTTTGAATTCGTGAGGGAGATGAGTGGAAGACGGCATTCCATACCCCGACTGGCCATTTCAAATACCTGGTAATGCCTTTTGGTCTCACTAACACCCCAGCAGTATTTCAACGCCGGATTAACGATATCCTGTGGGATTTTCTAGGTAAATTTGTGTTTGTGTACCTTGACGACATTCTCGTATTCTCTCGCTCCCTAGCAGAACACAAAGTCCACGTCAGCAGGGTGCTTCAACAACTTTTGGAGAACCAGCTGTATGTCAAGGCAGAAAAGTGTGAGTTTCACATCACATCCATGACCTTCCTAGGGTTTGTCATTACTGAAGGCCAGATTAAACCAGACCCTAAGAAGGTACAAGCAGTTACTGATTGGCCCACAGCCAAGTCTAGGAAACAGTTACAGCGGTTTCTGGGATTTGCCAACTTTTACCGCAGGTTCATCCATAACTACAGCTCTGTTGTTTCCCCCTGACCCACTTGACCTCCACCAAGTCCCACTTGTTTGGTTGGAAGAGGCCGAGGCCACCGTCATCCTGCTGAAGAGTAAGTTCACAGATGCTCCTATCCTCGCCCAGCCTGTCCCCGACCGACAGTTCATCATGGAAGTGGATGCATCTGACAGTGGAGTGGGGGCAGTGCTCTCGCAACGCTCAGTCACTGACAATAAGGTCCACCCCTGTGCTTTTTTCTCACGGCGCCTGTCACCCGCTGAGAGGAATTATGATGTCGGGGACCGAGAGCTGTTGGCAGTCAAGCTAGCCTTGGAAGAATGATGACACTGGTTAGAGGGAGCCTCTCAGCCGTTTCTGGTGTGGATCGATCATATGAACCTTCAGTACATCAAGACTGCGAAGAAGCTAAATCTGTGCCAGGTCAGGTGGGCTTTGTTTTGTGGGCAATTCAGCTTCTCCATCATGTACAGGGCTGGGTCCAAGAATGTCAAACCTGACACTCTCTCCCGACAGTTCTCCCCTGATGTTACACCTTCAGGAACGAACACTATCATCCTGGCCTCTGTTGTTGTGGGAGCTCTCAGATGGGAGATCGAGAAGAAGGTGAAAGAGGCTCAGGTCACTGATCCAGACCCCGGGGGGGGGGGGGGGGGGGGTGCGCATCGGGTCAGATGTTTGTCCTTGCTGCCATCAAGGGGGAGATTATCCAGTGGCTACACACAGCTAAATTCTCCTGTCACCTTGAGGAGGCCCGGACCCTCGCCCCTCTGCACCACATTTTCTGGTGGCTGACCATGGAATGCGATGTATGGGAGTGCATCAAGGCATGTCCACAGTGCTCTGCAGGCAAGTCCCTCACCCCACCCACCCCCTTCCCAACTAGGTTGCGCTATCCTCTACCCATCCCCAGCCACCCCTGGGCCAGCATTGCACTGGACTTCATCACCAGGTTGCCACACCGGCCACACCGTCATCCTGACGATCATGGATAGGTTCTTCAAGGCTGCACATTTTGTCCCCTTACACAAATTACCACCTGCCTTGAAGACCACCAACGTCAACCACGTCATCAGGCTGCATGGGATACCCAGTGACATTGTTTCGGACCATGAACCCCAGTTTGTATCGCAGGTATGGCGGGCTTTCTGCAAGTCCATAGGGGCCACAGTCAGTCTTTCCTTCAGCTACCACCCTCAGTCCAACGGACAGTGTGAGCGGACCAAACAGGAGCTGGAAGCCTTACTTCGGTGCGTCATGACTTCTGATCCCGCATCGTGGAGCACTCACCTCCCCTGGGTGGAGTACACCCACAACACCACCACCTCCGCCGCCACCGGATTTTCCCCCTTTGAAGTATCTCTGGGCTACAACCCCCCTCTCCTGGCCATCACGGAGGAGGAGATCACCGTGCCTAGTGTCACTGACCATATGTCCAGGTGTTGTCAGTTGTGGAGCGACGCTAAGGCGGCGCTGCTCCACTCCAGGGAGGAGAATATCAAGTGGGCCAACCGGAAGAGGTCTCCTGCCTCTGTCTATTTGGTCAGGAACAGGGTTTGGTTGTCCACCAAGTACTTTTCCCTGAAGACAGGTAGCAAGAAATTGGCCCCCCGTTTTGTTGGTCCCTTTGCCATGACGGCCATTGTCAATCCTGCCTCTGTCCGGCTCGACCTCCCTCCCTCCCTCCGCATCAATCCAGTTTTCCATCTCTTCCAGGTCACACCGGTGTTTATCAGCTCCCTCTGTCCATCATCCAAACCTCCACCACCACCCAAGATGGTTGACGGGGGCTTGGTTTACGTTGTTAATCATATCATCGATGCTCGTTGCCAAGGTCGTGGTATTCAATATCTGGTGGATTGGAAGGGTTATGGGCCTGAGGAGAGGTCATAGATCCTGAGGTCCTTCATCATGAATGACTCTCTCATCAACACCTTCCACCAGCAACACCCCGACAAGCCCAGGGTGACACCAGGAGGCATCCGTTGGGGGGGGGGGGGGGGGGGGGATACTGTAATGGTTCCTGTGTGTGCATTGGCTCCCTCTCTCCCTCTGATTAGAATCACTCCTGCAGCCTTGTGCACCATCTGCTGCCAATTAAGAGAGGCCCTATAAATAGGTCGCTCTCCCCTCACTCTGTCTGGCAATGTTAACCTGCACACAGCTCTAACCATGCTCTGTACCTTGTGATTATTTCTGCCTTGATGTGCTTTTGATCTTTGCCTGCCTTAGACACTGAGACTACCTGCTCTACTGGATTTATCTGTCAGCCTGCATCTTGTCTACCGAGTCCCAACCTTTGCCTGCCTCTGGATTCTGGAAATAGCCTGGTGGACTGGAGTTGGATATCCTCTGATTTGTGCACATCCACATTCCCCCCAAAGTAAGTTGACTTACCACCATGTCTTCACTGCTTGTCACTTTCACTCCCCAGCACTGACGCCTGGCCAGCCTGCCCCAATTAACCCTCGAAATAACCCCAGCTGCACCTCTTCACCTCTCTCCCTGGCAACCTGCTTCCCCAGCGTGGAAGTCCTTCACCTGCCACCAGACGTTCTCCCCGGCAGAAGTGTAAACACACAGATATTAACTTTAGAAACCTCATCATACAGTTATCAGTTTCACTTACCTGTCCCTCTGCTGTCTCCCCTTAGGGTTGCCAGCTCCACGGGTTCATCTACACTACACATTACCTTGCACAATAATTGTAATAAATATTATTTTTTCACTACAGTTATCGCTTCCTCCTTTGTCTGCTTATGGGTCATATGCCACACCCCTTAACAAGCAGTCCTATATAAAGAAAAGGTGGAGTAGTAATACTTGTGGTTGCAAGTTCAGTGCAGTAGTGTAGGTGCAGACAGTGACAAACAGGACTGCGCATGATCAATATTGCAATAACAGCAGCAGATATGGCATTTGTGCAAATGGTTGCAGTAAAGTGCAGAGACATACAGCAGCAGATGTATTACTGTTGGTGAGCCAGTTTTTCTGTACCAACAGCTGAGGTAGTTATTGTGCGGGTGAGTGCGCTACAGTCCGGGGGGGGGGGGGGGGGGGGTGAACAGTTCAGGGTCCTAATGGCCTGATGAACAAAGCTGTTTAGCAGTCTTGTGGAGTGGGCCCGGAGGTTGTGGTACCTGTTCCCCAAGGGCAGGGGGCTGAAGAGGGAGTGTGAGGTGTCGCCTGCAATGTTGATGGCTCTGCGGGTGAGGTAGATGTCCGAGACGGGGTGCAGAGGGGCACCGATGACCTTGCTGGCTGCTTTCACTGTGCATTGTGTATTCCGGCAGGAGGCGGTGCAGCTTCCATATCACACCGTGATGCAGCTGGTGAGGATGCTCTCAGTGGTGCCCTGGCAGAATGAACACATGATGGGGGGAGGGACTTGTGCTTTCCTCAGTTTGCGGAGGAAATGAAGGCGAGTTTGAGCCTTCTTGGCCAGTGATGTGGTGTTGTTGGATCAGGAGAGGTCCTCAGAGATGTGCACCCCCAGGGACTTGGTGCTGCTCACCCTCTCCACAGCTGCACTATCGATGATCAGAGGGGAATGCTGTGTGTGTCCCCTCCTGAAGTCAACCACAAGCTCCATGGTTTGTCCCTCGTTCAGGAAGAGATTATTGTCTTTTCACCACTGAACCAATTGGCTCACCTCATTTCTGTAGTTGGCCTCCTCATTGTTGGTGATGAGGCCCACCACTGTCGTGTCTTCTGCAAACTTGATGATGTGGTTGGTGCCATAGGCTGGTACACAGTCATGGGTCAGCAGAGTGAAGAGCAGCGGGCTGAGCACGCACCCTTGTGGGGCCCCTGTGCTCAGTGTGATGGTCTTGGAGGTGTTGTTGCCAACCCGCACATTCTGTGGCCTCCCTGTGAGAAAGTCCAGCACCCAGTTAGAGAGGTTTTGAGTCCCAAGTGTCTTAGTTTTTGTATTAGGTGCTGGGGGATGATTGTGTTGAATGCTGAACTGAAGTCCAAGAGCAGCATTCACACGTAGGAGTTCTTTGAGTCCAGGTGGGTGAGGGCTGGATGGAGAGCAGCAGCATTGGCAACTTCTGTGGATCTGTTTGACCTGTATGCAAACTGAGATGGGTCGTGGGAGGGAGGGAGGATGAACTTGATGTTCTGCATGACCAGCCACTCAAAGCACTTCAATATGATGAGGGTCAGTGCTACGGGCTGGTCATCATTGTAGCTGGATGAGACGGACTTCATTGGGACTGGTATTATGGTAGCAGTTTTGAAACATATGGGGACAACAGCTTGACTAAGGGAGATGTTGAAGATGTCGGCCAGAACATTCTTGAGCTCCTCTGCACAGTCCTTCAGAATGTGACCCGGTATGCTGTCTGGTCCAGCTGCCTTGGGTGGGTTAATCCTGCAGAGGGTCCTCTTCACGCTAACCAGATCCAGACTTATGGCCTGCTCATCTGGAGGAGGAGTGGGCTTCTGTGCTGATGTGCTGGTTTGTGCTTCAAAGCAGCCGAAGAAGTCATTTAGGTTGTTAAGCAGTGTGATGTCACTAGCGTAGGTCTGAGGTGGAGCTTTGTAATTGGTGAGGGTCTGTATGCCATGCCAGAGGGAACATGCATCTCTGGTGTTGCTGAAGTGGCCGGATAATTTCTTGCTGTGCTGTGATTTTGCCTCTTTGATGCCACAGGACAGGTTGGCCTGAGCTGTTGTTCATCCTGCAGTGTCGCCAGCCCTGAAGGCTGCGTCCCGAGCCCTCAGGAGCCTGTGGATCTCTGCTGTCATCCATGGCTTTTGGTTGGCACGAACAGTGATGGTTTTGCAGTGAGTGACATCTTCAATGCATTTAGCTATGTAAGCTACACTAACCTCAGTGTACTCCTCTAGGTTTGTGTGTCCATTGTAAGTGGCTGCGTGCTTGAAAGTGTCCCAGTCTGTAGTGCTGAAGCAGTCTTTCAGAGCATCAGAGGCCGCCTCTCGCCACACATGTACCTGCTTTTTTGTTGGTCTGATTGTTTTCACTCTGGGTTTGTATGCCAGCCTTAACAAGATGGTAATGTGATCAGAGAGTCCCAGGTGAGGAAGGAAGGAAGCTTTGTATGCTTTCTTGTGAGTTGTGAACACCAGTTCCAGCAAATTGTCTCCTCTTGTTGGAAAGTCCACATGTTGGTGTAGATTTGGTAGGAGGGCCTTTACATCTGCATGGTTGAAGTTTCCTGCTGTAATGAGGAATCCGTCTGGATGCACTGTTTTTGTCTCACTGATGACCTGATAGAGTTCATGTTGTGCTTTATTCCTCTCGTTGATGGCAGTGGGCGGGGCATACACAGCAACTAGTAGGACAGATGAAAATTCTCTTGGAATGTAAAAGGGTTGGCACTTGATGATCATAAACTCCACTAATGGAGAACAGTGTTTATGCACAACAGTTGCATCACAGCACCAAACATCACTGATGTAGACATACACACCTCCACCTCGGGTTTTCCCTCTTCCCATGAACACTCTATCAGCACGGTAGCATGTTAGCCCTGCTAACTGAAAGGCAACTACGCCCATCTGCAATGCACTGAAATGGTGAATTCATGTCTATTCGCATGTTTACATTGAGTTAATATGTAATCACAAAAGTGTGAATTTGGTCTGAATGCACCTTAAGTGATCCGACTGTCTCCTCACCATGAGCCATGCTTTAGAACAACAGCCCATAAGTAAATTGCTTAAATATTTCATCACTGAGGCTAAATAACTGAAGGTTGATGCTACTGTTAGCCTGGCATTGATATTCCATTGAAATAAGGGAATTCTTCTTCTTAGGCCTCCATCAGTCAGGGTTGACCATGGGTGAAGCATCCTAGTTCTGGTTGTCTGCTTGCCTGGAGCTGCATCGTCTGTGGCTAAATAGACCGATGCGGGAGTGGCAGTCTTTATCACAAAGATCACACCTGTGTGTAGTCTCTGGTCTGTTGGAGCTGCTGCTTTCCTTTCTGCATGCACATTTTTCCGCAGCAGGGATCATCATTTTCTTCTCCCCTGATTTCAGGTGTTGCTTCAGGGTCCCTTTCCACTTTGCACGGTCAACTGCTAGGCTCTCCCAGGTCTCTGTGTTGATGTCGGTGGCCTTCATGTTGCCTTTAACAACATCTTTGTACCGGAGCTGGGGGCGACCAGTGGATCTCCTCTCAGATGCCTGTTCTCCATACAGGATGTCCTTTGGGATGCACCCATCGTCCATGCGGTGGATATGGCCTAGCCAGCGGAGCCTGTGCTGTCTGAGGAGAGTGAACATGATGGGAAGTGCCACGCAATTCAAAACATCTGTGTTGGTTACCCTGTCCTGCCAGGATATGCCCAGGATGCGGTTGATGCTTCACACATGGAAGGTGTTGAGTTGCTTCTCCTGTCTGGCATATGTTGTCCATGACTCACTGCCATACAGCAGTGTGCTGATGACACAGGCGTTATACACTGCCATCTTAGTCATCACTAACAGCTTGGGGTTTGTCCACACTGGTTGTGAGGTGAGCGAGTGTTGCAGCTGCCTTCCCGATCCTCCTGTCTATTTCTGTGTCAAGGGAGAGGTTGTCAGTTATGGTAGAGCCAAGGTAGGTGAAGTGGTGGATGACGTCGAGTTCATAGTCATTGATGGTGATGGCAGTTGGTGATTCAGTGTCTTGTCCCAGGACATTGGTCTTTTTTAGGCTAATGGTGAGTCCAAAATTCTTGCAGACCTGTGAGAAGCGGTCCATCAGTGTCTGCAGCTCCTGTTGGGTGTGTGTTGAAATTGCTGCATTGTCAACAAACAGCATGTCTCTTGATGATCATTTCGTGAACCTTCGTCTTGGCTCTGAGGCGGGCAGGGTTGAACAGCCTGCAATCTGACCTGGTGCGTAGATAAATTTCTTCAGTTGCAGTGCCAAAGGCATGCTTTAGGAGAGCAGCGAAGAATATCCCAAAGAGTGTGGGAGCAAGGATGCAGCCTTGTTTGACACCACTGCAGATGCTGAAGGGGTCGGAGGAACTCCCATTGAACTCACAGTCTCCTTCATATCAGAGTGAAAAGAATTGATCATGCTCTGCACCTTTGCTGGGCAGCCTATCTTTGGGAGAATCTTGAACAGGCTGTCTCTGCTGACAAGGTCGAATGCCTTGGTGAGATCTATGAAGGTGACATACAGGGGCACCTGCTGTTCTCTGCACTTCTCCTGGAGTTGGCGGAGGGAGAAGACCATGTCTACCATTGATCTCTTGGCATGAAAGCCACACTGTGACTCTGGGTAGACGTGTTCTGCCAACTTCTGCAAGTGGATCAAAATGACCCAAGCAAAGACTTTGTCGACGATGCTGAGTAGAAAGATACCTCTGTAGTTGTTGCAGTCACTTCTTTCGCCCTGTTCTTATGGAGGGTGATGATCTCGGCATCCCTCATGTCCTGTAGTACAACCCCTTCTTGCCAGCACTGACAGAGGACTTCATGCAGAGGGAGCAGGAGGGTAGTCTTGCAGTGTTTGATCAGGTCGGGGGAAATCCCGTCACTGCCTGGGGCTTTTCCTAAGGCCAAGCTGTCAATGGCCTTCCTGAGTTCATCTATGGTTGGCTCTACATCCAGCTCCTCTATGATTGGCATACACACGATGGTGTCAAGAGCTGTGGGGGACACTGTTCTGTCTGGAGTAGAGGTCGGAGTAGTGTTCCACCCATCTCTCCATCTGTTGGCCCTTGTCTGTAATTACTACTCCAGTGGAAGATTTGAGGGGAGCTGTCTTGCTCTGGACTGGTCCAAGCACCTTCTTGATGCCATCATACATCCCTCTAATATTGCCTGTAGCAGCAGCTGTCTGGATGTCTTCACTGACCTCTGTCCAGTATTAGTTGGTGCAACACCTGGCAGTCTGCTGAATCTTGCTCCTGGCAGCCCTGAGAATCTGCAGGCTCTTCTCACTGGGTGACCGCTTATACTTGGTGAGGGGGCCACACTTGGCCTCGATGACGGGAGTCACCTCTGGACTTGGCCTCAAACCAGTCGTGAGACTTGGAGGACTTCTTCTCAAAGGTAGCCAAGACGATGCGGTACATGGTGTCCTGCAGTACTTCCCACTTCTCTGTGGAAGAGTCTCTGGCCTGTGAGGTTTGCATTTCCTTCTCCAACGTCTCTGCAAACTTTTCCACAAGGTCTGGTTGAGACATCTTGCTGACATCAATGCGGGGGTTCCCTTGTTTCTTTGAGCAGTGGATCCTCTTTGGCTGTAGCCTGATCTTGCAGCAGACCAGGGAGTGATCTGTGTCGCAGTCCACACTGTGGTAAGGTAAGAGCGTGTGTGGAGGACGTTCTTGATGGCGGCACGCCTGACCAGGATAAGATCTAGCTGATGCCAGTGCTTTGAGCGTGGGTGTCTCCAAGAGACCTTGTGCTGAGGCTTGGTCCTGAAGTAGGAGTTGGCAATGCACAATTCGTGGTAACTTCAAAGCTCAAGCAGTCGTTGGCCATTCTCATTCATTTTGCCCACACCAAACTGTCCAAGGCAAGAGAGCCACGAGTCATGATCTGCACCCACTCTGGCATTGAAGTCACCCAGGAGAACAAGTTTCTCTTTGCTGGGGATGCTTGGGACGATGGATGCCAGTTTCTCGTAGAACTCATCCTTTGTGTCCGGTGTGGAAGACAGTGTCAGGGCATACATGCTAACAAGGGTGACTGGGCCTTCGGTGGTGTTGAGGCGAAGAGTGAGGAGACGCTCTGTGCCATTGCTGCCTGGCTCTACCATATTCAGCAGGTTGTTCCTCACTGCAAAGCCAACTCCATGCTCCCTTGGCTCGTCAGAGCCTTTCCCCTGCCAGTAGAATGTGTAGTCCTTCTCCTTCAGCATGTCTGAGTCAGCAAGGCATGTTTTCTGAAGGGTGGCAATGTCCACATGCAGCCTCCTGAGCTCGTCATTTATGACAGCTGTTTTCCTGGAGTCACTGATGTTCTGAAGGTTTTCAGAAAGACCGGTCATCATTGTCCAAATGTTCCAACATCCATTTTAAAGCTGGTCTCTTTCGTTGTTTTATCTTGTTTCCTGGTGCGACAATTGCAGTCTGCTGTTTGGACGTTTCCTAATCCCCATGCACCCAATGAGGATGGCAGACTGTGGCGGGACAACACCTTACTGGCTGGGGGCTGCCCAGCTTGAGGCGGGCGGTAGTTGTCCAGTGAGATCCAAGGATCCCTCCCACCATCGGGAACAACCCCTGGCGCCAAGCTCTATGCCAATCGAGCAATGATTTATAACCAGTAACTGTTGTTCCTCGTGTTGTGTCGATGCTGCACGCAAAACTGGTGTGACCTCTCCAGGGTGTAGGGTGTGAGTTTGTGTTGGTGAGTGTTACTGGATGCTAGCCTGGGCAGTGTGATATAGAGGACAAGCTGTTGCCCATGTAGCATGTCCCCCTTCTTCACATCGCTGATGGATCCAAAGGAACAGCAAGGCTGTTACAGTTTGGCAAAAGCGCCATCGCAGTAGCTGCCAGAACGAAGTTTAAATCAACGACAGACTGCCTTACGGGCTCCGACTCCAGATTTTACCTCAGGGCTGACTCCTGAATCCTTTCCCGTGACCGGGTATGCCGCAAGGCAGCAGAGGTTTGAAATCAGGGTTTTCCTTCCCCTAGATGGACTGACTACCCTCCCAGGTTGTCGAGCCCCATCTACCCAAAGCATCTGGTTTGAAGGCGCCAGAGACTCGCCTTCGCCCCTTCTCCTGTCAGTAGAAGCAGTTCCACCGGGCTTAGAAGCTAAGCCACACGAGCAGGCCAGGAGTTGGACTTGGTTGTCAGAAGCTATTCGAGACGCATGCCATAAGCAGCATTTTTTGAGTGCTAGGAGCTTATCCCTAGCATCACTCTTGGCTATGACAACAGTGGGGAAAATAAGTATTGAACACATCAACACTTTTTTCTCGTTAAACATTTCTGATGGAGCCATTGACCTGAGATTTTCACCAGATATAAGTAGCAACCCAAGTAATCCATACATACAAAAGAATCAAGGCAACTATGTTTACAAAATGAGTTATATTTAATAAAGTGGAATGGTAGAGGGGGTAAGTATTGAACACATGAATTAAAAAGAGGTGCAAAAAGGCATAGAAAGTCAAAAAACAGCTGAAATCCATCAGAATTTAGGAAGCTATCCCATCCTCCATCAGTGCAAACTAATTTCAGCTGGTTAAGTCCTGAGTGATAGTCTTTTAAAAGGTCTGTGGATATCAAATTGTCACACCACAAAGAACTCATGATTGGTAGAAGCAAAGAGCTCTCTCTAGACCTTTGCAACCTTATTGCTGCAAAACATAATGATGACACTGGTTACAGGCAAATTTCTAAACTACTGAATGTTCCAGTGAGCACTGTTGGAGCCATCATTCGGAAGTGGAAAGAACATCATTTTACCATAAACCGGCCACGACCGGGAGTTCCTCGAAAGATTTCTGACAGGAGTCAAAAGAATTATCAGAAGAGTTATCCAAGAGCCAAAGGCTACTCGTGGAGAGCTCCGGAAAGACCTGGAGTTAGCAGGTACTGCTTTTTCAAAGAAAACAATAAGTCACGCATTCAACTGACATGGGCTCTATGCCTGCTCACCTCGCAAGACTCCATTGCTGAAGAAAAAGCATGTTGAAGCTTGTTTAAAGTTTTCTCCACGACATTTGGGCCAATAAAATACTGGGAGAATATAATCTGGTCAGATGAGATCAAATCACATACTGTGACTTTGAGTACTGGCCGATACCGATCCAAACCCGATACCGTCTCTCTCATTTAAAACAATAAAAGTACAGAACATACTTTGGTAATGACTGGTTGCATTCTGCACACATATAAAACCACAAATCTAAAAGTCAAAGAATATATTACAAATTTGACTCAGTTTAGCAACACTGCTGCTTTTTTATTTTAAACTTTGAAACACTGTCAGGATTTTACTGGTCAGGACCATGTAAATATGCATTCTGAAGTTTTAAATGCAAGTTTATGCAAAACTTTGAAGCTAAGTATTTAAGTAAATATTCAGATGAGATTCAAAGTGCCACTTGATGCATGACTTATAAAATGCTGTGGATCTGAAAATAAAGGAACTAACCATTTAAGTTGTATTTTTGACAATTATTATTATTATTATCATAAGTATTCCTCGAGTCTTTGGTTTATTTAGTAGTGTTTCTGATATTATGCTCTTATTTTGAAGTCATTCCTGTTCCATTCCATGTAGTGCTGTTGTTCTAGTCCTGCTTCCAATTCACTGTTATAATTTGCAATTTATATTTCTGTCACCTACCTCTCATCAGCTGTAACTCTATCGAAAGGTAAGCCCATGTTATGTCTTTGTTTCCACACTCCAGTCTGGTTTTTACTTTCAGTTTCGTTCTTTTGCTTAGGTTTCACTTTTAGCGTCCAGCCTCCAAGCTGGAAAAGCATGTCCTTCTGCTTGGCTGTTGACAGAATTCAGCATACTCCTTTGCCGTGATACTTTTCAATTGTTTTATCAAGTTGCTGGTGTTAAAACTGTAAATGCTGGTACCACACA
This sequence comes from Pholidichthys leucotaenia, assembly GCA_020510985.1. Classification (NCBI taxonomy): domain Eukaryota; kingdom Metazoa; phylum Chordata; class Actinopteri; order Cichliformes; family Pholidichthyidae; genus Pholidichthys; species Pholidichthys leucotaenia. Next base: position 67,393,200 of record CM035840.1, read on the forward strand.
GCAACATACCAAGGCGAGTCCCATAGAGAGGCTCCAGTGACATTCGCTGCCTCTGTGTACAGGAGCTGTGCACAGCGCAGCTGAGAACATGATTGCACCTTCATTTTATTTTAGTATTATTAATGTATCGGATCAGTATATTACTTTTATTCCTTACCAATACCGATTCAGCCATTTTGCTTGGATCGAACCGATACCGATACGGCAGATCAGCTCAGCTCATCCCTAGCCCCAACACTCAGCAGGTTCGGAGGAGAAATGGCACTGCATGGCACAGCCCAAAATCACCATATCAGCAGTGAAGTTTGGAGGTGGGAGCATCATGGTGCGGGGGTGTTTTTCAGCACATGGTACAGGCAGATTTCATATAATTGAAGGAAAGATGAATGGACAAATGTACAGAGACATCCTTGATAAGAACTTGTTGCCATGTGCCAAGATACTGAAGATGAAACGAGGGTGGACATTTCAGCAAGACAGTGATCCCAAACACACAGCCATGGAAACTCTCAACTGGCTCCAGAGAAGGAAAATAAAGCTGCTAGAATGGCCCAGTCAGTCACCTGACCTGAATCCATTTGAAAATCTATGGAATGATTTAAAGATCAAAGTTCATAGAAGACACCCACGGAACCTTCAAGATTTGAAGACAGTATGTGTGGAAGAATGGGCTAAAATCACTCCTGAGCAATGCCTGCACCTAGTTTCTCCACACAGGAGGCATCTGGAAGCCGTTATTACAAACAAACGCTCTTTTTTTTTTTTTTTGTTACTTATTTGTACCCGTAGGTAGACTTGGTTTGCAGTCTGGTGACAAGCCACCGGCTGCTGGTCGCTGCGTGCGCGAGCGCCCTAAACCTACATGTTTTTGGTGTGCGGGAGGAAACCGGAGAAATCCCGGAGTAAACCCGCGCAACACGGGGAGAACATGCAAACTCCACACAGCTCACTGTTGGTCGGGGGCTGGGATCGAACCCACGATCTCATGATCCCCGCGATCCCCCGGCCGAGGGTAAAACTGTGCTGCCACAGTGCTAAACCACTGCACCACCGTGCAGCTTTTATATTAAATATTAAATGAGATGAGATGAGATTCAACTTTATTGCCATTACACATGTATGAATACAAGGTAACTAAACGTGACTTGGCATTTGGGCACGCTCTGCAGAGCGCATCCAAGGCCGGGGCAGCCACTAGGCGCCAGTCATGTGAATTCAAATGAAGTTCACCAAGCATGTTCAGTAGCATTCCCTGTGTCATTCCACTTTATTAAATATAACTTGTTTTGTGAACACAGTTGCCTTGATTTCTTTTTATGTGTGGGTTACTTGGGTTGTTACTGTCTGGTGAAAATCTCAGGTCAAAGGCTCCATCAGAAATATGTTTAATGAGAAAAATGTTGAAGTGTTCAATTCTTATTTTCCCCGCTGTACATGTGTGTTTTGCTATGTACGATTGTGCTGGTGGCAGTGTCCTGTTTTTTTTTTAATTGTTGAATTCCAGCTGTCCATTTTTTTGCAGCAAAAGTCTCTTGTGGTGAAAAGGGCATATAGGGTCAGCTGTTAGCAGTAACTTAGCCTGTTTTCATTACATTTGATTGGCATTTACTGCATTTACTCAGGAAAAACTTTGAACAATCAGATAAGGGAACTGTTAATATTAATGAGCAAGTACATCAGCATGTCGATTGAGGATGTAAAACTTTAAAGTGAGCCCTTTTAAATGTTGCAAATGAGGATAAGCAGAATATCAAGTCTATACGTACATATAGACACCAAAACAGCACTTAGACGCCGAAACAGCTAATAAATGGTAAAAGCACAGCTAGCAGGCAATTTCCAACAGTGCTAATAATTTTCCATTGCATTTCCATGAAGCCTTTATAATGCCTTTATCATGATTCTTTAGGCTCTGAAACAATTGACATGAGAATACTAGCATAGTATATATTTAATTTTCACATACAGTGGGGCAAAAAAGTATTTAGTCAGCCACCAATTGTGCAAGTTCTCCCACTTAAAAGATGAGAGAGGTCTCTAATTTTCATCATAGGTATACCTCAACTATGAGAGACAAAATGAGAAAAAAAATCCAGAAAATCACATTGAAGGATTTTTAATGAATTAACTGGTAAATTCCTCAGTAAAGTAAGTATTTGGTCACCTACAAACAAGCAAGATTTCTGGCTCTCACAGACCTCTAACTTCTTCTTTAAGAGGCTCCTCTGTCCTCCACTCGTTATCTGTATTAATGGCACCTGTTTGAACTCGTTATCAGTATAAAAGACACCTGTCCACAACCTCAAACAGTCAGACTCCAAACTCCACTATGGCCAAGACCAAAGAGCTGTCAAAGGACACCAGAAACAAAATTGTAAACCTGCACCAGGCTGGGAAGACTGAATCTGCAATAGGTAAGCAGCTTGGTGTGAAGAAATCAACTGTGGGAGCAATTATTAGAAAATGGAAGACATACAAGACCACTAATAATCTCCCTCGATCTGGGGCTCCACGCAAGATCTCACCCCGTGGGGTCAAAATGATCACGAGAACGGTGAGCAAAAATCCCAGAACCACATGGGGGAACCTAGTGAATGATCTGCAGCAAGCTGGGACCAAAGTAACAAAGGCTACATCAGAAACACACTACGCCGCCAGGGACTCAAATCCTGCAGTGCCAGACGTGTCCCCCTGCTTAAGCCAGTACATTTCCAGGCCCGTCTGAAGTTTGCTAGAGAGCATTTGGGTGATCCAGAAGAGGATTGGGAGAATGTCATATGGTCAGATGAAACCAAAATAGAACTTTTTGGTAAAAACTCAACTTGTTTGGAGGAGAAAGAACACCATACCTACTGTGAAGCATGGGGGTGGAAACATCATGCTTTGGGGCTGTTTTTCTGCAAAGGGACCAGGACGACTGATCCGTGTAAAGGAAAGAATGAATGGGGCCATGTATTGTGAGATTTTGAGTGAAAACCTCCTTCCACCAGCAAGGGCATTGAAGATGAAACGTGACTGGGTCTCTCAGCATGACAATGATCCCAAACACACCGCCCGGGCAATGAAGGAGTGGCTTCGTAAGAAGCATTTCAAGGTCCTGGAGTGGCCTAGCCAGTCTCCAGATCTCAACCCCATAGAAAATCTTTGGAGGGAGTTGAAAGTCTGTGTTGCCCAGCCACAGCCCCAAAACATCACTGCTCTAGAGGAGATCTGCATGGAGGAATGGGCCAAAATACCAGCAACAGTGTGTGAAAACCTTGTGAGAACTTACAGAAAACGTTTGACCTCTGTCATTGCCAACAAAGGGTATATAACAAAGTATTGAGATGAACTTTTGTTATTGACTAAATACTTATTTTACCGAGGAATTTACCAATTAATTCATTAAAAATCCTTCAATGTGATTTTCTGGATTTTTTTTTCTTATTTTGTCTCTCATAGTTGAGGTATACCTATGATGAAAATTGGAGACCTCTCTCATCTTTTAAGTGGGAGAACTTGCACAATTGGTGGCTGACTAAATACTTTTTTACCCTACTATATGTGCCATTTGAACAAGGTCAGTGAATCAGAGAAGATAACAACTCATTATTCAGTTTTAGTAAATATGCTTTTTTTGAAGGATGAAGGGAAGAAATTTAAAATAAATGATCCACAAAAAGTCAGGCAAGGAACCAAACATTTTTCATATCAGAAAATAAATCAAAAACTACTTTTAAATATTTCAACACTCTTTGGTTTAATGTAACAGTTTGTAATGCCACGTGTGGTGCACTTGCCTCTGAGAACCAAAGGTCCATATATAATCCAAAGATAGTAAAAGTGGATTTAGTCACACAAGCTGTCACAACCACCATCAGTCCAGAACAAAAGGTGTGAACAGCAAGGCATTTGGTGCACTTCAGAGTGAGCTCTTATGATTTATTATCCAGTTGCCCTCAAAAATGTTCCCACTTGGCAGCGACCTCTGCTTAGGATTAGCCACAGCTGTGGCTAGCAAGCTATAGAATATTTATACTGCTGAGCAGCGGCAAACAACCCTCCTTTTGAAAGTCAGCAGAGTGTGCTCTGAATTTGTTTCTATTTATGCGCTTGTTTACATAACTCTGATAATATTTTCACAGTAAAGAATGCAAATTCTGTCTCTAGCAGGACTTAGCAAAGGGGTTAAGTGGTGACAAAGTGCAGAGACGTAAAGCACTAAGGGAAAAAGTCAATCTGTTCTTTCTGCATAAAGGGCTTTGAAATGGGGGCTACCCTCTGGTCAAAATGACCTTTTGTACAGGCAACTGCCAGTGAGGGCACTAAAAGGAGCACAGGCTATATAGGCACAGAGGAGAGAATCCCTAACCTGAAGGTGTGAATAATAAATTTTGCTAATCCTAATGCCGTAGAGAATGGTGCAGGATTAAGACTTTAACCTCTTCAGAGAGAGCAGAAAGGGCCCTTGGCCAGCGTCTCTCTCTGCTGGAGTTCCTCTGACTCATTGTCCCGTCACGAAGGCCAGCTGTCAGTCTCCTTGGGATGACGAGATAAATGAGGAGCCCTTGAGCAGTGCCTCTGCTCCCTCTATTTACCAAAGGGCCTCTTATTGTGCAAATCACTACTTTAGAAGTGAACAGGGTTCTATTTTAGAAATGAACAATTTCCCAATGACTTTGAAACCTTTTGATGTAATCATTTATCTTTTGGGTTTTCATTATTAGTGATTATAATGCTTTAATATGAGTAGACAATAATGATCATGAAATTGATGTGTTTATAATAAACGTGGGCAAAACATGGAAAAATTCTAAGAAAGTATCACAATGTTCACTCTTAAGGCACTCTCTTTTACTGTATCCCCGCTTACAATATCCTGTAATATTTGCCCATAGTGCTATGTGATATGACTGGTTGGTCTGGATATTAAACATTAGATAAACATTTGTGGAAAATAATAAAGCATTCTTCTTCTTTCTCTTTCGGCTGCTCCCTTTCAGGGTTGCCACAACGTACCATCACCTGATATGGCAATGATCTGCTTGTCAATTTTTATGTCAGATGCCCGTCCTGACGCAACCCTGCCCATTTATCCAGGCTTGGAACCGGCAGAGTGAGTAACCAACTTTCCTTCCTCCATTCTGTTATGTTGAGCACCAAGCTTGAAGGCAGAAAGTACAATTTTTATATGGTCTTTGGTATGACCTGGCCAGGACTTGAACCCACAACCTCCTGGTTGTGAGGCGGATGCTCTACCAGCTAGGCAATTACTCCAATAAACAATATGTAACCCAGCTGAGAAAATGACCCTTTTTTTTCTCAGATGTCAATTGTATTAATACAATTGTGTGATTTTATTTTGAAAACCGATTATTTTGGGAAGAGGAAGTGTGATCCTCGTTATCCAACTTTTAAATCCCTGATTCATGGTCACGCTGGGTGATCTGGGTCTTTTCATTCGTTAAGAGTGATATTAGCCCCGCCTTCCGAGCAGAGTGCCGAGGTGCTCTGCTGGTCATCGGTCTTTCACGATCTGAGAGCGGACGAGAGAGGTTGTGGGCGGTCTGGTTCACACTGATACCTCTTCTTGGTGAGTTAAATCAGAAAAATGCTATAAATGGATCTAAACACTCTCCAAACACTAATTTGCAACCTTTATTATCCTAAGTTGATGGGAGCACGAACTTGAGAGGCCGTGAGGCTTTGACTTTTGCTGTGTTCACACTGATACCTTATCTTGGTGAGTGAAATACATGCTAATGTTAGCGTTATGCTAATGCTAATCGCGAGTGGATTTTTTCTGTTTAAAAGCAATGGAAAAGGCTATTTTTGTGTCTGTATGGGTTTCCTAAATGTGATTTCAGTTCCCAACAGTATGCTGAAGTACTTTTAGTTCTTATGCACTATTTCTGTCGAATGTAATGTGTAGTTTGATGCTAAAAGCACATGGTGTTGGTCTCCTATGTAAATTCATAGGTTATGCTAAACCCAGTAGCTCAGACCGGGTTTTACTGATTTTAAAAGGGAATATTGGAAGTAATGGGACAGTATGTTCCCTGTTTATGTGATAAATTAATTGTATTTCATTTCATGATTTACAAAGACAAGGTTAGAGAGGATTAATCATAATTTCATGGTTAAATGATGTAGAGATAAACAGAGGAATTCATTTAATTGGTTACATGAAAAAAAGGGTACTTCATGTACTACCAGAGAGATTTTGAGAAAAGAAAACATGCCTGAGAGGTGTGAAATGTGAATTGTAAGATCTTACTATATTACTGGATTGTAATAATAGTAATATGAGAGAAGAATTTAAACACTAAGCTATGGTGTTATATAAGAAGGGATTGGAAAACGAATTACTCTAGCTGTAAACAATAATACCATTATTGTTGTGCAGGCTAGGGTTTTTTTGGTTGCCGATCAAGAACCTTCTGGATCCTGGATTCTCTCCGAATGGAGATGGCGAGCCTGACCCGAGACTGAACCGAGATTGAACCGAGATCTAACCAAGATCTCGATTGAAGAGCATCCTTCCTCTCTCCAGTGCCCAAGATTCAAAGTGGTAACAACCCAAGTCACCGCTTTAAAAGAGGAAAAGAAACCTGAGTCTGGAGATACAAGATATCTTGACTGGTCAAACGACTAAACCGAAAGGACAAACAAACACTGAGCTCAGTAGGACATCTTTGGGGTTTTATTTCATACTGGCCGTTGTTATATTTGTATAGTTGTAAATTGTCTGTATATATTTTTCACTTTACCCCTACAAATAACAACCATTATTGCTCATTTCTTGCCTCCAGCTATTTCATGCCACACTCATTTTAATTCCCTATTGTAACCCTTACGAACCTAGCAACTGGTCTACACTTAATAATTTCCCTTACCTAATTAACATAAGGCAAGGGTTACAGTAAGAAGTGGCGAACCAGCCAGGAGCCTTTTTCTTCTTTCCCTTACGTTATTTCAAGCCTATAACATACCCAAAATGGATATTGTTGAATGTGAATCTGTGAAAATTCCAAATGAAGTGATAGTTAGTGAAATCGCTGGAGATGAGCAACTTGATGAAGTGACTGAGTTTTTGAAACGGTATGGATCGATTTCAAGAGTCATAAAAGTAGCAGATAGTAAGTCTGAGTTTTCCCAGAGTGCTATTTTTGAGTATCACTCGGGTATTGCTTTTGAAGCTCTTGACCCATTGCCATGTACTCATGTATCTGATAGTGGAGCCAGCTATATGATACAATCTCTTGCCAGTGTTTACACGCACCGTGTAGGGAACGATAAGACCAAGTCATATCTCACTAACATTAAAAACCTAGCGAAGATGAGGGGCAGAGATTTTGCAGATGTCCTGAAAGACGTGATGTTACAGATTTCTGAGGCAATCAAAGAATCTGAAAATGATCAATCAGAGCAAGTTTAGTTACCTGATAACTTACCTGAAGCTTTCTTAGATGAACCTCAACCTCAGCCTTCTGCAGCTGAGCCCAGTATTCAAGGTGCGCAGCCAACTAACCAGTCGAATCACACTGCGAGCACCCCAGCTCAAAGTATGACCACCATTTCTGCACATGATTTAAATCCCCCAGAAGTGCAACGTGTGGTAGTTGAGCACATTGTAAAAACGGAAGATTTTTCCATGCAGCCGTTTTCACAAAAACTCAGAGCTTTTTCTGGCAAAGACCTCCGACCAACTTATGAGCTAGATTATGATACTTGGCGCTCCAGTGTACAATTAATCTTGACTGATCCTGCTATGTCCAAATTGCAACAATCCCACGTGCAAACTGTGCAATGCAGTTCAGGTGAAAATGAGAACAATATCACGTTAAACCCACTCCAAGAACTCTCAAAACAAGTTGCAGAAATTCAAATGCAACTAGTAAAACTAACTGCAGAACCAAAAGCTCAAAACTCACAAAGTACACTCAGTACAAAGCCAAAAGAGAAACGAAAGTCGGAGGTTCGAAGACGACCAGATACCGTCGTAGTTCCGACCATAAATGATACCGGATGGAGACAATACTGAAAATAATCACATTACAACTCAACCAATACTGACGATGGACAGTCTTGGTTGCACATGCAAAGGGACGTGCATGATATTTAGCGCGGGAGAGTGTAACCCAGCTGAGAAAATGACCCTTTTTTTCTCAGATGTCAATTGTAGTAATACAATTGTGTGATTTTATTTTGAAAACCGATTATTTTGGGAAGAGGAAGTGTGATCCTCGTTATCCAACTTTTAAATCCCCGTTTCATGGTCACGTTGGGTGATCTGGGTCTTTTCATTCGTTAAGAGCGATATTAGCCCCGCCTTCCGAGCAGAGTGCCGAGGCGCTCTGCTGGTCGTCGGTCTTTCACGATCTGAGAGCGGACGAGAGAGGTTGTGGGCGGTCTGGTTCACACTGATACCTCTTCTTGGTGAGTTAAATCAGAAAAATGCTATAAATGGATCTAAACACTCTCAAATGCTAATTTGCAACCTTTATTATCCTAAGTTGATGGGAGCACGAGCTTGAGAGGCCGTGAGGCTGTGACTTTTGCTGTGTTCACGCTGATGCCTCATCTTGGTGAGTGAAATACATGCTAATGTTAGCGTTATGCTAATGCTAATCGCGAGTGGATTTTTTCTGTTTAAAAGCAATGGAAAAGGCTATTTTTGTGTCTGTATGGGTTTCCTAAATGTGATTTCAGTTCCCAACAGTATGCTGAAGTACTTTTAGTTCTTATGCACTATTTCTGTCGAATGTAATGTGTAGTTTGATGCTAAAAGCACATGGTGTTGGTCTCCTATGTAAATTCATAGGTTATGCTAAACCCAGTAGCTCAGACCGGGTTTTACTGATTTTAAAAGGGAATATTGGAAGTAATGGGACAGTAAATTCCCTGTTTATGTGATAAATTAATTGTATTTCATTTCATGATTTACAAAGACAAGGTTAGAGAGGATTAATCATAATTTCATGGTTAAATGATGTAGAGATAAACAGAGGAATTCATTTAATTGGTTACATGAAAAAAAGGGTGTTTCATGTACTACCAGAGAGATTTTGAGAAAAGAAAACATGCCTGAGAGGTGTGAAATGTGAATTGTAAGATCTTACTATATTACTGGATTGTAATAATAGTAATATGAGAGAAGAATTTAAACACTAAGCTATGGTGTTATATAAGAAGGGATTGGAAAACGAATTACTCTAGCTGTAAACAATAATACCATTATTGTTGTGCAGGCTAGGTTTTTTTTGGTTGCCGATCAAGAACCTTCTGGATCCTGGATTCTCTCCGAATGGAGATGGTGAGCCTGACCCGAGACTGAACCGAGATTGAACCGAGATCTAACCAAGATCTCGATTGAAGAGCATCCTTCCTCTCTCCAGTGCTCAAGATTCAAAGTGGTAACAACCCAAGTCACCGCTTTAAAAGAGGAAAAGAAACCTGAGTCTGGAGATACAAGATATCTTGACTGGTCAAACGACTAAACCGAAAGGACAAACAAACACTGAGCTCAGTAGGACATCTTTGGGGATTTATTTCATACCGGCCGTTGTTATAGTATTTGTATAGTAGTAAATTGTCTGTATATACTTTTCACTTTACCCCTACAAATAACAACCATTATTGCTCATTTCTTGCCTCCAGCTATTTCATGCCACACTCATTTTAATTCCCTATTGTAACCCTTACGAACCTAGCAACTGGTCTACACTTAATAATTTCCCTTACCTAATTAACATAAGGCAAGGGTTACAATTAGATAAACATTTGGTGAAAATAATAAGGCATTAAATATTTACAAAGCATAAATGTAATTATTTCTTACTGTTCATCTTTATTTGTTTTGCCAAAAATTTAAATCTCATGTCTTATCCAAAGTCACTGTTGTTACTCATGCCAATGTGAGGTGCGTGGCTATCCGGCCATGTCTAACTCAACAGAGAATTAGGCTACAGCCACCAAAATTGGTATATTGATTGACCTTGGGACTAGAACCTATGGCTACAAGTTTACAGTCAAAAGGTCAAGGTCAGAATGCCATATAAACTATATCTCAACAACAAAGCTAGGGCCACCAAACTATACTGTTTTTTGAATTGCAAGATCAAAGGTCAAAGTCAAAATTCCATTTATAAACTATAGTTCAAGAATAGCAAAAGCTAGGGCAGAGCGGTGGCCTAGTGGTAGAGCACCCGCCCCTCAGCCGGGAGGTCATGGGTTCATACCACAGATCATATAAAAATGGTACTTCCCACCCTCTAGCTTAGTACTCAGCATAATAGAATGGGGGAAGGAAAAATTTTAGCCCACGGTCAACAGGTGGAGATTAGCCTCTGGCCCTGACAAGTTTACACTGATTGATATCAATGTCCATCAACTTGCACTGTCCTTAAAAACAGCAATTTACAATCAAACTTGTCACACAGGTTCACCCTGACACCCCGACCTCTGACTATGGGTGTGGGGTCAAAGTCAAGGTTTTAAATCCATAGGGCTGTAAAAAGCCCCCCTTCATGCACCACCACCTTATCGTGGTGGAGGGGTTTTCATGCCCTAATGATCCCAGGAGCTATGCTGTTGCGGGCAACTTGCCCCTGGTAGGGACTCCCAAGGCAAACTGGTCCTGGGTAAAGGGCCAGACCAACAGCAGTCCAGTATATCCCTATGAAAAATGTTACAACAAGGACCAAGTGTACCAAAGTAGCCACATTGGTCTGACTTCCAGTGGGCTCACTACATGCAGGAGGAATCATGAGGATCATGGTGCTATGTGAACCGGGCGGCAGTCTGGGCTGCTCTGCTAGGACTGCTGGCCCTGTGACCCAGACCCCCAGATAAGGAGTAGGAGATGGATGGGTGGGCAGGCTGCATAAGGTGTTGGTCTGCATCTCGGTTGAGTGATTCTTGTCACATAGCTACATTTGAGACTTAGTATGATGATGATGATGATGATGAGTGTTTCTGACTTGGTGCACTGTGTTTAGGCCTGGGCTCTTGCTGAAAATTGACTGGACTATCACTGAAAAGATAATTGGGTCAATTTGACAAAGCACTTGTCACTGTAGCTGTTCAAGTTTAGTGAAAATTAAACTATTTGCAGGTGGTCAAATCAGGAATTTCAGCAAGTTGCACCAATATCCAAAACCAATATGAGCATAAACAGAAGCAGTCCAACGGTACACATAGAAGAGACTCTGAAAAGCCAGATTGTATTGCTTCCTAGTTAGGGTAAGGACCTGTACTTATATAGTGCTTTTTCTAGTCACAAAGATCACTCGATGCGCTTAGCTAGTAGCTACACTAGCCCTCTATTCTAAGGGTCTGTAAGAGACAGATGGGGACAATTTAATCACCAATTAACTGAACATGCATGTCTTTGGATTGTGGGAGGAAACCAGAGCCCCCAGAGTAAACCTACACAACACGGGGAGAACATGCAAACTCCACACAGAAAGGTTCCCACCCCTGCCAGCCTGGGGATTCAAACCTGGAACCTTCTAGCTGTGAGGCAACAGTGCTAACCACTGTACCACCACGCTGCCATGTTTAAGCCAGATTGGTTTGGTAAAACTGTACGATGAAGCACGCAAAGAATGACAAAATAGGTGAACTGCTCACAAATCTGATGGATGTGATAACATAGGGCAGGGGTGTCCAATCATGTGCCATGAAGGGCCAAGACCCTGCAGGTTTTCTTTTCTACCCAGTCTCTTCAGCAGGTGTTTTCACTTACCAGCAATCAGTGGGAAGAAATTCTGTGGAATCTGCTGTTGAAGACATAGGTTGGAGGTAAAGCCTGCGTGGTCTTGGCCCTCCATGGCACATGATTGGACACCCCTGGCATAGGGTATTCTTCAAAAATTGGCGCTATATAAGAGGATATTGTGTTTATTTTCCCACAATGTTGCATAGAGGTAGGACAAACTTATATGACACTAACTATGTGACTGATATGTGATGGTACACCTGCGACGCTTATGAGGCACTGGAGAGTGATTTCTGACTGTAGGTGGTCCAGTTCTCACACCTCCATCTGCATCATGGGACTGGCCGCCACACAGCTGCACCACCACACTGTCACTCACTTAACACCCTGTCTAAACAGGCTTTCTGTGTCACAGATATTCACCCCTTGGGCTTACATGATGTGCAACCTAGCGGGGGGGCTCTCCAATGAGAGATCAGTGATGAAAACACACTCACAAGAGCACTGGAACACAAAGATTAAATTCAGACCCACCAATAAACCAACAAAATTACTGAATAACATTTCCCCTCAGTGTTTTGCAGTTATTATTTTCTCATTGTTCCACCTTCATTTTGCCATCTGAGACCCCCACATATTGAAGCCTTTATTATCACTGTGACTACGGTGGGTTCAACACATGGCCAAGAAAATGCCACCATCAGAGGATTTTTCAGAGGTGTACATCCTGAGTAATCCTGCAGGACTCTCACACTCACCCTACAATCTTCTAAGCCGTCAAAGTTCCCATTGATGGTGTAAGGTAGAGACAAGGGTAAACTGTCTGGGTTTGTGGTTGGTGCTAAGGGGAGTGTCAGTTCATGTTGTTGACTCAGCTCTTGTTAAGTGGGGTGAATAAGCCGACCAGCTGTTTTGTTGTGTTTTTTTTTTGTTTTTTTTTGGCTACCACAGAGGTCTGAACTCTGTGAGTGATCTTCACCCATCTTGACCACCAAGTCAGCTCTGCTGTCAGCAGCTTCTTGGGAATGATCACGTTCGTCTCTTTAATCTGAAATCTCGGAATGATGGGCAGCAATTTTTTTCCCCCTACACAGAAGTAAACATATCCTGCTTGTTCCAAAGTCACCTGAGTCAAAGTTGGAAATCTTCATCATTTATCTTCTTTTTTCAAATAAACAGCTAAATTAAGGGCTTCACCAACTATATTAAAGACAAATCTTTCTACCAGCCTCCCACCCTTTGGCTCTAAACTTACTGGCTTGCCTTAAGAAACATTGGTGATATCTTCAGGATGGTTAACCATCATCTCACCCCTCCCCCCCAGACTGCCTCTCTGCCCACTGTTTCCAGTGCAAGTGCTCTCCATTTGTCTCCGTGGATCAAATGTCCCAGTGACTGCTCTGTTGATCGGCAAGCCTCCTTATAAGGTCTGAGTGGAGCACCAAGCCTTGAGAGAGCCGTACCAGCTTTTTCTCTTTATTTACACAGACTCCTGCAGGGAAAGTTCACCCTATCGGACGCTCTTTGCGAGCTCCTGGAATATCTTTGTCATACGGTGCTAATGTGGCACAACCAGCCATCGCATCCTTGTGGGATTCTGTGTATGTATGAGGCGCTGGATATGATTGCACAAAGTTATGTTTAACCATTAAACAGGCATTATGAATTTCAAACATCTTGATAACTTTTTCTGTTAAAAATGGCTGTAAATGCACACGTGTGTCTCAGTAATTCCTTCATATATAAAATTAAAAAGGTCTGATATGTTGCTAAATGTATAAAAAAGGACAGACTTACATGACTGATTTATATTATTTGAATTTATGGTTTATATTCACAGGCATTACAGCACAGATCAAAACTCATTAGGGAACTAATACAAAAATGAGGGTGTCCCTTATAGAAAGTGAAACAGGAATTTCCTGCACTGGAGGGGTTGTTAACCTGAATTTTCGGGTTAATCTGTGTGGAAGAGGGTAATATGACTTTTTTTTCCTGCATAGATTTGGACATGTGACTGGTTGAGTAAACATGCAGTCAGAGAGGGCCTTGTGCGAACAGTGCGTGCATTCAGGCTGCAGTCTCTCCCCTCAGACTCTTTAAATGCCTTCTCCACATGGTTACAAGGCCTTGTAATATGAATTTCATCCTGAGGATTTTTAAGCTGCTTTAACAAACTTGGACTTGCTTGATGTTCCTATACAGCTGGTATTGATTTGATATTGTTTTTCCCCCTTTTTCATTCGCCTGAGATTTTTTTCCAAATACTCCATGTAGTTAACACGTGTGAGGGCCTATACATCCTCAGTTTATTAGTAAACTGGGAGTAGATGTGAGGTACTGGGATTGAGGAATTTTGCCACTGCAGTAGCCTGTTTACCGGGACTTTACATTTTTATTAACGCAAGTCGTAGTCCATCCTCAGCCAATTAAAAATGATGTATGGTAGACTTTGAGGAAATTAACATCCATCAAGCTAACAAGACTTTCATTTACAATTTGCAGTAAGGGTTAGAACATCCAGACTGGATGATGCTGCGGCAATGCTAGGACAATCAAGTTTTCGCTGCTCTTATTGGCTGTTCTTTGCTGCTATTACAAATCTCTACTAATATATTTTATTTACCTTTTGCAATGTTTTTCTCATCAAATTAGGTCACTGACGATTACCATATGTATAGTATCTTTTGCAAATTTATGATGCCTACTTTTCACTATTACTCTTATTTTTTTAATTTGCTCTCCAGGGATATTTCACAAATGTCTCTCAGGATTCATTAAGACATTGCTCCAAATTCACATCATGAATCTCCAGCATTCAAGGCAGCAAGGCCTGTAGAAGCACCCACACGCCCACAGCTAGCAGCAAATTTGGAGTGAACTTTAGAGAATATAGTGTATAATGTCATTCTTGTCAGATTAATTCCTCAGACCTCTGCGTAAAGAACAAGATTATGATCAGCATCTTAACCACATCCGAGAAGCCAGACAAACTGATGTGAATTATCATGGCTGGAATGTTTGTCTACATGATGGAGACTTGGCTCGACTGCGGAGCTAAAGGTCTCAGACGTGCTGTTGTACAGATAATGAGGGAGCGGAGCCAGACTGTGGACACGCTGATCCGTGTGTGTGTGTGCGTGTGTGTGTTGGCAGAAGCCACCATCGGTGTGTCAGTCCAGCATCCATGCTTGTAGACGTTAAATGTCTACTGGAACCGACAGCAGCCGTCAACACCCCAGCCTCAATGATTACTGGCAAAGAGGCAGGGAACAACTAATTCTGCAATTTAAAAAAAATATGTCATTGCATATTTATATTTAAGCAATATTACACGAGAGTGAGTGCGGTATCATGAATATTTTAACTGGTGGTGATTTGTCGTACGCCACGAATCACCACCAGTTAAAATATTCATGATACCGCAATGAGCTCAAGTGTAATATTGCTTTTATACAACAATTCCAGAAACATATTTCATTAATTGACAGCAGTACTGGACAAAATATTATGATTTGTTTGTTTAACCAGTTATTTTGCACAGCTGAGAAAAAAATAGTCTCTTCTAAATGTAGCCAGTAACTGCTGCTAAGCTTCTAAATACATATCGGTCACCTGGCCCACAGAAGGGCCCAGATCGCAAAGTGGCCAATGCCGGTGGCTAGTTAGCATACTAGCAGTTTGGCTTTGGCACACTTCGCTTGCTTTTTCTTGCCATTTTCAGATGAAACAAAGAGTCCATCACCACAAAGGTATTATGGTTTTCTAATCGAGTCAATAGATTCAACTCTAGCCTGTCTGTTTTGTTTAAACAGATGTAAAATATGTCGCTGGATGTTTAAAAGAACAGGACTTCCAGATCGGAGAGGTTTGGATAGAGACTGTCTAGTTGCTTTTCAGTGTCTCACTGTGGAAATTAAAGTATCCAACACAATATTACATTTCTCATGTGCAAGAAACAACTGATATTAACTTTAATTAATTTAGATTATCAAAACGCAGCTGAAGCAAAGTGATACATATTCGATGAAACAGCTGAGTTTGATTATAGGGGAGTAGTAACTCCTGGAATCCCTACTGTCCAATCAGATTGCTTGGTCGGAACGAACTGTTGTATAACTACATGTATACATGACAAAACTGACAAAAAACCAATACAACCTGCACACCATTTCAAGGGTGATTTTTAGGGGTGTAATGATACATGTATTTGGATTCGGATTTTTCGGTATGGCACCTTCGGTTCAGTGCAGAGGCGTACCAAGGTTCCACATGGACTTTGATGAGTAATGGACAGGAAGTGTAACTGCCTCGTGCTGTACATACAAACAAACAGTGCAGCCCAGCCTCTGACTAGGGAACGTCATGGCTGGCTGTGCAGAGAAGCGTGAGCTTGAAGACCCTCTTCACAAGTGTCTTGTCTGGGAACACTTTGGCTTTCTGGTGAAATACACTGGTGTGAAAAAGTGTTTGCCCCCTTCCTGATTTCTCATTTTTTTGTATGTTTGTCACACTTACAGTGGGGAAAAAAGTATTTAGTCAGCCACCAATTGTGCAAGTTCTCCCACTTAAAAGATGAGAGAGGTCTCCAATTTTCATCATAGGTATACCTCAACTATGAGAGACAAAATGAGAAAAAAAAATCCAGAAAATCACATCGAAGGATTTTTAATGAATTAATTGGTAAATTCCTCGGTAAAATAAGTATTTGGTCAATAACAAAAGTTCATCTCAATACTTTGTTATATACCCTTTGTTGGCAATGACAGAGGTCAAACGTTTTCTGTAAGTTTTCATAAGGTTTTCACACACTGTTGCTGGTATTTTGGCCCATTCCTCCATGCAGATCTCCTCTAGAGCAGTGATGTTTTGGGGCTGTGGCTGGGCAACACAGACTTTCAACTCCCTCCAAAGATTTTCTATGGGGTTGAGATCTGGAGACTGGCTAGGCCACTCCAGGACCTTGAAATGCTTCTTACGAAGCCACTCCTTCATTGCCCAGGTGGTGTGTTTGGGATCATTGTCATGCTGAAAGACCCAGCCACGTTTCATCTTCAATGCCCTTGCTGATGGAAGGAGGTTTTCACTCAAAATCTCACGATACATGGCCCCATTCATTTTTTCCTTTACACGGATCAGTCGTCCTGGTCCCTTTGCAGAAAAACAGCCCCAAAGTATAGTATTTTCACCCCCATGCTTCACAGTAGGTATAGTGTTCTTTCTCCTCCAAACACGACAAGTTGAGTTTTTACCAAAAAGTTCTATTTTGGTTTCATCTGACCATATGACATTCTCCCAATCCTCTTCTGGATCATCCAAATGCTCTCTAGCAAACTTCAGACGGGCCTGGACATGTACTGGCTTAAGCAGGGGGACACGTCTGGCACTGCAGGATTTGAGTCCCTGGCGGCGTAGTGTGTTACTGATGTAGCCTTTGTTACTTTGGTCCCAGTTCGCTGCAGGTCATTCACTAGGTCCCCCCGTGTGGTTCTGGGATTTTTGCTCGCCGTTCTCGTGATCATTTTGACCTCACGGAGTGTGATCTTGCGTGGAGCCCCAGATCGAGGGAGATTATCAGTGGTCTTGTATGTCTTCCATTTTCTAATAATTGCTCCCACAGTTGATTTCTTCACACCAAGCTGCTTACCTATTGTAGATTCAGTCTTCCCAGCCTGGTACAGGTCTACAGTTTTGTTTCTGCTGTCCTTTGACAGCTCTTTGGTCTTGGCCATAGTGGAGTTTAGAGTCTGACTGTTTGAGGTTGTGGACAGGTGGCTTTTATACTGATAATGAGTTCAAACAGGTGCCATTAATACAGGTAACGAGTGGAGGACAAAGGAGCCTCTTAAAGAAGAAGTTACAGGTCTGTGAGAGCCAGAAATCTTGCTTGTTTGTAGGTGACCAAATACTTATTTTACCAAGGAATTTACCAATTAATTCATTAAAAATCCTTCAATGTGATTTTCTGGATTTTTTTTTTCCTCATTTTGTCTCTCATAGTTGAGGTATACCTATGATGAAAATTGGAGACCTCTCTCATCTTTTAAGTGGGAGAATTTGCACAATTGGTGGCTGACTAAATACTTATTTGCCCCACTGTAAATGTTTCAGATCATCAAACAAATTTAAATATTAGACAAAGATAACACAAATAAACACAAAATGCAGTTTTTAAATGGTGTTTATTATTAAGGGGGGAAAAATCCAAACCTACATAGCCCTGTGTGAAAAAATGATCTTTGGAAAGCTGAGTTCAATTTTTCTAGTCACACCAAGGCCTGATTACTGCCACACCTGTTCTCAATTAAGAAATCACTTAAATAGGACCTGCCTGACAAAGTGAAGTAGACCAAAAGATCCTCAAAAGCTAGACATCATCCTGTGATCCAAAGAAATTCAGGAACAAATGAGAAACAAAGTACAGTGATCCCTCACTTATCGCGGTTAATGGGGTCCAGAACCGACCGTGAAAAGTGAAAAACCGCGAAGTAGCGTCACCCCCCCCCCATTTTTTACATACATTTTTTTTGTGTATATATAATATCAATAAGTGTATATTAACCCTATAAATGCATATGTTATCATTATAACATTAAAGAATAGTTTGAAACATGTAAATAAAATATTAATAATATAAATAATATACATAAAATAATGTATAAATAATATAAATAATACGTACGTTCATTCTCTCACTCTCTCTCTCGACGGGAAGGCGTAGAGGCAGCAGGAGGAGGCGTAAAGGCAGCAGCGACATCTCGGCCAATCAGCTTGCGAGATTCCCGAGCCGAGCCAACACGAGAACAAAATCTCTTGGGGGGGGGGGGGGGGATGCTGGCCAGCGAATCAGAGAGGTGGATTTTGAGTTGTGCCGGCTCTCCGTGTAGTCTCCCTGCCTTCTGCTAGCGCCCGGGCAACTTTTTTCTCAATTTTGAATTTTTGATGAATATTTTTGAAAAATCCGCGATGCACTGAGGGCGCGAAAGGTGAGGCGCGAAGTAGCGAGGGATCACTGTAATTGAGATCTATCAGTCTGGAAAAGGTAATAAAGCCATTTCTAAAGCTTTGGGACTCCAGCGAACCACAGTGAGAGCCATTATCCACAAATAGCAAAAACATGGAACAGTGGTGAACCTTCCCAGGAGTGGCCGGCCGACCAAAATTACCCCAAGAGCGCAGCGACGACTCATCCAAGAGGTCACTAAAGACCCCACAACAACATCCAAAGAACTGCAGGCCTCACTTGCCTCAGTTAAGGTCAGTGTTCATGACTCCACCGTAAGAAAGAAACTGGGCAAAAATGGCCTGCATGGCAGAGTTCCAAGATGAAAACCACTGCTGAGCAAAAAGAACATAAAAGCTCATCTCAGTTTTGCCAGAAAGCATCTTGATGATCCCCAAGACTTTTGGGAAAATACTCTGTGGACTGACGAAACAAAAGTTGAACTTTTTAGAAGGTGTGTGTCCCATTACATCTGGTGTAAAAGTAGCACAGCATTTCAGAAAAGGAACATTATACCAGCAGTAAAATATGGTGGTGGTAGTGTGATGGTCTCGGGCTGTTTTGCTACTTCAGGACCTGGAAGACTTGCTGTGGTAAATGGAACCATGAATTCTGTTGTCTACCAAAAAATCCTGAAGGAGAATGTCCGGCCATCTATTTGTGACCTCAAGCTGAAGCGCACTTGGGTTCTGCAGCAGGACAATGATCCAAAACACACCAGCAAGTACACCTCTGAATTGCTTAAGAAAAACAAAATGAAGAATTTGGAGTGGCCTAGTCAAAGTCCTGACCTGAATCCGATTGGGACGCTATGGCATGACCTTAAAAAGGTGGTTCGTGCTCAAAAACCCTCCTATGTGGCTGAATTACAACAATTCTGCAAAGATGAGTGGGCCAAAATTCCTCCACAGTGCTGTAAAAGACTCATTTCCAGTTATTGCAAACGCTTGACTCCAGTTGTTGCTGCTAAGGGTGGCCCAACCAGTTATTAGGTTTAGGGGGCAATCACTTTTTCACACAGGGCCATGTAGGTTTGGATTCCCCCCGCCCCCAAATAATAAACACCTTCATTTAAAAACTGCATTTTGTGTTTACTTGTGTTATCTTTGTCTAATATTTAAATTTGTTTGATGATCTGGTGGAGTGGTTAGCACTGCGGCAGTACAGCGACTCACCCTTGGCCGGGGGATCCTGGGTTCGATCCCAGCCCCCGACCAACAGTGATCTGTGTGGAGTTTGCATGTTCGCCCCGTGTCTGCGTGGGTTTACTCCAGGATTTCCCCGGTTTCCTCCCACATGCCAAAAAACATGCAGGTTAGGTTAATTGTCATCAAGTGGGGATTCTAAATTGTCCTTAGGTATGACTGTGAGAGTGAATGGTTGTCCATGTCTCTGTGTTGATCCTGCGATGGACTGGTGATCTGTCCAGGGTGTGCCCTGCCTCTCGCCCAAAGATGCTGGGATAGGCTCAACCCCCCCCCCCCCCCCCCCCCCGTGACCCAAAAAGGATTAAGCAGAAGAAGATGGATGGATGGATGGATGGATGTGAAACATTTAAATGTGACAAACATACAAAAAAAAAAAAATAGAAATCAGGAAGGGGGCAAACACTTTTTCACATCACTGTATGTGAACGAACAAAGGCAAGTGAATAAGACGAAAACATCGGATATGCTTTTGGCAGTATATTGAACTTGTTAACTTATTTGAAACAGCACCATACGAACGTGAAGCACAAAAAAAAAACAAAAACAAAACTAGTACGGTACAAGCGCAGCTTCCAGCAGCATTTAGACAGCCTCTCCAGGGCTTTTCAGATCGAGCCAAAGCAATAACAAATGCCATTAGTGTTTTTATAGCAGCAAATCTAAGGCCATATTCAGTTGTTAAGAACACCAGGTTTAAACACATGCTGAAGGTAACTGAGCCCCGGTATGAAGTTCCTGGTTGTGCCCATTTCAGCCAGAAAATAATACCATGTGGCCGACACACATTGTGGGCTCACGCTGCCACAGAGACAGGACTGAATGTGTATTGTGGGGTGTCACGTCTGCAAGGACTGAGGACTCGAATCTACAGGAGGTAACAAGGAAGTGTGAGATTTGTCTCTTTGTCCCACAGAAGACGCCCCGGAGGGTATTCCGGTTCATCAGGAAATGAGAGACAATGGTGAAGCTTCAAGGGGATGCTTTGTAACTGTATGTTGACTGAAGACACCATGTGACTTGAATTCTGATGCTGGAAATGTATAAAAGGGTGTTGAAGTATGATTCTTTCTCTTTCCTGCTTTGAGAATGCTAGAAGCTGCGTTCTGTCAAATAAAGCTGGTTTTATGACTGAAACTCAGCCTCGTTATTTGAGCATGCTTCTACACTGGTGACCTACGACGGAAAATGAGCAGACAGAATTCTCCCGAGCGGGGCTCGGTGGAAGCCAGCCTGATGGCCGCCTCCACGATCTGGCTGCCCGATTTCTGGCAGCACAGCCCGCGCTCATGGTTTAGCGCAATCGAGGCGCAGTTCAACCTCCAGAGAATCTCCAACGATGACACAAGATTCTACCACGTGGTAGCGAAGCTGGACAGCGACACGGTCCAGAGAGTGGAAGATCTGGTTAATCATCCACCAGACAGCGACAAGTACAGCGCATTGAAGGACGCGCTGATCAGCCATTTCACCCCCTCAGTCCAACAAAGAGCAGATGGGCTCCTGGCGCTGACGGAGGCCGAAAACGATAGACCTGCGGACCTGATGGTGAAGATGCTGCAGCTCAAAGCCTCTGAGGATGGCGAATTCATTTTCGCCCACCTTTTCCTTCGAACCCTACCACCAGCAGTGAGAGTGGCCCTGGCAGAGTCACCCCGATTGGCCAGGCGAGACTACCATGGGTTGAGCAAGGAGGCGCAGAGGTTGGTCAACGCCCACAAGTGGAACGCGGTCTCGGCCGCGGCGGCCAGTCCAGGAACGGCGTCCGGAGACAGTGCGGGTCCAGCGGCCGCGGCGCCAGACGCACCAACGACGGCGGCGACAGGTGCCAGACGACGCGGAGCGGAGAACGGCTCGTGCTTCTACCACCGCCGTTTTGCAGAGAGAGCGCACAGGTGCGTCCCACCGTGCAATTTTAAGCGCCAGGGAAACGCCAAGACCAAGGGCCGGTAGCAGCCGCGACCCTCGGCAACGAGAACAGGCTGCTTTACCTGACGGATGCACGCTGGGGAAACAGTTCCTCGTGGACACGGGCTCTCAGCTGAGCTTCGTCACACCCACCTACGCGGAACGGCTGTCGCCTTCTAAAGCCCCCTGGGTGTCAGTGTCAGCAGCGAACGGCTCCACGATTAAAACGTTTGGTGAGAGGACCATGCTTCTGTCCTTACAGGGCCGTTCATTTGAGTGGACATTTATTGTAGCAGCAGTCAGTTTCAACATGTTAGGGGCTGATTTTTTGTGCTCACATGGCTTATTGGTTGACCTTGCTAATAGACGTCTGATTAATGCACTGTCCTTTCATTCTATTCCCTGCACAGCTCGGGTGGCCCCGCCAACTGCACATGCCAGCGTCTCAGCTGCGGGTGGTAAGTTTCACACTCTGCTTGCTCAGTTTCCAGCACTCACAGTCCCCACTTTTTCAGCAACGGTGGCCAAACATGGGGTAGAACATTTCATAACAACCACAGGCCCTCCCGTTTTTGCAAAGGCTCGGCGCTTGGACCCAGCTAAACTGGCCATCGCGCGCGAGGAGTTCACTAATCTGGAAAAACTGGGCATTGTTAGACGTTCCAAGAGCTCTTGGGCTTCACCGTTACACATGGTCCCAAAAACTGACGGCTCGTGGCGACCTTGCGGCGATTTCCGCAGGTTGAACAACGTTTCAGCTCATGACCGCTACCCGATTCCGCACATTCAGGATTTTTCTGTTCATTTGGCGGGGGCACGCATTTTTTCTAAAATAGACTTGGTGCGCGGCTATCACCAGGTGCCAGTGCGTGCGCAGGATGTACCCAAAACAGCGGTCATAACGCCTTTCGGCCTTTTTGAGTTCTTGCGCATGCCTTTTGGCCTCAAGGGGGCCGCACAGACTTTCCAACGCGTGATGGATGCAGTTTTACGCGACCTGCCTTTCGTGTTCGTTTATTTGGACGATATTTTGGTAGCCAGCGCGTCCGAAGGCGAACATGAAAAACACCTCACAGCAGTTTTCCAGAGGTTGGCAGAGCACGGGTTAATAGTTAACCCAGCGAAGTGTCAGTTTGGGGTGGTGCAGATTGATTTTTTGGGACATCGCGTTTCGGCAGAGGGAGCAGTTCCCCTTCCAAATAAAGTGCGTGCCATAACGGATTTTCCGCAACCTCAAATGGTCAAGGCGCTTCAGGAGTTTCTAGGGATGGTTAATTTTTACAACCGTTTCCTCCCAAGCACAGCACGACTCATGCAGCCATTGTACACCGCGTTAAAAAAACAAAAGCCCGCAAATAAAGTTGAATGGTCTCCGGAGCAGGAGCGCGCTTTTGCCCAGGTCAAATCAGCCCTGGCAAACGCAGTTTTGTTAGCGCACCCAGTTCCAACGGCCCGCATGGCACTCACCACTGACGCTTCCGATGTAGCGGTGGGGGCGGTAGTTGAACAGTTTGTGGCAGGTACCTGGCAACCCCTCGTGTTTTTCAGCAGGACCTTGCGCGATAGTGAACGGAAATACAGCGCGTTTGACAGGGAGCTTTTGGCCCTACACTTGGCCATCCGTCATTTTCAGTTCTGGTTAGAGGGGCGACGTTTCACCGCTTTTGTGGATCATAAACCGCT
The DNA here is from genome assembly GCA_020510985.1 of Pholidichthys leucotaenia. Taxonomy (NCBI): domain Eukaryota; kingdom Metazoa; phylum Chordata; class Actinopteri; order Cichliformes; family Pholidichthyidae; genus Pholidichthys; species Pholidichthys leucotaenia. The sequence goes on from CM035840.1 coordinate 67,416,700, forward strand.
AACGTTTGCGATGGCCAAAATTTCAGAACCCTGGTCAGGCCGGCAACAAAGGCAACTAGCCGCAATATCGGAGTTCAATTCAATTCAATTCAATTCAATTCAATTCAACTTTATTTATATAGCGCCATTTCACAACAACAGTCATCTCATAGCACTATCAACTGTAGGGGGGAACCCCCACAGTTGCAGAAAGACCCCAGCAATCAGGTGATCCCCTGTGAGCAAGCACTTGGCGATGGTGGAGAGGAAAAACTCCCTTTTAACAGGAAGAAACCTCCAGCAGAACCAGGCTCAGGGAGGGGCAGTCATCTGCTGCGACTGGCTGGGGGGTGAGGGGACAGAGAAGATGAAAAGAACAGACATGTAGAGAGCAAACAGCACGATGGGGACTCAATCTATGGGAGAGAACAAACAAATGTTAATGACCAGCAAAAAAAAATATTTCATAGAGAGTGAGGAAAGGAGTGAGGCCCAGTGCATTACTGGAGGTCCCCCGGCTGACTAAACCTATTAGCAGCATAACTAAGGGAGGGTTCAGAAACACATGATCCCTCCCTAATTGTAGGCTATATCAAAAAGGTAGGTTTTAACCCTAATCTTAAAAACAGAGATCGAGTCTGACTCCCGAATCCAGATTGGCAGCTGATTCCACAGGAGAGGAGCTTGATAACTGAAGGCTCTGCCTCCCATTGTACTTTTGGAGATTCTAGGTATTACAAGTAGTCCTGCATTTTGGGAGCGTAGTGCTCTGTTAGGATAATACGGTAGTATCAGATCTTTTAAATAAAAAGGAGCCTGATTGTTTAGAGCTTTGTAAGTAAGAAGAAGGATTTTAAACTTAATTCTAAACTCTATGGGAAGCCAATGAAGGGAGGCCAGAACCGGAGAGATATGATCTCTCTTTCTAGTACCTGTTAAAACTCTTGCTGCAGCATTTTGGATCAGCTGAAGACTTTTTAAAGATGTTTTAGGACAACCTGATAATAAAGAATTACTAATCTAATCTCGAGCTAACAAAAGCGTGGATCAGTTTCTCAGCATCACTCTGAGACAAGATGCTCCTAATCTTGGCAATATTACGCAAATGATAGAAGGCAGTCTTAGAAACAAATTTAATATGTGAATTGAAGGACAAATCCTGATCAAAAATAACTCCAAGGTTCCTCACAGAGCTATTTTTTTTTTTTTTTTTTTTTTTTTTTTTTTTTTTTTATCTCTCGGCGCCACACCAGTCGGCTGCCTTTTGCAACAGCGGCTCGATTCCGAGTCTTTTTCCCTTCCTCTCTCTTTTGATCCGTCTTTTTTTTTCACCCCACTTATATCACGGACACACAGATCGTCCTAAATGTCTCCTGAGCCGGTGGACGGAGCCACTGTCTATAGCAGGATACGATACAGCAGAGAACAGCTGCTAGCATTCAACCGCCACCCGGTCCCATTGGAAAAACTCGACATACCGAGAGAACTGAGGCGAAAACGCCGCGGCTGCCGGGCTGGAGTAAGGCGGAGGACAAAAAAATATAAGGTACAGACCCTCCCTTCCATCTGTTGTCATGGGAAATGTACGGTCGATACTGGGAAAGTTAGATGAGCTAGCGGCTATCTCCCGTTATGATAGCACATACCGGGAGTGCTCTCTCCTTTTGTTTACTGAGACGTGGCTAACTGAACTAGCAGCAGATGCTAACATTGAGCTGGAGGGTTTTCACATGATACGAGCTGACCGAACACCAGAGAGTGGCAAAACTAGGGGCGGTGGAGTGATAATGTATGTTAACAACAACTGGTGCAGACCGGGACATATCACTGTTAAACAACGACACTGCAGCAAAGACATTGAGTTGCTAGCTGTTAGCATGAGGCCTACATATCTCCCGAGAGAACACTCACACGTGATCTGCATTGTTGTTTATGCAAATCCGACGGCGAACGCTGGGACAGCACGTGACGTCATCCATTCAGTAACCAGCAGGCTGCAGACAGAACACCCAGATGCTCTTCTCCTCATCTCAGGCGATTTCAACCATGTTTCACTGTCTCCCATTCTACCCACGTTCACCCAGTATGTCACATGCCACACTAGAGACAATAAAACACTGGATTTATTCTACGCAAACACTAAGGAGGCGTACACCTCATCACAACTCCCCCCACTCGGGAGATCGGATCACAACTTGGTTCATCTCCGGCCGGTGTACAAACCCCTAGTGCACAGACAACCTCCGGCCATGCACACTGTGGAGTTATGGTCTGAGGAGACAATGGACACCCTAAAGGGCTGTTTTGAAGCCACCGCCTGGAAGCAGCTCTGCGATCCACATGGTGAGGACATCGATGGCCTCATTCACACCTTCACGGGCTACCTCAGCTTCTGTGTGGACAAATCCGTTCCCACCAAGACCATACGGCGTCACTCAAACAACAAACCCTGGATCAACCCTGAGATAAAAACACTTCTGAGAGAGAAGAAGAGGATCTTCAGGTCAGGGAACAGGGAGATGCTGAAGTCCGTACAGAGGGAGCTGAGGAGAAAGATCAGAGAAGGCAAGGACAGCTTCAGGAAGAAGATGGAGGACAAGCTGCAACAGAGCGACATCAGCGGGGTCTGGAGAAACCTCAAAACCATCTCGGGGCTCCAGAATACCTCCCCCCAGGCCACAGGGGGCAGGGAGTGGGCGAACAACCTGAATCTGTTTTTCAATAGATTTGACCAACCGCCCTCCCCCCTGACTGCACAACAACCACTGCTGCCTCTAAAGAAATCAAGTCCTGCTGCCCACTCCCCACTCCACCAACACCCCCCCACTCCCAACACACAGCCCCCCATCCTGACCCTGACCAGGACCCAGGTGAGGACGGAGCTGAGGAAGATCAAGGCGAGGAAGGCGCCGGGACCGGACGGCATCAGCGCAAAGCTCCTCAAGTCCTGTGCAGACCAGCTGTGTGGGATTGTGACGTATATCTTCAACATGAGCCTGAAACTGGGGAGGGTACCACAGCTGTGGAAAACATCTTGTGTGGTACCTGTACCAAAAACTTCCCACCCCAAAGACCTGAACAGCTACAGACCGGTGGCCTTGACGTCCCACTTGATGAAGACCCTGGAGAGACTGCTCCTTGCTCACCTCCGCCCCCTGGTGGAACCAGCGATGGATCCACTCCAGTTCGCCTACCAGCATGGCATTGGGGTGGAGGATGCGGTGATCTTCCTCCTTCACCGTTCTCTGTCCCACCTGGAGAAGCCCGGGAATATGGTGAGGATCATGTTCTTTGACTTCTCCAGTGCTTTCAACACCATCCAACCGATGATCCTGAAGGACAAGCTGCTGCGCGCAGGGGTGGACCAGCACCTGTCATCATGGATCCTGGACTACCTCACGAACCGGCCTCAGTTTGTGAGAACCCGGGACTGTGTGTCCGACACGATCATCAGTAGCACGGGGGCCCCCCAGGGAACGGTGCTGGCTCCCTTCCTGTTCACTCTTTATACTGCGGACTTCTCACACAACACAACACACTGCCATCTACAGAAGTTCTCTGATGACTCTGCGATCGTTGGCCTCATCTCCAATGGAGATGAAGCTGAGTACAGAGGGCTTATCCAGGACTTCGTGGACTGGTGCCATCGGAACTGCCTCCAGATCAACGCGAGGAAAACTAAGGAGCTGGTGGTGGACTGCCGCAGGCATGGGCAGCCCCTCACAGTACCAGTAAATATACAGGGAACAGACATCGAGATGGTGACATCCTATAAGTACCTGGGTATTCATCTGAACAATAAACTAGACTGGTCACACAATACTGATGCACTCTACAAGAAGGGACAGCGCAGGCTGTTCCTGCTGAGGAGACTCAGGTCTTTTGGTGTACAAGGGGCGCTGCTGAAGTCATTCTATGACACGGTGGTGGCATCAGCCATCACTTTTGGAGTGGTCTGCTGGGGCAGTGGCATTACTGCAGCCGATAGGAAGAGACTGAACAAACTGATTAAGAAAGCTAGCTCTGTCCTGGGGCAGCGCCTTGATCCGATGGAGGAGATAGGAGAGAGAAGGACGGTGGCTAAACTGTCATCTCTGCTGGAGTCCGAGTTCCACCCTATGCAGGACATACTGAATGCACTGAGGAGCTCATTTAGCAGCAGACTACATCATCCCAGGTGCACAACCGAGAGGTTTCGTAGGTCCTTCCTACCAACGGCTGTCAGACTGTACAACCTAAGCAGGGCTGCTCGCAGAGATAGCAAAAAGACGTAACAAACTAATAGTTTTTTGAATGCAAAAGATGCAATAGACTTACACAATGGTCCCCTCCGGCATACAACTAGGAACATACCGGTCGCTATGGAGGGTGAGAATATGTATGGGCACATAATCATACCATGTAGGATAACTAAGTAGACGGTTATGCTGTTTCATTCCATCTAGCAACAATGCTCTGCACTGTGTGTGTTTATATATTTGCATATTTATTCCATCTAGCTACAATGCTCAGCACTGGGTGTGTTTATATATTTATATATCTACATATTATTCCATCTAGCTACATTGCTCCGCACTGTGTGTGTTTATATACTTGCATATTTATTCCACCTAGCTGCAATGCTCCGTACTGTGGGTGTTTATATATTTACATATTTATTCCATCTAGCTACAATGCTCTGCACTGTGTGTTCATATATTCATATATTTATTCCATCCAGCTACAATGCTCTGCACTGTGTGTCTGTGTGTGTGTGTATATATATATATTTTATAGTAATACGTACATATGTTTATTAGCTGCTCTTGCTTGCTTGTTTTTTTTCTTGCCTTCTGATTGTTGCTCTGAGTGTTGCTATCCCTGTGCTGTTGCAATCCTGGAATTTCCCCGTTGTGGGACTAATAAAGGCTTATCTTATCTTATCTTATCTTATTAAGAGAAAGAGTAACTGCATCCAAACCGAAAGTTTGATTTGGAAAGGAATTTCTAAGGTTTTTTGGACCAACAAGAATGACTTCAGTCTTATCTGAATTTAATAGCAGGAAATTACAAGTCATCCAAGCTTTGATTTCCTTAAGACAGGCTTCTAACTTGGCTAATTGATTACTATCATCTGGCTTCATTGACAGGTATAATTGTGTGTCATCTGCATAACAATGAAAATGTATACAGTGCTTTCTAATAATGTTGCCTAACGGAAGCATATATAAACTAAAAAGAGAGTAGGGCCTAGCACAGATCCCTGTGGAACTCCATGACTAAGCTTTGAGTTGAAAGAAAACTCATTATTTGCATGAACAAACTGGAACCTATCAGATAAATAAGATCTAAACCACTGCAACGAAATTCCATTAAGTTCAACATAGTGTTCTAATCTATCAAGTAGAATATTATGATCGATAGTATCAAAAGCTGCACTAAGGTCTAAAAGGACAAGTACAGAAACTAGTCCATTATCAGATGCAATGAGGAGGTCGTTAGTGACCTTCGCTAAGGCTGTTTCACTGAGTTCTCTGAGTTCACTACTGATATTCAGCATGTCGCGGGTAAACACAATGTTGTAGCAGACTGCCTCTCGCGTGCAGTAGCACCGCCAAGCCCCATAGGGGCAGACTCTGTAGCCATGGCCGCGGGCCCGGGCAGCGACGCGGGAGCGCGCGCAGCCCCGGTCTGTGTTGGGTTAGATTATGCAGCCATGGCTGCGGAGCAGGTTAACGACGCGGACGTGCGCGCGCTCCAGTCTGGACCAACAGGGTTAAGGCTGGAGCACAGGGTGCAACAAAATGGTATGCCCCCGCTAATCTGCGATGTCTCCACGGGACGGCCCCGCCCTGTGGTGCCAACCACGTGGCGTCGCCGTGTTTTTGACTTGGTCCATTCTCTCGCATCGATTAAGTTGGTGGGGGAGAAATTTGTTTGGCCCGGGTTGCGCAAACAGGTCAAGGAATGGGCAGCAGCCTGCGTAGCGTGTCAGCGAGCTAAAATACACAGACACACTAAGGCCCCGTTAGAACCTTTCCATATCCCCGCTAAGCGTTTTGATCACGTGCATATTGACCTGGTCGGCCCGCTTCCATTATCACACGGGCACACACATCTTTTGACGATGGTAGACCACACCACGCGCTGGCCAGAGGCGGTTCCTCTGACATCAACCACAGCGGAAGAAGTTGCGCGAGCATTTTTAGCAGCATGGGTTGCGCGTTTTGGTGTACCGTCGGACATAACGTCCGACAGGGGTCCCCAATTTATTTCCGAGCTGTGGTCATCGACGGCCCGCAGCTTGGGGGTGAAGATTCATCGCACCACCGCGTATAACCCCCAGGCTAATGGTTTATGCGAACGCTTTCACAGGTCATTGAAAGCAGCCCTCAGAGCGTCGCTAACGGATACAAATTGGGTAGACAAACTTTCATGGGTTTTATTAGGGTTGCGTTCTGCACCTAAGGAAGATTTGCACGCTTCCCCGGCTGAATTAGTTTTCGCTCAACCGCTTCGTTTGCCCGGGGAATTTCTTCCTGATAATCCCGCACCTAATGGCCCCCCCGCTCAGCCGTGGCAGAGCGGCTCAGGAGCAAACACGCTTCCTGGCCCAGTCCATCACAGTTTCCCACACGTTTTTGTGCCCAAGGCTTTAAAAAATGCAGAGTTTGTTTTTGTTAAACATGACGCCCAGCGTCCAAGTTTGCGGCCGTTTTACGACGGACCGTTTCGAGTGCTGGAGACCGGGCAGAAGCATTTTCTGCTAGATTTAGGGGGCAGACGGGAGCTGATTTGCATTAACAGACTCAAACCCGCTTTTGTTCTGGCTGACGAGGAGGTGCAGCTCGCGAGGCCCCCCCGCCGGGGCAGGCCGCCGAGGAGACATTCTCCAAAGTCTTCACAGAGAGGTGCTAACAGCTTTAATCCACAGGTGCAGAGAGATGTTGCAGGTGCAGCCAAGCCAGGTTGCAGCAGATTCGGCAGAAGATTAAAACCTAGGTAGTTGGTGGATTGATTAGCGATGTATGGAGTGCTTTGTGTTTTTCTTTTTGTTATGCCATTTAGATTTTGCCTTACTAGACGTTTGGGGGGGGTAGTGTGGCCGACACACATTGTGGGCTCACGCTGCCACAGAGACAGGACTGAATGTGTATTGTGGGGTGTCACGTCTGCAAGGACTGAGGACTCGAATCTACAGGAGGTAACAAGGAAGTGTGAGATTTGTCTCTTTGTCCCACAGAAGACGCCCCGGAGGGTATTCTGGTTCATCAGGAAATGAGAGACAATGGTGAAGCTTCAAGGGGATGCTTTGTAACTGTATGTTGACTGAAGACACCATGTGACTTGAATTCTGATGCTGGAAATGTATAAAAGGGTGTTGAAGTATGATTCTTTCTCTTTCCTGCTTTGAGAATGCTAGAAGCTGCGTTCTGTCAAATAAAGCTGGTTTTATGACTGAAACTCAGCCTCGTTATTTGAGCATGCTTCTACAACCATCCTTTTAAGAATAAACTAAATCTGTTAATGCTGTACTTTAGGCCTGTGTTTTTCAGGGGTGCCCTGGTATGTTCAGATTTGTGTAGGATGTTATTTAATTTAACTTCTTAATTGTCCAAAAAATTGCAAATAATTTGCTGTTGTTGTGCATGGGTACCTTCAGAACCTATACACAACGATGACAAATTATTTGCAATTTTTTTGACTATTTAACAAGTGAAATTAGATAATTTCCCGCAGAAACCTGAACATACCAGAGCACCCTGGTTAAAAACACTGTTTCAGGTAATAAGGAACTTTAATTTCCTAGAAATAAAAAGAATAATTCAGACTATTCAAACTTCTTTTGTTGCACTTATCTGCATTGTTCATTTGCTAAAAAGAGAATTTATTTGTTTCATTGTATACGTTTTATTTATTTGAGAATTTACTGCTGGCACTTTGCAGGGTTTTTTGTCAAAGCTGTTCTCGCTTATACAAACGATAAGCAGTTTTATGTTTTGCATTTTGTTTCCTTGCTGTACTGAAAATGAACTGAACCGTGACCTTTAAACCAAGGTACGTACCGAACCATGATTTTAGGCATACCATTTACACTCCTAGTGATTTTACAAACTACCTGTGAATGCACCTCAGCAGACTAAATCAAGCCTGTTCAGGATATACAGACATGTTTTTCTGTACGTCTGTTAGCAAAGTAAAATTGGCCGACCAGTAAGTCAGCCAGGCAGTGACCAAGGCCCTGGAGGAGGCTGGGTAATTACTGGCGAGTCTTCAAGGCCAAATGGAATGTTTACTCTACCCTGGGGTCAGCAGGCGTCTTGAGAGCTCTCTTCAAAAAGGCTTGACAAGATTTGCAGTGAATGAGTTTGTTGTGGCTGTTCCTCTGTAAAAGATAATTAGCTGTGTTCAGTGATCATATTTTAAACTTATCTTGTTGAAGGGGCAGGATACAAGCAAACACTGAAGCCATAAACAGCTTTATTTGACAGTGCTCTATGCAAACCTCACAAATCAGCTATAATATTTTGGCATAACTGTCAGCTGCTGAGACTGCGGCCTGGCCCTAGGCTCTTGACCTTTAATGTCTAGGAGTTCAATGAGTCGTGATCTCGTGGCTTTGAGGGCAGACCCCCATGCTGCCAGTGGGGTCCATGGCTGACACCTCAAGAACTCAGGGGAAACATTAGCTTCTGTGCCTCAGTGATTTTGACCTACATAGAGCTGGAGGCTATTTCATTGCCCCGTTATGTCCAAATCCTGCTAAAACTTCCAATTGATGTCAGATAAATGTTCTGAATTGGTTTCATTTTATAGGGTATTGTGCAAAATAGCAGCTTTATGTGATGTAGCCAAATAAAATGTTACAGCTGGTCACATGTATACCATTAAAATACTGACTTCACAAAGAAATGCCTTTAAACTCTTAAACGCGAACAGGCAACACGAATACATACAAAGTCAATGGAAAGAGGCTAGCACATGCGAACCTTGCACATTTGCATGCTCATGTCCGAGGGGTAGCCTTGAGATTTTGTCATCACTGGAGTAAAAGTATCAACACTGGAGAGTAAACTAGTTTGAAAGTGAGACTGACACTCACCTGGAGACAGATGGACCAGAAACTCTGCAGATGAATCAGAATGTCGGAGTTTTTTACCCATGGATGTGCTAACAAGGTTAGCAGGCTAACCATCATCCAGGGGAAATTCTGAAGGTTATAAAGACAACTTTGCTTGTCTGCAACTCCCTCAGACTGTGACTTCATGCCTTTTCATGTCTTTACTTTGAGTTAAAATGTAATCACGCCACGTAAAAAATTTGGCCGTTTGCCTTTGGTCTGAACGCACCTTTAGAGAAATTAGTACTTCTTTTGTGTTATGGCTTTAAAAAACTCAATAAGCCCTGTCACTGCAGGAAGCAAGATCAGTACCTCACATGAAAGGCATACTGTAGGTAGGCAGACTATTGTTCAAAAATATTTAGGTATTGAAGGCGTGAGCAAGTAATTAATAAAAATCTGCAAGTTATTCAAAACCATATCAGTTCATTTGCAAATTAAATAAATTTGTTACATTGTAAAAGCATTGCACATACATGTACACCGAGCAGTAGCATGTGAAGTAGTTTTCCGCAGTCAGGGGTACCAATCTTGTTCCAGGTACCAATTTTGTAGCAACAAACAACATTCTCTGTTAGCAAAACAAAGGCACTCTGACTGCCTAGTTACTTGGCCCATTCAAAAAAAAAAAACCCTTTACGCTGTCAGATTAGAGCCTAATTAATATTAATGAGCAGGGTAAAGCCTGACTGTTTCATCAGAGGTTTACAGATTTTGATGAGCAGTAAAAACAGCACAGTTTCAATATTTTGGTCTTTGTCCTTGAATATGTCAAAACCAAGCCTTTTTACAAACCCTGAAATTCACTTCAGTGCCTCAGATACGATGTCAGTGCTAACTGACAAAGCCTTGGAAGTATTCAGAAACATGTTCTGTGAAAGCCACCCTTCCAGTGACTGATAAAGTGTATTCATTTCATTTACAATCAAATAAAACATGAAATTAATTTATTCTCAGTTATGCTTGGTCAGTAAATGGGTTTGTTTCACAATAGCAGGGGACTCATCCGGAAAGCGTCAGAATGATTTTGTTTCCTCAGCTGAGTTGCTTTTCTTGGCAGTAAACAAACCATCCTGTCCAAGCCAGAGCCTGTGCTGCAGTAATCATCCCCTCCCTCTTTCGGAGCTGGTGCTTTCACCCTCCAGTCTGTTTTTAACAGTTGGTCCAAGTTAAGGAGCCAAGTGAGCACTTGGAAATGTTTTCTTGGTGAAGGGTGATGTTAGCTCCTCTCCTACATTTTCTGTTTCTCTTGTTCACATAAAATGAAAAATATCATGCGTTTTCCTCAACTTTCCTTGTTTTAGCAGTCTGTTCTTGTATTGATTGTTTGATCTTTAAGGAGGGGCCTAATGTCATCTTAGACACAGCTCTGGATTACCTCCCCTCACCTGCTGTTCAAATCTTCTGATTACAAAGAGCAACCGATCAGGGGAAAAAAAAAGTTGGCTTAATTATAGGGATGCCAAAAATGGCTCCTTTTAAAATGGGGATGAACAGAAGGGCTGTAATTACACCGCGATTACAAGAGAGAGAATCATGCAAAATGACCAGAGACAATATAAAGACCAAGAATAAAAATGTGAACTAGGAAATTAGCATATTTTGCTATTTTAAAGTTATGCTGTTTTTCAGTTTGTGCATTATCCTCATGTGTGGTAATGTTCCACGCTGCACTGTATCTTTTTCCATCTGCTATCTATTCCCATATGATGTAACTATGTGAGTCACTGTTTCCTCTGCAAACATCATCAAATTAAATAGGGGTTAAGCCCCTTCACACCGATAAGGAATGACAGGATAAGTTTCCTGTTTAAGATAGTTGAGCATCCATTTCATTGAAATTCATCTGCAGGCTATTTTTGTTGCGGATTTCCTGCTGTTCAGAATCAACGAGACACAAATCTCTATTAGGATATCTGCATTGATTCACACCAAAAATAGTCAGCCTGGCATCTCTTGCTTGAAGCTAGCAAAAATGATGGCAGCTGTAAAAACTAAGTGAATGTATTCCTATTGGTCAGACTGGGCTTTCCAGACACTGAGAGATGCTCATCTCATCCACAGATCACACCATCAGTGAGAGGAAATGGAACCAGCAGTGTTGTTTTGAAAGCTGGGGGCTGTCTGTGTGGTGCTAGAATCTCAGCTGCCTGTCAGTACAGCACATCTCTCTGGTATGAGGTCATCTGTGTGAACCAGGGAGCATAGGGGCAAATTCCCTCCTATGATGCAGACATGCATGCCTTGGCAATAAGAAATGAAATCTACAGGAGCATCTATCTCTTCATCGCTCAAGCATTAGCACAAATCATGCGGTAAATATGCTCATAAGGCAAGACAGCCACTCACTGAGGTCACTGTTGTTCTGTTTTCTTTCAATCATTGGAGGGCGCGTACAATTTACAATGAAAGAGCAATTCTAAGCATTCAATAAATTACCCCAGATGCCACAGTGGAAAGTTGTCATGATGTTTTCGATGTTAACAGTATACACTACCGTTCAAAAGTTTGGGGTCACCCAGACAATTATTTTGTGTTTTCCATGAAAAGTCACACTTATTTACCACCATGAGTTGTAAAAATGAATAGAAAATATAGTCAAGACATTGACAAGGTTAGAAATAATGATTTGTATTTGAAATAATAATTTTTTCCAGATACTCAACCTGCTCAAAGGAAGGTCAGTTTTATAGCTTCTCTAACCAACTAGACTGTTTTCAGCTGTGCTAACATGATTGCACAAGGGTTTTCTAATCATCCATTAGCCTTCTGACGCAATGAGCAAACACATTGTACCATTAGAACACTGGAGTGATAGTTGCTGGAAATGGGCCTCTATACACCTATGTATATATTGCACCAAAAACCACACATTTGCAGCTAGAATAGTCATTTACCACATTAGCAATGTATATTAGATATTAGAGTGTATTTCTGATTAGTTTAAAGTTATCTTTATTGAAAAAAACAGTGCTTTTCTTTCAAAAATAAGGAAATTTCTAAGTGACCCCAAACTTTTGAACGGTAGTGTATGTTTGAAAATTTTCAGTCAAAATGGCAGAAAAGTCACCCTAAAATGTCATTCCCATTGTTTTATCGGAGGCCACTGGGGATCCTATGGATATCCTGAGCCATGGAAATATGGGAGTGCATCAACAGTCCTCTGAGTTTTATGAGGTGGAGGGACGTAAAGTCAGAGGTTTACAAGCCAAAAAAGTTCCCTTTTTTCTCAATTGGCTTTTGCTTTCATTAAAAATATTTCCAGTTCCAGGATGTTAGGTATGAAAACCTGGTGATGAATGAGGCAAGATGAGGTAGCGTTGAACACAGCTTTATTGATGGTTAGAACACAGCAGTTACACGGCAGGCACCAGCGGGATCATCCGGCATAAGAGTCCGTGCTATGGTGGCTAGCCCGCTATATAGGGCAGTGCGGTGACATGACAGGAAGTCCACGTCACCACACTGCACTTCACAATAAAGTGCCACAATTCCATATACCTGTCATGAACCGAGGGCTGGAGTGTTCCAGACCCGGTTTCATGGCACTTCCTGTATATTGCACTTATGTCCTCTTTGCATGATTATCCAGATTGTTATTTTACTGGTTGTGTTTATGTTTTATTTCATTTTCTGTACTGAATTATTATTACACCTTGATTTGCCTTTTATCCAGTTTAGTTCCTTACTGTTTACAGCTGTCAGGGGGCGTGTAGCTTGGCATGGGTGTTCCCTGTCAGCTGCCTGTGTGGTTTGTCTCCCTCTCATGGCCTCAGCTGTTTCCAATTACCATTTTGATTCCCTCTATCCCCATTCATGTGCACTCATACCTGTCACTTGTCTTGTAATTGGTTTGTTCCCAATTTAAGGGAGCTCGTGCTTCATGTTTGTTGTCGCTGCCTTGCTTCTGCAAGGAATTATCATCCTTGTCTCTGCTAGAGCCCTACCTCGCTCTGGCGTGCTTCATTTGTAAGTTGACTCCTCATTATTATTTTTTAGTTTATTCACCTTTGCACTTATGTTTGCTATTTTTGTTGATAAAACTCACAAACTCGCAGTCCAGCGCCTGGGTTGTTTTTCTCCGTGCGCCGCGTAGAGGCACATATGACAATGCCACATTTCCTCCCCCCTTAGAAAGTCCAAAAACACACACACACACAATTGAAACCCACCCCAATTCAGAACCCGAATCACGCTCTAAAATAACGAAAACTGATGTACCAAACTGGCCTAACACATTCACACAAAACAACCTAAGAGTTGGTGGGTGGATTGCCACACAACCCGCACGGCACAGTGGATTATTCTGCCACCAGATTAAACTAAACGTCCTTTATTGAAACTAAAAATGTCTGCCGTGCTCCTAAACTAAACATAATAACACACAATAACAACATAACTATGAACAAAGTGCTACCACACAGTCCCTTGGGTGGGAAAGGTGGAACCAGCATGGGGGGGCAGGACAGCCCCTCAGCAGGCGCGCCCCTTGAGGCAGCAGTCCCCTGGAGCAATGGCTGATTGTCTGGACGATGGAGCCCACCCAGGTCAATTCAATTCAATTCAATTCAACTTTATTTATATAGCGCCATTTCACAACAACAGTCATCTCATAGCACTATCAACTGTAGGGGGGAACCCCCACAGTTGCAGAAAGACCCCAGCAATCACGGGGTCTTTCTGCGGCTGGTATGGGACGGCTGGTCCCATACCAGCCGTCCGTTCACCACTCACCAGAGTGGTGGCTCAGTTGGTAGAGCATCCGCCCCACACCTGGGAGGCAGGGGTTCAAATCCCGGCCGGGTCATGCTGAAGACCATATAAAAGCGGAACTTCCTGCCGTCCAGCTTGGTGCTCAGCAATAATGGAATGGAGGAGGGAAATCTGTGGCGGTGCCTTGCATGGCAGCGGCTCTCTGATTCTACATATGGGGTGTGTGTGAGATTAACACTGTAGATAGGAAAAACACAGTTTCGTTCTACTGTACATGATTGGTTGAATGACAATAAAGGGTGATTTAATTTTATTTTATTTTATTAATGTGGGTATAAACGGTTTTGTACTGTGTACAGCGCTGTGTTGGAACATAAAGTCACCGACTGATAAACACTTCAGAACCCACGAAGACTGGCTGAAACTTGTGAACAGATGAAGACTTGGAGCGGCCGAGATTGTAAGTAAAACATCATTTGTTTGTTTTAACATTTGTGTTGTAAATTAATAATTTATCCGGCATGATGGTATTTTCTTTTACAAACTATGAGTACAGTAGTTAATTGTTGGTTAAGCACTGTGAATAAATGCAGAACAAAGGTTTATTTTATGAGATTATGGACTTCTAGCACTTAAGTGAGAGATTTGAAGATAATGATAAATCACAATAAAATGAAAATGACAGAATTAATAAAGGCTGCAGTACAAGTCATTTTTACTCAGTAGAATTAAACTGAAATGAACAAATCTTCCCAAGAAATGAACTGAAGCCCTTTTCAAAAATTGAAAGTTAATTTGTAGTTAAAATATAAACAACACAAAATAAAAAGAAAATAAATTATTAAACCCTACTGTGGTGTGGCGATTTAAAAATATGATTATTAATTTTACTTTGAAATCTCTTCTCCTTTTCATCTCCCTTCAGATGTGTGAAGACTGGGTTTCCACTCCAAGGTCCATCCTGCACTGAGATGTTCTGAAGGGAAGAGGTTTTCAGTGGAGGAGCATCCTTGCTTCATTGTGGATTTCAGCACAGAAGAAAACCTCAAGTTTTTCAGGGTCTTAGTTTGCAAACTCAAGACTCAAGAAGGCACTGCCATAATTTTCTCCATACTCTAACATGCATCCAATACAATTTAGTTGTTGTAATGACTAATTCTTTTATTTCTTTTTTTAATTTAAGTTCTCAGCAAGAATACAATGTTGGTCAGTTTTTGACAGCTTTACTGAGCATTTAATTCTATATAAATCACTGTTTAACAATAAATTTTTGGCAATCCTGTGCTTTTCTTGTGGTGTTACATAGAATAGCATCACTGTAAACTATGGAAAAAGCAGCTACTTTAAAATATGTACTTCTTCACACAATTTCAGTGCAAAAAACCTCTAAAAATGTCACAAATTTTGGGAAAAGCTCCCACAAATTCAGGCTTTTTGGGCCACAACAATCACCAAAACAGCCGACAAAATCCTGGAAAGACTGAAATCCAGTGAGATTATGTCTACATGCTTCATGCATTAAATTTGTTTACTGACTCTGGGTTGTTAACTTGACACTTCTCCAGTTTCTTTGCACTAGAGAAAGCACTTGTGAGCACTTTGTGAAATCATAAGTTAAATAATAAAAAGCGCATTACTGTAACTGATTTTGGGTCAGTTCTTGATGTGATAATTTATGTATTAACAAAGTTAGAGTATTCTTGGTTCCAAGGTTGTCATAGCCAGGAGCGGCACTGGGGTTAAACTCCCAGTGCTCATAAAATGCTCCTTACGGCGTGCGTCTCGAAAAGCCTCTGACAACTAAGTCCAACTCCTAGCCTGCCCATGTGGTTTAGTCTCTAAGCGCGGCGGAACTGCTTTTACTAATAGGAGAAGGGGTGAGGGCGGATCTCTGGCGCCTTAAAACCAGATGCTTCGGGTAGATGGTGGCTCGTCAACCTGGGAAGGTAGCCCATCTAGGGGAAGGTAAACCCTGATTTCAAACCTCCGCTGCCTTGCAGCACACCCGGTCACGGGAAAGGCTTCGGGAGTCAACCCTGAGGAAAAATCCGGAGTCGGAGCCCCTAAGGCAGTTCTCTGTTGTGCTCAACATCATTCTGGCAGCTCCTGCGACGGCGCTGGTGCCAAACTATAGCAGCCCTGCTGTTCCTTTGGATTCATCAGTGACGTGGAGAGAGGGGACATGCTGCATGGGTAACATCTTGTCCTCCATATCTTCCTGCCCAGGCTTGAATCCTACCAACGCCCAACGCTGGAAGGTAGAACACCGGTGCACATCGGCCTGTTCAGCCACAGGCGGTGCTGTTCCAGCAGAGTAGACGTTTAGGATTCTCTTCCATGGTCATCATAGACCGACGGAGGCCGATGAGTATTCTTGGTACAGTTCGCAACATTAGGTCTCAAAGATTTTTTTTTCCTGGCAAGTAAAATAGCTATTAAAATGGTAATTTCCTAGATCGAATCGGGATCGGATTGAATCGAATCAGAAGTGAATAAATTCAGAATCTCAAGAATCGGAAACAAATCGATTCTGGAAATTATGGATCGTTCCCAGCCCTAGTCTCAAGCACGCATCCATGGTTCGATATTCTCATCGCCAAATGTTATGTCCACAAACCTGGAATGAAGACGGACGAGGATGCTGTGTTCGAACTGAGCTTTGTTACAAAAGACTTTGCATAAAGTACGTGTACACTCAGTGGTCTCATCATATGCACACCCGCACTCTAGCTGTGACCCTTACTCTACAACATAACACAACATGCAGTGAGATGGCGGACCGCCCAATATATATTAGTGGTGATGTCAGCCGTAGACCGCGTTCCACTCCAAATGTACTACTTGTTCATACACCACAGAGGGTACCGCTACTCCATGCATAATGCCACCGAGGGAACGCAGCAAAGAGAGAGAGCGCAAACCAGACTCACCTCCGATACTTGCCAAGCATGAGCTTCCAGCAGCCGCCGTGGAGCCCCAGGAGAGGGAGTTCCTGGAGAAAGTGGACTCCGGTGAATGATGATAACCTGGTGCACATCCCGTCGCCGACGACAGCAACACATCACCGTGACCACAACCAGCACCAGGTGAAAGAGAGAAGAAGCCGAGCTCGTCCCGCATCTGTGCTGAGTATCAGCCTCAGGTGGTTTGGACATCTGATCAGGATGCCTCTTGTTATGTATGGCCACATAGACACCAAGCACGTTGTAGACGTGGGGATGCACACCCGTCTTGATGTTGTCATGTCCCAACTATAAGAGGGAACTAGCGGCGGGAGACCGGGTCTTTGGCGCCTCGCCTCCTAATAGAGCAGAGCCTGTATCAGAACGTAGCTAACTTGGGGCTGCCCACTGTAGCACGTGTCTTGACCGCCCCTTGTAATAAAGTTCGAGTTCAGTACAGCTCCTGCCTCCGCAGTCCCATTATTCCAGACATATCACTTCCCACATGAGGTGCTTTGGGAATGTCCCACTGGGAGGAGACCCCAGGGCAGACCCAGGACACATTGGTGAGACTCTGGCCCTCATTTATCAAAAGTGTATAAAAATCAGCACACATTTGAGTATAAATATGATAGGTCTGTATGAAAAGGTCTGTGTGGTATTTATGAAGCCGTGCGTATCTGGTCACTCTCATCATTTGTTTCACTCATTGGTAAATCTCAAGGATGGATCTGAGCGTCATTTGAATTTAACACTCACGTCTTACCCCCAGAAATTACTACACAGTGGAATGAAAAATGGCAAAAGAGAAGCTTCCCCGTCATAGAAATTGACATTATCATAACAGAAGGGAAACAAATAAATAACTTAGTGTTGTGTGTCAGTGACAAAAGTGTCAGTCAATGCAAAAGAACCACGCTTTGGTGGAGATCAAGGCTGCAACACCATTGGTTTGACCAGCTGATCTTCAGCTGAGGTTTATAATTTAAATCTGTACAGACAGATTTAATATATTTGTGTATTTGGGTTCTATTACCTATATGATAACAATTCTTCATATTAAGGAAAAAAGTGGTATGACTTGACACAGAGGCGGGAGTCTGCCTTCATATGTTACAGACAAAAATGGGGATAAGTGAACAAAGTTTTGGACTAAATGTCCGCTTGGTAATTTTAAAGCCTACTTGTCAAACAATAAGAATTTATTACTTACATTATAGAAGTGCAGAAGTCTCTCGTCTCTCTGGGACAGCTGGGTCCTGGGTCCTGGCTCAGCTCAGCCATGCACACAACTCTGGTGCCCATCTTTATTGTGCAAAAATGCACGGGGGAAATAAAATAATGTCCCCACATTTTGTAGTGCATCACAGCCCGTTTCTGTGGTCTGCTGATGCAGTTTAACCAGCAGAGTTAACAAAAAAATCTGTGAGGGATAACCATTATCAAATACTGCATGACACATACAGTATATTAGTCAAATAAATACTTTTTAGAACATTAATTTAACATAGTAGCAACTCAGTGCAAAGATATTAATATAGCCTATATAGAAAAATAACTAATAAAACAACTCCTTGAAAAACTCTGAGCTCATTCACAACCATAAAAATATCTTGGAAGCTGAAAGGTTAATTCAATTTTCTCCATTCCATCAAATAACTAGCTTTTTGTTTTTTTGTTTTCTGCTTAAATCTTGTTTTATTTGCCACAGTGACACAAATGTGTAAAGAACATTTATAATTGGTAAAAGCAGCCTCATTGATTATTAAAACTCCCATAAAAAAACAGGTCAAACGTATCATCTGAAAGTTTCCACAGGTCAGTAATCCGATCAAATAATTCTCCCACACATTAGGTTTCTCTGCTTCACTGCGCTTATACAGAGACTTGAAAATTTGCACAGGATACACAAGCTCAAACTTGTCATGAGTTTTGAGTGTATTCTACGATCACGTCCAGACTGATAAATACCAATCTCTGCTTTGAAATGATCGTACGACCACTTTTCTGTCTTACGCATGTTTGATAAAAGAGGGCCTATGTCTTCCAGCTGGTCTGGGAATGCCTTGGTGTCCTCCCTGAAGAGCTGGAGGAGGTGGATGGGGAGAAGGAAGTCTGAGCTTTTCTGCTTAGACTGCTCCCCCCTTGATAAACAGTACAAGATGGATGGATGAATGGATGAACGGATGGATCCCCCAATCCTTTTTGATAATAACCACCAAAGATTCATCACCTCCTTCTTGTGGCGGCAGCTGGTAACTAGAAAAGCACTCGGAGAGCGCAGACCTCCGCCAAGCGCCGCAGTTCCGCCCATACAGTCTTGAGATTCCTTGATCATGAAAACATATGAGAAGCAGTGGTTCAGTAGTTATTCACGAAAATGGCATTTTCCGTAATGGCAGCCACAGTTCCTCCCATACAGTGTTTGTGTGTACGTTTTCAGATTCGTTGACCATGAAAACATATGACTAGCAATTGGATTGACAATGATAGGATTAGTGGTTCAGTAGTTATTGTGGAAAATGGCATTTTCCATAATGGCGGCCACAGTTCCTCCCATACAGTGTTTGTGTGAACGTTTTCAGATTCCTTGACCATGAAAACATATGACAAGCAATTGGATTCACAATGATAGGATTAGTGGTTGAGTAGTTATTGAGGAAAATGGCATTTTCCGTAATGCCGGTTTAGCGCTACAGTTCCCCCCATACAGTGTTTGTGTGTACGTTTTCAGATTCCTTGACCATGAAAACATATGACTAGCAATTGGATTGACAATGATAGGATTAGTGGTTCAGTAGTTATTCACGAAAATGGCATTTTGCGTAATGGCGGTTTTCTTGTGGACGGTGATCCGGATCACCTCCAAAATCTAATCATCTGTAGGATACCCCATTTCTGACAATCTGTGAAAATTTCATGAAAATCCGTCCATAACTTCTTGAGTTATCTTGCTAACAGACAAACAAACAGACAAACAGACAAACAAACAAACAAACAAACAGACAGACAGACAGACAAACCAACGCCGATAATCACATAACCTCCCCCTTTGGCGGAGGTAATGAGGCTCCCTAGAACCTCTGTGAGTGGTGAGGGCCCTCAGTGACAGGTGGGGCAATGCACCCGTTGAAGTATCTTTGGTCACATCCTATGGCAATATCTGATCAAAAGCTTGATACTCAGCAGTGATGGCGTCACACTCCCCGATGCTCACGCCCGAGCCAGTGCTTCCTGGGTCAAGTGGTGGCAGGTGAATGGTGTCCTCTACGATCACTGGATACCAGTGCGTCTCAAGGGAAAGATCGACAAGACTGTGATCCACCCTGTGGCCCTATATGGATGCAAATGCTGGCCCACTATAACAAAACATGAGCAAATGCTCCACAGAATGGAGATGCATATACTGCGCTGGAGCCCTGGCCTGACCTTGCACGACCATGTGAGGAATGGTGATGTGTAAAAGCGCATAGGAGTGGCAACAATCACTGCGAGAATGTGAGAGGCATGACTACGATGGTAGGGGCATGTTGTCCACAGTGAAGAGGACTCGGTGGCAAAGACGGTTCTGTGCCTCAGAACAAGCAGGAAGAGGCCACAAGGAGTTCCAAAGAAATGATGGCTCGGCTGGATCATGGATGACATGAGGACTGTGAACATTACCCCCGAGGACGCCCTTGATCAAGCCAAGTGGAAACGGATGTGCACACACGTGGACCTGCAGCTATGTGGGACTAATGCAAGCATGAAGAAGAATTCTGTTGGATGATAATTAACTCACTACATACACTGAAACTGGACTAACTTTTGCTAAATGTTTTGACCTGTAGGGTTTCCCAACAGATTCTTTACCTGGAGATAAAGTATTAGGAATTCAGAGTGGTGACGTTTGCATTTGCACTTTGATCTCCCTTTTTAGTTATTTTTTTTCTTTAGTTTTTGTGTATTCAGGAAAAAATACTCTGTTTCTGTTACATGATAGCAGCTTTGAGAAAATCAAAATGTTCTGTGTACAAGAATGGTTTGGAAGCATTGACTAACATATCCAAAGTCAAGCTAAAAAAAAGTCAAAAGCCAAACTGTATTTGCAGTATGTTAGTCACAATCATATTTCAATTTGGACACAATACTTCAACATGGTACAACTTATTAATTCAAGTAAAACTGAAATGTAATTTTTCTATTTAGAGAAGAACCCATGTATCCACATTCATTTTGAATTTAGAAACTGATCTCAGAATCTGCTGCATCCTGTACTAACATTTGGTGGTGCATTTTGCTGAGGGCAGTAGGTGTTCAGTCAAGTCTGATTCCAGTA
Source organism: Pholidichthys leucotaenia (assembly GCA_020510985.1). Taxonomy (NCBI): domain Eukaryota; kingdom Metazoa; phylum Chordata; class Actinopteri; order Cichliformes; family Pholidichthyidae; genus Pholidichthys; species Pholidichthys leucotaenia. Next base: position 67,437,752 of record CM035840.1, read on the forward strand.
AGAGCGCTGTGTGATGACACAACTTGTTCAGCTGAAGAATCTGCAGATCTGCTGGCCAGAAGATGACGCAGCACGCCAACTGTTTCCTGTTGGCTGTCCATTTCCCAGAAACAGAGAGAATGTCGGGATCAAAGCAAAAATTCTGCTCTTCTCCTACTCTCCAGGTGGCGTCAAACAAGAGAAAACGCCAATAAAGCAACAAGAGTGAGGAAATGATGATATCATACCAGGCTATGTGTATTTACAGACCAGCGGTCACAGTGAAAGTTTAAGGTTCCTGTTTGCTTTAAATTAAAGGTGGGCACTTAAAATTCCAAGTTGTTGGCTAATATGCTTTTCTTGGAAAATATTTAAAGCTTTAATTAGAAAAGGATCTAAGTCATTAATGAAAAGCCAACAAATCAGAGTGGTCTTGTTACAAAATGTGTGTAACTTTTATCAAGGCAGCACTTGGATCAAGAATGTTCACTTCCTTACGTTCTGTATCTGACTGTAATTACAGGCCTTAATATTTCCTGCTCCAGTGTACAGTGCTAACAGGGTGATGGGGTCTCTATATGAGGAAAAAAACGTCTTGTTCATACAGCTATTTTAAGAAGTACATTCTCTAAAAGAAAACATAAATGTAGATTTCTTTGATAAGTGAAAGACTCAGAAATATTTTTAAGAAAATGTGTTTTCTTACTTTGCTGTACCAGAAAGATTTAATGCACACGAAGAACTGATTCATATTTTAGGGGTTATGAAGCATAAATGAAAAGTGTTGGGCATCAAATGAAAGGCCACAATCCAGGTGTGTGTAAACGTAAATGCAAGCGCTTTTTTGCTGGAATGTGAAGACTTGAGAAAACATTTGTGCACCTAGCAAAGGTGGGGGAATGAAAACAAGGTGGAATGAATGGAGGGCCTTAGAGTGCCGTGTACGGCATGTGCTGACGAGAGCCAGAGACCAGGCCTAATCCACACTCCCTGCTTCAGCAAATTTGAGCGTTTGCATACAAGTAGAGAACTCCCTGATTTTTTGCAAATGCCCCAGAAAATAACTGACATGATTGTCTGTTCCGGTGACGGACAGAAACACCTGAAAAGGTGCAGTGACTAATTTCTCTAGTAGGTAGATCTTTCTATTCTGGTCTATTCTACTTAAATTTGTGTTTAACTGTACTTCATTTAATCACTTGATGACACTTTATTTCAGTACTGTTCTTATGCTTTGAATATGAAAACAGACATTTACAAATAATAAATAAAATAAATATAAAATAAATATACAGTTCTTTATCGAGAAATACCTACACATTAACATTTATCTTCCTTCATATTAACAAAGATGCCAAATATTGACAGAAAAAAGTTAGAACACGCTACACTTACCCTTCCATGATTCACCATCTTATCATCATGGAGGAGCTTGCGTGCCCTCATGATCCCAGGAGCTATGTTGTTGTTGTGGTGCTGTGTGAACTGGGCTTTGTTATGGAGGCTTTTAATGTGAAGTGCGGTGTGATGACGCCGCCTTTCTGTTGCGTCATCACACCGCCCTATACTACGAGGCAGCCGCCATGAGGACTTCCTCTTGTGCCAGATGACTCTGCTGGGTGCATACTGTGTACGGTGTTCTCTCTATACAATAAAGCTGCGTTCAGAGCTACATCTCTGTCGGCTTCATTCATCACCAGGTTTGTGGATATAACATTTGCCGACTGAGGATTAACGTATGGAGGCGTGCGTCACACCACTCTGTCCCTTCTTTGAGCTCTCAGTTGAGCCACCAGTGTCATGGCCCTGTTGGTTCGAGGTCTTTTAAACTTACATCACGGGGCTGGACCTTGGGAAGCTCGATAAGGTGAGGGCATGTGTGCTCCTTGTCATTGTCAGCAGATCCTACGGACGCTTGGCACTTCAGACTCGTTCGAGGACGTCGTTGAGCTGCTAGCTAACCATTTCACCACTCCAGACAGCCTGACTGTTCAGAGGATTCACTTCCGCCAGAGACGTCAACGTATCGGTGAGCCTATCCACCAGTATGTTGCTGATTTGAGGCAGCTAGCTAGCAAGTGTCGTTTTGGACCGTTAGAAGACAAGATGGTACTTGACCAATTGGCTGAGCACACGTGCAACGCTGGACTGTGTGCTAGGCTATTGATGGCGCCCAGTGACTTGACGCTAGCTAGGGCTGTTGAGCTAGCTCTCCAGTTGGAGGCCGCAGATAAGCTAGCTTCGGAGCTAAACTGGCGCCAGTCACAGAAACCGCCAGAGCCGCCCACCTCAGCTAATGTTGCGGACCCTAAAAGTGAGGATATCTTAGATGAAGATGATTTCACAGGGTTACAAAAATAATTTTTTTGTAAGCTGTCTGTTGTTTTCAACTGATTTAAGACAATTTTGCACCACTGAATCTGAAAATGACATCCATTTCTCTCAATCAGGTGCTAAGTAAAAATCTGTACTTACTTAGTACTTACTTAGTACTGTGCATGTACTTACCTTTATAAAAAGGCATGTACATGTAAATTGAATGTTACATCATCATTGTTCAAAATTCAGAGAATTTCAAGACATAAAAAAGAATTTTGCATCATATAAAGTGAAAATACCAGTACACGTAAACAAAAACGTATAAAACAACATGTGGCCGTAATTCAAAAAGTTGACCTGACTGAGCAAAACCAATGTGATTTTTTTGATTCAGCACATCCAAAATTGGCCTAAATCAGCTAAAAAAAACTTAGACAATAAATTTGGTGTTGACCAGTGTTATGCAACCAATGCTGCCAGCCAAAGATCTGGCCCGGGGAACCCCAATTGCAGGGGTTTTGGGTCCGTGACGCACCACCATAAAGCGAGAGAGTGCCCAGCAAGATGGAAACGATGCAGCAGATGTGGATGCTTGAATCACTATGCCAGGGTGTGCCGCTTGTATGATCTGGAGAGCCCACAGAAGAAATCACCCCGCCCGCCCCCAACAACTATCCACTCGGTGAGTCCCAATACCAACAGATATAAGTATTGTGCTGTGGCGTTAGGTGGTGTGGAGGTGCCACTGTTACTCGACACGGCGGCAGTGCAGTTGATGATGAATTGGGCCACGGTGAAGAAGTTTTCCCCCCACCACAGGATTAGGAGTAACCCACCGCCATTGTATGGATACGGTGGTAGCAGGCTGTGCACTGTTGGGACTGTGGAGTTGACTGTTGGTTACAAGTCTGAAACAATGATTGACTTCACGTTCCAAGTGGCGGCATGCAGCGATAACATCATGGGGTATGACCTGTTTGTTGTGTATGGTAAAATACCTCTATAAAGGATGAGGCCAGATGGCTGGATGACCACAGCTTTATTGAACAATGGTAATAACAGCAGACACATGGTAGACACCAAGCAGAGGGCACCAGTTGAAGAGGCCACATCATGGATGCCCTCTGCTATTTACTGGGCAGTGCAGGAGCGGAACAGGAAGTGCCCGCCACTACACTGCACTTCACAATAAGGTCTCAAACACCAACACCACATTTCCTCCCCACCTAATAAAAGTCCAAAACAACTCACTCAATTAACCCCCCCACCACCACCACCCTCCGTTTGGGACCCAAATCACACACTAACAGATTCAGGTCAGGACTTTGACTAGGCCACTCCAAATTCTTCATTTTGTTTTTCTTAAGCCATTCAGAGGTGGACTTGCTGGTGTGTTTTGGATCATTGTCCTGCTGCAGAACCTAAGTGTGCTTCAGCTTGAGGTCACGAACAGATGACCAGACATTCTCCTTCAGGATTTTTTGGTAGACAGCAAAATTCATGGTTCCATTTACCACAACAAGTCTTCTAGGTCCTGAAGCAACAAAACAGCCCCAGACCATCACACTACCACCACCATAATTTACTGTTGGTATAATGTTCCTTTTCTGAAATGCTGTGCTACTTTTACACTGCATGTAATGGGACACACACCTTCCAAAAAGTTCAACTTTTATCTCATCAGTCCACAGAGTATTTCCCCAAAAGTCTTGGGGATCATCAAGATATTTTCTGGCAAAACTGAGACGAACCTTTATGTTCTTTTTACTCAGCAGTGGTTTTCCTCTTGGAACTCTGCCATGCAGGCCACTTTTGCCCAGTCTCTTTCTTATGGTGGAGTCATGAACACTGACCTTAACTGAAGCAAGTGAGGCCTGCAGTTCTTTGGATGTTGTTGTGAGGTCTTTTGTGACCTCTTGGATGAGTCGTCACTGCGCTCTTGGGGTAATTTTGGTCGGCCGGCCACTCCTGGGAAGGTTCACCACTGTTCCATGTTTTAACCATTTGTGGATAATGGCTCTCACTGTGGTTCACTGGAGTCCCAAAGCTTTAGAAATGGCTTTATAACCTTTTCCAGACTGATAGATCTCAATTACTTTGTTTCTCATTTGTTCCTGAATATCTTTGGATCATAGCGTGATGTCTAGCTTTTAAGGATCTTTTGATCTACTTCATTTTGTCAGGTAGGTCCTATTTAAGTCATTTCTTGATTGAGAACAGGTGTGGCAGTAATCAGGCCTGGATGTGGCTAGAGAAATTGAACTCAGCTTTCCAAAGATGTGATAAACCACAGTTAATTTATGTTTTAATGGCCGGCGGGGGGGAGGGGTTACAATCACTTTTTCACACAGGGCCATGTAGGTCTGAATTTTTTTACCCTTAATAATAAACACCTTCATTTAAAAACTGCATTTTGTGTTTACTTGTATTTGTATAATATTTAAATTTGTTTGATGATCTGAAACATTTAAGTGTGACAAACTTACAAAAAAAATGAGAAATCAGGAAGGGGGCAAACAGTTCTTCACACCACTGTAATTCTTGCTGTAATCTTCTTTCACAGTACGGTTTTCCACTTTCTACACATCCCATGAAATAGGGAAACAGTTTCTCACAGTGAATGAATATAAACTCTTCAAATGTGGCAAGCACTTCCTGGATGTAGTAGTAGTAGTAGTAGATTAGTTTATTTGACAGGGACAGTGCAATAAACATAGACAATTAATCAAAGACAATCAATCTGATGTGTTGCACATAGAGTGTATAGCTATTAGCTAATTTGCAACACTTGTCCCTGGATGGGCTTTAGAAAAAAGAATCAAGATAAAAATATACACAATAACCACATACATCAATGCAGAAAAATTATAAATACACAATTATAAATATTATAAATACACAAATATAACAGCCTGACTCACCTTTAACATAAATATTATAAATACACAAATATAACAGCCTGACTCACATTTAACACATATAACATAACTCACATTTGCCTATTTCAGGCCTTCCTCCCTCCGTCACTCACTATAAACAAACACATTTATTCCTTCCCTTCATTCACTCTCACTTTGCAGACAAATAATTCATACATGAGTACATTCTTGTTTATTTTTCAGCCAGTTTTTAACATTTTTAGTGAATGTTTTAAAGTCCGTTATTATTTTAATTTCATTTGGCATTGTGTTCCAGATGTGACTGCCCTTTATAGAGAAAGCTGTTTGTCCAAATGTGGTTCTGCGGTGGAATATTTTACAGTTATTGTTAACAGAACTCCTGGTGGCTCTGCTGCTGTCCTGTCTTTGGACGAAACCAGCAAGTGGCTCGGGTGCTGATTTATGGAAACATTTGAACGTTAATTTCAGAAGACAGAGGTCAATGAAGCTCTCAAAACTCAATAGGTTGTATTTTTTTAAAACATTACAGTGATGCCACCTAATGGGCTTTTTGTCCAAGATTTTTAGGGTTTGATTATATAATGAACCTATATGTCTTATTGTGGAAGGGGCTGCTTGAGCCCAGACTGTCAAACAGTATGATATATGAGAAAAAACCATAGAATGCATATACAGTGCAGCTGCTTCGTAAGGTATGTAATATCTAATTAATTTAAAGCAGTTCAGATTTTTTTTTACTGTTTTTGAAATTTTCTTTATATGAAGATTAAATTTGAGTTGAGGATCTAGTACAATGCCAAGGTATTTGAATTCTGTAGCTAAACTGATGTCATGATCATGTATATTAACTTTAAAATGTTGCAGGTTACATTTTTTGATTGAAAAGCACATTGAGACTGTTTTCTGAAGGTTCAGCAATAGATGGTTCTTGAGGAGCCACTCTTGGACATCAACCATACTTGTAGACAGTACATCTGCAGCCTGTGCTGGAGTCTTGGCAGCTGTGTAAATAACTGCATCATCTGCATAAAGTTGGCATGTTGCAGCTGAGCAGTGTAACGGCAAGTCATTAATAAAAATGCTGAAAAGTAAAGGACCAAGAATGGACCCTTGTGGGATACCCATGCGGTTGTTTAAAAATGAGGATTTATCCTGGTGAACTTTTACACACTGTTCTCTATTCTGGAGATAAGATGCAAACCATTCTAATGTATTTGGGGAGAAGTTAAAAGATACCATTTTGGATAAAAGCAAACTGTGGTTTACAGTATCGAAAGCCTTTTTGAGATCTAGAAAAACAGCTCCTACCACATTACCCCTGTCCAAGGACTGTTTGACGTTTTCAATAAGGCAACAATTTGCTGTTTCTGTTGAGTATCCTGGTCTAAAACCAAATTGATGTGGATGAAGAAGTTGACTGTCTTGTAAGTAGTCTATCAGCTGTGTAGCTACAACTTTTTCAAGAACCTTAGATAGGACTGGTAAGATAGAGATTGGGCGGTAATTGCATATATCGTCTTTACTGCCTGATTTATGAACTGGTATGACGACAGCTTTTTTCCAGCCAGATGGAAATGTACTAGACCTAATGGAGAGATTAATGAGATGAGTCAGTGGTTTGATTAATATTTTGCTGTGCATTTTGAGAAAGGAGGTGCTCATATTGTAGATATCACTAGTTTTTGAGTTTGACAGTGTTTTAACAATACCAGCAATTAACTTCTCATTTACCTCATCGATGTGAAAAGTATCTGTTGGGAGTATGGAATTTGTGTTGTTGAGCACATTTGGCAGCACAAAAATTTTTGTTAAGTCTTCCACAGAGCCCACAAAGTGTGAATTAAATTCATTTGCCAAAGTAGCCTTGTCACTGACGGTCTTGCCATTGATTCTAAGTTCCTTTACCCCCTTCTGATCGTTTTTTTTATTAGTTAAGTTATTTAAATGCCTCCATAGGGAACTGTTGTTACCCTTTGCATGATCTATCAGTTTATTGTAATAAGATATTTTTGATTTTCGCAGCTCATGTACCACTTTATTTCTTAAACTTTTGTACACAAGGTGATCATTTTGTAGTTTGGAGGTTAGTGATGTTTTCAGTGCATAGTCTCGCCTCTTCATAAGTTTTCTTATTTCATTATTTAACCATGGTAGGCTAATCTTCTGTTGTCTACTTTTAATTTGCTTTGAAAATTTTTCTATAGACTTTGTGATTGTTGCAGTTATAAAATTACAACAATCATCTACTTCACATGTTGCCATGAGCTGCTCCCAATTTTGATTCTCTAAGTAATGTTCAAACTCCTCATTTTTTGATTTGGGGATAATAAAATTTGATTTGTCAATATCGACTCCCCCAAAATACTGTAGTCGCTTTTTAGTAAGTTTCCTGACAGCAAGAACCATGTTATGATCTGAGAGACCAGTTACAAGATTATAGGTTCTGGTTATTCGTTCTGGTTTATTAGTAAATACCATGTCAATAAGTGTTCTGGATTGTTTGGTTATCCTGGTGGGTCCTTTGATGATTTGCTGGTAATTAAATTTAGTCATGAGGCTTTTCAGTTTTTGTTTGTCTTTTTTATCAGACCAGTTGATATTAAAGTCACCATGAATTATTGTTTCTCTGTTCTTCTCAAGTTGTTTAACCAGATCACTTAATTCATTATAAAAGGAAGAGTTGTGTGACGGTGGGTTGTACACTACTGCAATGTTGAAATTCATTACCGGAGAGAGACATACATTAACAGCTAAACATTCAAGTGAAGTATTCAAATCAACCAGTTGACATTTATATTTCTCTTTGATGTAAATTAAAACACCTCCTCCCCTCCCTACCTGCCTGTCTTTTCTAAAACACTGGTAGCCCACAATATCGATCATATTAGTGTCTATGTTACTGTGTAGCCAGCTTTCTGAGAGACAAAGGTAGTCCAGATTTGAGTCCAACAGCAACACCGAAATCTCATCTCTTTTGGGGATTATGCTCCGTATGTTTAAATGATCGCCGAGGATCCCCTTTGGTTTAGCCTTGGTGTCCCAAAGAACTCGTGCATGATTAACAGTTTGGAAAAATAAATGTTGTTTTTGCTTTTGTACAGCTCGGTTTTGTGCTAACCCAGTGGTCTGCTGTTTAATAGTGGCAGGTCCAGGGTTAAGGTGAATATCTCCTGCCAGAAGTAGCAGAACTAACAGAACTTTAACTGTATATCCTCTGCCATATTGTGATTTTTGCTTAACAGCCATGTTTGCCTTAATTTGGAAGTTTTTGCTCAGGGCTTTTAAAGACCACATAGAGTGTAGGGTGAGATGTCCAAGCCCAAATCCATACAGATAAAACTTTTTAACTTCACCTTTGGTTGAGTTTGTCGGAAAATCCTTCTTGTTGCAGGTCCAGACACACAAAGACAAAACGAAGAGGAAGTAGATAAGTAGAGAAGGCTTATTAGTGGTGCCCATCAGCCCACTTTTTAATCCGGTGGCAGCCATCTTCAGTCCTTCTTGGAAAGAAGGAAAAGGAAAATCTGTGGATAGTAAAATAAATTCTGCTTATATCGCCAGAATCTGATCCGATCGTCCTCGAATCCAGCTGGGCCTCAGCTAGCCAACTAGCCCCTTCCGTTGCTGGTCTCGTTGCTCATAGTCGCCGTAACTGGTCTCCCGTCCCGCTCCTCCAACCGAGTCTCGTCACACACCGCCGCTGCCACCGAGCTCCGCTGAGGTCACGGTAAATCCTCCGCTAGGCACCGCCACCTACCGTCGTCTGCCTGGGTGAAATCTCTGCTGAGCCCCGTCAACAAATAGCCGCTTGCCTGGTAGTATCTCCGCTGGGCCTCGCAGCTGGGCTTCGATTCAGGCTGGTGTAAGGTGGAATGACTGGCGCCAGCATTAAGCTAACTAGCGTTAGCTTAGCAATCGCTTCGGGTAGTCTCGTCGCACACCGCCGCTGCAGTCACCAGATATCCATATCCCGGCAGCCACTGCTCAGCTGGGCACTCCAGGCTCAGCCAATATTGATCCAGATCGCGGTATCAACAATACTATGTCACAGGAAGCATCCTGGCAGGCCATGTAGCTGCCAATATGGCTGCACGCATGTTTTGCTGCCATAGCTGAACCAGCACATCGGCAATGGATTTATATCGCATTGCTGGCGCTCTGTTCAGAATAAAAACTTGAACTAGAAAGTGAGACAGGGGCTCAATATAATATCTTTATTTCATTTACGACCATAGGTACCCTATAATTTTATCATTTAACTATCCACGTCATTTACTTTAAGTCGACAAGAGTTTCAATTCTATTTTACCACATCATTTTTTGTCTTTTTTGTTAGAACGTTTTCATCTACAACTACTTTGTCTTTCCTCAGGCTGACTGCCCTCATGACATTTCTCAGTTCACTTCTTCTGTCTCATTTCTGTCTCATCAATCACTGAGTGGAACCTTGACCTGCACCGACCTTCATCAAAGGTTTGGGTCTCCTGCTTCAGTCCAAACTGCTCTCCCTCCTGACTGATGCAGACGTCCTCCTGTTCCTCTTTAATCTGGGAACAATCTGCTCCCACCTGAACGGCAGTGAAGTTTCTCTGCTGGTTTAGAAGCTGCTGCTCATCCAGAACCTCCTCCTGGTTAAAGTCATTTTGCTGTTGGACATCCAGTCTGTGTGATTTTATAGTGGAAACTGAAGTCATGGTTTCTCTTCGTCCTCACACTTCCACGTCGGTGCTTCGTTCTCCAGCACTCAGCACAGACCATCAATGGCAGGTCTCCACGGAGCTACATCAGCTATTCATCCATGAGGAGCAGAACAGCAGCAGAACCACCCACACCGACCACATGGAAGCTAGATAGGTCCGTCTGTGCTGATTTTCTCCTGCAAAGACCATGAAGAGACTCATTCAGGAGGAAAACCGCAGCCTTCTTCCATGGAGGGAGCAGCCAGAGCTAACAGGCTAACATGCTACTGTATTAAAGTCCACTGAAGAATCAGACGGTTTACGGTTCTCTTCGGTTACCGCTTTGAATCTCAATAACAGCCACACGGAGTCATGATGTGAAGAAGTCAGAGAGACAGTCTGAATAATCCGGCATCACTTTCATACATGTGGAGGGATTCACCATGATGAAAACACACGTTCACCATGTTGCTGCTAGCAGCTTCAATGTCCTGTCATGACATTTTCGAATTGGTAGAGACTGCTTAATCATCTGGCTGCCCACTCTTTTTAGGACAACTTGAGCTGGCCATGGTGGCAGTTGTTTTCAATTTTCTCCAATTATAGATTATTTCCTGGAGAGCAAATGGCTCATTTCTAATTCTTTTGAGATATTTTTATTTCCTTTCCGCAGACTCATATCATCTACAGTCTTCTTTTTGAAGGGCCTCAGAGAGCTTTTTGGATCTCACTGCAGTGATATCACAATCAAGAACAAACCAAACTAAATATCTCAGACTTAAATAAGACAGACATGGGTCCACTTAAAAATTTAGCCCATTTCCACTCAGGGAAGCCTTCACATCAGTGGCTAAGGTTAAAGCTCTTCAGTTTTCATGAGAAACTGGACAGTAATAACTTTTTCTTCAACAGTGAACATCAGCTGGGAGTTTAGTGGTTTGGAAAGCACTCTAACAAGATGCTTGGATGATGAGATGTAAAGAATTGGAATTTCTTTTACTTCTTTAAGATGAGGTCAAAAAAAAACTTTTCAGAACATTTTATATTGTCATAGGACCTGATGAAAGCATATAAGCTACAGGCTACTGTGAAATGCCCAGACCCAAAGTAAACTGACATGTTGAATGTAATAAACACATTAAAAAACAGTTAGCCCAGCAATTTAATAAGACTGATTTGTTCGTTCTGGGTCATTCTGATTGCTTCTCTTTGATAATAGCGGTCTGGCTGTCTGGGAAAAGCCACAGTGCTGTGCTGCATGACTGGCGAAGACCCGACAAGACCAGAAGCCATAAACTATCCTCCTTATTCATCAGCGAAAGCTGTCCTGGAGTGTGAGTGGGAGTTTTGGCCAGACTGGAACCATACAAGCTGGCCTTAACTCATGTGTCCTCCCTCTACTTCCACATGTGCATTTTTTTCACAGATGAAAAACTGTTAGTATGCAGCTTATGATAACCTGATGAAGAGTTGGGGATGCAGGGGTCAGATATTTTCAAATAAACTCAAAATAGTCCATCTGAAGTATTTCCCCCTCAATATATTATAACGTGATAGAACATTGTCCGTTGTTTCTCTTTGGCTTAACAAACTCAGATAGTCTCCTTTTCAGTCCCAAAGTGAAGCAGAAATAGTAGAGGAAATGTAAAGGTAAGCAGACTCTACACATTTCAATCACTGAGCAGTTCATTAAGATCCCTCCTTTACATGGATGCACAGGGAATTCCTCTCCTCACAGTTCTGTTGTGACCTAAATACAAGACCACACCTACGAGAATGGAAACACGAGCTTTACAGAGTGAATGTAGAAAAGTGTAGTCCTCAAAGTGAAACCATATGACTCAATACCTTGCTATGTAGCTATAACATTGACGGTGAAGGGAAAAGGTGTTGGCCAACAGTGATCTATTCTCAGCACGCATTCAAGTCAAAGTTTATTATGATCTTCACACATTTAGGCAAGCTGAGCCTTCCTTGGGGTTAATAATACTATATTCCCAGATCTCACTGTGAGGAGAGATTGGATTCAGACTAAATTATGTCCAGCTACTGGTTTCTCTGTTTATATAGTTTACAAAGGCACTGAAAGACTTCTGTTATATGCTGTCGAGGGTTCAAACCACCATGTAGGTAAAGCTATTGCACAAGCACTGGGAGTCTACATGGTCTGTAAGCAAATCAAAATATCAGCCCATGGTCTGAAGGCATTTCTATATTTGCAGAACATGCTGGTAGTAGTAGCGTCAAAAGAGAAAGTACAGTCATGTTAGCTTAGCATGAAAATTGCAAACAATGTAGCAGCTAGTCTGGGTTGGTCCAAAAATTAATAAAGAAAAAAACCTAATCCCACTTTGGATTTTGAAAATAAATTACTCAGAGGGCTCATAATTCATTTATCTGTCCTCTCTCATGTACAAAGGTCCATATGCATGGCTCGTGTGCAGTGGGATAGTGTAGAGTATTTTGCACTGCACTGAGTCCAGATTCAAGAGACAGACTTGATCCCTGTTAATAAGGTTAAAACTTTCCTTTTTGACAAAGCCTATAGGTAAGGTTGGATCAGGTGATCCTGAACCTTCCCTTAGTTATGCTGCTAATAGGTTTAGACAGAACAGGACCTCCCACAATGCATTGGGCTTCACTCCATTCTTTACTCTCAATGTAATATTTTTGCTGATCATTAACATCTGTTTACTCTCTTCCCCAGACTGAGTCCCTGTCGTGCTGTTTGCTCTCTACATGTCTGTTCTTTTCTTCTTCTCCTCCATCCCCTCACCCCCCACCCAGTCACAGCAGATGACTGCCCCTTCCTGAGCCTGGTTCTGCTGGAGGCTTCACCCTGCTAAAAGGGAGTTTTTCCTCTCCACCATCACCAAGTGCTTGCTCACACGGGATCACTTGATTACTGGGCTCTTTCTGCAATTGTGGGGTTTTTGCCCTACAGTTTGAAAGTGCTATGAGATGACTGTCATTGTGAAATGGCACTATATAAATAAAGTTGAACTGAATTAAGTCTAAAGTTAGAAAGGCCACACACACACAGCATGGACAGGAGGGGGTGTAACAAACTACCCCGTGCACCTTTTTGCCTCGGATTGCCCTACAGTCTTGAACACTGATGTAACCTCCTTTCACCAAATTTCTTGTTTCAAAAATATTGAAATCCAGCTACATAAATGTGGGGAGAATGGCAAAAGGAACTAAAAAGACCATCAATGATGGAGTAGCTCATTCCGGCCTAATGAAATCACCCTGGGAGTGCTCAGATCTTCTGACCGCTGACCTTGACCTTAAGCACAGCTGAGATGCAAACCGTCTAGAATGTGTTTCAAGTCAAGGTCAATGGCCTAGAAAGAGTAATGTTTTTCGTGAAATCATAATTGCCCTGATCTCCTGACAATTGACAATGACCTTGACCCAAACCTGGATGCAGACCTACAGTATTTGGGGGTCATTGTGAATGAGTTTGGTGAGAATCGAGGTGACTGCCTAGAAGGGGAAGTGATTTTTCTAAAATTATGTACATGTCCAGATCTCCTGACCTTTGACCTTGAGCACAACTTGGATGCAGACCCACCAGAGGGTCATTGTGAGTGAGTTTAATGAGCTTCGGGGAAACACAATTCCTGCGTATAAAAAATGCTGTCTTACAATACGAAAAACACAATTTTTACTTATAGTGATTATATAACAATGGAAACTAAATAACGATTTTATGCTGCATTAAATTTCATAATTGTCATAAACTCGCCCTTCAAGGCAAGAAAAGAAAAATAAGCAAAGCCACAGCTGCTTTCGTCAAAAAACTGGCCGTGTCATTCTGTTGTAAACTCGCCCTTCAAGGCAAGGGCGAACACAAGACACCAAATGCAAGCTGTAAGTTTTGTGCATTTAATCACACCAAAAACTAATACACAAACTTACAGAAACAAACGGAAAGAAAGGAGGCTACGGTTTCCCAGCTCAGAGGCTGGACTTATGATTACGGCTGGAACGAGATGGGGATACCGTCTCATGATGAGTAACAGGGAAAAATGACACAGCGATAAGAAAACTGAACAACAGACCTTATATAGGGGAGCGAGAATAATTACACATCCGGATCGGGTGTGGGTGACATGAGTGAAGATAATCAACCTAAACAGGTGACAGCTTTGACAGCCTGCGAACAGAGTTGATACCCGGAAATACACAGACAGTAGTCAAAGCACGACGAGAAGGAAAACAAGACCCAAGAAGTACTCACAAAACAATCCTAATGAAAATTGAGGTTATAAAGTGAGAACTGAAGATAAGGACAAATATAAACAGGAAAATAATTACAAGGTAACACAGGGATACATAAATAACGAATGCTAGAATAAAATAACAAGAAACTAGGGACAGAGACAAGAGGACAAACTCGGATACCAAAATTCACCAGATCACACTAAATACAAATTAACCCAAGATGCAAAAATGCAGAAAATGACATAAGACAACTTAGAAGCTGAGCACAGCACCCAGCTGTGCTCAGGAGCATGACAATAATTTAGATCACCAAAAATATTACACACTGCACCTTTAACTGAAGACCAAAGTATGCAGGCTGACATTTAAATTCTTGTCATATTTGGAGAAAATAGTCCATTTTGAAATAAATAAACCATAACAAATAGTTGTAGGCTACCACAAAAAGAGAAATTATTTTTAAAAGGCCACTTTGTAGGCTATTCAATAATTTCAGGGTGATATTTGTTTTTCTCTTTTTTAGTCTTCAGTCATGTACATCAACCATCCTACATGAACATAAAACAGAACCAACTGTACTTCCTGTCATGAGTCTGGGTGCAGTGTTCCCACAGAGCCCAGACTCTTAATTTATTTCTGAGTATTGTATGTCTGTTATTATTATTTTGTCAGTTTTTGTATATTTTTTGGGTTTTGACACTTGTGCCCTCCTCTTCTCCAGACACTCCCACCAGCTGCTCACTGTCTGTTTCCCAGCTATCTCAGCTGTGAGTAGTTGTGTAATTAGATCACCTGCCTGCTCAGCCGCCCGCACCTGCTGCTCATTTGTCTGTCTATTATTTAAGCACTGTCAGCTTATTGTTTCTGCGCGGCAGTCTTGATTTGAATGGACTTCATTCTACTGTGTAGCCTCCTCATCTCCTCCAGAACGATTCCGGCTCTGGAGTGCCTTTTTCTGTAAGTTGTCCAAGTTTGTATTTTTGTTCTCTGCACTGTTTTTGGATTTTCTGTTAATAAATGTCACAACTGCAGTCAGTGTGTGGGTCTGTCTCTCTGCCCCGGAGGGGCCATTCATAACACTTACCTTTCCTTGGAGACTTTTATTCAACAAATTTAGATGATTTATCATGTCCACCATTAAGTGAAACTTTTCCAGCCAGTCTGTACCTGCCAGTTCTTTTGAAATAATTCTTTTTTGCTCATCTCCAGGCTTTTTATTTTTACTCTTAGTTTGTATTTCTACATTTCTTGGTGATTTTTCTTATTCTGGATTTGTCTGTAGCTTACTGAGGGTGGGGAGGATAAACAGTCAGCCCCTGAAGACAGTGCCTCTCCGTGCACATGAGCCTGCCATTAAGTTTGGTCGGATGTGGCACATTTTTTAGTTGACAACATAATAAAACATTTAAAATATATACATTTTACATTTACAAAAGCATGTGTTTCAGTTGAAAAATTTATCCAACACACAATAATTTTGAAAAATAAAATAATTAAAATGTCCTTCATTGTTTCCAGTTCATTTTGAGATTTAATCATAGGGAGCCACAGCATTGGGGGCGCAAGAGCCACGTGCGGCTCCGGGGGTTGCTGACCCCTTGTCTAGGAAGAGTAGCAATTCCCGTGAAATGCAGATGGACGGAAAGACAGACATCATCACATTAGCTCTTTTCGGCTTCGCCCAAATGTGCAAAAAATAGTGCTCCTACCTTGGAACCTTGGGTTCTTGTCCTGTCTTGATTTTCTGTCACTGCCATCTGTGTTTACTTTCACTTTCTTGTTCATGACTCATTTCAGGTTTCATATTAACTTCATTAAATACATATTTTGGGTAGTTAGGGTTAGGGTAATAGATAAGGCACTAAAAAGAACTGATTAGGGTTATGGTAATGGTTAGGAAAATGTGGGAGTCTCGATTCTTTACACACATTAAAACTGTAATCCTCTGCCATGTCACATCATGTAAATATTTCCACAACCACTAGAAGGCACTTAAAGACAAAACAATTATAAATGGCATTTTCTTTTGGAAGATATTGTTAGAATTTTTTTTTTTTTAAAAATATTTAAACCAAACCATTCAATCAGAACCAAGGAGGGCAAAGAATTAGTAGCATGGGTGGGAGTCTGGCCTGATTCTGGGTTACAGGTATTTTAACAAAATTAATTGTTTTCAACAGCCTGTGCTCTTTGACTCTAAGGCTGGCTATCTTGCAGCATATGTAAAAGCTAATGAGTTCATACCCTCTGAGATGATTCAGCCAATAAATTGATGCTTTGGAGTATGGATTCTCTCTCTCAAGTTCCGTCGAGTCGTGTACGACATCTGGTGACTTCACACACCAACTTTTTCCATCCTTCTCGATTCCTCGTCTTTTTCTTCAGGAGTACTAGTGACATTCCCATGGCTTTAGTAATGCCTTCCATCCAACTCTGTCAAGGCCTTCCTCTTCGTCGTTTTCCATCGCACCTGGCCAGCATGAGACTTCTCTCCAGCCTTTCATCCTTCCTCATTATATGACCAAAGTACTTGAGCCTCCTCTTCACAATTTCACTTTTAAGAGCTGTTTTAAGACTTATTCTGTCAAGTACAGACTTGTTGGTTTCCTTCCTGGTCCAAGGAATCTTCAGTATTTTCCTCCAGCACCACAGCTTAAATGCATCTATACAACGTCTGTCCTGTTTCCTGATGGTCCAAGTCTCACATCCATATATGGCCACGAGAAACACAAACATAGTCACCATCTTGATCTTGGTCTTTTTGTTGAGTCTACTGCTTTTCATCAGGCATTTGCGCTTTATCATAACTATTCTTGCCAGGATGAGCCTTCTCTTGATCTCTGCAGAAGTTGTACTGTCCTTGGTGATCAAGCTGCCGAGGAAATTGAATGATTATATAACTTTATTGTTCTCCCCACCCACTTCGAAGTTGCTTGTTTCATCAGTCATCATGACTTTCATCTTTCTGATATGTAGATGCAATCCAGCTTTAACACTTTCTTGGTTGGCCTTGGTGATCATCCTCTTCAGGTTTTGACTGTTCTCTGCAAAGAAGGTGGTATCGTCTGCACATCGTAGGTTTGTCAGCCTTCGACCACCAAGTCTGATTCCGGCACCATCTTCCTCCAAGTCAGCTGTTCCTATGATTCTCTCAGCATATAGGCTGAAAAGGTATGGGCACAGGATACAGCCTTGTCGAGCTCCTTTACATTACTGAACCAAACAGTGTTTCCATGTGCTGTACAAACAGTGGCTTCTTGATTCTCATAAAAGTTCTTCATCAGCACAATTATGTGTTCTGGTATTCCCATGCCTCTCAAAGGCAGCCACAGCTTGTTGTGATCAATGCAGTTGAACACCTTACTGTAATCGATGAAACAAAGGTACATATTTTTCTGATACTCTCTTGTGATGTCCATCAACCATCTGAGATTTGATATGATCTTTGGTCCCTCTGCCCTTTCTGAAGCCTGCTTGTTCAGCTGGAAGTTCTTGCTCCATATAGGGTTCCAGCCTTCATTGCAGTATTCTCAACAGCACTTTACTACAGTGCAAGACGAGAGCGATTGTCCTGTTGTTAGAACACTCTCTGCTGTCAGCCTTCTTTGGTAATGGCAGATATACAGCGTTACCAGTCCTGAGGCCATTCTGACGTTATCCAAATCTTCTGGCATAGGGTAGTTAAAGCATCAATTGCACTCTCTTCTGCTTTTTTGATTATCTCTACAGGGATATCATCTATTCCTGGGGCCTTTCTATTGGCTAAAGTCTTCAAAGCTGATCTGAACCGGAGTGGTGGCCTAGAGGTAGAGCATCCATTCCACAACCAGGAGGTCGGGGTTCAAGCCCCGGACGGGTCATGCTAAAAACCATATAAAAATGGAACTCCCTGCCATCTAGCTTGGTGCTCAGCAAAAATGGAACAGAGGGGGGAAATGTGGGAAGCAGTGGCTCAGGAGATAGAGTGGGTCATCCAATAACCAGAGGGGTTGGCGGTTCGAGTCCCGCTGTCCCCATCCATCCTGCCGTTGTGTCCCTGGTTAAGACACTTTACCCACCTTGCCTCCAGTGTCCATGACACTGGGTATGAATGTGTATAAATGTTTGGTAGTGGTCAGAGAGGCCGCTGGCACGGATTGGCAGCCACGTTTCCATCAGTCTGCCCCAGGCAGCTGTGGCTACAGTAGTAGCTTACCACTATCAATGTCTGTCTGGAGTGAATGAATAATGGACTCACTGTAAGCGCTTTGAGATGTCACTTGACATGTAAAGCGCCATATACTGTAAATCTAATCCATTATTATTATTATTATTATTATTATTATTATTACGATCTTACGTTATCTTTGGTTACTTGTGGTTCCGGAGTATATGGATCAGGTGTGTACTCTTCCTTCATCGATGGGTCACATTGATACAACTCTTATGTGTATTCCCTCCATCGTTCTTTCATCTCCTCACTTTCTGTAAGGATATTCCCGTCTTTGTCCCTGATGACTGACAGTTTTGTGACGGACGCACCCGTTAGTCTTCTGATGGTTCTAAACACTTCTCTGCTATGTCCTTTCTCATTTTGCTTGTCGATCCTCTCACACTTGTTCATGAAGTGCTCATTCAAGTCTTTACGAGCTTGTTGCTGAAATTGCCGATTCAGCATTTTGAACGTGATGGTATCCTGGGACTTGTTTGCTTCACGTCACTCATGGGCAAGGTCAGTGGCTTGGTAAAAAAGGAAATCAGTGGACTTCTTCTGTGCCTTTGGTATGTGTTTGCTCACAGCCTCTTTGGTGACATTTTTCATCTGTTTCCAGAGTACACACTGGAAGTATCCAACAGATTTCAGGGACATGCAGAAGAAGCTAACCCAAAGGAGTTCTGGAGTATGGTTTACAATATGGTAAATGATAAATTGCACTCACTTTTATACCGCTTTTTTTTAACTCATCTTCTGGATGACCAAAGCGCTTTACAGAGCCTGCTATTCACCCACTCACACACACATTCACATACTGATGGCGGTGGAGCTGCCATACACAGGCGCTGGCCTGACCCACCAGGAACAACTGGGGTTCAGTGTCTTGCTCAAGGACACTTCGACATGCAGACTGCAGACAGAGTAAGAACTGAACCATTGATCTTCCAGTTAGTAGTTGTCCATAATACACCTGCACCACAGCCACCCCACAGTAGATAGTACAGTACATAGATTTGATATTGAAACAATGCAAACAAACCCGATGTATACACAGGACAGTTTAGTTAAGATAAGATAAGATAAGATAAGCCTTTATTAGTCCCACAATGGGGAAATTCCAGGATTGCAACAGCATAGGGACAGCAACACTCAGAGCAACAATCAGAAGGCAAGAAAAAACAACATCTAGTAAACATATGTCCATATTACTATAAATGTATATATATAGACACACAGTGCAGAGCATTATGGCTGGTGGATGTGCAGCAGAAAGTCTAAGCTCTCTCTCCGCGGATGCAGCGGGCCAGCTGGAAGTCTTTGGGCATGATGGTGACCCCCTTAGCGAAGAAGAGACCACCAGGTGGGTCTCGCTGGTCTCCTGCAGAGCCATGACAGCGAAGCTCAGGAAACGAAGGACGGTCTTGAAGTCCTGAGCGATCTCCCTCACCAGGCGCTGGACGGGCAGCTTACGGATGAGCAGCTCCGTGGATTTCTGGTAGCGACGGATCTCTCTCAGAGCCACGGCCTGTGACGGCGAGGCCTCTTCACTCTGCCGGTGGCCAGAGCGCCTCTCCGAGCAGCCCTGGTGGCTAGCTGTCTCCTGGGGGGCTTCTTCCTCCAGTAGATTTTACGGGCGGTCTGCTTGGTTCTTGCCATCGGTCTTTATTATTCTGTCTTATATTTCTTTCACGCCGCCTAAACTCCAGCCCGGCACCCACTTCGTTTTCGCTACAGCTCCCGGTATGTCGAGTTTCCCATTAGCACCGGGCGGCGGCCAAGTGCTAGCTAGCACTAGCTCCTCCCCGCTGTAACGTCTCCCGCTGCAAACCGTGGCTCCGTCCGCCGACCCGGGAGACCCCCGGGGCGATCCGTGCGTCCGTGATATATATACAGAGTGAAAGGTGTAGAAAGAAGAAGGAAGATAAAAAAAAAGGCTGTTGCGACAGGCAGCCGACTCGTGTGGCGCCGCCGGTCCGGCGGAACCTAACAACCTAAATGTGAAATCAGGGCCATGTTGCTAGTCATTAAGAGAAGAAAACAATTATTTTTGAACCCTATTTTAAAAAAGAAAAATGAATCCCCTTTTTTCCCCAAGAGAGGACACAGAATTTTGCCTTTAATGTTCTAGGTTGAGCTTCTCTCTTTTATTGTGCCCATGCATCAGTGCCTTTGAGAACAACTGAATCCAGTTTCCCTTTTTTACAAGTGTGTTGCCATTACTCATCTGTGGCATTCAATTTTTCAGTGCTGTATTTTGAGCCATCCATTAATGTCTGCCAGCAGATGTTGCACAGCTCCCCCCCGCCCCCCCCCCGAGTCAGGATAACCAGTTTTTCCTCCTCAAAGTAGATGCATTCCCTTATCACGGCTCGCTGATCTCACCTCCATTAAAATACACCATCTGCAAAGCAAAATCTCTTTATTTCATTCACATTTTCCTTCTAGGCTTCCACTTGGCTGCATTTGAGAGTGGATTTCTACACCTAAAAACAACAGCTTGAAGAGCGTGTTCACTCGGGATGTCTTTATTACTGCTCATCTTTATAAACTGAGTGTTATGGGCTATATCTATTAATAAATGCACGGAATCTGTGTGTGTCTGTGTCTATGCATCTGTTCCACGCAGATCTCTTGAAACATTCGTCAGACTGACCTAAGATTTTATACATACTTTGCTGAGGTTATGAGGGTGTGCATCCCCGAATATAGAGTTGTTCAGTCAAAATATGTCATTTTTATCAAAAAAACTTTTGTCATAGCTTTCTCCTCATGCTCTGGCTTCTAGAGGTGTGGGTGGGGTTTTGCATTGACTCCGTACTGACTGGATAACACGCGACATCACGGCATCAGTAACCACAGCGCTCCATGAGCAAAACAAGGAAGCGAAAAGCAACAAATTTGACTAGAAAAAGATAATACTGAAGATTTAATGCCTAAAAAATTATACCATAAAGTTGTGATTGTGTAGGTTTAAAGGATAATTCAGCATATGTGGAGAACATGAGGTGCGTGAGCAGACTGGGCGAAGCATCAGCGGTGACCCGAGTCTGTCAAAGAACACCGGTGTATCCAACACAAGGACATGCCGAGAAAAGCAGCAGCCCGACCGGGCAGACCACGGTCCTTCACGGGGAGGCACGACCAGCCTGCCCAGTCAGTGGTAGACAGGAGTTCCTGCTGTTTCTTCACACATGTGGTACCACTGTACTTTGCAGGACCGCAAGTCCCTCCTCCCGCACGAGTATCTAAAAATTAAAAACTTATTATCACCATGATGGTGGAGCGGAATGGCCAGAATGACTTAACAACCAAACGCAGGACGCAAAAACGCCCAAATAACAAAATAAATCATTTTTAGTTAAATATTTACTGACAAATGGGCAACACTGATGCAACGGTTGCAGTCAAACGGCTCCTTCTGCTATGTATAATAATGTTGGGTGTTTTGTAGTTTATTCAGTTGATTACAGTTTTAAAAAACCTTTTAATAACAAAATATTGCTAAAATATAAAATGATGCACTACATTGGGTCTCAAATATTTGTAAACGTGTCCTGTTTTGCACTGCATGAGTTTATTGACAATACACAGAAGAAATTCAATATTACACTGAACTCCATCACTGAACAGTGATATAAACTAAAATAATTACAATGATGACTGAACAACTCCCATTCCTCAAAATGCAAGATATACTACTATGAATATCAGTGATAAAAGATCAGACAAATAAGTGATCTGACAAACAAATAAACAAGGGATCTGAAACAGTCGCTAATATTGGATGCCCCATTCATTTTCAGTAATTAGGTATTCTGTAATTAATATTCACACAATCAAATAAATCTTAGTGCCATTTACTCCCTTTTATATTTTGTCAAAGTCTAACATGTGATTGCATACATACAGGCTACCACTCTTTGTATTCCACTTTTAAACACAGCCTAGATTTGGGCCTGTAAAGCCTGATTGGGATACCTGTTTCAGACAGGAATACACGTGTTCTACGGGCAATGCACTAGTTCTACCAATAATTTAAAGGTCCCACACTGTGCAAAATGTTATCACGAGTTTTTAACCTATAATTATACAGTATAGTACAGAAATGCACACTACTTTTACTTAGGTAAGCGCAAAAAGAAACCAACAGATTGCAACTCCTGGGTTTTACGACATCACAAACTTATTTAGGTTCTTTATGCTAGAAAAACAAACACACTCCTTAACTGTTATTGACCCACTCAGAAAAGCTTCACCCAATCAAATTAAGGGACTCAGTAATGAGCATGCAGAAAAATTACTGTTTAGACAGAAATCTAGAAAAGCTGCTTTTTTGAGAATAACACATAAATGTTTTTTGGTCTTTAAAGGTGAACAGGACAAGTCATTTCATGAAAACAAAGATTTTTGTTTTCTAAATAATACATCAACAAAGTGCTAAGAAAGGGGGAAAAAAAATTTTTTTTTTTCAAGAATATAAAGGCTTATATTGATGAAAAAATACATTTAATTAATTAAATTTTTATGGAACCAAAATAATCATAATATTTACCTCTGAGCAGTTGGATGAACGCGACTCCAGTGTCTCTTGTCTATCTTCACTGCTTCTGACAAATAAAGACTAAAACACCAAAAAATGATCGGAATATGAAAATCTAAAATTAATCCCTGAAAAATGCAAAATATAGGACCTTTACGTATGCTGTTTACATTTTTGGATGAAACTTGGGATGTTTTCACGCGTAACCTGGTTGGTCCGGACTTTCAGACCAAAATATTAGGAGTGAAGCTTCCTCTGAACCGTAGTCAAGATCAAAGAGCCAAAATGTGGTCTGGCGAAAAGAGATGGTCATGGTCTGGCTCAAACTGAAGTTGGGCTGGTTTGTTTAGAGTGTAAAAACAATTTTCAGAAAGGTTCAGACTTTCAGACCAAACACATGAAGGCGTGGCAGATGAAAAAGTGGGAAATTGATTGACAGTAACACTTGGGGAGGTTTTTAATTGAAATATGGTCAGTTAGTAGTATAAAAAGTCAAGTGAAACAGATTCATAAAAATGCAGAAACTTACCAGATATTTTTGGACAGGATTTATGAACTTACTAGATATTTTTGACAGACTTTATAAAAAAAAAACAAACAGACAAGCAATGTCACCTGAAAATCACCACTGGTGATGAGAAGGACAATCATCCTTTTTAATGAAGACCTGGATAATATTCTAGCCTCGCTAAATTAGTTCACTTCTTAATATGATGGAGTCTTCCTCACTTTCAACTTAAACTGTGGTTACAGAGGTGTACAGAGCTGCAGAAAACACCTTAGAGCAGGCGTGTCCAATCATGTGCCATGGAGGGCCAAGACCCTGCAGGTTTTCTCTTCTACCCAGTCTCTTCAGCAGGTGTTTTCACTTATCATACCGTAGTGGTGGCCTAGTTGGTAGAGCATCTGCCCCACACCCGGGAGACCGGGGTTCAAATCCTGGCCAGATCATGCCAAAGACCATATAAAAGTGGAACTTCCTGCCGTCCAGCTTGGCGCTCAGCAATCATGGAACGGAGGAGGGAAATTTGTGGCGGCGCCTTGCATGGCAGCGACCCCTCTGATTCTAGATGTGATTAACATTGTAGATAAGAGAAACATAATTTCATTCTACTGTACATGATTGGCTGTATGGTTTGAATGACAATAAAGTTGGCTTATTAGCAATCAGTGGAAAGAAATTCAGCGAAGTCTGCTGCTGAAGACACTGGTTGGAGGTAAAGCCTGCAGGGTCGTGGCCCTCCATGGCACATGATTAGACACCCCTGCCTCAGAGGGTGAGTATCATGTTTGCTAACTACCAGACTGTCCTAACGATACAAACGTCATCATGACAGCAGGACATAGGATATTTTGGTTTACTTGGATAAGATTTAGACATTGTAAATTTTGACAATGTAGCAAAAACATGAACCTTGGTACAGACTTCCAGGTGTGAGAACACCCTTAGTTTTTACAACTAGGTTAGTAAGTACTGTTTTTTATAAACTCTACCTAGTTATCAGTCAATGTATTTGTCTTCTTTTCTAACATTAATAATACAATAAATCCCATTTTATTGCCGTGCCAGTCAGCCATAGAGAAAAAACATTTCTATGGATGAAAAAAATTTGATTGTTTTTTTTTTTTTTTTTTTTTAATGCAGCAAGCTAGCTCCAAATTTCCCCTGTCTGTCAGAGCAGCAAAGCTGTCAGGGGGAGAATGGATGGGCTCAGGGCCTCCGCGTGTCAAAAGCAGGAGTTACTGTAGCGTAGAGAGTGAGAGCTTTTGGCACTCCTCAGCTGATCCACACCCTCACCCCCCTCCTACCACCACCAGCAGCTCCAGCCAAAAGCTCAAAGACACAAGCAGAGGGTGTGGGCTCTTTGGACACAGCTGGCGGACAGGGTTCTGACAAAGATCAGAGGGAATCCAGCATCACTGGTTCACAAACAAAATGGCAGGGTAATGATTTATTCTGCTTAGCAGGACTTCCTGTAAAGATGATTCCTTTTTGATGCAAAGAAAATGCTCCGAGTAACTTATGGTACTTCCTTGACGCGCTACAGACGGTTTGAGGGCTTGGACGGTTTTGGCTGGTTTGAGTTGTGGTTTCTGTTCAGCCAAAAGGATGTAAATCCTCAGAGTGGGATCTGATATAAATCTGCTCAGACTGTCAAGAATGCTTATGTTTCCATTTGGTCTTAATGACTCTGAACATTTTCTGTGTTTTGTATTGATAAAGAACAACTACAGATAAAGTATATTGGAGGACTCGGCAAAGGTAGACCACATGCATATTTGAATGGACACTTAGAATTCACATTATAATTTTTTAAACATTATTTCTCTATTTACTCAAGGCGTGGTGCAATGGGTCTCGTTTAAGACCCTTAAAGTGTGACCACTAATGGTTCACACACAATCACCTCTATTGTGTATTCAAACTGCAGTTTCTGTTCTTCTCTTTTGTTTGGACTCATTTATACAGACACTCCTCCACCCTGACAGCCTATAATAATATTGCTGACAACTCGTACTTGGCCAGAGGAATAGTCACATGGCAGTCTGTGGAGAAGTGGTCTGTGGAGTGACTCATGTCTCATTATGTCATTCATGACAGAGTTTCAACGCACTCATCACGCAGTGTCCTGTCTCATCCACAGTGGCATCTGTCTGGCAATGGACTGTGCTGTCACAATAATAACAGAGCAGCGTTAGACTCATTCCTGCCTTACTGTAATCTTGACCGCAGTTAAACCTCCCTAAGGGGCAAATGGGAACTGAAGCTATTGTGCTTGGTTTAGCTAATTGTATGTAAGTATATGCTTTTAGCTTAAATAGTCTTTATCTGAAATATTTTATACACTGCCTATCCAAAAAAAAGTCGCACACTCTAATATCTTGGCGACTTTAGCCTTTAGCGTTGAATATCACACGCATTTGCCATACTGTTGTAAGTTTGTGTAATGTCACACTTATTTCTATCCAGAGTTGCCTCGATTTTGTTGGTGAGGAAGATGAGTTGGTGAGGAAGATGAATGTTTACCACCATCCTTCACATTCCTTAATATGTTGGACAGTTCTTAACCCAGTTTTTGTAGTTTCAACAATCTCCTCAGTTGTTTTCTTTGATTGATGCAGAGCAATAATTTAACTCTTTTGAAACAGTAACATCTTTTCCACGACTACAGCGTATATCTTCAGACATGGTTGCTAAAAGATGGACTCCAGTGGATATACAGCAGGGAAAATAAGTATTGAACACAACAACATTTTTCCCATCCATCCATCTTCTACTGCTTTTCCGGAGGTCCGGGTCGCGGAGGCAGCAGTTCAAGCAGAGAAGCCCAGACTTCCCTCTCCCCAGCCACCTGCTCCAGCTCTTCAGAGGGGATACCAAGGCGTTCCCAGACCAGCTGGGAGACATAGTCTCTCCACCGAGTCCTGGGTCTGCCCCGGGGTCTCCTCCCAGTGGGACGTGCCTGAAACACCTCAAGTGGGAGGCGTCCAGGAGGCATCCTAATCAGATGCCCATACCACCTCAACTGACTCCTTTCAATGTGGAGGAGCAGCGGTTCTACTCTGAGCCTCTCCCGGATGACTGAGCTCCTCACCCTATCTCTGAGGGTGAGTCCAGCAATCCTACGGAGAAAGCTCATTTCAGCCGCTTGTATCCGCGATCTCGTTCTTTCGGTCATTACCCAAAGCTCGTGACCATAGGTGAGAGTAGGAACGTAGATTGACTGATAAATCGACAGCTTTGTCTTAGAACTAAGCTCCCTCTTCACCACAACAGACCGGTACAACGTCCGCATCACTGCAGATGCTGCTCCAATCCGTCTGTCGATCTCTCGCTCCATTCTCCCCTCACTCGTGAACAAGACCCCAAGATACTTAAACTCCTCCACTTGGGGCAGGAGCCTGTCCCCAACCCAGAGAGGACAATCCACCTTTTTCCGGCTGAGGACCTGAGAACATTTTTCCCATTAAACATATTTCTGATGGAGCCATTGACCTGAGATTTTCACCAGATATCAGTAACAACTCAAGTAAATCCATACATAAAAAGAAATCAAAGCAACTGTGTTCACATTGCAAGCTATATTTAAGAAAGTGGATTTAATAAAGTGCATGCGATAGGCCACAATCAAGGTACCCAGCTAAGTTCTGGCTTTTCCCGGGGGGGGGAGGTGAATGTGGCATATTGTTGTACCACCATGCATGGTACGGACGTGGTGACGCATGCACGGATGACATCACCACGCCGTGTCTATATTAAGGGACTGACAGTGGGTCTTTGGTGCTCCACCTCTAGCCTGCTACACTAGCCTGTACCCTTGCATCACTAGCTTACAGTATTTGTAGTGTTCCATGTGTTGCTAGCATCCTTAATAAAGCCACTGTTCAACACACAGTCATTGTGTCCGCTGGTCCTCTTTACAGACATAACACCAGCAAACGTAAAATTTAACTAAGTTGATACTGATTTTTCCTAAAAATTCATGGATCCAGGTGGTGATCCAGATCACCACAAAAATGTAATCATCTGTTCCCCATGCCATTACACACCATTCCAGAAAATTTCATCAAAATCCATTCATAAATTTTGGAGTAATATTGCTAAGCGACAGACAGACAAAGCAATGCCGGTGTTGTGGCAGAAAGTGATCAGCTGCCAAAAAATTGATCACCAGATGCCTTATTGTAGTTATGGGGTTATATTAGCCATAAAATATATATTTCAACAGGTAAACAGTAATGAGTTAGGTATAATAAGATATATTTAACACTTATGATGCATTTTGAACCAAAAACAAACGTGATGTAGGATTAAAAGCAATTAAAATAATGTAGTCACAAAGTTACATGGAAAAAACATAGATTTACTGGATATATACATGTAGATACTGTATAAATACATATTCTATGTGTCAGCAACGGACAACTACAGTGCACTTTTTAGAATAGAATAGAATTCCTTTATTGTCATTATACCGAAGCATAATGAAATTTTAAATGCATCTCTCCATGGCAGTTTAAAAAAGGAATAAAAACACATGAATAAATAGCATTAAAAAGACTAGAAAAGCACTCGGAGAGCGCAGACGTCCGCCAAGCGCCACAGTTCCCCCGGTGATCAGGATCACCACCAAAATCTAATCATCTGTAGGATACCCCATTTCTGACAATCTGAAAATTTCATGAAAATCCGTCTATAACTTTTTGAGTTATCTTGCTAACAAACAAACAGACAGACAGACAAACCAACGCTGATGAAAACATAACCTCCTTGGCGGAGGTAATAAAAACAACAAATCTAGATACAATATAGTGCAATTTGTGCATTACAGTATATGACAATGAATGGGTCCTAAAGACTATTTAAAATGTGGATTGCACTTGGAATGAAGCTGTTCCTCAGTCTTGTTGTACGAGCCCAAAATGCTCTAAAACATTTACCAGAAGGCAACAGTTCAAAATGTCTATGGAATGGATGTGTGGAGTCTTTACAGAAGGACCTTGCTTTCCTAAGACAGCAACTGTGGTTGATGTCCTCCAGTTCTTGGCGTGGTGATCCGCGCTGTGTGTGCCTTTGCCCTAATTATCTTTCACAGCTGCGGGCACACCTGCATCCCCTCATTAAGCACCCTTTATAAGGAACGCTGCCCAGAAGGCAGTATGGAGACGTCTACGCTCTCTCCCAGGAAGAACTCATACCTAGAGTCTTCCTCCATAGCTCTACGAATTTCCTCACTCCTCAACTGCTTCTCGCCTCATGGGCGTTCCGTCTCCCCAACTCCACGTAAGATTTTACAGAGTGTTTCTCTGCAACTGCCTATTCTCCCTTTGTTCCCTGTGCACAGGTGGACCACCCTCCAGGCAGACCTTTCCCTCCTCCTGGCGGCGGATCGGATCTTGTCTGTGTACGGCAGCTTCCCTCTCCTCGCTAATGGTGAGCTGGAGCACACGGCATGCATTCTTCACTCCATGCTACACTGTAAATATACTGCACCTGTACCATGGCACCACAGCGGAACGCCGGACCGGTGTTGGATAATCATCTCTTCGGAGCCAGATTCACTCTTCACTGCCAGTTGTCAGACCTGTCCCGCTGTGCACGCCCCTGCTCCTGCTACACTACACTCTCACAACACCATACGCACACACAAACCTTCCCTCTCACTCAATAAAGGATCATTATTGTTGCTGAGCCTGTGTCTGCTTCTGGGTGTTTCTGGAATCATATCAGTACGTCTCTGTCAAGAAACCCCAGCAGACAGTGCCTTGGCACACAAACTTAACACCATGGAGGCTCGCTTAGGTCAATTAACATACCAGCAACAGGTGATCTTAACCCAACTCATGCACATTAAGTCACGACTCGACCAACTCTCGTCGCTGCAGTCTCCTCCACCTGCTTCTCGGGATCTGGCCGGGCCGGCCAATTCCTTTCAGGCTCCACCTCCTCCTGTCCAGTTAACCCCCGTTCCCACTCCCACCAGCTTTAGTGGTAAGTTAGGGGAGGCACGGGGTTTCTTGTTGCAATGCAGCTTAGTTTTTCAGCATGTGCCAGGGGATTTTCCCACTCATCATAGCCAGATTAGTTATATGGTGAATTTGTTGGAGGGATGGGCTTTGGCGTGGGCTACCGCCATTATGACCCGACCCGATTACGCTAATTACACGTATGACTGATTTGTGGCTGAATTTTCTGAAGTCTTTGACCATTCTGATCAGGATAGCATTCTCACCTCTCGCCTCCTTAATTTGAGACAGGGGGTTGATTACTCAGTGGATTTTCGGGTAGTGGCTGCTGAGATGGGGTGGGAGGATGCCTCATTATGTAGCATTTTTGTCTAGAGCCTTAGCTCCAGCTTGAGGGATGAGTTGGCTTGGGGGAGAGACCCATTAAACTTAATGAGCTCATTTCCCTAACTATCTCCATTGACAACAGGTTAAGGGAACGGGTTAGTGAGCATCGCTCGGGTACTCAACCTCGCCACTCCCCGCAGTCTCCCCTTAAAGCCCCCCCCCTTTGAGTCCCCGGGGGAGGAAGAACCCATGCTGGTTGGCCAGTCCAAATTGCCCCCGGCAGAATAACAACGCCGCCATGATCTGGGGCTTTGTTTATATTGTGGGAGCGCTGAGCATGAGGTTGCGTCCTATCCCATTCGGGTAAAAGGGGGAGTCCGTTAGTCACTGCAGGGGGACTAACGGACGGTGGCAGTATTAAAACCCTTTCACACCTTATGTTACCCATTCATTTTCAACACGCACGCACGCACTGAAATATCCTCACATGCTCTCATTGATTCTGGGGCGGAGCAAAGCTTTATTTTGGAGGGTCTGGCAACCCGGCTGGGGCTTCCATGCTACAACCTGGAGAGGCCTCTCAAGCTGATCGCTCTCTTCAAGATGCCCCTCGCCATCATCACCAAGCAGACTGCTCCCGTCTCCATGCTGGTCTCAGGTAATCATCGTGAGCTCATGAGGTTTTTTGTGCTTCCTTACACCGCCTCCCCTGTCATCCTGGGATTCCCGTGGTTAAGCTTACACAGTCCCTCTATTGAATGGCGTACAGGCAGAATTTTATCATGGAGTACATTTTGTCTGGGTGCATGCCTACAATCTGCTGCTTGTTCTCCCTCTGTTTCCCTCACTTCTCAGGATTCGCCTCCACCCGATGTCTCGTCGGTGCCCACAGAGTACCACGACCTGGCGGCGGTGTTCAACAAGGCCAAAGCCCTTTCACCCCTCCCCCCCCCCCCGCCCATACGATTGTGCCATATATCTCCTGCCGGGGACCCCCTTGCCTTCGAGTCGGCTCTACAGCCTCTCTGCCCCGGAACGTGAGGCCATGGATAAATACATTAAGGAGTCTCTGAGTTCAGGTATCATCAGACCATCCTCCTCAGCGGTGGGGGTGGGATTTTTCTTCGTGGGTAAGAAAGACGGTTCACTCAGGCCATGCATTGATTTTAGGGAGCTCAACAACATTACTGTCATGGACAAGTACACTTTTCCCCTGATCAATACGGCTTTTGATTCCCTCCAGGGAGCCAGGGTCTTCACCAAATTAGATCTGCGAAACGCCTATCACCTGGTCTGCATCAGGGAGGGGAATGAGTGGAAGACTGGTTTTCATACCCCTAGTGGCCATTTTGAGTATGTAGTTATGCTTTTTGGGTTAACCGGGGGGCAATGGATCAGCATTCTCGTCGCGCCCTCCGCCAGTACCCGGGCTCGCCTGGGGAAGCTAATGATCCTACCAGCAGACTAAATTCGAAGAGACGACGCCTCTGTGCCAAGTCAAAGAAGAATCCTAGTCACAGTCCTAAAGCCGAAAGCAAACAGCCCCAAGAGCACTTTGTGGTAGGATCTGCCCTTCGCATATTACAACTAAACGTTGAAGGCCTATCTGCAGCCAAGCGAAGCCTTATTGAAGTCCTCGCCTTCCAACATTCAATTGATGTAATCTGCCTCCAAGAGACTCATATTGGCACAGAGGAAGCTGGCCGCTTCACCATCAAAGGCTTTGACCTCCTGTGCTATGTTCTACATGCTAAACATGGACGTGCCACCTATGTGCGTTCTGACATAGTTGAAGCAAATCACCTGATAACAACACATTTCTCAGACACCATAATCATTGGTGGCTTCCATATTGTCAATGTGTACAAGCCCCCTAATGCCAACTGGGATCTGCAGGTCTTACCCACCCTACCCCACCCTGCCATCTATGTGGGGGACTTTAACAGCCATCACCCTGACTGGGGGTACCCAGCAGTGGACAGTGATGGGGAGGCACTTTCAGACTGGGCATCCAGAAATGACCTTGCTTTGATATACGACCCCAAACAAAGAGGAACCTTCCACTCTGCTAGGTGGAAGAAGGACTATTCTCCTGACCTGTGTTGGGTCAGCTCTTTGAATGGGGAGCCATATCCTACACAGATCCTCATTCTTGATGATTTTCCACACAGCCAACACCGGCCCCTGCTTGTACACATTGGCCTACAACTTCCAGTCATATACAGCCCAAGGAAGATGCGCTGGAACTTCCGCAAAGCCAACTGGAAGAAATTCAGTGAAACTCTGGACCGGAGCATTGTTACCATCCCACTCCACACCATCACTGTAGATGAAGCATACAACCGCTTCTGCAGCGCAATCTTCAAGGCTGCCCATACTGCAATCCCACGAGGCTACCGACCCCTCTATGTCCCATGTTTGGACGGAGAAAGTGCTGCCCTCCTACAATCCTATCAAACATCAGGGGACCCAGAGATAGCAGATCATCTCATTGAATCGCTAAATACAGCCCGGCGAAAGAAATGGGAGGAGACAGTTGCTGACCGGAGCTTTACCCACTCTAGCAGGAAATGTTGGAGCCTCATCCGTCGCCTAGGAGCTGCACAGAAGCCCCCTAGCCAAAACCGAGCATCCGCCACACACAACCAAGTTGCATCCCACCTACTGACTATCGCCAAAGCACCCCAAGACAAAGACACCAGAAGAGCAGTTACAACTGAGCTAAAAAAAACACCAAAAAATGCCTGTAGAGGAAACGAACCCTGAACCCTTCGAGGCTGCTGAACTGGAGAAAGTCCTACAGGGCCTGAAATGTGGAAAGGCAGCAGGATACGATAACATCTTCCCAGAATTCATGAAAAATCTTGGCCCCCGAGCCCTAACCTGGTTGACACAATTCTACACAAGGATCACACAAACGAACTCGATCCCAAAGAAATGGCGGGCAGCAAAGGTCATTGCCATCCCAAAACCTGGCAAAGACCACAAACTACCAGCAAGCTACCGCCCAATCTCCCTACTCAGCGTTCCTTACAAAATCATGGAGCGCCTAATACTGCAACGCATTTCCCCAGAAATAGAGGATATTCTAAGTGTGGATCAAGCAGGTTTCCGCAAGGACCGCAGTACAGGAGAACAAGTACTGGCCCTAACCACCTTCATTGAAAATGGCTTCGAGAGCAGACTGAAGACAGGGGCTGTGTTTCTCGATCTTACAGCCGCCTATGATACGGTCTGGCGCAAAGGCCTCCTCCTGAAACTTATAAAGGCGATCCCTGCTTGGGCAACAGCAATTATAAAAACCCTGCTGACCAACCGAAGGTTCAGAGTCCACCTCAGTCAGAACACAAGTGCATGGAGAATGCAGAAAAACGGACTCCCACAAGGCTCAGTTCTAGCTCCAACTCTGTTCAACCTCTACATAAACGACCTGCCTACTACAAAATCCCTCAAATTCATCTATGCAGACAACATCTGTTTGGCATTCCAAGCACCAGACTTTGAACCACTGGAACGGGTGCTCACGGAAGATCTTGCTAAACTGGACCAGTTCTGCAAAATCTGGCACCTAAAACCAAGCCCAGCAAAAACCGTCTCCAGTGTATTTCATCTCCACAATGCAAAAGCTGCCAGAGAACTAAACATCCACCTGAGCGGACTCAAGCTTAAGCATGCCCCAAATCCAACTTATCTTGGAGTGACCCTTGATAGGACCTTATCCTTCAAGGAACATCTAAAGGGGACGGCTGCTAAGGTGAAAGTACGAAACAACCTGCTCTGCAAGCTTGCTGGTGCAAAATGGGGGCGGCAGTCTCCACCCTGCGCACCTCAGCACTGGCCCTTTCATACTCTGTAGCAGAATATTGTGCCCCTGTCTGGTCCAGGTCATCTTACACACACCATGTAGACACCCAGCTCAACTCAACCATGAGAACTATAACTGGAACAATCCGCTCAACACCACTCCCCTGGCTCTCTGTACTGTCAAACATAGCCCCTCCACACATCTGGCGAGCAGCATTAACTCAAAGGATGCTCCAAAAAGTTAAAGATTTTCCTCACTTACCAATCCATGCAGATATCTACACCCCACCCACTGCCCGACTTTCATCCAGACGGCCGATTTGGAAAAACCCTCCCCCAGCTGACTTTACCATCCAGACAGCTTGGCAAGAGGAATGGGAGACCAAGGAGGTCCCAAACAAACAGCTGGTGATAAACCCCAACCAACAGGTCCCGGGCACCAACCTCCCAAGGAGACAGTGGTCTACACTCAATCGCTTCAGGACTGGACATGGCCCCTGCTTGGCCAGCCTTCACAGATGGGGCAGTAGCCCTAGCCCACTGTGCGCATGTGGAGAGGAGCAAACTATGGAACACATCATAGAGGCTTGCCCGCTCCAAAGACTGGAAGGAGGATTACACACCCTCCATACAGCAAACCAGGAGGCAACTGCTTGGCTTAAGGACTTTGCATTCGCTAAATAAATAAATTGGGTTAACCAATGCTCCTGCTGTTTTCCAGTGGCTTATTAATTATGTGGTGAGGAATTTTCTGGATGCTTTTGTGTTTGTTTATCTTGACGATATCCTGATCGTCTCTCGTTCTCTGGAGGAACGCCGTATCCATGTCAGACGGGTCCTGCAGCTCCTACTGGAGAACCAGCTATATGTCAAGGCCGAGAAGTGCGAGTTCCATGTTTCTTCCACCATGTTCCTGGGATTTGTGATCTCCCATAAGAAGATCATTGCTGATCTGGAGAAGGTAACGGCAGTGGTGGAGTGGCCTGTTCCCTCTTCCCGCAAACAACTCCAACAGTTTTTGGGCTTTGCTAACTTCTACTGCCGTTTCATTAAAAACTACGGTATTATTGCTTTACGTCTCACCCACCTGACCTCCACGAAGGTGCCGTTCCGCTGGACTGAGGAGGCAGAGGCAGCATTTTCTAAGCTTAAGGCTGAGTTCACCAACCCCCCATCCTGGCCCAGGTTGACCCCGCTCTGCAGTGTTTGGTGGAGGTGGATGCCTCGGATTTTGGGGTGGGAGCGGTGCTTTCCCAGCGCTCCCCCATTGACGACAAGGTCCACCCCTGCGCGTTCTTCTCCCGCCGGCTGTTTCCTGCTGAGAAGAACTATGATGTGGGGGACAGGGAGCTGCTAGCCGTGAAGCTGGCCTTGGAGGAGTGGCATCACTGGCTGGAGGACGCTTTACTGCCATTCGTTGTCTGGATGAACCATAAGAACCTGGAATACCTCCGAACTGCTAAACGGTGGAATGCCAGACAAGCCCACTGGTCCCTATTTTTCGGGAGATTCAACTTCACCATCACCTACCGCCTGAGTTAGAAGCATACCAAGCCCGACGCGCTCTCTAGACAGTTTTCACCTGAGGCTGCCGAGACAACACCGCACCCTATTGTTCCTCCTTCCTGCATCGTAGGCATGCTGTCCTGGGACACAAGGGAGACGGTTAGGAGAGCGCAGGAGATGGAACCTAACCCGGGTGGAGGGCCAGCGGGACAGATGTACGTGCCCTTTGCTGTCCGGGGGGAAGTGATTGACTGGCTGCACTCCTCTAGGATTATGTGTCATCCTGGGGTAGCATGCACTGTGGCCCAATTGCAAAGGTCCTTCTGGTGGCCCTCTCTGCGGAAGGATGTGGGTGAATTCATCCGTGCCTGCCCTCAGTGTGCGACCTGCAAGTCATCCTCTTCTCCACTGGCAGGCCTGTTGCATCCCCGCCCCATCCCTAGAAGACCCTGGTCCCATGTCGCACTGGATTTTGTAACCGCTCTGCCCCCCTCTGCAGGCCACACTGTTATCCTCACCATTGTGGACAGGTTCTCCAAGGTGGCTCACTTTATCCCATTGCAGAAGCTGCCAGCGGCCAAGGAGACGGTGGATCTGCTGGTTTTGCATGTGGTCCAGCTTCATGGCATCCTGGTGGACATCATGCAGATCGTGGACCCCAATTCGTCTCTCAAGTCTTGCGGTCCTTCTGCAAGTCTATGGGGGCTACGGTGAGCCTGTCTTCAGGTTATCACCCTCAAAGCAATGCCCAGTGCGAGCGCACTAAACAGGAGTTGGAGGTGGCCCTGAGGTGCATCACGGCCTCAAATCCGGTGTCTTGGAGTATGTACTTACCTTGGGTTGAGTATACACATAACACTGCTGTCTCGTCTGCCACTGGTCTCTCCCCTTTCAAGGTTTCTCTAGGCTAAAACCCCCCACTGTTTACGGAGGAGGAGGAGGAGATCGCTGTTCCCTCGGTCCAGGCTTACATCAGGCGTTGTCGGCGACTCTGGAAGTCCACCAAGGCTGCTCTGCGACGCACGGCGGCCCACAATATGATGATCGCCAACTGCCACAGGACCCAGGCTCCCTCCTACCATGTGGGGCAGCAGGTATGGCTTGCCACTAAAAACATCAACCTGAAGGGTGAGACCAAGAAGTTGTCACAGTGTTTCATTGGTCCTTTTCCTATAACTGATATCATCAACCCCGTTGCTGTGCACCTGGCTCTGCCTCCCTCTATGCGCATCTGTCCTACCTTCCATGTCTCCCAGGTTAAGCCATTCAAGTCCAGCCCGCTGTGTCCCTCACCCAGACCTCCACCCCTGCCCGTGATGATCGATGGTGGTCCTGCGCATCAGGTCAATCGCATCCTGGATTTCCGCCACAGAGGGCACGGTCTGCAATATCTGGTGGACTGGGAGTGGTATGGACCTGATGCGCAATCCTGGGTGCATCCTTCGTTTGTGTTGGATCCTCAACTCATCAGGGAGTTCCATCGAACGCACCCGGACAGGTTAGAAGGTGTCCCGTTGGGGGGGGGGGGGGTACTGTGGTGATCCGCGCTGTGTGTGCCTTTGCCCTAATTATCTTTCACAGCTGCGAGCACACCTGCATCCACTCATTAAGCACCCTTTATAAGGAACGCTGCCCAGAAGGCAGCACGGAGACGTCTACGCTCTCTCCCAGGAAGAACTCATACCTAGAGTCTTCCTCCACAGCGCTACGAGTTTCCTCACTCCTCAACTGCTTGTCGCCTCACGGGAGTTCCGTCTCCCCAACTCCACATAAGATTTTACAGAGTGTTTCTCTGCAACTGTCTATTCTCCCTTTGTTCCCTGTGCACAGGTGGACCACCCTCCAGGCAGACCTTTCCCTCCTCCTGGCGGCGGACCAGACCTCGTCTGTGTACGGCAGCTTCCCTCTCCTCGCTAATGGTGAGCTGGCGCACACGACACGCATTCTTAACTCCAAGCTACACTGTAAATATGCTGCACCTGCACCACGGCACCACAGCGGAACACTGGACCGGTATTGGATAATCATCTCTTGGGAGCCAGATTCACTCTTCGCTGCCGGTTGCCAGACCTGTCCCGCTGTGCACGCTCCTGTTCCTGCTACACTACACTCTCACAACACCATACACACACACAAACCTTCACTCTCACTCAGTAAAGGATCATTATTGTTGTTGAGCCTGTGTCTGCTTCTGGGTGTTTCTGGAATTATGTCACTTGGAGCCTCAATCCGATGATTTTCTCTGCTCTTTCCACCACACGCCAAAGTACTTTCTACTCAGCCACAGTGCAACTGTGGAACCACATGCAGATGCAGTATGTGAGGATGCTCTCTGTAGTGCAGTGGTAGCACAAGAGCAGGACACACTGAGAGAGGCCAGATTTTTTTCAGCAATCCAAAAAAAAAGACATTGTTGGGCCTTCTTCAGCAGAGCATTGGTGTTAGATGCCCACGTGAGATTGTCAGAGATGTGGGTTCCCAAGAACTTGAAGGACAAAACTTGTTCCACACAATCACCGTTAATAAAGATAGGAGGGTGATCCTTGTCCCCAGATCTCTGGAAATCAGTAATTAGTTCTTTGGTTTTTCCAGATTTGAGGGACAAGTTATGTCATGAGCCGAGCCGGCTTGGTTTTCCCTGGCTCGACCCTGATCTCTTTGAGGGTTTTGGCTTTACTGTTTATGTGCATTTTGTGTATTCTTTCCATCATTTTAGCCACTGCCTGACCGGCAGCCGTTAGTCAACCTCTGATCTTTTTCCCACGCTGCTGACAGTCTGTTGGTCCTACCACGCCCCCTCATTCTCCATAATTTCACCAGCTGTCGCAGCCCCGGTAATTATCTTTCCCGCGCCTCAGGTGTTCCCAATTTGTGTGACCAGCGGCGTTTGGATTTAAGCAGCTCTTCGCTAGACAAACGCCATTGGGTCATTGAACGAGTCACTCCTGCTCTTCACGGGGTGATCGTCACGTCAGGAGGGACTATTGTTTGCGCTTGCCTGGAGAACTGGACTTTTTGGGACTGCTCCAACTTGTGAGTAAACTGTTAGCGTTTCTTTGTGGTTGCCGCTACACTGAACCAGAAACGTTTCTTCCCCGGTAGTATTCCGCTTCGCTTCTGGCAACATTTCCTCTCCGCAGCATGATTGCTACGCTTAGGCTGTGCCCAGTTTACGTTCCTCCCAAGTTTGTTGAGCTACCCGCTGTCTTCCCTGCTCTCCCGAGCACAGCCATATTGTATCACAATTCACTTGTTCATCTGTATCTGTACACTGGCAGTCAATAAATGTGTGTGTGGTGAACTCTAGCGTTTAAATTCTCATTCTTCCTCCTCCCCACTGTATGCAATGGAAAGGCGCATGGGGGGTTTATGACAAGTTATTTACAGAGCTCCATCTCCCCAAATTCTGCATCTCCTCTCTATAGGCTGACTCGTCACTATGGGAAATCAGCCTAATCACAGTTATGTCATCTGCAAATTTTATTATGTGTTTGAGTTATGTGCAGAGA
The DNA here is from genome assembly GCA_020510985.1 of Pholidichthys leucotaenia. NCBI lineage: Eukaryota > Metazoa > Chordata > Actinopteri > Cichliformes > Pholidichthyidae > Pholidichthys > Pholidichthys leucotaenia. The sequence continues at coordinate 67,476,208 of CM035840.1, forward strand.
CACAATCATGGGTGAGCAGTGAGTACAGAATTGGTGAGAGTACACAACCTTGTGGGGTGCCAATGTTCAGGGTTATGGAAGATGAGGTATGTGAGCCCGATCACACCACTTGTGAGTGTCCTGTCCGGAAGCTGGAGATCCAATTACACAGTGGAGCGCTGAGGCCCAGCCGATCCAGTTTGTGTATAAGCTGAAAAGGAATAACAGTATTAAAGGCTGAGCTGTAATCTACAAGAAGCATTCACGCATATGTGCTCTTCCCCCGCAAATGCGTTAGAACAGTATGCAGAGCATGGGAGACGGTATCCTCTGTAGATCTGTTTGCTTTATATGCAAACTGATGAAAGTCCAGTGCTGCCGGAATTTTGGCCTTTATGTGAGAAAAAATTTGGCACAACACCAGCAAAAACATTATCTCTTCCTCTTGGCAGAAGTAATAAAATTAAACATTGTCCAGTGCTGTGTGTTTACATACCATGTGGGTAACGTGCCTTGCAAGAAATCCTTAGCTTGTCTGCCAGTACTCTGTTCCTCGTGCCATTACACACCTTTCCTGGAAATGTCATCAAAATCCATTCATAAACCACAGTTTGCTTGCTTTTTCTTGCCATCTTCAGATGAAATAATGTCAAACATTACATACTGTATATGGGTGCAGAGGTGAATGCAACTCTGTGGACATGTCTTAAAGGGGATGCTCAATATTATTATTACTCCCCCCCCCCCAAAAAAAAATAAATCCTGCATGCACATTGTGATCCGGATCACCACCAAAATCTAATGATCTGTTCCCCATACCATTTCACACTATTCCTGAAAATTTCATCAAAATCTATTCTGAACTTTTTGAGTAATATTGCTAACAGACAAACTGACAAACCAACCAACCAATCAACCAACCAACCAACACCAGTAAAAACATTACCTCCTCGACTGAGGTAATAAACAGCTTGGAAGCTGCAACAAAAAACTCACACGACTTGGTAGGATACGATAGGATTACAGGCAGAGCGGACTGTGTTGTTCATGCATACATGACGAAGGATACCCATACAGAACACAGATTGGGGCTGACATATATAGACACAGGTAATCAATACAACACAGAATAAGTGGGCAAATGGAGACGGCAGACAATGGTCACTGGCACAGAAACAGGACGGGCAAGGCTGCACAGATAATCACACACAGAGGATGCACGACAGACATGAACAGATGGTCAGAGCAAAGACAAGATCATGGCAGTAGTGATAAATAATAATAATGCTAATAAACTAGACTAAGAGGAAAGCCCAAAAGAGAAATTAATATACAAGACAAAATAATGATAATAATGATAACAGCAACCTACAATAATAATAATAATAATAATAATAATAATAATAATAATAATAATAATAATAATGTGAAATACAGAAAATCCCAAAATACAACTTAAAGCAAGGAAGAGGGCAGGGACCCATGCCCTGGAAACGAAGAATATAAATATAAATCAAGGTGAGGACAAGGGACCCAGACCATGTCCTGACATTAAATATATATTTTTCATGGTTGATGTTAGGCTAATGGTCAGGGTTAGGAACAAAAAAATAACTGGCTAAAGTTGGGAAAATGGTTAGGGTTTGGAAAAAGGTGAGGGTCTAATTTACACATATTGCAACAGTAACTCTCCACAGTGTCACTTCATTTCATTATGTCCATGACCACTAGATGGCAATTAATGTCAAAACACATATAGATTGTGAAGCCTGTTGGTAAAAGCACTATGGGTGTTTTCTTTTAGAGGACAGTTTCAATTTATCAGATTTACAACTGAGTAAAAAAGCTGTGAAACACCAGGATGATATGTTTGTATAAAACTCAGTCATTTGGTCAAATGCTTATATACAATTTTCATCAGAGCTTTCAACCTGATTTGTTAAGTCTTTCAATGTCATTCAGTGAAGTTTTGTTTTGCTTTGTGGGACTTCACAAAGAACCCAAAATGTACTGCAAGTCTGTCCAGGTCTGATGAGCCTAAAAATAACGTTTCCTTTCAGGCAAGTTTCAAAAGATCGGCTGATACTTTTAAAGCCGTTGCTTTTTTAAGAATGCTGTTATTCTCTCTTTGCCTGCTCTCCTTCTCTGGAATAAAAGATTGCTTTATAAAACCCAGAAGAAAATGTATGGGCTGACAATGAATTATGCTTGTAGTTTACCCTATATTTATATCTTCATACTTGCCAGATAAGCCCATTTGTCCAACGCAATTGCTCTTTCACTGCTAGCTGAAAGAGAATAATATGTCTTCATCAAAAAGTGCAAGCAGAAAATACTTTAAACAAGCTTCCTCCATTTAAGCTGCAGAGCTCTTATTTTTCTCCATTGCAGACATTATTTTAAATCCCATCCCATTATGAAGTTGACAGACTATATATGCAGTGATGGACGTAGCTCCTCCACTCTAAGTGTCACCCCAATGACCTGAAAATGGTACCTTCAGTTTAATGTGTGTGTCTGGGCTGCATTTCTGTTTAACTGCACATGTGATCAACAGACAAATGTCTCCAACGTCTAATTTCCAAAGTAGGATAAAGGAGGGCAATCAACCTCTTTTTCTCCAGGCGTTTTAGTCACCTGGGGTTTCGTACCAACACTCACTGATTTTCCAGGAGACAATGAAGGCGGGCTGGGTTAAATTGATGGATATACACTTGAGCTCGAGAAAGGAGTGGTTGACAGAGATGTATACACAGTCGTTATGCTACGCCAGCACAATGGCAACACCTTCTGTTACCCTGACAGCTACCATGCCTTTAAAATAACTGATCTCTAAGTGGCCACTGGCTTTCCTGACATAATTAAAGTCAGTGAATTTTGAGTACTTGAGAATCAGTTTGTAGACCCAGTGGTAAACTGAAAACCCTGCGAGGAAAAGTACAGTAGTATTCAATCTAAAGGAATATTCAAAATATGAACTAAAGGGTACTAAGAGAGTGCGTGCCCTGAGGCCACTAAACCCCAAGACAACCAGGTACCCATCCCAGGAGGGGGGGTTGGGGGGGGCAGATGACCAGGGCTGGCGCACTGCTGCCCTGGGCTGGATGGTCCCCCACACCACCACTGCCCCCCAGCAGAGCCAGATGCCAGCCATGGGCGCTGGAGGGGGGGTCACCACTCTCCCCGGGGTGTGCCCACCTTCCCTGGCACGGGGTGACCCCCACAGAGTGGGCCCAACAACTCCAGTTAAATGCAAGGAATACAGTAGGTATTTCTTAGCATGACAGTATGATTCTACCATGAGAATGATACACCCTTATTACATGCTCACTACCATGTTTCAACTACTGTGTAATGCATTTAATATAATTTGGTTATATTACATTTAATATAACCAGAGGGTTACCTGCATGATGGTGTCTCATTCAAATAGAAGAGAATAAAATTGTCTTCTTGATAAAGCTGATAACTAGACTGTCAATGATGGAGCTCAATCCAGCCTGACAAAATCATTCCGGGGGTGCTCAGATTTCCTGACCGTTGACATTGACCTTAAACAAAGACTCGATACAGACCCATCTAGGATGTTATTAAAGTCAAGATCAGTGGAAGGAGCAATGTTTTTTGTGAAATCAAAAGCTCAGATATCGTGACCTTTGACAATGACTTTGGCTTTGACCTTGACCTCAACATGTATGCAGACCTAACTGAGGGTTACTGTGAGTGAGTTTAGTGAGAATCAAGGTCATTTCCTAGGAGGAGGAGTGATTTTTCTAAAATCATATAAGTGCCCAGGTTTCCTGACATTTTACCTTGACCTTGAGCACAACCTGGATGCAGACCCACTTGAGGATCATTGTGAGTGAGTTTGGTGAGTACTGGGGAAAAATGCCTGGGAAGAGTAGTTTGGCTTTACCAGAATGAGGTAATAATTAATCTATTGAAACCCACTGGCACTGCCCCAATCACAGCAATAATTATATTCAAACTGACAGTTTGAGAAAATCGATCAATCCAGGGCTAGTTTTCTCACTGCACATTACAGACACTCATGATCCATCACCGTTTCCCTATAAGTAAAAAATCACTCACAGGTCACCTCCCCCCAAAAAAGCATTAATCAAATTACCACATGTGGTAGCTTTTTAAAATGATTTATAAAATTCTAACAACGTTTGTCTATAAATGGCACAGGAGACTGGCTGTTATTGAGGTAGTGAGACCCCTTCTATTAAGTCCTTCTCTTTACATATTAAAATGAAACTCATGTATTGCAGGAACTTGGACACACACACACAGATCAAAGGATCAAAGGCTATGATTGCTTAGGCTTCATGTAAATCCCTTCCTGGCACAGGTGTTTGGCTGTTTTCTAATTTTTGTAATGGTTAAGTTCATGTTTTTAGAAGCTGATCTCGAGGGAAGTCCTCTTTTTAGCTAATTAAACAAATCCCATACCCCACAGGTCACAAGTTGGCTTTTTTCAGGCTAAATAGGTGAATCCTCTCTGATGGTGGTTTTAATGAGCACAGTGTACAATAGAAATGGTAATGGACTGATGCCGCAAAAGTAATGGTGCAGAAGCTGTGCACATGGTCTGGTTTTCTGTCATTGTCCAAACCTTATTAAATTCTAACTGAAAGGCGGAGATCCAAGTGGTGTCAAATGAACCCAGACAATTTTCACACATCCAGTATGGCTAATTATAAGTGTTGATTGACAGGCAAGCTTTTTTTGTGAAGGGAGGCTTGCAGTTAAGCAGTTGATACTTCTGTGTGGATGTGTGAATTCATAAAAAAAACTAGAAACCAAACAGACAGAAACTGAAAAAATAGAGCAATGGAAAGGTTCACTCTTTCTATTCAGGGCTCCTCTTTTTAAATCACACCTGTGGTTATAGGTCTTTGGTTGGAAAAGGCATATTGATTGTTGGGCACCATGTTAACCATAGCCAAATATGAAGTGCACTGAAAATATGCTTGACAATTGTATACATATACATCAATTAACATCCAATGAAAATCTGAGTTACAAATAACAGTACAGCAGGGAAAATAAGTATTGAACACGTCAACATTTTTCTGAGATTTTCACCTGAGATTTTCACCAGATATCAGTAACAACTCAAGTAGCACATACATACAAAACATCAAGGCAACTGTGTTCACAAAACAAGTCATATTTAATGAAGTGGAATGACACAGGGAATAAGTATTGAACACATGAAGAAAAAGAGGTGCAAAGAGGTATGTTGTTGTTCGTCTGTCGTTCTCAATGATGACCAAGGACATCACAGGGAAGAGGACTGGGTGTAGTGTGTCCAGCTGTGGCTGATCAGTCTGATGTGGGCACGGAAGACTCTGCCACAGGTCGGGCACAGGTGGTCTGCGTGGGCAGAAGATACAGGGGTGGCTCTGGACTTGCGAAGCTCACGTTTTCTCTGGGCCTTGGCAATCCTGTTCAGCTCAAAGGAGGCAGCGCCTTTGTTGGTACAGCAACGACAGTCTGGTTGGTCTAGCGCTACGGTCTTCCAGGTGTCAGGAATGATGTCAAAGCTCTTCAGGGAGGCCTTAAGAGTGTCTTTGTAGTGCTTCTTCTGATCACCTTGTGAGCGCTTGCACTCTGCTAGCTCACCGTAGAACAGTCTCTTTGGTAGGCGTGAGTCAGGCATACGAACAAGGTGGCCAGCCCACCTAATCTGGGCTCTCTTGGGCAGGGTGTGGATGCTAGGCAGCTCAGCTCGAGAGAGGGCCTCTGTGTCAGGGATTTTGTCCTGCCAGGTGATCTTTAGGAGCTTTCTGAGACATTTCAGGTGGAAGCGGTTTAGCTTTGGCTTGGCGCTTGTAGACTGTCCAGGTCTCGCAGGTGTACAGTAGGGACAGCGGGACAACTGCCTTGTACACCTTCAGTTCTGTGGTCAGCCTGATGCCTCTCCTTTCCCACACTGTTGCACGTAGCCGTCCGAACGCTGAGTCTGCCTTGGCAATGTGCAAATTGACCTCATTGTCGATGTTGACAGACCTGGAGAGTGTGCTGCCGAGGTACGTGAACTTGTCGACAGCCTTGAGGGTCTCCCCGTTGACAGTGATGGCTGGTTCCACATGTCTTCTGTGGTGCGGGTTGGTGCAGGACCTTGGTTTTCTTCGTACTGATTGTGAGCCCAAAGTTGTCACAAGCAGTGGAGAAGCAGTTCATGCTCTGCTGCATCTGGGCCTCTGTAGCGGCGTTGAGTGTGTAGTCGTCTGCAAACAGGAAGTCACGCACTGAGTCCACTTCCACCTTGGCTTTGGCTTGGAGCCTCTGCAGGTTGAAGAGCCTGCCGTCCATCCTGTATCTGATCCTGATGGCACTTTCTTCATCGTCGCAGAAGGCATGAGAGCATGGCTGTGAATATCATGCTGAAAAGTGTGGGCGCAAGTACACAGCCCTGCTTGACCCCGTTGGTGACTGGGAAAGCTTCGGAGGAGTCTCCATTGTCCAGTACTCGAGCAAGCATTCCGTCGTGGAACTGGCGCACCATGCTGATGAACTTGTCCGGGCAGCCGAACTTCGCCATGATCTTCCACAGCCCCTCAAGACTGACGGTATCAAAAGCCTTGGTCAGATCTACAAATGTTGTGTAGAGGTCCCTGTTCTGCTCTTGACACTTCTCCTGAAGTTGGTGTGCAGCGAAGATCACGTCAGCAGTTCCATGACCCTCTCTGAAGCCACACTGGCTCTCTGGAAGGTGACTGCCTTCCATGTGCTGAATGAGGCGGTTGAGAAGGACTCTTGTGAGGATCCTGCCGGCGATGGTGAGGAGAGAGATCCCATGGTGGTTGTTGCAGGAGTGCCTGTTTCCTTTTCTCTTGTAGAGATGGACAATGGAGGCGTCCTTGATAACTTCCTGCTGCCATATTGTCTGAAAGAGCTCGGGGAGTTTCTGTATTAGAACTGGTCCTCCGGCCTTGTAGATTTCAGCTGGGAAGGAGTCAGAGCCTGGTGCTTTGCCATTCGAAAGGAGTTGCTTTTTGGACTTCTGATTCCGTTGGAGGTTCTGCCAGAGATGTGTTCACCTCTACTTGGAGCATACGAGTGATGGCTTCTGCACTGATGGATAAAGGTCTGTTCAGAACGCTGCTGAAATGTTCTGCCCATCTTTCCAGGATTGCTTTCTTGTCGGTGAGGAGAGTGGACCCGTCAGCAGTGGTGATGTTCCAGAAGACTGAGGCCCGTAGATGGTCTTAAGGGCATCGTAGAAGCATTTGGGGTTGTTGCTGTCAGCGTACTGCTGTATTTCATCTGCCTTTTTTGCTGAGCCAGAAGTCCTGCATCTCTCTGAGCTTTGCCTGCCCCTTTCCTTTGATGGAGTTGAAGGTTGCCTTCTTAGAGGCACATCTGCTATCTTGCTGGTACGCTCTGTGGGCTTCATGCTTCTCGTCAAGCAGCTTTTGGATGTCTTCATCATTTTCATCGAACCTGTCTTGGTGTTTGTGCGTGTTCTGGCCCAGATGAGAGAGTGAGGTGTCTTACACCATGTCTCTGAAAGCTGCCCAGTCTTCTTCTGCTCCGTACGCCCCGAGATCGAGCTGACTAAGCTTGCTGTCCAGGTCTTCACTAAGGTTCTGTCGCACAGAGTTCTGTTCCAGCTTGCTGGAACATGCACATCCAGCTGTTGTGCACAACATGCACAACATGCACATCCAGCTGTTTGGGCTGGATGTGCATGTTGAGCTTTGAGAGAATGAGTCTGTGATCTGTGCAGCAATCTGCGCCACACATCGCCTTCGTCATTCTAACGTCCTGCCTGTCTCTCCTTTTCACAATGATGTAATCGATCAGATGCCACTGCTTGCTGGTGGATGCATCCAGAAGGTCTTGTTGCGATTAGGCAAGCGGTAGACAGTATTAGTGATCAGAAGGTCATGAGAGCCGCATGTCTTCAACAGGAGAAGACCGTTGCTGTTGCACTTTAAAACTCCATTTCTCCCAAGGACTCCCTCCCATGTCTGATAGTCTGTACCAACTCTGGTGTTAAAGCCTCCAAGAACAATGAGTTTGTCCTCCTTCGGTACGCCTTCAATGAGAGTTGCTAAGTCCTTGTAAAACTTGTCTTTGATCTCATCTGGGTTCATCATGGTGGGGGCATATGCACTGATGAATGTTGCATGGCATTTTCCTCAAAGGGGGAGCCGCAGGGTCACGAGGCAGTCATTGGTTCCTTTGGGGAGGCTGGTAAGCTTGCTGATCAGATTGGATCTGATCTGGGAAGCGTTAGTGCACAGCCATTTTCAGATCTCTCCAGAGCTGTTCAATTGGATTCAAGTCTGGGCTCTGGCTGAGCCACTCAAGAACATTCACAGAGTTGTCTTGAAGCCACTCCTTTGATATCTTGCCTGTGTGCTTAGGGTCATTGTCCTGCTGAAAGATGAACTGTCACCCCAGTCTGAGGTCAAGAGCACTCTGGAGTGGGTTTTCATTCAGGATGTCTCTGTACATTGCTGCATTCATCTTTCCCTCTATCCTGACTAGTTTCCTAGTTCCTGCCACTAAAAAACATCCCCACACCATGCTGCTGCCATGACCATGTTTCACTGTAGGGATGGTATTGGCCTGGTGATGAGCAGTGCCTGGTTTCCTCCAAACATGACGCCTGGCATTCACGCCAAAGAGTTCAATCTTTTTCTTGTCAGATCAGAGAATTTTATTTCTCATGGCCTGAGAGTCCTTCAGGTGCCTTTTGGCAAACTCCAGGTGGGCTACCATGTGCCTTTTACTGAGGAGTGGCTTCTATCTGGCCACTCTACCATACAGGGCTGATTGGTGGATTGCTGCAGAGATGGTTGTCCTTCTGGAAGGTTCTCCTCTCTCCACAGAGGAACGCTGGAGTTCTGACAGAGTGACCATTGGGTTCTTGGTCACCTTCCTGACTAAGGCCCTTCTCCACCAATCGCTCAGTTTAGACGGCCGGCCAGCTCTAGGAAGAGTCCTGGTGGTTCTGAACTTCTTCCATTTATGGATGATGGAGGCCACTGTGCTCATTGGGACCTTCAAAGCAGCAGAAATTTTTTTGTACCCTTCCCTAGATTTGTGCCTCGAGACAATCCTGTCTCGGAGGTCTACAGACAATTCCTTTGACTTCATGCTTGGTTTGTGCTCTGACATGCACTGTCAACTGTGGGACCTTATATAGACAGGTGTGTGCCTTTCCAAATCATGTCTAAACAACTGAATTTACCACAGGTGGTCTCCTGTTAATCTGTAGAAACATCTCAAGGATGATCAGTGGAAACAGGATGCACCTGAGCTCAATTTTGAGCTTCATGGCAAAGGCTGTGAATACTTATGTACATGTATTTCTTAGGGTTTTTTTTATTTTTAATAAATTTGTAAAAATCTCAAAAAAACTTTTTTCACGTTGTCATTATGGGTATTGTGTGTAGAATTTTTGAGGAAAAAATGAATTTAATGCATTTTGGAATAAGACTGTAACATAAAATGTGGAAAAAGTGAAGTGCTGTGAATATTTTCCGGATGCACTGTAAATATCTGAGGAGCATGCACAAAAGTGACTCAGAGCTAACCTGAAAGATCACATCTGTTCATGTGCCTTTTCCACATGAGCCAGACTGAGCACTGTTCTCCATCATCTATTTTTCATCATTATAACAAGACTCCTGGTGCAGGAGCTGGTGCTGGGCAAGTGCTCAACTTAGCTCCTGAAGATACCAGTATGGTTTTGCACCAGTGCGCCTGAGCTGCTAACAACATGATGACATCAGTCTTACAGATGAGGGCATGCTCTGGCAAAAGCAGGTGTCCCATCTCTTGACCTGTGACATCACTGGTGTCAGGATCTCAGAGTAAAGCTGGAAAAAGGGACCAGCACCAATTCCTCAGGCCAAGCACCAGAGCGGAGAGCAGTGCTCAGGCTGGCTCTGACACCAGCGCTGACTCCTGTGGAAATGGGGTGCATGTTTCTACCACAAAAACAGTGGCGATCTGATTAAGAAGCTGGTGCTGGTGCCTCGTTATTTCTGCTGCAGTACAAAGCTGGTCTTGACTTGAAGCACCAGTGATGTTATTGCCTGGCAGGTGGGACACCCACTATTCTCAGAGCACACCCACGTCTGATGTTATTGCATTGCTATCAGCTTGGCTCCACCAGTGAAAAAGTCAGCCAAGTCTCACCTAAAAAAATAAACATACAAATACGTGGTTTTTCACTTTGAGAGAATGTACATACAGTACGTAAAAAAAAAAAAAAAAAAAAAAATTCACATGCAGTGGATACATGGCATTTACACCTTTAAGAAACCTGTCTGCTGGTGTTCTATAGAGGTGACACCTAACCATAACATTTTTTTTCCTAATCTAGAGGAGATGACACCTAAAACTAACCTTTTCCTATCCTTAACCATCAGTGGAGTGAACAATGTAAAAACAAAACAAAAAAGTGATAAAAATGATAAACAGCTCAGTGTGGATGGGATGCAAACTCACGGCCTGTTGGTTGAAAGCGCTGGTAAATAATGTGCCTGTTCACAATTGCCCACCAACCAAATGAGTGCTGAAGCCTTGGTAAAGTGAGTGTTGTTCTGCTCATAGTCAGTGACAGTGGTGGGTGTGCTGAATTTGTGCATGTGTAATGAGTGCAGGCATTACTCAAGCATTACTCTGTGTCTCAGGTACTTTTCTCAGGTACTTTTTATTTTCTTTTTTTATATGTACAAATGTAGTTTTTTGAGGGGTGGAAAACGTGCATTTGTATGCGTTTTGTTTTGTTTTGTTTAGGGTTTTTTTTAGTGAGATCAGGTTAGAAAAAAAAAATTATTATCTTTGGGAGCTTCTGGAGCTAAGCAGCAGCCCAGCGTCAGCTCCAGCCTTGGCACTCTTGCCACATAGGTGAAAAACAGTGTTGCCAGATGGGAAATGTTGAAGTATCATACCAGTGGTTTTAAAGTTTTAAAGGTAGAAAGTTTAAAAGGTTTTAAAGGTAGAAAAATTACAATACTGTTAGTATTGTTAGTAGTATTGCTGTTAATGTTAGCTTTCCTGTTTGACAGTAAGCTCTCTGGTTGCTGAGCTGTCATGGCTAACGTGTTGAATGCAGTAAATAACTGAATTACAGGAGTTGCTATCTCTTTTTCATCTTTGTTAATATTAGCCCTCATTCTGAATATTGGTTACACTGTGTTACACTGTGTCAAGCTGAGACAAAATGCATTTAAATGCCTCCCACCCACGGGAGACGGGACGTTAAGAGGTATTAAACAGCGGCTGAATTAAAATTGTCATGTGTTGGCAAGCGCTGGGTATACTGCTCAGCAGACAGCTCTCTAGTAAGCGGTTGTGTAATCTATGACTTTGTCTTACACATATTCTTCTCCATCTCTTCCAGGTTGCGGCAAACGAAGCGGTGCGTCTCCAGCTCGTTGCTCCACCTCTACTTTGCTCATCTTCTTCACCTGATCAGACCTCACTAACCATACCCGACCGGCAGTTCTGCCTGCTGGTTCTTCTCCTTCGCTGGGTCCTGTGCTGGTCTCTCCTCACCTCCCACGTAAGTGGTGTAATTCGATTCCCCATAATTTCTCCATTCCTCCCTAATCAGCCTCGTCTCTCCTCCACAGGGCTCCTGCTAATCTGGCGAGTGACTGACTTTTTCTACAAGTGTGTGGTTTTCAAAATTCTAATAAAAGGTCAAACGTTTCCTGTGTGTTCTCTTGGTGATTGCACTTTTCACTCAGGCTGCTTGTCCAGTCAATATGACAGAACGAGCCCGCCAAGGTCACAGCCTGGCAGGTGCATCACCAACTGAGCACTCCGTGCTCCACCGCCTCGACGCTACAGAGAGGCAGGTGGCTGAACACACTCAGCTGCTGCAGGCAATTACGCAGCAGCTGAGTGTCATTACTGATCAACTGGGCCGTGCGGCTGTCCCGGCCACGCCACCTCCACCTGCTCATCCACCATCTACAATTACTCACCGAACCCTTTCCATTTCCACACCTGCTCCGTATGCCAGATGACATTTCCAAGATTCACCAGTTTACTCTTCTGCTTTGGGGCTGCGCTTTTAGTTGGGCGTGGTCTGTTATCGATAGTCAGAGAGGTTCGCCACCCACGTTTGACCAATTTGTGTCCGAATTTTCCCGCACCTTTGACTGTTCCGAGAGAGAAGGGAATATTATGAGCCGCCTGATGTCGCTCCGCCAGGGCAGCCGGTCTTTGGCTGACTTCTCGGTGGAGTTTCAGGTCGAGGCAGCAGATTCGGGTTGGAACGAGGTTGCACTGCGCAGCGCATTCCTCCACGGACTGCATCCTCGGCTTTGCGACGACCTGGCGGTCCATGCTGTTCCTGCCACCTTGGACGGTCTGATAGATCAAGCAGTCAGACTGGATAATCAGTACCACAAGCGTGCTCGGGAGCGCGGTGACTCTTCTCGCCCGTTCACCACACACACACTCCCAGCGCTTACTGACCTAGGTGAATCCAACTATGCCCCCCGAGCCTATGGAGCGCAGCTCTGCTCGCCTTCCGCGGGCAGAGGTTGAGCGGCGACAGCGGATTGGGGCGTGTGCCTACTGTGGTTCGTTGAAGCACAAGTTAGACACATGCCACCTACAGCCAAAAGAATCGGCACGTCAGTAGCCCCGGGGGGTCTGGCGGGTGGGACTCAATCTGATCCACCCGGTAATTTTTCTATTTCGGCCCTGATTCAGCTACCGGAGGTCGAGAGGAGGGTCTCCGCCCTAATTGATTCCGGGGCAGAGGGTAATTTTATCTCCTCTAAACTGGTGCACGAGACGGTTAAACTGCACAACGGTTAAACTGCCGGCTCCCCGTTCCATGCGAACCCTTTCTGGCCAGACAGTGGCGTCCGTTACCCATTGCACGGTGCAGTTATCTGTCCTGTTGTCCGGTAACCACCGGGAGAGGCTGACTTTTTACGTGTCTCTCACGTGGTGGTACTTGGTTATCCGTGGTTCCAGAGGCATAATCCTATTATTAATTGGGCACAAAATTCCATCACCTCCTGGAGCCCTAACTGTTTGGCTATGTGTCTAAACTAGGCCGAGTGCTCACTGTCCCTCCCCATCTCCTCCCCTCAGGTTGAGCTGCCGGACCTCAGCCTCGTGCCCGAGATCTATCATGACCTCGGGGAGGTCTTTAGCAAGTCATGAGCGTTAGCGCTTCCTCCGCATCGCTCGTATGATTGTGCCATCGACCTCCTTCCAAGTGCGAGGCTGCCGTCCAGCAAACTCTATAGTATTTCTGGGCCTGAGAGGGAGGTGATGGAGAGGTACATTAAGGACTCATTGAACACCGGCCTCATTCGGCCATCCTCGGCTCCCCTTGGGGCGGGGATTTTCTTTGTTGGCAAGAAGGACGTGTCTTTGCGTCCGTGCATTGACTACCGGGAACTTAACGCCATCACTGTCAAAGATAAAAACCCTTTGCCCCTGATGAACTCCGCTTTTGAGCTCCTGCAGCGTTCGCGTGTATTCTCTAAGCTTGACCTACCTAACGCATACCATCTAGTTAGAATATGCGAGGGGGACGAGTGGAAAACAGTGTTTAAAACACACTTGGGGCAATTTGAATATTTGGTTATGCCTTTTGGATTAACTAACATCCCCGCTGTTTTTCAATGTTTAATTAACAACGTCCTCCGCGATATACTTAATCAGTTTGTTTTTGTCTATTTAGACGACATCCTGATTTTTTCTCGCATGCCAGAGGAGCATGAGACTCATGTTAGAGCCATGTTACAACTGCTCTTAGAGAACCAACTCTACGTCAAGGCTGAGAAGTGGGAATTTTCCACAACTTCCACTTTTTTTCTTGGCTTGATTATAGTGGAGGGAGAGCTGAGGGCTGACCCAGCCAAGGTGAAGGCTGTGCTAGATTGGCCAACACCCCACTCCCACAAGGAGCTGCAACACTTCTTGGGGTTTGCAAATTTCTATCGCAGGTTTATCCAAAACTCTTGTGGGATAGCACAGCTTTTGGCACAGCTGACCTCAGTTAAGGTACCATTTTTATAGACCGAGGCAGCTCAGCAGGCCCTTACCAAATTAAAGGGCCTGTTTGCTGACAAATCCATCTTGGCTCAGGTCAACCCTCAGGTCCAATGCACCCTGGAGGTGGATGCTTCAGAAGCGGGGGTGGGCACTGTTTTGTCCCAGCTCTCTCCCCTGGACTTGAAGCTCCGCCTGTGTGCATATTTCTCTCGGCAGCTCACCTCAGCCGAGAGGAATTACGACGTGGGGGATTGTGAGCTGTTGGCCATTAAGTTGGCATTTGAGTAATGGAGACACTGGCTGGAGGGAGCTGTTCACCCGGTAGTCGTGTGGACCGACCACAAGAACTTGGAGTACCCACGGTCGGCCTGCCAGCTTAATCCTAGGCAGGCTCGCTGATCCCTATTTTTCCAGCATTTTGATTTCACTGTCTCCTATAGGCCCGGCTCCCATAACGGGAAGCCTGATGCTCTCTCCAGGCAGTTCAGTCAGGACGTGGCTGACTCCTCCTTCCCGCTCCCAGCCCATTCTTCCACCTTCGTGCGTCCTGGGAACCCTTACCTGGGAGAGCAAGAATAGAGTCCACCAGGCCCAGTCCTCAGAGCCTAAACCAGCGGGATGCCCCCCTAACCGCCTGTATGTCCCTGCCGCCCTCCGCAGCGAAGTGATCCAGTGGGGGCACACCGGACGTTGCGCCTGCCACCCTGGGGTGGTACGTACTATAGACATCATCAGACGAGCATTTTGGTGGCCCATGTTGCGGTGGGACGTGCAGGAATACGTGAAGGCCTGCTGGACATGTGCCCGGAATATATCATCCTCCACCCCTCCCGCTGGCCTTCTTCACCTCGTCCCCATTCCCAGTCAGCCCTGGTCCCATATTGCCATGGATTTTGTCACTGGTCTTCCTCCTTCCCACGGTAATACTGTGATTTTGACCATTGTTGACAGATTCTCGAAGGCCATATATCTGGTTCCCCTTCCCAAGCTGCCATCCACCTCCAAGACAGCAGAACTGTTATCCTACCACATCATCAGGCTGCATGGGATTCCTACGGACATTGTGTCTGACCAGGGTCCTCAGTTCATATCACGGGTTTGGAAATCATTCTGCCACTGCCTTGGCACCACCGTCAGCCTCACCTCTGGCTATCATCCACACAGCAATGGGCAGACTAAGTATGCCAACCAGTCCCTGGAGGCTGCCCTTTGTTGTATGGCAGCTGACAAGCCCGCTTCATGGAGCTCCCATCTAACCTGGATGAAATATGCACTTAATTCCACGGTCTCTTCCACCACGGGCCGATCACCGTTTGAGCCGTCTGTGGGATACAACCCCCCCCCACCCATTCTCCATGGCAGAGAGAGAGGTTGCGGTGCCGTCCGTGGGGGCCCATCTTCATCGCTGCCGCCGGGCCTGGAGATCCACCAGAGCGGCTCTCCTCCGCTCCACAGAGCATAATCAGCGCTATGCTGACCGCAAGAGGGTCCCAGCGCCGGACTACAAGACTGGACAGCAGGTCTGGGTGGCCACAGATCAGGTCTCACTTAAGGCTGAGTCCCGGAAGCATGCTCCCTGGTTTGTGGGTCCCTCCCCTGTCACCAGTAACATCGGTGACTCTGCTGTCCGGCTCCAGCTTCCACGGGCGCTCCGTACGCACCCTACCTTTCACGTCTCAAAGGTCAAGCCTCTCTCCTCCACCTTTCTCTGCCCTACCCTGAAGCCGCCTCCTCCTCCCAGGGTATTTGACGGGCACGTCACGCACACCATAAAGGAGATCCTGGATGTTTGTCGTCGGGGCCAGGGGCTCAAATACCTGGTGGACTGGGAGGGCTACGGCCCTGAGCATCGGTCATGGGTCCCATGGTCTGGATTCCATGACAAAGGTATGGTCCAGGCTTACCATCGAGCCCACCCGGAGAAGCCTGGTCGACCGCCAGGGGGCGTTCCTTGTGGGGGGGCACTGTCATATGCTGGCGAGCGCACGCCCCCTCCTTCCTGCTCACCGGTCTCCTCATCAGACCCACCTGCTGATTCCTGCTGGGCCAGTGTTTATAAGGAAGCACTCTTCAGTGATTCAACGCTGGCTCGTTTGGGTATACTGCTCAGCAGACAGCTCTCTAGTAAGCGGTTGTGTAATCTATGACTTTGTCTTATGCATATTCTTCTCCATTTCTTCCAGGTTGCTGTAAACGAAGCGGTACATCTCCGGGGATTTGGTGCGCTTGCCAGCTCGTTGCTCCACCTCTACTCTGCTCATCTTCTCCACCTGGTCAGACCTCACTAACCATACCCGGCCGGCAGTTCTGCCTGCTGGTTCTTCTCCTTCGAGGGGTTCTGTGCTGGTCTCTCCTCACCTCTCACATAAGTGGTGTAATTCAAGTCCCCATAATTTCTCCATTCCTCCCTAACCAGCTTTGTCTCTCCTCCGCAGGGCTCCTGCTAATCTGGTGAGTGACTGACTTTTTATACAAGTGTGCGGTTTTCAAAATTCTAATAAACGGTCAAACATTTCCTGTGTGTTCTCTTGGTGATTGCACTTTGCACTCAGGCTGCTTGTCCAGTCAGTATGACAAAAATATGCACTAGACTAGAGCCCCAACAAGAAGCAGAGATGGTGGACATGAGAAAAATAAATGAGATTAGTTGACTAGTTGAAAAAAATAGTCGTTAGATTAGTGGACTACTAAAATAATCTTTAGTTGCAGCCCTAGTGTTAAAGTGCAATATGGTCAATATGGTTGTGTTTGCAACTAGACCCATAACCATAATTTACCCAAGGTTAAATGTACCAAAACAAAAACCACTATTTTTTGAACCAATATGAACCTGGGCAACCGGGTAGACTGCCGGTAACACCATGCATGGTTAAGTGGATTATTCTGCCACTGTTGTCAACCATGCTCTGTTTAAACATTTTCAAAAGACAGAGTCATTTACAAGTTCAACCTCAGGGGGTCTCTGGTGAGCCCACGGTGGGCGCGATCCTGGAAGTGTTGGTTGTGGCGGACCTGGGCAGTGGGCACCATCTTGCTGGAATTGCTCTCTCATCAGCAAAGTCCCAGTCCGGGTAACACACTGGCTGGGTCAGTTCCAGCATCGTGTCTTGAGCCAGGGCAACTACTGCTCTTACCTTCCACAGACGGCTGGCGTGCCATCTCGAACCATCGGCCATCTGGAAGGTGGCTGGCCCCAATTGCAGCAACGGTCATCGGTGGTGACAATAGCATCTGCAGGTCATCTGGACATTTGGATCTGCGGCCCCGAACCCAATTGAGCACCATGAGCCCGGACCTAATCGATTTCAGGAGGTGCTGCTGCTGTTCTCTCATCCCTGATAATGGTTGTGGTGGCGTGACGTTCTTGCCGGTGGCAGGACGCACTCCTGGTTGGCATCATTCAACGGGGTCATGCTTGGCCATGGACTTGGATCTCTTGCAGCTGAACGGCAACTGCATGAGGCTTATACCGGGCGAGGATCAGAGTTGAGTCCGGATTATGCTCTTTCATGTTCTGCTCTCCATGCAGTGCAAAGCTTGAAGTGGCTGTACCCACATCTGGGTGAAACCTGCTCTGGTTGTCAGCGGTCAAACAAAGTCCTTCATGGTCGTAATTGGTGAAACCCAATTCATAAAAGAGGTCGCACCCCAGGATGTTATTGCCATGCGTCACTACATGGAAGATGAACACTGGGAGGACTTAGGACCCGTAGTGAACCATCCACATGATGGTTCCTACTGGGCTGATTCTGGTGTGCCGGTATCCATAGAGCTCCACCGCGTCCCGCTTGATTGGCTGCCAAGGAAAAAGCCTCTTTTCCATTATCCAATTCATCAGCGACCTTGTAGTGGCGGTGTCCAGTAGTAACAGCAGGCTGACATCATTGAGCCTCACTGTGCACCACTTGAACGCCGAATTACTAGAGTCCACTGCATGAAGGTGGAGGATAAGCTGCAACAGAGCGACATCGGCGGGGTCTGGAGAAACCTCAAAACCATTTCTGGGCTCCAGAATACCTCCTCCCAGGCCACGGGGGGCAGGGAGTGTGCGAACAATCTGAACCTGTTTTTTAATAGGTTTGACCAACCGCCCTCCCCCCACTGCCTGCACACCAACCACTGCCGCCTCTAAAGTCATCCAGACCTGCTGTCCACACCCCACTCCACCAATACCCCCCCACTCCCAGCACACAGCCCCCCAACCTGACCCTCACTAAGACCCAGGTGAGGACGGAGCTGAGGAAGATCAAGGCGAGGAAGGCCTCGGGACCGGACGACATCAGCGCAAATCTCCTCAAGTCCTGCACAGACCAGCTGTGTGGAATTGTGGAGCTCATCTTCAACCTGAGCCTGAAGCTGGGGAGGGTACCACAGTTGTGGAAAACATCTTGTGTGGTACCGTACCAAAGACTTCCCACCCCAGAGACCAAAACAGCTACAGACCAGTGGCCCTGACGTCTCACATGATGAAGACCCTGGAGAGACTGCTCCTTGCTCACCTCCACCCCCTGGTGGGACCAGCGATGGATCCACTCCAGTTCGCCTACCAGCATAGCATCAGGGTGAAGGATGCAGTGATCTTCCTCCTTCACCGTTCCCTGTCCCACCTGGAGAAGTCTGGGAACACAGTGAGGATCATGTTCTTTGACTTCTCCAGTGTTTTCAACACCATCCAACCGATGATCCTGAGGGACAAGCTGCTGTGCGCAGGGGTGGACCAGCACCTGTCATCATGGATCCTCGACTACCTCACAAACCGGCCACAGTTTGTGAGAACCCAGGATTGTGTGTCCGACATGATCATCAGCAGCATGGGGGCCCCCCCAGGGAATGGTTTTGGCTCCCTTCCTGTTCACCCTTTATGCGGCGGACTTCTCACACAACACAACACACTGCCATCTACAGAAGTTCTCTGACGACTCTGTGATCTTCGGCCTCATCTCCAACGGAGATGAAGCTTGAGTACAGAGGACTTATCCAGGACTTCGTGGACTGGTGCCATGGGAACTGCCTCCAGATCAATGCGAGGAAAACTAAGGAGCTGGTGATGGACTGCCACAGGCAAGGACAACCCCTCACAGCACCGGTAAACATCCAGGGAACAGACATCGAGATGGTGACATCCTACAAGTACCTGGGTGTTCATCTGAACAATAAACTAGACTGGTCACACAATACCGACGCACTCTACAAGAAGGGACAGCGCAGGCTGTTCCTACTGAGGAGACTCAGGTCTTTTGGTGTTCAAGGGGCACTGCTGAAGACATTCTACGACACGGTGGTGGCATCAGCCATCACTTTTGGAGTGGTCTGCTGGGGCAACAGCATTACAGCAGCCGATAGGAGGAGACTGAACAAATTGATCAAGAAACCTAGCTCTGTCCTGGGGCAACGCCTTGACCCAGTGGAGGAGATAGGAGAGAGAAGGATGGTGGCTAAACTGTCATCTCTGCTGGAGTCCTAGTCCCACCCTATGCAGGACATACTGAATGCACTGAGGAGCTCATTTAGCAGTAGAATACATCATCCTAGGTGCACGACCGAGAGGTTTCGCAGGTCCTTTCTACCTACGGCTGTCAGACTTTATAACCTAAGCAGGGCTGCTCGCAGAGATAGCAAAAAAATGTGACGACCTAATAGTATTGAATGCAAAAGACGCAACAGACTTACACAAATGGTCCCCTCGAGTATACAACTACGACAATATCAGTCGCTACGGAGGGTGACAATATGTATGGGCGCATATTCATACTATGTAGGATAAACTAAGTAGACAGTTATGCTGTTTATTTCATCTAGCTACAATGCTCCACACTGTGTATATACACTACCGTTCAAAAGTTTGGGGTCACTCAGAAATTTCCTTATTTTTGAAAGAAAAGCACTTTTTTTCAATGAAGATAACTTTAAACTAATCAGAAATGCACTCTATACATTGCTAATGTGGTAAATGACTATTCTAGCTGCAAATGTCTGGTTTTTGGTGCAATATCTACATAGGTGTATAGAGGCCCATTTACAGCAACTATCACTCCAGTGTTCTAATGGTACAATGTGTTTGCTCATTGCGTCAGAAGGCTAATGGATGATTAGAAAACCCTTGTGCAATCATGTTAGGTCTGCAATGCTGTAATTGCTGCAAATGGAGGATTCTTTGACGAAAGCAAAGTTTGAAGGAAAAAATTATTATTTCAAATACAAATCATTATTTCTAACCTTGTCAATTTCTTGACTATATTTTCTATTCATTTTACAACTCATGGTGGTAAATAAAAGTGTGACTCTTCATGGAAAACACAAAATTGTCTGAGGTGACCCCAAACTTTTGAACGGTAGTGTATATTTATATATTTATGTGTACATATGTATATTCACTGTTCTTATTTTCATATCTTCTAAATTATTGCTCTGAGTGTTGCTATCCCTGTGCTGCTGCAATCCTGGAATTTCCCCATTGTGGGACTAATAAAGGCTTATCTTATCTTATCTTATGAATGGTTGTTGTTAAAGGCAGTCCAATTGAGCTGGGTGGTGAGCTCGTCATTGACCATGTTGAACGGCACTCTTTGGCAAAATGGTTAAGCTCACTGCAGTGGTGACATTGCTGTCCCCTGGCCGGGCAGGAGCACGTGTGCATTTGGTGCGCAGGGGAACCACATTTACCACACATTTGGCATCCTATGATGTCCTGTTGTCCCGTGGTGTTCACCTCGGCATCCTCCGAAAAGGTTGCAGTGTCCACGGGCTCTTCTGCCAGGGTAGCTGCGTGAGCTAGTGGGGTTTGTTGCTGCGAAGCTCCTAGCTGTGATGTTAGCTGGGCAGCGGCTTCCAACTGGAACGCTAACTCCATCGCCTTCACCAGCGGCAGGTCATCTGGCGCCATTAATAGCTTCTCCTGCAGCCTCAGGTTGTTGGTGTGCTCCGTGAGCTGGTGCAGCACCATCTTGTCTTCTAGCTGTGCGAGCCTGCATGTATTTGCCATACAGTTGAGGTCAGCAACAAATTGCTGAGTCATCTCTCCTACTCCCTGCTGGCATTGGCAAAACCTAATTCTTCGTGCCAACACACTCTCCGATGTCTTGAAATGTCCAGCTAATAAGGCGACACATTCGTTGTAGGTATCCGATGGGCCCAGTGTTCTGAATACGCGCTGTCCTTCGCTGCCGAGGCTATGTATTAGCATGGCACGTAGACGACGCTTGTTAGCTTTAGCTACATCTGTAGCCGACAAATGCGTCACAAATGCTTCAAAGCAGCGAGGCCACGGAATGGGCAACACACCTGGGGTGGCGAGGAATGGCGGTAGGGGTGCCAGACACACTTCTATCTTCAGGAAAATGTCTTATTTTCCTCCAGAAGATTAAGTTTACCTTGTCGCCAATGTTATGTCTGGAAATGAGACTATTCAATTCAATTCAATTTTATTTGTATAGCGCCAAATCACAACACAGGTTATCTCAAGGCACTTTACAGAAAAGAGTGGGTTTAGGCCACACTCTCAAATTTATAGAACCCAGCAGAGACCCCTATGAGCAAGCACTGCGGCGACACAGGCAAGGAAAAACTTCCCTTTAATGGGCAGAAACCTCGAGCAGAACCATAGCTCATAGAGGACGGCCATCCGCCCCGACCGGCTGGGTTGAAAAAAGAGGTAAAAAATAGGAGGCCTGGCAGTAGCTACATTCAAAACAAACGTAACAAATATAATATTCAAAGCCAGACATTCCAGTATCAAGCCTGGTTAGGCTGCACATGCAAGTGAAGGCCTGGCAGCGGCAACATTTTTAGCTATAGGCCTTATCAAAGAGAAAAGATTTCAACTTACTCTTGAATAAAGAGCGAGTGTCTGCCCCCCGAGCTGAACTGGGAAGATGGTTCCACAGGAGGGGAGCTTGATAACTGAAAGCTCTACCTCCCAATATACTTCTGGAGACCTTGGGGGCCACCAGTAGTTTGGATTTTTGGGAGCGCAGAGCTCTGGTTGGATGATAGGGAACTATGAGTTCTCACAGATAAGAAGGAGCCAGACCATTAAGGGCTTTATAAGTTAGGAGCAATATCTTGAATTCAATTCTATATTTTCTTGGGAGCCAATGTAAAGAAGCTAGGACTGGGGTAATGTGATCTCTTCTCCCTGTTCTCATGAGGATACATGCGGCTGCATTCTGAATGAGTTGGAGAAACTTTATGGGCTTATTAGGACAACCTGATAAAAGTGAATTACAATTGTCTAACCTAGAGGTGATAAAGGTGTGGACAAGTTTCTCTGCATCTTTATGAGACAGGATGGACCTAATTTCAGAAATATTACGCAGATGGAAGAAGGCAGTCTTAATGGTTTGCTGTATATTGACAGTTGAAAGACATATCTTGGTCAAAGACAACTCCAAGATTCCTAACAGAAAATGTAGAAGCCAGTGCAATGCCATCTAGTGTTGTTATCTTACTAGAAAGAGTACTTCTAGCGTGTTTGGTGCCAGAACAATTGTTATGTCCGTGGGTTTCTACTTTAGATTACCACTCGGAGGAACAAACACAAAGACACACACGGCTGTAGGTCATTAGCTTGCTCGTTTACTCAAGCATACGCACACGTACACACATGCACATACACATACACATACACATGCATCCCAGTTCAGTTCAATGAGCACACTCTTATACTATTGGCGATGCCACAGGGTACAGCGCCCACCAATGGGGTGGCATATGCAAATGCAACTCATACAACTCCTACAACTCATACAACTCCCATACATCACATCTCCTCCCCACTAAATGTTGTACCCACCCCCAAGATACACAAAGCAAACAACTTTTATTATTTTAAAAACACACACTAGCCTTGAGGCTGGGAGTAGATGATCCCAAACCCCTGAGTCAGTCAAGGGTTTATTCTGCCCTTTTGGTGAGACGTGACTCTCTCATCTAACACATAAAAAAGGTCTCTTATTCTAAAATGTCCAATATATGTCTCTTAAAAGTATCTTAAACAAAGTTTATGGAACATAACGCTCTGGTGGTTTAGTAATACGAGAAGGATATCTCTTACCAGTCTCTGGAGGTGATGTGGTGTTTCCCTCTGAGGTTACCTGGGGTAATGGTGAGGGGTCACTCACAGGAACCGGAGTAGCTGGTTCTGGAACAGTCTTTTCCAGCACAGGCAGGTCTACTGAAATGCACGACGATGCAGCTCCGCCGTCATCTGTAGAGGTATCCCATTCCACAACCCTAGCCAGCATCTGGTCCGCGTGTCGCCTCCAGTGCTGCGATGCGCCGATGTCGACGGTGTAGGATACAGGGCCAGTCTCAGCTGAAACAACCCCTGGTATCCACTTCTTCTCTCCTCTCCCGTAATCCCGAACAAGAACTGGGTCTCCCACCTTGAACGTTCTGGCTTTTCCATGCATTCCTCGATACGCACACTGTGCCTCTTGTGCTTTCTCTACCTCTGATGTCACGCTAGGCTTCAGCAGGTCCAATTGAGATTGCAGCTTGCGATGCATGAAAAGCATAGACAGGGACTCCTTCGTTGTAGAGTGTGGAGTGTTACGGTATGTGAGTAGAAAGGCGTCCAGTCGGTGTTGTATGGAAGTGGTTCCAGTGGAACGCTTCAGTGACTGCTTAAATGTCTGTACAAAACGTTCTGCAAGACCATTTGTTGATGGATGGAATGGTGCAGAGCGAATGTGCTTTACTCCATTGCCTTTCATAAAAGTGTCAAACTCATGTGAGGTAAAATGAGGACCATTATCGCTCACTAACACCTCAGGGAGCCCATAGCGACTAAATAACCCTCGGAGCACCTGGATGGTATTAGCCGTTGTAGTGGAACTCATAAGGTGTACCTCAGGCCATTTTGAATGGGCGTCTACAACCACCATAAACATTTGGCCCTGGAACGGCCCAGCAAAGTCAACATGAATTCTCTGCCATGGGGATCCAGGCCAAGTCCATGGGTGAAGTGGTGCTGGTCCCGGTGCTTTCTGTGTAAATTGACAGGACTGGCATGTTTTTGAGACCTGTTCAATTTGAGCGTCAATTCTGGGCCACCACATGTAACTGCGGGCGACAGCTTTCATTTTGACATACTGGGTGTCCAGTATGCAGTTCCGACAGCAGTCGTGATCTCAACTTTGAGGGAATAACGACGCGCACACCCCACATAAGGCAACCTTGCTGGAGTGTCAACTCATCTGTCTGTCCTGGGGCAGCGCCTTGATCCGATGGAGGAGATAGGAGAGAGAAGGACGGTGGCTAAACTGTCATCTCTGCTGGAGTCCGAGTTCCACCCTATGCAGGACATACTGGATGCACTGAGGAGCTCATTTAGCAGCAGACTACATCATCCCAGGTGCACAACCGAGAGGTTTCGTAGGTCCTTCCTACCAACGGCTGTCAGACTGTACAACCTAAGCAGGGCTGCTCGCAGAGATAGCAAAAAGACGTAACAAACTAATAGGTTTTTTTTTTTTTTTTTTTTTTTTTTGAATGCAAAAGATGCAATAGACTTACACAATGGTCCTCTCCGGCATACAACTAGGAACATACCGGTCGCTATGGAGGGTGAGAATATGTATGGGCACATAATCATACCATGTAGGATAACTAAGTAGACGGTTATGCTGTTTCATCCCACCTAGCAACAATGCTCTGCACTGTGTGTGTTTATATATTTACATATTTATTCCATCTAGCTACAATGCTCAGCACTGGGTGTGTTTATATTTATATATCTATATATTTATTCCATCTAGCTACAATGCTCCGCACTGTGTTTTTATATATCTACATATTATTCCATCTAGCTACATTGCTCCGCACTGTGTGTGTTTATATACTTGCATATTTATTACACCTAGCTGCAATGCTCCGTACTGTGGGTGTTTATATATTTACATATTTATTCCATCTAGCTACAATGCTCTGCACTGTGTGTTCATATATTCATATATTTATTCCATCCAGCTACAATGCTCTGCACTGTGTGTCTGTGTGTGTGTGTGTGTGTGTATATATATATTTTATAGTAATATGTACATATGTATATTAGCTGCTCTTGCTTGCTTGTTTTTTTTTCTTGCCTTCTGATTGTTGCTCTGAGTGTTGCTATCCCTGTGCTGTTGCAATCCTGGAATTTCCCCGTTGTGGGACTAATAAAGGCTTATCTTATCTTATCTTATCTTATCCCTCCAGCTGACGAATGGCGCCAATGTGTTGGCCACATCCTGGACCCTCGGAAAGCGACCTGTGGAGACCATCTCCAGGACTTGAGCAAGGACAGAATCACCCCTGCTCTCTCGGCAGATTTCTCGACAGTTCACAGGTAAGGCTTCTAGGTGTTTAATATGAAAACTGTCCACAGTACTGATTCTCTCTCTTGATGATGTTGGTAATGGAAGGCGTGAAAGCCCATCCGCATTTCCATGATGAGCTGCCTCTCGGTACTGTATGGTGTAATTATGGGCAGCTAACAGGAGAGCCCACCGCTGCATTCTAGCAGCAGCCATAGATGGTGTGGCTTTGCACGGACTCAGAATGGTGGTCAATGGGCAATGATCTGTAAGGAGTGTAAACTGCCTGCCATACAGATAATGATGGAATTTACGAACTCCAAATATAATGCCAAGAGCTTCGCGCTCAATGTGGGCATGATTGCGTTCTGCCTTATTCAGAGTCCTTGATGCAAAAGCTATGGGCCTCTCTTGTCCATTCGGGAAAATGTGTGAGATGACACTACCTACATCATAAGGTGATGCGTCACACGTCAACCGAATGGGAAGTTGTGGATCATAATGGGTTAATACGCTTTGAGAGAGTAACTGCTCTTTTGCCTCTTTGAAAGATGCAGCACATTCAGATGTCCATTGCCACTGTTTTCCTTTACACAACAGAGTATTCAGTGGGCTTAGGATAGATGACACGTTGGGGATAAATCTGCTGTAATAATTAATTAGCCCCAAGAAAGAACGTAACTGACTCACGTCTGTAAGTGCAGGAGCCTCCACAATTGCCCTGACTTTCTCTGGTGCCTTGTGTAGACCCTGGGCATCAATGACGTGACCCAGATATTCCAGTGAATCCTTGAAAAATTCACATTTTTCCTTCCGTACACGCAAACCGAATTCTTCCAAGCGCCCTAGGACTGCATCCAGATTTTTCAGATGCTGCCCACGATCCTGTCCACTGACCAATATATCATCCAGGTAACAGTGAACGTTCGGCAGACCCTGGAGGACTTGGTCCATGGCACGCTGGAATATCGCTGGTGCTGAGGTAATTCCAAATGCCAGCCTGTTATAACAAAACAGACCCTTGGATGTGGTTATTGTGAGATATTTTCTGGAATTTCCCTCTATCACCATTTGCAAATAGGCATGAGATAAGTCCAGTTGACTGAAATGCTGCCCCCCCGAAAGTGATGCAAATAGATCTTCAATGCGTGGAATTGGGTATTTCTCCACACACAGGGCAGGATTAACTGTGACTTTAAAATCCCCACATATCCTAACATCTCCGTTCTTTTTCACAACGGGCACAATGGGTGTTGCCCATTCACTGAATTTGACAGGGGATATAATGCCCTGCTCACACAATCGGTCAATTTCAGCCTCCACTTTTGGCCTAAGGGCATAGGGAATGGCTCTCGCTTGACAGAACTGTGGCACATGATCCGGCTTCAGCGCTATGGCTACTTCCATGCCTTTCAGAGTGCCTAATTCTTTTTTAAAGACCTCTGCTTGTCTTTGTAGCACGCCCTCTAGCGTCTCCTCCCGGACCGTCTTTATTTCTCGCCAGTCAATTCGAATCCTCCGCAGCCACTCCCGACCAAAAAGTGGGGGTGAACTTCCCCGAACCACATACAGTGGTAGTCTAGCCCTCTGCTTGTTCATCCTCACTGAAACGGTGATGACACCCTCTGATGGAATCACCTCGCCCGTATATGTTTTCAGCATTATATGGGTTTGGCGCAAGGGCAAGTCCTTAAAATGTGCATCATACAGTTTTCTTGAAATCAGAGAAACGGCAGCACCGGTATCTAATTCCATAATAATCCTTTTACCTTCAATTTTTGGTTTGACACACATGTATGACAAATTACTCTGCTGAGACACCATATGCAGGCTCACTTCAGTGTCTGCAGTGCTACCATCACTAGATATTTCTTTTACAACCAATTGGTGCACCCTTTTTTCCTTTTTAGCTTTATACTCCACTGGTTTCTCCTTATTTACAGTCTCTTTGTTCCTGCACATTTTCGAGATATGTCCTCTCTTACCACATTTATGGCATTTTTGCTCCTTATAAAAACAATCGCTCTCTTTGTGGTTCATTTTTCCACAGCGCGAACATTTCGTGTGTTGTTTATCGTGTGGTGACAGTGCATGCACTTTCAGCACATTGCTCAGCTGATGTGTCTCGCGAGCTATTGTCTCCATTGACACGGCTAGTTCCATTGCTTTGGAAAAAGTAAGCTTCTCCTCCGTCAACAATTTTTTCTGGATAGCTTCTATATTCAGTCCACACACAAGCCTATCCCTCAATGCATTCTGCAGGTGCATACCAAACTCGCAGTGTTCAGAAAGCTTTTTAATGACTGCTATATATTGCGTCACAGTTTCTCCCTCTTGTTGGTTCCGTTTATGAAAGCAAAATCTTTCAGCAATCACAATTGGCTTTGAAGAAAAGAGGTCTTTCAAAACTTCCGTGAGTTGAGCATATGTCTTAGCCCCCGGCTTATCTGGAGCTATGAGGCTACGTAAAAGTCCATATGTTGACGCACCAATTACACTTAAGAAAACAGCAAGCTTTTTCTCCTCTGCAATACCATTTGCCGTTACAAAATGCTCAAACCTCTCAACGTAGGTTGTCCACTGCTCCACCGACTTGTCGAATGGGTTAATGTGTCCAATAACTCCAGCCATGGCGTGCAGTTAGCTAGCATTTAGCAATCTTGTCACCTGGCGTCCTGTCACCCGGCATCCTGTCACCCGGCGTCCTGTCACCTGGCGTCCTGTCACCTGGCGCACTGTCACCTGGCGTCCTGTCACCTGGTGTGCCGCGCCCAGCCAAACTCCCACCGGGACAAACGTTCCTCTTCCTCCGTCACTCGCAGTCAATACCGCGGCGAGACTTGGAAACCTAAAGTTATCCTTGTCGCCAATGATGTTATGTCCGTGGGTTTCTACTTTAGATTACCACTCGGAGGAACAAACACAAAGACACACACGGCTGTAGGTAATTAGCTTGCTCGTTTACTCAAGCATACGCACACGTACACACATGCACATACACATACACATACACATGCATCCCAGTTCAGTTCAATGAGCACACTCTTATACTATTGGCGATGCCACAGGGTACAGCGCCCACCAATGGGGTGGCATATGCAAATGCAACTCATACAACTCCTACAACTCATACAACTCCCATACATCACAACAATGACTTCAGTTTTATCTGTATTCAGCAATAGAAAGTTGTTGTTCATCCAGGTTTTAATATTCTTAAGACACTCCTGGAATGAACCCAAATGGCTGGGATTATCTAGATTGATGGATAAATATAATTGAGTGTTGTCAGCGTAACAATGAAAATGAATAGAATGCTTCCTCATAATGTCTCCCAAAGGCAGCATGTATAATGTAAACAGTACTGGTCCAAGTACCGATCCCTGCGGAACTCCATAGCTAACCGTGGTCTGGGTAAAGGGCTTGTTATGGACATGAACAAACTGGGAACGGTCTGATACATGAGACTGGAACCATCTTAGTGCTGTTCCTTTCAAACCAATTCGCTGTTCAAGTCTCTCTAGCAGAATATGGTGGTCAATGGTGTCAAAGGCAACATTAAGGTCCAATAAGACAAGGACGGAGACAAGTCCTTTGTCAAATGCCATAAGGAGGTCATCAGTAACTTTCGCTAAGGCTGTCTCTGTGCTGTGGTGTTTCCTAAAACCTGACTGAAATTTGTCAAATATATAATTATTTTCCAAAAAGAGTGCACAGTTGATTGGCGACTACTTTTTTGAGGATCTTGGAAAGGTAGGGTAGGTTAGTTATTGGTCTATAATTGGTCAAAATCCCAGAATCAAGCGAAGGTTTTTTAAGTAGAGGTTTAATTACTGCCACTTTAAAAGACTGCAGTATATGTCCTGTCAATAGAGACATATTAATTATGTTCAAAAGCAGTGGACTAATCAGAGATAGTGATTCCTTCAGGAGTCTAGTGGGGATTGGGTCTAAGAGACAGGTAGTTGGTTTAGAGGCTGATACTATTAGGGCCAGATCAGAATGACTAATATGAGAAAATTCAGAAAAGTGGAGTTCTGAGCCTGTGGACACAGTAGTGTTAGGCAGAGGCTTGGTATTTTTAAGGGGGGTATTATTTGGAATATTATTCCTAATACTGACAATTTCATCATTAAAAAAATTCAAAAAGTCGTCAGCACTAAGAGTCGGAGGAATATAGGGATCTATGGCATTTTGGCTCTTGGTTAGCTGAGCCACAATGTTAAAAAGAAATCTATGGTTGTTTTAATTTTCTTCTATCAAGGATGAATAGTACCTTCGCCTAGCACTATGGAGAGATTTCTTATAGGTGATAAGGCTGGCATTCCTGGCTGAACATGATTCTTCTGTCTTATTTGCACACCGAAGCCTTTCACAGAATCTAACTTTCTGTTTTAACTCACGAGTGTGGGAGTTGTACCATGGAGCTAATCTCCTATTTTTTAATAGTTTTCTTTTAAAGAAGGACTATGGAGTCAAGTGTTGTCTGCAGTGAGACTGCAGTACTATCAACTAAGAGGTCTAATTCTAATGGATTCAGGCAGTCAGTGCTGTCTGCTATATTGAGACATGGTAACAGAGTAAGTGCTGAAGGGATTAATTCTTTAAAGCGAGCCCCAGCACTATCAGGTAAGTATCTGGTAACTATATTTCTGCTTGATGGTGTAAAATCAGATAACACAAATTTGAAAGTAATCAAATAATGGTCAGTCAGTGTAGGATTTTGAAGGATGACCAGCAGCTCATCAGCGGTACTAACACCACTAGCAGTATACATTGTCTACATTGAGGGTTAGCTTTAATGAACTGCTAACTCATATGTGGAACAGGCTAAACAGTAAGCTAATAGCAAGCTAATGGAGGTGTGGTACAGGAGGTAGCAGGTTAGAGGCAGAGTGCCAAAAGAGGCAGTCTCCTGCCGTTAGGCCCTTAATATAGTCATGGTGTGATGACATCATATCACGCATGGATCCCCACGTCTGTGACATGCATGGTGGTATTCCAGTATGCCACATGCAGTTCATTTAATTGGCTGATAAAGCCAAAAATATCTGGAAAAGGTTTGTTAATCTCCAGGGATCCAGACAGTATGTTTGTCCCAGTCCATGGGGATGAAATACAACACCTCCTAACCATAGTATTGTATTTTATACACTGCTCAGCATACTTTCCACTCCTGATCACCGTATAATCGGACCAGTAAGGCAGAGCCTGCAGTTCTGTGTCTTCTACATGTCGTCCATTTTTAGCTCATTATTTCACTTAATGACGCCTGTTTTTCATTTTGTTTCTCCTCAACTCTTCATCACTGGCAGATTTTTTACCCTGTTTCCTTCCTTGCTTCTCCTCACTTTACTTTTTGGAGGGTTGTTTTGACATTCCCGCTGTTTATATCGTCCACAGGCACAACCATCTGTGGCCGACCCTGACCACACTGCGTTGTCCCCCAGGCACAGAGACCCATGTTATTATCATCCACAGCAACATTTGTGGAGTGGAAAAGGACTGTCAGGGCCACAGCAACACCAGTTTCACATTAGGACTGCTGAGCCGCTGAGGGAAGTGTACACACAAATCCCTCATCCTGGCTCGGTGCTTAGACTGTTAAATAAAACAAAGGCAAATGGCGAGCCCGTGCAAGGATGCGTCTGCTGATAAAGATCTGTTAATGGCACCTTTCCATGGGACAGACGGCTGGAAGGTGGGTGGGGGAGAAGCAAAGAAGGGAGAAAAGATGGCTTCAACTATCTTGAAAGCAGGGGCACAACTTTCTTAAAGTTAGGCAGTGACAAACGTTCACCTTCATGCACGTTCCCCCAAAGCAGGTTGCAAGGAATTTAGAGAATGGGCCAGATTCCTCCAAGAGGCTGCTACCTTCAGACTACCTTTGTAAGATCCCCTCCACCCCACTCCAAAACAAAAAAAAAAACACTCCCTCATCAGCCTGTCTTGCAGAGGTGCAGACAGAGTTGCACTGGCGCAGCCCCAGGTTGATGATCCTCAGGATACTGATCTACAAGAAAGAAGGAAAAAAGTCAAGAAAGGAAAGCCTTTTTTTCAGAGAAAATTCCACGGTTCAACAAGTTAAAGTGAAATACAGAAACCTACAGTATGCCAGCAATTGCTGATAGTACACAGACTGCCATAAATCTTGTTATCTGCCCCTTTTTTCCAGTCTTTAGCAAGTCTGTAAAAGTTATACATTTTATGTAAAGTGTCACCAGAAGTGCGGCTGACCTCATTTTGTTAATGTGGGTTTTTTTGTGGCGGAACAAAGCTGTTGATGGTATTTTAGTGAAGCAATATGACCCTGCACTGAATTCCACAGGCACACATTAAATTACAGCCTAGTGCCGCTGAAAGCTACAGAGGATTGCAACTGAAGATGTACAGCCCCTGTTATGAGGGAAACAGACACTATTCATTGGGTCGGGCCCTTTACTAGTGGTTCCTATTGCCAAGTGCACACAGGATAATGTTAAAAAGGGATAATAAATGGGAGAATTTATGCATGCAGCAATGCAATATTTTTTAACTACAGAAATTCTGAAGCTTGTGGGGAATGTAAAAAGGTAAGAATTAATTTTCTCCCTGGGAGCTACAGTTACGGTGGGATCCACTCATTTCCATTGCAGTACATCCATAAATGAAAAGCACCAGCATGAGGTCAGTTTCACATGTTCTTTTTAACAAGAGGATAACTGCTAGGTGAGATATCCCTAAGGATGGGACATGTCTGGAAGGCTAAAAAAGCTGAGTATCAAATCTGAGCCAAAGTCTGGAAAGTTAGGCAAACAGTATGATGGAGCCAACGTGGTATATCATCCGTAGTTAAAGCAGAAGGGAAGAGGAAGGAAGGAAGACATTATAGAGTCTGAATTTAAGCAGAGGCAGAGAGAAAGCAGAGCTCCTCTTATGTTCCTTATCTGGTAACATAAGGAATCTTAATAGTAGTGCAGGTTGTGTGCTCTGCGCTATCTCTCAGCGACAGAAGGCCGGCCTGGGGAATGCAGCATGCCCAGAGGAGTTTCATTTGGGCAACCAATAAAAGCATTGCAATGTTTGGGGTGAAAATGAAAGACTAGGGGAGGATACAGAGCTGAAAAAAAGCAGCTGAAACCAGCTAATGTCAAGGTCTTATCCTCTGACAATTCATATCCGAGACGCAACATTTAGATGGGAGTGAAAAATTCAGCAGGGGAAATTTAGCCATACGAACAAAGCTGCAGAGCTCATCAGCCAAGCCATTTTGAGAAAGGGGAGATGATGCTTTGAGCTTAAATCTGTTTACTTGCATGCTCAGTTGAACTTTCCCTGTGTTTGTCTTTCTCTCAGCTCCTCAGTTTTCCTGCCCCAAATCCATAACCCATCCCAGCTCAGCATTCCTTAGGAGAGCAATGTGTACCATATGCTAGTGCAATCCCTGAGATTTTGCCCTGCATGTAGACAATCCTGGCAAAATGATCCAATTTAAAAGCCTACAAATTGTTAAAATACCACATGATATTAAACAGATCCTAGGGCACCACTTTTGATTAGCTTTACATGGAGCTTGGGAGATTGGACAGATGTCTTCTCTCAGGTGTTGTAGTCGTGACCAGACTGAGATCAGAGTGCAGAAAAAACAAGACTTTAACGGGTCAAGACCAAGATCAAGCCAGGCAGAGACCAAGACCACTGTGTATGTAGGTCTTGGTCTTGTCTGGTCTTGTCTTCATCTTGGGAGACTCTGGTCTTGATGAGATCTTGACTACAACATTACTTAAGTGTAGAAAATAGAGGTGAGAGGCCAGGGTGTCGACTTGAACTATATCACAGTTACTGCACACAATTCAAGGACAGAGGAGATGGAGTTTCATACAGATAATGTAGGAAAACATGAACAATATGGTAGCCCTGAAGGGACAAATTCAAACTGTCAATACATACTATAGCAGTTTACTTATGGTTTATTTGTTAGGGAAAGAAACAATATACATAAATGAACTAAAAATACAGTAGTGTTTCTCGTGGGCACTACTTTGCACCACTTGTCCCTTATTGTAGATTAGCACTGCATGAAAACATGCAGTATGCGAAAACAATATGCTTGTGATATTGAAACAAATACTTAAGTATGCAATGTTAATGTCCCTCTACTTTAGCCACATTCCCCTTCAGCCATCACAATTCTCACAGCTCCACACTTCTGTGGTTGGCATCAACCCTGCCTCTTCTTTGGCATTCAGTTGCATTTCTGCCACACATTTTGTGGGAGGGTAACAACACAGAGGCTGTGTAAATGCCACTCTAAAATGGTGGCAGGTGACTACTTAGGCACCTGAAAAATATACTATATAGTACACTGTTCAAGTCGTCTTTTGCGATATGCACATTGCCAGAGGTGATTGCCCGAGGCAAAAATTCCCAGGGGGCCCCTCCAACCACTGTTTATCACCCTTACATAATAAATAATCCGGCATTAACAAAAAAATGTGGCTCAGCCATTGGCATAATTTATGGGGGGATGGAGGGGTTGTAACCCCCCAATCAAATCCAATTAATATAGCCCCCTATATAATTATAATCATATAATTATAACTGATAAAAAATTAAAAATATATATATCTACAAGCGAGTATGAAAAAGTTGTTGTTTTTTCATTTGCAAGCAATGAAAAGTAACATTTCTAATAATCAGACAATGTGTCCCCCTCTGCTGCAGACTTGGTATTGCCCAACCGGTCCTTGTGCCCTCTCTGAGTTGGAGTCAATTGTAAGGGCAGCCGCAGCAGGCGGGGATGCTTATCTAGAATAAATTCAACTCACAACTGAGAGAAAATGAAAGGAGCTCCACAAGGGCAACAAACCATTTTAAATTGTTGGTTGTCAAATAAAAGGACAAAACCCTCTGTCCAAAATATCATATTATTGATTTAGCTTGTGAATTGTTGTCTGAAGTTAGCTGGTTGCTAGTTTGCTAATATGAGTTAATCAAGAGACAGCATTACACAGATTAGCCAGTGACCAAACACTGAGATATTGATAGCTTATTATCACTGTATAGTGATTTAGCACCTAGTTTAACAAGATCCATCACCTTAACACTGTACCTTTTGAGTTTGTTGGTGTCTAAGGGTCCATTTGCAATTAAGAATTGGTGTGTGTTGTCACCTAACAGAAAAGCTGAAAGGAACTGTGGGAAAAGTGTTCTGCCTGTCTGTGCATAGTAGTGAGCAACGGATGTGGTTAAGCTGAAATTTTTGAGAGGGTTGCTTCTGTCTATTATTATGCCTCAGTGAAACTGAGAGGCATACGGTAATCACTTAATGCGTCTGTGTGTGTGTGTGTCTGTCTGTCTGCCTCTCTGTTTCAGCTTGCCCAGTCAAAATTAAGTGAAACTAAAGGCTTGTATCTGTAAGGACTAGTCAAGTGGTGGAGGAAGTGCACAGTAAGCCAGGAATCTTCTTCACCAAGTGGAGTTTTTATTTACAGTGCCCAATTTAAAAATACTGCAGCATCAAACAAACTTGTGGTCTTTAAAATCCAAAAGGCAACAAAACATAAACAAAATCCCCTAATAAATGGTTGGAGCTAGTGATGTTACTCTCGACACCGCCCACTCGACACTGATTCCATCCATCCATCCATCCATCCATCCATCTTCTACTGCTCTTCCGGAGGTCCGGGTCGCGGAGGCAGCAGTTCAAGCAGAGAAGCCCAGACTTCCCTCTCCCCAGCCACCTGCTCCAGCTCTTCAGAGAGGATACCAAGGCGTTCCCAGACCAGCTGGGAGACATAGTCTCTCCACCGAGTCCTGGGTCTGCCCCGGGGTCTTCTCCCAGTAGGACGTGCCTGAAACACCTCAAGTGGGAGGCATCCAGGAGGCATCCTAATCAGATGCCCATACCACCTCAACTGACTCCTTTCAATGTGGAGGAGCAGCGGTTCTACTCTGAGCCTCTCCCGGATGACTGAGCCCTCACCCTATCTCTGAGGGTGTGTCCAGCAATCCTACGGAGAAAGCTCATTTCAGCAGCTTGTATCCGCGATCTTGTTCTTTCGGTCATTACCCAAAGCTCGTGACCATAGGTGAGAGTAGGAACATAGATTGACTGGTAAATCGACAGCTTTGCCTTAGAACTAAGCTCCCTCTTCACCACAACAGACCGGTACAACGTCCGCATCACTGCAGATGCTGCTCCAATCCGTTAATCTCTCACTCCATTTTCCCCTCACTCATGAACAAGACCCCAAGATACTTAAACTCCTCCACTTGGGGCAGGAGCCTGTCCCCAACCCAGAGAGGACAATCCACCTTTTTCCGGCTGAGGACCATGGACTCGGACTTGGAGGTGCTGATTCTCATCCCAGCCGCTTCTCACTCAGCG
The DNA here is from genome assembly GCA_020510985.1 of Pholidichthys leucotaenia. NCBI lineage: Eukaryota > Metazoa > Chordata > Actinopteri > Cichliformes > Pholidichthyidae > Pholidichthys > Pholidichthys leucotaenia. Next base: position 67,511,857 of record CM035840.1, read on the forward strand.
GCAAACCGTCCCAGCAAGAGCTGTAGGTCATTGCTGGATGAAGCCAACAGGACAACATCATCTGCAAACAACAGAGATGAGATCCTGTGGTCACCAAGCATGACACCCTCCATTCCCTGGCTGCGCCTAGAAATCCTGTCCATAAAAATTATGAACAGGATCGGTGACAAAGGGCAGCCCTGGCGGAGTCCAACTCTCACTGGGAATGACTCCGACCGAGTGTTGGCAATACGAACCAAACTCGCACAATGGTCGTACAGAGACCGAATAGCTCGTAACAACAAGCCCGATACCCCATATTCCCGAAGCACCCCCCACAAAAAACCACGAGGGACGCGGTCAAATGCCTTCTCCAAGTCCACAAAACACATGTAAACTGGTTGGGAAAACTCCCACGAGCCCTCGAGAATTCTCGAGAGGGTAAAGAACTGGTCCGATGTGCCACGGCCAGGACGAAAACCACATTGCTCCTCTTGAATCCGAGGTTCGACCAACGGCCAGACTCTCCTCTCCAGTACCTTGGCATAGACCTTCCCAGGGAGGCTGAGGAGTGTGATCCCTCTAAAGTTGGAGCATACCCTCCGGTCCCCTTTTTTGAAGAGAGGAACCACCACCCCGGTTTGCCATGCCAAAGGCACTGCCCCCGACCTCCACGCAATGTTGCAGAGGTGTGTCAACCATGACAGCCCAACAACATCCAGGGCCTTGAGGTACTCAGGGCGAATCTCGTCCACACCTGGGGCCCGGCCACCAAGGAGATTTTTAACCACCTTGGCGACCTCAGCCCCTGTGATAGGCGAGTCATCCCCCTCGTCCACAAACCCTGCTTCCTCTGTGGAAGGCGTATCAGTGGGATTGAGGAGATCCTTGAAGTATTCCTTCCACTGCCCGACGATATCCCCAGTTGAAGTCAGCAGTGCCCCATCTGCACCATACACAGTGTGGACAGGGAGCTGCTTCCCCCTCCTGAGCCATCGGACAGTTTGCCAGAATCTCTTCGAGGCCGACCGAAAGTCTTGTTCCATGGCCTCACCGAACTCCTCTCATACCTGGGTTTTTGCTTCTTCAACCACCCGAGCTGCACTCCGTTTGGCCTGCTGGTACACCTCAGCTGCTTCGGGAGTCCCACAAGCCAACCAAGCTTGATAGGACTCCTTCTTCAGCTTGATGGCCCCCCTCACCACTGGTGTCCACCACTTGGTTTGGGGGTTGCCACCACGAGATGCACCGACCACCTTGCGGCTGCAGCTCTGGGCCACCGCTTTAACAACAGAGGTGGAGAACATGGCCCATTCAGACTCCATGTCTCCAGACTCCCTCGGAATGTGGTTGAAGTTCTTCCGGAGGTGGGAGTTGAAGACCTTCCGGACAGGGGCCTCAGCCAGACGTTCCCAGCACACCCTCACTATACGTTTGGGTCAACCAGGTCTGAATGGCTTCCTCCCCTGCCATCGGATCCAACTCACCACCAGGTGGTGATCAGTTGACAGCTCTGCACCTCTCTTTACCTGAGTGTCCAAGACATATGGTCGCAGGTCTGATGACACGATAACAAAATCGATCATCGACCTGCGACCTAGGGTGTCCTGGTGCCAGGTGCACGTATGGACACCCTTATTCTTGAACATGGTGTTCGTTATGGACAAACTGTGGTTAACACAGAAGTCCAATAACTGAACACCACTCAGGTTCAGATCGGGCAGGCCGTTCCTCCCAATCACCCCCCTCCAGGTTTCACTGTCGTTGCTCACGTGCTCATTGAAGTCCCCCAGTAGGACAATGGAGTCTCCAAGAGGAGCACCCTCCAGCACCCCAGTCACAGACTCTAAAAAGGGTGGGTACTCTGAAACATCATTTGGTGCATAGGCACAAATGATGGTCAGGACCCATTTCCCAACCCGAAGGCACAGGGAAGCAACCCTTTCATCCACCGAGGAAAACTCCAATATAGAGGTAGCAAGGTGGGGGGATACAAGAATACCCACCCCTGCTCGTCGCCTCTTGCCCGGGGCAACTCCAGAAAAGGCCAAGCTCCAGCCCCTCTCCAGGAGACTGGTTCCAGAATCGGAGCTGTGTTTTGAGGTGAGGCCGACTATATCTAGCAGGTATCTCTCAACCTTGTACACCAGCTCAGGCTCCTTCCCCACCAGAGGGGTGACATTCCACGTACCAAAAGCCAGTTTAGAAAGCTTGGGATCAGTCCGCCAAGGTCTCCGCCTTTGACCGCCACCTAATCCACATAGCACCGGACCCCCATGATCCCTCCTGCAGGTGGTGAGCCCACTGGAGGGCGGACCCATGTAACTCCTTCGGGCTGAGCCCAGCTGGATCCCATGGGTGGAAACCTGGCCACCAGACGCTAGCCTTCGAGCCCCTCCACCAGGCCTGGCTCCAGGGTGGGGCCCCGGTGACCCCATACCGGGTGGGGTACACTGAATCCTTGATATAGAATTTATCATGAGAGTCTGTTGGATCATTCTTAGTCTGGACCTTCACCCAGGACCAGTTTGTCTTGGGTGACCCCATCAGAGGCAAATTGCCTCGGACAACAAAGCTCCTGGGATCACTGGGGCATGCAAAATCCCCCAGCACGATAAGGTGACGATCCATGAGGGGGCTCAACACTGATTCGAGCAATATAAAGCAGAAGTGTCATGAGCAGTGCATCAAGCACTGTTTCAGCATGCCCACAGTCACGTGACCGTAGCAAACGAGGCCTCGTTATGTTGGTCACATCATGTGAGTTGAGGGCTCACGTGAAGTTTGAGAGGGAATTAGTTTTTTGTTTGTTTGTTTGTTTGCTTTGTATTGTTTGTTCCTGCCATCCAATTTTGAATAGACCTCGGATGGCCAAATGCTCAAAAAAAAGCATTGAGATTTTTTTCAGGTTTTCCATTCAGGTGCAGTTCTGACAGTCAGTCACCAGATGGCAGACTTTATTAGATGCTTCATAACACTGTGTCGCTCATGAAGCAATTGTCTCAAAGTTGCTCTTTGTTTCATAAGGCCTCAGTTTCAACATCACTAGTTGGAGCTAGGCCTAGTGATAGGATGGTAAGCTCCGGAGCTTCAAGGGTGCTCTGAGCTTGTCCAGGAAATATTTTGCAAACCACGTTTCAAGGTGTGTATTGCTGACGTCGTACCTCGTGACTGGATCAGGAAGCCATTCATGATTTTGCATGCAACATGAAATAAAGTGAGCAGCGATACACAATGGAAATCCCTGTCCCTCACATTTTGTGTTGTTAATGTTTGACTGTGTAAGGGATTTGTCACAGCCAATTTTCGGATGGATCCAGCACCAAAAATGCAGACTTCTCCCAGTGTCTGTTGTGTTTCAAAGAGCTTGGATACACCAATAACACATCATTATGCTGAGGCACTATTGTGCCCTGCATGCCAATAAGGACAGAGATGAATATACTGGAAAAGACAGTATGAGACTGTTGAAAAGTTATTATTTCTTAATAAAAATGGATAAGTAGCACAAGCACATTCACTGTAGTCACCTCAGTTTTATTACTTCTTTTTTCCCTTATGATTATTGATATTTCTTAAAAGACAGTGCATTTATTGTAATGAAAAAATACACAAACCAATAACACCCTTGTAAAAATCTGCATGTTGTATACATTTTGTCCACTAGATGGCCTAGTAGAGAAAATGAAGTTTCACATGAGGCCTCCTCTATGTGAGCCATTTTGATGAAAGGCCTCAAGTCCTCCAGAAAGCCTCATCTGGCCATCACTAGTTTCTTTACTCAGCCTTATATACCTTTAGCCCCTCCCTAAAGAATAAACCAAACAAAGATTATCAATTAACTTAACCAAATGATACTTTAACCCCAAAACAACATAAAAATTCCAATTGCTACTATTGAACTCATAAGAAAAATACAAAGTAAATTTAATTCACCTATCCTGTTTAAAATAGTGTTTAATGGGGAAAAACAAGAATTCTCCCCTCTGCTTGTCCACAGCATAGTTTCTCCCAATTAACTCCTGCTATAAAAGGAATTGGAATCCTAGTCTTCCTGTTTGTCAGCTCAGACACCCACAAGGAAACCAAACGGAAGAAGCCCACACACCATAACCAAAAAAAAGGTAACAGCCACTTCATGATTCCCATATATTTCTCATTGTTGCACTGAAGAAGTGTTACACCTAATGATGTTAAAACCGAGGCCTCATGAAACAATGAGCAACTTTGAGACAATTGCTTTATGAGTGACACAGTGTTATGAAACAGCTAATAAAGACTGCCATCTGGTGACTGACTGTCAGAACTGCATCAGAGTTGAAAAACCTGAAAAAAATCTCAATACTTTTTTTGAGTATTTGGCCAGCCGAGGTCTATTCAAAATTGGATGGCAGGAACAAACAATACAAAGCAAACAAAGCATGATCTGAGAATGCATAACTCTGCCAAGGTGCTGGCACCAAGGCATCAGCACCTTGGTGCTTTCATTTATTTATTTATTCGGATAAAAATGACACTGAATATGGTATACAAACATAGGAAATGTAAATATGCATATACTGTAAAACATCATACAAAATCCAGGATGACACATGAAAGTGAAAACACTTATTTCCAATGTGGTCCTTTCAATCACATTATTAGTCATCCAAATACCACACAATGTTAGAATGGGGAAGTTTTGCTACGTTATCAATTGCAACAACTGCTCTCATAATTTTTTTTAAAAAAATTTTTGTGAGAGCTTTTCAGTGTGCTGACTTTCTTTGATTTTTCTGAAGTTGTGATTACTTCTTGCTTTCATTACACATGGATTTAATATCAGCTGGGGACTGAAGTCCATAGAATGTTTGGTATCGTTAAATTAAGCAGATTGTCCTCTTTCAGGTGACTATAAAAACGTCACTGTCCTGGTTTAGTATGTTTTTAGAGCAGCTAATTATACCAGTCAATTTTTTTGGTGCGCCAGTGCGAGCATCGGGTTTATCACATTAATGGACTTGTTTAATGTCCTGTTGATAATAATGTGTATATTGTGGAGGAATGACGGGACAAGACACGAGAGCTGCCAGTTCAGAACTTTACCAACTCCAGCAATGACATTGAGCGCCAAGGCACATTCATAAATATTCCCCCATCTGTCCTCACTTATCCCCAAGTCACTGGGTGTGAGTGGAGCCTTCTAGTGGTCCGCCACACAGCCCTCCTTCCTGAACACCCAAAAGGGGCCTTATCAGTCCATCACCCTGTGCTTGAGCAATCGCCCATAATGGCTGTATTGTGGAACAGCTGGGCCAGCTGAGGGCTCTCCAGGTCGAAGTGAGGAGGAAAACAACTCAGTCTCCATTCCTCCGTAGGGGAAAGACAAACCTGCGAACCTACAGCAGGTGGGTGTCCACGCCGGGGAGTCTGAGCCAGCACCACCTGCTCGTCTGCCAACACGTGAGAAGGCTCAAGCCTATCTATGCAGATGGTTTCCCTGCGCCCCCCAAAATTCAACACAAAATGCTTTGCACCTGTTTCCAAAACCCTGAAAGGGCCGTCATAAAGCAGGCACAGCGGAGTCTTGTGGGCATCGTGTCTGACGAAAACAAACTTTGCATGCTCCAAACGCTTGCGAACAAAAGCGTGGGGGAAACAATGGTGCATATGCCCTAGAACACTAACTGACTCAACCCAAGGAAAAAACTGCACAGATGAGTTGTGCCGGGCGCAAGACCTTCAGGCAAAAATTCACCCGGGACCTGCAACAGCTGACGAAAAACAAGCTCAGCCAGGGAAGCGGCAAGATCCTCCTTGGGCGCGGATTGTAGCCCAAGTAGGACTCAAGGGAGGTAGTCGACCCAATTTGTGTTGGTCAATGAGGCTCTAAATGCAGCTTTATGCGACCTGTGGAACCTTTCACACAAACCATTAGCCTGTGGATTGTACGCAGTGGTATGGTGGACTTTGACAACCCAGGCTCTCAGCCATGGTGGACCATGGGGCGGCTGTGGCGCAGGTGTAGTGTGGCCGACTACTGATCAGAGGGTCAGGGGTTTGATTCCCCTCTGTCTGCAGTCTGCATGTCGAAGTGTCCTTGAGCAAGACACTGAACCCCCAGTTGCTCCTGGTGGGTCAGGCTAGCGCTTCTGTGTCTATGGCAGCCCTGCCGCCATCAGAGTTTGAATATGTGCGTGAATGGGTGGATAGCAGGATCTGTAAAGCGCTTTGGTCATCCAGAGATGAGAAAAAGCGCTATATAAGTGAAAGCTATTTACGCCATTTTACCAGAGTTCCGAAATGAACTGGGGACCCCTATCGGAGGTGATGTCTGATGGGTAACAGAAATGCGCGACCTAAGACAACAAAAATGTGCCGGCTACGTCGGCAGAAGTGATGGAAGCCAACAGGATTGCCTCTGGCTAACACGTGGTGCAGTCCACTATCATCAAAAGGTGCGTGAAACCTTGCAACAGTGGAAGGGGGGTAGGCCCCCTTTTGCCAACTTACTTTTGCCAACTTAGGCTAGCGTCAGGTGATGCTCATATAAAGATCAGCATTTGTAGAGGCTTCCTGCCATTCTGGAGCTGCTTTTGGAGTGAACGCATCTCCACTGGGCATACGTTTCAGTATTTATTTTCATTTTATATTCCTATGTAGTTCCCTCTGCATGCCCTTTTCCCCTGTTCATTAATTAATTAATTCATTCATTCATTCCTCTAAAAAAAAAATAATACAGTAATGCCTATATGGAGTCCAACAGTAAATCCACAATTAAAATGTGAATGGAATAAAAAAAAAAAAAAACTATTTAGTGCATCATCATATAAATAAAATGACGGGGGATTATATTTTGACTGTTAGAACTTTCTCCATTAAAATAACATAAAATCCCGTTAAGTCATGTACTTTTTGACACCACATCAGCGCTGTTTGATTCCACCAATGAAAGTCGAACCAATAAATCCTGGAGAATGATTGCACATGGAGCAAAAAATTAAGAACAGTAAATTTCTTGAGTACATTTTTTTTTCTTTTGGGCTGTCACATTTTTGGGAGATTACATATTTTATTTTTTTTTTAAATTCCCCCTTCTCTCCATTTCTCTTGCACTCGTGCAGGTCTGAAGTGAGTTTCGGTCTAAAAACATCTGCTTCCACCGGCATTTCAGTCAACTTTTGCCAATGGAGCTTAACTTAGGGTGACATAAGCGAACTTGGCATAACTTAGCCCAGTGCTCAGGAACTTTTACAAACTGACCACATCTTTCACCGTTTATTTCTAAACATCAACAAATTTTCAGCATGCTGAAAATTTTCAAGGAGCACAACTTTTACCAGCATTTGCCAACAAACACCAACTATCATTAACTTTTATCAACTTTTGCCAGCGGAGCCAGGCATTTGCGAAAATGTCAGTAAAAGCTAGTCCAAACATTGTTGTGTGAATCCACTCAAAAAGTAGGTCCAGAATGGTAGGAAGCCTCCACAAACCCTGATCTTTATGAGAGTTGCCTGGCGCTTATGTCAGCTGGCCTGCGCTGAGTATTCATTTGCTGAAGTTAACTTAAGTTGGCCAAAGCTACACATACGCTAGCCTAAGTTGGCAAAAGTTTGTAAAAGTTTGTAAAAGTTGGTGTGCGCTGGATTTAAAAAAAAAAAAAACCTGCTCACTAACATAATTTCACTGACATTTGGACTGATTTCTCTGATTTTTCAAAACGTCTGTCAAAGTTGGGCTATACGTTATAGTGTGAACCCAGCTTTAGAAATAGTCATATGGTGGCAAGTGGTGACATCATAAATTAATGCAAAAACATTAGTCCTGTCAGAATAAGTGTGTTAATCAGCACGACTGATTAATAACAAAATAAAATAAGTTAAGAAAAACTGGGATCAAGCCTCATTCAGTGGCTACGTTAACCTCAGTTAATACTGATTGCACTGTTAAGATGCTATTAAGAGGAAAGAAGGGGTTAAGAATATTTCATATCTCTCCAAGTCTTTGGCATTGGAAAATCTAGCATGAATTACATCTTTCAAAATTGTCCATGAAGTACCACGTTTAAACCATTTGAACATTAACTGAGTTTTTCTTTATATCAGGAGCAAGAATGTGGCAGCAGTAGGGTGAACCAAGAAGGAGAGGATAGAGGAGGTAAAGGTAACCAGAGAATCAGCACAGGTGTCCAGAGGAAGAGAATGACAGCACTGATGACTAAAGAGAGAGGAGGCACACATGACCAGGTAACAACAGTCAAAACTTGATTTCTGCCAGTGCTGAAATACTTAACGCATAATGGGTATTAAGTAGGCCTGCTGCTTTATAGTGGCATAGACTATTACAAGGTTGAATATACATCTGGTAAGCCAGGGGAATGATTTTTTTACAGCTTTTACTAATATGGGAATGCCAAAATAAAGAAGTAAATTAGCCTTGTCCTTCTATCAAAGTTAATGATTCTGCACTCTTCCTCCACACTAGGATACATACTGTATACTGTCATTTTTTGCTTAAAAAATCCTTTTCCTTTTAAAATGAAAAAGAGGACATTGTAGATAAATACCTGTTCTGATGTGCTGACAGTCCTATAATGAAAACAATTAAAAAAAAAAAATCCTGATACAAGCAGAGATTTCAACCTCCCCAATGTTTGAAACAAAGTTATGCCCTTGGACTCAGCATAGCCACATCTGGGCCAGTAAAGGCAAGAAACACAAAGCTCCTCTGAACTAAATTAACTACTGTATTATTTGCACCATACCTCTGTCTTGCTTTCTTTTTTCTTCTTCCTCTTTTTTCTTTTGTTTTGTCACTGCCTGACAGATAACTTTGCTTCCTTTTGAAACAGCCACTCTTACTTGTATGTTTACATAAGATACCCACTGGTATTTGTGAAAGTGAGAGGTGGGGGTGGGGCACCTTTAGAGAGTTCATTGCTGGCCTACCATTGTCATTGCAAACTCTCCACATTGTCATCGCTGTAGTGATTCAAAGTTGGTCAGCCCTTGGGGGAGAGCCCCCCCCCCCCTTTGGCCTGGGTCCACAAGCATTTGACTGCCTTGCCTGCCAGCATATTGCATATGTTGTGAGTTTTTCCTAATAAATTGATGACTTTATCTTAAATTTGCTATTTTTTTCTTGTAATGCATTGGGTTTATTACATCTGTTGACTTTTGTGAGGATCATTCAACAGAATATTCAGGCTGCAAATTCTGACTGAGCAACAGGCCACAGTCAAACTCTGAAGACCTTTGATTGGTGGGTCAATGCAAATGCAAAGCCCTGTATGTTGGAGTCTGTTACCGCCTGATTTGTCATATCTCCAGCTCATGCAACAACTTATTATAGTTTTAGAAGAATTGTGTTGGTCCATTATAAACTGTACACTAACAAGTTCTACTTGGTAAAGTTGTTTGGGGCCTTGGAATGACCTGCGGTCCCTAATTGGTACCACTGCTTAAGTTTGGATAGCAGCCGTGGAGACCGGTCAAGAAGTCCCACCTTTGCCTTCAGCCATCAGCTTTTGTCTGAGTCATTTGTTTGTTTGTTTTCCTGCCTTTGTTTGGACTGCAGATTTCCTGTGTAAACTCAATGAAACAAGATCCTCTCAGAAAAAGAATGCCTTTCCAAACTGTTTCAGTGCACCTCGGTGAGGATTTTTTTTTTCTGTTTCTTTAAGTAATGTACTAACAATAAACACTGAAAGCAAAAAATGTATGTTATATATTTCCAAGGTGGGAAGCTTTTATCTGTATCCTTTTCATCTTGTGCATCAACTATGCAAATAAATATAGGCTTCAGGAAGCTGTAAACTGCATAATAATAATAATAATAATAATAATGAAAAAAATCTCAGCACAATTAGTTTATACATTCACCAAAGCTCACACTGAGCCTGAACAAACTTGCAGTGGCACATAAAATGTAGGGAAAACATGAAAAAGCAAGCCACTTGATTAAGAGCTTGCAAACACTCCAGCAAATATTCTCATCCAAGTTGGCAGCCAAAGATATAATTACACTGCTGTTAACTTGGAGAATCTTATAGAGCCCTGCAGTGCCTTAGTTAATGTAATTTCAGGCCAAATTTCTCATGACTATGGTGGTAAAAGCCATGTATGTAAATCTTTACCACAGGGCATATTCACACATCATGATAATAAAATATGCATGCAAAAAGAATTTGATTTAGCCACATTTTTAATTCCCACGAGATTATAAAACAGTGGTGTGAAAAAGTGCTTGTCCCCTTCCTGATTTCTGAAATTGTTTGTCACACTTAAAAGTTTCAGATCATTAAACAAATTTAAATATTAGACAAAGATAGCACAAGTAAACACAAAATGCAGCTTTTAAATGAAGGTGTTTATTATTAAGGAGAAAAAATTCAAACCTACGTATGTATATGCTTCATTTTTTTAAATCTACCTGGCCAAGTGTTTGATGCATGCACAAAACCATCATGTTTCACCCCAGCCCTTTAGGTAGCGCAAATGCACTGACATGCCAGTTTGTTCAGAGTAGAAAAACAAGTCACGCACATTAGCAACAACAATAACAACTACAGAGTAGTGAAAAGAAACTTCACTGTTTACTGCTTTTACCTCAAAGTATCTTTTTGTTTCTCTAGTCTACTCTAGTCATGTTTGTTTTTAATTCATCTTCTTCTATATGCTTTTTTACTCATCTCTGGTTGATCAAAAACCATCACCCTTGTTAAGCTGCCATCCCCCATCCCCATACAAAGTGTAAGGAAATGTGTAAAGAACGAGCGTAAAGAATAGAATATGTCAGAGTATAGTTGCAAATGTACAACATTGAAAATTTAGAAAAACTTGCAAATTAAAAAAAAAATATTTTAGTTCATTTTTTGTCATAATTGTGACTTTTTTCCCCTCACAAATTTGTGACTTTTCTAATAATTGGCAAATTTTTTCCTCAAATGTGCAATTTTCTCTGAAACTTGCAACTTTTTGGCATAATTTTTCAACCTCTGTCTTAATTTGTGGTTGTAAATTAGCATTTTTTTATCATATTTTTGCACCTCCATCTTACGAATTTGTACTTGATTTACATTTACATGTTCATACCTTATGCCAAGTTTGTGAATATCCCCAATCCTTGTTTTTTTTTTTAAATGCCTACTGCAAATCTCTTACTTTAACAATGTGATTAGATTTCAACAAATTTGTAAAGCATAAGCAATACTTTTCACTAGCTTTTCTTGAACTCTTGGCTGCGCTGCCCTCACAGTTTTTGGTGATACTGCCAAGTTTGGTCCATATCCATAAAGTTTTAGGAAATGTGCAAAAATACAGATAGGAGGGTCTGGGAATCTTCAAATATGTATCGACCCTTGAGTATAATTCAATTCAATTCAATTCAACTTTATTTATATAGCGCCATTTCACAACAACAGTCATCTCATAGCACTATCAACTGAAGGGGGGACCCCCACAGTTGCAGAAAGACCCCAGCAATCAGGCGATCCCCTGTGAGCAAGCACTTGGCGACGGTGGAGAGGAAAAACTCCCTTTTAACAGGAAGAAACCTCCAGCAGAACCAGGCTCAGGGAGGGGCAGTCATCTGCTGCGACTGGCTGGGGGGTGAGGGGATAGAGAAGAAGAAAAGAACAGACATGTAGAGAGCAAACAGCACGATGGGGACTCAATCTATGGGAGAGAACAAACAAATATTAATGACCAGCAAAAAAAAAATATTTCATAGAGAGTGAGGAAAGGAGTGAGGCCCAGTGCATTACTGGAGGTCCCCCGGCTGACTAAACCTATTAGCAGCATAACTAAGGGAGGGTTCAGAAACACATGATCCCTCCCTAATTGTAGGCTAGATCAAAAAGGTAGGTTTTAGCCCTATTCTTAAAAACAGAGATCGAGTCTGACTCCCGAATCCAGATTGGCAGCTGATTCCACAGGAGAGGAGCTTGATAACTGAAGGCTCTGCCTCCCATTGTACTTTTGGAGATTCTAGGTATTACAAGTAATCCTGCATTTTGGGAGCGTAGTGCTCTGTTAGGATGATACGGTAGTATCAGATCTTTTAAATAAAAAGGAGCCTGATTGTTTAAAGCTTTGTAAGTAAGAAGAAGGATTTTAAACTTAATTCTAAACTCTATGGGAAGCCAATGAAGGGAGGCCAGAACCGGAGAGATATGATCTCTCTTTCTAGTACCTGTTAAAACTCTTGCTGCAGCATTTTGGATCAGCTGAAGACTTTTTAAAGATGTTTTAGGACAGCCTGATAATAAAGAATTACAGTAATCTAATCTCGAGCTAACAAAAGCGTGGATCAGCTTCTCAGCATCACTCTGAGACAAGATGCTCCTAATCTTGGCAATATTACGCAAATGATAGAAGGCAGTCTTAGAAACAAATTTAATATGTGAATTGAAGGACAAATCCTGATCAAAAATAACTCCAAGGTTCCTCACAGAGCTATTAAGAGAAAGAGTAACTGCATCCAAACTGAAAGTTTGATTTGGAAAGGAATTTCTAAGGTTTTTTGGACCAACAAGAATGACTTCAGTCTTATCTGAATTTAATAGCAGGAAATTACAAGTCATCCAAGCTTTGATTTCCTTAAGACAGGCTTCTAACTTGGCTAACTGATTAGTATCATCTGGCTTCATTGACAGGTATAATTGTGTGTCATCTGCATAACAATGAAAATGTATACAGTGCTTTCTAATAATGTTGCCTAACGGAAGCATATATAAACTAAAAAGAGTAGGGCCTAGCACAGATCCCTGTGGAACTCCATGACTAAGCTTTGAGCTGAAAGAAAACTCATCATTTACATGAACAAACTGGAACCTATCAGATAAATAAGATCTAAACCACTGCAACGAAGTTCCATTAAGTCCAACATAGTGTTCTAATCTATCAAGTAGAATATTATGATCAATAGTATCAAAAGCTGCACTAAGATCTAAAAGGACAAGTACAGAAACTAGTCCATTATCAGATGCAATGAGGAGGTCGTTAGTGACCTTCGCTAAGGCTGTTTCAGTACTATGATGGATTCTAAACCCAGATTGAAACTCTTCAAGTAAACCATTTCCCTGCAGGTGGTCAAATAATTGCGTAGCAACAACTCTTTCTAAGATTTTTGAAATGAAAGGGAGATTAGAGATTGGTCTATAGTTAGCTAAAGCTCCTGGATCTAGCGTTGGCTTTTTGAGTAAGGGTTTAATTACAGCTGTTTTAAAAGCCTGCGGTACATGGCCTAAAGTTAATGAAGAATTGATTATATGAAGAATAAAGCTACCAATAAGTGGGAAGACTTCTTTAAATAACCTGGTAGGAATAGGGTCTAAAAGACAAGTTGAAGGTTTGGATGAGGAAACTATTTTATCTAACTCACAAAGGTCGATTGGAGTAAACTAATCAAGACAGACATCAATAGAAGGAGTTGTAATAGTTATAAGAGTCCTAAACCTGCATCCTTTCTCTTGGCCAGCAGATGGTGAGTTTTCTTGTAGCAAAAGGACAGACTGCCTGATATTCTGTGGGAAAATGGCCTTTCAAGCGTCAAGAATTTTCCAGATTTTGGTCTTAATTGCAAGCCTTCTCTTTATTAGATTTTTCTTAGATGGAACATGGGTGAACAATATAATCTGCGGCTTCAGCCATCACCCTTTTCGGATAACTTTTGTTGAATTGTATAATCAGAGGAGTTATTGTTTAATTCGACCTTGTTGGATTTTTTTCCTTGATATATTGTTCTGTTCCTTTCTTTTAATCTTTTAATCTAATCTATCCGAAAAATATAGATTCATTCATATTTATACACTCTTTATGTAGCTACTCAATAATTTGCATAAATGGTATCATTTTAGATGAGAAAGCACACCAACCTCTCAGCTGTAAGGCTGAGAACATTGTGATCAATTACCTTAGTTTTACTGTTAGATTCACTCCTGCTTGTTAAAAAGGATGCCAACTTGCAAAATGCCTAATTTAAGACTTTAAGACAGCAAACCTTAACTGACCTAGTACTTTTCTATCCGTTCCTGTCCCACTCTTCCCCCTTTGAAACAGAACGGCATTAACAAAGCCATTCTTTTTCAACATCCAAATGGGGACCATATAAGGGAGGATACCCATTGTGTTGCTAATTGGAGGACCCCGCTGGGTGCCTTTGTGAGTGTTGTTGTGGGCAGTATTAAGCCCAGTGACCAAATTGCTGACATTGGAAGCATTGGTCCCATGGGGGCCTCTGTCTCTATTATTAAACCTCTGACCATCTCCTTTGGCCCTGCAGCTGATACTGATAGGGCAGATTAGGTGGGGGTCTGGGTAGGGTCCATATCGTTGTGATGTGAGGTCCTGAGTTGCATAGATAGAGTTTGGCGGGGCATGGGTATGGCTTTTTCTAAAAATACTTCAGTTTGCTCAGTATGTGATTTTGGCACCTCTCTGATAGGGCTTTTAGTAAATGAGACTGCTGGTCAATTATATTGAGATGTGATTTTTAGCGGTAGTTTTAGGCGCCAGTTATGCAATCCTCAATTCTCGTGAACATGTGCTGACTACAGCTGATTCATGAATACTGTTTATGCATAGTGTTTACGCAGGCTAACACTTAAATGTTCATGAATGAGATTCAATATTTTGAGATTTGAGATTCAATATTTGAGACGCTATCCAAAGGTAAATGGAAAGCAACAATATAATTTATTGTACTTACATGTGCTCAGTTGATCCTCTTTGACCCATCTTTCGATGTCGCTTTGTTTTGCATTCTTTTACTGTTGTTGCAGAGAGAGGAGGGGGTCACTAGGCGATGGCGTGGAGGGGTAGGGTGGACGCAGCCAATTCCAGGGGGCCTGAAGAACGTCTCACACAGTCACTGGGGGAGGGATGGTCCACAGCCACCACCATTGTCTCAGATTAATAGAGAAACAGACAAGCTGTTAAACAGATTGTTTTTGTCCTTTTCCGTTTTATCGCATTTATTAATTATTTTGCTTTTGTTATCACTGTTGCAGCATTAGTCTCTTATTCTTAAGTTTTTTCTTTCCTTCCTCCAATCGTTTCTCCATATTTTCTTTTGTGTCCTGCACGAAACTTTAACAGTTCATCAGCTTTCAATTTTTCTCTAAAACCAAATTTCCCTTTCCGTTTTCTGTCCACTCTCACTTCCACAATGTTCATCTCCACAACAAAAAAACCTCCTATTTATTTTTATTCATTCATTTTTATTTTATTTTATTTATTCATTTATTTATGTATTCATTTATTTATTTACTCCAATTTGCAATTTTCCTTATTTCTTTATTTAAATTACCTCACCTTTATATATTGTCCACTGAGGATTTTTCTACACTTTTATTGAGGAATAAATCTCCTTATTCTCCCCTCTGCCCAAATTAAAGTTGAGCCTTTTCTCTCCAGCTGAATGGGCATGCTTTTGCCTCATTACATCAAACCCACATAGGTGGACGTGGGAGGACTTTATTTTGCCATGCATGACAAAATAAAATTTATTAGGAAGATCTGAAGCTCTATTTGGCAGTAGATTTATGAAAGAGTGCACTTCCTACATTTGGCCACACGATGGAGGCACTGTGCCGTAGCTTGAAGGCGGTTCAAGATGCCGTTTACCCACAGATGTGCACTGAGTGCCACGTGGCTGTCTCTGCGATGTGCAATTGTGAAAGCGCAAGATGGCCCTGGAGCCTATTGTCCACAAACCACAACTTGTTCTTCAAAGAAACTGGAGCACTGCCTCCTTAACTTCAGCTGTAAACATGCCAGAATAACCTTACAACTTTAATTTAGCGCTCCATTTTAATACTGTTACCTCAGATAATCTCCTCTCAGCAACCTGTTTTAACAATCTCAACTCCACTCAGGAGTGGGGGCGAATTACCTCCCTCCTTTGTGGAAAAACACAGACCCGCCTTTGTTCCCCACACGGCCCGAAGAGCGCCGTTAGTTAAATCATACTATGGGAAAAGGTTAATGGATAGTGTCAACCCCCATTACTTGTCAAATCACACATTTAACCCCTAAAGACACAGAGTTAACAGACATCAGTATGCACACTGTAGACAATACAAGCAGTAACTATTTTTATTATTATGGACAGTCGCTCACTAAGGAATGATTAAGAGATTCTTGCGCTGTACCTTAAATTATTAATAAAAGGTTGTTGTTGTTGTTGTTGTTGTTTTCTCAGTACCGGCACCAGGCTAGCCCTGGTTCCCTTATTTGAGGAGACAAACACGGTTGATTCCGCTGTTCCCCAAGTCTCGTTATTTCGGAACAGACTGCATCCGAAATACTTCACCCACGTGGCATTGTTCCTTAACGGCATCGGGTCAGACAGTTAAATCCCCCCCCTCCCCTTCCCGGCAAGTTCTGGGTACAGACTGCATCCCTGAACCTCACCGATCAGTCCAACTTTAAACAGAGAGCACTTTCACTGAGGCCTCGGCAGGTCCCCCAGTACAAGTAGTACCATGTTTTAAAGCTCAGTGCTATACTGATTTAGATTATCATGGTTTCGCTCCCCAGCGGCATCGGGTCGAGCACTTTAAATGGCTCCCCCCGGCATCAGGTCACTAACCCTGGCTATTTTCATTTGAGGAAACGAACCTAGGTGATTATTAGTCACCCTGGCTTCTTAAGTCTCGTTATTTTGGTTAAGACTGACTCCAATATGTTATATCATTTGATGGACCATACACCCGTGAATTGTATGTCCATGATCATGACCATCCTACCTCAGACTGAAAATAGGACACATGTACTTTCCTTTGAAACTATTTGACTATTTGGTTAGACTTTACATGCGACTCCCAACTAAATAATAAAATTTGGAGATCGGATATACCCCTTAATCAGACAACTTTAAATTTAGTATTGCCAAAGTGCAGAAATTCATGTAAAAAAGGTTTTCTGCTTACCTTTTTGTTCAGGCGCCAAAGTCGTCTACAAAAGGGTCCTTCCAATCTGTTCCGGCCTCGTCTCAGAATAGTTCAATGTGGGTCACAGCACCAAATTATTAAAATCCCGATTCTTTGATTGAAATATCCAAAAATAAGCCGGAGAATTCTTCAATTCAAAGATGCAACATTTATTTAGAGGTCACATGTAAAACAAGCAGCGCTGGGTTCAGCGTGACACAGCCCCCTCAGGAGCGTCGCCAGACTGACCTCGACTTCCGGGTGCGACTTAGTCATCTTCTTGGGTTGGTTAGACCAACCCCATACAATAGGATGGGCTTGTATGCAACCATCTGATTGGCCAGTTTAACTCTGACGTGAACAGGCCATCCACTATTCACATAAACTGTCTCCTAACGTGTACTATAAAAAGTGTGTGTGTGGGTGTTGGTTTGGGTGTGCAACTAAAGTAATAGACCTGACTTAAAGAAGTGAGAGAGAGAGCGAGAGAAGAAAGAGAGCTCTATAGCTCTGCCTACTTCCTGTTCACCAGAGTTTAACACAACATATTTGTTCATAAGAATGCAAGCAGAATATGTATAGAAATTGTATAGAGCATAATGGGAGATTACCTACAGAATTATTTTTTTGGCACTCTAATTTTTCATAACCCTTTCATCCTGCTGGAGAACCCGTGTGTGCTTCAGCTTGAGGTCATGAACAGATGTTCGGACGTTCTTCTTCAGGATTTTTTGGGATACAGCAGAATTCATGGTTCCATTTACCACAGCAAGTCTTCCAGGTCCTGAAGCAGCAAAACAGCCCCAGACCATCACACTACCACCACCATATTTTACTGTTGGTATGATGTTCCTTTTCTGAAATGCTGTGTTACTTTTACACTGGATGTAATGCGACATGCACCTTCCAAAAAGTTCAGCTTTTGTCTCATCAGTCCACAGAGTATTTACCCAAAAGTCTTGGGGATTATCAAGATGTTTTCTGGCAAAACTGAGATAAGCCTTCATGTTCTTTTTGCTCAGCAGTGGTTTTCGTCTTGGAACTCTGCAATGCAGGCCATTTTTGTCCAGTCTCTTTCTTATGGTAGAATCATGAACGCTGACCTTAACTGAGGCAAGTGAGGCCTGCAGTTCTTTGGATGTTGTTGTGAGGTCTTTTGTGACGTCTTGGATGAGTCGTCACTGCGCTCTTGGGGTAATTTTGATCGGCCAGCCACTCCTGGGAAGGTTCACCACTGTTCCATGTTTTCGCCATTTGTGAATAATGGCTCTCACTGTGGTTCACTGGAGTCCCAAAGCTTTAGAAATGGCTTTAGAACCTTTTCCAGACTGATAGATCTCAATTACTTTTTCTCATTTGTTCCCGAATTTCTTTGGATCGCAGCATGATGTCTAGCTTTTGAGGATCTTTTGGTCTACTTCACTTTGTCAGGCAGGTCCCATTTAAGTGATTTCTTGATTGTGAGCAGGTGTGGCAATAATCAGGCCTGCGTGTGGCTAGAGAAATTGAGCTGAGCTTTCCAAATATGTGATAAACCACAGTTAATTTATGTTTTAACATGGGGGGCAATCACTTTTTCACACAGGGCCATGTAGGTATGGATTTTTAAACACCTTCATTTAAAAACTGCATTTTGTGTTTACTTGTGTTATCTTTGCAAGCCTGTAGAATGCAAGTATTCCTGTCTGAAACAGGTTTCCCAATCAGGAGGCTTTACAGGCCCAAATGTAGGCTGTGTTTGAAAGTGGAATACAAAGAGGTGTAGCCTATATGTAGGCAGTCACATGTTAGACTTTGACAAATATAAAAAGGAGTAAATGGCACTAAGATTTATTTGATTGTCTGAATATTAATTACAGAATACCTAAATATTGAAAATGAATAGGACATCCAATATTAGCAACCGTTTCAGATCCCTTGTTTATTTGTTTGTCAGATCAGTTATTTGTTTGATCTTGCACTTTGGGGACTGGGAGTTGTTCAGTCACCATTATAATTATTATTAATCTTTTTAGTTTATATCACAGTTCAGTGATGGAGCTCAGTGTAATATTGAATTTCTTCTGTGTATCGTCAATAAACTCATGCAGTACTATAACAGGACATGTTTACAAATATTTGAGACCCATTGTAGTGCATCAGTTTATATTTTAGCAATATTTTGTTATTAAAAGGTTTTTTAAAACTTTAATGCTAAGATTGAGGCGGTGCTCATATCGCCGTGCTGGGGCGATACTGTGGCAAAATGATCTGAACCTTGAGGGCGTGGCTGGCAAAGACTGAGCACCGTCGCTCTATCGTAAGCGTTTGTTTTTTATTGATGCGAGAAGATTATTATTATTATTGTTCCGCCTAAACTATTGCATTTTTGACCCTCTAAACATTTACCAAAATGCATTTTTTTCCACACACACCTCGGACCCAGTGAAAAATTTTGCGAACTGTAAAAAATATATGTCCCATGCTGAAAATTTATCCAGCGTATGGTTGATACGTTCCGCATTCGTAGAGCAAAGGTTGTAGGGCCTTCCTCCCCATTTTTTTTTAAAAGGTGGATCCAATCAGTTGATCACTGGAACCACATGATAAATCAGCCTCAGGGAAAAAGCACATGCCATGCATTATCTTTTTTTTTTCCACTTTATTGAAAATAACTTTTTTAATCGCCGTCAGTTAGTGTGCTTTTGAGCCAGGCTGTGTGTGGCTGTGTAAGGTGTGTTTGAAAGTGGAATACAGAGGTGTAGCCTATATGTAGGCAATCACACGTTAGACTTTGACAAATATGAAAGGCACTGAACTGACATTTATTTGATTGTGTTGTAGAGGGAATGATCAGATGACGCAACGATCAACACAGACTTTATTCTCCCTCTAACAGATCAGGATCACAAAAAGAATGCCAGGCCGCTGTGCGTCTCACTTTTATACCCTTAATCACATGCATAGTGGCCCGGGGCTCCAACCTCATATTCATTTCAAAACAAAGCCTGTGC
Organism: Pholidichthys leucotaenia; assembly: GCA_020510985.1. Lineage (NCBI taxonomy): Eukaryota > Metazoa > Chordata > Actinopteri > Cichliformes > Pholidichthyidae > Pholidichthys > Pholidichthys leucotaenia. The sequence continues at coordinate 67,531,744 of CM035840.1, forward strand.
AGTTCATTAACATGATATTGCATAGGTGCCGCACTTCACTCCTTTCCTGGCGTCCCCCGCATCTGCTCCTCTCCCTGGGGGGTGCCTAGCCTTTGCTGTTCCATCTGGACCCCCAGCGATCTCTCATCTCTTGGTCGATTGATCTCTGGGTGGAGAAGACTAACACCTTGCTCCCCACACTCCCCCCCCCCCCCCAGAACACCCAGAATGGGCCTTAACCCCCCCGGTCCTTGGGCTTGAGCCAGCATCCATAGCGGCTGTAGCGGGGGTCACCAATCCAGTCGAACTGCCCTGCTGACGGGGCGCACAGAGGGGCACGCCAGTCTGTGGGGGGGGAGGAAAGAGGAGGGGGAGAAAACACATCCTCTTCGCGAGTGCCAGTCCCTGCTGAGGAATCACCATCCTGTGGAGCCCCCAACGGAGGACGTCCGCGCCGGGGAGCCTGGGCCAACATCACCTGCTCGTCTGCCAACACAAAAGCGGGCTTAAGCCCATCAATGCAGAAGGTCTCTCTAAGTACCCCCAAGTCTAACACGAAATGTTTCGCCCCAAGTTCCAACACTCCGTCCTATGGTGGGCGCAGCGGGGTCCAGTGTGCATCGTGCCTGACGAAAACAAAACTGGCATTCTGCAAACTTTTTGGGATGAATGTGCGGGGAAAACAATGGTGGGCCGGTACACTCCCCACCTCTGTGCTGCATAGAAAATGCATGGGCGGCTCAGCCTCAGGCGCAGGGTTTTCCGGTAAAAATTCTCCGGGGATCCGCAGCGGTTGGGAAAAAACAAGTTCTGCTGGGGAGGCTGCCAAATCACCCTTGGGTGCAGAACGTAACCCTAAAAGAACCCAGGGCAGGCGGGCTACCCAATTTGTGTCCGTGAGCGAAGGTCTGAGCGCTGGTTTGAGTGACCTGTGGAAACGCTCGCATAACCCGTTAACCTGGGGGTTGTATGCGGTAGTGCGGTGAATTTTGACCCCCAGGCTCTGGGCCTTCGCAGACCAGAGTTCCGAAATGAACTGTGGGCCTCTGTTGGACGTGATGTCTGATGGAGATCCGAAACATGCCACCCAAGCTGACAAAAAAGCGTGCGCCACTTCCGCGGACGTGATAGAAACCAGCGGTACTGCTTTGGGCCAGCGCGTGGTGTGGTCCACGATTGTCAAAAGGTGTGTGAAACCTTGCAACGGCAGAAGGGGTCCTACCAGATCCACGTGGACGTGGTCAAACCTCTTAGCTGGGATTTGGAATGGCTCGCTAGGAGCACCGGTGTGCTTGTGCATCTTTGCCCATTGGCACACAACGCACGCTGCAGCCCACTCTTTCACCTCTTTACACAAACACGGCCAGACGAATTTCGCCCCCACTAGTTTCACTGAAGCGCGCACTCCCGGGTGCGAAAGGGAGTGGACCGACTCAAAAACGCGACGGCGCCAAGAGCGCGGAACCACCAGGCGCGGGCAGCCTATGGAGACGTCACAGAGTAGGGGAGTGCTTCCCTCTTGCAGCACCCTGCTCTCCAGTCTTAACCCTGTTGGCGCAGACTGGAGCACGCAAATGTCCACATCGGCGGCTTGCTCCATGGCCATGGCAGGGAAATCTATTCCCACATAGACCAGGGCGACCAATGCGCGTGAGAGGCAATCGGCCACCACGATGAGTTTACCAGCAACGTGTTGCATGTCGGTAGTGAACTCTGAGATTGCGGCCAGCTGTCGTTGCTGCCGGGCCGACCACGGTTCCGAGACCTCGTCAGCAGCTTGTGGTCTACAAACGCGGTGAACTTGCGTCCCTCCAGCCAGAACTGGAAATGGCGTGTCGCCAGGTGGAGAGCCAGCAACTCTCTGTCAAATGTGTTGTATTTGTGCTCATTGTCGTGCAAATTTCTGCTGAAATATGCAAGTGGCTGCCACGAACCTGCGACGCACTGCTCCATCACTGCCCCTATGGCCACATCAGACACATCTGTAGTGAGCGCTATCCATGCAGACGGATCTGGGTGAGCCAGCAACGCGGTCTTAGCCAGCGCTGCATTGGTGTTCGAAAAAGCCTGGCCCCACTCGGGAGTCCAGTCGATGCTGTCTGCAGGCTTCTTTTTTTTAAGCACAGCATACAACGGCTGCATCAGCTGGGCTGCCCGGGGGGGGGGGGGGCGGTTGTAAAAATTAACCATTCCCAAAAACTCCTGTAGTGCCCTCACGGTTTGCGGACGAGGAAAGTCCAACACCGCACGCACCTTGTCCGGTAACGGGATCGCACCCTCCGGAGAAATGTGGTGGCCCAAAAAATCAATCACTGGTGCACCAAAGTGGCACTTTGCCAGGTTGATTATCAAACCGCGCGCTTCAAACCTCTGGAAAACTGTCTTGAGATGGGCAATGTGCTTGTCCTCGGACATGCTGGCTACCAGAATGTCATCTAGGTAGACAAAAACAAAGGGCAAATCGCACAGCACTGCATCCATCATCCTTTGGAAGGTCTGCGCCGTGCCTTTTAATCCAAATGGCATGCGCAAAAATTCAAAAAGGCCGAACGGAGTTATTACCGCCGTCTTTGGGACGTCTTCTGTTCGCATCGGGACCTGGTGGTAACCGCGGACCAGATCCACTTTGGAAAAAACCCACGCCCCAGCCAAGTGCACAGAAAAATCCTGGATATGGGGAATAGGGTAGCGATCGTGTGCTGTAGCATTGTTCAATCGCCGGAAATCGCTGCACGGTCACCACAACCCGTTGGCTTTTGGCACCTTGTGAAGTGAGGATGCCCACAGGCTGTTTGAGCGCTTGACGATGCCCAACCTCTCCAAGTTGGCAAACTCCTCGCGTGCGTTGGCCAGTTTAGCTGCGTCCAGGCACCGAGGTTGTGCGAATATGGGCGGTCCTTTAGTAGTGATGAAATGCTCAACCCCATGTTTGGTTACTGCAGCTGAAAATGTTGGAACCGTGAGTGCTGGGAACTGGGTGAGTAACTGTTGGAACTTACCCCCTGGAGCTGTAATGTTGGCCAGTGTTGTCGACTCGGCTCCCCGAGCTGTACAGGGCAGAGAATCAAAAGAGACAGCGTCCACTAGTCATCCATTAGCAACATCAACTAATAAAACATGAGCACATAGGAAATCTGTACCCAAAATGGGGGAGGCACAAGCGGCTATAACAAAATTCCATTGAAAGTTGCGCCCATGCAAACATATTGTCAGTGTCCGTTCACCAAATGTCCTGATGTCTGATCCATTGGCAGCCGCCAGCTTGGGACTGCTACGCCCTGCCACCCTGTCTGTGTTGAATGGCAGGAAGAGGCTCTTCTGGGAGCCGGAGTCCACCAGAAACCGCCTCCCCAAACGTGTGTCTGTGATATATAGCAGCTTGTCTCTGTCGCCAGCGGTCACAGCTGCTGCTGACTACTGGCTTTGGTGTTTTCTGACAGCTTGAATTGGCACGGCGGCAAGCATCGCCGTGCGTCCAATCTGAAACGGCAATGATAGTGGCAGATCGCCTCCTTCTTGTGTCTCCTGGCATCTGCTCCAGCCACCACCAAGGGCTCCTCAAGCTCGCTGGCAACCCTCCTGGGCTCCGGTGCCGCTGCGGTCACGACAAAGGTTCTGGTCACTAAGATGATGCGATCTGCTTCCTGCGCTAGTGCGCAGTAGTTCCTCGTCGCCTGCAGTGGCGAATTTGCCAGGATTGCCCTCACCGCAGCTGGAAGGTTCCTGAGAAACAGGTGAGTGAACAGGAAGGACTTGTCATCTCTGCCCATCAATGCCAACATGCTCTCCATCAACTTCACAGCTGATCTGTCCCCTAATTCTGAACGTGTTAGGAGCCTCTCCGCTCTTTCACTGTCCGAAAGGGTGTAGTGCCTCATATTTTCCCCCGGACCGGCGGCTCTTGGAGCAGGCTTGCCACCTGTTGTGTGGTGCACGCATCCAGCGCAGCGACCACATAGTAGTACTTTGTGTCGTGTGCTGTTACCCCGCGGAGAGCGAACTGAGCCTCAATGTGTAGCAACCATGCTGTTGGGTCGTGCAGCCAGAAATCCGGGAGCTTGACTGAAATAGTGCACGCAGTGCCGGTGCTTTCCCTCCAGGATGTCTCCAGTGTGCTCGTTTCGCCTTCCATGGCACATCAGGGTCACCAGTGTAGATGATCAGGTGAGGCAACGAGCTGGATCAGCACAGATTTTATTCTCCCTCTAACAGATCAGGATCACAAAAAGAATGTCAGGCCACTTTGTATCTCACTTTTATACCCTTAATTACATGCATAGTGGCCCAGGGCTCCGACCTTATATTCATTTCATAACAAAGTCTGTGCGGTGCATTAACATGATATTACATAGGTGCCGCACTTCACTCCTCTCCTGGTGGCCCTGCATCTGCTCCTCTCCCCAGGGGGTGCCTAGCCTTTGCTGTTTTGTCTGGACCCCCTGGCGACCTCTCCTCTCTTGGTCCATTGGGCTCTGGGTGGAGAAGTCTAACACCTTGCTCGCCACAGGGTGAATATTGATTACAGAATAACTGAAAATGAATGGGACATCCAATATTAGCCACTGTTTAAGAACCGCTTGTTTATTTTTTGTCAGATCACTTATTTGTGTGATCTTTTATGAGTTATTGAGCGTTTTTGTGTGCAGTTTGGTGACTGTCGTCGTTTAGTCAAACTGTGCATGTGGCCGCATATGATATGCAGTTGATCTGGGCATTCTGCTCCACAGTTATTAACTTTTAATAATTAACTTTTAATAATTGTGCGAGCACACCGAGAGGAGCACCATCGTACCCATAGAAAGCAAGTATTCCTGTCTGAAACAGGTATCCCAATCTGGCTGCCAAGGGACTCCCGTGTACCGCTGACTGGGGCAGGCTGGGTGTGCCTCCCCGAAAACGATCGTGGAGCGGCCGGTCGGACACCGGTGAGAGAAGCAGCAGCTGAACTGGTGAACTGCAGTACTTTGCAGGGAGCCAAGCTCAGCCTGCCCGTTTAATGGGAGTCTTATCTGTTGCTTTACACGTGTTCCCAGTGGTTCAGCTGCTGCTCCAGCCCCCCTTCCCCGTGCCAAATTATCCATTAGACCTATGCAATCACAGCAACTTTATGGTATAATTTTTTAAGCATTAAATCTTAAATATTATCTTTTTCTAGTCAAATTTGTCACGTTTCGGTTTCTTGTTTTGTACATGGAGCGCTGTTACTGATGCTGTAATGTGCGTATTATCCAATCAGTAGGAGTCAATCCGAAACCAAACCCCACTCACACTTCTAGAAGCCTGGGCATGAGACCAAGCGGTGTACCAATATGGCATTGGGTGTACCCTGGGTGTAGTGGGGGTGATGGCCCTGCCTTTCCAGTTCCGCCATCACCAGGGGTATAAAGGCCTAAGGCGGAAGAGCACTGTCTCTTTTGCTGTTGACCCCTTAGCCTGTACGGAGCACCTTGTATCATTGTGGTTTGTACTAATAAAGTTATGTTCAACTGCACCTTTAGCCTGTTCCTTATCAACCCAAGTTATGGACATAACATTTGGCGACGAGGAGAAAGGTATGGAGAGAGCTGTTTCCACATTTCGGCTGTTTTTGGAGGTTCCAGGTGAGCCGCCCGTCCCCTGGGCTAGGTGGTACACGGCTTTCCAGAATTTTCTGGTGACCCTTAACCTCGGTGAGCTTGAAAAACTGCGTGCGAAAGCAATTTTGGTCCATAATCTTGGCATGGAGGGTCAAAGACTCCTCTGCACATTTGGAAGGGCTGATAGCTTTGAAGATGTGGTCGGGCTAATGGTGAGCTACTTTCACTTTCCGGAAAACGTCATAGTCTGGAGAATTCAGTTTCGGCAGCGCCACCAGCAGACAGGAGAGTCAGTGCGGCGCTACGTTGCAGACCTACGTCAGCTGGCAGGGGAGTGCCAATTTGGAGCCTAAGAGGAAGAGATGGTCCGTGATCAACTGGCAGAGCACACTCTTTGTTCTGCGGCATGATCAAGGCTCCTGACTTACCCAGGTGAACTGACGTTAACCATGGAAATTGAGATAGCACAGCAGTTTGAGGCAGTGGAGAAATTATCAAAAGACCACGGTGAGAGAAGCACGTTGGGGCGTAATGAACCACGTTTGAAGGTGCTGGCTGTGGACTCGGACAGTGAAGACAGCGTGAATGAAGAGGAACATGCTGCCGCTGTAAAAAATTAGGTCCGCCCCGGGTACGCCAAGATGTTATGGTTGTGGGTCCACCAGGCACCGGTACAAGGCAAGGGAGTGTCCGGCGAAGGGCAAACGCTGTAGCAAGTTTGGTCTTCTGCACCATTTCACCAGGGCCTGCAAAAGTTTTGAGCGAGGGGATTCCCCCGCAGCGACTCCTACGGTTGTTCATACCGTCTCCCCGAGCACAGACGGATGAATCTACTGCAACGTTTTGCTGGACGACATAGAAGTGCCGTTGATGGTAGACACGAGAGCAGTGGCTTCGGTGTTGAACTGGTCCACTGTGAGGAGTCTGTTCCTGCATTACCGCGTGAGTGACCTGTCGACGTCTTACTTTGGCTACCGAGGAATCAAGTTGGCCATCGTGGGTTCACTGGAATTGACTGCGAGGTACAAGTCGGCGATGATGTCAAGTGTCCAATTTGTGGTGACCGCCACTGGGTCGGACATCATGGGTTGTGATATGTTCTACAGCCTGGGGTTTACGATCACCAGAGGCGTCAGAGAAGAGTGGTCAGGCTGCAGATTATGGGACCGACCTTCACCGCATGTGGAGGACGACGCAGTTTGGGACAGTGACTGGCCTGGTATTCTGGAAGGTGTGCAGGACCAACACCGTGGAGCACCATCATGGGAGGGTTCCGATGCCAGTGTCCAAGTTGCCCTGGATGTGGGAACTGGATGGCACAGCGGAACACCCGGGACGTTTGATGGAGCCAAGATGCTAGCCCCCTCAACTTCTGGAGTTTGTCCTGGTGATACCATGAAGCGAGGCGCTGCAGTGGTTGTGTCTGTGTTTGGGATGAAAGAGAGCGGGGCAGGGCCGGCCGGTGCGATTTCATGACGCGCCAACCAACGACACTGGAGTCCAAGGAAGGCTCCGGATCGGGTCGGTGACAAGGTTCAACCCAGGGCGGAAGCCTGATCACAACGTGGTGGTCATCTGAAGCCAAATCGAGCTCCTCTGCACATCAGTGACGAGGTCTGGCCTAGGGGAGAAGCTCGGCTGAAGGGCGCCCATAAGAAAAGGAAGCGGCAAGATGACCAGGAGCGGCTGCGGGTGATGGCTCCCCAGGAGGACGGCTACCCAAGACTGGCCGATGAATCGTGGAGACACCCTAATGAGCTGCGGCGAGTGGATGAGAAGAAACGCCGATGTGGCTCGTCCCCAGAGACGAAGAGGCGAGGGCACTCTGGGAAGGATCCGCCAAATGGAAATCCAGGGGGTGGGTCTCCCATTGGGACTGTAAGGTGACTGTGTGTGTGGGGGGGGGGGGGCTATTGGCATGGTGTGCTGGAGTTGCTAATATGCCCTTTTACCCTAAAGTCATGAAGTTAGTATGTGCCTGTTGCATTTTGCCCTGTGTACAAAAAAAAAAAAAAAAAAAAAAAAAAGGAATCCCCAACACTGTTTATATTGTGTTCAAAATATGTTGTTTGTGTGACTTGCCCAAGTTATGGGGTGGGTGTGTTGGGGTGGGGGCTGGCAACAAATTATAGGTGTACATATTGACTGTTGGTGTTGCTAGTTCTTATTGTTAGGAGAGTTCTGATTGTGTGCATACATGTTCTGGGATTGGTTTGGGGTTGTTTTTTTTGGGTTTTTTTTAGGAACACGGCCATTTTGTTTTACGGACTCTATCATCTCAAAGACGGCAAAATAACCCATCTAGCCGTTTTGAGGTGGGTCGGCAGTCTACCTGGCCCCCTCTAGTTTGTTTTTGTTGTGTAGATGGATAGGCCTGTACATATATAGTACATAGGTGTTATTGCTATTAGCGCGTGAGTCGAGTTTAAATTTGGGAGGGCCTAACTGGTGTGTCTGACATTTTTCTACGGGAAGGGGGAAATGAACCAATATGGCATTGGGTGTACCCTGGGTGTAGTGGGGGTGACGGCCCCGACTTTCCGGTTCCGCCGTCACCAGGGGTATAAAGGGCTAAAGCGGAAGAGCACTGTCTCTTTCCCCATTGACCCCTTGGCCTGTACGGAGCACCTTGTGTCATTGTGGTTTGTGTTAATAAAGTTACGTTCAACTGCACCTTCAGCCTGTTCCTTATCAATCCACGTTATGGACATAACACGGTGGCTAAACTTTTATTGATAAAAATTACATATTTTGATTGAGCGACTCCATATTCAGGGATGCACACCCTCGTAACCTCAAGAAACCACGCTTAGAATCTGAGGCCAGTCTGACAAACGGTTCAAGAGATAAGTGTGGAACAGACACCCAAACACAGAGAGATTTTGTGAATTTACAGATAGATATCTAAATTTGTTTGATCTGAAACATTTAAGCGTGACAAACATACAAAAAAATGAGAAATCAGGAAGGGGCAAACACTTTTTCACACCACTGAAAGTTAATATTTCTTTTGGGGAATGCACAATAATTGGTTTTCTTGGCAATTTGTGAGTTTTTTCCTCATAGAGTTGATAGATTGATAATTGTAGATTTAGATTTATTTTTTTTTTATAAATGTCTTTTTCTCATAAATTTGCAACTTTTGACTCATATTTTTTGTTACTTTTAACTCATATTAGGAACCATACACATGTGAACTTTGATTCAACCTAAATCAGATCACATAAAGAAACAGCATAGATATTTTCATGAATAGTCATATTAAAAATGGGATGATTAAATGTGCTGGACAAAGTGAACTTTCAGTTTTACTTTTGAATTATGAGCGTATTAACAGCAAATTAAAGATTGCAGCTAGCTATACTTAAGTAAAGGTAGAGCGTTTTCTTCATGAATATGCTCAAGTAAGAGTATAAAGTGACTGGAGTGGTGCCCTGGTGGTAGAGCATGCTCCACAGCTGGGAGATTGTGGGTTCACACCCCAGTCTGGTCATATCAAATGCTATATAAATATGATACTTTCTGCCTTCTAGCTTGGTGGCCAGCATAATAGAATGGGGAAAGGAATGTTAGCACACAGAGCTACTAAAGAATTGACCCCCCTACTGTAGCCCTCACAACTTCAACAGTAGCTGTGTAGCCTAGGGTCATAGAACTGGAGAGCATGCACGTAAGTGAATGTAATTAGTTAGTACCCACCTCTGATTTTACAGCTGTTATAACACAAAAATAGACAATGTGCTGCCAAACACTGATACAGAGGCAGAAGCATGCTTTAGATCATTGTAATAGGCCCCAACTAACTGTTGATGTATGTGGCGATCTGTCCAGGGTGTACCCTGCCTCTCGCCCAAAGATGCTGGGATAGGCTCCAGCCCCCCGTGACCCGAAAAGGATTAAGCGGAAGAAGATGGATGGATGAATGGTATGTGAAAAGTATGCAGAGCATCTTTATAGTTGAAAGTAATTGATGCTACTGACAGTTTTGTGTAACATTTAAAACTGTTGTAAAGATGAATACATTAGATAAATTAGAGAAAAACATTCACAGGAGAAGAGATAAGGAACTGAGAAAGGCGTCAACATCCAGGTTGGGCCTGCCCCTACATTTTGGTTCAAGGCAAAATGAGACTTAGTGTAGTGAAGTAATGTAAAAGTAATCTCAAACACACTTTTTACTCCTTTTACTGTTCATTTTGGATGTTGAACTCTTTGCCTTTTGCAACTTATTTTTAGTTTAGTATGGAAATATGAAGGAGTAAAATATAGAACAGAACTGGGTCAAATATCCCTAAATACATCAAAGACTTCTAAAATTAGTTTTGATGCAAAAAAAAACAAGGCATGTCACAAAATAAAGACAAGGGGAAAAAAGCATTGCTATAAAAGTTGACTACCTGTACTATGTGAGGTGAAGTGATATGATGGATTAAATAAAGTCACTTTGATGAGTTTTATTTCTAAAAAGAGCATGTGTAAGTGTAAGATCTTGCTCAGTGCTTAAAGTGTGTGCTGAGGAAAAGCTTGACCTCTCTGAGCTCACAAAACCTGTTCTTACTTATGATACATTTACAAACTCAGAACTATGAGATGGTCATCAGGTCATAACCTCAGTCAGCCTGAGATGTAGTACAGTGTGTGTGGGAGAGAGAGAGAGAGAGAGAGAGAGAGAGAGAGAGAGAGAGAGAGAGAGAGAGAGAGAGAGAGAGAGAGAGAGAGAGAGAGAGAGAGAGAGAGAGAGAGAGAGAGAGCAAGTGAGAGAACTGAAGAGCTTGTGATTGTATTTATACATTTTGTCACATTTGCAGTTCATGTTTCAAAAGTCTCAACAGTTTCAAGATCATGTTTCCAAATACAACAAATGGTCCAAATTTGGTTGATTTGTTTGGAGGTTACATTGTCAAGCTTGATGTCATGAACAAGGATTATCTGGGTCACAGCAGGTCAGAGCCCTCCTTTAAGGTCAACCGGTCAAAAATACAAGTCTTAGTTTAACCAATTGAGTAAATTTATACTGATGTGCAAATGAAATGCAATGACCCCATAAAATAAAGTAGCATTGTTCTAATTCTTTTGCGGTAAACCTGAGTGAGCTGCTTTTTTATGTGACTAAGCAGTGCAGGCCTGAACCTTTAACGGCTGTGTTACAGTATTGCACTGATTTATGGGTTATGTCCATTCTCTGTAAATCTTTGAGCATCCCATGGGATTTAGCTGACTCAATAGAAAGCTGTGCAATAGCCTGTTTTCGCTGTATGCATAGAGAATACCTTTCATGTTTCTCTACAAATAGATGTTCTGTCATAAAGTCTGTGTGCAAGCTCATAAAGGAGACTGTGGAACAAAATATGCTTACATCCATGACAAAACTTAGACAAGGTCTGGCATATCACTAGTGGACTCAGAGGGTGTGGCGTGCAACCACTATTCTTGACAAAGTGCCCTTTAAACCAGTTAATATATATTAATAAATGACACATTGTAGCCTATTGCAAATTATGAAATGATAATTTAGTCTTGTAATTTGATATACTATTGCAAAATGCTATGTGATTACATACAAAATCAATGGAAAGATGCAAACATGCATGCATTTGCTTCAGGTGATGTAAATACACACATATTCTGGCCTGCACAAGTTGTTTGTTGTTCAACTCAGGCCAAAAATTGGGTTGGTGATGATAGCCAATCAGTGTTGATATTCTGCTATTTCCAGGAAAATAAATTTGTTTGAAAATGAGACCACCATCTCCATGACAGTCTGTATCTACTGCTTGTTTGGTGCTGAAAACAGCCAACATCAAGATGCAGTTTATGGAGGAGGTAGTGACATTTTCCCAACTAGTGTGCCCCTCCAGATAATATTGTGAATTCAAACATGACAGCGTTTTTTGAGGACTTCCACAGCAGGTACAAAGCGGCTGCAGAAGTTATGAAGGTAACCCCACCTTTCCACAGGGTGAATTTTCTGTCAAGAAGAAGAAGAAAAAGAAAGACCGCAATCATTCTTCCACCCATTTACAGGGAAGAGCCACTACAGACAGCAATGCATAACAACGGTAAATTGTTTGCAGTTTTTTGGGATCAATTAATTAAGTGAAATTAGACAATTTCTCATGGCACCCCGAAGGCACCTTGGTTGAAACAAAAAATTCCTTAATGGTTGCCCTCCATGATGGTCCTTTGTACCTGTGATTGTGATCACGTGCCCTCTAGAATACAAAAAAAAATTATATGGCTTAACAGATGCCCTTAAAGTGGAGAAAATATAACTAAGGTGCTCTTCCAATGGAAAAGGATGTTCTTATGAAGTCACCTCCATGCTGCCCTTACATGACTGCCCTTTCCAGTAGAGAAAACTGCAGCTGTTTAGGATACTACCGATGACAAAATATGGTGAAGTACCCAGTTAGGTGTTACCCTAACAGTAAAGTGTCCTTCAAGTGGAGTATCATGTTGCAGAGCTGATTTATGGGCTCAGTTTTTCAGATCACAACATTAGTATTTTGGCAAAATCATGTTGTCTTTCAGAGCAGCGCAGTGGCGGAGTGGTTAGCACTGCAGCAGCACAGTAACTCACCCTTGGCCGGGGGATCCTGGGTTCGATCCCAGCCCCCGACCAACAGTGATCTGTGTGGAGTTTGCATGCTCTCCCCATGTCTGCGTGGGTTTACTCCGGGATTTCTCCGGTTTCCTCCCACATGCCAAAAACATGCAAGTTAGGTCAATTGGCATCAAACTGGGGGATTCTAAATTGTCCTTAGGTATGACTGTGAGAGTGAATGGTTGTCTGTCTCTCTGTGTTGGCCCTGCGATGGACTGGCAATCTGTCCAGGGTGTACCCTGCCTCTCGTCCAAAGATGCTGGGATAGGCTCCAGCCCCCCTGCGACCCGAAAAGGATTAAGCGGAAGAAGATGAATGAATGAATGAATGAATGAATGAATGTTGTCTTTCAAAGCCAGAGGTGAACACATTTAGACCAGAGAGTGAAGTACTGCAGTGAACAGGGTAGCAAAGTGCATCCATGGTTAACATGGGAGCAAGGCAGTGGAAGCAGCAAACAAAATATTATTTTTCTTACCAAAGCTACTGTAGAGCACATCACAGTCCATGCTACAACCCCAGTTTCGATGAAGATGGGATGTTGTGTAAAATGTAAATAAAAACAGAATACAGTGATTTAAAAATCATTTTCAACCTACATATTCAATTGAATACACTACAAAGACAAAATATTTAATGGTCAAACTGATAAACTTGTTTGTTTTTTTTTCCAAATAATCACTCATTTTGAATTTGATGCCATATATTCCAAAAAAAACTGGGACAAGCGCATGTTTGCCACTGTGTTACATCACCTTTCCTTTTAACAACACTCAATAAGCATTTTAGGAACTAAGGACACTAATTGTTGAAGGTTTGTAGGTGAAATTCTTTCCCATTCTTGTTTGATGTATGACACTCCGGGGTCTCCGTTGTCATATTTTGCGCTTCGTAATGCTCCCCACATTTTTAACGGGAGACTGGTCTGGACTGCAGGCAGGTCTAGTACCCGCACTCTTAGTACAAAGCCACGCTGTTGTGACACGTGTAGAATGTGACTTGGCATTGTCTTGCTGAAATAAACAGGGACATCCCTGAAAAAGATGTTGCTTGGACGTTGCTCCAAAACCTGTATGTACCGTTCAGCATTCATGGTGCCTTCATAGATGTGCAAGTTACCCATTCCATAGGCACTAACACACCCCCATACCATTACAAATGCCAGCTTTTGAATTTGACACTGATAACAATCTGGATGGTCGTCTTCCTCTTTTGCCCGGAGGATACGACATCCATGATTTCCAAAAACAATTTGAAATGTGGACTCACTCATCAGACAACAGCACATTTTTCCACTTTGCGTCAGTCCATCTCAGATGAGCTCAGGCCCAGAACAACTGGTGGTGTTTCTGGGTGGTGTTGGTATATGGCCTTCACTTTCCATAGTAGAGTTTTAACTTGCACTTGTAGATGTAGCAACAGATTATGTTAACTGACAATGGTTTTCTGAAGTATTCCTGAGCCCATGTGGTAATATCCTTTACAGAATGATGTTGGTTTTTATAGCAGTGCTGCATGAGGAATCAAAGGTCATGGGTAGTCAGTATTGGTTTTCAGTCTTGTCACCTATGTGCAGAAATTTTTTCCAGATTCTCTGACTCTCTTGATGATATTATGGACTGTAGATGATGAAATCCCTACGTTCTTCTTAAACTGTTGGACTATTTGCCCAAACAGCTGTTCACGAAGTGGTGAACCTCACCCCATCCTTGCTTATGAATGACTTAGTCTTTCGAGGATGCTCCTTTTATGCGCAATGATGACACTCACCTGTTTCCTATTAACCTGGTCACCTGTGGAATGTTCCAAAAGATAAGATAAGATAAGATAAGCCTTTATTAGTCCCACAACGGGGAAATTCCAGGATTGCAACAGCACAGGGATAGCAACACTCAGAGCAACAATCAGAAGGCAAGAAAAAAACAAGCAAGCAAGAGCGGCTAATATACATATGTACATATTACTATAAAATAAATATATACACACACACACACAGACACACAGTGCAGAGCATTGTAGCTGGATGGAATAAATATATGAGTATATGAACACACAGTGCAGAGCATTGTAGCTAGATGGAATAAATATGTAAATATATAAACACCCACAGTACGGAGCATTGCAGCTAGGTGTAATAAATATGCAAGTATATAAACACACACAGTGCGGAGCAATGTAGCTAGATGGAATAATATGTAGATATATAAAAACACAGTGCGGAGCATTGTAGCTAGATGGAATAAATATGTAAATATATAAACACACACAGTGCAGAGCATTGTTGCTAGATGGGATGAAACAGCATAACCGTCTACTTAGTTATCCTACATGGTATGATTATGTGCCCATACATATTCTCACCCTCCATAGCGACCGGTATGTTCCTAGTTGTATGCCGGAGGGGACCATTGTGTAAGTCTATTGCATCTTTTGCATTCAAAAAACTATTAGTTTGTTACGTCCTTTTGCTATCTCTGCGAGCAGCCCTGCTTAGGTTGTACAGTCTGACAGCCGTTGGTAGGAAGGACCTACGAAACCTCTCGGTTGTGCACCTGGGATGATGTAGTCTGCTGCTAAATGAGCTCCTCAGTGCATCCAGTATGTCCTGCATAGGGTGGAACTCGGACTCCAGCAGAGATGACAGTTTAGCCACCGTCCTTCTCTCTCCTATCTCCTCCATCGGATCAAGGCGCTGCCCCAGGACAGAGCTAGCTTTCTTAATCAGTTTGTTCAGTCTCTTCCTATCGGCTGCAGTAATGCCACTGCCCCAGCAGACCACTCCAAAAGTGATGGCTGATGCCACCACCGTGTCATAGAATGACTTCAGCAGCGCCCCTTGTACACCAAAAGACCTGAGTCTCCTCAGCAGGAACAGCCTGCGCTGCCCCTTCTTGTAGAGTGCGTCAGTATTGTGTGACCAGTCTAGTTTATTGTTCAGATGAACACCCAGGTACTTATAGGATGTCACCATCTCGATGTCTGTTCCCTGTATATTTACTGGTGCTGTGAGGGGCTGCCCATGCCTGCGGCAGTCCACCACCAGCTCCTTAGTTTTCCTCGCGTTGATCTGGAGGCAGTTCCGATGGCACCAGTCCACGAAGTCCTGGATAAGCCCTCTGTATTCAGCTTCATCTCCATTGGAGATGAGGCCAACGATCGCAGAGTCATCAAAGAACTTCTGTAGATGGCAGTGTGTTGTGTTGTGTGAGAAGTCAGCAGTATAAAGAGTGAACAGGAAGGGAGCCAGCACCGTTCCCTGGGGGGCCCCCGTGCTACTGATGATCGTGTCGGACACACAGTCCCGGGTTCTCACAAACTGAGGCCGGTTCGTGAGGTAGTCCAGGATCCATGATGACAGGTGCTGGTCCACCCCTGCTTGCAGCAGCTTGTCCTTCAGGATCATCGGTTGGATGGTGTTGAAAGCACTGGAGAAGTCAAAGAACATGATCCTCACCATATTCCCGGGCTTCTCCAGGTGGGACAGAGAACGGTGAAGGAGGAAGATCACCGCATCCTCCACCCCAATGCCATGCTGGTAGGCGAACTGGAGTGGATCCATCGCTGGTTCCACCAGGGGGCGGAGGTGAGCAAGGAGCAGTCTCTCCAGGGTCTTCATCAAGTGGGACGTCAAGGCCACCGGTCTGTAGCTGTTCAGGTCTTTGGGGTGGGAAGTTTTTGGTACAGGTACCACACAAGATGTTTTCCACAGCTGTGGTACCCTCCCCAGTTTCAGGCTCATGTTGAAGATATACGTCACAATCCCACACAGCTGGTCTGCACAGGACTTGAGGAGCTTTGCGCTGATGCCGTCCGGTCCCGGCGCCTTCCTCGCTTTGATCTTCCTCAGCTCCGTCCTCACCTGGGTCTCGGTCAGGGTCAGGATGGGGGGCTGTGTGTTGGGAGTGGGGGGGTGTTGGTGGAGTGGGGAGTGGGCAGCAGGACTTGATTTCTTTAGAGGCAGCAGTGGTTGTTGTGCAGACAGGGGGGAGGGCGGTTGGTCAAATCTATTGAAAAACAGATTCAGGTTGTTCGCCCACTC
This sequence comes from Pholidichthys leucotaenia, assembly GCA_020510985.1. Lineage (NCBI taxonomy): Eukaryota > Metazoa > Chordata > Actinopteri > Cichliformes > Pholidichthyidae > Pholidichthys > Pholidichthys leucotaenia. Next base: position 67,547,942 of record CM035840.1, read on the forward strand.
CCTGCCCCCCGTGGCCTGGGGGGAGGTATTCTGGAGCCCCGAGATGGTTTTGAGGTTTCTCCAGACCCCGCTGATGTCGCTCTGTTGCAGCTTGTCCTCCATCTTCTTCCTGAAGCTGTCCTTGCCTTCTCTGATCTTTCTCCTCAGCTCCCTCTGTACGGACTTCAGCATCTCCCTGTTCCCCGACCTGAAGATCCTCTTCTTCTCTCTCAGAAGTGTTTTTATCTCAGGGTTGATCCAGGGTTTGTTGTTTGAGTGACGCCGTATGGTCTTGGTCAAAAAGGTGTTTTTTGAGCATTCCTCCACTTTCCCAGTCTTTTCTTACCTGTGTCCCAGCTTTTTTGGAGCATGGTGCAGGAATGAAATTCAAAATGAGTGAGTATTTGCAGCAAAACAATAAAGTTTAGCAGTGTGAACATTAAATATCTTGTCTTTGTAATGTATTCAGTTGAATATAGGTTGAAAAGGATTTTTAAATCATTGTATTTTGTTTTTATTTATATTTTGCACAAAGTTCCAACTTCACCGGAATTGGGGTTGTATTTTTGTCAAGTAAATGCATATTTTTTTTTTCAAAGAACACATTATAAATTGAGGAAGTGTTCATGTTGCCTACTTATCAGTCACAGCTGTAACTGAGTTGACTGAAAGTCTTGTTTTCCAGAACTCTGTTTATTAACTTTTCAATGCAGCAAAATGAATACATATTGGGGGGGGGGGGGTTAAGGCGAGTATTAAATGTACTATCAACACAGTAAAACCCAGTTGAGTAATTCAATAATATAGGAAAACTCAGCCTTATTGAAATTAAGTAGATTACAGAAAACAAGGGTCAGACTACAGTACCCCCCCCCCCCCATATTACATATTTACATCAGACTTAAGCATTAAGAAACAAGAACAACCAATCAAACAAGAAAAACACACACACACACACACACACACACACTCAAAGCAACAACAACAAAAAAAAGCCAAACTGCCTGTTATGCCCAAGTAGATCATGTAAGGTCAGAGATTTTGGGAAAATCTGTTTGACGTGTTTTAAAAAAAGGGTCCCAAGTCCTGTAAAATTTCTTATTAGAGCTTCTTAGCACATGTTGAATCTTCTCCAAATTGAAACAAGTGAGCATTTCTTTTATCCACTGAATGTGTGAAGGAGCTGTTGGAGAGTTCCACTTAAGTAATATTGTGCGTCTAGCCAACAAAGTGACAAAAGCAATTAAGTTTGATTCTGTTAATGTGAGCTATACAGTCGAAGCAATCCCAAACAAACCCATCAAAACATTAGGCTCAATATGTGTTCCAATAGCACTTGATAGGGAATTGAAAATTTCTGCCCAGAAGGATCGCAAGGCAAAGCAGGACCAGAACATGTGAACATGGTTTGCTAGAGCTAGGTGACATCTGTCACAGATTGGGTCTGTGTCTCTGTAAATTTTAAATAGTTTAACCTTAGTGAAATGAAGACAGTGTACAATTTTAAACTGAATTAATCCATGCTTTGCACAAATAGATGATTTATGTTCGCTACAGAGAATATTTCTCCAAAGATAATCTGGAACATTATCGCCTAACTCCGCTTCCCATGATGTTTTGATAGACTCGAGAGAGATCAAGCAAAGGGAATGAATCAAGGAATAAATATGAGAAATCATTCCTTTTAATTTACTAATAGGCTCTAGGAAGATATCCAGAGGGGAATTATCAGGTGAATGTGGGAAATGAGGGAACGTCTTGGTCACAAAGCTACGGATTTGTAAATATCTAAAGAAATGATGCTTAGGCAATTCAAATTTATCGGACAATTGGCCAAAGGAGGCAAGTAAGTTATCAATATATACAGTGGGGGAAAAAAGTATTTAGTCAGCCACCAATTGTGCAAGTTCTCCCACTTAAAAGATGAGGGAGGTCTCCAATTTTCATCATAGGTATATCTCAACTATGAGAGACAAAATGAGAAAAAAAAATCCAGAAAATCACACTGAAGGATTTTTAATGAATTAATTGGTAAATTCCTCGGTAAAATAAGTATTTGGTCAGTAACACAAGTTCATCTCAATACTTTGTTATATACCCTTTGTTTGCAATGACAGAGGTCAAACGTTTTCTGTAAGTTTTCACAAGGTTTTCACACACTGTTGCTGGTATTTTGGCCCATTCCTCCATGCAGATCTCCTCTAGAGCAGTGATGTTTTGGGGCTGTCGCTGGGCAACACGGACTTTCAACTCCCTCCAGGGACAAGAGTTGCAAATTAGCTAATAGCTATACACTCTATGTGCAACACATCAGATTGATTGTCTTTGATTAATTGTCTATGTTTATTGCACTGTCCCTGTCAAATAAACTAATCTACTACTTCCAAAGATTTTCTATGGGGTTGAGATCTGGAGACTGGCTAGGCCACTCCGGGACCTTGAAATGCTTCTTACGAAGCCACTCCTTTGTTGCCCGGGCAGTGTGTTTGGGATCATTGTCATGCTGAAAGACCCAGCCACGTTTCATCTTCAATGCCCTTGCTGATGGAAGGAGGTTTTCACTCAAAATCTCACGATACATGGCCCCATTCATTCTTTCCTTTACACGGATCAGTCGTCCTGGTCCCTTTGCAGAAAAACAGCCCCAAAGTATAATGTTTTCACCCCCATGCTTCACAGTAGGTATGGTGTTCTTTCTCCTCCAAACACGACAAGTTGAGTTTTTACCAAAAAGTTCTATTTTGGTTTCATCTGACCATATGACATTCTCCCAGTCCTCTTCTGGATCATCCAAATGCTCTCTAGCAAACTTCAGACGGGCCTGGACATGTACTGGCTTAAGCAGGAGGACACGTCTGGCACTGCAGGATTTGAGTCCCTGGCAGCGTAGTGTGTTACTGATGGTAGTCTTTGTTACTTTGGTCACAGCTCTCTGCAGGTCATTCATTAGGTCCCCCCGTGTGGTTCTGGGATTTTTGCTCACCGTTCTCATGATCATTTTGACCTTACGGGGTGAGATCTTGATGGAGCCCCAGATCGAGAGAGATTATCAGTGGTCTTGTATGTCTTCCATTTTCTAATAATTGCTCCCACAGTTGATTTCTTCACACCAAGCTTCTTACCTATTGCAGATTCAGTCTTCCCAGCCTGGTGCAGGTCTACAATTTTGTTTCTGGTGTCCTTTGACAGCTCTTTGGTCTTGACCATAGTGGAGTTTGGAGTCTGACTGTTTGAGGTTGTGGACAGGTGTCTTTAATACTGATAATGAGTTCAAACAGGTGCCATTAATACAGGTAACGAGTGGAGGACAGAGGAGCCTCTTAAAGAAGAAGTTACAGGTCTGTGAGAGCCAGAAATCTTGCTTGTTTGTAGGTGACCAAATACTTATTTTACCCAGGAATTTACCAATTAATTCATTAAAAATCCTTCAATGTGATTTTCTGGATTTTTTTTTTCTCATTTTATCTCTTATAGTTGAGGTATACCTATGATGAAAATTGGAGACCTCGCTCATCTTTTAAGTGGGAGAACTTGCACAATTGGTGGCTGACTAAATACTTTTTTGCCCCACTGTAGATCTTTGAATGATTTAACACCAAGGTTGAACCAGGTTTTAAATGTGTCATCCACTAAGGATGGAGAAAACAAATAGTTAGCAGTTATAGGAGCAGAGATCGAATATGTTTGAAGATGGAAACTACGTTTGAATTGATTCCAGATTCTCAGTGAAGTCTTAATGATATTTCTTGTATAATCAGGAGAGGAAGTTTTAATGGAGTAAGCCAAGGCTGACAGAGATACTGGGCCACAAGAGGTAGATTCCATTGTAAGCCAAACAGGCGGAGGTTGGAAAAGTTCAGAGTGCAGCCAGAATTGAATGATTCTTAAATTAGTTGCCCAGTAATAAAATTTTATATTCGGTAGGCCCATGCCTCCGATTTCTTTAGGTCTCTGTAAAAATTGTTGTCTAATCCTTGGTGTTTAATTCCAAATAAATTCCTTAATAGTAGTGTCAATTTTATGAAAAAAAACTTCGTGGAAGGAAAATAGGTATGGATTGAAATATTTACAAGAGTTTAGGCAGTGTTCATTTTAACCACATTAACACGGCTGGCGAAAGACAAATTCAGCACTGACCAACGATCAAAATCTTCTTGGGTACGGGTGAGGGGAGTAAGATTTGCTTTATATAGTTCAGTGAATTTATGGGTTACCGCCACCCCTAAGTAAGTAAAGTTGTGTTGTGCTATCCTGAAGGGTAGAGTGTGCAATGGATATTCTTTTGCTGCTTTATGTAAAGGAAAGAGTTCGCTTTTATTAAAATTTAGTTTATAGCCCGAAATAGCACCAAAGGAATTAACAATATTAAGAGCTCTAGGAATAGAGGTTGAAAAATCAGAGCTGTGCAACAGAAGGTCATCTGCATGCAGAGATACTCAATGCTCCATTCCATATCTGAAAATTCCCATAATAGAGGGATTGTTACGAAGTGCAATAGAGAGTGGTTCAATGGCTATTACAAATAGGAACGGACTTAAAGGGCAATCTTGCCGAGTGGAGCGTTGGAGAGGAAAATATGATGGAAAATTATTATTGGTCCTAACTGCAGCTTGTGGGGATGCGTATAGTATTTTAACCCATGAAATAAAATTTTTACCAAACCCAAATATCTCCAGTGTGTAGAAAAGATATTGCCGTTCCATACGGTCAAAGGCCTTTTCCACATCCAGAGAGATTATAGCCTGTGGACTGGATGTTTGGGAAGGATGATAAATAATACTGAAGAGTCGTCTTAGATTAAAAAAGGAGTGCCTATTTTTAATGAATCCTGTTTGGTCGGGAGAAATAATGAACGGCAATACAGTCTCCAGATGTAAGGCCAATAATTTCTGTAATTTCCCAATTTGGGATCAATAAAGTACATCTATCTATCAATATTTTAGACAGTAATTTAACATCCACATTTAATAGGCTAATTGGGCGGTAAGAAGAGCAGCTAAGAGGGTCCTTATCTTTCTTCAATATTAGAGAAATAGATGCTTGATAAAGCGTTGGAGGTAAGTTACTTAGCTTAAGGGATTCATTGAACATATCCAGCAAAAGAGGAGCTAATCTGTGTTGAAATTTCCTGTAGAACTCAACAGGATAGCCGTCTGGGCCTGGACATTTGCCACTCTGTGTTGAGAAAATAGCTGCTAATATTTCAGAAACTGTCAGTGGCTTCTCCAGCTCCTCAACCATTTCAGATCCTACAGTGGGAATGTCAAAGAAATTATTTATGTCTTGAATGGTTGAAGAGTTTTCCGAGGTATAGAGCTGAGTAAAAGTACTGAAACTCTTTATTAATTTCCTTAGGATCCATAGTGATACCCCAAGATGTTTGTATTTGTGATATCTGGTGAGAAGCAGAAATTTGTTGAAGTTGATGAGCCAGTAATCTGCCAGCCTTGTCACCATGTTCATAGTAGGTACTTCTGGATTTAATGAGAAGTTCTGCAGCATGATCTGCTGTTAGTACATTGATCTCAGATTGTAATAAAAGACATTCTTTATACATATCTGGAGTTGGTGAAGTAGCATATAGGTGATCTCAATGAGCAATACGAGCCATGAATTCATTCAATCTCTCTCATCCACATTTTTTCTGAAAACTTACATAAGCTATGATCTGCCCTTGTAGATAAGCTTTGAGTGTTTCCCAGAGGGTAGACACTGAAACATCAGGAGTCCTGTTGATACTCAAGAATATGTCAAGTTGATTGCTAATCATTTCCAAAAATTTGATGTCTGAGAGGAGACGTGTATCAAAACGCCAGTGGGTGTGTAAGTTGAGAGGACGGTCCATCTGTATGCTCATTACAACAGGTGTATGGTCTGAGATTACAATCGGTTCATAAAAACATGATTCCACAGAGGGAACAATTCTGCTATCAACTAAGAAGTAATCTATGCTCGTATATGTATGATGCAGCTGTGAAAAAAGGAATAAGCCTTACCCATCGGATTATGAGCACGCCAAGGATTGGACATTGAGAACTCGCTCATAAAAGCTTTAGTTATCCTGGCTGATTGTGAGGAGGAGAGATTTTGTAGAGGATCCATCCAGTTCTGGGTTTAACCAGCAATTAAAGTCCCCTACTAAGATAAGGGAATGAGAAGACAAATCAGGAAGCTTAGAAAATAAATGTTTAAAAAAAAATCTACATTATCCCAGTTAGGAGCGTACACATTCATCAGGATAACAGGAGTACCACACATTGCACCAGTGATGATTAATTATCTACCATTAGGATCCGAGAGCACATCAGTGCATGTGAACGAGAGAGATTTATGAATCAAAATTGCAACCCCTCTGGATTTTTTATAGAATGAGGATTAATAATCATGTCCAATCCATCCACACTTGGTCCTAAGAATTATGGAGGGTTTCAGGTGTGTTTCTTGTAGGTAACCCACATGAGCTTTTAGTCGCTGAAGGTGATGTAGGACCTTATTGCGTTTTATTGGGGAATTAAGACCTTTACAGTTCCAGTTTACAAACTTAAGTGAATTTCCCCTCTGGTGTTGGTTCAATCCAGACTGGGCCATTTGGGCCTAATGCAAAGGATATCAAAGTAAATACAGTATGACTTGGGTAGGCAGGCATAATACAAACACTAACAGAACAAAACAGAACAGAACTCCCAGATCTAACATAATGAAAAAAAAGAAGAAAAAAATACAATCCCCCCCACCAACTGCTGCACTAGCGTCTCCCTAAACGAGATGCGTGCAAAAAAAACAAAACTCTTGAAGTCCAGGAAACTTCATGGGAGTCTTAAAAATACAAAAAAAAAAAAAAAACTACAGCTACTCAAGATTAATATGATAATATGACCCTATAAATGCAGTATAATTTTACCAGGTGCCTATAACTTATTTACATTTAGCTATTACGTACATTATAATTATATACTTAGATAAAAGCAATTTGTGGTGAGGTGGAAAAAAATATAACCGGGTAAATTAGGTAAAGCACCAAAGGGTGTGATCCATTTGCTTACAAGATTAACATGTGGCTTTTAGCAAGCATTTCAGGGTGGAAGAGGAAAAGGAAAGAGAAAAAAAACATAATTACATGCAAGCATATAAGTCAATGTATGAAAAAACAAAACATTCAAGCCCCCCAAAAAATACTCAGACAAAAAACTTAAATAGAACACCCAAAAGTAGCCTACTGTGAAGCTTGAGTAATGCTGTAACTATTAAGGAGAAACCTGATGAAATACATATAAAAAAAAAAAAAATCAGTCAGTAGGACTGGTTAAGACACCTGTACAAATGGTCCTATAATGTCCTATAATATGGACTGAGAGAAGGAAAAAAAGGAGAAAAAACTCTTCAGTCCGAGTTCTCTTATTCAGTCATTCCAGAAAGCAGGATAAATTTGTTCAAAAAGTTACTCACGTAGGGATTTTGTTTATGAAATCAGCAGCAGTCGCAGGATTATCAAACCTGTGTGCAGTTCCATCTGGAGTAGTGACAGAATTGCTGGGTAGAGAAGACCAAATTTCAGCCCTGGGCAGGAGTGAAGATTCTGTTTCACCGTGATGAACGAGGCCCACTTCTTGGCGACAGAGGACGTGTAGTCAGGGAATATGGAAATTCTCTTGCCTTTGTACAGGAGAGGGGAGTTTCCCGCGGCCAGCTGCAGCAGTAGGTTTTGGACGTGGAAATAATGCACTCTTGCGATAAGAGAGCGGGGTGGGCCTCCATCTCTGGGCTTTTCCTGCAGGGCCCGGTGTCCACGATCGAGTCAGGGTTTCTCCTCCACGCCAAGCAAATCTTGAAGTAGTCTGAAGTGGTTTAATTGAATTTTTCAGTTCTTGTCTCAGATGTTATTTCAGAATGCAGACTTGTAGACAGGGCATCAGTTTTACCACGTGTTGTTCTTAAGAGCGTCAATCGTGGCATGGAACAGCGCAGCGTCTAGGGTGGTCTTGTCAGGATAAGGCGGACTCTGTGAGACAGGAGCAGGTGTGGCTGGCTCAGCAGGTAGCGGTGCTTTGCGGCCTCATCTCAAGGATTCTTGTTTAACTCGGAAATTCGACATTTTATGTCAGAGTAGATGGGATGAGTAGCGCTGAAGAGTTGTAATAAAGTTGTTAAATGTCCAGGACCATGTATGAGCAAAGGTTAACAGGTAAAAAGTTATTTTAAATAATAATTTCTCAGAGCTGCATCAAAACACGTCTACTTCTTACTGTGCTCCATGGCCCCCAAAATGCCAGTCTTTTGTTTTTACAGTGAGAACATTTCCCCATCCCAACTTTTGTGTGAATGGTACCATTTGAAAACAAATATCCCACTTGCAACATTCATTTACCTTTATTACCTCCGAAAAGAGAGGAGGTAATGTTTTTGCCAACGTTGATTTGTCGGTTTGTTTGTCTGTCTGTTAGCAACATTACTCAAGAAGTTATGAACAGATTTTGATGAAATTTTCCAGAAAGGTGTGTAATGGCATGGGGAACAGATGGTTAGATTTTGGGGATGATCTGAGAGTGCATACCTCCTCCAAGGGCTTTGTTTGCATTTGTGCAGCAGGATTACACAAAAACTACCAGATGGATTTGGATGAAATTTTCACTAGAGGTGGTCCTTGGGCTACAGAGGAACCCATTACATTTTGGCAATGATCCAAGAATGCATACCTCCACCAAGACTCTTATCTTCTCACAGTGTGTTGGCAGCAATACTCCAAAACTACTGGATGGATTTGGATGAAATTTTCACCAGAGGTGGCTCTAGGCCTACACACGAATCCATTATATTTTGGATGTGATCTGCAGTGTATTAAATGTGATGTTAAAGGGTGATGGGTGTACCCTGGGTGTAGTGGGGGTGACAGCCCCACCTTTCCGGTTCCGCTGTCACTCTGGGCTGAGGTGGAAGAGATCCTGAGGCAGAAGAGTTCCTGTCTCTTTAGCCGTCGACCCTTTGCCTATACGGAGCACCTGTGTTCTTGTGGTTCATTTAATAAAGATACATTCAACTGCACCTCCAGCCTGATTCTTATGCAAGTGAGTTATGGACATAACATTTGGCAACGAGGATAAAGGTATGGAGAAAGCAGTTTCTGCAATTCAGCCGTTTTTGGAGGTTCCAGGTTAGCCGCCTGTCCCCTGGATGAGATGTTATGCAGCTTTTCAAAATTATTTGGTGGCCCTAAACCTTGGAGCGCTAAAGAAACTGCATGCGAAAGCTGTTTTGGTCCATAATCTTGGCATGGAGGGTCAAAGGATTCTCAGCACATTGGGAGAGTGTGATAGTTTTGACGATGTGGTTGGGCTAATGGCACGCTATTTTTGGATCAGGTTTCAGCAGCACTGCCAGCAGCCTGGAGAGTTGATGCAGAGTTATGTTGTAGGCCTGCGCCAGCTGTCGGGGGAGTGCCAATTTGAAGCCTTTGATGAAGAGATGATCCGTGATCAATTGGCGGAGCACATGCTTTGTTCTGCGGCACAGTTGAGGCTCCTGACTTACCCGGGTGAACTGACATTAACCACGGCAGTTGAGATAGCGCAACAATTTGAAGCAGCTGAAAAACTGTTGGAGGACCTCGGTGAGAGAACCACATTGGGGCACGCTGAACCACGATTGAAGGCGCTGGCTGTGGAACCGGATAGCAAAGACAGCGTGGATAAAGAGGAATATGATACAGCTATAAAAATTAGGTCCGCCCTGGGTACACCAACATGTTATGGCTGTGGGTCCACCAGGCACTGGTATAAGGCAAGAGAATGTCCGCCAAAAGGCAAGCGGTGTGGCAAGTGTGGTCTTCTGCATCATTTCACCAGGGCCTGCAAAAATTATGAGCAAGGGGACTGAAGATGTAGGGCGGACTCCCCCGCAGCGACTCCTAAGGTTGTTCATACTGTCTCACTAAGCACAGATGGGCAAATTTATTGCGACATTTTGCTGAACAGTGTAGAAGTGCCATTGTTGGTGGACACAGGATCAGCGATTTCCCTGTTGAACTGGCCCACTGAGAGGAGTCTGTTCCCGCATTATCGTGTGAGAGGACTGTCGATGTCATGCTTTGGCTATGGAGGAAACAAGTTAGCCATTGTGGGTTCGCTGGAGTTGACGGCAAGGTACAGGTCGGCAATGATGTCCAACGTCCAGTTAGTGGTGACCATCAGTGGGTCAAACATTATGGGATGTGATATATTCTACGGCCTGGGATTCACAATCACCAGCGGTGTCGGAGAGGAATGGTCGGACTGTGGCTTGTGGGACCGGCCGGTTCCGTACATGGAAGACGATGTGGTTTGGGACAGTGACGGCAGTTGAGATAGCGCAGCAATTTGAAGCAGGTGAAAAACTGTCGGAGGACCTCGGTGAGAGAATCACATTGGGGCACGCTGAAGCACGATTGAAGGAGCTGGCTGTGGACCACGTACAGACTGCTGATATTATTTTAGGTTACTTTAGGTTATTTTGTGCCATTAACCCTGTGTATAAGCTGGTCTTATATACTGTATTTATTGCTCAGTATGTTTTCATTATTGCTATGTACATATTGTATTCAACTTTTAGGTAATATTGTTTCAAGCATTATTTATTGTTGTAATTATAAGAATGTTAAATGCATGAGTGAACTGTGAGTATGATAGTTTGTTTTTAGGGAGCAGTATCTCAATTTCGTTGCATTGTTTATTAGCAATGGAATGACAATAAAGGCACTTTGACTTTGACTGGCCTAGTACTCTGGGAGATGAGCAGGACCAGTGCCATAAAGGGCCATCGCGGGAGGGTTCCGATGCCAGTGTCCAAGTTGCCCTGGATGTGGGAACTGGACAGCACAGTGGAACACCTGGGACAGCTGATGGAGCCAAAACACTAGCCCCCTCTGCTTCTGGAGTTTGGCCTGGTAGTACCGGAAGGCAAGGAGCTACAGTGGCTTTACCTACGTTTAAAATGAAAGAGAGCGGGGCAGGACCGGATGGCGCAGTAACACGATGCGCCAACCAGCAACACTGGAGGCTGAGGAGGGCTTCAGATCGGGTCGGTGGAACGGTTCGACCCAGGAAGGAAGCCAGGTTATGACATGGTGGACATGTGAAGCCAAGTCAAGCTCCTCTACGGGTCAATGACGGGGTTCGGGTCAGGGGAAAGACTCAGCTGAGGGGGGTCCACGAAAAAAGAAAACATCGAGATGACCAGGGGCAACTACGGGTGGTGGCTGCCCGGGAGGACAGCTATCTCAGGCTGTTGGATGACTCGTGGAGACATCCCAACGAGCTGTGGCACGTGGACAAGAAGAAACGCTGACATGGCTCATCCCCAGAGGCGAAGACCCTCTGGGAGGGATGCGCCAGATGGAAATCCAAGGGGTGGGTCTTCCATCGAGACTGTACGGTGACTGTGGCGTGACTATTAACATGGTAGGGTTAAAGTGTTGATATGTTTTATTGCCCAAAGTCATGTGGTTAATATGTTTTTACATGTACTTGCTGTTTTGTTGTCCTGTTCTGAAAAAAAATAAAAGTTCTCAACACTGTTTGTCTAAATGCATCTAAGTAAATGTGATTGTGTGAAATGCCCAGATTATGGGGTGGGTGTGTTGGGGTGAGGGCTAACAACGGGATGTAAATGCACATATTGGCTGTTGTTTTGTTGTAGTGGATACTGAAGGTTTGGTTGTGTTTAAATTATTGTTTTGGGATTGTTTTGATTATTAGGAACATGGCTGTTTTGTTTTACGGACTTTAAAGGGTCAAAGATGGCAGAATAGTCTAGCCGTGTTGAGGCGGGTCAGCAGTCTACCTGGCGCCCTCTAGTTTGGTTATGTTGTATGAATGGATAGGCCTATATATACATATGTGTTATTGTTATTAGCGTGTGAGTCGGGTTTAAATTTGGGAGGGCCTGATTTGTGTGTTTTGCATTTTTCTACGGGGGGAGGAATTTAATGTATTAAATATGACGTTAAAGAGTGCTGGGTGTACCCTGGGTGTAGTGGGGGTGATGGCCCCGCCTTTCCGGTTCCGCTGTCACTCTGGGGTATAAAGGGCTGAGGCGGAAGAGACCCTTTGCCTATATGGAGCACCTGTGTTCTTGTGGTTCACTTAATAAAGATACTGCACCTCCAGCCCGATTCTTATGCGAGTTATGGACATAACATGATCCATGAGGGACAGAAGGAGCCTTGGCGGAGGTATGCACTCTGAGTGCTTTTCTAGTTTTGTTTATCATAGTCACTGTGTGTAAAACTCATGTATTGACTGCAGTAGACAAATAGCCTAAATAGTGGGTTTCTGGGACTCAAACTGCCAGTCCCTGTCCAACCCCCCCACCCCCACCCCACGCAGCTCCACGAGTTAAATTCTCAGGAGCGTTTGTCCGCTGTGCTGCAGAAACTGGTCTGCCTGTCCTGGATTGGAGGGGCTTCCTGCCAATGGGCAGGAAGCGGCGCTAATGTCATTTTGCTTTTGTGGATGAGAGGAGCGCCACAGCGGACCGTGCGCCGCTGAGGTGACTGGGACGTGGTGACAGAAGAAGTCAGACGCGGCTCCCACCCAGCGCCCCTCCACAATGCGGTCACCGTCTGCGTTTTAAAACTCATCGCACTGCGCAGCTCTGGACTCAGCGTTGCGCTTCCCCTGTGGACTTTGCATCTAACACCAATGAAACGCAGAGTGAAGAGCTTTTCTCACTTCAGGAATATTGGCTCTGGACTCTTGGTTCGCCATCGCTGACCACTTCAGAGGTAAGTGTTGGACGCTGTTTGTATTCTGTTTCGCTAGCTCGGATGGGGGATCATTTTAATCTGGTTTCCATTTACACTTTTATGGGACATAATTTCCAAACGCTTTGACTCCCGTGTTCAGATGAGAAACGGCGACACTGACCTACTTAAAACGGACTGCACACATGTCAGCCAACAATCAATGATGGCCTACTAATCTGATTTTTTTTTTGAATCCACTTTGCGCTTTTACGCATTAACATCCCCAAAGCGACGCTTCACTTTCCCCCGTGCGTATAGTCAGAGTAGCCTCATTTCTGTGACGCTGAAAGCACTTGGTCAGAGACGTGGGACTCGTGGACGTGTGGCGTCTCTGGGGCCTCCAGATGTATGCGTTCAGCTGTCGCCTGTCACGTCAGTGACAGCTGGTCTGCTCCGTGGCCGCAGCCTGTCCGCCCCTGCAGGCTCCGTCCGGCTGTCAAGGATGCTGCTAAGTGAATGAGAAGACGGTCACGTCAGAGCGTGAAAACCCACTTTCTCTTGCTCTTTGCATAACGCATGAAGTGACAGCAACTTCACAAGCAGGCAACGGTGGGACATTTGGTGGCTCATTTATTCTTATTCTGGCACTTTGGGCGCGTGGAAACCAAAGTGCTTTAGAAGTGTCTTGGTTTTAAAGCTGCATTCTTTTAAACCATGTCACCTTCATTCACTTTACAGAGAGCTGCATGTTTGCAAGACTTTCGAGTGAATCCATCAGTCTTTAACGACCTCCTGCACGGCTAAACGTCGCATAAAAAGTTTGCTTTGGAGAAGACTGACACACCCTCAAGTTTCAACCATTTCCACTCTGCTGTGCAGTGGAAAGAAGAAAACGCCACAGCGCTTAAAAAGAAAGTAGCTGAGGGTGTTTTGTCGGACCGCGCTAAATAAAAGCGTCACATCATGCGCTTTATTAGGCTCTCTGCAGAAATCCAATCTTTCTCCCCCAGTGCGTGTGGAGCTGTGAGCGCAGCTGATGAGAACATGGCGCCACTCATTTCAGGGCCGTTCAGTTTGAAACGTGTCAGCTGCGCGAAGTGAAAATGGTTACGGCGTTTAAATAATTCTGTCTACAGTCTCCACTTTAGAAAAAAAACAGCCCGTAGTTAAAGCGGGGTGGTCATCTGAGCGAGTAGCTGCGACTGTGAGATGTGTGCAGGACAGCACAGCACCAATGTGGTGGTGCCACCTAGTGGCCACATGACAAGTTTACAGCCAGAAGTTTTTCAACAGCGTGAAGTCGCGACCGGTTTTATAGACAACTTTAACGGCACTTAAAGACTTTTAATGCAAATTGGGTGATAATAGAACTGATAATAAAACTGGATCATAATTTAGCATTGATGCTACTTCTTTAATGGTGTGAAGACCTGCTTGTAAGCCCCAGCATATGTTGCAAGGTCCATATTATTCAGTTACTTGTATTTCACGGTAAACAATATTTGATGTATTATGTAGCCTATGGAAACCAAGGTCTCATACATCATAGCTGCAGACATTAAGATGATTTAGCTTATAAGGTATGTGTAACTGCAGTGCAGGCTGAGCTTGAGAGAAAGCATGCTAGAGTTACCTGTATCTAAATGATTCAGTGCTTCTGGGGGCTCTGTGTCAAACACATTAGAATATATCATCTGGTTTTCTAAAGGACGCAATAATGGAAGCAGTTCTGATCCTCCTCAACCAGCTCAATGTTTTCAAGTACTCTTCTAATACAAGGGCTGTTCATTAAAGAGTTTTCTTGATTTATTTTCCATGGACTGAGAGGAACGAAACTTGGTACAGTTATTAGTTTTTCTCTACATAGGTCCCACTAAGGGTCACACACTTTTCCCATCATTTTATGCAGCTGTGGAGAGCTTGCCTGTATAATAAGTCTGCAGGTTGCGTCAGAAGTCGCGTCTTGACCTCAAAGTAAGTGTTTCATCGTCTTGAAAGTGCTTGTCCTTCAAAAATGACTCCATGGTTGGAAAGAGGGACATGCGAGCTGTGAACCGGGGTATTGTCTTGCAGGAGATGCACACCTTTGGTCAGCATGCCACACCTCTTGGTTTTTGATGGTCTTCTGCAGTTTTTTCAGCAGTGAGTTGGAGTAAGTCCTGGTAATTGTGGTAGCCTTTGCCAGGAAGTCCATCATCAAGACTCCATGCTGGTCCTAAAGGAACATGAGCATGACCTTGCCCATCAAACGTTGGACAAGTGCCTTCTACAGAAGTGGTGACTCACACTGCTTCGACTGGGATCTGAGTCTCTGGATCATAGTGATGGACCATGTTCCATCCTGCATAATTAATCTGTCAAAGAAGTCCTCCTGGTTTTCTTGGCACATGGCCAAAAATTCCTGCGAGCACATGATTTGTTCCTGTTTCTTGAACAATGTGAGCAATCAAGGAATCTATCATTCAGACAACTTCCACATGTGCAAATGGTCATGGATGATTTTTTCAGACCCCACACTGATCTTGACATCTTGGGCTAGTTCAGGGGTCTGTAACCTTTGCCAACTGAAGAGTCATTTTACCCGTCTCTGACTAAAATAGAGAATGGGCATTTTAGCACTCCCTTTATAGAGAATGGGCATGACATCATGCCGCGCTACATTCTGGGCCGTTGTCGCCATCGTCGTTGTCCAGCTTCTTTGTTTACCTGTAGTCTAGGCAGCCGCTAACGTGAACAGACATACGTGCAATGGAACGGAGCAAACAGAAAATTCAAATTCCTTATTCAGAGAAGCTGAATAAGGAAGCAAAGGAGTGCTACCTTTAAAAAAAAATTAAGAAATAAACGGGATTGATCAATATGAGCACAAAAAATGGACCACGGATCTCGACCAGCTGCCTGGAGTCATGCTGTCAGATGTGTTTGCCTCCCTGGTTTGTGGAGTGAGCGCATAAACCCATGAGCACTTTAAAAACTAGAACTCATTAGAGGCTCATGTTCATTTAAACAATGAATGGTCCAGCCGCCTCAAATATTCTGGGTGAACGACCAGAGAACCATCGTTTAACACAAAGGTAAGTAGTCTTTGTTTCTACAAAATCGAAATACGTCGAGATTAATGTCTAGTGTACCCAAAAATTATTTCTAACATATGAGTAACACTCTTTGAACCCATGTGTAACTTATTGAACAGGTTTCTAACTTACAGCTACCATATAATGGAGTGTTTGCAGCGTACAGAGCTCTGCTGCTGCTTGCAGTGTAAACACACAGAGAGTTAAACACACATACTTGAACATATAATGGGAACTGTCGGGGATGTGTCTGAGCATTTTCAAGCTACAGGATAAAGATTTTGACCTTTTTCTGCAGTCTGTAACATCATCTGTTCAGTGTTCTGATAAATATGCCAAAATGTCAGAACACCAGAGGAAGTGTCCCTAATCAGCTGATTGCGCTGGCGCACCAAAAAAAATTACCGGTATAATTAGCTGCTATAAAATCATCCTAAATCAGGACAGTGACATTTTTATAGTCACCTGAAAGAGGAGAATCTGCTTAATTTAACGATACCAAATAGTCCATGGACTTCAGTCACCAGCTGATATTAAATCCATGCGTAATGAAGGCAACAAGTAATCACAACTTCAAGAAAAAATCAAAGAAAATCAGCAACACAAAAAGTTCCCATAAAAAAACTGCTCCGGATTAGCAAGAGAAATTGGGAATAGCGGAGATAATGTGAGGAAATTATTTGATTTTGCCCTGTGTGTTTTTACACATTATTGAGAGATGACAGAGAGTCTGGCTGAAGGTGCAGCCAAAGCGTATGGTGCGCAAGACAGCTGCTCTGGAAAGGGGACATCTTTCTGCACTTCTAAATATTGTTTAAATCACAACTTAGCTTCGTGAAAATGCCGTAAACACATGACTATGTGTGCAGGAATATTGTGGAAGCTGATGTCTTTCCTTCTGACCGCTGCAATCCATTCCATCCCACACCTCTTTTTTTCGCTCAGCGACCCGATTCTCTCCACTTTTCTTCCAAGTCTGGAAGTTAAAAAAAAAATCATACGCCATTATCAATCTTTTTCCACGCCAATCATGAGAGTAGTTGTTGCATTTGATAACGCAGCAAAACTTCCCCATTCTAACATTGCGTGGTATTCGGAGGGATAATAATGTGATTGAAAGGAACATTGGAAATAAGTGTTTTCACTTTTTTGTGTCATCCTGGATTTTGTATGACGTTTTATTTACATTTCCTATATTTGAACAACATATTCAGTGTCATTTTAATAAGGCTGTGTGTCCACAGGGAAAGTAAAAATGCTCTCAACCTGTTTTCCTGAGGCTTTCATGCACATATTTAAAAAAGCACTCTGCCCGGTATCCTGGTAATTGCTTGACCTGTCACTCAAAGTGTGCCAGGGATTTCAGATTTTACTCTGAAACGTTCCACTCACTGGAATAAATCACATCAAACTGGTAAAAAAAAAAAAAAAAAAAAAATACACATCCCTCCAAGCTTTGGCTGTTAAATATTGATCATGGTGCACTTTTAAGCTGATTGTGATCAGCTGGTGAGAGAGGTGTGCAGCTGATGAGTGCTGCAGTATTCTGAATGTTGAACTTTTTTCAGCTTTCAGTGCCATGAACACAGCACTGACTGCTGAGAGCGTTTTTGCACCGAGGGCACTGAGTGCATTAAATGCTGGACTACACAGAAAATGAAAATAGTCGAAAACAGCAGAAAAAAAAACGCATTTGGTGGACACACAGCCTAACTGCATTCATTTCTCACTACTAAGCACAGACAGGCTGAACACTTTTCCCACAATTCCTTGTGGTTTTTCCATCGAGTGACGTCACGCGCTCATTCTCTATAGAAGTGACTGAGGGCCGCAATGGCAATTTGACCTTTAAAATAAAGATTATGCTGCTTATAAAGTTTTATATATATACATAGCTCTGAATATTATGTGGCATTAATGAATTCGTACTACAACAGTGGGGAAAAAATTGCCAAGCTTTATATATAGCTTCATTCATATGAAATAAAAGTATTGGAAATATATTACAAATTGTTTTGTGGTGAAAAATAAATTTCTCAATGTCTGACCATAATTTTTTGCATAGTTTTTTCTAATTATCAGCACATTCATAAATTGTTTAAATCTGAAAAATATCGTCCATCTACTACTTCCAACAGTGATCACACAGCTTTAGTTCCTGATATTTTAATAAATTAGAGACGAAAGGTTTTAGAAGAAGCTACTTTTCATCCTTTATGTCTCCTCATAATGCTCCTTATTCAAATTTATTAATATAATATAAATCTGTATCCTTCATCTGTTCTCCAGACTTTCAGTTTGACAACTAGTGGATTGGTTGTCTGATATTCTTTTGTTATGCCTTGGTGAATGGAGGCATATGGTAATCACTCAATGCGTCTGTGTGTGGTTCTGTCCGCCTGTCTGTTTCAGCTCACCCGGTCAAAATTAAGTGCAACTAAAGACTTGTATCATTGTATGGCCATATTTTCTCAACTTTTAATTTGCTAGAATTTCTAGATAAGGCTTTGTTTTCAAAATAAACACCAATTTAACTCACCTTTACCATCAATGCAGCTGTGAAAAAAGCTATTGTAATAACTATTCCCGCCCACTAGAAGTGGCAGTGTGACTTTTTTACAACCCCCCATGCTACCATGCCACAGGCACTGAGGCATCAGGCATCCATCATTCTGGAATAACACAACAAGAATTCTAAACAACTTTCTAAATAATATAACTAAAAATTATTTGGTGCAAATTAAGCCAAATAGAAATAATTACAGCAGAGTGGGGAAACATTTAAAAAATATCTTCTTCTGCTGAGCTAAATATTTACCATTTTTAAAAAAAAACTGTATGGCACTAACAGACAATCTGCACACTGGGGGGGGGGGGGGGGCGGGGGGCGTGAAAAGTTCACTCCCTCGTATAATTCACTGTTCAAAACCCCACAGATGATAAACTAGCAGTTATCCTGCAGAGAAAAAGCTGAAAACATCCTTAAAATAAAAGGTTAATTTCTACATCATGGTCACAGAATCTTCTGGCCTCTTTTTTCACTCATTTGAACTCCTTTTAACATTTTTTTTTTCTTTTTTATTTACAGATTGTGAGGAAAAACTGTCAGCTGTATGTTGCTGATTTCAGACAAGTATATCCAATTGATGGTGTTTCCTAATAAAAGCACAAACTAAATCGCTGTAGAGGGCTTTTATGTTTACATAACTCAGGAAGTATTAAGCTATGACTGTGAAAATAAATTTACACTAATTCAGACTTCGGTCATGTCTGGTGAATCCAACATTTATAGCATAGGTGACTATAAGGTTATTGAGCAAGAATTCAAGGATTGTTTCTCATTTTTAAGGATAATTAAGGTGTTGATTTTAGATCGATTGATAGATGTACTTTATTGATTCCAAACTGGGAAATTACAGATAATCACATTTAAGACTTTTTATGGACCTGTAGACACTAATGAGACAGCTGTTTTTCATTGTTTGTGTTCTCATGGAGAGATTCTCTCCACAACAACCTACATGAACACAAATTAATCTGTCCATACAGAATTAGACTCTACTTTCCTCTGTGATTTTTACTTTTTCTGGATTTGTTCATGTCTTACTGAGGGTGGCAGAAAGCTGCTGCTGTCTGTGCTCTCTCTCCACATGCACTGAGGAGAGGCTGAGCAACTCTCTGTGCAGCCACCTTCAGATGCGACACAGTCACGCATAGTTGAAAGCTTAATCATTTAAAAATATATATATTTTACGTTCATAAAAGTATGCCTTTCCACTGAGAAATGTATCTAATTGCAATAAAAAAAATAAAATAATTAAAATGAGCTTCATTAATTTCCATGTGTTTTGAGATATAACTGCAGGGAGCCGCCGCTTGGGGGCTGAAGGGCCGCGGGTTGCCGACCCCTGGGCTAGTTGGTGAACGGTTATACGGTGATCCTCCAAAATGGTGGTCTCCACTAGCCAGATGGTGTCTTCATCAGTGGCCCACTGTGGTCGCTCTGGAATGGGTGCCATTGCCACCGATGTCTGACCACAGTTGAACTCTTGATGTCAGTGCTTGAGTAAGTCATACAATGGGGCATCCTCGGCATAAATCTCTTTCATCTCATCGAACGTCTCCTGTGGTGTGTGGCCTCTCAAGAACAGGAACCTGATGACCGCTCTGCATTCAACTGGCTCCATTATCACACCTTAATCCACCTTTGCACCCATAACAGAGAAACTCTTAGGAGTTCAGAGCTGCAAATGACCATGTTACCGATAGAGGTAAGTATTATTATACATGTGCAATTTCAGCCTCTTACAATAACTGGAAGTGGGTCAGGGGAAATCTTTAATGAACATCCTGGGTAATTGAAGCTGAATCTTTATTTTAGTGCCAGTGTGACTAATAAAATCTGTCAGTTTTGGGCAGCAGATAAGTGATCTGCTTTGTACAGCTTTAGACAGGAGAGTAACACTGCAACAGTCAGTTAACATTTAAGGCACAGCAAGAGCTATATAGGTTAAAGCATATCACTAATGAAAACAGTTTCTGACAGAAACTGTGATGCATGTCTGGTGTGTCTGTGTTGTTTGGTGCTCGTGTGTGTGTGTGTGTGTGTGTGTGTGTGTGTGTGTGCGTGCGTGCGTGCGTGCTGGTACGTCTGGGAATGCACACTCGTGCAACGCTGAGTGTGAATGAGCAGAATGCGCTCATGTGTGTGTGCTGTCCGCTGTTGATTTAAAACCCCTGCACGAGTGAAATCGCCATAGAGGCCTGTTTGTGCAAAGCTAGAATGCATTACCCTCAGGTTCGTGTAAATTGCCTGCAAGCCAAACACTTTGGCAGTCTTTTATCCCCAGACGTGATCCAGCTGACCACAGCGGGGCTAAAAGCAGACCGGGACAGGGCCGTGTGTTGTGAGGAGCTGTCAGAGGAGGCCAGTCTTTCATGGCTGTGGATGGGGAGATGTGGCATTGAGTGGAGTTGCCATAGACAAACTCCAGAGAGCAAAGTCCACTGACTGTAAACTGTTTGTGGTAGGTTGGCAGGAGATTGGAAGAAATACAGTTTGTTTAAATGTCGGTGGTCCCTAAATCCGTGGTCAGTGGGGCTGGCTGAATGGACGGTGGCTTGCATGGTCACGTGGTTACAGTGTAGTGGTAGAGGGTGGGATAGCCATTGTGTGTACTGCTGACAGCAGGGAAGAGTGCAAAACTTCCCCCTCTCTAACTTTGGTACAGCATTCATGCATGAGAGGGGGTACCGCCCAAAGTGGTGGCACACATTGAATCCATATGCTGAGCATTATTTCTAAAGTGATTAAAAGTAGTTAGTGATTTAGTGCTTCCAGGCACAACTCTGTTTATTAGGAGCTGCAGGATGATGTTAGAGGGAAACGGGTTTGGCCCACATACTGGAGTTTACTGCCACACCAGATCTCTGGTAACCACAGAGCATATCTGTGGGATCTACCCTCAGACCACCGCCATGATGAAAGTCGTACTCAACACATATGTTTCTTCATCACCACCATGTATAGACATGATGCTCAGCTTTGCATGTATACTGCATAATAACCATTGCGCACTGCTAAGAAAGTAGTTATTATAAACTTGCTTGTCTTTGATAAAGGGGAATTACAGATGTAAAGACATCAAATGTCAGCTACCTTAGTAATGGAGATTTTTAGAAAGTTTATCTGACCTAAACTGACACAAACTGCATGGCTGCAGGAGGGCGAGTTTTTACCTCCGTCCCACTTATCTGTAGGGATCCATCCAAGCATTTGCAGCATCACAGCGGCCAGAAGCAAAAGAAAACATATTACCCTGAGATAGTCATTAAAAAGCCCTGCTCATTTCCCCGGCACACAACAGGGGATTCAGTTAAAGCTTTCCGGACCCCCGGCTGGAAATATGCTAAACAAACTCCCCTCCCTCTGCTCACTCCACTCCCTGTTGGCACCGTCACAGGGGTGTAGTCGGTGAGCGTAGACGATATAGAAAAGGTCAGCAGGGTTTAAAAATGGGCAGGGCAGGAGATTTTGGGACTGACAACTAAGGTATTTCCTGAGATTTGTTAGAAAGGTTAACATTAAAGACTGTGGCGACAGTGGCTGGATGTGTGCCAGAATAGTCCTCTGGAGCCGTTAAGTCATCAGTACTCCTGTCAGACTTTATATGCCATTTTGAGAAGCAATTGCATGCACACTCTATGATCATTTTAGCAAATCATGGAGATCAAAGTACTTCCAAAGACAAACAAGAATGGAAAGCACTGGCATATTATCCACTTCTCTTTCCCGAAGATGGTCTAAAGGAGAATTCTTTATTTTCTTTATCACCGGGCTTAGTTAAATACCATGACAAGTTTGTCTATCCAAGAACAGTGGCACACACTAGAACAGCTATGCACAGTACAAGATTTGCATTAGAATTGAAAGCTGTCTTTGTGGTCATCTGAGCCATTATGATATTGGTGTTGTGAACTAACTGCAAAAGTATTTTCATTGTTATAAAGGATCCAGTGCACTATATATAATAGCATTGAAACTATAACTGGATTTAATGTTTCCAAGTGAGGCTAGAAACCTTAAAGACCCAAGCAAGGAGATTTTTTTTTTCATGGTAATGAGGTAGCTTTTCTTGCTGGGGAAGTGCTATTACCTTGACATATTGTTTGCAATAATATTTAGGTCAGTGTTGCAGTTAGGATAAATTTTCCATTAGTGCCGGGGCCCAAAACAGACTTTACATTCCGATACGCTAATGTTATTATTCAGTCAGTGGTTATACTGACGTATCTGATCTCATATTGACTCAAAATGAAAAGGCCGTGGCATTTTAAAAAATTATATAAAAAGACACTTGCTACCACTAAACATTTGTATTTTAAAAAGTAACATGTTTACAGTTTATGGCCCCATTAATCAGCGGGTGACGACTGGAAATCAACTGGCTGCCAAATTCAACATGTGCTCACAATTCTTGTGTTAAAACACAGAACATGAATCGCACCAAAGTGATTCATCCAATTTGATAAGAATTTTTAAAAAATAGCTAAAATTGTGTCGTGTTCGTCATTGCTGTAGTACCATAAATTTTCATGTCTCTTTTTCTGTTTGATTCCTCCTTGTAGTAAATGATGTATTTGTAATATTTAAATGTTCTATATTGTGCATTTTTCTGGCATTAGTTTTAAATTTTGACGTCCTCAAGGACATATATAGTTTTAATTTAAAAAAAATTGCTTTTGTTTTATGGCTGTCTGTGAAGCTCTGAAACAGTTGATTTCCAGGCTGCTCATTAACATTAATTAGTACCAAATTTGACTGGGTAAAGGTTTTTTTGAATAAGGCACTATAAGCCAATCACAAGCAACAAGACTCAGCCTTGTAACAGAGGTAGAGGTTAACAGCCAGTATGATTGAGATTGGAGGGGAACTGAAGGCGGAGCATGTTCAGTTGTGACATCACAAAACCCAGGAAGTGCAATCCTCTTGAGTCTTTTAATGTTTGAATGGTGTAAATGTGAACCATGGATATTATATTAAATTACATTTTGCACATGTGCCCTTAAACTTATCACTTAAATTTATTTTAGCAAAGTTTGAGGACTATATAAAACGTATCTCCTTCCCCTGAGCTAAATTTATAGTTTTACCATTTATTTGACAGCTGTTTTAAAGTTTTCACCCACTGCATT
This sequence comes from Pholidichthys leucotaenia, assembly GCA_020510985.1. Classification (NCBI taxonomy): domain Eukaryota; kingdom Metazoa; phylum Chordata; class Actinopteri; order Cichliformes; family Pholidichthyidae; genus Pholidichthys; species Pholidichthys leucotaenia. The sequence goes on from CM035840.1 coordinate 67,571,405, forward strand.
TATGTTTTCATTTGCCACTTTAAAACCTTAATTCACTCTGAGTGTATTATCATTGGAGTTGAAATTGGAAACAGTCCTGCCCCGTACCGAAGGTGGATGTTACTGATATTATACAGATGGGCTAATACTGACAAAGGCCAGCTGAGATCGTGTCTCGTACAGCAGCAGCCTGAGGCCCACAGTGGGCCGACATAGAAACAGTTCGCGTTTGGCCACAACAACCTGACGGCAGCCCCTAGTGAGAGGCCAGTTCAAAGAGTCGGGCTTTTGTTTGCTATACTCGTGCCGTCTTCCTATTAGGGGCTGCACCGCCAAAGAAAACAAGAGCACTGGCTCAGCAGATGTGTACATCTGTGCATGGTGCTTTCTGTCAGAAACAAAATCACTTATTAATCCTGGGAACTGGACAGTGTAAATTGTATGGAAAAGGTATTAGTTTTTCAAATCAAATGGAGCAGATCCTCACTGTGTCCCATGTTCTGTGGTTGAACATGTTTCAGTCTCACTAGTGACCTCAGTATTAGCAGTTCCAGAAATAACAAACCGATGCTGACAGAAACAGACATATTACATGGGGGGGTTCTAAGAATAGGCCCTGCCCCGGAGGACTGGTATCTGTAATTTGGATGGTGATAAGCCAGCCAGTTGTCCCTTTTTTCATTCCACACATGCACACATGCAGATCCCAGGCACTTATCTGGTCTTTATAACTGCTAAACCAAGGACTTCAGCACAGCAGAAGAATCTTAACCTCCAACTTAAAGTGAAGATTTGTACTCAATATTTTGAACATGAATTTAAAATTGAGGCAAGTCTTTTGATTTTTGAATGTTAAAGAATTTATTATAAAGAAAAAATACGCTTTTTGCATTTGTGTGTTATGGAACTGTCTTTAACACACTCATTTAAAATCACAGTGTCCAGTGCTGGTGTTAGGGTACGTGTCCACTGGAGCCGTCGTTTCTCCACTTCCTACTCAGTGTCTATATGTATACGTCTATACACGTAGCGGGAAGTGCAAAGCTACACAGAGGCATTTGGCTCCGGTGCAGTGATATTTAAGCAGCCGTGTGTTGAGCTGCCCATACTCCTCATTTGTATAAAGGTGAAATTTTTAACTGATGTCATCCTGAACGTTTAAACCAGTGTTTTTTGTGTCAAATAACAACAGATTCATTAACTGCGCCTACTATTTCTCACCTTAAGTGTCGTTAGAACCACTCTTTGCTGGTTAATTTTAAAGATATGAGACCCACAATCCACCATGTTGTCTGGGAACTTCATTCTGTAGAAGACCGCCCATAGCCGGATCCGATGACCAGTCAGGTGCAGCCTGTGTGTTCTCAGCAGCAGGACCAGAGTGTTTCACCAGGACAGAGATCTTTGACTATTGATTTTCCATAATGTCTGTCACCTGCTATGCCTATCCCCACACCGCAACACATCCTTGATGTAATCCCTTCCACCAAAAAATGGGCCAGTGTGCACATAATTCAACTTTATTTATATAGCCTAATTACAACAAAAAATCGTCTTCAAAGCACTACCATTAGACGTAATGATAAAGGCTCAAAATGAAAGACAAAGGGCACGCATATATTTTCTGTGCCCCCTCACCCGATAACACAGCTTATATTTTGAAGCTTTTATGTGCTTTGACGATACAGTATATACTGTAACACAATATTCCGTGTTTTGACATATCTCAGAATAAGTAAGATTGTTAACACACCAGCAAACAACCTGAGCTAAGTAAGGAACCCTAAAGTCACCGTGGGGAACATTTGGAAACTTTTTCTGATGCTTGGTGGTCAGCCAATGAACTGCAGCTCTATTCACTCCATTTAAAACGCAGCTTCAGTCGCTCAGGAATACAACTTGGTGAATGGGGCTGCAAGTCAATTAGTGACCACATCATCATCATCATCATCATCATCATAGCAGTCTGTCGCGGGCGACAATGACTGTTTCATTTAGGTCTGATCAGATTCCTCTACGCAGCTCTGTCCCCCGCCCTCTGCTGCTAGGAACTCCCGACCCTGCAAACCCAGGCAACGTCCGAGCCAGTATGAGTTGCTTTCTGACTGACCATTTCATGAAACTGCTTTCAAAGTATTTGAGTACCACTAGCTTTTGCTGGACTAACGACACATTCTTGGCAGATAGAGGTATTATCAGTAGCAAGGACAGGCCAAGACAAACTGACTCCAGTATCTGTTGCAGTGACTGACCAGATGATAGGTTTGTTTATCTCTGCTCTTTGTGTAGTGCATGTCACAATGCACCGACTGGCAAAAGTCCACCACAGACCTTGCGACAGATGTGCTTATCTGCCAGGATGTACAGTCTCACCCCGTGTAACTGAGAGTGGTCCACCACAGACCTGTGACAGATATTGTTTTTAGTTCTGACAGGATGCCCAGTTTCACCCTCCACACCCTCGGAAGGGCAGGGTTGCCGGTTGAGTCGCCGACGGCCCGACCCATGAGACAGGTTGTACCAGTTTTCATGGTTATCCAGTAGCAAGCAAACCAATGCCTGACCTGACCTGAAAGACAGAAGGTGTCACTAAAACCGAGTTTCCAAAAGTTCCTCACTGTACCTTTAACTAGAGTAGCCAGACAGCTCTACTCTGTTTATTGTTCCTTGTAGCAGTGAACTGTCAGTGTTGATCAGGACCATCTTCCAACTTATAGAACAATGTATATTCTATAAAAGCGGCCAAAAGATGGTTGAAAATATGGAAGTTAAAATTTAAAATTGCAAATCAGTACAAACATTTGCAAAAATATCTGCATTTGGCAGTCAAGATAGGGGACCCAAAGAGAGGTAAAGCCCTTTTTCCCCCCCCTTTTTTTTCCCTCTTTCTTTAAACATGCTGATCTATTAGACTGGACTGGACTTCACGTCTGACTGGACCTTTTTCTCCTCTTCATTTTAAAGTGAGTCACATGAGGAGGTGAAGGGGTCAACAACATCAGAGCAACAGGGTGCCTTACAGGGGAGATCGCTGGGCCTCTCCTTTGCTCTTTCTGCTGTTTTACTACCACCTTAATGACTTAAATTGTGTCCAATTAAGCAGCGCTGGAAAGAAGCATCTCTACTTGCAGTTGTAAGAGTTCCCTCTGTGCTGTGGCACTGGAGCATGTGTTTAATTAGAACACTCTAAAAAAGACTGTAAGAGAGCGTTTCTTCAGGAATGTTAATCATTAGTGGGATCCTGACTGAGCTGCTCTTAACCATTTCTGAGTATTGTTGGATTCCATGGTTCTCCTTTTGAAGCTGCGCGGCTCAGGAAAATGTTTCCACGTGTGGGAATTGTCAACTTTTTCTCCGTCTTCATTTTTAATATGGTCCTGTATCCATCTAAAATGACACCAGCTCACAGCAATCACATCTAAATATGGCAACTTTTCTTAAGGCTGCTTCATTACCGTGCCCATTTGTGCCTGGAGAAGTTAGAAAACAATAATTCAACAGGATATACAGATTAATTTTTCGGACGGATGTGAGGTGTGTGTATTAGGTCATGAGCTTAGTCTCAAATGTGAAAAGCAAATTCCTAGTTTGTGTACTACATGAACAATGGCAATAAATCTGATTCTGATTTTTGCACTGACTGACACATGGAGCCAGTGAACCTGAGACAGATTAATAACTTCAGCAGTCACCAACTTTTCTTTTTAGTTTGGAGCTGTCGCCACTTAAAGTTTGAGTCACAGTAAGCATTAATTAAGCTAGAGGTCCTTTAGATTTGGTCCATAGTAGTTAAAATTTTAATATTTTTTTTCCTCAGGTGGTATGTTCTTATAAATGCCTGCCAAAAAGAGATGAATCTTAGAGTGCTATTGCCTAGATAGTAGCTGACAGATCTGGCTTCAGACCAGCAGATCTGTGTTTCAGTCACATCCACTGTTACTGCTGTCATACAGCCTTGGCTCAGCAAAGCTCTGGGCCATAAGGTATGTTTTGAATTAAAACTTGGTCCTGGTCCATTTTGGATCTGGGCCTTGATCTCCACAAAGTGCTGCCCCAGATTTTTAAGATAAGACTGTGCTGATATCGGTCCATTGTGCCAAAGGACACAAGACTGAATTTGTTTGCAGATCTGAGCCAGAAATTATGAAGGTTGTGAGCTAGATCTTGGTAAAATTATTTTTGTTGTCTGGGTGTTTCTGCTTGTAAATTTATCCATCCATCCATCCTCTACTGCTTATCTGGGGGTCCGGGTATCACCATGATCCCCATGATCCCTTCTGCAGGTGTTGAGCCCACTGAATGGTGGATCCATGTGGGTGTACACTGAGCCCTTGTTGTAACTGTTTCATGGGGATCACCTGGATCGCTCTTAGTCTTGCCCTTTTACCGTGACCCTACCAGGGGCAAGATGCCCACAATAACATATATAACAACAGCCAAGAGGCAGTACTGACATGGTTCAGGTGACCCACAGAACAGACACGACTCAGGATTAACACAATTAACGTACTTTATTTGTTAACGTGAGTGAGTGGGTGCGTGAGTGCGGTTATATGGTGTAATGTTGCGTAGTGCAATCCGTGTATTCCAGCTGGGCCGGCAGAGCACCGTACAGACTGGCAACCCTGGAAAGAGACGAGGGCTGTTAGCTTACAGTTCACCCTATGCAGCACGTTAGATGTTACTATGCTTACTGTCAACAGATGTTGAAGTGGCTTCAGATGGCGCCGAAGCTGTGGCCAGGGAGACAGTGTCTGCGGGGAGGTCAGCTGGAGGTGGAATAAAAGTCCACCGCCTGGAGGGAGAAGGAGGTCCGCTGTTGTGGGCTCCGCCTGTGCACAGGGGAATGGACAGGTTTAGAAGCAATAGTGCTTACTTGGTTGTTGGTCCAGGCGGAACCGACCGGGATGTCGTTCAGCTGGGCTTGGAAGCCGATGGCTGGAGAATTCAGTGCAGGGAAGCACGGAGGCAGGGTGTGGCGTGATTCACGGAAAGAATCAGATGACTCCGTGCCCAGCACTGGTCCTGATGGGAATAAATAGGGCCGCAGGAGATGACAGGCAGGTGCGTGCACAGGTGCCGTGATTGGCGGCCATGACAAGTACAGAGAAAAGCTGGACAGCCTCTACTTCACTCCTGACCCGGGGCGCATGTGGCAAGGCCCGCAGCACATCACAGACTACAAGAAGACCAACAGCAGCACCGCTAGCCCTACAGACAGCCTGCCGGACGATCTCAACATCTTTTACACTGACTTTGAGACCATCAGCCACAGCACAGAAAAGAGACGCACACTCATACACCCACCCACCCACTAAGAGTCTCACCAGACCAGGTAAACAAAGCACTGAGAAATATCAACCCCCGCAAGGCAGCAGGACCAGACAACATCCCTGGGCCGGCCCTCAGAGCATGTGCTGCATGTTCTCACAGCAATCTTCAACCTCTCCCTCAACCAGAACATAGTCCCCTCGTGCTTCAAAACAACAACTATCATCCCCCTCCCCAAAAGGAGCCCGCCAACCTGTCTGAATGATTACAGACCAGTAGCACTCACTCCAATCATCATGAAGCGCTTTGAGAGAGTGGTGCTGCCCCTCATTCAGGACAGCATACCAAGCACCCTGGACCCCCTGCAGTACGCCTACCGGCCCAACAGATCCACCTCAGATGCCATCGCCGTAGCACTCCATTATTCTCTTTCCCACCTGAAAGATAAAGACTCCTACATCAGGATGCTCTTTGTTCACTACAGCTCCGCCTTCAACACAGTCATCCCCCTCAAACTCACCAACAAACTGTCTTCACTTGGCCTGCACCCCACCCTCTGCGAATGGCTACTGGACTTTCTAAGTGGCAGGCCCCAGTCTGTCAGGATGGGTAACAGGACCTCAGCCAGCATTATCACAAACACAGGTGTCCCCCAGGGTTGTGTTCTCAGCCCCATCCTCTACAGCCTCTTCACCCATGACTGTGTTGCCTCCCACAAAGACAATATCATCCTAAAGTTTGCGGATGACACAGCAGTGATAGGACGCATCACTGGTGATGACGAAGCATCCTACAGGAGGGAGGTGGCCAACCTGGTGTCATGGTGTGAGGACAACAATCTCACCCTCAACACGGACAAGACAAAGGAAATGATAGTGGACATGAGGAAAGGGAGGAGGAGACCCCATCGGCTACTGTTCATCCAGAAGCTTGAGGTGGAGAGGGTGAGCAGCTTTATATACCTGGGCATCTACATCAGCGAGGACCTTAAGTGGACACACAACACCACAGAGCTGGTTAAGAGAGCTCAACAGCGACTGTACTTTCTGAGGAGGCTGAAGAAGTTTGGCATGTCTTCCAGGATCCTCAACAATTGCTACAGCTGCATCATCGAGAGCATCCTGACCAACGGCATTACTGCATGGTACGGAAACACCACTGCCCTGGAGCGCAAATGCCTGCAGAGAGTGGTGAAGACAGCGGAGAGGATCATCAGGACTCCACTCCCCTCTCTGCAGAGCACCTACCACCGCAGAGTCCAAAAGAGAGCTGACGTCATCCTCCGGGGCCCACCCACCCCCAACACAGACTGTTCACACTTCTACCATCAGGCTGGAGGTACAGAAGTGTGAAATGCAAGACAACCAGACTGAAAAACTCCTTCTTTCCCACTGCCATCAGACTCATGAACAGACAACAACTCCCAAAACTCTGTAACACAGCTTCACATATAGGAACTCACGCACCGGCTGCTAAATTTGCACACTGCTCACCTGTACAGTAGATATAGTATCACCTGTCTGATGTCCATATCATCTCTGCTGCTACTTACCAATAATTTGTAATTATACACTGCTTGTTGCACTATGCTCATTTGCACGCAGTACATAAGACTATGCCATCTCAGGTTCTCATCAGGTTGCACAATGCTCATTTGTACACTGTACATAGGTTCATGCCATCTCAGGTTCACATCATCTCTGACATCAATATACCACTATCACTTTAGTCATCCGGTGACTTCATTTTCATTCCTCTACTGCCTAACTGTGTGTTGGTGTATGTGTCTTAGCATCCATCAGTACTAGGATTGAGTTACTGTGTTAGTGTGTTAACACACAACCTATTAGAATTGTTGTTTCTGTACCTTTAACTTGGCATTCGTTCAGAGAGCAAAGTAAGAATTTCATTGCTCAGGAAATGTAGCATTTCTTAACTGTGCGCATGATCATAAAGCCTTTGAATCTCTTGAATCTCTCTTGAATAACATGGCTCCTGGGATCAATGGGGAACAGAGTCGCCTCCACCATGCTAAGGTGGGGATCCACGGAGGAGTGTTTGTAAATATACATAAATGCAAAGATCACACAAAGAAAAACTGGGTACATGATAGCATATTAAACATATTAGCCCCTTTTGCACTGTAGGGACTTTTTGCGATTCCTGTAACCTTTTCAGGAACTAGGCTGTTTTCTCATGCATTTGAACATGGACCTCAGTTCCTATAACCATTTTAGCCCCTACTCCGAGGCAGGGACTTTTGACGGTTCCATAGGAACTCACATGACATAGGTGTTTGGTGACTGGTAGAACTCAAAAGCTACACCCATTGCTGGATTTCCGCTTCTTGCAGAGGCGCCATTTTTAAAAAGCAACTGTGATGCGCTGTTTTTCCTGTGGCCACTTTTGGACAGAGAAGTTTTAATATAAACATGGACATGAACATGGACAAAAACACAGACAATACTCCATAATTAAGATTCCCGCAATGGAGAACAAACACCAGTAGATGACCTCTGTTCAGATAAAAGTAAATTTTGCATTTCGTTTGGAAATCAAAGTCCCAGAGTCTGGAGAAAGTGTGGAGAGGCACAGAATCTAAGTTGCTTGAGGTTTAGTGTGAAGTTTCCACAGTCAGTGATGATTTGAGGAACCATGTCATCTGCTGGTGTTGGTCCACTGTGTTTTATCAAAACCAAAGTCAGCGCAGTCGTCTACCAGGAAATTTTAGAGCACTTCATGCTTCCCTCTGCTGACAAACTTTATGGAGAAGCTGATTTCATTTTCTAACAGGGCTTGGCATCCCCCCCCCCCACACACACACACACACTGCCAAAAGTATCAAAACCTTGTTTAATGACCATGGCATCACTGTGTTTCATTGGTCAGCAAACTCTCCTGACCTAAACCCCATAGAGAATCTATAGATTATTGTCAAGAGGAAGATGAGAGACGCCAGACCCAACAATGCAGATGAGCTGAAGGTCACTATCAAAGCAACCTGGACCTTCATAACACCTCAGCAGTGCCACAGGCTGATCACCTTTATGCCACGCCACACTGATACAGTAATTAATCCAAAAGGAGCCCCGACCAAGTACTGAGTGTGTACATGGACATACTTTTCAGTTGGTCAACATTTCTATTAAAAAACTATTTTTTAAAATTAATTTTATGTAATATTCTAATTTTCTGAGAAACTGAATTTGGGGTTTTCATGGGCTGTAAGCCATAATCATCCATCCATCCATCCATCCATCCATCTTCTACCGCTTTTCCGGAGGTCCAGGTCGCGGAGGCAGCAGTTCAAGCAGAGAAGCCCAGACTTCCCTCTCCCCAGCCACCTGCTCCAGCTCTTCAGAGGGGATACCAAGGTGTTCCCAGACCAGCTGGGAGACATAGTCTCTCCACCGAGTCCTGGGTCTGCCCTGGGGTCTCCTCCCAGTGGGACGTAAGCCATAATCATCAAAATTAAAATAAATAAACACTTGAAATATATCACTCTCTGTGTAATGACTCTATATAATATAGAAGTTAAATTTTTTTTGAATTGAATTACCTAAATAAATCAACCTTTTGTTGACATTCTAATTTATTGAGATGCACCTGTAGCTATAAGTACTGAACTTGGACATTTTGTCTCTGAACTTTGTGAACTTCTTTTTTTTTTTTTTTTTTTTTTGCATGTAGTAGAGAGACCTTGCAGGAGGAGCAGTGCATTTCATGTATAAATATCCAGGGGACCTGATGGCCCAGCGTTTAAGGGCACATACAGTACCATACAAGCATACTGCTCCACAGTGATTCCCAGCTCGATTCCTGGCCCAAGAATCAAAGACACACCAGCCTGATAACATCGCTGCCAACTGACAGGTTTTAAAGCCAGAGGGGAATTATTTAAAATTTAAGTGAAGAAATAAAATGACACTAAAGGAACAACTTATTGTCCAAGGCGTTAATGGGACCGTTTAGTTATTTTTTGTCTATATATTAATCCCAGTTTGTTCAAGGAGACCACACATGACAGGCCCTGCCTGCCCTTTGCTCATCCGCTACTTTTGTTAGCACAAGTGTGCAGTGTAAGGGTAGCCCATTCATCCTCCGACTGCTCTGTGTGCGTAGACAGCCACAGGCTTTTGTTGAGTTATAGCGTCCTCAAATAAAGGGTGCTTCCTCTCTTTAACTGGACTGGGAGCTCTGTCGCTCCACTTCCCATTGTTTCCAATGAGGTTCAGCTTTTACAACTAGGTGAGAGGGTGTCAGATCAAGGGTGAAATATGACCCATTCTTATACTTTTTTTTTTTTTGCAACATTTGGCATAGCCGTTCTACAGTAGGGTATATATGATAAAATGAAAAAACGGATTGACAGTACAGATTTCTAAATTAAGTAACTGGTAAGCAGTTGTTGCCAATAACAATAAATGTATATATGATTTGCAGACAGGCAGGCAAGGAGGACCCAGGCACAAGCAACTGACCAGTCCAAGGGAATTATTAATCTATAAAACAAATAGAAGACCATGGCAAACACCGGGGGGGAAAAAAACTAACTAAATAGAATACCGATTTAATTAGAAAGCGAGACTGTATCATGGGGGCTGGACGAACTACAAACTACCGGAGTGGTGGCCTAGAGGTAGAGCACCCGCCCCACAACCGGGAGGTCGGGGCTCAAGTCCGGACAGGGTCATGCCAAAGACCACATAAAAATGTAACTTCCTGCCGTCCAGCTTGGTGCACAGCAAAAATGGAGCAGAGGAGGGAAATGTGGGCGGCGATGGCTCAGGAGGTAGAGCGGGTAGTCCAATAACCAGAGGGTTGGCGGTTCGAATCCCGCACTCCCCAGCCATTGTGCCGTTGTGTCCCTGGGCAAAACACTTTACCCACCTTGCCTCCAGTGTCCATGACACTGGGTATAAATGTGTATAAATATTCGGTAGTGGTCAAAGAGGCTGTTGATGCGGATTGGCAGCCACGTTTCCATCACTCTGCCCCAGGGCAGCTGTGGCTACAGTAGTAGCTTACCTCTATCAATGTCTGTCTGGAGTGAATGAATAATGGACTCACTGTAAGCGCTTTGAGATGTCACTTGACATGTAAAGTGCCATATAAATCTAATCCATTATTATTACTAGTCCAGTGCCCAGTCACATGACCATATAAGGGGTTGTTCAGTTCAGCAGGAACCCCATAAGGGGTTCTGAACCTCCTTATAAGCTCAGAGCGGACCTAAATCTTTAACATCTTATCCCACCAGCCTCCAGAGCCTGCCCTATGAATTTCAGCCCCCATCTCCCAGCGGTTATACCTTTTCCACCTCTGTGTTTATTTAATAACTTCCCTATGGATATCCATTAAAGCTTTCCCCTCCTAAACTTCCACATATCCAGGGGGGCTGAAATTCGGGGATGCACACACCCGTAACCTCAGCAAAACATGTATCAAATTGGAGGTCAGTCTGACAAACGGTTCGTGAGATATGCATGGAAAATGCACTTATACCCGTGAAGAACTTTTAAATATCAGGACTTTGACCCCCACGGACCTCCTCCCAGTTTTTCTAGCCCCTGCCGCCGATCTGGTTTATTGTTTGGCTCGGAAAGTGAGACGGCGGAAGAGAGGAAGATGAGCGGGCGCTCTCGTACGACTTCGCAGGAGAGGCTCGCGAACGGCGCTGCCTGGCATATTTCTGTCCAATACCAACTCTCTCTCTAACAAGGTAGATGAACTGAGACTGCTGATGCGTTTTAAGGACCTCGCCTCCTCAGCTGTCCTCTGCTTTACTGAGACCTGGCTCCGGGAAAATATACCGGACAGCGCGCTGCGCCTCGACGGCTTCCAGCTCTTCCGTGCTGATCGTGACACAGAGCTTTCCGGCAAGACCACAGGAGGCGGTGTCTGCTTCTACATCTACTGTAGCTGGTGCTCTGATGTAACGGTAATTTCCAAACACTGTTCTCCTGCCTTGGAATTTCTTGTTATCAATTGCAAGCCCTTCTATTCCCCGCGGGAGTTTGCTTCTTTCATAATGATCGCTGTGTACGCCCCTCCCGACGCGGACACGCGCGAAGCTCAGCGCGTGCTCGCGGATCACATTCAACACACAGAGCGGAGTTTTCCAGACTCGCTGATTATTGTGGCTGGCGACTTTAATCAGTGCAATCTGAGCCACGATCTCCCCTGCTACAAACAGTTTATTAAATGCCCCACCAGAGGATTAAACACACTGGATCACTGTTACACCACAGTGAAAGACGCATATCGCGCTGTCCCTCGAGCTGCGCTGGGATTATCTGATCACGTGATGGTTCACCTCATTCCCACATACAGACAGAGATTGAAGCTCACTAAACCTGTTGTGAGCACTACGAAGATACGGACCAGTGATGCTGAGGAGAAGCTGGAAACGTGCATGGAAATATCTGACTGGGGCATGCTTAAAGGAGCCACGCATGATCTGGATGAGTACACGGACACTGTGAACTCATATATCCACTTTTGTGAAGAGAACATTCTTCCATCACGCAGCAGGGTGAGTTACTCTAATGACAAACCCTGGTTCACAGCTAAGCTCAGACAGATCAGGAAGGAGAAGGAAGCAGCGCTGAAAAGTGGAGACAGGGACTGCTACAGGGAGGTTAAATACCGGTTTAACAGAGAGCTGAAGAGGGCTAAATCTGTGTACTCAGAGAGACTCCAGCAGCAGTTCACTGCTAATGATTCGGCTTCCGTGTGGAGAGGACTGAGGCAAATCACCAACTATCGGCCTCAGGCTCCTAAAGGTCAGGATGACAAAGCCCTTTGTCAGAGACTGTCCCAACACTATGCCCGTTTTGACACCTCGTCATCTGTGTCCAACTCCCCCCCTCCCTCCAGCTCCACAGCCTTCACATTCCCTACTTCATTTAAGGCACACACCCCCCTCCTCCCCCCCTCCCCTTATCATCAGTGAGCAGGATGTGCTCAAACAGTTCTCCAGACTGAACCCGCGCAAGGCCCCCGGCCCAGACGGCGTGTCTCCCTCCACCCTGAGACTCTGTGCGAAACAGCTGGCTCCTGTATTCACAGACATTTTTAACACCTCCCTTAAGTTATGCCACGTGCCATCCTGCCTCAAATCCTCCACCATCATCCCTGTCCCCAAGAAGCCACGGATCACTGGACTTAATGACTACAGACCTGTAGCGCTCACCTCTGTAGTCATGAAGTCCTTTGAGCGCCTGGTCCTGTCCCACCTCAAGTCCATCACCACCCCTCTCCTGGACCCGCTGCAGTTTGCCTACCGAGCCAACAGGTCTGTAGACGATGCAGTCAACCTGGCCCTCCACTCCATCCTGCAGCACCTGGACTCCCCGGGAACCTACGCCAGGATCCTGTTTGTGGACTTCAGCTCCGCATTCAACACCATCCGCCCCGCTCTGCTCCGGGACAAGCTGTCCCTGCTCAACGTGCCTGACTCCCTCTGCAGGTGGATCATCGACTTCCTGACGGACCGGAGGCAGCATGTGCGGCTGGGAAAGACTGTCTCAGACTCTACTAGCATCAGCACCGGATCACCCCAGGGCTGTGTACTTTCCCCCCTACTCTTCTCCCTTTACACCAACTCCTGCACCTCCAGCCACCAGTCTGTCAAGTTGATCAAGTTTGCGGACGACACCACCCTCATCGGGCTCATCTCCAACGGCGACGAGTCCGCCTACAGGAGAGAGGTGGCCCAGCTGGCGTCCTGGTGCAGCAATAACAACCTGCAGCTGAACGCTCTGAAGACAGTGGAGATGATTGTAGACTTCAGGAAAGTCACTACTCCTCTGCCCCCCCTCACCCTCTCAGGCTCTCCCATCACCACTGCTGATTCCTTCCGCTTCCTAGGCACTACCATCACCAGGGACCTCAAATGGGAGCTGACCATCAGCTCACTCATCAAAAAAGCCCAGCAGAGGATGTTCTTCCTGCGGCAGCTGAGGAAGCTCAAGCTACCCACCAAGATGTTAGTGCAGTTCTACACAGCCATCATCGAGTCCATCCTCACCACCTCCATAACCGTGTGGTACGCAGGAGCCACTGCCAGGGACAGACTAAGGCTGCAGCGCGTCGTGCGCACTGCTGAGAAGGTGATCGGCTGCAAGCTCCCATCTCTCCAGGATCTGTACATCTCCAGGACCCGGAGGCGTGCTGGCCGGATCATAGCCGATCCCTCACACCCTGGTCACGTACTGTTTGCCCCCCTCCCCTCTGGTAGAAGACTTCGGTCCATCCAGACTAAAACCTCCCGTCACATGAACAGCTTCTTCCCCTCTGCCATCAGACTGCTGAACACTAAGTGACTTATTGACTCTCGTGCACCATGTACAGCAGCTCAACCAGACTCATGTCAATCATCACTGTTTTCTTCCTGCATTACCGACTGCACTATATAGTTCTCCACAGTATCTGCTGCTGGCTAATATACAGTATATTTTAACTGTTGACCAGTATCACTTAATCTTATCCTACACTTTATTACATGTATAGTTTATTTCTCTTATCTTATCATGTTTAATGTTGCAGCATTGTACCGAGACAAATTCCTAGTTTGTGTACTACATGAACAATGGCAATAAACCTGATTCTGATTCTGATTCTGAAAAGACAAAATCTCTCTCACACACACACACACACACACACACACACAGAATCCTTGCATTATATTATTATTATTATTATTATTATTATTATTAAAAATAATGGAAAACTGAGTGATAAACTAACCAGTGAAGACACAGGAGAAGTAAATCCATAACGTCCATAAACAAGGTAGATCCATAATGTTGCCGCAAGGCAGGGAGAAACCAGACTAAACTTACAGAGAACTAATAATTACAAAAGGGAAAACAGCTGGGGAACATAGGAGCAGAGAATCAAACTAATGAGGTTACTAACACGCAAAAGGTAACTCAGGATCATTACTAAAGACTAACAGGAAGGTGCTTTACAAAATAAGCAGGAAATCAAGTTACAAACTAAACCAGAACATAAGAAACACGATCAGAATAAAACTAAGAACACTGGAAGCTGACTAGACAAGGGTGACATGGGGGGTACTCACAACAACCTAGAACAGAATAAATCATAATAATATTAATAAGTACAAAGTAATACAGAGACAACTCAAAGAGTGGCGCTTGTGCGCCCCCTACTGTAATGCACTATGAACAAAAGTACTGGGTCAAATACACGTTGCTTTTGTGAAATCCCATTCTAAAGACACAGCTTGTTGAGAAGTCTTTCTGCAAGATTCTGGAGTGTGTCTGTGGGAATTTTTGCGTATTCATCCAGAACAGCGTCTTTGAGCTTAGACAGCGATGTTGGACCAGAGGGCCTGGCCCCATTGTCCATATCTAGTTCATCATAAATGTGTTGGATGGGGCTGAGGCCAGGACTCTGTGTGGCTCAGTCAAGCTCTTCAACACGAAGCTCGTCCAACCATGTCTTTGTAGACCTTGCTTTGCGACCTGGGATACAGTCATGCTGGACCAAGAAAGGGCCTTCCCCAAATTGCTCCTACAGAGTTGGGGGGTGGGGTGGCATAGAATTGTCCAAAATGTCTCGGTAAGCTGAAGCATTAGGATTAAATTCACTGGAACTAAAGGTATGACCCAATAGTTTTGTACATGTAGTGTATGTGTCAAAATGGCTGGTCTGAAAAAAAAAGCATTATATGTAAGAATTTAATAAAAATTCAATTGAGCTCAAAAAAGGTTGTATGTTAGAATGTGTTTTCTGTTCCCAGAAATTAAGATTTCCAGTTTGCATGCAACCCCTCCCTGCCTGATTCCCAGTTTAGCTCAATAAATTTTAAATTCTATTTCTCATTTAGTTGTTTGTTTTGATTTTTTCAAATTGTATTTGAGAATCACATGACTTTAGGGGTCAAGTGTCAAGTGAGTAGAGGTTTCTCTTCAATTTTTACAGATCTTTCCTGTCAGAAAATAAGCTCCGATGAAAACTTTGCCCCCAGCTGTTTCCAGTGTGTCAGACTGAAACAGTAAAAAGGGGTTATGTGAGGGTTATAGGACTAACAAGCCCATAGTCTGACCTGAGTTTGTCAGCGCCAATCTAGCTAAGTCAATATCAATGCGCTGGCTGCTCCACCAGTTGACCTTTTCCTACCTCTTTCAAGGCGTAAAAAGGATTGTTGTTACAGTAGGGTGATAGGCTTTTATTGGCCTTTATAACAGAGGCTTTTGTTGGGCCTGTGTCCCTTTAATACCCCCTCAGCAAGTCATTTAAACCTTGAGAATGCCTTCTTTTTATAAGGCAGCTCGCACACCAGCGAGAGCTGCTCTCTACAATGGTCATCAAGGACTGTAAGTTAGAGACTGACCTTCCATTTGCCCCCTGTGGAGGAACTCTGATTTATGACAAGTCCTAAGACCAAAACTTCACCCATTTAAACAGATTACATCAGCTGTAATTTGTGCTAGTGTCACTTTGAGAGTTACTGCTGTGGCATAAAACACTCACCTTTGACAGGATATTTGGTTTTATGGTTTCTCTTTTTTAGGGATGTGTTTGGACCAGAGAAGAATGCAGCTTTATTGTTGGGTGATGGTTCTGATGACCATCATCACTGTCCTGTCAATGTCGGGGCATGCTGTCACAGACTACCTTGCTAGTAGCCTTTTACAGCGGTGAGAAGATGCTGACCAGGTGTGAGATACTGTTAAGGTCGTTGTAGCTATGACAGTAAGATTGACTCTAAAGCCCCCAGGGCCACAAATTTATGGGTCATCTGGTGCTGTTTAAGGTCAAGGGTCAGGGATGCATGACTTAACCAACTATGTTATTCAAGTAACTGAGGCGAACCTTGAACTGTGAAGACTGTTCTAACTTTGGAGTGGTGTTACTACAGCATGATATATTGCCGCTATTGTGATGTAGTTGAGAAACTAAACACATCCACTTGTCTACTTATTCAAACTGCGATCTGAGGTTGCCTCTTTGTCTGCAAAGTTGACAGATCACATTTTAAATTGTCAAAACTGCACAGGAGAAAGGTTAAATTACTATTTTTTTTAAATAAAACATATTAAGCTTGATGTACATCTGTTTTTTAAAATTTCTTTCTTTTATTTAGTTTTCCAGAAGAGAAGGATTAAAAACAAGCCAAAAAACATTGTGTAGTGATATTGCCCAAACACTGTTACTCGCCTACGCAATGAAGTTGCAGAGGGTGTAATGTTTTTGACCCATCCATACATCATCCATTTGACATTTTCTATTGTCGTCACAATAATTTCTACATTTCTGATTGGGCTGATTTCAGATTTATACCAAAACTTGAACTGATCAGTACCTTGGAGGAGTTCAGTTTTGAGATAAATTTAATGAGGGGTTAACCTGCGAGATTAACTAATAACTAAAAGGACTTGAATATGAACTTTTTTCTATTGAAAAGGTCACTAATTCCTTTGGCTTAATGCCAGGTTTATATTTACATCAGATGAGGTCATGCTTAAGCAATATTACATGAGAGGAAGTGCAGTATCATCAAATATTTTAACTGTGGTGATTTGTCTTAGGCCCGATGCAAAGCAGAGGCCCAAAGACATCGCCACAGTTACATATATTTATGATACCGCACGACCTTGAGTGTAATATTGCTTTTATACAACAGTTCCCCAATCACATTTTATTAAATAACGATACAGGACAAAATCTTATGATTTCTGTTTAACCAGTAACTTTGCCGGAGTAGTGGCTCAGTTGGTAGAGCATCCGCCCCACACCCGGGAGGCTGGGGTTCAAATCCCAGTCGGGTCATGCCAAAGACCAGGTAAAAATGGTACTTTCCACCCTCTAGCTTGGTGCTCAGCATAATAGAACGGGGGAAGGCGGGCAGAGAGGAGTGGCGTCCCCTGTCCTGTATATTGTTCCCGAGGTGACTCGACCGCAAAAAAAAAAGAGGAAAAATAGTCCCTTCTGAATGTACCCAGTTAGCTGTTGCTAAGCACCTCAATGAGCATAATATAGAAAAGAATAGATCTATGGTGATTTCACACACACGTAATCAAATTAAACATTGTCCAGTGCAGAAGTCAGTGTATATAATACATACCAGTCACCATGTTCATTTGCACACTGTACATAGGTTCATGCCATCTCAGGTTCACATCATCTCTGATATCAGTATACCACTATCACTTTAGTCATCCAGTCATTTTTCAATTTCATTCCTCTTGTCTGACTGGTTTGACTGTCCAAACTGCCTAGTGTGTATTGTTAGTACTCATTAGTTTTAGTATTTAGTATCAAGGTGGGCTTAAGGAGCCCTAATTGCCTAAATGTATGTTGGCATGTGTGTTATTAGCATCCATTATTATTAAGATTGAGTTACTGTGTTAGTGTGTCATTACGTTATTAGAATTGTTGTTTCTGTACCTATTACTTTGGCATACATTCGGAGAGCAAAGTAAGAATTTCATTGCTCAAGAAATGCAGCATTTCTTAACTGTGCACATGATAATAAAGCCTTTGAATCTTGAATCTTGGGTCACCAGTAACTTTGCTCCGGTGGCTAGTTAGCATGCTAGTGATTTGGCTTCAGCATACTTCTTTAATTTTTTTCTTGGCATTTTCAAATGAAATAAAGAGTCCATCACCAAAATGGTATTATGTTTGGATAATGGAAACAATAAATTCAACTCAAGTTTGTGATTTATGTTATAAACAGACATGAAATATCTTGCAGATGGTTACGGGGCAAGACTTCCAGATCACTGAGGTTTGATTTTTAGCCCGTCCATTTCAAGCAGCATCTCACTGGGGAAATTAAGGTATCCAACACAGTATTACAATTCTCACATATTATTAGAAGCCACTGGTGTTAACTGTAACACAGCTGAAGCAGAGTGATACATATTTGATGAAAGGTTTCAGTGCGATTATCAGGGAATATAGTAATTCCTAGAAACTCTGTAGTTTAATTAGATTGCTTGGTCAGAACTTTCTGTTGTATAAATTACATTGTTCAATGAGAACTCTGACATGGGGATGCGTGGGGTATGTGAGCTTGTTCTCTAAGCTCACAAAGTGTTTCATAAATAAGCATCTCATACTTTATCGTCAGTAGTTTTCATATGTTTAAAGTGGCTCTTGCATTCAAGGAGTAATTCTACACATTTTGGAAGTTAGAAACAACATTTATCAAGATTCTCTGACTAATATGTATAGCGGGGAAAATAAGTATTGAACACGTTAACATTTTTCTCATTAAACATATTTCTAATGGAGCCATTGACCTGAGATTTTCACCAGATATCAGTAACAACCCAAGTAATCATACATACAAAGAAATCAAGGCAACTATGTTCACAAAACAAGTTATATTTAATAAAGTGGAATGACACAGGGAATAAGTATTGAACACATGAAGAAAAAGAGGTGCAAAAAGGCATAGAAAGCTAAAAAAAAACAAACAGCTGAAATCCATCAGAATTTAAGCTATCCCATCCCCCATCAGTGTAAATTAATTTCAGCTGGTTAAATCCTGACTGATGGCCTTTCAAAAGGTCTGTGCTATAACAGCTTGTGACACTGCAAAGAGCTCTCGCTAGACCTTCATAACCTTATTGTTGCAAAGCATAATGATGGCATTGGTTACAGGTGCATTTCTAAACTGCTGAATGTTCTAGTGAGCAGTGTTGGAGCCATCATTCAGAAGTGGAAAGAACATCATTTTACCATAAAAGAGCCACGATCAGGAGCTCCTCACAAGATTTCTGACAGAGGAGTCAAAAGAATTATCAGAAGAGTTATCCAAGAGCCAAAGACCACTCATGGAGAACTCCAGAAAGACCTGGAGTTAGCAGGTACTGCTGTTTTAAAGAAAATAATAAGTAATGCACTCAGCCGACATGGGCTCTATGCCCGCTCACCTCGCAAGACTCCATTGCTGAAGAAAAAACATGTTGAAGCTTTTTTAAAGTTTGCTACACAACATTTGGGCAAGCCAGTAAAATACTAGGAGAATATAGTCTGGTCAGATGAGACCAAAACTGAACTTTTTGGATGCCACGACACAGCATCTTTGGAGGAGAAATGGCACTGCACATCAGCACCAAAACACCATACCAACAGTGAAGTTTGGAGGTGGTAGCATCATGGTATGGGGGTGTTTTTCAGCACATGGTGCAGGCAGACATCATATAATTGAAGGAAAGATGAAAGGACAAATGTACAGAGACATCCTTGATAAGAAAGAACCTGTTGCCATCTGCCAAAATGCTGAAGATGAAACGAGAGTGAACATTTCAGCAAGAAAATGATCCCAAACACACAGCCAAGGAAACTCTAAACTGGCGCAGAGAAGGAAAATAAGGGCACATTCAGACGGTCACTGTTTGATCCGGACCAAAGGAACTCTGGTCTGCCTCCGCGGATAGTTTGGTTTGTTTGGTGCAGTCTGAACACGCATTTGAACTGTGATGTGCACCAAACAAGCGAACTCTGGTCCGCCTGAAAACAGAAACTTTGTTTGCAGTGTGAATGCAAACGGACTATCCAGTGGAGAAGAAAGGGAAGAAGGGCCCCTTGGCGTTTGTGTAACCATAGCAACATGTAGTCTGAGAAGAGGAAGTGGTATTTACTGTAGTGCATTTTGGGTAGAAAATAACAATAAAGACAACCACGCAAATCTGAGAAATCCTTTTACCGGAGAAAGCCGAGGAGAAAAGTTAAAAAATGTCTCGTTTGTGGCGGACAAACAACCCGGCTGAAGAGAGTGGATTTCCGTTGTTGGTTGGCCAGGATTCGCCGGATTTTTCTTCACCAAGATTTTTTCTTTCTGGTCAGTGGTGGTTTTGGCTACAGTGCCCCAAATGAGCAGTTGTAACTGTGTGACGTTGTCCAGGCAGTTTGGTCCATTGCAGCGTGAATGCAAACCAAACCAAACGAAGGTGCGAAAATTCTCGGCATTCCCCGCCCAATCAAACCAAGACCCCTGGACTATCCTGGTGTGAATGTAGCCTAAAGCTGCAAGAATGGCCCAGTCAGTCACCTGACCTGAATCCATTTGAAAATCTATGGAACAAACTGAAGATCAGAGTTCATAGAAGACACCCACCGAACCTTCAAGATCTGAAGACAGTTTGTGTTGAAGAATGAGCTAAAATCACTCCTGAGCAATGCCTGCGCCTAGTTTCTCCATACAGGAGGGGCCTGGAAGCTGTTATTACCAGCAAAGGCTTTTCTACTAAATATTAAATGAATTTCACCAAGTGTGTTCAATACTTATTCCCTGTATCATTCCATCCATCCATCCATCTTCTTCCGCTTAATCCTTTTTGGGTCGCGGGGGGGCTGGAGCCTATCCCAGCATCTTTGGGCGAGAGGCAGGGTAAACCCTGGACAGATCGCCAGCCCATCGCAGGGCCAACACAGAGAGACAGACAACCATTCACTCTCACAGTCATACCTAAGGACAATTTAGAATCCCCAGTTGATACCAATTAACCTAACCTGCATGTTTTTGGCATGTGGGAGGAAACCAGAGAAATCCCAGAGTAAACTCACGCAGACGCGGGGAGAACATGCAAACTCCACACAGATCACTGTTGGTTGGGGGCTGGGATTGAACCCAGGATCCCCCAGTCAAGGGTGAGTTGCTGTGCTGCCGCAGTGCTAACCACTCCGCCACCGTGCTGCCCCTGTATCTTTCCACTTTATTAAATATAACTTGTTTTGTGAACACAGTTGCCCTGATTTCTTTGTATGTTTGGATTACTTGGGTTGTTACTGATATCTGGTGAAAATCTCAGGTCAATGGCTCCATCAGAAATATGTTTAATGAGAAAAATGTTGACGTGTTCAATACTTATTTTCTCCACTGTATCTGCATTTCATGAATGGTGCTATTTGGGGGGGGGGGGGGTGATTGAGGGACATTGTGGTGCACTCCCCTCCCCCTGCAGAGACTTGCTAATGGAGAAGGGTGCTGAGTCTTTCTTCTTCTTCTTTTACATTTGATTGGCGGGTGGCAACCAGCTTACAGGTGCATTACCGCCACGTACTTCACTTTATATCATCACTGTATATCTTTGTATCAGGAGTTCTTATAAGGAGTTCTGAACACCTCCCTATGCGTGAAAAAATTATCCGTCCTTGGACTGTGTCCTCGGCGGCGTCAATAGCCGTGCCAGCCGGCCGGCCACCTAGCACAAGCACAAGGCCCGAAGTTTGCTGTGAAGGGTACCTCCCCTCTCTCTGGCCTTGGCTGCCGCAATAGCACCATCTAAGCAGCCACAGACATTTACATTACATGCCAAGATTCAGCCTAGCGAGGGTAAATGTATCCATTTTTATTATGTCTGTTAGCCTCAATCTGTACTAGCATTTCCCTAAAATGCTTGCTTAATGGATGGATGGATGGAACCTACTTTTAAAAAGGGAATCTCTGCAGGTGTTAGCTGTAATTTCTTATAAAAAATGACAGTTACCACTCATCGCCCACACTTTGACATTTCAGCACATAATGGTGTGAGGTGTGTGGGTGTGTGGGTGTGCAGAGCTGCCACTCACACGCTGTCAGTCATGCAGTAGAAATCAGATTTTTGTATAATCAAAGCTGAACAGAGCACAATAAATGGAACAAGCTGCACTTTTCATTACAGGTCAGCACAGAAGTAATTCCTGTGAGGCAGAAGGACTGATCTAAACATTTGGGTCCCTTTTTTTCTTACTAATAGGCCTGTATGTTGTTACACGAGGGGGTTATTGTTAATATGGCTACAGTGCAAAAATGCCAGGTGTTGCTAACTTAACTTGGAGCAGCCAATCAGGGCAAAGTTGGATTAGTAAGAAAAATGCTTTTTTTTTTTTTTTTTTAGTAGCACCAAGGTTGACTACTAAAGTGGCACTTGCTTTGGAAGGCCTGTTGTATCAGCCCCTGGATATTAAACCCCAGCTCACAGAGTTACATGCTGATGTCATATCCACAAAAACAAACAGCTGCTGAAATGTTTATGAAAGAAGGTAATTCTAGCTGTTTAATAGATCCTTTTCTTCCTAGTAAAAATGCTCGATTGCGTTGTTTTACAGCCTTAACGTGTGTTTACACTCAACAGCACAGCCTGCATGAAAAGGAAGAAATTCTAGATGTCTTGGGCTGAATTATTTCCACAGCAAACATGTCCCTTCGGAGAGAAAGTAGCACGTTGACACTGCAGACAAACAGCGCCCCCCCCCCCCCCCAAAAAAGGATGTAAAAGGTGCAGCTGTCCAGAATTTGACCTGAACTAGCCACTTTTATTTAATGAGGTGGCAGGAAGAGGATCACGTTCTGACATTCCAGCAGAGGTGAAGGAGAGGCAGAGGTCGTCTTCCCCCGGGGAGTTTCACTGGATGGGCGGTTATGTACATCAAAGTTTTATTGACGTGTTCGTGGCCTCCAGTGACATGATCAAACAGCAAGTATATTGTAGAAATTTAATAGATGCATAACAAAATTTGTAGAAATGTTTTTTGTTTTTTTTTTTGAAAAGTACCAAATCATTTTGTTGAGAGAAAAAAACCCCCAGTTCTGGCAGTTGAATATCACAGAAGATAGCGGTTATCTTTTTTAAATGATAAATGTTGGTTTTGAAAATCATTCTCCTAATCATTTATTGCATCAATAGTATCGGCACAGAACGTTGTATCTATACTGTGGTTCTAAGCCTATTTTATTTCATGGTTGGGGCCTGTAACACATTTGCCAAAGCAGTTTTTCATTTTAGTGTAAATTTCATAGATCCCTTCCAATAAAACTGGCCGTCCATTTGCTTGAAGACCCTAACCCGTATTTAAAAGAGAAGTTTTATGTTCCTTCTGTTATTACGTTTGCGTCACATCTTTTAGAGATCACACTGAGCCTGTAAAGGCACAAATGTCTCATGTAGATTTTATAAACTAAACATAATTTTACTATTTTATAGGATTTGAACCAGTAGAATTAGTTTACATTTTTATTCTTTAAATCCATTTAATGAATGCTGACAACTGCACTGTAACTAGGAATATTTTTATTTTTATACCTCACAGAACATTCATGTGGAGTACAATACAGTGCTACAGTATTTTGACATTTTTTTTCCACTTGAGTGACACAGTGCTGCATATTGTCAGAGAAGTCCGTCACAGATCAGATCTGTGGCTGATCCAGCTCTCTTGCACGGAGGACTTGTCCAGTCCACATCTTAAATGTCTGATAGCTTGCCGCATGTGGACTTGCTGACATGTTCAGCTAGTGGGAAAAGTTATTTGTGAGGGTGCTGCTCATGGTTCTGAGCACTTTTCCCTAGGAGTTAAAAAAAAAAAAATGGAGCATAGTATGCTCATTTGATCTGACAGCCACTCTGTAATCATAAAGCCTAATTTAAACTAGTGGCTATATAAGTGTGAAAGTAAAGAAAGAACAACAGATAAATCAAAGTGTGACTACCATTTACTGCCTTCCCCACACCTTAAATGTGAATAGCAGTGATGATAATGCCACGTGAAAGTTGTGGACACGGTGGTGAGTGTGGTGTGCCGTCACCGATGGGCTCCCTGTGAGCTCTACCGGTGGATCTCATTTGGGAGCGTGCATCTGAAGTACAAAAAGGAGGGCCAGGGGAGAGAAGGAAAGATGCCTTGCCCTCCACACCCCGCCGTGACTGGCTCCTCTGAGGTTAAGGGGCCGGACTGAGGTTAAGGAGGAGGAGGTGGAATGGTGTAGTGTGTTATAGAGACAAGGGTGGGATGGGTTGCATGACCATCTGGCTTGGGCTGCTTCACGTCCACACACATGCACTCACTCTCTCGCTCTCTCTTAAGTACTCAGTCAGACGTGGCTCTGACTTTTAACAGCCAGCGTCTGATGATGGGCTGTTACTGTGCCGTTGGCTCCGCTGGAGAGGGCTGGCTGCTCCCGTCCTGGATTTAGAGCTCAGAGGATCTTGTGTAGATATGGATTCCACAGACTGGAGAAGAATCTAGGACTGGACGTAGTGGTATTTTTTTTAACTACACTGAGGTAAGACCAGCAGGGAAATGGTTTCTCTAAAGAATCATCACTGGTTTTTTACTGAGGCTTTAATGGAAATCTACATTAAGAAGTGAGTCTGTGTGTGGAGTCTAATGCAATTTGTGGACTTAAAAAAAAAACAACTTGTGGTCAGAAGTGCTGTCTGCATGAATCAGGTGATGCTCAGCGTTCTTGTCTCCATTCTGCTCATTTCCCTAAAAATATGTTTAACGTGGTTAGCACTGCGGCAGCACAGTTTACCCTTGGCCGGGGGATTGTGGGGATCGTGGGATCGTGGGTTCGATCCCAGCCCCCGACCAACAGTGATCTGTGTGGAGTTTGCATGTTCTCCCCGTGTTGCGTGGGTTTACTCCGGGATTTCTCCGGTTTCCTCCCACATGCCAAAAACATGCATGTTAGGTTAACTGGCTGTTCTAAATTGTCCCTAGATATCTGTTTCCTATAGGCCCTTAGAATAGAGGGTTAGCATTAATGAAAGCGCTTTGAGTGGTCTTTGTGACTAGAAAAGCGCTATATAAGTGCAGGTTAGTTAGTTAGTGTGTGTGTGTGTGTGTGTGTGGGAGCAAGAAGCTGTGAGCTGATTCTCAGTTCAGTCCCAGCCAGCTCATGCAGGTGGTCTCACTGGAGCAGATCTATGTGGCGATGTCACTCCCATCCATTTGGTCTTGGAAAAACACTCCCCCAGCTACGAAAAACAAGGAGCCTCCATAAGCTGACCAAGCCCCAGCCTTGTAACAGTCCAACACTGCATAAATCAGCCTCGTTTCTGCTTCTCATGTTCCCATGTCAGCATCATTTCTAGCTGACATTTCCCCATTGTGGGACTAATAAAGGATTATCTTATCTCTTATAAAAGTGGAGTTTCTGGTTCACAGAAGAAAGCAAGTGTCTTACAAATCTGACCCAGCTGCAGTCTTCTTAAAATTATTTAGTTTTCATTTATTTATCTTTTATAAGAGATATAACATTAAGTGCCAAAATCTCTGACAGGTTGTAATTTTGAAAATATTTGCGTGTGCATGGAGAGCAGTATTACACTGTATATTTTCCTATCTTGTCTGACACTGAAAAATAAACTGATTTGTCTGAAGTAAGCAGGGACTTTGAACAGAAATACTTGTTTTCCTCTTCAACCAGAACCTGTCCTGCATTGCTGAGCTAGCACAAGCCAAGTTAAACAAGTCTGGTGAGCCTTAACTGACAGAGAACACTGTGTTGGGTTGTGTGCATGTCCATCACCCGCTTCCTAGAGGAATATAGACAGTAATTCAGACCAGAAGTTGCTTATTTTCCCATGTGTACTCTCTCAGGGGGTTCTTAATCCAAGGCTCCAGTGTTGTTGTTTTTTTTTTGAGAGACTTGATTATTAAGTGTCGCTAAATTGAGAAATGTCACCGTTGGTTGCATTACTGATCAGTCCCAGTGTGATAAACAGCACATTACTCTGCAGCTACACACAGTTTTAGTCATGCAGCACAGCCAGACAGCACTTTCTCAAGGGCGAATACAAATAAGCAGTAGTGAATCACGTTTGAACCCACACTCTCACCGTTCCTCCGTTTTATAGCTTTCGTACGAATATAAGCTCCATTGTCTGCCTTTTTCCCCCCACAAAACACAAGCCTGTTCATTCATTCTAAATAGCGTGGGATGTTTTAAAATCAAGCATCCACTGAAAACCCTCTAAAGCCTGTTTGAGCTTCTCCCTTTCACCTGGCATGACTTAAATTTCCTCCCCTTTGTTGAAGGCATTAACATTTTCATACATGTCAGTCACCCCATTTTTTGGCCTATTAGTGCCCCAGCTCCTGCCATCACCCTCTAGCCTTCTGTGGTCAGATCAGTCAGATATGCGGGCCTGCAGCTCCCCCAAGCCATGTTAACAAGCACCTTTACAAAAGAGTGCAGGGCCGTTACACATTCAGGACTGCAGGGGTCTGGGTAGTGTGGGAGGAAGGCAAAGCAGGCCGGAGGGAAGGGGGCTAAATATTAATCGCACAAACTGTAGATCCCTTGTTGGGAGGAAAAACTTAAAAAGCCGGCCCAAGTGATGAGTCAGTAGTTGACAAGTCTGTGTGAGCAGAGTTAGGTTAGTTGGCTCGGGGCTTCTGTCATTCAAAATGTCGAGGAAGCATTCTGGGCAAAGTCTGAGGAAATGAACTGTTGAAGATCTGAGGAGGGGAAACATTAGCATGGAAACAGCTGTGGTTGTATGAGAAAAGGAGCTTTGCTTAGCGCTGAGCCGTGTACATCCTGTATCCATTTTGAGGGCCTGGCTAAAGTTCAAGCCTGAGCATTCCTGTGAGTCAGGTTTGGCTGTGTGAGACATCCTCCCAGATCCTCGGCCAACACGTGAAGGCAAACATCTTTCTAACAAATGTAGCACATGAGTGATCCCGCGCCTGATAAAAATGTGCTGCTGTGAAGCGAGTCCCTCAGCTCCTGACTGAACCTGCCTATCGTTAGCTGTCTCCCATGTGAAACCCAAGCTTCTCTCAAACAAGGCCACATTTTTGCGGGTTATTTTGGTCTCATTTGCAAGTCAATATGTGAAGAACAGAACAACAGTGTCTTACTTTCTGCCCCTGTTTCAGGTTGTCTGAGTTTGCGAACTGTACCTGTCATGGGTGCGGAAATAAAATGCTACATCTTCGGGGGGTGGGAGGCAAGAGTCAACAGACTCTTGATGGAACAAGTCTTCGGTGGATTCTTTGCACAAAGAGGCCATTGTTGAGAACATCAGAGGCATTTTAATGGGACATGTTATAAGCCAGTCCACCTGACCTGACACTTAATCCATTAATCCATTATCCATTACCACCACTGTCATCATACTTAAGACTCTGACAGTCAATGCCTTGACAAGTATGAATGGACCTGTAAGTCACTGGTAAGCCACAGTGGTTGACTTGTCCTTGACAGAGATGTTTATATGAATAGCTTTGACTGATCTGTCTTGCAACCATGTGTCAGGTAGTCATCCAAAAGAGGGTAGTGTCTCACCATCAGAGTTGTAATGAGGGTACAGCTGACTGTGACAGGGCGTTGATAAGGCTGTATGTGTTTCTGGGGACCAGTTTAGCTTGTGGCGTCCCGTGTGTGCATTGAGTTCCAGAAGCAGCTACGCATGGGTGGCGAATCAAAAGAAAACCCTTAACCTTTGATTCCCTACAGTGCAGTGGGATCTGGTGGCTTCGTTATGCTGTAAAGGACTTTTTGCTTGCATGGTGATTTGGTGCCATTCAGCCCAGTGAAGAGTACCATCAAGTCAGCAGCAATCGATCATCTTAACCCAAATAAACACCAATTGTACAACCAAATGAGGAGGACTGGTATTTCATCCCTCCAGCTAAGTTGTAGGAACTTGCAGAATTAATATCAAAGCCCGCTGATTGTGTTCTGGTGGCTCAACATCTTAAGATACTTTTATTCTATTCATCCCCTTTAATTAGCCGACCATCTTGTATCATAGCACTGGTTCTTATTTGGTGGAAATGAGGGAATCGAGAGCACATATTTTTAAGTCCTTACACTGTCATGTCTGTGTTCAAAAGCTGCATTCAAGTCAATCTGGTTTTCTCAGCTGTTTCTGTGGCTCTTTGGGCCATTGTTGGCCACAGGGGGCAAAGGCTCGGGGGGCGGGGGGTGCAAGGGACCTGGTTGCTAGATGCTGGTCAGGCTCCCATTTGATCTCCGCTAGAGGCCTCGGCATCTGTGAGAAGTGACCGCAACTGGATACACGTTCACCGTTTCTCTGTTTGCTTGGTCCTTTAAAGCTCATAGCCACTCAGGAAATTGAGTTACATGCTTGTTGGAGTGATTTTATGGAGTGACTGACCTATCGGATAGGTAGTAAGATATGAGGAGGAGGGGTGAATAGAGATGACAGGAATTCGTATTTAATCCAAGGAATGACATTTTCTGAATGGATTTACTTAGCAAGCTTACAAAATTGTTTTGAGTGAGTCACATGTACTGTAACACTGAATCAGCTACTAACCTGACAAACAATAACTAAAGTAAGATCAGGATTTTATGTTACTTTTCCTGCACTCCAACAACAACAACACAACTTTCAGAACTGAACACCATTTTGATACTTTGATATGACCATGTAACATTGGTGATATCAAAATAGTTTTCAATTCTGAAACAGGTTTTTCAACAAGTTCTCAACTTGCCAGAAGAGGAAAAATTAATTTATGACAAATCATACAATTAGTGTTGAAGAAGAGTTTGAAGTGACTGAACACAACTTTATGTACCAGAAAACTATTAATTGATATTATTAATATCCATCCATCCATCCATCTTCTACTGCTTAATCCTTTTTCAGGTCGCAGGGGGGCTGGAGCCTATCCTAGCATCTTTGGGTGAGAGGTAGGGTACACCCCGGACACATCACCAGTCCATTGCAGGGCCAACACAGAGAGACAGACAACCATTCACTCTCACTTAATATCCATTCCACAAATAAATAAATAAATATCACTTCATATTCTTCATATTCAGTGGCATGTAGTGATGTAATGTTCGTGAACGATTTGTTCGAATGTACTAGTTCTAATGGGTGAACATACTATACTAAATCACTTACCGTAACTGTACTGAGTCACTTGAACTGGATTTATTCTCCACCCCTGAGCATGAGGCCCGCTTCGTTCAGCTGACTCTCGGTTCAGTGAACATACTAGTACGAACGAACGAACCCCGCCTAGTCTGTTTTTCAGTTCAGTGAGTGGAAGGCAGTTGGAGCTCCAGTACAGCACTGAATGATTCGATGAATGGTTATTTTGAACAAATCTTTTTATCGTATGAACAGGACTGAATCAGCACATTTTAGTGAACTGTGGATCCCATCACTCATGATATACTCAAATTTGGCCACTCCTTGACAAATACTGTAACATTTTTTTTAAAGAAAAGATGTAAACAGTCTCTGTAGGCTATGGAAAAAAAAATACAATAATGGTGCCAAACATATAAAAAATACAAGTATGCTTAGTAACAGGGTCAATAAGAGCATTATTGACTGCACTTGGCAAGCCAAGTTGGTTGACCCACTTGGTGACACAGGTAGAGAGCTGGACTCTGGAGTGGGAGGTTGTGAGATCAAAGCCCTGGTTGGACATCACCAGCTGGGCTTCACCGCCCATCGCCTTGGTCACAATTAGTGTTTGTTGGCAGGACTTAGTGGTGGCGTGTTAGTCCGATACCACTGGTGAGTTTGTGGTGCTTCATGCCCACCACAGGAGGTGTTGCTGGTAGGACTCACTGGTGCTGATATAGTCAGAAAGCAGACATCCTTAAAGCTTGCACCTCTGACATCGCAAAGAAATCTGGAGGGGGGAATAGGTTAGAGTCAATAATAGCATTCTTGGTTGGCTCGCCAAGTGGGCTGTGTTATGTATGGTAAAATACCTGGGTGAAGGATGAGGCAAGATGACTGGATGAACACAGCTTTATTGGATGGTGTTGAACAGCAGTTACACAGCAGGCACCTGGCAGAGGGCACCAGTAAAAGAGGCTGCAATATGGATGCCCTCTGGTTTACATAGGGCGGTGCAGTGACGTGACGGAAAGTGCACGTCACTACACCGCACTTCACAATAATGTGCCATTTCACAATATAACAGGTTGACCCTCTTGGTGACAGAGGTATGGACTCACTCCGGACTCCAGAGCGAGAGGTTGTGAGTTCAAACCCCTGTTCCCTTAGTCACATTATTTGACAAGGGGTGGCCAAACTTTTGTATATCACTGTATTTTGTCACTCGGTCAGTTGCGAGTTCCTGGACAATCAAATTCCCAGGTAAACAGGTGATTCTGGCCTTGGCCTAGTATGGCCATATAGAAAATCGGGACTAGTCTGGGATCTCTCACCTGCACCACTTCCTTAAGGGGGAGGTGTTATGAATCATTCCATCAGTGGTGCATTTTCCTATCACACTAAGGTTCACCTTCTCTACTAGTGTAATCCCTCTAGAGGAATTCCTCTTTGGCACAGCGGTTGGAGTGTGAGCATTTGAATCACCGGGTCAGGGGTTCAAACCCCAGCATGTATAGAGATGTAAGTCTACTTTGCCTAACAATGAAAAAGACATTAATGGTGTAAGTCTACCTTACCACTGGGTGAAAAAGACAATGGTCCATCTTGACCCTTAAGGGTTGAAATGGACAACAAGACTTCCTGGGTAATTGGCAATTCTGGCCTTGGCCTAGTAACATCTGCAGAACTATTGTCATGTCTACAACAACAATACACTGAAATGCATCCAGTGACAATGGTCACCACATACAAAGGCCAACACAGTTTCACCCTTTGATCTCCCTGCTCTATTTTTGCCTCTTGATGTGCTGTCAGTATCAATCAACCTAAAGAGCCTATGTCACCCCTCTGACTACTTCACCTGTCATGTATTTCCTCATCCATCTGGAAGATGAAAGCCTGGTCAGACACACAATGCAGCAGATTAGAAAACAGGCAGCATGGTGACGGAGTGGTTAGCACTGTGGCAGCACAGCAACTCACCCTTGGCCAGGGGATCCTGGGTTCGATCCCAGCCCCCGACCAACAGTGATCCGGAGTGGTGGCTCAGTTGGTAGAGCATCCGCCCCACACCCGGGAGGCAGGGGTTCAAATCCCGGCCGGGTCATACCGAAGACCATATAAAAGTGGAACTTCCTGCCGTCCAGCTTGGTGCTCAGCAATAAATGGAATGGAGGAGGGAAATTTGTGGCGGCGCCTTGCATGGCAGCGGCCCTCTGATTCTGCACTTGGGGTGTGTGTGATTTACAATGTAGATAGGTAAAGCACAATCTCGTTCTGCTGTACATGATTGGTTGTACAGTTGAATGACAATAAGGGTGAAAAAAAAAAAAATCTGTGTGGAGTTTGTATGTTCTCCCGGTGTCTGTGTGGGTTTCCTCCGGGATTTCTCCGGTTTCCTCCCACATGCCAAAAACATGCAAGTTAGGTCAATTGGCATCAAACTGGGGATTCTAAATTGTCCTTAGATATGACTGTCAGAGTGAATGGCTGTCTGTCTCTCTGTGTTGGCCCTGCCATGGACTGGTGATCTGTCCAGGGTGTACCCTGCCTCTCACCCAAAGATGCTGGGATAGGCTCCAGCCCCCCGCGACCCGAAAAGGATTAAGCGGAAGATGATGGGATGGATGGACAATCCAAAGAAAACAAGGAGATGAAGAGAGAACCAGCCTGGAGGACATTCTCCATATGGTCAGGCCTGTGTTTATACAGAGCTGATCAGGCAGACATCAGATCCCATGTGTTGGCCCCTATTAGGACATAGTATGATGTACCAAGTCAGCGGGATGAAATGATGACTCACTCAGACCTAGAGTTGCCAGCTTGACTGGTGCTGCTGTTGCTTTTGGGCTAATGACAAAGTAAATTTAATGTGTGTATTGCTAAAAAGCTGACTGCGCGTTAGTGCAGCTATAATGAGGTCGGACGTCAGCTCATGAAGGTTTGGGAATTTCCTAATGATCTCTACATCCTCAAAAGCCACATGAGGGGGGCACATGTTTAACTGCCTGACAACAGCAGTGAAAGGGAAAAGTTCCCTTTATGAGTCTCTTTATGCTGTGGACTCATCACTAGAAGTGAACCAAGAAAAGCTCGCTCAGATGCCATAATTGGCTTTTGAAGGGGGTTGTGAGCCTCATGAAAGAGGCGGTGATGGTGTGATTCAGCTGGCGGTTAACACTGAGTGGGACAGCACTGGCATGAGAGAACCAGATTAGACAGAGTGATAACAGTAGGGATCGAGTCACTCACTTTTTTTTTTTTATTGCTTCTCATCCTCTTTCTGTTCTTCCATCTTTTTTCCTTTGTAGTACAAACAAAGCCTAATGAGCCTGGCGAGTGCAGCAGGGCCAGCGCCTGGCTTCCACGGCGGGGCACGTCACAGACACTTCATCATGGATCAGAAAGTCAGTAAGCTGACGTCCAGCTTCCAGCGCAGCTCCACCTCTGATGATGACTCGGGCTGTGCGCTGGAGGAGTATGCCTGGGTACCACCTGGCCTCAAACTTGAACAGGTAAGCAGAACATTGGTCACAGTGTGTGACATTCAAAACAATGTTCTGAGACGCTTCTTCATGCAACTTCTAACTCTTCTTTATTATTCTTTTGCATTTATTATTCCTTTACTAACTTTACTGTTGACCCTGTGGATCGTAATGTCGTTCGTCATGTAAACATGTTGAATGGCAAAGAATCTTGAATCTTCTTGGAAACATATTTCAGCCTTAAAATGAAGGTAAAACTACCGTTTAATTCACAGTCAATTTGTGATTTTCTTGTAAATATTGTATTATTTTTATTTCTTGTAAGTTTTTATTTTTTTTATAACTCTGAAGGTTTGCTCTTAAGCCAACAGCTTTTCACATAAATTTATATTTTTTATTCTCTCAAACTTGCATAACTTTTTGAGAAATTTTCATTTTTTTTCCCTTGCAGATGTTCAAATTCTTGATTTAAATTTGTTTTTTCTTGTAAATTTGTAGGATTTTTTTTCATACACTTTAGACTTTCTCATCAATTTGTAACAACTGTCTTGTAAATTTGCAACTTTTCTGCTAAATTTGAAGCTTTTTGTTCTAAATTTGCAACTTATATACAGTGGTGTGAAAAAGTGTTTGCCCCTTCCTTATTTCTCATTTTTTTGTATGTTTGTCACACTTAAAAGTTTCAGATCATCAAACAAATTTAAATATTAGACAAAGATGACACAAGTAAACACAAAATGCAGTTTTTAAATATAGGTGTTTATTATTAAGGGGGAAAAAAGCCAAACCTACATGGCCCTGTGTGGAAAAGTGATTGCCCCTAAACCTAATGGCTAGTTGGGCCACCCTTAGCAGCAGCAACTGCAATCAAGCGTTTGCAATAACTAGCAATGAGTCTTTTACAACACTGTGGAGGAATTTTGGCCCACTCACCTTTGCAGAATTGTTGCAATTCAGCCACACTGGGGGGTTTTTGAGCATGAACCGCCTTTTTAAGATCATGCCACAGCATCTCAGTCAGATTCAGGTCAGGACTTTGACTAGGCCACTCCAAAGTTTTCATTTTGTTTTTCTTAAGCCATTCAGAGGTGGACTTGCTGGTGTGTTTTGGATCATTGTCCTGCTGCAGAACCCAAGTGCGCTTCAGCTTGAGGTCATGAACAGATGTCCGGAAATTCTCCTTCAGGATTTTTTGGTAGACAGCAGAATTCATGGTTCCATTTACCACAGCAGGTCTTTCAGGTCCTGAAGCAGCAGAACAGCCCCAGACCATCACACTACCACCACCATATTTTACTGTTGATATGATGTTCCTTTTCTGAAATGCTGTGTTACTTTTACGCCAGATGTAATGGGACACACACCTTCCAAAAAGTTCAACTTTTGTCTTGTCAGTCCTCAGAGTATTTTCCCAGAAGTGTTGGGGATCATCAAGATGTTTTCTGGCAAAACTGAGACGAGCCTTTATGTTCTTTTTGCTCAGCAGTGGTTTTCGTCCTGAAACTCTGCCATGCAGGCCATTTTTGCCTAATCTCTTTCTTATGGTGGAGTCATGAACACTGACCTTAACTGAGGCTAATGAGGCCTATAGTTCTTTGGATGTTGTTGTGGGGTCTTTTGTGACCTCTTGAATGAGTCGTCACTGCGCTCTTGGGGTAATTTTGGTCGGCCAGCCACTCCTGGGAAGGTTCACCACTGTTCCATGTTTTTGCCATTTGTGGATAATGGCTCTCACTGTGGTTTGCTGGAGTCCCAAAGCTTTAGAAATGGCTTTATAACCTTTTCCAGACTGATAAATCTCAATTACTTTCTCATTTGTTCCTGAATTTCTTTGGATCACAGCATAATGTCTAGGTTTTGAGGATCTTTTGGTCTACCTCACTTTGTCAGGCAGGTCCTATTTAAGTGATTTCTTGATTGAGAAGTGATTTCTTGATTGTGGCAGTAATCAGGCCTGGGTGTGGCTAGAGAAATTGAACTCGGCTTTCCAAAGATGTGATAAACCACAGTTAATTTATGTTTTAACGGGGGGGCAACCACTTTTATCAAAGGGCCATGTAGGTTTGGATTTTTTTTTTTTTTTACCCTTAATAATAAACAACCTTCATTTAAAAACTACATTTTGTGTTTACTTGTGTTAAAGTTACTTGTGTGTGGTACAAAAAAAAATGAGAAATCAGGAAGGGGGCAAACACCTTTTCACACCACTGTATATTTGCCGTGCTTTTCTTGTAAATTTGCAGCTTTTTTCTTGTTAATGTGCAACTTTCTTCTCAAATATTTACATAATTATAATAATAACTTGAATTTATATAGCACCTTTCAAGAGACCCAAGAACACTTTACGGAGGAATTAAGACAGAACACATTTGCTGTCGGAGGCCTGAGTGAATTAAAGCAGATTTAAAGGTGTCCCTGTTGGTAGAGAGTTCCAGAGGGCAGGAGCCACCACAAAGCCTCTATCACCAAAGGTTTGCACGTTGGTGCGAGGAACGATGAGGAGGCCAGAGTCAGGAGGATCATAGGGCCCATGATGGTGTATGCTGATGGAGGAGGACCGATAGGCAGCGTGAGGCAAGGTTGTGGAGCAATTTATAAACAAGCAGGATGAGTTTGTAGGTGATGCGGTACTTGACTGGTAACCAGTGTAGGTGAGTGAGGGTGAGGGGAGGATGATTTGACCAAGGGGGGAGCATGTAGATGGTGAAGAGGATGAGACCAAGGATGGAGCCTTTTGGCACACCATGGTTCACTGGGGCAGGGCTGGAGGTGGATCGAGCGATGGTGATAAACTGTTGCCAGTTCAGTAGGTAGGACTGAAACCAGGAGAGTTCTGTACTGGTGAGGCCAAGGTGAGTGGGGAGACGGTTGAGGAGGAACTTTCTTTCTCTTATACTCACAACCTTTTTTCTCATAAAACTGTGGGTTTGTTTTTCTTTTGCTTTTTTGTCAAGGTCATTGGTTGTTGTCAAAAGAGCTCATACAGCTTCGAGCTGCAAGTTGAAGAGCCTTGCCCTACACCAAAATACCACTGTCACGAACATTTTCTTTCCCATAAAACCTTTTAAAATATTTTGAAAAACAGTATGGTTGAACCTAACATAAAACTAAATCTTTTGGGTCAATCATAGCAGCTCAGTTTAGATATGACTTTCATACACTATAAAGAAAATTAAAAGCATAACATTGTTCTTTAAAACTCTAGTATCTGTTTCGATTGTTCAGAAATCCTGTCTTCCCTGAATCTGCAGTGACTAATAGTGCATCCTCTTGACAGAATAAAATCAGTCCTGACCTGATTCTAATTCCCTCATAGCCCATTTGCCTGGCCCAGATACACGCTATTCAGCCACTCCATGTCCCACCTATGGGACAGACGGTATATTTTAGAGAGCTCTCTTGGTCTTTTTTTCTGCTTGAGGCAGACTTATCGGGCTTTACCAGTGAGCTGCTTTACAGGCAGGATGTGTGTACTTTTATTTACAAACTGCGGTGTGGCAAAGTCTGCTTGTGATTATCAGAAATCTGTTAAGAGGAGCAGTTGGTGGGTCGAGCATGTTGCTGCCGGCAGACTGAGGAATTGAGTGTTTAAAAAAAAAAAGTCTTTTCCACAGAAACAGGCAGAGCTGTTAGTTGTGTCTGCAGGGCAGTCGGTGTGATGTGGCACTTTTCCCAAATCTGCTGCCCCCCTTCCCCAACTGTTCTGTCGTCTTGCATCTTTCTTCCTCCCAATCCTTCCCTCCACTTCGCTCCCCTTGTTAAATGACACACATGGAAGCAATGAGTGAGTGATGGGGAAGAAGAATGCTCTGGAGTCTGAACATGCATTGCCATTGTTTTGGGAAATGCATAGGTCAACTGTGATGCATTTACTGCAGCCATTTCCCTAAATGGATCATGCATTATAGGTCATCATCACAGTGTAGAAACTCCAAGGGCCCGGCTGCCTGTTGCTCAGCCTCAGGGGAAGGGGGGGGGGGGGGATGAGGGGTAATAACAGCATGAAGATGTGCACAGTTTATGGCAGTGGTTGATTGTCAGGGTAAACTGCTGTCCCCAAGCACACAAGACAAGAACATCCCACCTCTTTATCTGGCTGACTGTAATGGGCCCCCTAACTCGTAAAAGTTGAGTTTTCAGCAGTCACCCCCCAAGGGTCAGGGTGCCATTGTGACAGGCTGCTTTGTCCTGTCCCTATAGAGACGACCATATGATTGCAAAACACAGCCGTTAAACTGATTTGACCCGTTGACCCGCTTTGTCGCTTGTCTAGTACAGATTTATGAATAAAATCAATCCTCCGCTGTCATCATCAAAGAGTCCAGCTGAAATAACGCTGACCTGGAAGTTAGGAACTGCCCCAGCAGACGCTTTGATTCCACAGAGTCAGTCTTCCGTATGTTTCACACAGAGCCGTCCCAGAATGTGTCTCGTCACAAATTAATGTTTTAGTGGTTTGGTTTCCTGGACATAAAATGTGTTAATAAATACATAGCGAGCAATAAGATGGATGGAAATTTGTGTTTTCTGAAAGTTTTTTGGGATCCAAAACCCAACTGTGTGCTTAGACTAGCACATTATTAAAACATCATTTGGAATTGATTTTAGTTGTTTAACCCCAAGCCTGTAGTTCAACAAATATATACAATATATGAGTTTTATTATTATTTCATTTGTGTCACAAAACCTAACGCTTGCACTACATTTCCCCCAGGTCCAGTTATATTTCTCTTGTCTGCCTGAGGAAAAAATCCCCTATGTCAACAGTCCAGGAGAGAAGTTCAGAATCAAGCAGCTCCTCTACCAACTTCCACCACATGATAACGAGGTGAGAATATTTTGCGTGAACGTGTGTAAATGCAAGCACCATAAAACTTAGCCGTGCATGAGTTTAACATCATGTCTGCAGGCGAGAGCCACTCTCCCACTTTGCCCGAGTCGCAGTATCTGTTGCTGCCCACTAATCCCACAGCGGTACAGCATCCCCACGTTTACGCCGCCAACGTCAGCCCCCGGCATTCACGTCGACGTCACTCTGGGGGATTTTTGTCCCACAATCTTGCAGACACGCACTGTGGGCACAGTGTGACTTTTGACTTGATACTTTTTATGGTGTTTGCAGCGAGGCCCCCGCCGACAGGATTCCTGTCATAGCTGTGGTTTTGTACGAGGTAGTTGCTCAGCGGGCGAGAGAGGGGTGCTGGTTGAAAGAGGCTTTATGTGATGCCACCACCGCAGTGGCACCACAGTTCAACTTGGCCGTCTGTCTTCCTTTGTTGCCCGTCCTCCCGATTCCACTCTAAACACAGGCCTTGTTTGTGTAAACGTCTGCCTTCGCCTTTGTTAAGACTTTGGGAAACATCAAATGGGAGTGCTGTAAAAATCAGGTTTGCAATCAGGGACCGTGGGTGGAGATATGTTTAGGATGTAGGAAGGGAAAATTGAGTTGATTTACTCCTTTGTGCTTCGGTGAGTGCTCTGATAAGCTGATTCTCAAATATGAGATGATTCACACTTTAAGAGTTTATTTCTTCTTCTTGTAGAAGCAATCATCTCCTTTCTCTATGTAAAAGTTTGTGATTGGGATAATCTACAATGTGTTGCCTCCTTTCCTAGGTCCGTTACGGCCAGTCACTCACTGAGGAGGAGAAGAAGGAGCTACATATGTTCAGTGTCCAGAGGAAGAAGGAAGCTTTGGGAAGGGGAATAATAAAACTGACCAGAAATCTGCTGAACAGCATTTGTGAGCATGTATGTTCAGAACTGTCGGTGTATTATTGACAGCATGGAAATGAGTGTGAGGATGGCTTTTGGTAAAGAGGAGTTGAGATTTTTTGGTTACAACTTCAGTTTCCTCATTTCTGCCCTGATAAGTTCCTCATTCATTAATGTAATGAATGAGGAAGAAAAGGCAAACGAGTTGAATAATTTCTTTTGCAGATTTGAGACTAGAGATTTTTCTCATGAACAAAAAACTGCTCTGGACGCTATTTCAGTTTTAGGCTCTGCAAAAATTATAAGTTGACCAGCATGTTGTGGAAAGATTTTTCTCACGTATGTGCCCCAAGAAGGCATCTGGACCAGATGGGATCTCTGGGCGCTTACTGAAGTCATGTAGTGAGGAGCTAGCAGAAGCCTGGAGTCCCATCTACCAGAAGTCTTTAGATACGTGTTCTGTCCCAGTAATTTGGAAAAGCTCTATTATAATTCCTGTACCAAAAAAAGCAAGCTGTAAAGAGAATAATGACTATCGTCCTGTTGCACTGACCTCACTGGTAATGAAGTGCCTTGAGAAGATTGTCATGACATCTGAAAACTGATTTTGGAGGACTTTTGGATCCTCTGCAGTTTGCTTATAAAATTAATAGAAGTACAGAGGACGCCATTTTAACCTTAACCCATTCTGTGTTTAAAACATTTGGAGGAGACAACCTCATATGCACGTCTTTTATTGGTTGATTTTAGTTCAGCTTTTAACACACTGCAGCCACACCTTTTAATTAAGAGGTTAAATGATTTTAAAGTGCATCCTGTCATTATTAAATGGTACCACTCATTTTTAACTTATCGTGAACAGCAAGTTAGTGTAAATGGAACTTTATCTAAATTTAGAATCCTCAGCAAAGGAGCTCCCCAAGGCTGTGTTAGTTCACCATTTTTGTTCACCTTGTACACTGATGAGTGCAGAAGTGTCTATCGAGGCAATCGAATTATTACATTTTCTGATGACACTGCTATTTTATCACTACTTCAAGAGACTCATGATCTGTCAAGCTATTTTATAGAAATTCAGAGGTTTATCAATTGGTGTGATGACAGTCATCTCATTTTGAATACTGATAAAACAAAGTTGATGGTGTTTGGCCTTCGGGGAGTTGGTGACCGCAGGCCTGTGGTCATCCACAACCACACTATATCACAGGTTAGTTCCTATAAATATTTGGGAGTATTTATTGACAATTCATTAACCTGGAGCACACATATTGATTACCTCTGCAGTAGACTACAGAACAGCGGCTGTCATTTCTTGCGTAGATTAAGAATACATGGCATTGATAAAGGATTATGTTAATATTTTACCAGGCTGTGTTGGAGAGCTGTATTAGACTACAGCTTACAGCTTGGTTTGGCAACCTCTCTGTGAAACTAAAGAACAGAGTGTTGCGTTTAATTCCTACAGCATGGAAAAATTATTGGAGTTAAAGACTATTTACCCATGCAGATCTTACACGAACAGGCAGCGTTTGTAGACAAGCTAAAAAAATAATCAGTGATATGAGCCATGTACTAAACAATGAATATGTGCGGCTGCCCTCAGGGAGGAGATACAGAGTCCCCCAAGTGCAGGTTCAATAGATACAAGAACTCATTTATCCAACGTCAGTAAAACTTTTAACTCAGATAAATAGGTCAGGGACACTTATAACTCCTGTTCTTAATGACTGCTGTTATATATTTATTTATGTATGTACTTGTATTATTTATTGGGTTTTATTTCATATATACTGTATATATAATTTTATTATGTACTACATCCATTGTGTATGTGTGGATTGTGTGGTTGCAGCACGGGTGATAAGCCCAAGACAAATTTCCCCTTGAGGGACAATAAAGTTTATCTTATTTTATCTTATGAACCTTAAAGGTCCCATTCACTGAGAAATTGTTTTGGTTTTAACCTTCTGCAATGTATCCATTAGTCGTGTGATTATCAAAAAACATCAAAACGCTCACAGGCTCTTATTGTTTCTGTCTCTGATAAGCTTTAACTCTTCTGGGTTTGTGCCTTTACATCAAGAACAGATAAGCTCAGCCTTGATACATGCCCCTGCTCTATCATTGGTCAACATAGCTGTCTGTCTGCAAACGGGGAGCTCAGCCAAGGCGTTAGCCTCTCAGCTAAAAGTGCAACTAGGGAGGTGGCTTACCAAGTCAGTTTATATTGCGATTTTCTTTAGGTTTCAGTCACACTAATAGATATTGTTTCCACCTGGTTCACTAATCCAGTCTATAATATATCTTGTTTCATTCTGGCTTGTTTTTATATTTTCACTGTGATGCTACATCGAACCATTAGCATTAGCTTGGCTCAGCGGTTGGTGTCAGTCAGTCTGAGTGTATAAGAGCTCGCCTCAGCGGAGAAATGCTGACAGGCAAGTCGCCTGCCATAATGGTGATCGCCATTTTCTGTAAATTCTACTTACATTGGAATCCTTGTTCATCTACCAATATACTGCACTCTTAGATGTTATTTTGAACAGCTAGCATCAGTTAGTTGTCTGTCTTGTGCCAAGAATCACTCATTCGCAAATGTTTGTGCTTATTGTACTCCATGGACCACATAAACCACACACCCTTGTCCCCCAGTGATGCATTATTTCATTCATTCTTTGAGACAAATTTAAGTTGGTTGGCTCAGGCTCGCTTCCCAAGCTAGGATCTAGCTTACTAAGATTAGCAATAGTGACATAAGAGGGAGGGTGGAGTTAATGGCGGCTCTTAAAGAGACATGCAGTGAAACAAGCCATTCTGAGGAAGGTTGCAAAAGATGAGTCACATTGATCCTGCAATAATTAAACATTCATAAGCTAATTGACCAAAAAATGTCACAAACATTTCATTAAGACCTGTAGGCCATGTCAAAAATGAGGGAAAAGTACAGTGACTGAGACCTTTTAATGCAGGAGTGTCCAACCTGGGGCTCCTGGAACATTCAGGTTTCTGTGGTAAATTTCTCATTTCACTTCTTAATTAAAGGTAAAGCCAGCTTTATTGTCATTCAGTCCATACAGCCAATCATGTACAGTAGAACGAAATTGCGTTTCTCCTATCTACATTGTAAATCACATCTAGAATCGGAGGGGTCGCTGCCATGCAAGGCGCTGCCACAAATTTCCCTCCTCCGTTCCATTATTGCTGAGCACCAAGCTGGATGGCAGGAAGTTCCGCTTTTATATGGTCTTTGGCATGACCCAGCCGGGATTTGAACCCGAGTCTCCTGGGTGTGGGGCGGATGCTCTACCAACAGAGCCACCACTCCAGGGCTCCTGGAGCATTCAGGTTTCTTTAGGAAATTTTCTAATTTCACTTCTTAATTGGGCCAAAGATTTGCAAATAATTTGCTGTTGTGCATGGGTGCCTACAAAACACATGCACAAAAATGACAAACTATTTGCAAATCTTTGGACCAATTAAGAAGTGAAATTAGAAAATTTCCCAAAGAAACCTGAATGCTCCAGGAGCCCCAGGTTGGGCACCCCTGTTTTAATGCATCTGTTAAACACTATTCCATATTTACAAAGTGTGCTGGAAGTTTTGACCTCTCTCATGGTATCGTTTTGAAATCAGTCACTGAATTATGGATGTAGTACAGACGTTTTCCTAAGCTATAGTATTAAAAAAACATGCCTGTCTCATTATCTCTGTGCATATTAGACACGGTTATGAAGAGATTGCTAAATACAGTTGCAGTTTTGCAGCCACACAGACTTAACGGGACGATTATGAATTTAAACCTACATACTGAAGCCTATAACCATTTTTCCAACCTATTTTACAAGTATCTAATGCCAAAAATCTGCATTCAGTGAAGGGGAA
Source organism: Pholidichthys leucotaenia (assembly GCA_020510985.1). Classification (NCBI taxonomy): domain Eukaryota; kingdom Metazoa; phylum Chordata; class Actinopteri; order Cichliformes; family Pholidichthyidae; genus Pholidichthys; species Pholidichthys leucotaenia. Next base: position 67,613,331 of record CM035840.1, read on the forward strand.
AAAAAGATTTTCATGCCCTAATCTTATCACTGCAGTCCTAGAAATCATGTGCTTTGTCAGACTTAAACATCAGTAGACAAATGCCCATACGTTAAATCTTCCCTTGGTTGCCTTTAAAGTATCCCATTTGGAGTACGTCAGTGCAGCATCCATAAATGTTGGTTAAAATGGTCCCACTGATGAATTTTTCCACACGACACTAATGAAAGTTGAAAGGAATTTTGAGTCAAAAGCTGTGTCTATGTTGTCCTCAAATACACTGATAAAGAAAAGTGATTCGAGGATGCTCTAATCAGTTGATCGTCTCTATATTTTCCAGTGTGGTGAAAGCATCAGTGGTGGGGAAATTGCAATTTTTGCTTCAAGGGCAGGACCTGGGGTTTGCTGGCATCCGTCGTGCTTTACCTGCTCAACATGTAGCGAGCTGCTGGTGGACATGATTTACTTCTACCACGAAGGAAAGATCCACTGTGGAAGGCACCACGCTGAGCTACTGAAACCACGCTGCTCAGCCTGTGATGAGGTAAAAAGAAAATGGAAAAATGCCTCTGAAAATCTCCTCTGGGATCATAAGAAAATTTTGCTGCCTTTTTAAAATCCAACGTAAGCGCAGACCGATGACGGTTTTGCCTCATTTCTGCCCACAGATTATCTTTGCCGATGAATGCACAGAGGCAGAGGGACGCCACTGGCACATGAAGCACTTCTCCTGTTATGAATGCGAGATGATCCTGGGGGGCAGCGCTATTTCATGAAGGACGGAAGGCCATATCTGTAGCGGCTGCTTTGAGTTGTCTCTATGCAGAGTACTGTGAGGCCTGTGGGGACACATTGGTAGATGTTGTGTTGCAGTATTGTTCAGCAAAAGTGAGACACTACACCATGATTTAATATCAATATTCTGCTTTTTTTTTTTTTTAGGGGTTGATCACGCTCAGATGACCTACGAGTGGACTCACTGGCATGCCACCGAGAGCTTGCTTCAGCTGTGCCCACTGCAAGAGCTCTCTACTGGGTTGCCCGTTCCTGCCGTACCAGGGTCGGATTACTGCTCCAAAGCCCTGCAGTCTTGGGGAAGACGTGCACGCCTCCGACTCCTCCGACTCTGCCTTCCAGTCGGCACGCTCACGAGAATCCCGTCGCAGTGTGCGCATCGGCAAGAGCAGTCGCTCGGCCGACCAGTGCAGACAGTCGCTCCTCTTCTCGCCATCTGTCAATTATAAGTTCCTCGGGCTCAGCGGGAACCCCGACGACACCCTCACCAACAAGCTTGCCCACATGAACTTGTCTGATGAGCACTTCTGGAGAGGTCGGGATGAGGAGACCGAGGTACCCGAGGACCAGGAGGAGGAGTGGGCCGAGCACGATGATTACATGACTCAGCTGCTGTTGAAGTTTGGGGAAGGTGGAGTTTTCCAGCAAGGCAATGACTCGAGACCAACTGATTTTTGGGTTGCCCAAAAGGACATTAAATCAAAACAGGAGCCTTCAAAAACCGGCAGCAGTGGTGGGGGGAGGGGAAGCCTGGTCAACAAGAAGTACCAGGCGGACATGCATTGGGCGCAGTCACAGGATGGACTAGTAGACTCTGCCTATGGCAGCCATCCGGGCCCGGCAAGCAGTAGGAAAATCCAGGAGTTGGAGCTGGATCATGGTGCTGAGGGGGGTTTCCAGGGAGAAGATCCACAATGGTACACAGGATCTTTGGAGTGTATTACAGATGAAATGAAGAAAACAGAGCAGAGCATTCGAGATTCCATGGACTCACTTGCTCTCTCTAATGTTACTGGTGAGTAGACTGAATAATGCGGAATAATTTTTGATGTGACCAGTCTTTTTAAAACACTTCTCTACTTCTTTCCTCCCTAGGTGCCTCTGTAGATGGAGACAGTAAAGACAGATCGTTGGTATATTCCCTGCAAGGCTTCAATGAAATGGAAAAAGATGATAGTGAGAAAACTAGCAATATGGGAACCCTCAACTCTTCTATGCTGCACAGAAGTGCAAATTCCCTGAAGAGTCTTGCATCTGAGCAGGAAGAGAATGTTCCAGAAGAAGGGTCCACAGATAACAGACCCAAGCCACATGTGCCAGCTCTAAGGAGGACACGTTCACAGTCTAGGCCACAGCAGGTTAAGTTCTCCGATGATGTTATGGATAACGGCCATTATGGCAACGTCCTAGTGCATCATCCTCCTATGAGTGAACGGACGCGACGCAGAGTTTACCACTTTGAAGATCAGGGCCAGGGACTTCACTCAGGTCGCCAACATCACCACCGTAGGAGGCGTCGCAGTCGTAAGTCTCGCTCTGACAACGCCCTCAACCTTCTGCCCAGGGAGAGGGGGCAGATGGGCTACAAAGTGGACCACAGGGGGAATGCCGTCGGCCCCAGGGGGCACAGAGTCTTTCATGGTCACCCCAATCCCGCTGCCCTGTTAGACTACAGGCTACAGGGCCCAGCCGTGGGGAGATACCTGGGGATGTATGGTGAGGATGATGATGACTGGTGCTCCACGTGCTCTTCTTCCTCCTCCGATTCTGAGGAGGAAGGATTTTTCCTGGGCCAGCCCATCCCTCAGCCCAAGCCACTCAGACACTATTACACCGAGGACCTGCTGAGCCCCGTCACCGGCTTGGCTGCTCCTCCTTACGGGCAACGGACCAAGTCCAAAAAGAAAAAGAGCCACAGAGGGAAAAACTGTATCATTTCTTAGGTTTTACCCTTCTGAACTTTGAATAATGTCGGGCCACTCACCTCTGCCTTTGTTCACCGTTTAAAATGCCGTAAATCTTCTTGGTATTAAATGCTTCATGCCATTCGTTTCACCAAGGTTGTTGTGTAAGACACAAGTCCATATCCTGATGACTCACACATACAGCACGTACACAAGCAACTGCCGCTAAACTTTATTCAAAGCAAAACATATTTATATAAACAAAATTTAATCTGTTTATTTAACCATGCAGATATTATGTATATATTGTAGATTAAAAAAAACCAGCTATTTTTTATATCCTTGACATTCTTTGTATCAAAATGGCTTTAACATTTAATTGTGTGCAGTGCTGTATAATAAGGGTGTCAGAACTATATTGCCAAACTGATTGTGACTCAAGCTTTTCATGTGTGGGTTGTTTTTTTTTTTCCAGGCTTGTGCAGCACCAACATTAAAGCACTGTACTGTATGTATTGAATAGTTGCCTTGCTGAACGGTGTATTTATGGGTCACTAATAAAAATCATTGTAATCTGTATAAATGTAAAAACTGGAATATAAGGCTGTGATAGATAATTGTAATAAAAATATCTATGTGTATCATGGTTTGTGATGTTTCCTAGAAAAGGGTATTAAATATGATGGTGCATTTAAACACACAAGGGTATCATAATTCATGATCTTACTTTTATTGACAAAAGTCTAAAAGATGATCTTCACAAGCAGTTCAAATTCTGCCCAATATAAGGCAAAAAGGATGACCTAAAAATGCAATCTCTCTAATATAAACCGCACAGCCTTGGACTCTTCAATGCTGATTTGGACAAATACTTGTCTTTAAGTTTGTACTGGTCACACTGGTCTTGTAGTAAAAGTTTAGGACAATTATGTTTTAATAGCAATTTTATGCAATCAGAACTCAACAGCACTGACCAACCAATTCTATAGCTGGTTAAATGGTAAAATATTCCAATTATGTAAATTATACCCCATTTGCACAGGGGTGGAGATCGTTGAGATTGCCAAGTGATGACAAAATGGCCAGATCTCCAAATGACCTTTCAATGATCTCTCAGCGACTGCCAAAATCTCTTAATGATCTCTCAGAGATCATCAATGATCTCCACGGTCCTCAAAGCTTTCACTCATTCCAAAACATTCTCAATGATCCCCAAAGGGAAGTGATCTCCCACTGAGTGGTCAACAATCTCATCGATCTTCCAATGATCTCTCAGCAGTCTTTGAATGAACTCTACTGCTCTTTCATCAAATGCTCAGTGATCCTTCACAGATCTCCCAGCCATCTCTACCTTTGGGGTGGAAAAAATCGCCAAGAGATCACTGGAAGATTGATGAGATCAATGAGTGCTCCTTGAGAGTTTGTCGAGAGATTGCTTTCCTTTGGTGATCATTGAGATTGTTTTGGACTGAGTCAAAACAATCTCAACTGTGACGACCATGGAGATCACAGAGATCTGACCATTTTTTCACCATTTAATGATCTCTCAACGATCTACACTTTTGTGTAAAGGGGGCAGAAGAGCACTAAAAACCTTTCAAATATACAGCACATATACTGTACTTCTTTGGTCGCCCAACCGTGATCTCTCCTGGTCTCAACGATTTTTCAAAGATCTCTATAGATCGCCTTAAATTGTACAGTGAGCTCCCAAACGTTTATACAGAAACGAGTTTTTTTGGGCTGCAGAAGTCTGCTGATCAACTTCTGTGCTCTCAATAACCACCCAATGATCTCAGTCTGTGTAAAGGTTCCCTTAAACATTTTATCTGAAATTATAGTATTTAAATGCATTGACAATAAAATTCACTGATTCACTGTAAAATACAAATCTGCTGAAGTGTCCAACTGTTCAGGCTCTCGGAAAAACCATCTTGAGCATTTCAGTCCACAAGGTCCTTTAAAATCTTTATCATAAAACCACAGCTTTCTTCATGTCTTGAATACTTTTCCCTTCAGTTCACACACATTCCCCCGTTTAAACATTAAAAAAAAAATAAAAGTTAAAAAAAAAAAAAAATCAGTCCATTGTTATGATTTTCCACTTATTTAAAAAGTAAGATGTACCGGGGGCAACGATAAGTTCATAGTGGTCAACTTTGACCAAATGTGATTTATTTTTCAGCCACAGGGATCCAAGCGCTGCAACACCGATGGAAGAAGTGTGCGGACCGAAGGGGAGACTATGTTGAAAAATAATCCACATTTGGTCAAATTTGACCACTAGGAACTTTTCAGCCCCCCTTGTGAGCAGCAGAAGGCTGCTGAGTGTGTCTGTGTTTTGTGGCATGGCTCATCAGAGGAGGGTGGGCTCGCTCCAAGACCTGGTCCAGCTCCTTCACAAAGTTCCTGAGGTCGTCTAGGCAGCGCTGTTTAATCTCCGCTAGGTTGTTACCTAGAGAGGATGCAGCAGATTATCCAGACTGGGATCCTTCTACCACACGCATCTTGACCACGGTGCAAAACGTCTCGCAGTCCTTCCTGTAAAGCTGTGCATCAGACAAAAACAGGAGTGTCAGAATGTTAGCGTGATACTTTGTTTATAGTAGACATAAGCAGCAATGAAAAAGGTCAGAAGAAAAAGCGAGCTATTTTGGGTCACACTGCCCATATACTGGACATTGTAAGAGCCTGACTGAGTTTTGTAGACTGCCTCTTACACTGACGCCCAACTGTGAACTTTATGAACCCGATTCTGGTAAACTGGTGAATTCCATGAAGCAGGTGTGTGGATGTGCATGTGTGAGCCTACTCAGGTGCATGTCTGCCATAACAAAGGGGACCTGAGGTGTACCAGGAGAATATTAGTGGTGCTGGAGCATTCTTTCACGCCATAAGCGCCACAAGCCTCTCGCATCCAAGATTTTACTGCCAACCCAAAACGGCTGTTAAGTCTTTATTAGAGTTCCAGGTGCAAGCTGACGATGTTTTTATCACTGGGAGGGGGAAAAAAAAGGCTAAATGTGGGAGCACTTCAGTGAAGATTGAGGGCAGATTTCTGTATGAGCGTCTGCAAGACTGAGCCTTAAAGTCTCTGGAGCACAGAGGATGCTTTTCTGCTGTTCAAACCAGACACACTCTTTAGGCAATCAACTGGAAAAATTAGTTACCATTTCCACAGAGCATTAAAATGTGTTGGTTTTTTTTTTTTGGGGGGGGGGATTAACTGGAATCTGAGAGCACTTGACCACATACATTCACACCTGGTAATTACATGAATCTCAAATGTGCAGGCAGTACTGCCACAACCACATGTGAAGTTGCTTTTTGAAGCCCTGGAAGATACCATCTTTGGTAAGTGGAATTTTCTACTGTGTTGCCAGATTTCTTTCTTCACTCTCAATAGATTCTGTAGGATTTTTGCTGTCCATAAACATAAGTTTGAAAGAAAGCATATGATAGGGTGCCAAGAGAGGAAGTGTGGTTCTGCATGAGAAAGTCAGGAGGGGCAGAGAAGTATGAGAGGATGGTTGCAGGACATGTACCAGTGGGGCAAAAAAGTATTTAAGTCAGCCACCCAATTGTGCAAGATCTCCCCTTAAAAGATGAGAGAGGTCTCCAATTTTCATCTATAGGTAAACCTCAACTATGAGAGACAAAATGAGAAAAAAAAAATTCAGAAAATCACATTGAAGGATTTTTAAAGAATTTATTCGCAATTATGGTGGAAAATAAGTATTTGGTCACCTACAAACAAGCAAGACTTCTGGCTCTCACAGACCTGTAACTTCTTCTTTAAGAGGCTCCTCTGTCCTCCACTCATTACCTGTATTAATGGCACCTGTTTGAACTCGTTATCAGTATAAGAGGCACCTGCCCACAACCTCAAACAGGCAGACTCCAAACTCCACTATGGCCAAGACCAAAGAGCTGTCAAAGGACACCAGAAACAAAATTGTAGACCTGCACCAGGCTGGGAAGACTGAATCTGCAATAGGTCAGCAGCTTGGTGTGAAGAAATCAACTGTGGGAGCAATTATTAGAAAATGGAAGACATACAAGACCACTGATAATCTCCCTCGATCTGGGGCTCCACACAAGATCTCACCCCGTGGGGTCAAAATGATCACGAGAACGGTGAGCAAAAATCCCAGAACCACACAGCGGGACCTAGTGAATGACCTGCAGAGAGCTGGGACCAAAGTAACAAAGGCTACCATCAGTAATACACTACGCCGCCAGGGACTCAAATCCCGCAGTGCCAGACGTGTCCCCCTGCTTAAGCCAGTACATGTCCAGGCCCGTCTGAAGTTTGCTAGAGAGCATTTGGATGATCCAGAAGAGGATTGGGAGAATGTCATAAGGTCAAGTGAAACCAAAATAGAACTTTTTGGTAAAAACTCAACTTGTCGTGTTTGGAGGAGAAAGAACACCATACCTACTGTGAAGCATGGGGGTGGAAACATCATGCTTTGGGGCTGTTTTTCTGCAAAGGGACCAGGACGACTTATCTTTGTAAAGGAAAGAATGAATGGGGCCATGCATCGTGAGATTTTGAGTGAAAACCTCCTTCCATCAGCAAGGGCATTGAAGATGAAACGTGGCTGGATCTTTCAGCATGACAATGATCCCAAACACACTGCCCGGGCAACGAAGGAGTGGCTTCGTAAGAAGCATTTCTAGGTCCTGGAGTGGCCTAGCCAGTCTCCAGATCTCAACCCCATAGAAAATCTTTGGAGGGAGTTGAAAGTTCGTGTTGCCCAGCAACAGCCCCAAAACATCACTGCTCTAGAGGAGATCTGCATGGAGGAATGGGCCAAAATACCAGCAACAGTGTGTGAAAACCTTGTGAAGACTTACAGAAAACGTTTGACCTCTGTCATTGCCAACAAAGGGTATGTAACAAAGTATTGAGATGAACTTTTGTTATTGACCAAATACTTATTTTCCACCACAATTTGCAAATAAATTCTTTAAAAATCAGACAATGTGATTTTCTGGATTTTTTTTTCTCATTTTGTCTCTCATAGTTGAGGTATACCTATGATGAAAATTGGAGACCTCTCTCATCTTTTAAGTAGGAGAACTTGCACAATTGGTGGTTGACTAAATACTTTTTTTACCCCACTGTATGAAGACAGCGAGAACAGTGGTAAGGTGTGCTGTAGGCGTGACGGATGGATTCAAGGTGGGGGTGGGGTAACATCAGGGATCGGCACTGAGCCCCTTCTTGTTTGCCGTGGTGATGGACAGGCTGACAGACGAGGTCAGGCAGGAGTCTCAGTGGACCATGATGTTTCCAGACGACACTGTGATCTGTAGTGAGAGTAGGGAGCAGGTGGGAGAGAACCTGGAGAGGTGGCAGTACAGTACATCCAGGAAGTATTCTCAGCGCTTCACTTTTTCTACATTTTGTTATGTTACAGCCTTATTTCAAAATGGATTAAGTTAATTTTTTTCCTCAAAATTCTACACACAATACCCCATAATGCCTTTTTTTTTTTTTAGATTTTTGCAAATTTATTAAAAATAAAAAACTAAGAAATCACTACATAAGTATTCACAGCCTTTGCCATGAAGCTCAAAACTGAGCTCAGATGCATCGTTTCCACTGATCATCCTTGAAATGTTTCTACAGTTTAACTAACTACTAACTAACTAACCTGCACTTATATAGCGCTTTTCAAGTCACAAAGACCACTCAAAGCGCTTTCTTTAATACTAACCCTCTATTCTAAGGGCCTATAGGAAACAGATATCTAGGGACAATTTAGAACAGCCAATTAACCTAACATGCATGTTTTTGGCATGTGGGAGGAAACCGGAGAAATCCCGGAGTAAACCCACGCAACACGGGGAGAACATGCAAACTCCACACAGATCACTGTTGGTCGGGGGCTGGGATCGAACCCACGATCCCACGATCCCCAAAATCCCCCGGCCAAGGGTAAACTGTGCTGCCGCAGTGCTAACCACTGCGCCACCGTGCAGCCCGGAGTCCATCTGTGTTAAGCCAGTTGATTGGACATGATTTGGAAACACACCTGTCTATATAAGGTCCCACAGTTGACAGTGCATGTCAGAGCACAACCCAAGCATGAAGTCAAAGGAACTGTCTGTAGACCTCCAAAACAGGATTGTCTCGAGGCACAAATCTGGGAAAAGGTCTGCTGCTTTAAAGGTCCCAGTGAGCACAGTGGCATCCATCATCTACAAATGGAAGAAGTTTGAAACCACCAGGACTCTTCCTAGATCTGGCCGGCCATCTAAACTGAGTGATCAGGGGAGAAGGGCCTTAGTCAGGGAGGTGACCAAGAACCGGATGGTCACTCTGTCAGAGCTCTAGTGTTCATCTGTGGAAAGAGGAGAACCTTCACTGCAGCAATCCACCAATCAGGCCTGTATAATAAAGTGGCCAGACAGAAGCCACTCCTTAGTAAAAGGCACATGGCAGCCCATGGCAGCCCATCACACTGGCGGAGGAGCTGAATATCTTCTTTGCCCGCTTTGAGGTCGCTGCACCTGTCTCGGCCAACCTACACCAGGCCCACAGCAGTACGTTCCTCACTTTGGAGGAACATGAGGTGAGGCGCACCCTGTGGTCCATCGACTCAAGAAAAGCAGCGGGTCCGGACGGTGTCCCGGGACGTGTGCTGAGGGACTGTGCAGATCAGCTGGCTGGAGTCTTTACTAAGATTTTCAACCAATCCCTGGCACAGTCCACTGTCCCATCCTGCCTGAAGTCCTCCACCATAGTCCCCTTACCCAAGAAACCTCACATTTCTAGCCTCAACGACTACAGACCAGTCGCACTCACCCCGGTGGTGGTGAAGTGCTTTGAAAGGCTGGTCCGTAGTCATATCATAGCAGCCCTGCCCCACAGTATGGACTCCCACCAGTTTGCCTACAGAGCGAATCGATCCACAGAGGATGCGGTGGCCACAGCAATCCATGCCACTCTAGCCCACCTGGAGCGGCAGGGGAGCTATGTGCGGATGCTCTTCGTGGATTATAGCTCTGCATTTAACACCATTCTTCCACACAAACTGGTGGTCAAGCTGGGGGACTTGGGGCTTCCTCAGGCTATTTGTATGTGGATTAGCAGCTTCCTCTCTGGTCGGAGACAGAGAGTCAGGGTGGGCCACCATACATCTACGGCCCTAAGCCTCAGTACCGGATCCCCCCAGGGCTGTGTGCTGAGTCCCCTGCTCTACTGTCTGTATACACACGACTGCATCCCCGCCCATCACAATAACACCATCGTTAAGTTTGCATACAACACTACAGTGGTGGGTCTCACTTCAGGGGGGGACGAGTCTGCCTACAGAGATGAGGTGGTGCGGCTGTCGTCATGGTGTAGAGAGAATAACCTTCTCCTGAACACCTCTAAGACTAAGGAATTGATAATAGATTACAGGAGGAAGAAGACAGAGATTTCCCCTCTCACCATCAACGGGGACTGTGTAGAGAGGGTAGCTGACTTTCGTTTTCTAGGAGTTCACATAGAGGAGAACCTGTCCTGGAGTGTGAACACCTCTGAGCTGGTGAAAAAGGCCCAGCAGAGACTGTACTTCCTGAGGATTCTCAGAAGGAGAACACACACAGAGAACTGCCTGGTGACCTTTTTATCGAGCTTCTATTTGAAAGCATATTATATACTGTATATGCATCTGGGTACAGTAGTTGTACAGTAGCTCAGAGGAAAGCACTCCAGGGGGTCATTGACACCGCCCAGAAGATCATTGGCTGCCCTCTCCTCACACTGGAAGACCTACACCACTCCCGTTGTCAGAAGAAGGCTCAAAATATTTTAAAGGATATTTCACATCCTGGACACTCATTGTTTGAACTACTGCCATCTGGGAAACGATATAGACAAATGAACACAAGGACAAACAGACTCAAACACAGCTTCTATCCAACAGCAATAACCATTCTGAATAAAATGAGGAAGTAATGTGCTAAATGGACATGATTATATGTTGTTGAATGCTCCTTGCAATGACTGTGTGCGCATGATGTCCTGTGTTGATGTCTGTGCGAATGTGGCTTGCTATTTATTCTTTTTAATTATTATTTTTAACTGATTTTTTAGTAATTTTTGGTCTCTGTTTTTTATAATGGGGCAATGTTTTTATAAATGGGGCACTGACTGGAGAGCACTTTTGAACTTCGTTGTACTTGTGACAATGACAATTAAAGATCTATCTATCTATCTATCTGGAGTTTGCCAAAAGGCACCTGAAGGACTCTCAGACCATAAGAAACAAAATTCTCTGGTCTGATGAGACAAAGACTGAACTCTTTGGCATGAATGCCAGACATCATGTTTGGAGGAAACCAGGCACCACTCATAACCAGGCCAATACCATCCCTACAGTGAAGCATGGTGGTGGCAGCATCATGCTGTGGGGATGTTCTTCAGTGGCATGAACTGGGAGACTAGTCAGGATAGAGGAAAAGATTAATGCAGCAATGTACAGAGACATCCTGGATGAAAACCTGCTCCAGAGCACTCTTCACCTCAGACTGGGGCGACGGTTCATCTTTCAGCAGGACAACAACCCAAAGCACACTGCCAAGATATCAAAGGAGTGGCTTCAGGACAACTGTGTGAATGTCCTTCAGTGGCCCAGCCAGAGCCCAGCCTTGAATCCAATTGAACATCTCTGGACAGATCTGAAAATGGCTGTGCATCGACACTTCCCATCCAACCTGATGGAACTTGAGAGGTGCTGCAAAGAGAAATGGGCCAAACTGCCTAAAGATAGGTGTGCCAAGCTTGTAGCATCATATTCAAAAAGACTTGAGGCTGTAATTGCTGCCAAAGGTGCATCAACAAAGTACTGAGCAAAGGCTGTGAATATTATGTCCATGTGATTTCTTAGATTTATTTTTAATAAATTTGCCAAAATATCAAAAAAACATACCTTTTTCATGTTGTCATTATGGGGTATTGTGTGTAGAATTTTGAGGAAAAAAATGAATGTAGTCCATTTTGGAATAAGACTGTAACATAACAAAATGTGGAAAAAGTGAAGCGCTGTGAATACTTTCTGGATGCATTGTATTCACTGGAGAGAAGAGGAATGAAAAACTCAGTAGAAGCAAGACAGAATACATGAGTGTGAATGAGGGGGAGGCAGGTGTAACAGTGAAAATGCAAGGAGTAGATGTAAAGGTTGATGAGTACCTGGGGTCAACCATCCAAAGCAATGGAAAATGCACAAGAGAGGTGAAGGAGAGAATGCAGGCAGGGTGGAGTGGGTAGAGACGCGTGTCAGGGTAATTTGTGACAGAACGATAGCAGCTTGAACAAAAGGGAAGATTTACAAGTCAGTAGTGAGACCTGCTATGGTGTATGGTTTGGAGACGGCGGCGCTGATAACAAGACAGGAGACAGAGCTGGAGGTGGCATAGTTGAAGATGCTAAGATTCTCTCTGGGAGTGACTAGGAGGGACAGGATTAAAAAATGAGTACATCAGAGGGACAGTTCAGGTTGAGCAGCTTGGAGACAAAGTAAGAGAGGCAAGGCTGTTTCTGTTAAAAGGGAGTTTTTCCTCTCCACCGTTGCCAAGTGCTTTCTTGCAGGGGATCACCTGATTGTTGGGGTCTCTTTTTGCAATTATGGAGTCAGTTGAAAGCACTACCAATCAACTGTTGTTGTGAAATGGTCCTATATAAATTGTGAAAAAATAGTGAATTGAATTTTGCATGCCAAACAAGTGACCCTCCTACCCGTAAACACCACTTAGTCTATGGTGAAGTGGGAATTTTTTTAATCACCTTTATTTTACCAGGATGACCCCACTGAGATTCCAAATCTCTTTTCAAGAGATCCTGGAACGAGAAGCCGTAACAACGATAGGAGGATATAGGAGGAACAAGTAAGTATGATGCCAACAAAGCAAGTCTACATGACAGAGGCAGAGGAGAGAACAAAGTTATGCAGCTGCTGTTCACTTCTCCACCTCTTGCTGCCACTGCTCATTATGCATTCCCACCCACAAGGTTGGTGCATTTGGCCTGGGGATGGACACATGCTCATTTGTGTGGTCAATTGAATAGCTGTTGATCAACCAATTAGTCTAACTAGAACACAACACATCCTCTAGTCACCTTCCACTCGAGTGTCCCTGACAGGTGCCCTACTTCTTTAATAAAGTCATGGCTTGTTGCATCACCCCCACCCACCTCCATTTAAGGAAGGTGGGTCTGAATAGGGTTTCAGCTGTGAGAAGGATCTTGTTGACTGCCAACCGTGTGTTGATGTTGATCAAAACAAAAGGCAGTCATTGCTTTGCTCACAGTGAAAAGAAAAAAGCAGCCTGTCAACCTGAATTAGTGTCCATGCCTGAACAGAATGTGAGGTTAACCAGTTAAACACTATATTCCAGAGGTCTGTCAGTTATGCGCAGATGCAAAACCACAACTGCTGTTTCTATGCCTGCACACATATTACGTAATGCGAGTCTGGCATAATTCATGATTGCACAGCCATCACAGGAGCATTCACTATCACACTTGACGGGAAATTCTATAAAACACTGAATTGAGGACAAATGTTTATATTAGATGATTTATGGGGATATGAGAGCGATTACAGAGAGGAGCGGGGGGAATTCAACTGCAAATCATTTTATAACATAAAATGTGCCACAGTTTTAATATGAGAGGGAGATTAACAGGGTGGCGCTTCAAATACATAAAAAAGGTCAACGAATCATGACTAATATGACATTTAATTTGGAACAATAGGAATGAAAACAGTGAACCACATTAGTACAATGTTCAAATGCCTAAAAAGAGGCAACTGAGATAACATAATGGGGCGAAGAATAAAATGTCCAGTGCAGAACACCGTTATAAATGGGGGCTGTGGTCAGCTAAACAGGGTTATGTGAAATGGTACAATTATACACAGAGGTTGGAAGAGAAAATTGGTGGTTTTCGTCTTTATGCTCTACTTGATAATTACAATGATGTTAAAAACTTCAGTGCCTCCAGTCCTTTTACTCCTCTTTCTTCTCTCTTCCCGGCGGTTTCTGGCCAAACCAGCTAAAGCATGTTTAGATAGCGTTTTTACAAATTTCTTTTTTTTTTCATTTATGCATCGCTAACCTTTGCTGCTGATAAGAATGAAAATGTTAATCCTCTGTCAAGGACTTCTAAATATGAAATCATTATGAGTTACTATCACAGTGGCTGCACACTCACTGGTCAGGATGACTGACAGAAATAACCCAGACTGTGGGAGGTGTTTGGACTCTGGCGGACGCTTTCAAGCCTGCAGATCATGTCATGCGAATTAGCAGCCCCACATAATGACAGTCTTCAGCGCGACCACAAGAAAAGTGGGAGACTCAACACATGTGGCCAGCTGAGCTCAGGAACACACATTTCTTTTTCCTCTTCCTTTACACTACAATCTGTTGCTTGTCATCATTCTTAAAAAAGACAGCGTTTTCTTTGACGTTTAAAAAACCAACCTCAAGTTAATAGGTGATGAGAGAGCAAACTGGAGCTTGATGACAAACAAACATGTGGTCCAAGTACCAACACCTGATCCAAACCCAACTACTGTAGAGTATAAAAACAACTTAAAATCAGTGTTGGAGCTTATGCTAAGGGTGATCATATTTTTCACTTCATTATATCTGACAAGGTTATAAATGTCAGAGGAAAATGGTTCGGCTCTTGTCCTCAATTTAAATGCTGCATTTGATACTACTGACTGTGGCATTCTTCTACACCGAAGTGAAAACTTGATTGGACTCTGGATCTGCCCTAAATTGGTTTAAATCCTCCAGTAAAGACACAAGCTATATTGTTAACCTTGGTGAACAGGTGTCAGATAAACATACTTTTCTTTATGGTGTTCTTTAGGGTTCTATTCTGGGTCCGCTACTTTTCTCCCTGTATACAGCTCTGGGAAAAAAAAAAAAAGACCACTACAAAATCTTTCGTAAATTAGCATCTCTACATATATAGCGGCCATTCAGTTTGAGTATCTGTTGAATTCCAACATAAGGACACCTCAATCTACTTAAGGAGGTACTGATTAGGTGATCATCAAAGCATGGTAAGATGAATGAAAGCTGTGAATAAAAATCAGTTATTACACAAATAGACTTCAGAGTTCTTCCTAAAGCTCGTTACACCTTGACGATTTAGGCAACGTATGCTGACGTTTAAAAAAAATTGGTGAATACACTGGCGTATGTCTAATACAGGGATGGGCAACTGGTGGCCTGCGGGCTGCAGACACCCCCCAACGTCATCCACTGCGGCCCACCAGTCCATTTCAAAAAATCAATTATTTATTTATATCCCGTTTGAAAATACATGTATTTCGAGTAGTATGAGTGAGATGTCTCACTATGTGATACACCCCTCCCGTATATTCCTCAGAAGCATTTATCTCATTATGTCAATTCTGATTGCAGATGATTGCGATGCCACGCTTTGCATAATCACCTCTTATAAGAAGCCCCATGCTACGACATAGCCTTATTCAAGATAGCACCTCTTCTCGCTTCGCCAGCTAGAAGGGTGGTCTGGTTGAGACATCTCACTCATAGTACTCGAAGAACCGGGGATACAGCTGTATCCTTAAGTTCTTCTTCACAGTACTTGTTTTAATGTCTCACTATGGGATATGGAGACTCCCGTATTGCCAGACGAGCTTACCTCGACAATCATCAGCACTGAGCAGCAACCTGGCTTTCCTAGGGGTCCTGGAGTGAGCACTGCTTGAGCCATGCTCAAAGTAGAGACATCCATCCTATAAAACTGAACAAAGGTAAGAGGCAAGGACCAGCTCGCCGCCCTCACAAATGTCCCCTAAGGAAACCCCTTAAATAGGGCCCACGAGGCCACCAAGGCTCGAGTGGCGTGAGCTCTCAGGCCCAGTGGTGCCTGAAGGCCCCGTGCCGAGTATGCCAGAGTGATCGCCTTCACAATTCAGTGGGTGAGCCACTGCTTGGTAGACTGGCCCTACCGGGAGGTTTAGCCTAGGATGCGAAGAGCTGGTCACTCTTTCTGAGCCCCCTTTGTCCTGTCATATAAGCACATAAGGCGGACAGGATAATAGCATGACTGCCGTTCTTCAGAAGAGAAGAGTCGGGAGAAGAAAATGTCATCAAGGTGATGGGTGTACACAAGCCAGCCACCTTAGCACAAATGCCAGGTTGGGCAACAGTGACGCCCTACATCCCCCGGGGCAAACTGAGTGCATGATGAGTGAACTGAGAGGGCATGATATCACTGATGCGTTTAGCCAAGACTAAGGCCAGTAATAGCACCGCTTTAAATGACAGGTGCTTCATGTTGACCTCCCCCAGAGGTTCAAAGGGGGGGCCCCGATAGCCCATCCCAGGACCACCGCTAAATCCCAAGGGGGGGACCATGGTCCTGGAAACAGGAAGGAGTCTATGCGCTCCTTTCATAAAACAACAGATCAGAGGATGTTGACCAGCCGTCTTATCTCCAAAACCTACATGACCAGCAGAAATAGTAGCTAAGTACACCTTAATAGTGGCGAAAGCTTTCTGCTTGTCGATGAGATCTTGTAAGAGTGAAAGGATCGCACCTACTGAGCATTGAAAAGAGATGTGACCTCTGTCATGGCACCACTTTTCAAACACCCTCCACTTGCAATCATAAAGGATCTAGTAGATGATGCTCTAGCACTCTGAATGGTGTTAATTACGCTCTGTGGAAGACCCGTTGCTCTCAGGGTGTCCCACTCATGGGCCAGGCTCACAATGCCAGGCGCTCTGGATGTGGGTGAAATAGTGTTCTCCTAGCCTGTGGCAGCATGCCTCTGTGGACTGGGAGCTGCCATGGCTGCCCGGTGAGAAGCTGACAAATCTCCGCTAGCCAATGCATTGCTGGCCAGTGAGGAGCTATCAGGATTAGCCCAATGCTCCCTCACCCTGGCCAGACTTGGGGAAATCAAGGCCGGGGGGGAAAAAGCATAAAGACGAACGGGGGGCCATACATGCGCAAGAGCATCTACCCCAAGAGGCGCGCTCTGATCGCGTATGGAGAAGAGTGGACACTGTGTATTCTCTTCTGATGCAAACAGGTCCACCTCAGCTGAACCTCTTCCAAATCTGTTCCACTATCATGAGGTGGAGCCCCCACTCCCCGAATATAGGAACACCCTTGGAAAGGAGATCCGCGCCACGATTCAGGACACCCCAAGATGTGTGTGGCCCTGAGAGACAGGAATTGGTCACTGCTCCACAGGATCAGTCTGCGTGCCAACATGTGCAGCCATCTGGACCGTAGGCCCCCTGACGATTGATGTATGACACCCCGGTCGTGTTGTCCATCCCTCACTAAGACATGGTGTACGTGGAGGAACAGGAAAGAAGTGCTTCAGTGTGAGAAACACCGCTAAAAGCTCCAGATAATTTATGTGCACTCGCTGCAGGGCATCCCTCCATAGACCCCTTGCAGCACGACCCTCGTGTATTCCGCCCCAGCCCATCAATCTCACATCTGTGGTTATGACTTTTCGGGCTTGGACTGTGCAAAGCGGCACCCCCTGTACAAGAAGATCAGTGCCGCCAATGGTGCAGCGCTATTACGCATTCCATATTCACTGGCACCCTGCGTGCGCCATGACACACGGGATCCAACCTGAGGGAGGCCACCCAGTGCTGGAAATCCCTCATATACAGGCGACCGAGCTGAATCACCAGGATTGCTGAGGCCATCAGACCCAGCAATCGGAGGCACAGTCTGAAAGAGACGCGTGCGTGAGGTTGGAAATGAACGAGGCATGCTCTGAACAATTCCACTCACTCCGCTGACAGGTGGGCTGTGAAAGACACGTGTGTCTATTGATAAACCTAGAAAGTTTATCCTCCGTGTTGGAGCGAGCACACTTTTCTCTCTGTTTATCACAAACCCCAGATCAATCAGGTGCTGGACGACAACAGCTGTGTGCATCACAGCCTCCTGACCTGATTGTGCCAGGATGAGCCAATCGTCTAAATACGTTGCCAGACGGATGCCCCGTCACCTTAACGGGGCCATTATGGCCTCGGTACAATGAACAAACACCCCGTGGGCTCAGAGAGAGACCGGACGGCAGCACCCCTAATAATTGAACAAACACCTGAAATGCGAACTCAGATATTTCCTGTGAGTGAGGATAAATCTGAATGTGAAAATACGTATCTGCCAAATCGATCGAGGTCATGAATAATCCCCTCATTGAATTAGACGCAGCAGGGGGATGCATGTGTAAGCAATCCTGAATTTGTATTTTCTGAGGTGTTTTGTTCAGAGCCCGCAGATCCAGGATAGGGCAAATTCCGCTCCTCTCCGTTTGGGGTACCAGAAAAATACCGGGAATAACAGCCGGCACGACTCTGATCGGGAGGCACAACACATATCGCACTTTTCTTTAGCAAAGACATTTATTTCTTCTTGCAGAATCAGAGCACTTTCCCCCCTCGCCTGGGAATAAAATTATTCCTGAGGAAGCAAGGGTGGAGTGACAGCAAATTTCAGCCTTTAACTCTGTGTAACAGTTTTTATTATCCAGGCTGAATTTGTGAGCGCAGCCCATTTTTCTCTCATTGGTGAGAGACATGAAGGCTGGCTCTGTGAGATCCACTGCACTGTGAGCCTCCTATTGTTGTGTTATGGGCCCGGACTAGAGGGGGGGCATGGCTGTGTACCTCAATCGATCACTGCGCATGTGCCAGGGTGATCGTATTTTGACAGCCTCCCAGCCGCACTTGTCCTCATGGGGAAATTCTCCCAAGAACATGCAGCCAGAGGGTGGTTCATTGATTTCTTGTTCACTGATTTTATCTGCGCCCTCGACCTTTGGTCTGGATGCAACAGAGGAAAATGCTCTATTTTGCACAAACATTTTAGTGAACAACTGAGTATGCTTAAGCGACTGTGGGGAAAATGAGGCAGACATTTCCACAACGGAGCCTTCTTCCTCCTGAGCTGGGATATGTGGATGTTGTTCTTCCATTACACATTGCAGCAGGGGTGTGCACACAAAACAGGGAAGCTGACCAACGGGGAACATGCCGCTTCTCCTGCGGGAAGACTGGCGGCTGTTAGGCTTCCCCTCTTCTTCTTCTTGGCCTGCTGACCAGCGGTCTGTGTGGGGGTCCCGGCGGACCAGCGGTCTGAGTTGGAGCCTTCCTGGGCCAGCCTCCTTTCACCTGCTGTGTAGGTGGGGCAGTTGAAACAGTTTGAGGCTTAGGCCGTTTGGGAATTCTGAATTGGGGAAGGGGCCGCGAGACAGCCTGTGCGAAGCTGTGTCTTGGGGCTGGTGGAGGAGCGGATCGGGTTTTCGGGGAGCAAAGCTGGAGCGCTTCATCGTTCTCCTCTTCCTCACCTCGCAACGCTGTTGCAGTTGACGTGAGAGCTGCACCGAAAACGCAGTCGGAATGATCGCATGTCCAAAATTTCCTCCTTCTCCCTCTCAGAGATAGGTTTTGTCAGGTTAAACCATCTTGCTCTCTCCTGGCAACACCATCATTCCCATAGATTTCTGTGGCTTGGACCTGCACAGCGCTGTACATGGAGCAGATACCGGGTTTGCTACGGCAGGGTGGCAATATGTATGGGTACATAATCATACCATGTAGGATATACTAAGTAGACGGTTATGCTGTTCATTCCATCTAGCTATGCATTGCTCCGCCACTGTGTGGTTGATATATTTATATATTTATTCCATCTAGCTACAATGCTCCGCACGGTGTTAATATATTTATATGTACATATGTATACTCGCTGCTCTTGTTTTTTCTTGTCTTCTGATTGTTGCTCTGAGTGTTGCTATCCCTGTGCTGTTGCAATCCTGGAATTTCCCCATTGTGGGACTAATAAAGGCTTATCTTATCTTATGTCTGTAATCATAGAAATCTCTTCCCACACATTCGGATCCGGTTTCGCCGCGACGTCCTCACATAACTCAGCTTGATAAGCGGCGAGCATGGATGAAACGTTGAGGGCTCTAACCGCCAAAGCTGCCGCTTTGTAGGCTCGCTCAGTCATGACGGACTGGAAACGATCAGCTTTTGATGGAAGTGTAGGACTCCTGGGGGATGCCGACAGCCGCATGTGGAGGTGGGCTGCTACCAATGGCTCCATCAGGGGCATATGGAGCACACCATTCTTTTCCATACCCTAGAAGTCCAGGGAGGAAGCCCCTGGGATGGGGTTCTTGCTGCTGAATGGGCGGTCGCTCCAAGTGGCCGATAGCTCCTCTAGCAGCTCTGGGAAGACGGGGAGTAGCTGCTTTGCCTTCCCAGATGGCCTGGGGTAATTTCTTCCCTTGGTAATGGAACTTGGTGGTCTCAGTTACTGCTTCAGGCCAGGGGATATTCAGCGTGGCTGCGGCACGTTTGCACACATCCTGCATGTCCATGCTGAGAGAGGGGGGTGTCGCCCTGCTCACATCGGGAGGCAAAAACAGCTTCAGGTTTTGCAGCTTGAGCCGGCAGGATGAAGAAGTCATCATCCTCGTCGTCTTTAGATATGAAGAGTTCCGAGCCATCCTCCTCCTCCTCCTCATAATCCAACTCCAGAGTGTCTTCCGTTTACAGCGCATCCGCTGTCATATCCAACTGAGAACCCCAGCTGGCTCCAGGGCGCGCTTCAGCAACTGCATTGAGCCCCTCCTTCTCCACGCCACACGACAGTTCGCTGGTTGTAGACAGGTAAGGGTCCTTCCCCGACAGGCTGGCTTGGTGAGTGAACAGTCGGCAGAGACTCTTCAGGGTGAAATGGGCACAGTGTCTGCATGAACCCAGTACCTCTATTGTGAGTTGGGCATGTTGCAGCCCAAGGCAAGACGAGCAGACCTGGTGTGTGTTTTTATGGAGATCTTATTCCCGCAATTACAGAGATGAGACTCTGAGTCACAGTCTTCTCTGGTGTGCGCAAGACTGGGATCCATCGTCATTAACTGGAGTGTTAACTTTGTAGGATAACGGCTTAGCTGGTGTGCTAACATGTGGGTGCAAAGTTAGCTGGTGTGCTGGCTTCTGAGCACAGTGTTAGCTGGTGTGCTAACGTGTAGCACGGTGTTAGCTGGTGTGCTAAAACCACGCGAGTGGGGAAAAAGGACGACTTCACCGAAGTTAGGTCGCTATTTTCCCGGCTCTAGCCTATGGTGAAGACTAGAGAGTTGCTTGCTAGATAGATGCGGCTGCTAGCGCCTGGTAACAGAATGAAACAGAACTCCAGTCTATGGACAGCTACGCTAGCTAGCCCAAGGTTGAGATATGCTCCGAAGCGAGAAGAGGTTTTTGAATAAGGCTAAGTCATAGCATGAGCTTCTTATAAGAGGTGATTATGCGAGGCGTGGCATCGCAATCATCTGCTAATCAGAATTGGCGTAATGAGATAAATGCTTCTGAGGTATACGCAGGAGGGGCGTATCCCAAAGTGAGACATCGAAACGAGTAGTATGAAGAACTGCATTTTTAAATTTTTTTAAAAATTAAAAAAAATTTTTTAATTTTTTTAAAATTAAAACTGCATTTTAAATTTAAGTCTGCCAGCAGAGGAAGCTCTAATCGAAACCTAGGTGCGAATAGTCGAGCGAGAGTGAGGGAGCCAGAGACAGAGGGAACAGTGTGCCCCGGAGTACGTCTTTTAATGTAAGTATGTGTTGCATGCTGAGACCGCATTAATAGGCTGACAACAGCAGTAAATGTAGAAAAGGCTGCTTTTAAACAACAATAAATAATACAGCTCCTCATTAAAGAGTATTTACAGTAACAAGTTTCAAACTGAAAAGCAAATTTATATAAGAAATGGCAAATTTACAACAGAAAAACTCACTAATTTGAAAAAGCCCAAGTACAACTAAAAAGTTATAAATTTTAAAATAAAATGATGCAGATTTATCAGTAGATGCTTGAACATCTAATACCAAAATTAAATAGATTTGCAAAAAAAATGGCTAATTTAAACCAGAAATGTAGCATATTTACCAGAAAAACAATTTTTTACTTTAATCATTTTCTTCAAATGTATCTATTTTAACCTTGCTTTTGATTAGTTTCCCATTTTAATTGTCTTAATTTATGATTTTAAACCTATTTTATGTCACAATGACTTATCTTATTGTGAATTATTAATACTTATGAATTTACACTACTCACAAAAAGTTAGGGATATTTGGCTTTCGGGTGAAATTTATGGAAAATGTAAAAAGTTCACGCTACAGAGATATTATGTCGTGAAAGTTGGGCATTTAAGTAGAAGAATGCAATAGTGATTTCCTCATCTCAAACAATTTATTGAAACAAAAGCCAACAACAGTGGTGGGTATACCACAACAAAACATGAAATTGTCTCAATAACTTGTCATGTGCCCTTGAGCATCAATTACAGCTTGACAATGATGTCTCATGCTGTAAGTCGACTTAGGCTACAGTCACACTGCAGGTTTTAATGCTCAATTCTGATTTTTTTGCACAAATGTGACCCATATCTGATTTTTTAATGACAGTCTGAACAGCACAGATCCGATTTTTTCACACCAGACCCAGGCCACTTTCATATGTGGCCCTAATTCGGAAACGTATCTGATATTTTCCAAAGCAACCTCAGTCTGAACAGTCATGTCGCATTTCATCTGACTTTTTCCTCACTGAAGTGAGACAGATGCTACAATTCTGCAGTGGAGGATGCAGCAAGCAGGTGCACAGTAATGGCACATTTACTGGATGCTGTAAATTCTTTTTTCCCTGTAAACAGCACACCGTGAGTCCTGGCTGCTGTAATATCTAAAATGTAGTTAATACCGACACAACTATGGAGCGGAATGGCTAGATAGGGGGACACAAAGGAGGGGGGAGTCTCTGGCGGCTTCTCCTTCCTGCGTGGGACTGGTGTTACGCTGTTGGTACGAGCCATGCTGTTTATTAGGGCAAGAGCCACTGACAACGTCAGTGGGCGAGAGACCTATTGTAATCACTAGGATTATTTATTATTAACCTTATTCATACAGGTAATCCCACTGAGACACGGCGTCTCATTTTAGAGAGCTGTTTAATTGATCAGTTCTGTCAATGGAGAGCTGATCACAGCGGTCATCTGGCATGTACAGGAAGGAAGCTGGTCTCATTTATTTTGTGCATAACCATTTCTGAATGATTTTAACATTTTATTTTGCTGTGCTGCATCAAGGTGAAGAAGTTCTGTCCCCCTTAATCGTTCTGGGCTCAAATTTACTTCTGTAAACACAGCGCTGTGTCTGACGTTACATTTTCTTCTGCACATGCGGGTCACTTCATAGCTGTAGACTGTTCATACTGGAGTCTGACGGGGGTTGCATTTAAATTATAATGTGAATACCCACACAAAAAAATCAGATCTCTGCAAAAAAAAACGGAATTGAGCATTAAGACCTGCAGTGTGACCATAGCCATATTGTCTGCTGAGGCATGGCATTCCACTTTTCTTGAAGGGCGACCCTCAGGTCACTGAGGTTGTGGGGTGCAGGGTTATGAGCCTCTATACGGCGACTCAGCTGATCCCATAGGTTTTCTATGGGATTCAGGCCTGGAGAAAGTGCAGGCCACTCCATATGAGGTACCCCAGCCACCAGCAGCCATTCCCTAATGATGTAACCTCGATGAGCTGGAACATTGTTGTCCAAGAAGATGAAATTAGGCCACAATTCTGTACTGACTAGACCAGGGGTCACCAACACGGTGCCCACAGGCACCAGGTCACCCGCAGGGACTGCATGAGTCACCCGTGAGTAGGGGTGAACGTCTGCCGAGACTGATGGGGTCGAAACCAGGTCAGTGAGCCAGGAACAGCGGCAAAGAACCAGAAACACCCAGGATGCTAACAGAGCTAACAGTTAACAAGCTAACAAATATGCTAGTTATTCTTCTGTGGTGTTAAAACGGTTCTCATCTGGCAAGAGTTAGAGTTGTTAACGTGCGTGTCTCTCTATCAACAAAAGTCACCGTAAAGACTGTCCTCAACAGCTTCTGAATATTTTTCATAAAGCGGGGATAAACGGTTTTGTACTATGTGCAGCACTGAGTTGGAACATAAAAGTTGACGACTGATAAACATTTCAAACTGAAAACTCACGGAGACTGGCTGAAACTCATGAACAGAGAAAGACTTGGAGCGGCTGAAATTGTAAGTAAAATATCATTTGTTTGTTTTAATATTTGTGTCATAAATTAATAATTTATCCGGCATGATGGTGTTCTTTCACAAACTATGGATACAGTAGTTAACTGTTGGTTAAGCACTATGAATAAATGCAGAATAAAGGTATATTTTATGAGATTATGTACTTCTAGCACTTAAGTAAGGGATTTGAAGATAATGATAAATCACAATAAAATGAAAATGGCAGAATTAATAAAGGCTGCAGTACAAGCCATTTTTACTCAATAGAACTAAACTGAAATGAACAAATCTTTCCAGGAAATGAACTGAAATCCTTTTCAAAAATTCAAAGTTAATTTGTAGTTAAATATAAACAACACAAAATAAAAGAAACTAAATTATTAAACCCTACTGTGGTGTGGGGATTTAAAAATATTTGACAGAGTAGCTGGACTGGAATCTGGCAAAGTGCCAATGGTTTAGCATCCAGTGTGACGAATCCGTGGACAGAAACAGTACAGCGCAGCTGATGATCTTCATTCAGATGGTGTTTG
The DNA here is from genome assembly GCA_020510985.1 of Pholidichthys leucotaenia. Classification (NCBI taxonomy): domain Eukaryota; kingdom Metazoa; phylum Chordata; class Actinopteri; order Cichliformes; family Pholidichthyidae; genus Pholidichthys; species Pholidichthys leucotaenia. The sequence goes on from CM035840.1 coordinate 67,637,702, forward strand.
ATGATTTCTCCACAAAAGAAGAACTCCTGACACGACTGCCTCTTAAAACAATTACAAGGGGAGTAGAAATCTACAATGTGGTGAAGGAGTTTTTAGCAGAGAAAAAGGTACCATTGGAAAAGCTGGTATCAGTGACTACAGACGGGGCTCCTGATATGACCGGCCAACATGCAGGATTCATCGTGCATTGTAAAGGTGACACAGCCTTCCCACCATTCCTGCATTACCACTGCATCATTCATCAGCAGGCCATACGTGCAAAAGTGACTGGATGTGAGCATGTGATGACCCCGGTCATGAAAGTCATAAACGGCATCCACTCCAAACCCAAACAACACAGGATATTTAAGGTGCTATTGAAGGTGCTATCAGCTGAATATGGTGATTTTTTATTATACATAGAAAACCGATGGCTCAGCATGGGACGAGTTTTGCAGCATTTTTTTTTTGTGTCTCACTGCTGGAGGACCCTGAGTGGATATTTGACCTTGCATTTTTAACGGACATCACCGGGAAACTAAATCTTTTGAACTGTGAGCTGCAAGGCAAAGGTAAGACTGTTACTGACATGATAAGTGCTGTTTGCTCTCTACATGTCTGTTCTTTTCATCTTTTCTGTCCCCTCACCCCCCAGCCAGTCGCAGCAGATGACTGCCCCTCCCTGAGCCTGGTTCTGCTGGAGGTTTCTTCCTGTTAAAAGGGAGTTTTTCCTCTCCAACGTCGCCAAGTGCTTGCTCACAGGGGATCGCCTGATTGCTGGGGTCTTTCTGCAACTGTGGGGGTTCCCCCTACAGTTGATAGTGCTATGAGATGACTGTTGTTGTGAACTGGCGCTATATAAATAAAGTTGAATTGAACTGAATAAGTGCTGTAAATGCATTTAAAGCAAAGATGAACATTTTCTCTGTGCAATTACAGAGAAAAAAGTGCTACACTTTCCCTCTGTGCAGTCAGAGCTGAAAGACAGTGTTTGTGCATTTGAGACTTTTGACAAAGTTGCAAAAAGTACTCTCAAGAGTTTTCAAGAGTTTGAGAACAGGTTTTGTGACTTCGATCAGCTTGAGCCATGTGTGTCATTCATTTCCAATCCTTTCATGCAAGTGGACATAACATGCACTGCTGAACAACTAAGTGTAACATTCAACTTGGATGCTGGACAGCTGGAGATTGAAATTGTAACATTGCAAAACGATCTCCACCTCAAAGCCTAGCAGGCTGCATCAAACTTTTGATGCCTTGTGGACACAGAAAAGTACAATGGTATATGCACAGCAGCTATGAAGATTGCCAGCCTGTTTGGTTCAACCCATCTCTGTGAATCAGCCTTTTCTGACATGAACTTCATCAAAAACAAACACAGAACATGCCTCACTGATGCACATCTGCAAGACTCACTCAAGAGCTGCAGTGTCAAGCTACACCCTAGATTACAGCACACAATGCCAGCCTTCTCACTAACTGACAAACAGACCAGATGATGGTAGTGGCATGACAAGATTAAATGTAAATGTTAAAAAATTGTTTCAAATATTTTCATAAAGTGTGAGAGAGATAATTTTGTTAAAATGCTGCAGATTTGGTGATTATTACAAAATGTGATACGATTTAAAAATCTGAAAGAGTTGATTTTTGTAGTGTCACATACACACGTGGACAAAATTGTTGGTACCCCTCTGTTAATGAAAGAAAAACCCACAATGGTCAGAACAGGGACGTGTCACCCGTATTGTGCCAAAACAGATTTACTTTGCCAAGAGGAGCTTATACAGTACCTAACTGTGTATTGTATATTGTTGTAAACTCCTCCTGTAATAATTAAAATAAAGTATTAAAAGTTATTTTACCCATGGAAGACCCGACAGGATGGGGAAGAGGGAAAGGAAGTGTGTGGAGGAGGAAAGAAAAGGGAGGGGAACAGACAAAAAAACAAACAAACCAACAACTAAAACAAATAAAAGACAAACTGCTTCTTCCACCGAAGATGTCTCAACACGAGTCTGGTTTCCGCACCTGTTAAAGGAGAGACACTTGTGCGCGTGTACGTCTGCGTGCATATACAGACATGGACAAAATTGTTGGTACCCCTCTGTTAACCTCTTGCACTCCGTTGTACCGCGGGCGGGCAAGTCTCTGCGTCCCAGAGCGCACGAGGCGTGCGCCCTCGTGCGCTCTAGGACGCAAGATGGAGCAGCGGAAGCTGCATTTCCGTTCTTCCACTGCAGACACAGCTGCGAACAGATTAGTGCAACCTGTGTGACAGCAACTGCCATTCGCGCATCGGCATGTTCGGCCATAGGCGGTGCTTATTTTGTTTTTGTTCCAGCAGAGTAGACGTTATGAGTTACTTCCATGGTCATAGACTGAGGGAGGCCGACGACGAAGGCTGAGTGACACACACGCGTTCGCCAGTCTTTTTTTAATTACTAATGTTATTTGTTTTGAAAAATCTTTTGCCAAAAACCGCAATCATGGAAGCACAAAACCGCAATAATGGAATTATGTTTTGATCGGGTTGCGAGACCAGAACCACGAGCAGACCAGCGTCGCGTTCGTCTGACAATGAGGAAGAGAAGTTCGCCAGGACACTGCTGTGAAGAGGTAAGGTGTTATAAGCTAAATTATTCTTTATCCCTGAAAACTGTAATCAAAAATGACTTTTGACCGATCGGTAAATTACAACTGTGCGCCGCGGTACACGGGTCGTTCGCCGCGTCCGGACCGTGAATGCCCCCCCACCCCCACTACTATTCTGTAGCGAAGGGGGGGAGGAGCCGCGGTGACTGCGCCGCGGTCGCCACATGAGTGTAATCCGTCATGTAGCGATGGCCGATGGCCGTCCTCTGTAGCGAGGGGGGGGGACAACCCCCCCCCCCCCCCCACACACACACAGACACAGCCCTGAGTGTGACCTTTCATTAGAGCCCAAAATGAAGCTTCTACATTGAATCATTCAAAAGTTACAGATGTTTTTCCAAACTGTGCCATTTGGCACAATTTGGCACAGTTCCAAAACGCCTGGGAACTACCTGAGGAAAAAGCTGTGTAACATATTCATTTTTTGTGGTATTGTTACAAAATTTGGACCTCAGCTGGATAACACTTGGTTCTACATTTCTGTTGCATTTTCCAGCCCGGATCTGAAGCTGTGTGTTATTTGCAAGCATTTGTATCCAAAAAAACACCCAGGCCAAATTTATTTTCTTCAAGTTCAGTATGTTTAGATGACTGTTACTCAGTGGCCGGAGCACTTAGAGAGATTATGACTGTTTTGCCAAAAAATTCAAAGTGTTTTTTTTTAAATGAGACCAACCCCATGAAGATGCTGCAAAGGGTTGAAGAACAGCTTTGGATTTAATTTGGGCACATTATTTTTTGGCGTTTTTAGGGAAATTGACCGGAGTGCAAGGGGTTAATGAAAGAAAAACCCACAATAGTCACAGAAATAACTTGAATCTGACAAAAGTGGTAATAAATAAAAATTCTATGAAAATTAACCATTTAAAATCAGACAATGCTTTTGAATTGTGGTTCAACAGAATTATTTTAAAAAACAAACTCATGAAACAAGCCTGGACAAAAATGATGGTACCCTTAACTTAATATTTTGTTGCACAACCTTTTGAGGCAATCACTGCAATCAAACGATTTCTGTAACTGTCAATGAGACTTCTACACCTCTCAGCAGGTATTTTGGCCCACTCCTCATGAGCAAACTGCTCCAGTTGTCTCAGGTTTGAAGGGTGCCTTCTCCAGACGGCATGTTTCAGCTCCTTCCACAGATCTTCAATAGGATTTAGATCAGGGCTCATAGAAGGCCACTTAAGAATAGTCCAATGTTTCGCTCTTAGCCATTCTTGGGTGTTTTTAGCTGTATGTTTTGGGTCATTATCCTGTTGCAAGACCCATGACCTGCGACTGAGACCAAGCTGTCTGACAATGGGCAGCACATTTCTCTCTAGAATACCTTGACAGTCTTGAGATTTCATTGTACCCTGCACAGATTCAAGACACCCTGTGCCAGATACAGCAAAGCAGCCCCAGAACATAACAGAACCTCCTCCATGTTTCACAGTAGGGACAGTGTTCTTTTCTTGGTATGCTTCATTTTTGCGTCTGTGAACATAGCGCTGATGTGCCTTGCCAAAAAGTTCCTGTTTTGTCTCGTCTGTCCATAGGACATTCTCCCAGAAGCTTTGTGGCTTGTCAACATGCAGTCTGGCAAATTCCAGTCTGGCTTTTTTATGATTTGTTTTCAACAGTGGTGTTCTCCTTGGTCGTCTCCCATGAAGTCCACTTCGGCTCAAACAACGACGGATGGTGCGATCTGACACTGATGTACAGTACCTTGACCTTGGAGTTCACCATGAATGTGTTTAGAGGTTGTTATGGGCTCTTTTGTTACTATTCATATTATCCGTCTCCTCCTGCGGCCACATCCAGGGAGGTTGTCTACAGTCCCGTGGATCTTAAATTTCTGAATAATATGTGCAACTGTAGTCACAGGAACATCAAGCTGCTTGGAGATGGTCTTATAGCCTTGACCTTCAACATGCTTGTCTATAATTTTCTTTCTAATCTCCTCAGACAACTCTCTCCCTTGCTTCCTCTGGTCCATGTTTAGTGTTGTACACACCATGTCACTAAACAGCACAGTGACTACTTGTCACCCTTTAAATAGGCCGACTGATTACAAATTTGTAGACACCTGTGATGTTAATTAGAGGACACATCTTGGTTGAACATGTCCCTATGGTCACATTATTTTCAATCTTTTCTACGGGTACCATCATTTTTGTCCAGGCCTGTTTCATGAGTTTGTTTTTTAAAATAATTCTGTTGAACCACAATTCAAAAGCATTGTCTGATTTTCATTGGTTAATTTTCATAGAATTTTTATTTATTACCACTTTTGTCAGATTCAAGTTATTTCTGTGACCATTGTGGGTTTTTCTTTCATTAACAGAGGGGTACCAACAATTTTGTCCATGTGTGTAGATGGATATCAGTAATCATTAATAATAACATATAAACAAATGGTGCAACTATTTTTTTCATGTGTATAAAACTGGTAGCCCTTCATAATATTCAGTACCCTTGAAGTAGCTCTCAGTTTCAAAAAGGTTGGTGACCCCAGGACTAGACACACCTGCCCAGACTGTAACATGGTGACAACAGTGACTGATGCACAGCGCTCTCCTTGACATCTTCAACATCACTGGCGGCCATCATTTCTGCTCAACATGAATCGACTTTCATCAGAGAACAGCACTGAAGCCCACTGGTCCCTTGTCCAGTGTAAATGCTCCCTGGCCCAAGCAAGATGATGATGCCTGTGCCTGATTGTGTGGTCAGGTACCCTTGCAGGTTGTCTAGCACGCAGACCACACTGATGTAAATGGTTTCGAATGGTCTGGCGTGACACTTGGGTGCGTCTCACCTCCCTTAAATGTGCCTGGAGTTGAGTGGTATTCATCATCCGGTTCTGCACGACACTGTTCATAATGGAGCGGTCATCAGCATCGGATGTGGCCAAAGGACGCCCACTTCTATGGCTGTGACTCTTCCAGTCTCTCTGTACCTCTGTTGCAACCTGCTGATGACACACTGTGATACTAAGCTCAGTGGCCACTTCTCTCTGAGAACATCCTGTTTGAACCTTCGCAATGGCGAGGTACTGTTGATCAACTGTTAGGTGTCGTCTTGGCCTCACGATGTCAAAATGTGAACAGCATGATGAAGAGGACTGTTTAAATACCAATTCTAACTGAAGCAAAAAATTTATTGGTCAATTCATGGATCACCTGTTGTGAATTTTGCAGTTAAGCACCTTGTTAGAGAACGGCAAGTTATGCAAACAGTACTGAAATATTGAACAGTTGGACATGTGCATTCAAAAGGTTAGAGAAGGTCAAATTAAGTTCACCTGTAAAGGTTAAAGTCCATTTTAGGTGCATCCTGAAATTTCCCCCAAAAGCTGAATATCCCTCACTTTTTGTGAGCAGTGCATGTCTGTTTGACTATATTTACGTATCGTTTTATTCTTCTAGTCATCTTAACTGTCTAGTCTTTTTATCAGCAAATTACCTTCTTATTTATCAGTGACTGTTTTATTTTTTTTTTTTAACCACCCTGTCCAAGCTTCGGCAGTTCCTCGTGGGGAGCTCTCTCATGGGGAATTGTGCCTGTTTTCTGGCTGCAGGGCACTGGCCTGTGATTGCCCTGGTCTGCCCGGCTGAGGGGATCATAAACTGCAGCACCACACCTGCAGTGTCGACCCCTCGGGTTGAACTTGGGCGGTCTGAGGTGGTGTTCCTGTAAGCCGTAGACGTGGCGCTTTCCCTGCTGGTGATGGCTCCCTAGTGATGGTGCTTCCACACTTGGATCCTTGGTGCCCAGCCATAAGTAATAAGTTTTACACTGATGAAAGTTTCTTTGTGTGTGCGTGTGTGTGTGTGTGTGGGGGGGTAAATTGTGTTTTATTTCAATGTGTGAAGCACTTTGTGTTGCATCTTTTTGTATGAAAAGTGATATATAAATAAGGCTTTGATTTGACTCTAATATTTTAAAAACATTTTTCTCCATCATCATATTTCCTTTTCTTCTTGTTTTTTTTCCTTAGTTACTGCCCGGAATTTGTCTTTGCTCATCATTTTGATGCAGAGTTTTAAAAATTAGGTCATGATATAATTTTACCTGTGATTTTAATTCTAATATGATAAAACACTGAGCAGCTTTTATTTTCATTTACAGTTTCAGTTTTAATTGTGAAACTTTTGTCTGAATCCCCCCCCCCCCCCCCCAAGGTTTACATGTAAATCTGGCCCTAGAGAAGTGAGGAAAAAAATTTGTGGCCCTCACTACCACCAAAGTTGCCCATCCCTGGTCTAAGGGTAAGTTTTGTATAAGTTAAGAGCACGCTGGTATACGTCGTAGTACGCCAAGATACCCAGCGTATAACTTACAGCTACCGTATAATGGCGTATTGGCAGTATTGGGTCACAGGAGGAAACCGTCAAGACTCCATGGTGAGCAGATGCCCATGTCAAACTGGTCTTGTTCTTCTGTTCAGACAAAGTAAAGAGATGTTTCATACCTTGACATGTTTCGACTGTCCTCTGACGTTCGTGCCATGTCACATCAGCTGTTTTATTCTTTCCGTAGGCGTGATCGACCTGACAGGTTTGACAGATCTGCCAGGTCAGTCATGCGCCCCACCGTGTGATGGTCTTTGAAGGGGAGAATCATCTCGGTTAAAAAGAGATAATGGAGCCTTCATGCTCTTGCACACCTAGGTTTCATGGATTGGGAGGCGACGGCAGTTTGGCATCACCACGCTATGCATAAGTTAGACTATCATTGTGCATAAGTTGTGAACGCTGCAACACACTAAGCATTCATTAGTATAAGTTATTGATAAGTTATGGAAACGTTCTATATAAGTTACTAATACGCTATATATATATACAGTATATACACATCCATCTTGTTATAGATACGCGATGCATACACCCAAAATTGAAAATTTTGGTCATATGCCAGCGTTTTAGAGGAATTTTGATACATCAGCATACACTATCTAAATCATCAAGGTGTGACAGGGCTTTCAGTTAAAACTTTAATGTAGTGTTTAAGAATGAACTTGAACTTCTTTTCTTTGTATTTGATCTAAAAGCACATCTAAAAGCAACCTCTTTTCTGTTGTTTTGGTCATTTATCATTTTCTGTAAATAAATGCTCTCAATGATATTTTGACTTGGAATTTGGGTGAGTTACACATACGTATAAATAGTAAAACCAGATCAAGTGATAATTTTGCAGTGGTCTCTCTGGTCTTCCGGAGCTGTAGGTTACCACTTGGTGATGTCACTCGTGAACATGGTGTTGACTTTTGTCGTTATGCAGATGACACTCAGATGTACATATCTGTAGTGCCAGATATCAACAAAGCCCTAAATTGCTTGAAAAATGAATGTCCTGTATCCCAAAGTGGATGAGTGAAAATTTTCTTAAATTAAATGAAGCAACTCACCCTTGGCTGGGGGATCCTGGGTTCGATCCCAGCCCCCGACCAACAGTGATCTGTGTGGAGTTTGCATGTTCTCCCCGTGCCTGTGTGGGTTTACTCCGGGATTTCTCCGGTTTCCTTCCACATGCCAAAAAAACATGCAAGTTAGGTTAATTGGCATCAAACTGGGGATTCTAAATTGTCCTTCGGTATGAATGTGAGAGTGAATGGTTGTCTGTCTCTCTGTGTTGGCCCTGCGATGGACTGGCGATCTGTCCAGGGTATACCCTGCCTCCCGCCCAAAGATGCTGGGATAGGCTCCAGCCGCCCCCCCCCCCCCCAAAAAAAAGGATTAAGCAGAAGAAGATGAATGAATGAATGAATAAATGAAGATAAAACTGATATCATTACAATTGGCACTGACACACAGAGTGATGAAATTGCAAGCAGTCTTGGGGACCTGGCCGAACAGATTTAGCCTGAAGTGAAAAACCTGGGTGTCATCTTAACCTCTAAGCTAAACTCTGAAAGTCATATTAGCAATGTTACAAAGGTAGCTTTTTATCATTTTCATATCATTCAAAGTTTTTCTTGATTGCGCTGGTTGCACATAAAGTTGCGAGGACTTTTAAACTGAACTAATTTATCACAATACAGAGCTGCTCTATTGATCTATTTTTGTATGAACTGCTCTAATGTTACTTGAACAAATAGGAAGGTGCTTATGACCTCAGCTTACTTTTTTGTGAGAAAATGTTAGATGGTGGGGGTTCTGCATGAGTTTCCTCCATGAGCTGATCCTAAAGCCTGATACTGTGGGGCCACACAGGACGTGCTGGAGCCCCAGGAGAAACACCAACATTAGGGCTTTAAGGAGGAGCCTTAAAATAAGAGACTCCACTCAAATCGGATATTTGTGGAGGTCCAAATTGTGAACATACTGACAGGAGTGCACGCTAGAATAGTGGGTGGGGGTGGGGACGTTGAGGGTTCGAGTGAGATTATACATACGGCTCTCACATGGACATTTAGTGAGGCTCTGTTTAAATGAGCGCTGATGCAGGCAGGGGTCCTGCATAATAAGGGAAGCAGGATAATGACTTGAGGGCTGGTACACATTAGGGGATATTAAAAGAGCCATTTTAATCACTCAAACGGCAAACCGGACCTCTCGATGGAGGGGCTAATAGTTGAAATGGATATGTTTCATTTGTGCTGATTGAGATGATGAATGGACTTCTATGAAAATCACTCCCAGTCACTTACACTGTAATAATAAAAGGTGGACTTTTTTGGTTTTATAATTTTTTTTCATGATTTGGTTTGGTCTGTAGCCAGTCTAAATAATAGTGATAAATCCATTCACTGACCAGATGCTGCACCAGAAAATTGAATGCACCAAAATTATGAAGGATATTATGACAAGCAGTGCCATAAACCAAATAAACTGCCAGTGAAAGTGTTTGAGGTTTTGCATTTATAACTGGGAAATGCCCTTGAATAGCTTGTACTGGTTTAAAATGAAAGCACCAAGGTGCTGATGCCCCGTGCCTCTGGAATTTTTTTTTGGAGGGGGGTTAAAAAAAAAAAGTGCACTGCCACCTCTACTGGCCAGGCATAGTTATTACAAGATCTTTTTTTCCCAGCTCCATTGACGGTCATTCATTCATTCATCTTCTTCCGCTTAATCCTTTTTTCGGGTCACGGGCAGGGATGGCAACAGGAAATTCTGATTTCAGCTGAAATCTAATTTGGTCGATTGACTTATGGGGGGGCCCAGCCCCCCTGAAGCTGGGAGGTTTTCAGTAAAACAGAAGTAATTTAGACTGAAAAAAATGATTAAAAAAAATGAAATACTAGACTTAGATAAATCATTAAATTTAATGAAAAGTTAACTTACTTTTTCTTCAATGTTGTCTCACTGTCTTTAGTCCAACATATTTAACAGTTCTATAAGAGTTTATTACACTATTTACACTGGTTACCAAGTCACTTCTAATGTGAAACTTTCTTCCTTTTGGCAGCAAGCTGTGTCAGTCTCTGAACTTTGAACTTCATCTCCTTTTCTGTTTTCTTCAGAAACTGTCAGAGTGTTTCTGTTACCTCGTCGAACTTTGAGCCAATTTTCACCTTTACCGTCACTTTTCTCTCAAGCCAATTCCATCGGAACTTATTTTTGACACTTTTGTCTATTTCTAGCACTGATGACTCCTGATCCTTCGATAAAAATCTCATAATTCCGCTGAAAACAATACCGAAAGCTCAGAAATCCAACACGAACCAGGGATGTGATTTGGGGTTGGGGAAATTATCTGAAAATTTAGCCGGGGGTCTGGTGGACGCAATCCCCCAGCGGGGTCCGGGGCAGAGCCCCGGTGGGGGTGCAAGGGGGGCGAAGCCCCCCTAAGCTCCTGGGGTTTTATGATTTTTAAGTACCAGAACTGTGCTTAAATGACATAAAACAAACAGCTGAATGCCACTTATTACTGTATAATAGTGACTTATGTTCCAAGAAGATAGCATTCCTAAAATATTCCAACAAGCATTATCCATCACATGCTTTAACACTTGATCAAATCAAAATCAGTTAATTTTATCTATTCCATAATAGAAATAAAATTCCAACATACCATTACTTTTTATAATTTCAGCATTCATTTCAGATCACCAGTTTCAATCTCCATTGAGTCTTGAGCAGTTCATTTTGCACAATCACTGCAGCCAAGTCTTAGAAATATTCAAAAGTTATGAGTCAATATCCACTGTGCACTGTCAATTTCAAACGGTTTGGAATCATAAAAGTAATCCAACTAAATTGTTTTGCTATTTTTTTCTCCTCAACATCAATGTCAGGGCGCTGCGGGAGTTTTTGGGAATGGTTAACTTTTATAACCGTTTCCTCCCCCGCGCAGCCCAGCTCATACAGCCGTTGTACGCTGCACTCAAGAAACGGAAACCGGCGGACAGAGTCGACTGGACTTCTGAACGGGAGCAGGCGTTCTGAGGTTAAAACAGCGCTCACTACCGACGCCTCGGACATGGGCATAGCGGCCGTCGTGGAGCAATGCGTTGCCGGTTCTTGGCAGCCGCTCACCCTTTTTTTTTAGCAGGTCTTTGCACGACAGTGAGCGTAAATACAGCGTGTTCGACAGAGCGTTAATGGCTCTCCACCTGGCCATACGCCACTTCCAGTTCTGCCTGAAAGGGCGCACCTTCACTGTGTTCGTGGACCACAAGCCGCTAACGTACTTAACGTACTTTATCTTCCTGGAAGATAAAATAAAGCGGAATTCGGCGAATTACCGGAAAAATCACATCCCTGAGAACAAGCCGCCATGAATTTTTGACAAAGCATACAACGAGCCATTTGATTGGTCCAATCGTTTGCAACTATCCAATTGCAGGGCTGTTTACAATACAGCAGTAGCTTGAGTACATCCGGGTTATCGCGGGAGACTTGACCCGGGGAAGCGCCGAGCGCTTATGTAATCGTGTTGATTTTCGCTAAAATCAGTAACAATAAGATACCTTACCCCCCCCTAAAATTTTCTCAACGGATTTAGACGATTCACAGAAATGATCAATTTGAAAATAAATCGGTGGAAATCCGCGGATCGGTGGAAAATTGCCATCCCTGCACGGGGGTGCTGGAGCCTATCCCAGCATCTTTTAGGCGAGAGGCAGGGTACACCCTGGACAGATCGCCAGTCCATCGCAAGGCTAACACAGAGAGACAGACAACCATTCATTCTCACAGTCATACCTAAGGACAATTTAGAATCCCCAGTTTGACGCCAATTAACCTAACTTGCATGTTTTTAGCATGTGGGAGGAAACCGGAGAAATCCTGGAGTAAACCCACGCAGACACGGGGAGAACATACAACTCCACACAGATCACTGTTGGTCGGGGGCTGGGATCGAACCCAGGATCCCCCGGCCAAGGGTGAGTTGCTGTGCTGCCGCAGTGCTAACCACTCTGCCACCACACCGCCCCCATTGACGGTCAAGGTGAGTAATTTGTGTTTATTTTGAAAACAAAGGCATATCTGGAAATTTTGCCTAATTAAAATTCAATGAAATATGGTGATACAATGATACAAGCCCTTAGTTCCACTTGATTTGAACCGGGTGAGCTGCCAAGCTGGTAACAGACAGACACAGATACACACACAGACGCATGTAGTGATTACCATATGCCAATGTTGCTTTGCATTTAGGTACAATTAATGTCATGCAAGTTAGGTTAATTGGCATCAAACTGGGGATTCTAAATTGTCCTTAGGTATGACTGTGAGAGTGAATGGTTGTCTGTCTGTCTGTGTTGGCCCTGCGATGGACTGGCGATCTGTTCAGGGTGTACCCTGCCTCTCGCCCAAAGATGCTGGGATAGGCTTCAGCCCCTCCGCGACCCGAAAAAGATTAAGCAGAAGAAGATGAATGAATGAATGAATGAATAATGTCACCAAGCAGCTTCCAATACGGAAGAAAAACTGGACATTGAAAGAAAAATAATGTGACGTAACATAAGCTTTAAGAATCAAATGTTGCAGTTATAGGAGTTATTAGTGTTTTAATATTGAAATTGCTGCATAATTTAGGCACAAAACATACTGTGAAAGTGTTTTTCCTTCGCTCAGCAGTCCGCTGTGATCCACCATGTTTTCGAGGCAAGGAATGTGAGTGAGACTTGTAGTTTTTACCGTACTGTTGAACTGAAAACTACAGGAAGAAAATACCTCATCCTTCCTCTGCAAAACTAAATGGTGAAACGAGTCTGAAAACAATCGATGTGATGAATAAATGGTGTAGTTGCTGAATACGTGTTTGGTTTTCAGTAACAACCACTATTTTAAAAGTTCAGCAAGAGATAGACTGTGACAGGAAGTTGTGCGTGGGCTGTAAAAAAGTCGCACTGCTGCCTCTAGTGGCCCGGCATAGTTATTACAATACCTTTTTTCGCGGCTCCATTGTTATGCCTTGAAGGCAGTGGTGAATTAAATTTGTGTTTATTTTGAAAACAAAGCCTTATCGAAGTTCTGGCAAATTAAAAGTTGAGAAAATATGGCAACACAATGATACAAGCCTTTAGTTCTGCGTAATTCTGACTGGGTGAACTGAAAAGCTGGTCACACACACACACACACACACACACACACACACACACACACACACACACACACACACACACACACACACACACACACACACACACACACACACACACACACACACAGAGTGATTACTGTATGCCTCTGTTGCACTGAGGCATAACAAAATTTGTTGGTGCAACAAATCTTAGTTGTTGATATTCTATTATTGGAACGACAATAAATCCAAATAAATACAGCAATTTCATTTTTGAGACAGGTTTGTTTTATACAAATTTAACTGGTGTAACATGTTCTGTGGTCCCTCTCAGCCTGCTGCCTGAGCCACTCAGTTTGCCAAACCACAACAATGACAGCGCACTCTTGAGTTTTTAACTGCACCTCAGGCAGATGTTACAGTAAAGACGCAGTCAAGGTTTCTGCCTCTCACCACGTCTGTGGAAGCAGCTGGAAATGGCGGGGCAAGCATGTGTACTAAAGCCAAAAGAGGTACCACACTGTGTGTGGGCCGCCTCCATCCTGCAGGGCAATTCCTGTCCTGTTTTAACGGGAACAGATAAGTGGCACTGTAGTGTAGAGTGATGAAGGGGATGGAAAAAGCATGACTCCAAATAGCAGGCAGCACAAGGCGTCACAAGTTGAGGTGTTAAGAACTTTTTTTGCCTACTCATCCTCCTTTTCTAGAAGAAAAAAAAAGAGAAACAGTTCTCCAATAGAATATGGAGCAAGCATGGTTGCATTTGTGCATCTTTTTGGTCTTAACCCTTTGACTTTCAGCCACATCATAAACCTAATTTGAAAAGGCTGTTTGAAAACCTGGCCTGCTCAGAGATCACACAAATTCAGACTACCACAAAGTGGAGTGAACTAATGAGAGTGAACTCATTAGGAACTTCAGTTTACTTATGTATTTTAATTATGTTTGATCTGTATGCTATGGACCCTTTGTGTGTCTGGAATAAAGTTTAAAATTAAAAATAATTGGAGCTACAGCTTTTAAGCTGCAGTGAGCAATTGATTTTTTATACAGACAAAAAGGCTGATTGTGTTTCCCAGAAAAGTAATTTAGGAGTATTCTTTTTTTTTTTTTTTTTTTTTTAAACCATCGAGAGGTAGACATGTCTGAAGCCAAGCAGTCGGATTTAATTGCACACAGGAATTACTAGTCCCCATCAACAAAGAAGTTAGCATGCTTGTTATACAATTCTGTGGGGCGCTGTTCAAGTTTCTCTCGTGCAACATCCCCTGACCTGCATCTGTATTCTATATAATCACCATTTTGTGGCATGACGTGTGTGTGGTATATATCAGTCAGTCCTTCACCAGCTCTATATTAGAATACACAGGCTGAACAAGAATTAAAATGACTAATAATGTTGTGGTCCGTCTACTCCATGACTTTTCAAAAAAGACCATTATCAGATCCTTTTTGTGCTAATATCTTAAAAAGAAGAAACACAGTGATTTGAAGCTAAAAGTTTATCAGAACACTACATATATGGCTAAAAATGGGGAACAGTTCAGACCAATCAAAGGCTAAGCTTTGTTAGAATCAGTCATGTTATGCAAAAACAAAGCAAACTTCAGAGAATTCCCAGAATGCAAGCCATTTCGTGGCGCAAGTGTTGTTACCGTCTCAATTTCCAAAGCTTTAGCCTTAATGGCCTCCGACCGGCGAGCCTTGATGTTCTCATCTGGTGTCGGCTTTGGCTCCATGCTGGCAGTCGCCACCTCTTCCAACTCTGCTGCAGATGCTGAAGTTTTTTCCTGGCAGGCCAAAGGTTAAGGGTTAGAGCCGAGGTCGGCGGGTTTAGAAACTGGCTCCGACTTCAAAGTGTTTCAAATAGAGACAACTCTGGCTCCTTGCAGGTGCTGAGTTCTTGTTTTCATGTGTGTCTAATTATGCATGCTGCATGTCAACGGTAAACAGAAACTAAGTACTGCACACAGTATTTTTTGTCTGATTCCAACATACATGACAGCCACCAATAAGGCACAAAAAAAAAAGAAAAAAAAAAAAACAGTAACGGATACAATTATAGGAAGCATAAAAATCTGCTAAACAAAGAAAAATGCTACTGTGTTATCTTGACAGTAACATATATTGTTACATTTACATATTACTGTATAATATTCATACTGCAACAGTGTTTAATTCAAGGGGAACAAACATTAAACTTGCAAAGACTGATGGTGGTGCAATAACTTTATATAACTGTATTCTTTTTATTTAAACTTAACAAAATTTCCACTTTTATCATTAATGATTATCTAAGACTGACTGATGCAGTTGCAATTTTGCAACAGTTAAAAATATGAATAATGTTTCTTGGTAAATTCCTCATTATAGAATAACAGAACCCTGTATGCAGAAGCCAACAAAATTCAATTCATCCATTAAAAATAAAATCAGCTATTCTGTGTATCACTGCTGACAAAAGCTGAGATATGTTTTGAGCAAATACTTTTGTAGCTAAATGCATCAAATTTTCTACAACAGGGTATGTGCAGATATGAGAATGTTCAATCTAAGGGTTTTAACATTATTTTAAGGTCATTTTTGTCAACCTTACAATTGTAAAATAGCCATAATGTATGTGGCCAAAACATGAAAATAGCCCCTTCCCCACAAACAAATAATTGCTGTTGCTTCTGCTTATTTTGATTTCCATTTATGCCAAAATGCAAATCTGTAGCTACAGATTTACAAAATGTAATAATGTTCAAATATGGCAATGTTTCTTACCATTTTACCACCTAAGATTTTTTTTCAAGCATTTACAGACACATGATATAAGAGTAACACTTGTGCGATTGCTCTAAAATGCTGGTTTTACCTGTGAAGATGCTGAACTGTGAGGGGACCCCTCTACAGAGGTGTTGGGAGTCTGGTTTGAAGAAACTGTGGGCTTAGCTGTGGAAACAAAAAAAAGGTACAAGTATAATAAGTTTATAATCAAAAGACTATCCACTGATAAACTGATGTAAATTTTTTTTTAAAAAGTGAACAGCAACTATAAAAAAAGGACAATCCAAATAATATATTATGTAGTTTGTCTCCATTTTAGAATGAAAGCACCACAGGTGCTGATGCCTCTGTGCAGACAGACAAGAGTCACCACCATATGCCTCTTGCACATTGAGGTGTAATAAACTAAGAAAAGGATACGTTAAACATAAACTTGAAAGTGGACCAGAAAAAAAAACAACACAACATTAAGTCCAAAATAATAAAGCAACTGAAAAGGTGGGGCATGAGCATTCAATTCAGTTTGATTTGTATAGCGCCTAATCACCACAAAAGTTGTCTCAAGGTGCTAGATACAAAAGGCGCGAATCATAAGTCATGCAGACAAAAGGCCAACGATTCCCTATGAGCAAGCACTAGGAAACAGTGGGAAGGAAAAACTCTTACAGGAAAAAACCTCCGGCAGAACCAGGCTCAGGGAGGGGAAGTTTTCTACCATGACTGGGTTTTTTTTTTTTTTTTTGGGGGGGGGGGGGGAACTATTCACAGAGATAACAACATACAGGTAGAACAACATTTGCACAGACAAAATATGTGCAATGATGCATCAAAGCTGGATAATGCTTAGAGATGGCATTTGACAAAAGCTGTAACTTGAGCAAAACTTGAGTTCAACTGTTTCTGGTGAAGTTAAGTCTTCAATGAAATGTGTTATTGAAGAATCAAACACTACTGTTATGACACACACAGCCTATACCAGTGCATTGGTTTTTAGCGTGAACACACAGTACAATAGCACCCCGTAGCACAGTTCTAAACAAAAAAAAATGCAGTTGGGATATCAATTTGTGACATCACAAACGGAAAGATAGTGTCTTATTGCATTTTCTTTTTCTTTAGAGAGAAATTGAACAGTTCAGGAAACCAAAAAAGGGAAAGTGTTTTTTTCTGTTCTTCTGTTCACTCATGATTTGAGCCTCTTATTTACAAGCAGCTGAGGATGATGTTGTGTTAGAAATAATTAATAAAACCTTATGGGAAGTCCTTTTTCCCAAATCTATCCACCTTATTCCTGAGGGTGCTGCTGTAGAAATGATTGTGTGCAACTTCCACTTTCGGCCAGAAGTAGGGTTAAGTCAGTCAGCAACAGTGAAGTAGCGGGGCATTTAAAATAGTGATGTTGTTTTTGTTTTTTTGTTTTTTGTTTTAATTCATATTCGCTTGAATGTATAGTCCACATGTGTTTTGCAGTCAAGTGGCAGCTAATTTCCACGCTTGTCGTTTTTGTATTTTTGAATGTCTCTGCATAGTTCTGGTACTTGTTGCTGCTGCTCGTGTTTGTGCCATAGACTGGATAAATGGAGGCTCCTGACAAACAAGCACAGCTAAATCTGTGGCTTCAACAGCAATGCGTAGATCATGCACCAAAAATTAAAAAGGACTGTTCATTTGTAGTGATCGGTGGTACAGACACAGGACAGGCAAGAGCACCAGGTACGTTTTCACTTGTATGAATGTCACAGATTGTACAGATACAGTATTTTACTTCAAGCAACGCTGCATGAAGTAAAATAATAAATACATAAAAATAGTTATCAGTTTCCTTCCTAAGTCTTAATGATTAAGGAAAGATATCAAATAGCTTTTTTGTTGCACTGCTCAGTTTTGCAGTGCAACAATGTGGACTTGATATTAGCTGCTTCACACGCATTAATTAATTTTTAAATTATCACAAAATATAGATCAATAAAAGTACATGTTAAGTTAAATAAGCATTCATGGCATGACAGCAGCATGAGCATTTTAATGTCATGGTAAAATGGACAGCTACCATGACATCCAAACAGTGTTGTGGTTCTTTGGGCTCTGATTAGATTCTAGGTCTGCTGTAAAGTAAATTAAGATTATGCCCAACATCTTAACAAAATATGACCAACTTTACTGCAGTGGAGATAGTGATATATCGCAGTGCTTTTATTTGCTTACAGTGTTTGCATCTTAGCAGCAGCGCTAACTAATGGAGCTACAGTCTGCCAGGCCACTTTTTAAGGTCATCTTCCCATCCCCGATAGTCATGGGAAGTGGTATGATTATATTACTGTTTCTGAGGTGTAAAAGATTGTGTTCCCACATTTCTGATGCCGAAGTCATTGTTTTTTAATAAGGAAAAGTGTCCCATTTCAATGACAAATCCACGTTCTAAAATAGTACCGGAAGCTGTGTACACAATTCATGCAAGGCACCATGGGGGCTAGGAATAAGGTAGATTGCAGTCTTTGAACTGATAACTGAAGCTAAACAAACTGTGGTCATTCAAATAGTAATGGATATATTTTTTTTCTCCTGTATGATAATGGGTTTTAATTATTTTCTGTCATGGTCTTCAATTTTTTGGTCTTTTCAATTTTTCAGGCTTTTCTCCCTATTCTAGCCTGTTTGAGGTTTTCAGGTTTGATTAACTTTTTTCTATTTCTCTCATAAACCATTGCACCTCCAATTCAGTAGGTATCAACTACAGTGGTGTGAAAAAGTGTTTGCCCCCTTCCGGATTTCTCAGATTTTTTTGTATGATTGTCACACTTAAATGTTTCAGGTGAACAAACAAATTTACATATTAGACAAAGATAACACAAGTAAACACAAAATGCAGTTTTTAAATGAAGGTGTTCATTATTAAGAGGAAAAAAAATCCAAAGTGATTGCCCCCTAAACCTAATAACTGGATGGGCCACCCTTAGCAGTAACAACTGCAATCAAGCGTCTGCGATAACTGGCAATGAGACTTTTACAGCGCTGTGGAGGAACTTTGGCCCACTCATCTTTGCAGAATTGTTGTAATTCAGCCACACTGGAGGGTTTTTGAGCATGAACCGCCTTTTTAAGGTCATGCCACAGCATCTCAATCACATCCAGGTCAGGACTTTGACTAGGACACTCCAAAGTCTTCATTTTGGTTTTCTTAAGCTATTCAGAGGTGGACTTGCTGGTGTGTTTTGGATCATTGTCCTGCTGCAGAACCCAAGTGTGCTTCAGCTTGAGGTCATGAACAGATGGCCGGACATTCTCCTTCAGGATTTTTTGGTAGACAGCAGAATTCATGGTTCCATTTACCACAGCAAGTCTTCCAGGTCCTGAAGCAGCAAAACAGCCCCAGACCATCACACTACCACCTACATATTTTACTCTTGGTATGATGTTCCTTTTCTGAAATGCTGTGTTACTTTTATGCCAGATATAATGGGACACACACCTTCCAAAAAGTTCAACTTTTGTCTCGTCAGTCCACAGAGTATTTCCCCAAAAGTCTTGGGGGTCATCAAGATGTTTTCTGGCAAAACTGAAATGAGTCTTTATGTTCTTTTTGCTCAGCAGTGGTTTTCGTCTTGGAACTCTGCCATGCAGGCCATTTTTGCCCAGTCTCTTTCCTATGGTGGAGTTATGAACACTGACCTTAACTGAGGCAAGTGAGGCCTGCAGTTTTTTGGATGTTGTTGTGGGGGGGGTCTTTTGTGACCTCTTGGCTGAGTGGTTGATGTGCTCTTGAGGTAATTTTGGTCAGCTGGCCACTCCTGAGAAGGTTCACCACTGTTCCATGTTTTCACCATTTGTGGATAATGGTTCTCACTGTGGTTCGCTGGAGTCCCAAAGCTTTAGAAATGGTTTTATAACCTTTTCCAGACTGATAGATCTCAATTACTTTGTTTCTCATTTGTTCCTGAATTTCTCTGGATTGCAGCATGATGTCTAGCTTTTGAGGATCTTTTGGTCTACTTCACTTTGTCAGGCAGGTCTTATTTATGTGATTTCTTAATTGGGAACATGTGTGGTAGTAATCAGGCCTGGGTGTGGCTACAGAAATTGAACTCAGCTTTCCAAAGATGTGATAAACCACAGTTAATTTATGTTTTAACGGGGGGGGGGGGGGGGAGACTTCATTTAATGAAAAAAATACTTATTTTACCGAGGAATTTACCAATTAATTCATTAAAAATCCTTCAATGTGATTTTCTGGATTTTTTTTCCTCATTTTGTCTCTCATAGTTGAGGTATACCTATGACGAAAATTGGAGACCTCTCTCATCTTTTAAGTGGGAGAACTTGCACAGCTGGTGGCTGACTAAATACTTTTTTTGCCCCACTGTAGGTACAGTGCTGTGTTGGAACATAAAGTTGACGATTGATAAACACTTCAAACTGAAAACTCACGGAGACTGGCTGAAACTCATGAACAGAGAGGGAGACTTGGAGCTGCTGAAATTGCAAGTAAAATATCATTTGTTTGTTTTAACCTTTGTGTCATAAATTAATAATTTATCCAGCATGATGGTGTTCTTTCACAAACTATGGATACAGTAGTTAACTGTTGGTTAAACGCGGTGAATAAATGCAGAATAAAGGTATATTTTATGAGATTATGGACTTCTAGCACTTAAGTGAGAGATTTGAAGATAATAAATCACAATAAAATTAAAATGGCAGAATTAATAAAGGCTGCAGTATGACCCATTTTTACTCAATAGAACTAAACTGAAATGAACAAATCTCCAGGAAATGAACTGAAACTCTTCATTAAAGCAAGAAATCTGTGTGTGTGTGTGTGTGTCACGTTTACAGGACATCATAGGACGGCCTATGATCTCTGCCTGAACATCATAAGACGTCCTATGAACTCAGGCATCATAGGACTCGCGATGCCGTCATAAAGATATGTCTATATGACGGCACATAGACAAATGTGTCTTTATGATGTCATATAGACCATCACTCATGATGCCTAGACTAATGTGTCTTTATGATGTCATATGGTTCATAGACAAATGTGCTTTTATGATGTCATATAGACCATAACGTGACATCATAGGACGGCCTATGATCTCTGCCTGAACATCATAGGACATCCTATGACTTCAGGCATCATAGGACTTGCGATGCCGTCATAAAGATACGATGTCTATATGACGGCACATAGACAAATGTGTCTTTATGATGTCATATAGACCCATCACTCACGATACCTAGACTAATGTGCCTTTATGATGTTATTGTTGCTCAAGATGAAGAAACTAAGCAAAAGTGTCGCTTTCTCAGCAATGTCGTTTTTAAAGAGGTGCTGACAAGCAAAGCGCTGATTTTCTCCGAGTGCTCCGGTTTCTTGGTTTCTACGGGCATGCACGGGCCTTCCTGAACAGTCGAAAGCCACTTTTTGCTCAGATGTATTTTCATGATCCTGCCCATGAACTGGAATTACAACGCACCTCTCCCTCAACCAGTGGTTCGTCGAAGAAGACCCACCAAACGGACAGCAATAGAATGAGAAATGCTGCATGTAAAGATATGATGTCTATATGACGGCACATAGACATAGAGCACATCATAGGACAGCCTATGATGTCTGCATGATGTCCTATGATGCATGATGTCCTACAATGACCCTAAAAGAAATGATGTCTATATGACATCATATAGACATAGCACATCATTCAGTGCCCTATGACGTCTGCATGATGTCCTATGATGATCCGATGATGAACTGGAATTATGACGCACCTATCCCTCAACCAGTGGTCTGAACAAAGAAGAAGACCCAGAAACATGAAACACCTCAGATTCCAGCAGTACGCCGCAGGCATGACTGTGAATAACACAGCCGTCTGAGACAGGAGGAAACCCTTCAGCAACGGGCACGCAGAAATACTTGCTTATACTTGGTTTCTACAGGCATGGATGGGTATGTACTAGTTTCAATAATTGAAAGCTAATTTGTAGTTAAAACAAACAACAAAAAATAAAAGAAACTAAATTATTAAACCCTACTGTAATGTGGGGATTAAAAAATATGATTAATTTTACTTTGAAGTCTATTCTCCTTTTCATCTCCCCTTCAGATCTGTAAAGACTGGATTTCCACTCTATGATCCATCCTGCACTGAGACGTTCTGAAGGGAAGAGGTTGTCAGTGGAGGGAGCCATCCCTGCTTCGTTGTGGATTTCAGCAAAGAAGATCTCAAATTTTTCAGGGGTCTTAACCCTTTGAGTGTGAGAATTTGTGTGCCTCTAGTGGCAGAGCACGGTACTGCGCCTACCTTCTTACTCTGACTTTGTCAAAAGTAAGTGAGAAATTTCTGGGTTTTTTTTTAAATGCACTGATTTCTTGTTCATATACTTTGAAGATAAGATGATGAGGTATCTCTGTACAAAAAATGGTGTCAAAAGACTGAACCATTTTTTGTGCAAGTACGTCCAAAGTCCAGTTTTGACTGAGTTATGGAATTTAAAGAGGTGCTGCGACATTATGCACATTAGATGTGTAAATTTATTCCTATCTGAAACTTTGGATCATATTTTACATCTTTCTTAGAGCAAGGCTAAGATTTAAAGACACTGTAAAAATAAACTTGAAGTTGGATATAGACAGGAGTTCCTGGCAACAGAAGGCTAAGGGGCAGAGCTGTGTGGAGGAATCTGATCAGACCTAAATGTAACAGTCATTGTTGCCCATGACAGACTGCTATGATGATGAATTGACAGTAAGCCATTATCTCTTACCACTTTCAAGTTATAGCCTTGGAAATCTTAACTATTTTATTGACAAAAAATATTTACCACTCTTGACCACTAGGAGGTATGTCACAGTTCTGCACCATACACACTCAAGAGGGTTAAGCCTTATTCATGCTGCATTTCTCCTCTAGGCCACTTTGGTCCGCGTGCGCTTTGGACGAGCATGGCGTGCATGCGGTGCTGTTACATGCTCACTTTTTCCATCTACCCAGGCCAAGCAGTTGACGCATGCGCACAACCATCATTTGTAGTTTCACTACCACCCTATAGGTAGTGCCAATGCACTGACACACCAGGATTTTCACCAATGAAGAAACGCGAGAGCAACGCACATCAACAACAATGGTGTCATTTTACCTTCACCGAGAGGAAGAGGAGCTGCTGTTACTATATTCTGCAACAGAATTATAAAAAGTACGTTAATTCTTGTCTTCCGCCTCCTCGTTGTCTACTTTGTCTTTGTATGCTGTGTCGATATCGACACCTCGTGAATGGGACATTCAGTCTTGTGCATGTGCTGTCAACGCGTTCAGGTCATGGGCACGAGGGTTGCACACGGTCGAGCACTCCGGACACTAGCGGACTGGAGACGATGACGTAAATTTCATCACACGAGGTTTCCGGTTACACGTACACGGACAGCAGAGGTGCGGCATGAATCCAGCTTAAGCTTTCAAATTCAAGATTCAAGAAGGTGCTGCCATAATTTTCTCCATACTCTTACATGCATCCAATGCAATTTAGTTGTTGTAATGGCTAATTCTTTTATTTCTTTTTATAATTTGGGAAGTTCTCAGCAAGAATACAATGTTGGTCATTTTTTGACAACTTTACTGAGCATTTAATTCTACATAAATCACTGTTAAACAGGAAATTTTGGCCAATCCTGTGCTTTTCTTGTGGTGTTACAAAGAGTGGAATCACTGTAAACTATGGAAAAAGCAGCTACTTTAAAATCTGTACTTCCTCACAACTTTTAGTACAAAAAACCTCTAAAAATGTCACAACTTTTTGGAAAGGCTCCCACAAATTCAGGCTTTTTGGGCCGCAACAATCACAAAAACAGCTGACGAAATCCTGGAGGGACTGAAATACAGTGGGATTAAGAATACATACTTCATGCTAGGGCTGCAGCTAATGACTATTTCAGGGCTTGGGTAATCACCCACTCTAATCGAAGGTCACTTGAGTAAGCTGATACTTTTTTTTTTTTTTTTTAAAGAAACTTGCATTGACCAACATTTGTGGAATTTTTATTCTTAAAGAGCAGTGGTATTTGTACCAAACACTCAATAAAACAGGTGCACATTTATTGCATAGAACATAACTTTAAACAGTACGTTACACCATAAAGTTCCTTTCACTAGCCATTAACATGTTAGCATCCGCTGTTAGCATCCGGACGCTAACGGTGGTGGCCATATGTTCTTTGGTCATATAAGCATAATTAGCGTAGCTGACTACATTCTATTCATCTTAATTTTAAATCTCAATCATATACCTTGTCTTGGGTGTGCTGGCTGTGCATGATGTGAGATGCTTTCTGCCAAGACACTGTAACATCTGACGTTGTAGGGCTTGACTTTACCATGTACACACTGCACAATGTTTTCCTTCAATTTGAGCTTGAAATGATTCCAGACTTGAGATAGTTTTGTCATTTTTTAAAAAATCTTTATCTTTGCCGGCTCATCACTATGCCACTCTGCCATGGCGCCATTAAACAAATCTGTGTTTAGTTTCGGTAGCGTGACTGGAAGAAGGTTGCACCGGAAGAAGGTCATATACACCGCGTTCCAAATTATTATGCAAATAGGATTTTAGTGTCAAACATTCAATTTTTTTGTTTTTCCATTAAACTCATGGATGGTATTGTGTCTCGGGGTTCTTTGGATCACTGATATCAATCTCAGACACCTGTCTGAGTGCAATGCCTTGGACAAGGTATGAAAACATTAGATATTCAATGAAAACTTAAGCGTGATCATCGTACTGTGAAGAAATTTGTGGCTGATTCAGAACACAGAAGGGTTCATGCAGATAAAGGCATAATGAGGAAGGTTTCTGAGAGACAAATTCATCAGCTTAAGAGAGCAGCTGCTAAAATGCCATTGCAAAGCAGCAAACAGGTATTTGAAGCTGCTGGTGCCTCTGGAGTCCCACAGAGCTCACGGTGTAGGATCCTCCAAAAGCTTGCAGTTGTGCATAAACTTACTATTCAGCCACCCCTAACCAATGCTCACAAGCAGAAACAGTTGCAGTGGGCCCAGAAATACATGAAGACTAATTTTCAGTCTTCATGTATTTTTGTATTTTTGTCTTGTTTACTGATGAGTGCCGTGCAACCCTGAATGGTCCGGGTGGATGAGTAGTGGATTGTTGGGTGGATGACCACCATATCTCAACAAGGCTGCAACGTCAGCAAGGAGGTGGCAGAGTCATGTTTTGGGCCGGAATCATGAGGAGAGAGCTGGTAGGCCCCTTTAGGGTCGCTGAAGGTGTGAAAATGACCTTGGCAAAGTATATAGAGTTTTTGACTGACCACTTTCTTTCATGGTACAAAAAAAAGAACCGTGCCTTCCACACCAAGTTATCTTCAGGCATGACAATGCACCACCTCATGCTGCAAAGAATACCTCTGTGTCATTGGCTGCTATGAGCATAAAAGGAGAGAAACTCATGGTGTGGCCCCCATCCTCCCCTGACCTCAACCCTATTCAGAACGTTTGGAGCATCCTCAAGCCAAAGATCTATGAGGGTGGGGGAGCAGTTCACATCAAAACAGCAGCTGTGGGAGGCTATTCTTTCATCTTGCAAAGAAATTCAAGCAGAACCTCTCCAAAAACTCACAAGTTAAATGGATGCAAGAATTGTGACGGTTATATCAAAGAAGGGGTCCTATGTTAACATGTAACTTGACCTGTTGATGCGTTTTTGATTGAAATAGCTTTTGATTTCAGTAAATATGACCTCCTAATGCTGCAAATTCAACAAATGACCATTTTCAGTTCTTTACAACCAATGAAATGTTTTGAAACTCTGTTGTGCGTAATAATTTGGAACAGTGCATTTTGAGTTTTTTTATTTTTGCAAAAAAACAGTTATCATTGGGAGGTTTGTTCAATAAAATTTGAATTATGCTCTAACGGCTGATGACTTGAAATTATACTGACTGTCATTTGCATCAACTATTTAGGAAAATCAGAGACAAATATCATTTGTATAATAAATTGTAATGCGGTGTAGACCAGAAGTGCTACATTAAACGACACATCGACACAAATTTTGGATCAAGAATTTTTTTGTAACCAAATTATTCGAGTAATCGTTGCAGCCCTACTTCATGCATTAAATGTGTTTACTTATTCTGGGTTAACTTGACACTACACACCCTTTGCACTAAAGAAAGCACTTGTTAGCACTTTGTGAAATCATAAGTTAAATAATAAAAAGTGCATTATTATAACTGATTTTGGGTCAGTTCTTTACGTGACAGTTTATGTATTAAAGTTAGAGTATTCCTGGTACAATTTGCAGCATTAGTTCTCAGAGATTTGTTTTTTTTTTTTCCTGGCAAGTAAAACAGCTATTGAAATGGTCATTTTCCAGATCGAATCGAGATCAGATTGAATCGGAACTGAATCGATTCAGAATCTCAAGAATTGTAATTGAATCGATTTGGGAAATTAGCGATCGTTCCCAGCCCTACTGAATGTGACAAAAAAAAAAGTTATTTTTCGAGGGTTACTCAAATTTGTGCATAAAACTGTAGCACATCAAACTTCCTTTTGGCTGTACACTGCCGTGTTGTTCTAAGTAGTATCCCAGATGGGCCAGTAGGTGGGGGAACAATTGTTTTCTTGTTGTTTTATTGCATTTTCAAAGACAGATGGGTGAACTATGGTGCTACATTTTCAACTCATAAATATACCCATCCATCTTAAAAAAATCCAAAGGACTGGCAGGAATTGTCGTCTAAATATCTTTATGTAAATTAAATATTACTTGTAAAATGACTTCCGGTTATGGCTGCCACGTAGGACGGACGTGTCTCGCTCTGCTCTGCTCCTGGAGAAAAAAAATTGGCAAATAACTCTCTCATTTGGGACAGAACGTATCCCAGCGTTTGGGCGAGGATATGTCGGCGAAGCCTAAGGCTGGAAAACCAGGCAAAGGAAAAAGCGAGCCGCCGAAACAGTCCAAATTAACGGACTTTCAGGTCTGTGACGCAGCAAATAAAACTCCATATATGGCGGAGGAGGCTGGCAACGGTGCGATGTCTGCGGGGGGAGGCGCAGATGCGCTGATGGCTGCCATGAGTTCAATGAGAGCGGACTTTTCCTCTAGATTTGATGGGATTATGACAGCGTTGGAAGGAATAAGAAAGGAATTGGGTGACTGTGTAGAACGAACGGCGCAGATGGAGCTCCGTCTCGCTAGTGCTGAAGATGACGTCACCCGTCTTCAATTAAAGGTGCGCACTTTGGAAAAAAAAAAAAATCTCTGGAAAATAATATTTTGGATTTGGAATCTCGGTCGAGACAGAATAACTTGAGGCTGGTGGGTCTTCCAGAGGAATCAGAAGGTCGGGACGTATGTTCCTTTCTGGAAAAGTGGATTCCGGAGGTGCTGGGCAGCGAGGAATTGCAATCAGCAGTGGTTCTGGAAAATGCACATCGTATTGGCCCACAGAGAGATAAGGGACCGCCGAGGACCTTAATTATGAAGTTTCTTAGCAACAGAGACAGGATGAAGATCTTCAACGCTGCACGAGCTAAAGGAGAGATTAAACACCAGGACCAGCAGGTGCGGTTCTACCCAGATTTGGCCACAGGAATCCAGCAATTGAGGAAGCAGTTTGATCCCATACGTAAGGAGCTGCGCAACCTTGGGATTCGTCATGGTGTAATCTATCCTGCGAGACTGCTGACCACGTATGAGGGCAGAACCCACATCTTCAAGACCCCAGAGGAGGCGCAGGAGTTCATCAAGAAGATCAAAGAAGAAGAAGAGACTGGTGGGAGCTAAGCATGAACAAAATATAAGGTAGAATAATTAAGCATTTGCACAGGCATCTGACTGACTTGAAGTAAATAGTAAGTTTACAAAATATAGATTGTATTATATATTAAAAAAACAAAACAAAAACAAAACAAACAAAAAAACTATGATGTACAAAGTTGTTAAAAATTTTGGAGTTAAGTTGGAAAACTACAGAGGAGAGTTAATGTTACGTCATTAAAAGCAGTAGAGTTAGGGCGATTGGGAGGATGAAGAAGGAGTGGCTTAGGCTGTTCCCCGTGGGTGTGGAACGGTCGATGGCTATATCGGGAGACGGAATTTTTCTTTTGATTTTGGGGGGTTTGCCACAAGTGTGGGAAGGGGAAATTTGTTTGTGTGTAGTTTGTAGGATGAATGTTCAACCACTCATGTTTTTGCTTCTCTGTATGAGCATGTTTACACTGCAAGGTAATCCCAAACTCTCTATTGATCATAAACCAAAGTGTTAATCTTAATTTAACTTCATGGAATTGCAGAGGTCTACAAAATTTAAAAAAAACTTAAACAAGTTATGAATAAAATAAAAGACATGGGTTCAAAAATTGTGTTTTTACAAGAAACTCATCTAATAGAGGAGGATGTTAAAAGAATTAGGAGTAGATGGCAAGGAAGTGTATTCACCTCTTCATTTTCATCCCGAGCCAGGGGAGTTATGACTCTCATACATAAATCAGTTCCTTTTCAAGTGAAAAATGTAATTGGAGACAAATTTGGAAGATATGTAATCATTCAAGGTTCTTTGTTATTAGAAAATATAAATCTTGTGAACTTATATGGTCCCAATATAGATGATCAGAAGTTCTTTGCTAATTTATTTCTTATCATCACTTACAGGGCAACATATAATAGCAGGGGATTTTAATTGTACATTGAATCCAGGTATAGATAGATCAACAGGACTGGATTGTACGCACATTGGATGTAGGATGACTATTAATCATTTTATGAAAGAATTGAGATTGTTAGATATATGGAGAGAAATGAAACCACAAGTTAAAGCCTATTCTTGTTATTCCAGTACCTACAAGACATTCTCACGTATTGATTATTTTTTGATTTCCACAGAATTAAGGTCCAAGATTCAAAACTGTTTTTATGATAACATCGTGATCTCTGATCATGCACCCTGTTGTCTAATATATGTAGATAAAAAATTGACAAAGGAATCAGGTAGATGGCAATTTCAGCATAAATGGCTTCAGGATGAGGAATTTGTCAAGTATATAGAAAAACAGATAGACGAGTTCTTTGGCATCAATACTACACAAACATCAGCATGTGTAAAGTGGGAGGCTTTCAAAGCTTTTATTAGGGGACATATTATTAGTTATACAGGATCAAAATCTAAGAAGACTCGAGAGGAGAGAGCTAAATTGGAACATAAAATAAAAAGTCTTCAGGAAAAAGTGTATGCAGGAAGTGACCCAAGGTTGGAGAATGAATTACTGATTTTGAGAGCTGAATACGACAAAAAATCAGCGAATAGAGCTGCCTCGAGTCTTCTAAGATTGAAACAATCTTTTTATGAACAAGGTGAAAAATCAGGAAAATTATTAGCATGGCAGATTAAACAATTAGAAATTAAAACACCAATTACCAGTATTATAAGTAACGGACAGGTAGTTATAGATCCTTTAGAAATTAATAGAACCTTTAGAGATTACTATGAAAAATTATATGATACCAAAAATGAACCTGATTTAACAAAACTAAATGGGTTTTTGAACGAACTATCTATACCGTGTATTCCAAATGAAAACAGGGAGATATTGGAGTCTAAAATTAGTCAAGAAGAAGTTGGGCTAGCCATTGATAATATGAAATCAGGAAAAAGTGCAGGACCAGATGGTCTTCCAGTTGACCTTTATAAAAAATTTAAGAATAAATTAATAAAACCTTTTTTGGAAATGGTTTTAGAAGCATTTCAAAATAATAATTTACCATCATACATAAATAATGCCTTAATTATACTGCTGCCAAAACCAGGTAAGCCCTCTAATAAATGTGAAAATATGAGACCAATAAGCCTATTAAACGCCGACCTTAAGATAATCTGTAAAATTTTAGCAAGACGAATACAAGAAATTTTACCAAATATTATTAATCGAGATCAGAATGGCTTTATAAAGGGTAGACAAGGCTTCCATAATGTAAGAAGACTATTTAATATTATTTATTTTAATAAAGAAGCACCGGATACAGCTCTCCTATCACTGGACGCCGAAAAGGCCTTTGATAGAGTTGAATGGCCCTTTCTTTTTGAAGTCCTACAAAGGTTTGGACTTGGAAATAATTTCATAAAATGGGTTCAAATAATATACAATAATGCTACAGCAGAAATCCTAACAAATAACAATATTTCAAAACCAATAAAAATCAATAGAGGATGTCGACAAGGCTGTCCACTTTCACCTTTACTGTTTACTATGGCAATTGAACCTTTAGCGATAGCGATACGTTTACATTCACAAATATATGGAATTAATGTTCCCTGTTGTTTATGTCGAATCTAAAAAAATCAATTCCAACCTTGTTGAATTTAATAAAGAATTTTGGGGAAATATCAGGATATAAAATAAATAAAACTAAATCTTCAATATTAATGCTAAATGAGACCCAGAGAAATTACCCAGCCCCTGAGGTAAATCAATTCAATGTTGTAAATCAGTTTAAATATTTAGGAATCCAAATTGTGCCTAAGCTAGAATCAGTCGCCAGTGTCAACTATGAAGCCTTAATGTCAGATATCAATGAGTTAACTCAGAGATGGATGTCACTACCAATGTCGATGATCGGGAGAATCAATATACTTAAAAGTAATATTTTACCTAAAATACTTTATTTCAATACATTCCCTTATCACCACCTTTAGATCTGTTCTCAAGAATAAAAAAAAAAGTTAGTGGAATTTATATGGAACAACAGGAGGGCTAGATTACGTTTGTCTTTATTATATTTACCATTTGATCGTGGAGGTCTGAAATGTCCAAATTTTATGTTGTATTATTGGTCGGCACAACTGAGGTCTATGACATATTATTTTTCATCAAATGATCTCCCTCACTGGACTGAAATGGAATCATACAATTTACCTTTACCTCTTCCCATATTCATATACTCAGATTCGGCAAAAAAATTACAAAAACAAGTTAAAAATCCATTTGTAAAGCATATGATCAAAATATGGTGTGAAGCTAAAAACTATTTAAAAGAACCACAGTTATTGTCACAATTTAGTCCAATATGGGGTAATCAATATTTTAAACCAGGGAGAGCGGACGCTGTATTTAAAGTATGGAATTTAAAAGGGATACAAAAGATTCAGGATTTATATTTGCCATGTGCAGATAACATAATGTCTTTTGAAGAGCTGAGGATCAAATTTAATCTCAATAGAACACATTTTTTTAAATATCTTCAACTTAGAAACTTTATTCGATCAAATCAAAATAAAGCTCTCACTCGACCTATTTATTCATCCTTGGAAAAAATGATGATGAAAGATAGTAAAAGAAAGGGTATTATTTCAGAGTTTTATAACTCATTGACACTATTTTCAAGTGAAAATTCATTGAAAAGATTAAACTACTGGAAAGAAGATCTGCAAACTGAAATTTCAGAGGAACAATGGGAATTGGCTTGTACAGAAGCTCAAACCAAATCAATAAATGTACGCCTTAAATTGATACATTTCAAATGGTTAATGCGGATGTATGTTACACCGGAGGAGTTAAATAGATATAACAAAAATATACCAGATACATGCACAAAATGCATGGAAAGTAAAGGAACCCTATTTCATTGTTTATGGGAATGTAGATTAATAAGAATGTTTTGGGAAGAGGTGAGGGTAACAATTGAAAAAATAATCTCAAAACAAATCATATTGAATCCTAAACTGTTTTTGTTGGGTCTGTACCCAGAAAAGCATAATTTTAATAAAAGTGAAAGAACATTCATAGACCTCAGTTTGCTTAATGCCAAAAAATGTATTGCACTATTATGGAAAAAGACTCATAGACCAGATGTGACTCAGTGGTTAAGACAGATGTTAACAAACCTTCCATTAGAAAGAATAACATATATACTGAAATCAAAGGAAATTGTGTTTGAGAATATATGGAGACCTTTTATTGATTATGTAAAAAATTTAAACATAACTCTTGAAGAAGAAGGTGAATGATGTGTGTGGACCTTGTAAATTCCAAACTGTTGAACATAATATGTATACTTATGTATTGGATTGTCTAGACTAAACAGAGGAGCATTGTTGAAGATTTGATTTTGTTGGTGGTTGTTGGTGTTTTTAGTGCATTTTTTTTTTTTGTAGTACTTTAGTGTTAGTGTTTGATTGTTTGTATCATGTTTGTTAAAAAAAAAAAAGGTTCAATAAAGATATTGTGGAAAAAAAAATATTACTTGTAAAATATAACTTCAAAAACAACCTTTTCTAAGCATCATCTCAAAACAAGTTTGCTCATCGCTGGAGATTAAAATTCCACAGTCTGCAAAAAAGGTTATAACACACCCAATGTTAATGGTCGACATTGTTATATACCATATCAACTACTTTCTCAATGAAGTAAATGGTCTAGCCCTGAATAAAAAGTCAGACCACCCCAATAAATCATGGGTATCCTTTTCCAAGCCTATTACAGAGGGACTGATGTTGGAGTAATTTCACCTTCACATGTTTCAGCACACACTGACCTCTCACATTACAAAGCACCTCTGAAAACAGATGTTTCACCTGGAAATGTTGAATTTACATGTGCTGTACTGAAAAGGAATAAAAGAAGAAAGATTTTTAGTCACTCTTCAGAGGTATTTTGTTCTTAAACATGATGATGCCCAATGAGTTGCTGGTGTGCTGTTCATATGCAGTCATCAGACCCAGGACTGAATACTGGGTGACTGTGTTCCTACTACAAACAGAAGTCAGGTCTTGGATAGTTTTCCTGGATTTTTTGGATAGTGTGTAAGGCTGCAATCACACCAGCAGAGTCCAGGGGTCTCAGTTCGACTCGGTGGGGAATGGAGAGAATTTTCACACCTTCATTTGGTTTGCATTCTCACACAGCACTTCACTCAAGCGGACCAAACTGCTTGGACAATGTCACGCAGTTACAACAGCTGCTCGTTTGTGGCACTGTAGCTGAAACCACCACTGACCAGGGAAAAAAAAAAAAATCTCGGCAAAGAAGAGAAATCCAGCTCATCGATTGGCCAGGACCAAAAAGGGAAATCCGGTGCAATGCCGAGAATTGCTCACTTGCCAAGAACTGCATCCCATCCACCAAAACTATAAAATATAACACCACAGCCAGGCTTGTAACCATTTGTGCATTTTTAGGAGTACCCATTATACATTTTTAGAAGTAAAAATTGTTATCATCGACTTCCGGTTATGGCGGCCGCCTAGAAGGACACGTATCACTCTGCTCTGCCCTTGGAAATAAAAATTCGGCAAATAACTCTCTCATTTGGAACAGAACTTTTCCCAGCGTTTGGGTGAGGATATGCCGGTGAAGACTAAGGCTGGGAAATCAGGAGGGGGAAAAATTGAATCGCCGAAGCAGTCCAAATTAACGGACTTTAAAGTTTGTGGCGCAGTAGAAAAAGCTGCGGATATGGCGGATGAAACTAGCGGTGGTGCGGTAACTGCTGCTGCTGACGATGACGGCACAGGTGCAGTGCTGGCTGCCATTAGCTCAATGAGAGCAGACTTTTCCGCTAAACTTGATGGGATTATGGCAGCGTTGGATGCAATGAGAAAGGAGTTGGGTGACTGCGTGGAGCGAGTGACGCAGGCGGAGCTTCGTGTCTCAAGTGCGGAGGATGAAATTAGCGGACTTCAAATAAAGGTGCGCACTTTGGAAAAAAAAAATAAAGATCTGAAAAATAGTGTTCTGGACTTGGAATCTCGGTCCAGAAGGAACAACCTGAGGCTGGTGGGTTTACCGGAGGGAGCCGAAGGTCGTGATTCATGCTCCTTTTTGGAGGGGTGGATCCCGGAGGCGCTGAACAACGCGGAGCTAAAATCATCAGTCGTCTTGGAAAGCTCCCACCGAATTGGCCCACCGAGAGGTAACAAGGCAGCACCGAGGACGCTAATTATGAAGTTTCTCAGCTACAGAGACAGGATGACGATCTCCAACGCGGTGCGGGCCAAAGGAGAAATTAAATACCAAGATCAGCAGGTGCGGTTCTACCCAGATTTGGCCTCAGGAATCCAACAATTAAGGAAGCAGTTTGACCCCATCCGCAAAGAACTGCGCAACCTTGAGATTCGTCATGGAGTGATTCACCCTGCAAGACTTCTGGTCACATATGAGGGCAGAACACGCATCTTCAAGACCCCCGAGGAGGCGCAGGAGCTCATCAAGAAGATCCAGGAAGAGACTGGTGGGAGCTAAGCATGAACAGAATATAGGGTAGAATATTTGAGCATTTAACTGATTAGATGCATATAACAAGATT
The DNA here is from genome assembly GCA_020510985.1 of Pholidichthys leucotaenia. NCBI lineage: Eukaryota > Metazoa > Chordata > Actinopteri > Cichliformes > Pholidichthyidae > Pholidichthys > Pholidichthys leucotaenia. The sequence continues at coordinate 67,671,887 of CM035840.1, forward strand.
ACAAATTATAGAATGTATTACATATTAAAAAAAAAAAAAAAAGTACAAAATTGCTAAAAAATTCTGGAGTTAAATTGGAAAATTACAGAAGAGAGTTAATGTTACGTTATTAAAAGCAGTAGAGTTAGGGTGATTGGGAGGATGAAGAAGGAGTGGCTTTGGCTGTTCCTCGTGGGTGTGGAACGGTCGATGGCTATATCGGGAGACGGAATTTTTCTTTTGCTTTTGGGGGGATTGCCACAAATGTGGAAAGGGGGAATTTGTTTGTGTGTAGTTTGTAGGGTGAATGTTCAACCACTCATTTTTTTGCTTTTCTGTTTGAGCATGTTTACACTGCAAGGTAATCCCAAACACCCTATTGATTATACGTAAATCAAAAGCGTTAATCTTAATTTAACTTCATGGAATTGCAGAGGTCTACAAAATTTAAAAAAACTTAAACAAGTTATGAATAACATAAAAGACATGGGTCCAAAAATTGTGTTTTTACAAGAAACTCATCTAATAGAGCAAGATGTAAAAAGAATTAGGAGTAGATGGCAAGGAAATGTTTTCACCTCATCATTTTCATCCCGAGCCAGGGGAGTTATGACTCTCATACATAAATCAGTCCCATTTCAAGTGAAAAATGTAATTGGAGACAAATTTGGAAGATATGTAATCATTCAAGGATCTTTGCTATTAGAAAACATAAATTTGGTGAACTTATATGGTCCCAATATAGATGATCAAAAATTCTTTGCCAATTTATTTCTTATCTTATCCTCACTTACAGGGCAACATATAATAGCAGGGGATTTTAATTGTACATTGAATCCCAGTATAGATAGATCAACAGGACTGGACTGTACGCACAATGGATGTAGGATGACCATTAATCATTTTATGAAAGAATTGAAATTGATAGATATATGGAGAGAAATGAAACCACAAGTTAAAGCATACTCTTGTTATTCCAATACCTACAAGACATTCTCACGTATAGATTATTTTTTGATCTCCACAGAATTAAGGTCCAAGATTCAAAACTGTTTTTATGATAACATCGTGATCTCTGATCATGCACCCTGCTGTCTAATGTATGTAGATAAGAAATTGACAAAGGAACCAGGTAGATGGCAATTTCAGCATAAATGGCTTCAGGATGAGGAATTTGTTAAGTATATAGAAAAACAGATAGACGAGTTCTTTGATATCAATACTACACAAACATCAGCATGTGTAAAGCGGGAGGCTTTCAAAGCTTTTATTAGGGGACATATTATTAGTTATACAGGTTCAAAATCTAAGAAGACTCGAGAGGAGAGAGTCCAATTGGAACATAAAATAAAAATTCTTCAAGAAAGAGTATATGCAGGAAGAGATCCAAGGTTGGAGAACGAATTACTGATTTTGAGAGCTGAATATGACAAAAAATCAGCGAATAGAGCTGCCTCGAGTCTTCTAAGATTGAAACAATCTTTTTATGAACAAGGTGAAAAATCAGGAAAGTTATTGGCATGGCAGATTAAACAATTAGAATCTAAAACACCAATTACCAGTATTATAAGTAACGGACAGGTAGTTATAGATCCTTCAGAAATTAATAGAGCCTTTAGAGATTACTATGAAAAATTATATGATACCAAAAATGAATCTGACTTAACAAAACTACATGGGTTTTTGAATGAACTATTTATACCGTGTATTCCAAATGAAAATAGGGAGATACTGGAGTCTAAAATTAGTCAAGAAGAAGTTGGACTAGCCATTGATAATATGAAATTAGGAAAAAGTGCAGGACCAGATGGTCTTCCAGTTGACCTTTATAAAAAATTTAAGAATAAATTAACAAAACCTTTTTTGGAAATGGTTTTAGAAGCATTTCAAAATAGTAATTTACCATCATATATGAATAATGCCTTAATTATACTGTTGCCAAAACCAGGTAAGCCCTCTAATAAATGTGAAAATATGAGACCAATAAGCCTATTAAATGCCGACCTTAAGATAATTTGTAAAATTTTAGCAAGACGAATACAAGAAATTTTACCAAATATTATTAATCGAGATCAGAATGGCTTTATAAAGGGAAGACAAGGCTTCCATAATGTAAGAAGACTATTTAATATTATTTATTCTAATAAAGAAGCACCGGATACAGCTCTCTTATCACTGGATGCCGAAAAAGCCTTTGATAGAGTTGAATGGCCCTTTCTTTTTGAAGTCTTACAAAGGTTTGGACTTGGAAATAATTTTATAAAATGGGTTCAGATAATATATAATAATGCTACTGCAGAAATTCTAACAAATAACAATATTTCAAAATCAATAAAAATCAATAGAGGATGTCGACAAGGCTGTCCACTTTCACTTTTACTGTTTACTATGGCAATTGAACCTTTAGCGATGGCGATACGTCTACAGTCACAAATATATGGAATTAAAGTTGGACCAACAGAACATAAAATCTCCCTGTATGCCGATGACATAATTTTGTTTATGTCGAATCTTAAAAAATCAATTCCGACCTTGTTGAATTTAATAAAGAATTTCGGGGAAATATCAGGATATAAAATAAATAAAACTAAATCTTCAATATTAATGCTAAATGAGACCCAGAGAAATTACCCAGCCCCTGAGGTAAATCAATTCAATGTTGTAAATCAGTTCAAATATTTAGGAATCCAAATTGTGCCTAAGCTAGAATCAGTCGCCAGTGTCAATTATGAAGCCTTAATGACAGATATTGATGAGTTACTTCAGAGATGGATGTCACTACCAATGTCGATGATCGGGAGAATTAATATACTTAAAAGTAATATTTTACCTAAAATACTTTATTTATTTCAATACATTCCCTTACCACCACCTTTAGATTTATTCTCAAGAATTAAAAAAAAGTTAGTGGAATTTATATGGAACAACAGGAGGGCTAGATTACGTCTGTCTTTATTATATTTACCATTTGATCGTGGAGGTCTGAAATGTCCAAATTTTATGTTGTATTATTGGTCGGCACAACTGAGGTCTATGACATATTATTTTTCATCAAATGATCTCCCTCACTGGACTGAAATGGAATCATACAATTTACCTTTACCTCTTCCCATATTCATATACTCAGATTCGGCAAAAAAATTACAAAAACAAGTTAAAAATCCATTTGTAAAGCATATGATCAAAATATGGTGTGAAGCTAAAAACTATTTAAAAGAACCACAGTTATTGTCACAATTTAGTCCAATATGGGGTAATCAATATTTTAAACCAGGGAGAGCGGACGCTGTATTTAAAGTATGGAATTTAAAAGGGATACAAAAGATTCAGGATTTATATTTGCCATGTGCAGAAAACATAATGTCTTTTGAAGAGTTGAGGATCAAATTTAATCTCAATAGAACACATTTTTTTAAATATCTTCAACTTAGAAACTTTATTCGATCAAATCAAAATAATGCTCTCACTCGACCTATCTATTCATCCTTGGAAAAAATGTTGATGAAAGATAGTAAAAGAAAGGGTATTATTTCAGAGTTTTATAACTCATTGACACTATTTTCAAGTGAAAACTCACTGAAAAGATTAAACTACTGGAAAGAAGATCTGCAAACTGAAATTCCAGAGGAACAATGGGAATTGGCTTGTACAGAAGCTCAAACCAAATCAATAAATGTACGCCTTAAATTGATACACTTCAAATGGTTAATGCGGATGTATGTTACATCGGAGGAGTTAAATAGATATAACAAAAATATACCAGATACGTGCACAAAATGTATGGAAAGTAAAGGAACTCTATTTCATTGTGTATGGGAATGCAGATTAATAAGAATGTTTTGGGAAGAGGTGAGGGTAACAATTGAAAAAATAATCTCAAAACAAATCATATTGAATCCTAAACTGTTTTTGTTGGGTCTGTACCCAGAAAAGCATAATTTTAATAAAAGTGAAAGAACATTCATAGACCTCAGTTTGCTTAATGCCAAAAAATGTATTGCACTATTATGGAAAAAGACTTATAGACCAGATGTGACTCAGTGGTTAAGACAGATGTTAACAAACCTTCCATTAGAAAGAATAACATATATACTGAAATCAAAGGAAATTGTGTTTGAGAATATATGGAGACCTTTTATTGATTATGTAAAAAATTTAAACATAACTCTTGAAGAAGAAGGTGAATGATATGTGCGGACCTTGTAAATTCCAAACTGGTGAATATAATATGTATACTTATGTGTTGGATTGTCTAGACTAAACAGAGGAGCATTGTTGAAGATTTGATTTTGTTGGTGGTTGTTGGTGTTTTTTAGTGCATTTTTTTTTTTTGTAGTACTTTAGTGTTAGTGTTTGATTGTTTGTATCATGTTTGTTTAAAAAAAAAAAAAGGTTCAATAAAGATATTGTGGAAAAAAAAAATTGTTATCATCTCTTGTAAATTATCTTTAAATTATGTTTATTCGACGATGGGATGTAATTCTCAGCAAGCGAGCAATTCTCAGCATAACACCATTCCCTTCAGCCGAGTTGTTTGTCCGCCACAAATTAATAATAAAAATAAAAAGCTCTGCTGTCTGTATTTAACCCCCGTGCCACTATCATGTTGCTAAACGTTTTAAAAACATCGGTATTCTTGTATGTAGCCACAAGCAGCTGAGAAATCTGGTTCTAAGACCAAATATCTATCAGATCCTGCATTTCCTCACTACTCCAAGTCCAACAGACATTTTTTTTAAATCCTCCTCCTCCTCCTCCTCCTCGGTTACTGGCGGATAGCAAACAACTGAAAAGTGCATAACGCCGCCTACTGTACAAGAGTGTGTAACATTATGTCATCTGAGCCCGACCCCTAAATTCTATGATTTAATGCTGTTTTATTTAGAAAAGAGAAAAGAGCCTTTCTCGTGATTCTTATTGCCTCTCCATCTCCATCTGTTCACAGAATCCCAGATAAATCCCATTCCCTACCGGCCTCTCAGACTTCATTTTCCATTATCTTTCATTTCTGTATTTGTGACAGTGTAATAAGATGTGTTAGACATTTTCTTTTACTCCACATTCTCTAACATTTGTCACTTTTGCTTTTCCCCATGGTGAATAAAGTGCCGTTTAAACCTGTGTGATCCAGTCTGAGTCTTGCCATAATGATGGCTTCCCTCCATTTGGTTGTTGTGAAATTCTTTATTGCAATAGATTTTTGTATTTTGTAATACGATCTACCTTTATGATCTTCATCCCATCTTTTTTGCCATAGCTCAGTTCCTTTTTTCTTGATTACTGCTTTCCCTTCACCTTTTCCAAAAGACAATGGTACAGTTATCTCTTTTCCAAGAGCACTTTTTTGCTAATTTGTCTGCAGTCATTCCCTTGCAACCTTCATGTGCAGGAACCCAACAAAACTGAACTTGTCCACCACCCCTGTGTACCCTAAATAAACTGATATATAGCTCAATCACCAAGTCTTCCCTTGTAGATTTTAGTGTCTGTATGGTTTTTAATGCTGCAAGTGAATCCGTGTACACCACCACCTGGTCCGGTCTGACCTCCTCCACCCACTGCAAAGCAGTAATTATTGCCACCATCTCTGCTGTTCTTTAAAGAAGACACTTAAAAACTTTTATCAGTAGGTCTCCTGCCCAACCAGGCGAAAAAAGACATTGGACCTGTGCTATGGATCCATAGAGAGGGCCTATAAATCTATTCCCCTTCCTCCTTTAGGATCCTCAGATCACAACTGTGTACATTTGCTGCCCACATATAAAACTGCTCTCAGAAGAGACAAGGCGAAGACCAGAGACATAAACGTGTGGACAGAGGAATCAGTGCACTGCCTCCAGGAATGCTTTAACTGTACCGACTGGGAGGTGTTCACACTGTCCTGCGGAGATGATTTGGACTCTTTAGTGGAGGTGACATGCTCATACATGGCTTTCTGCAGAGATACGATCGTTCCACATAAACGTGTCAAAATATATCCCAACAACAAGCCATGGGTTACAAAATCAGTTAAATCCTGCTTACAGAGGAAAGCACTTGCCTTTAAACAGGGGGTTGTTTCTGAGCTACAGGTTGCCACAAAAGAGCTGAAGGCCGAAATTTTAAGAGCAAAACAGAATTATAAATCAAGAGTTGGAAAGCAAGATGGCACCAAAGAAACTTGATTCAGCCTGGCCCAGTATGAAAACTATTGCAGGCCTTCAGAGCAGAGAGCGCAGTAATTGTGTGTTTTTAGATGGTTTTAATTCAGACACAGAGCTGGCTAATGCTCTTAATTGTTTTTATGGACGTTTTGACTCCTTTGATTTTAGCACAGAAACCCAAGATTTGAAACAGAAACTCAAAGACAATCAGCACTTTAATATTGAGGTGCAGGATGTTAAAAAGGGCCGTTCTGTGCTGTAAAAGTGAACAAAAGTCAGGGCCCTGATAATATATGTGGGTGCTTGGTAAAGTCCTGTACACATGAATTGAGTCCTGCATTTCACTACATTTTCAATAAGTCCTTAGAGACACAACATGTGGCTAAGATCCGGAAAAATGCTATGGTTGTCCCTGTTCCAAAATCCAGCTGTCCTAAAACGGTAAATGATTTTAGACCAGTTGCTTTGACTTCAATTTTAATGAAAATTTTTGAAAAACTGGTCAGATTTGAGGTCCTAAAGCAGACTGAGCATGCATTGGATCCTTTGCAGTTTGCCTATAGGCCTCACAGAGGAGTGGAGGATGCCACTGTCACTCTGTTTAACACACCACCACCCAGTCCGGTCTGACATCCTCCACCCACTGCAAAGCAATAATTATTGCCACCATCTCTGCTGTAAACACGGATGTATTGTTGGAGAGTCTTTTTGTGATGGTCACTTTAAATTCTGGGATGTATACACCAACTCCAACAGAGCCCTCTTTATTCTTTGAACCGTCAGTATAGAGCTGTAAGAAGTTATAGTAATTGCTCCTGAGGTAAATGCTTGTTTTAACACCACTCATATGCCAATCCTTTTTCCTCATTAGCAGACTAGCGCAGGGGTGTCAAACTCATTCCATGGAGGGCCAAGACCCTGCAGGTTTTACTTCCACCCAGTCTCTTCAGCAGGTGTTTTCACTGATCAGCAATCAGTAGGAAGAAATTCAGAGAAATCACCTGTTGAAGACACTGGGTGGAGGTAAAACCTGCAGGGTCTTGGCCCTCCATGGAATGAGTTTGACACCTGTGGACTAGCATCTACTTCTATTCCCGGAAACAGCCAAGGGGGGAACATTTCTCACTGGACTGGTGTTGGCTATATTAATAGTGTGCAGCCCATACATTCTGGTCCTTTCAATTGTCCACCCAAACCCATGTCCCTGGAAATTAGAGTATTCCCAGCAGTCTTGTAGTGTTGTTTTTGAAATATTTGCTTTGTCACTTCCTTTTAGCTTGACCCAGTATGATAATGTGAGTTTATCTCTTCTCAAATCCATTGGCATTTCTCCTGCTTCTATTAAAACTGCATTGTTTGATGTTGTTTTGACGGCTCCAATGCACAGGCGAAGCGCTCTATGCTGCATTCTGTCTTTATTTTTTCCCAGGGTCGTCTTTGCTGCTGTGCCATGAATCATGCATCCGTAGTCTATTGTTGATTGCATTACTGCTCTGTAAATGTCAATTAATGCCTGTTTATCTGCACCCCATTCGTGTCCAGCTACAGCTTTTATGAGATTAATGACTTTTTTGCACTTTGTCTCCAGATTTTCAACATGAACTCTCCATGTGTATGCACTATCAAGCCACAATCCTAGATATCTGAACTCACTGACTTTCTCTATTGGTTGATTATATAATGTTAATGGTTCTGTACCAATTCTGTGTTTTTTGTGTGAACGTCATATAGCAGGTCTTACTGTTTGAAAGTTTAAATCCCCAGTCATATGACCACTTTTCCACTTTCTCCATTGCTTTCCTGATGTTTTTGAACACAAATTTCTCATTTCTTCCCCTCGTCCATATGGCTCCATCATCTGCATATAGTGCTGTTTTGATGGATTCCTCTTGATCCTCAAACATGTCATTAATCATTATATTGAATAAAACAGGGCTTATCACACTCCCCCGAGGAACACCATTTTCTATTTCAAAGTCATTAGAAACTTCTGATCCTACTTTAACCCTAATTGTCCTGTGTGTTAAAAAAATCCATTATCCAATTATACTGTACATCCGACCACCAATGTCCATTTTATTCAATTTCATAAAAAGTTCATCCCTCCACAGTGAGTCATAAGCCTTTTCAGTATCCAGATAAACTATAACCATTACTTCTTTCATTTTGAGAGTCTTTTCAATATCATTACTTACCCTAACTCGAGCATCCACTGCAGATCTTCCATTTCTAAAACCATTTTGATAGTTGTTTATTAATCGTTTTTGCTCCAATACATATGAGAGTCTGTAAACTAACACCTTCTCCAACCATCTCCCTAAATATGACATTAATGCTATTGGCCTGTAGTTGCCTGGATGAGCTGGATCTTTCCCTGGCTTATTAAATGGTAAAATTACAGCCTTTTCAACCCACTTGGGATAACCCCCTCCTTCCATATCCTGTTAAACAATTTCAGCACCAGTTGCATTGATTGCACAGGCAACTGCCGGAACATAGTATAGCTTAACTGATCATATCCTGGAGCTGTGTATCCACTATTTTGCAAAGCTCTCTTAAGCTCTGACATTGTGAGCTTGAGGTCTAACACAGTCATGTCCGCTTTCACTTCATTTTTTAAGTTTGCATTTTTTCTTGAGTTTATGCTGCCATTGCCATCTATGACTCTCGCCAAGATGGTATCCTCTATGCACTGCTGTAAATGCTCTACCTAGGACTTCTGCCTTTTCTTTGTCTGATACAGCCATCTTGTCCCCATCCACTAAAGCTGGAATTTTAACCCTTTCCCACTCATTTTTTTTAAACATACCCCAGACATCACCTAGTTCTGTTTTCCTACCAAGGGTGGAACAACATTCTCTCCATGTTGACCTTTTCCTGTTTTTAATAATCCTTTGAGCTACTGCCCTTTTCTTTTTATACTCTATTACGTTTTCACTAGTCATATTCTTCCTCAGCTCTCTGAATGCCTTGTTTCACTCTTTTATTGCAATACTACATTCGTCATTCCACCAGGGTACAGCCTTACTTCCTACCCTGTGTTGTTTTCTTAGGTATACTTGCTATTGCAGCATTCAGGATATGATTGGTTACCTGACTTGAACACTCTTCTATGCCACCTTTTAACGTAATCAAATGACACGATTGAACACAGTATTGCCTAAATTTTCCCCAATCTGCCTTGTCAAAACACCATCTTGTAAAACATCTTCCATCTTGTATACATACTTCAGTTTTAATGACTGTAAGTATTGGGAAGTGATCACTTCCCATAGTTGTCCTGTTCATTACCATCCATTCACAGGTGCTCACTAAAGAATCAGATACCAGAGTCAGGTCAATACATGATAATGTGCCCCTATGCACATCCACCCTGATACCTTCACCACTGTTTATAGACAAATTAACGATCTTTCATCTTAACATCTCTTCCACAACATTTCCATTGTTATCTGTATGTGTGCTTCCCCACAAGCTATTATGGGCATTAAAGTCTCCACACCATACCTCTTTCATATGCCCTTCCCCTGCCATAACACTGAAAATATCTGCTGTTAACTTCCTACATGGGTTGTAATAATTAATCAGCTTAGTTACATTCCTCTGGGACATTCTTCTGGAGTTTCTTCACACCCAGCAGCAGGACTAGAAGAAGCAGAGGACAATTTACGTGCGGACAGGAAACCACAGGAAGCAGTCAGACGGGACTGTATGCATGCGTCCTCGAGCCAACCAATGTCATGCTAATCATGTGTATTGACCGATGTGTATTAGATGACAACTGATACGCTAATGTGCCATGCATTCTCTGTCTGTATCACTGTATAAAACAGCTGACTTTGCATGCCTCAGGAGTGCACACACAGCACACAGTGCTGCAGTGTATCTCATGATGATGGAGGAATAAAACTCTTAAACCTTCAGCTCGCCGTGTCACGCCTGAACTTATTTTGTTCCTCCATACTTGTTTTTTTGTGTAATTAATGGGGACAGCAGTGGCTCAGGAGGTAGAGCAGGTCGTCCAATAACCACATGGTTGGCGGTTTGAATCCCACTCTCCCCAGTATCCTGCCGTTGTGTCCCTGGGCAAGACACTTCACCCCCAATTGCTCCTGGTGGGGTCTGGAAGCGCCATGTTAGGCAGCATGCCGCCATCAGTGTGTGAATGTGTGCGTGAATGGGTGGATGGCAGGATCTGTAAAGCGCTTTGGTCGTCAAGAGATGAGAATAAAAGCGCTATATAAGTGAACACCATTTACCATTTACTGTTTCCTTGTCCATTTGGCCTACATATTTCAATAATATTACACTCTATATACTCAGGGGAGGGAATCACCCTATACGCCAGGCAATCTTTAATGAAAGTGGCACATCCTCCTCCATTTACAGTGTTAATTCTATCCTGTCTGATTGAACTGTATCCTGGAATAACAAAATCTAAGTGAGGTTGAAGCCATGTCTCCTGTACACACACTACCTGTGGAACAACTTCTAGTTCGTAAAGATACTTCTTGAGTTCTTGTCTGTTTGCTATAAGACTCCTCGCATTCCACTGTAGTATGTGTAGTACCATAATTAAGGTCTTGTTTCAGCATGTGCAGTCTCCCCAGTTTCAGCTTTCAATAAAGCATGAATCTGTTCAGCTGTGATATCTTTCACATCTAGGAAGCTTCCTGCTGCTTCCACAAGGGTGGATTCTGTCACTTTTCTTCTTTAGCTGTGCAGCAACATTCATGGGGTGGCAGAAAAAAGCTATAAAGTTTTGTCCTCTTAACTATCAATGTGTCATCATCCATTTTGCATTTATGAACACAAACATTCCTTGCAGCGGCATGATCCTGTGCTTGCGTGGGACCCGTTGATTGCTGGGCTTCCATTTAAACTGAACTTCTTTGAAGAAGGCCTGCTATGTTTCTGAGTATTCCTGCCTCTCTAACTGTCTTTAGAGCTTCCGCATATGAGATTTTCTTAGTTATTCTGATTTCCTGGGCTTGTCTAGCTTCCCTCTGTACAACACAGCCTCCATATGCAGCACTGTGCTCACCCCCGCAGTTGCAACACTTTACTTTGGCGTCCTTGTCACATTTACCATATTCATGCTCCCCTCCACATCTAGCACATCTTAGCTTTCCCCTACATTGCTGAGCAGTGTGACCCATCTAACATCTGTAGCACCTGAGTGGCTTTGGGACGTATTCTCTGACACTGAAATACATGTATCCCATTTGGACTGATTTAGGGAGTGTTTCCTCAAACTGAATCATGACAGACTGTGTATCCTTCAGTGAACCTTCTTTTTTACTTTGTAGCCTTTTCACATCCTTCACCTTTCCTCCTTGGATCTCATTTTTCACTTCTTCCATAGACATGCACAAAGGGATACCTGATATACACTCACCGGCCACTTTATTAGGTACACCTGTCCAACTGCTCGTTAACACTTAATTTCTAATCAGCCAATCACATGGCGGCAACTCAGTGCATTTAGGCATGTAGACATGGTCAAGACAATCTCCTGCAGTTCAAACCGAGCATCAGTATGGGGAAGAAAGGTGATTTGAGTGACTTTGAACGTGGCATGGTTGTTGGTGCCTTCAGAAGGGCTGGTCTGAGTATTTCAGAAACTGCTGATCTACTGGGATTTTCACGCACAACCATCTCTAGGGTTTACAGAGAATGGTCCGAAAAAGAAAAAATATCCAGTGAGCGGCAGTTCTGTGGGCGGAAATGCCTTGTTGATGCCAGAGGACAGAGGAGAATGGCCAGACTGGTTCGAGCTGATAGAAAGGCAACAGTGACTCAAATAACCACCCGTTACAACCAAGGTAGGCAGAAGAGCATCTCTGAACGCACAGTACGTCGAACTTTGAGGCAGATGGGCTACAGCAGCAGAAGACCACGCCGGGTGCCACTCCTTTCAGCTAAGAACAGGAAACTGAGGCTACAATTTGCACAAGCTCATCGAAATTGGACAATAGAAGATTGGAAAAACGTTGCCTGGTCTGATGAGTCTCGATTTCTGCTGCGACATTCGGATGGTAGGGTCAGAATTTGGCGTCAACAACATGAAAGCATGGATCCATCCTGCCTTGTATCAATGGTTCAGGCTGGTGGTGGTGGTGTAATGGTGTGGGGAATATTTTCTTGGCACTCTTTGGGCCCCTTGGTACCAATTGAGCATCGTTGCAACGCTACAGCCTACCTGAGTATTGTTGCTGACCATGTCCATCCCTTTATGACCACAATGTACCCAACTTCTGATGGCTACTTTCAGCAGGATAATGCGCCATGTCATAAAGCTGGAATCATCTCAGACTGGTTTCTTGAACATGACAATGAGTTCACTGTACTCAAATGGCCGCCACAGTCACCAGATCTCAATCCAATAGAGCATCTTTGGGATGTGGTGGAACGGGAGATTCGCATCATGGATGTGCAGCCGACAAATCTGCGCCAACTGTGTGATGCCATCATGTCAATATGGACCAAACTCTCTGAGGAATGCTTCCAGCACCTTGTTGAATCTATGCCACGAAGAATTGAGGCAGTTCTGAAGGCAAAGACATCCTACAAGTACCTGGGTATTCATCTGAACAATAAACTAGACTGGTCACACAATACTGACGCACTCTACAAGAAGGGACAGCGCAGGCTGTTCCTGCTGAGGAGACTCAGGTCTTTTGGTGTACAAGGGGCACTGCTGAAGTCATTCTATGACACGGTGGTGGCATCAGCCATCACTTTTGGAGTGGTCTGCTGGGGCAGTGGCATTACTGCAGCCGATAGGAAGAGACTGAACAAACTGATTAAGAAAGCTAGCTCTGTCCTGGGGCAACGCCTTGATCCGATGGAGGAGATAGGAGAGAGAAGGACGGTGGCTAAACTGTCATCTCTGCTGGAGTCCGAGTTCCACCCTATGCAGGACATACTGGATGCACTGAGGAGCTCATTTAGCAGCAGACTACATCATCCCAGGTGCACAACCGAGAGGTTTCGTAGGTCCTTCCTACCAACGGCTGTCAGACTGTACAACCTAAGCAGGGCTGCTCGCAGAGATAGCAAAAAGACGTAACAAACTAATAGTTTTTTTTGAATGCAAAAGATGCAATAGACTTACACAATGGTCCTCTCCGGCATACAACTAGGAACATACCGGTCGCTATGGAGGGTGAGAATATGTATGGGCACATAATCATACCATGTAGGATAACTAAATAGACGGTTATGCTGTTTCATCCCACCTAGCAACAATGCTCTGCACTGTGTGTGTTTATATATTTACATATTTATTCCATCTAGCTACAATGCTCTGCACTGGGTGTGTTTATATTTATATATCTATATATTTATTCCATCTAGCTACAATGCTCAGCACTGGGTGTGTTTATATATATCTATATATTTATTCCATCTAGCTACAATGCTCCGCACTGTGTTTTTATATATCTACATATTATTCCATCTAGCTACATTGCTCCGCACTGTGTGTGTTTATATACTTGCATATTTATTCCACCTAGCTGCAATGCTCCGTACTGTGGGTGTTTATATATTTACATATTTATTCCATCTAGCTACAATGCTCTGCACTGTGTGTTCATATATTCATATATTTATTCCATCCAGCTACAATGCTCTGCACTGTGTGTGTGTGTGTGTGTGTATATATATATTTTATAGTAATATGTACATATGTATATTAGCTGCTCTTGCTTGTTTTTTTTTTTTTTTTTTTTTTTTTTTCTTGCCTTCTGATTGTTGCTCTGAGTGTTGCTATCCCTGTGCTGTTGCAATCCTGGAATTTCCCCGTTGTGGGACTAATAAAGGCTTATCTTATCTTAAAAGGGGGTCCAACCCGTTACTAGCATGGTGTACCTAATAAAGTGGCCGGTGAGTGTAACTCCCCTCAAGTTAGCTGTCACGCCAAGAACATGCGCCTTCTTTTGTTCTCCGTTTAGACATGTCATTGTCAGTATTTTTTGTTGCTGTTGTTTACTTGTGGCATGAGTTAACAGCTGGCTATTCTTCAAGAACTTTGCAAACTTAACTCTCCCAATTTCTTTCTCAATTGCTTCTGTTAGCTTAAGCGGGTGATAGTGCCCCCCACCCTCATTGAACTCAATGACAACCTTCCAGTCATTCCCTACATCCTCAAACTCCCAGCCATTTTGGCCAGTTCGTGTTTTCTTACCATTGTTACTTCCTCCCGTATCACTCTCATCTGACCCGCTTCTAGGTGTTGTTGGCTGCCTACCTGCTCTTTTCCGGCCCCCAGGCCTGGATAGTTTCCAGCTCACCTCATCTTTATCGTACCCATCAGAGCTAGATGCCATAATGTTACAGGTAGCGTACAGTTTTTGCTATCGGCCACACACAAATCAAACCTACCGCCAGCCAAACATAGACATAAATGTGGTCCCAATCTTCTTCTTCTTCTCTTCGACACCTTCCAGTCCTCCAAGGCTCCTCGGCTTCCTCCGGTAGAAGTATTTCTTAGATCCACACGGTTGTCTTTGTTATTTTCTACCCAAAATGGAGGCAGAAGGACCGGGAGCTCTTCAGCTGAATCGGGGTGTTGGATTCATTTACCCACGGAATCCTGCCATGGACGTGCTAGCAAGCTAGCAACAGAAACACACATCAAGTTTTCAAGGCAGGGACAACTTTTTCAGGTGAGTGGCAACTTCGCCTGTCTGCATTCCACCCAGACGGTAAGTTCATGTCTTTTCATGTATTTACATTGAGTTACAATATAATCGTGCTGTGCGAAAAATTGGCCCGTTTGCGTTTGATGTGAAGGCACCTTTACAGTAAACGCCACTTTCTCTTCTCACCATGTGTTGCTGAGGTTACACAAACGCCGAGGGGCACGTCCATCCTTTGGTCCGCTGGATACTCCATTTGCATTCACACGGCAAGCGAAGCGCACCAGACTTCATTTGCAAGCAAACTGAGACTCCCCGTTTTCAGGGGGACCAGACTTCGCTTGTTTGGTGCGCACCAGAGTTCCAACACACGTTCAGACGGCACCAAACGAACCAAACTATCCACGGAATACAGTGGTACCTCTACTTACGAACGTCTCTACATACGGAATTTTCAGGTTACGAGACGCCTCAACGGGAAAATATTGCCTCTAGTTACGAACGAAATTTCAGGATACGAAAGGCAAAAAAGTACGCGCTCCTCGCAGCTTCCGTAGTTTACCGAACGTAAACATACCTGTAGCTGCTCTGCCATTGGCTATCGCCTAGCATCTTCCTGGTATCCCATTGGCCACGAAGTTTTTTGTTTTTTTTCCAAAACTTTATTAAGAACAAGGTGAAAGTTTTACGTGTGTGTACAGTACAGAATTAACATTTATTCGCTATGGGCCCCAAGAAAGTGACGGAGATAAGTGGAAAAGGAGAAAAGAAGAGAGTTTTTTTGTCCATACAAACAAAGAAAGGAGATAATCGAAAGGTATGAAAAGGGGATGCGTTTGGTTGATCTCGCCAAAGAATATGGCCGTAATACATCAACGATCAGCACGGTATTAAAACAAAACGAAGCACTTACAAGCCGACAAAAGCAAACGTCCTTGGATCAGAACATGAACCAAAGAAGGCAAAAGGTGACGACGTCGACGACGATAGCAGTTAAAAGGTAAATGAACATAATTTTTATTATTCTTTCTCTTTTATTATTCTCTTTTATTATTCTCTCATTTTAAACTCTCATTTTATGTTTATTGTGCAGTAATCTAATTGTAACATGTATTTGTTACATGTTTTGATGCGTTTTTACGATTTATAAAAAATTTATGCCTGAATTTTGGGGGCTTGGAACGGATTACGGCATTTACATGTAAAACGCGCCTCTACTTACGAATTTTTCACGTTACCAGAATTCTTCCGGAATGAATTAAATTCGTAAGTAGAGGTACCACTGTACACTCTTTGGTCCTTTAGTCCGGACCAAAGGGTAGCCGTGTGAATGCGCCTTAAGTGATTTAGTGTATCTGAAGAGGAGTTTGATTTGCAGGAATGACCCAATATTAACCTTAAGAAGGAACATGGTGTGATATTCACAAGCACTTTTCAGCTGATCACAATGTAAGGTTCTAAGCATACCTTTTGAACCATTAAGAATCCACAGAAGACTCAGTACTCACTTGGCTGTTCCTGCGGGGAGTCGTATTCCTGTTCTCTATCAGGTGAGAACTTCCTGCTGCTGGTGCTCGATCCAGAGCGGACCGTTACTGTTACAGGTGGAGGGGCTTCCCTCCTTACAGGAGAGCGGTCCCTTGTGGCAGCTGCAGTCTGTGAGGTCCTGTAGTCATAGTCTTTTCTATAGAAATAATAATAACAGCAATAATAAACAGCAGTGTGAGACTAGTCAGAGTCTGGCTCTCTTTAATCACTGAAAGACTATCAATGACTATTGAAAGTTTTATGGGTATTTGACAAATTTGATTAAATAAAATATACTGACAGGTAGGGCTGGGCGACAAAACGATAATTATAATTACTAGCGCATACCTGTGCATGCCCGTGCATGCCCATAGAAAGCATGGCGCACTGCCTCACGTTTCCTGCCTCTCTGTGCATCCCTTGGCTGTCATACCCTATGCTACTGAAGGGTCTCCTCCTGTCTCAGACAGCTGTGTTGTTCATAGTCATGCCTGCAACGTACTGCTCGAACCTCAGGTGTTTCATCTTCACAGCATCTTTTCTGACGTGCAACACAGTCATGTCTGCGACGTACTGTTCGAACCTCAGCTGTTCATCTTCACGGCATCTTTTCTGATGTGCAGCAGTTCTCCTCAGTCTATAGCTCTCCATCTTGTGGGTCTTGTGTCTTCAACAAAAAGTCTTCGGGATCATGAAAATAGATCTGAGCAAAGAGTGGCTTTCGAGACACAGACACTTCTGTTTAACAAAATTTTGCTGCATCACTGAGCCTATGATGTGCCTATGATGTCTATATGACATCATATAGACACCATAGTCAGACACTGTGACACAGATTTTCATGGCGTCTATATGATGTCATACAGACATCATGTAGAGATCATAGGAACATCAGTCCTATGGTCTATATGACATCATATAGACATGTAGAGATCATAGGAACATCAGTCCTATGGTCTACATGACATCATGTAGACACAGGAACATCATAGGCGATCCTATGATCTTTTAGTGAGTCCTATGGTCTATATGACGTCATATAGACATCATGTAGACCAGGTGTCCCCAACCCCCGGTCCCCGGACTGGTACTGGTCCATGGATCATTTGGTACCAGGCCACAAAGAAAAAAAATGGTGGTTAATATTAAAGCCATTTTTTTTCCATTAGTCTTGTGAAGATTTTATTTTGAAAAACAACTGTTTCCGCCCTCGCCTCACAACCGCTCTTGACTCTTGCACAACGTTTCATGCATCAGTGACACAAGCTAGCTCTTGAAAAAATGAGCCAAAAACAAAATTCTAGTTGCAAGGAAAAGAGCCCAGAGTTCCCACTGATTATGTTGAGTTGATATGCTGAACCCGATTGGTTCGAGGCAAACTCCAGCGAGCTGGCCGCCGTCCTCGCAGAAAAGAGAGCTGCTCTAATGAAATACAAGGATCGCCCCACCCGCAAATCACAGGAAGCTCTGCAGGCAGCCAGGAGCAAGACTCAATGGACAGCCAGACGCTGCGCAAACGATTACTGGTTGAAACTCTGTGAGAGTATCCAAATGGCAGCCGACACAGGAGACATACGTGGAATGTACGACGGGATAAAGAAAGCAATTGGGCCAACTCAACGCAAGACAGCGCTGCTAAAAACCAAGACCGGAACTACCATCACAAACCAAATGGAGCAGATGGAGGTGGGTAGAGCACTACTCTGAACTATACTCCCAAGACAGCTCGATTTCGGAGGAAGCACTGAATAATTTGGAGGACCTACCGATCATGGAAGAACTGGACTCACCTCCAGCCATGGAGGAATTGGAAGAAGCACTAGACTCTCTGCCAATTGGGAAAGCGCCTAGCCTCGATGGGATCCCAGCAGAAGTTATAAAGTGCTCAAAGGATGTCATCCTTCAACAACTACATGAGATCTTATCTCGCTGCTGGGAGGAAGGAGAGGTGCCTCAAGACATGAAGGACTGCAAAATAGTGACGCTGTATAAAAACAAAGGTAGCCTAAGCGACTGCAACAGTTATCGAGGGATATCATTGCTTAGTGTCACCAGAAAGGCATTCGCGCGTGTGGTTCTCAGCCGTCTTCAGAAACTTTGTGGAAAGAGTTTATCCTGAATCTCAAAGTGGTTTCAGATCCGGGCGCTCCACGATTGATAAGATCTTTTCTCTCAGACAGCTACAGGAGAAATGCAGGGAGCAAAATAAACCACTTTATGTCGCATTCATCGACCTGACAAAAGCCTTCGATACAGTTAGCCATGAAGGACTGTTCCAAGTTCTCAAGAAGATCGGGTGCCCCCCCCCCCAACTGCTGCAAATTATTGAATCCTTCCATACCAACATGAAAGCTATTATCCAGTTTGATGGGAGCTTTTCAGAACCATTCAACATCCGCCGTGGAGTAAAACAGGGCTGCATGCTTGCTCCTACCCTGTTTAACGTATACTTTGCCGTCATGCTAAAGTATGCATTTGGTACTCGGAACGATGGTGTCTGCTTCCACACAAGGTCTGATAGCAAACTGTTCAACCTATCACAACTGAGTGCAAAATCCAAGATCCGAAAGGTATCCATCAGTGAGATGCTGTTTGCCGATGATGCAGCGCTGATGGCTCACTCGGAACTGGAATTACAATCAATGGTCAACACACTCAATAAAGGCTGCGACGACTTCAGTCTGACCATCAGTCAGCAGAAGACCAAAGTAATGGGCCAAGGTGTCTCGAACCCTCCTACGATAAATATCGAAAATCACCCACTGGATGTGGTTCATGAGTTTACATACCTCGGATCCAAAATATCGGACGACCACTCACTCGACAACAAGCTCAGTAGAAGAATTGGCCTTGCTGCAACGACCTTCGTAAAATTATCACAGAAGGTATGGCTGAACCAAAAACTGTCGGCACACGAAGATCACTGTTTACAGGGCATGCGTCCTCAGTACCTTGCTATATATAGGCAGTGAGACATGGTGTCTATATGCCTCGCAAGAGCGACGGCTCAACGCCTTTCATCTTCGCATGCTGAGAAGTATTCTTAACGTTAAATGGAGCGACCGTATCACAAACAATGAGATACTCTCCCGCGCGAGCTTACCAAGCCTGTTCACCTTGCTTCACGAACGTCATCTCCGCTGGTTGGGACACGTCTATCGGATGCCGGATGGGAGAATACCGAAAGACATTCTGTACGGAGAGCTTGCATCCGGCAAACGAACTCGAGGTCGACCGTATCTCTGTTTCAAGGATTTATGCAAAAGAGACATGAAAACACTGGGCATGGACGTGATCAACTGGGAGGATACTGCAGACGACCGAAACCGCTGGAGACATGCGCTGAAAGATGGACTCAGAAGGGGAGAAGAGCACCTTCGCCAATCTGCCGACAAAAAACGATCATCTCGAAAGGATGCTTTGAAAAAGACACCACAACCAAGCACATCTGCGACCGTTGCAACCGTGACTGTCACTCGCGTATTGACTTACACAACCACAAGTAATGCTGCTGTAACCCAGTTATTCCAACTCAAGGCGCAGATCCATAGTCTCCCGAGACTGAAGGATGCCAGGAAGAGATATGCTGTAGAATCATTGTAACTGCCTAATATAAAGTGTAATTGTTTCAGATTACATGCTCTGAACTGACAAAGGTTTTTGTTATTGGAACCCCTGCACCTCTACCCGGTCCGCGGAAAATTTTCATGTATGAAACTGGTCCCTATTACAAAAAAGGTTGGGGACTGCTGATGTAGACATCATAGGAACATCATAGGACATCATGTAGACATCATAGGCGGTCCTATGATCTTTTAGCAAGTTCTATGGTCGTGACACACAGTCATGTAGAAATAATAGGAACATCACAGGACATCATGTAGACATCAATAGGAACATCATAGGCGGTCCTATAATCTTTTAGCGAGTCCTATGATCGTGAGTCAGTGGCAGTAAAGCACCTGTAGGCTGGTTGCCAACCGCCAATCAAATCAAAAAGAAGACGAAGACACACAGAGAATGAAGAGCAATAGAGTGAGGAGAATTGCTGGAAACCTAGGAGAAGAAGAAGGTATTGCACCTGTAAGCTTGTTGCCAACCACCAATCAAATCTAAAAGAAGAAGAGGGCAGAGGGACCGTCTTCTTATGAAATTGAATAAAATGGACATTGGTGGTCGGATGTATAATTGGATAATGGATTTTTTAACACACAGGACAATTAGGGTTAAAGTAGGATCAGAAGTTTCTAATAACTTTGAAATTGAAAATGGTGTTCCTCAGGGGAGTGTGATAAGCCCTGTTTTATTCAATATAATGATTAATGACATGTTTGAGGATCAAGAGGGATCCATCAAAACAGCACTATATGCAGATGATGGAGCCATATGGACGAGGGGAAGAAATGAGAAATTTGTGTTCAAAAACATCAGGAGGTCAATATCCCGAAACAACTCAACAAAATTATAACACTAAACTATGATCCACTGATGGCAAAAATAAAATCTGATCTAGCAAGATGGAATATGATACCATTCTTGGGTACTGCACAAAGAACTGAAGCAGTCAAAATGAATATACTTCCACGTCTTCTATACCTTTTCCAAACAATACCGGTAGAACCTCCCAAAAAAACATGGCAAGAACTGGACAGAAGGATCTCAAGATTCATATGGCAGGGCAAGAGACCTAGAATCAGATATAGAACCCTACAGCTAAACAAAGACAAAGGTGGGCTCGTGCTGCCAAATATCAGGGACTATTTTAAAGCCGCACAAATTAAAACTTTAGTAGAGATATGTAACCCAGTCTACACTGCACAATGGAAGGAGATGGAATGCCAAATAACAAGTGACATTCCCCTACAGGCGATTATAGGGAACAATGCCTTACCTAAACTTTTGAACAACACTAACCCGTGGATAGAGACCCCACTAAAAATTTGGTTTAAGATAGAGAGAATCAGACTAAAGAACCCTATCGATTATTGCAATGGATTTCCTATGATCAGGACTTTACTCCTAATAAAACAGACACTAGATTTAAAAAGTGGAAAGAGAACAGACTGATAAAATATTACGATTTTTTTAAAGGGCAAACTTTAAGAAGTTTTGAAGATTAGAAAAAACAAGGTCTAGTAAATCAAGACCTTTACAGGATCTTTCAGCTTAGACACCACATAAACAAAATACTTAAAAAGGAGGATTTGGAAAGGGCCCAGTCAGGTGTTCTGAAGGCTTTCTTAATGGCATATAAAGGGATCCCAGGGATCAGATACATTTCTAAAATATACCATGGTCTTCAAGACTTAAAAGGAGACAACACATCATATATAAAAGAGAGATGGGAAAAAGAGGGGAATTTCACTTTACAATTGGAAATATGGGAAAAGCTAAATAAACAACAATGGAAAAGTACTTCATCCCTGCTGTGGAGAGAATTTGGATGGAAAAATTTGGTAAGATTTTTCAGAACACCTGCACAAAAATTTATTCGTAAAGGATTGAATTGTTGGCGCTTGTGTGGTGAAAAGACTGCAAATCATTTTCATGTGTTTTGGTCATGCCCAGTTATCCACCAATATTGGACCAATGTACAGACAATATTGGGGAAAATATTCAAAGTAACAGTTCCCTTTTCTTTTGTAACTTTGTATTTGGGTGTACTACCGGAATCACTGGAAAGACGAGGAGAAAAATACTTACTCACTGTTTTAATATTGGCAAGTAAAAAAGCTCTAACAAAAAAAATGGATGTTGAAAGACTGTCCTACACCTGAAGATTGGATTAATGTGATTCAGGACATTTATTCGATGGAAAAGTTGACATTTGCACTGAGACAGGACATGGATGGGATCTTGAACTTTTGGCAACCCTGGAACGCATATGTGTCTTCCATCAGATAAAATCTTTGACAAATACCATTTCAATAATGGCACCTCTCTTTGTTCCAACACTACTCAGATGCTCTTTTATTTTTCTGCTCTTTTGTTTTTTTTGTTTTTGTTTTGTTCTTTTTTAATTTCTCTTTTTCTTTCACTTAAAAAAAGGGTGTTGTAATAATTTTTTTTCCAATGTTGTCAAAAAACAAAAAAAGGGGGAATATGTGATGAAAATGTAAACAATGCAATGCTGTAATGACATGTATACCCTTTACAAAAACTTAAATAAAAAAAAAATCAGGAAAGCAATGGAGAAAGTGGAAAAGTGGTCATATGACTGAGGATTTAAATTTTCAAACAGTAAAACCTGCTATATGATGTTCACAAAAAAACGCAGTACTGGTACAGAACCATTAACATTATATAATCAGCCAATAGAGAAAGTCGGTGAGTCCAAATCTCTAGGATTGTGGTTTGATAGTGCATACACATGGAGAGTTCATGTTGAAAATCTGGAGACAAAATCCAAAAATGTCATTAATCTCATAAAAGCTGTAGCTGGACACGAATAGGGTGCAGATAAACAGGCATTAATTGACATTTACAGAGCACTAATGCGATCGACAATAGACTACGGATGCATGATTTATGGAACAGGAGCAAAGATGATTCTGGAAAAAATAAGACAGAAGAATGCAGCATAGAGCGCTTCGCCTGTGCATTGGAGCCATCAAAACAACACCAAACAATGCAGTTTTAATAGAAGCAGGAAAAATGCCAATGGATTTGAGAAGAGATAAACTCGCATTATCATACTGGGTCAAGCTGAAAGGAAGTGACAAAGCAAATATTTCAAAAACAACACTACAAGACTGCTGGGAATACTCTAATTTCCAGGGACATGGGTTTGGGTGGACAATTGAAAGAAGGACCAGAATGAATGGCCTGCACACTATTAATATAGCTAACACCAGTCCAGTGAGTAATGTTCCCCCCTTGGCTGTTTCCGGGAATAGAAGTAGACGCTAGTCTGCTAATGAGGAAAAAAGGATTGGCATATGAGTGAAGTTGGTATTAAAACAAGCATTTACCTCAGGAACAATTACTATAACTTCTTACAGCTCTATACTGACGGTTCAAAGAATAAAGAGGGCTCTGTTGGAGTTGGTGTATATATCCCAGAATTTAAAGTGACCATCACAAAAAGACTCTCCAACAATACATCCATGTTTACAGCAGAGATGGTGGCAATAATCATTGCTTTGCAGTGGGTGAAGGACGTTAGACCGGACCAGGTGGTGGTGTGCACAGACTCACTTGCAGCGCTACAAACCATACAGACACTAAAATCTACAAGGGAAGACTTGGTGATTGAGCTATATCACAGTTTATTTAGGGTACACAGGGGTAGTGAAGTTCAGTTTTGTTGGGTTTCTGCACATGAAGGGTTGAAAGGGAATGACTGCGCAGACAAATTAGCAAAAAGTGCTCTTGGAAAAGAGGTAACTATACCAATGTCTCTCGGAAAAGGTGAAGGGAAAGCAGTAATCAAGAAAAAAGGAACTGACCTATTGCAAAAAAAGATGGGATGAAGATCATAAAGGTAGATCGTATAACAAAATACATAAATCTGTTGCAATAAAGAATTTCACAACAACCAAAAGGAGGGAAGACATCATTATGGCAAGACTCAAGACTGGATCACACAGGTTTAAACGGCACTTTATTCACCATGGGGAAAAGCTAAAGTGACAAATGTAGAGAATGTGGAGTAAAAGAAAATGTCGAGCACATCTTATTACACTGTCACATATACGGAAATGAAAGACAGATAATGGAAAATTAAGTTCGAGAGGCCGGTAGGGAATGGGATTTAACTGGGATTCTGGGAACAGATGGAGATGGAGAGGCGATAAGAATCACGAGAAAGGCTCTTTTCTCTTTTTTAAATAACACAGGATTAAGTCATAGAATTTAGGTGTCGGGCTCAGATGACATAATGTTACACACTCTTGTACAGTAGGCGGCAGTATGCACCTTTCAGTTGTTTGCTATCCGCCAGTAACCGAGAGAAGAAGAAGAAGAAGAAGAAGAAGAAGGAATCAGGTCTAGAAGAAGAAGAAGTTATTCAGAACTCCATATACGTCTTAGGACGACACACAGAGGACGAGGGCCTGAATCAAGGAGAGCTGAACGAGTTGGACTGTTTGAAGAAGAAGAAGGTTGGGACCGCATTTACGTCTGTGTTTGGCTGGCGGTAGGATTGATTTGCTTGTGGTGGATAGCAAAAACTGTACGCTGTTTGGAACATTATGGCATCTAGCTCTGACGGGTACAATAAAGATGATAATAGCTGGACACTATCCAGGCCTGGGGGCCGGAAAAGAGCAGTTATGGGGGCAACACAACCTAGAAGCGGGTCAGATGAGAGTGATGCAGGAGTAAGTAACAATGCCAAGAAAACATGAACTGGCCAAAATGGATGGCAGTTTCAGGATGCAGGGAATGACTGGAAGTTGGTCACTGAGTTCAATCAGGGTGGGGTATTCAATCGTGTCATTTGGCAACATTAGAAGGTGGCATATAAGAGTGTTCAAGTCAGGTAACCAATCATACTCTGAATGCTGCAATAGCAAGTATCCCTAAGAAAACAACACAGGGTAGGAAGAAGGTTGTACCCTGGTGGAATGACAAATGTAGTATTGCAATAAAAGAGTGAAACAAGGCATTCGGAGAGCTGAGGAAGAATATGACTAGTAAAAACTTAATAGAGTACAAAAAGAAAAGGGCAGTAGCTCAAAGGATTATTAAAAACAGGAAAAGGTCGACATGGAGAGAATGTTGTTCCACCCTTGGTAGGAAAACAGAACTAGGTGATAGCATTGTGCATTGTGTGATAGCATTGGTGACTAGCATTGTCAGACGAACGTATTCAGCGCGAGTTAGACGGAGACGCCCGGAATGAAAAAATATACCGGGAGGTCTCGACATTGGAGTCCTTTAACGGTGAGTTTTAATTTTTTTTTATTGTGCGTTTTTTCGCAAATATATTCGGTGAGACGCTCAGTTTATTTATGCAATAAAAAAGCTGTTCATTTGTGGATGATCGCTGCTTTATTGCAGCACACTGCGGACTAAAGCTTTTATTGTAATTATTCATGTGAACAATACGCTGAAATAAGCTTATGTATTCTTGTTAAAAACTATTGTCTTTTCTGTATATATTTCGTGCTGTATTTTATTGTGTGCATTTTCCTTGTAGAATCATCCCACGCGTCCGCCGCGACAGCCCGCACGGATTATTCAACCGAGCCTTCCTGACCCACAGCTGGCAGAGACGCCTTCATTCAACCGAGCCTCAGCACTCAGTGGTCGGCGTGTATAAAATGTCGATTAACCTTCATGTTGTGGTTGCAAAGTTTTTTTTTATTTTAATATTTTGTATATAATAAAATGGAATTGTTTTGGAAAGTGTGGTTTGTCTGTTATAACACTGAATTATAAAACAGTATAATTACATAGAAATTCCATTGCCTAGTCTGATCAAAATGATGCTGAGGGTCAACCATTGTAAAGGTAATGTAATTTTTAACTAGACCAAAAAAGAAATCTTTTTGTAAGCTTTCTGTTCTTTTTATTGAAATATCATAAAAAATTAGCACCAAGTCAAAGGTACAAGTATATGTAAATTGAATGTTCTATCGGCATTCCAAATTCAGAGATTTACAATACTTTAGAAGGAGTGTAGCATCATCTAAACGGAAAATAATAATACTGTTGTTCCAAACGTTGACCTGAAGGTGAAAAACATGAATTTTTTTAATTCAGTACATCCAAAATGCCCTAGGATGTGGTGTAGTCCAGTGTGCCACCGTCTCATTATTTAATACGAATAAAAACAAGTTTCAGCTCATTATTTCTAGGTCATTTGGCAGTTAATTCAAAACAAAAGTGACTTGTGTTGTTGCAGCTTAATTATGAGATAAAATTAATTGTGAGATAAAACCACAGAGCGAGCAAGGCAATAATCCTTGGATCCTCCATTTTTTGTCTCGTGTAAATAAGGACTCAGTCCGGTGCATAACATCACGGGAGTGTGGCCCCGCCTCGCTGAGAATCTGCTGCTGCCCCGCAACACTGTGCTAATGGAGACAGAAGCATTCCAAGCCGTACTGAAGTGAATCGAGCCGTACCGAGGTGTGCTGGGCTAGTGGAAAACAGGCTTATCCGACACAGCAGTTGGACGGGAGCCGGATTGGAGTTCGGGGGCGGCGGTGGTGGGAGACGGGGACCAGTGGAGGACCACCGGGACCCAGCCAGACAATAGCCTGAGTCGGAGCCCAGTGGCAAGGCCCAGCGGAGGAATTACTGAGGCAGACGGCGGTAGGCGGCGGAGCTCAGCGGAGGATCTACCGGGACCCCAGCGGAGCTCGGCTACAGCGGAGGTGTGCAGCGGGACTCGGTGGAGGAGCTGGACAGGAGCTCGGTTACGGCGGCAGTAAGCAGCGGGACTAGCAGCGGAGGGGGCTAGCTGAGGCCCAGTTGGATTCGAGGTCGGTCGGATCGGATACCGGCAACACAAGCAGAGATTGTTTTTACTATCCACAGGTCAGCAAAAATGCCACCAAAGAAGGAGGAAATGGAAGAGATCAAAAAATCTCTGAACTTCTTGTCAGAAGTAGTGGCCAAAATGGTTAGCCAGCAGGCCAAAATAATAGGCCTAATGGAAGAAGTACGAGACTTAAAATTAACAATTCAGGAAAAAGACAAAAAAATTACAGACTTGGAGCGACGCGTCGAGGATCTTGAACAAGGTTCTCGTATGGATGACCTACTTATAAGTGGACTAGACATCAAATATCAATCATACGCTCATGCTACAACAGGACTGAGAGGTGAGGAGGCTCTCCTGAGTGAATCAGTCTCCCTAGAAAACCAGGTGCTTCAGTTCCTTGACAGTAGAGATATAAAGGTCGAAGCAAATGCAATTTCAGCCTGTTATGCTTTACCCAGAAAAGATAATAAAACAAAGAGATCAATTGTGATATGCGCTTTGTGAACAGAAGGGTAAAGAATGACATACTGAGGCAGGCCAGAAAGCTCCGGGGAACAGAAGTTTACCTAAATGAACACCTAACAAAAACAAATGCTGAAACAGCACGGCAAGCACGGATGCTGAAAAGACAAAATAGGATACAGGCAACATGGACAAGAAATTGTAGAGTTTGGATCAAACTAAATGGAACACCTGAACAAGCAAAGAGTATAATGATCAGAGATGTTACTGACTTAGATAAATACAGATGAACACTGATTAAGAAAATTAAGAGACAATGATAATCCATATTCACACACACGGCAAGAATAGTTCTTTTGACATACCATGTCAATGTACTTTAAAAAAAAAAAAATAAGCAAAACAAACAAAAAACTTATGACTGACATGAGTAGACATCAATTATCCCCAGTTGGAGGAAGTCATTTGACACAGAGTAAGGATACGCAAACTCTGAAAATATGCCATTATGCTGAACATAAACTACAAGAGATGGAGAACGATATTGATCCTGATAACCACTTTTTCAATAATATTCATAACCATTGTGAATATTACACTGAAAAGCAATTCAAAAGTCAAGTGCAACTAGATGGTAAACTATCAATAATACACTTCAACAGCAGAAGTCTTAACAAAAACTTTCCACAGATTCAGGACTATTTAAAACAGCTAGACAGAAAATTTACAGCTATCGCAGTCTCTGAAACTTGGCTTAATGAAGAGCAGGCTCCCCTGATGGCAATAGAGGGATATCAGATGTTTCATATTAACAGATCTCAAAAAAAGGGTGGTGGTGTTGCACTGTATATTGATGACCTGTATAGGTGTAAGTTTGTAAATGGAATGTCCTTTGCACTACCAGAGATTTTGGAATGTGTTACTGTTGAGATTGACCAAGATAAAACAAAAAATCTAATTATAAGTTGTATATAAAGAACGCCGGGGAGACATTCAGAGATAAATTAGTCGAGCTGTACAATAATATTACTAGTAAGAAAATGGTAGTAATTTGTGGAGATTTCAATATTGATTTACTAAATCCACATCAACAAAATGTAATTACAGAGTTCATGAACTCTATGTACAGCATGAGTCTATATCCCACAATAACACCTCTCAGTAGAATCACAGTTCACACTGCTACACTTATTGACAACCTGTTTGTTAATATTATTGATAAGAAAATAGAAAGTGGATTATTGATAAATGATATAAGTGACCACTTGCCAACCTTTGCACTTATCCATGGCCACACGGGGGCCAATACAGAAAAAAATTTAAAATCGTTCAGATACAAATCACCAAATGCAATCAGTTGTTTTAAAGAGGACTTGCTGAAGCAAGACTGGACAGAAGTCTATGTATCAGATGTAAATGAAGCCTATGACACATTTATAAACATTGTAACCACTCTTTATGAAAAAAATTGTCAATTAGTAAAAAAAAAGCTTAAACATAAATTTGCCGATAAGCCATGGTTAACCAAAGGATTACAAAAGGCGTGTAAAAAGAAAAATTTATTATATAAAGCTTTCCTAAAGAAAAGGACAAAAGAAGCAGAGCAGTGGTATAAAACATACAAAAATAAGTTAACATATACGTATAATAAGATGCAGTAAGAGAGACTATTACAGTAAAGAACTGGAGAAAAACAGAGACAATATTAAAAATACATGGACAATACTTAACAGTATTCTTGGAAATAAAAGCAGAAATACAAGCTACCCAACTGATTTTTCAAAAAATAATAAAACGACTCAGAGTGTGAATGCAGCTTCACCTGCAGATGAATTTAATAACTTTTTTGTTAACATTGGTCCTAATTTGGCGCGAGAAATACCCATTACAGCGCCTACAGGTGATACAATAAGCAATAACACTGCTATAAAAGACTCCATTTTCATAAAGAATACAGACGAGAGAGAGGTCACTGAAATTGTTAAATCGTTTAAAAGTAAAACATCTACGGACTGTGATGGTATTGACATGCTCTTAGTCAAAACTATTACTGAATGCTTAGTGAAACCACTGACGTATATCTGTAACCTGTCTCTCCAAACAGGTATATTTCCCAATGCAATGAAAATAGCTAAAGTAATTCCGATATACAAGACGGGTGACAGAGGGGAATTCTCAAACTATAGACCAATTTCACTACTGCCGCAATTTTCCTAGATACTTGAAAAAATATTCTATGAGAGAAATGACAACTTCATACTGAAGAATAATTTATTGTGTGAGCAGCAATATGGGTTCAGACACAAGAGGACAACTGCATTTGCTCTAATGGAATTTATAGAAAAAATATCAACTGCCATTGAAAATAAAGAGTATTCAGTTGGGGTATTCCTGGATCTTAAAAAAGCATTTGATACAGTGGATCATAATTAATTATTAAAGAAACTACAAAATTGTGGTATTAGAGGGGTAGCACTATCCTGGTTAAGTAGTTACTTAAAGAATAGATATCAGTATGTATGTGTTGGTAACAAAAACTCACAGTTACTGAAGGTTACTTGTGGAGTCCCACAGGGTTCAGTTTTGGGGCCATTGTTATTCAATATGTATATAAATGATATATGTAAAGCTTCAGAAAAAATGGACTTAATATTGTTTGCCGATGACACTAATCTATTATGCAGTGGAAGCAATTTGGAACAACTTCTGGATACACTCGGAAAGGCATTAGGAAAGCTTCAACTGTGGTTTGATTCAAACAAATTAACGCTCAATTTAAGTAAGACAAAATTTATAGTCTTTAACAACCATCACAACAACTCAGTATCTAAACTCAGTGTAAATGGTGTAGAGATTGAAAGGGTATCTGAAGCTAAATTTCTTGGAGTAATAATTGATAATAAACTGTGTTGGAAGTCACATATTAATTATATTAAAGGTAAAATATCCAAATCAATTGCAATACTACACAGAGTGAAATATATGCTGAATCAACCCACACTATATACCTTGTATCATTCATTAATACTCCCATACATGACATATTGTACTGAAGTATGGGGAAATACATATAAAACAAACATATATCCAGTCTTTATGCTTCAGAAGAGAGCTATTAGAATAATAAACAAAGCAGCTTACAGGGAACCAACAAACCCACTTTTTCTTAAATTAAAAGCTCTCAAGTTGAAAGATCTGGTTGACTTTAAAACTGCAATAATAATGTTTAAAGTGAAGAATCTATCACTGCCCGCAAATATCCAAAAGTTGTTCCAAATAAGGGAGAAACAATATCATTTCAGAGGACCATGTATATTTCAAAAACCTTCAGTGAGAACTACCACCAAGCAACACTGTGTTTCAGTGCAAGGAGTCAGATTATGGAACGATTTTGGACCTGAATTAAAACCATATACAACGCTTGGACAATTTAAACAAAAACTAAAGGAAGAAATACTCCAAACATATATACAAGATGACATGTAAAAATCACATAAGGATTGTCATATCCAGCCTGCGTTGTGTTGTAGCTTAGTTTTTTGTCACATTTTGTCTTAGCTTCGTTCTGAATTGTAATCGCTCTTGTTTTGTTTTTTCTTTTGAATTCTTGGATGGAACATGGGTGGGCAATATAAGCTGCGGCTTCAGCCATCACCCATTTCGGATAACTTATGTTGAACTGTATAATCAGAGGAGTTATTGTCTAATTTGACCTTGTTGGATTTTCTTTCCCCCTTTGTTATATTGTTCAGTTTTTTTTAACCTGTACTTTTAATCTATCCGAAATAAATAAAGATTCATTCATTCATTAATGCAATCGACATTAATGCAATCGAACTGCCCCCCTCCCCTCAGGTAGAAGACTTCGGTCCATTCAGACTAAAACCTCCCGCTACATGAACAGCTTCTTCCCCTCTGCCATCAGACTGCTGAACACTAAGTGACTTATTAGACTCTTGTGCACTACGTACAGCAGCTCAACCGGTCTCATGATAATTATCACTGTTTTCTTTTGCACTACCGACTGCACTATGTGGAACTCCACAATATCTGCTACTTGTTAATATATTTTAAATTGCATAGATTAGTATTACTCATTCATATTCTACATTTTATTGCATGCATAGTTTATTTTTATCTTTAGTGCTATTCCATGTTTAATGTTGCAGCGTTGCACTGAGACAAATTCCTAGTTTGTGTACTACATGAACAATGGTAATAAATCTGATTCTGATTCTGACAATAGACTACGGATGCATGATTTATGGAACAGAAGCAAAGATGACTCTGGAAAAAAATAAGACAGAATGCAGCGTAGAGCGCTTCGCCTGTGCATTGGAGCCGTCAAAACAATGCCAAACAATGCAGTTTTAATAGAAGCAGAAGAAATGCCAATGGATTTGAGAAGAGATAAACTCACATTATCATACTGGGTCAAGCTGAAAGGAAGTGACAAAGCAAATATTTCAAAAACAACACTACAAGACTGCTGGGAATACTCTAATTTCCAGGGACATGGGTTTGGGTGGACAATTGAAAGAAGGACCAGAATGAATGGCCTGCACACTATTGATATAGCTAACACCAGTCCAGTGAGTAATGTTCCCCCCTTGGCTGTTTCCGGGAATAGAAGTAGACGCTAGTCTGCTAATGAGGAAAAAGGATTGGCAATTACTAACAATTACTATAACTTCTTACAGCTCTATACTGACGGTTCAAAGAATAAAGAGGGCTCTGTTGGTGTATACATCCCAGAATTTAAAGTGACCATCACAAAAAGACTCAACAATACATCCGTGTTTACAGCAGAGATGGTGGCAATAATTACTGCTTTGCAGTGGGTGGAGGAGGTCAGACCGGACCAGGTGGTGGTGTGCACGGATTCACTTACAGCATTAAAAACCATACAGACACTAAAATCTACAAGGGAAGACTTGGTGATTGAGCTACAGTATATCACAGTTTATTTAGGGTACACAGGGGTGGTGGACAAGTTCAGTTTTGTTGGGTTTCTGCACATGAAGGGTTGAAAGGGAATGACTGTGCAGACAAATTAGCAAAAAGTGCTCTAGGAAAAGAGATAACTATACCAATGTCTCTTGGAGAAGGTGAAGGGAAAGCAGTAATCAAGAAAAAAGGAACTGAGCTATGGCAAAAAAGATGGGATGAAGATCATAAAGGTAGATCGTATTACAAAATACAAAAATCTATTGCAATAAAGAATTTCACAACAACCAAAAGGAGGGAAGACATCATTATGGCAAGACTCAGACTGGATCACACAGGTTTAAATGGCACTTTATTCACCATGGGGAAAAGCAAAAGTGACAAATGTAGAGAATGTGGAGTAAAAGAAAATGTCGAGCACATCTTATTACACTGTCACAAATACGGAAATGAAAGACAGATAATGGAAAATTAAGTTTGAGAGGCCAATAGGCAATGGGATTTAACTGGGATTCTGGGAACAGATGGAGACGGTTAGGCAATAAGAATCACAAGAAGGGCTTTTTTCTCTTTTTTAAATAACACAGGATTAAGTCATAGAGTTTAGGGGTAGGGCTCAGATGACATAATGTTACACACTCTTGTACAGTAGGTGGCGGTATGCACCTTTCAGTTGTTTGCCATCCGCCAGTAACCAAGAGAAGAAGACGACACACATACAGACAGACACCCACACAGACAGGCAGAGATTTCTTGAATTATAGAGTGATTGCGAAATAACTTTTCCACAATACAGACATAAAACGGTTGATAGAGCGTGGATAGAACTCATTCGTTCAGTGTCTAGACAGATAACACAAAAAGCCAAGGAAAATGAGAATACACCCCACCGAACCAATCATGTGGCTGGAATACAGTTAATCATGTTCGACTGACGTATACAACAGCGTGCGTAAGAGCACAACACAGATTATTTTTTCCTTTCTTGCAGTTAAGGACAAAAGCATATTGGTGGGTTGCAAGCTCAGTGCTGATTTGAGTCCTACTGCAATCGTCATAAGTGCCTAATTAAACAGTAACAAGTTCCGACAAAGTTAGTGCTAAGGAACGGCTAAGTATGCTAACAGCTGACACTCGTGAAGAGGATCTACGCTATCTGAACACCCACGGCTGGATTTCAAACATAGGGATGCATCTGGACAGTTTGTGACCTAGCAAGAGTTAAACCGACTGATTGCCAGATACGTCGTTCAAGACTGAAGACGTGATATCAACAGTCATTTTCCATCAGACAGCTGAGACTGTGATCTACTGAAGTTAAAACATATTTACCTACTAGCTGGATAAAGATTATTCAATAATGGATTTTGATACCCAAAAGACATTTGAGGGACTGCCTGGATAATGTCTCTGTCACATCAGACATTTGGACTGTCGATAATGGACATTTTCTTTGGATCACTGCACACTGGATTAATCCATAATCATAAAGGTAAAATAAACATGGACAGCTTTATGTTCCACATACTGACACCATGTTCAGCTACACCAACAAAAACTGAAGTTCTGCCTGAAACAGTCTGTTTTCAGCCTACCATTAATAATAATAAGTGGATATAACTTATAATATACATATAATAAATAATGTAACCCATTAATTAAATTATCTTGCTATGTGTGCAAGATGATTTAAGTATGCATTTAAAAGTAATGTGAAAGTTACGTTTCCAAGTAATTAATTACTTTAATCATGCAGTAATTGGTAAAAGAACTAACTAGTAATAAGTTTCTAATTTTTAGCAACTTGCCCAACACTGCTTAGAAGTAAAACTAAGCCAGCCGGCTGGCACAGCTATTCATGCCGCCAAGGACGCAGTCCAAGGACGGATAATTTTTTTCACACATAAGGAGTTGTTCAGAACTCCTTATAAGAACTCCTGATACAAAGATACGTTTACAGTGATGATACATACCTGCCAACTTTTCAAACCTGAAAAGCCTAGTAGCTAGCCGGGGTCCAGGGGCCGATGCTAATGCTAATAATGCTAATGCTAATAATAATAATGCTAATATTTGCCAAACAAATATTAGCATTAAATCTAGTTAAATGTAGCTAACAACCTCACATTTCTTCAACTTTCAAACCTGAAAAGCCTAGTAGCTAGCCGGGGTCCAGGGGCCATAGGCCCCGGTAGGTCCAGGACAAAGTCCTGGTGGGGGGTTCAGGGGGGCGAAGCCCCCCGACGCCAAACAAATATTAGCATTAAATCAAGTTAGAATGTAGCTAACAACCTCATATTCTTCAACTTTCAAACCTGAAAAGCCTAGTAGCTAGCCGGGGTCCAGGGGCCGCAGTGTCAAACAAATATTAGCGTTTGACATAGAAGTCACATATTAATTATATTAAAGGTAAAATATCCAAATCAATTGCAATACTACACAGAGCGAAATATTTGCTGAATCAACCCACACTATATACCTTGTATCATTCATTAATACTCCCATACATGACATATTGTACTGAAGTATGGGGAAATACATATAAAACAAACATATATCCAGTCTTTATGCTTCAGAAGAGAGCTATTAGAATAATAAACAAAGCTGCTTACAGGGAACCAACAAACCCACTTTTTCTTAAAAGCTCTCACGTTGAAAGATCTGGTTGACTTTAAAACTGCAGTAATAATGTTTAAAGCTAAGAATCTGTCACTGCCCGCAAATATCCAAAAGTTGTTCCAAATAAGGGAGAAACAATATCATTTCAGAGGAACATGTATATTTCAAAAACCTTCAGTGAGAACTACCACCAAGCAACACTGTGTTTCAGTGCAAGGAGTCAGATTATGGAATGATTTTGGACCTGAATTAAAATCATGCACAACGCTTGGACAATTTAAACAAAAACTAAAGGAAGAAATACTCCAAACATATATACAAGATGACATGTAAAATCACATAAGGATTGTCATATCCAGTCTGTGTTGTGTTGTTACTTAGTTTTTTTGTCACGTTTTGTCTTAGCTTTGTTCTGAATTGTAATCGCTCTTGTTTTGTTTTTCTTTTGGATTCTTGGATGGAATATGGGTGGGCAATATAAGCTGCGGCTTCAGCCATCACCCATTTCGGTTAATTTATGTTGAACTGTATAATCAGAGGAGTTATTGTCTAATTTGATCTTGTTGGATTTTCTTTCTCCCTTTGTTATATTATTCTGTTTCTTTTTAATCTTTACTTTTAATCTATCCAAAATAAAGA
The DNA here is from genome assembly GCA_020510985.1 of Pholidichthys leucotaenia. NCBI lineage: Eukaryota > Metazoa > Chordata > Actinopteri > Cichliformes > Pholidichthyidae > Pholidichthys > Pholidichthys leucotaenia. The sequence continues at coordinate 67,707,283 of CM035840.1, forward strand.
TTCATTCATTCATTCATTAAATTTGCATTCAAAAGACTATCTTAACACTGCAGAGAACTTCAAATAGGCCAGATGTGATGTATTATGAATACTAGAAAAGCACTCGGAGAGCGCAGACCTCTGCCAAGCGCCACAGTTCCCCCCATACAGTGTTTAACATCATAAATAAAATATTGAAAATGGCCCTATCTCGCAATGTTAAATTAAAAAAAAAAAAAAAAAAAAAAAGAATCCTTTAAAAAATTCCTGGATCCAGACGGTGATCCGGATCACCACCAAAATCCAATCATCTGTAGGATACCCCATTTCTGACAATCTGTGAAAACTTCATGAAAATCCGTCCATAACTTTTTGAGTTATCTAGCTAACAAAGAAACAGACAAACCAACGCTGATGATCACATAACCTCCTTGGCGGAGGTAACTAGAAGACTAGAAATATCAGCAGGGTATACTAGCACTGTTTAACAGACACGCGCGTAAATGACTGCAAAATCGCTCTGATATTTTATGTGTTTACATGATACACCAAGCATGACAAGGCTTGCAATTACACAGCACATGTTCTTCAAGTTTGCCGCTAGCGTCACTGGCACTGGCCTTGTGTTTTTTCGTTCTTACGTGGTCTTTCACATCGCTGATTCCGCCATATCCAATCAAAAAGTCTTGTCTACACAAAGTGCAATTTGCGTAATTTTCACCCCTTCTTGAGCGAATAATAACTCCCGGAAATGCTTTGCTGTATTCCTCACGAAAAGACTGTAATTTTCGTTTGTGTTTCACGCTCGTTAGTGATTTTTCTCCGGCAGACTCCATGATGAAAACGTATAATTCTTACCTGACTGCCTCGCGATTGCACTTGGAAAATTGGCTCAGACCTCTCACACATGCGCAATACACCTATATGAAGCAGTGCCGATTGCCTTTGTTCTAAATTTAGATACGATTCCGAGCGACAGCGTGTTTGGAATTGCTTTCGTGTTTTCCGTGTTTTTTTTACGATTTAAAATTTGTGACTGAATTTTTTAGTGAAAAAACGTAATTTTGAATAATAAAACCGGAACCCGGAACGGGGTCTTAAAAACCGGAACCATTACGGCAAAACCGGAGTAGTTGGCAGGTATGATGATATTGAGTGAAGTACGTGGCGGTAATGCACCTGTAAGCTGGTTGCCAACCACCAATCAAATCTAAAAGAAGAAGAAGAAAAAAGGAGCCTTTAAGGTCGACAGAAATAGTGATCTTCTTCTTTTAGATTTGACTGGCAGTTGGCAACCAGCCTACAGGTGCATTACCGTCACGTACTTCACTCTATCTGGTCAGAAGCTGTCCATCTTCTCTTCCCTAAACATCACTCTATCGAAATAGTGATGTGATTTATATCGCTACATATATCACTCTATACATAATTCAAGAAATCTCTGTCACGATGTCATGATGTCATAATCATAGGACTCGCTATAAGATCATAGGACTTAAGATAAGATAAGCCTTTATTAGTCCCACAATGGGGAAATTCCAGGATTGCAACAACACAGGGACAGCAACACTCAGAGCAATAATTAAGAAGATACGGAAAATATAAATAAGAGCAGTGGATATACATACATACACATAAATATATAAATATATATACAAAGTGCGGAGCATTGTAGCAAGATGGAATAAACAGCATAACCGTCTACTTAGTTATCCTACATAGTATGAATATGTACCCATACATATTGTCACCCTCCGTAGCGACTGATATTGTCCTAGTTGTACACTGGAGGGGACCATTTGTGTAAGTCTGTTTTTTAAATAAATAAATTTAAATCACCCTTATTGTCATTCAACTGTACAACCAATCATGTACAGTAGAACGAGATTGTGCTTTACCTATCTACTGTGTTAATCACACACACCCCAAGTGCAGAATCAGAGGGCCGCTGCCATACAAGGCGCCGCCACAAATTTCCCTCCTCCATTCCATTATTGCTGAGCACCAAGCTGGATGGCAGGAAGTTCCACTTTTATATGGTCTTTGGCATGACCCGGCCGGGATGTTGCGTCTTTTGCATACAATACTATTAGGTCGTCACGTTTTTTGCTATCTCTGCGAGCAGCCCTGCTTAGATTATACAGTCTGACAGCCGTAGGTAGGAAGGACCTGCGAAACCTCTCGGTTGTGCACCTAGGATGATGTAGTCTACTGCTAAATGAGCTCCTCAGTGCGTTCAATAAGTCCTGCATAGGGTGGGACTCGGACTCCAGCAGAGATGACAGTTTAGCCACCATCCTTCTCTCTCCTGGGGCTCCACTGGGTCAAGGCGTTTCCCCAGGACAGAGCTAGCTTTCTTGATCAGTTTGTTCAGTCTCTTCCTATCAGCTGCTGTAATGCTGTTGCCCCAGCAGACCACTCCAAAAGTGATGGCTGATGCCACCACTGTGTCGTAGAATGTCTTCAGCAGAGCCCCTTGTACACCAAAAGACCTGAGTCTCCTCAGTAGGAACAGCCTGCGCTGACCCTTCTTGTAGAGTGCGTCAGTATTGTGTGACCAGTCTAGTTTATTGTTCAGATGAACACCCAGGTACTTGTAGGATGTCACCATCACGATGTCTGTTCCCTGTATGTTTACTGGTGCTGTGAGGGGTTGTCCTTGCCTGCGGCAGTCCACCACCAGCTCCTTAGTTTTCCTCGCGCTGATCTGGAGGCAGTTCCAATGGCACCAGTCCACGAAGTCCTGGATAAGTCCTCTGTACTCAGCTTCATCTCCGTTGGAGATGAGGCAGACGATCGCAGAGTTGTCAGAGAACTTCTGTAGATGGCAGTGTGTTGTGTTGTGTGAGAAGTCCGCAGTATAAAGGGTGAACAGGAAGGGAGCCAAAACCGTTCCCTGCGGGGCCCCGTGCTACCGATGATCGTGTCAGACACACAATCTCGGGTTCTCACAAACTGTGGCTGGTTAGTGAGGTAGTCCAGGATCCATGATGACAGGTGCTGGTCCACCCCTGCGCACAGCAGCTTGTCCTTCAGGATCATCGGTTGAATGGTGTTCAAAGCACTGGAGAAGTCAACGAACATGATCCTCACCGCATTCCCGGGCTTCTCCAGGTGGGACAGAGAACGGTGAAGGAGGAAGATCACTGCATCCTCCACCCCAATGCCATGCTGGTAGGCGAACTGGGATGGATCCATCGCTGGTCCCACCAGGGGGCGGAGGTGAGCAAGGAGCAGTCTCTCCAGGGTCTTCATCATGTGAGACGTCAGGGCCACTGGTCTGTAGCTGTTCATAGCTGTTCACTTGCTATGAGATCAAAAAGGCAGGCTTCACTCATGATCATAGCACTCGCTATGACATTATCAAAGATCAAAGGCAGGCATCACAGGTCAAAGGCAGGCATCAACGAATGAGTGGTGACGTCAAAGATCCAGGGCAGGTTTCACCATGGTTGCTGTTGCTGTGGTAACAGTAACTTTCTACGGGTATGGAGAAATGTTTGTTTACACTTGCTTTCTATGGGTATGCACAGGTATGCACTAGTCTATCACTATCACTTCACCATCATTCTACAAAAGCCAAGAAGTCTGTCACACTTCATAACATCATAGGACGGCCTATGAACTCAGGCATCATAGGACACATAGACAAATGTGTCTTTATGATGTCACATAGACCATGTTTTTTGAACTCAGGCATCATAGGACACAGATAAATGTGCATAGAACACAAATACACTGGACACATAGACCATTGTCTATGTGTCTTTATGATGTCACATAGACCACAGAGATCATAAGACATCCTATGACACAGACAAATGTGAAGAAGACCCACCAGATGAAGCGCAATAGAATGACGACAACTGCTGCACGTCAGAAAAGATGCCATGAACACCTGAGGTTCCAGCAGTACATCGCACCTGTCTTGAGACAAGAGGACACCCTTCACCAGCATAGGGTACGACAGACTTTAAAGTATGTTTCTAGGACATCATAGGATGGCCTATGATCTCTTGCCTCATCATCATAGCGCGTCCTATGAACTCAGGCATCACAGGATGACTCGCCATGCCTACATGATGGCAAATGTGTAACCTTGACGAATGCTAGTCCACTACAAATGTGTAAAATGCCAAGCAAAGCGCTGATTTTCTCCGGGTGCTCCGGTTTCTTGGTTTCTAAAGGCATGCATGGGCCTTCCTGAACAGGGTCGAAAGCCACTTTTTCAGGATCGTGCCCATGAACTGGAATTATGATGCACCTATCCCTCAACCTGTGGTCTGAACGAAGAAGACCCACCAGATGGAGAGAAATAGAATGAGAACTGCTGCACGTCAGCAATGATGCCGTGAACATGAAACACCTCAGGTTCCACCAGTACACCGCAGGCATGACTGTGAACAACACAGCCGTCTGAGACAGGACGAGACCCCTCAGTGGTCTGAACAAAGAAGACGACCCACCAGATGATGTCTATATGACGGCACATAGAGCACATGACTCCCTACAAGACATATACGTATATAGACACAGGCAAGCAACATAACACAGAACAGTGACAGGTAGGAGAAGAAGTAACAAGCAAGGGCAAACAGCCCCAGATGGCAGGGCATATTTTGTGTGATTTTTATGTTTTGCTGCATACAAAAGCCATCACATGTGATTGCCACTTAGTGCTGTGTTGCTATACCAACTGTCCTGTAACTGGCAAGAATTCTGTTCCAGTGCATGCCCGTAGAGGGTTGCACAGGTATGCACAGGTACCTACAGGGTTGCACAGGTATGCACTAGTCATCAAGACATCTGTGTGTGTGTCACAATCACAGGACATCATAGGACAGCCTATGATGTCTGATGTCCTATGACGATCCTATGATCTCAGGCATCATAGGACTCGCGTCTGTCAGTACGACCATAGGACATCATAGGACAGCCTATGATGTCTGCCTGATGTCCTATGATGATCCTATGATCTCAGGCATCATAGGACTTGCGATGCCGTCAACAAGATATGCCTATATGACATATACATAGCACTTCATAGGATGCCCTATGATGTCTGCATGATAGCACTTCATAGGACGCCCTATGATGTCTGCATGACGTCTTTATGATGTCATATAGACCACCACTCACGATGCCTAAGTTTTAGTCAACTGCACTTTTTTTTACTAATCAAGCTGAGGAAAAGAATATGGGATCCCTCAATTCTGTTGAAAATCTTCCGGAATCACCCTGTCATTTGCAGTCCTAAAACAAATACCTGCATCAAATTAAATTTGCTAATTAATCTGCAGTTAGAATGCTTGCACATCTTGGTGAGCTGCTGCACCAAGCTGATAAACATGAATCATCACTCTATACTAGTCATATCACTGCAAGAAATCTCTCTGTGTGTCTGTCTGCCTGTTCCACACGTATCTCCCGAACCATTCGTCAGACTGGCCTCAGATTTTATACGTGCTTTGCTGAGGTTACTCGAGTGCATCCCCGAATTTGCATATGCTGAAGGTTAGGAGGGGAAATCTTTAATGAACGTCCATAGGAGAGCTATGGGGGTTCATAGCTATGACACCATAGACGCACAGATGTTGCCATGATTACTGTTTCCAGGCAGACACATCAAAGATCAAAGGCAGGCATCACTGATGAGTGGTGACGTCCCAATGATGTCTGTATGACAGAGTGGTGACATCAAAGATCAAAGGCAGGTTTCACCATGGATACTGTTGCCATGGTAACCATGTCAAAGATCAAAGGCAGGCATCACCATGGTTACTGTTGCCATGGTAACAGTAACCTTCTACAGGCATGCAGAAATGCTTGCTTACACTTGTATGTATGTATACAGTATATCAATCATTATGAATTTTTTTATTGTGACTGGATTTTTTCCTATTGCCTAGCCCGGCCGGGTCATACCAAAGACCACATAAAAATGGTGCTTTCTGCCTTCTAGCATGGTACTCCGCATAATGGAATGGGGAAAGTAAAGTTACACACAGAGCTACCAGAGGACTGACCCCCCACTGTAGCTTCCACTACTTACAGTAGCTGTGTGGCCTAGGGTCAGAGAAACGGAGATAGGCGCCGCCCATATACGCCTTCATGGTGTGAAGGGATTAACTAACTAACTAACTGAAAGGCATTAAGAACGCAACACTGTATCAATTTTAGGGGTTTAACGTGTCACAGAATAAAACAAAGATACACTTCATAATGTTTAACAGCTAATTGCTTATTTGTGCAAAAGTTCAGATCATCTCGATGTAGAGATATGCAACAAAATCCTGAATAACTTCTCTTGATTTTATTGTTCAATAATATTGTGTGTGTAACCACTTTATGGATCTATATTTGGTGGGGGAAAGAATATATTTTTTTTTACATTTTGTTAAATAAAAAAATGAAGGACACCTTTGTAAACTTGAGTATCTGTATTATGCTAAGGTCTTAAAAACTTAATCTAAACATAAAAACATTTTCAACCATGTTAGGTTTTAAGAATCAAAAAACACACATTAGACATTGGTTTATTGAAAGAAAAACAGTTAAGACTGGGCCTGACTGAAAACCTACTTCCTTCTATTTTTGGGTAAGGGAGCTTGTTTTATGACAAACTTTTTGTCAAAGCAAACAGAGATGTCCCAATTCTCACAACTCAAAACAGGTCACGGAGTGGAAAAAGTTCAGTGCTGCAGTATGACAAATTCAAATGACAAAGTATATTCCTGTGAATGTACTCACCTCCCTTTACTGTCCTGCACCGACCTTTGGGGATGTCCCACCCCTCTGCCTTTGTTACGAAAATGGGAACCTCTGCTAGTCCTCCTGCAAAAAATGCAAAAATCAGACTGACACACAGTGGCAAGTCTAGCGGCATGTTTAAAAAATGTGCAGACACAGTCTAGTGCAAATTTAAAATGTAGTCTTGTCATCAGAGATTTATGAAGATGTAATGAATATCTGTCAGTGGGCTCCTTCAGATTGGTGATGGAAACCAAATGAGGAGGGGAAAAAAAAGAATACAAAGCCTTGATGAAGTGTTGTACGCAATTTGTGGAAAGCTTCCATTTTGGCACAAGCAGCAGTTAGCTAACAGATGAACCAAATTTGATCTTCACTCACTAGGATCAGTCTTCAAATGTTTTAAGCACCATGCCTAAATACGGTCCCAACAACAAAGTAATGTTACTAAATATACTTTTCAACCATTACAGAAGCTTAAACCTTATGTGGCTAAATCGTTTTAGTTCATCAAACTTTAATATCCCCACTCTCTAACCTCAAAGCTTATGTCCGATTAACCTTCTTGAAGTCCAGAAACAATCCAAAGGCACCTGGCTCTCATGACCTCTGCCTGAACTCAAGCCCACATCTCAAACAAAAAGCAGGTCTAACAAGGGCTCAAACTTTTATGACCCGTGGCCTGTTTGAAGTAATCAAGACTCAGCCAGCAATTTGCTAGACACCGAATGTTAATTTATGCTGTACAAAACAAACATCAAAAGGCTGAGGTAGTCTTCACTGTTAACAGCACATTGAGTAATGCATAATCCTAAACAGTGACTAATTACCATCTAATTTTCTCCACATAGTATGATACAGTGTTTAAAGATCCTATAGTTTCTCTTTTTATACATTAAACCTCCAAACTACATTACCACTGAACTATCTTCTTTAAAAGCAAATGCTATCAATCCTGCTTTGTGTCCTGGATGAAAGACATGAAAGGAAGAACCAGACAGCTGGTTGTTAAACAGCAGAAGCTGAAGTTAAAGCACTGAGATCCATTTACACTGTACTATCATTACAAGGAATAATGCTTCATTAACAAAGACGGACATCATCTTCTTTTAGATTTGATTGGCGGTTGGCAACCAGCTTACAGGTGCATTACCGCCATGTACTTCACTCTATATCATCACTATCTGGTCAGGAGCTGCAGTCCTATCATCACTGCTGTGTCCAATCAAACCTCAACTCTATATTCAGACATCACTCTTCTTCGTCTCCTCGTACTTCATATCATCACTTCACGCTATACCATCACTATCTGGTCAGGAGTTGTAGTCCTATCATCACTGCTGTGTCCAATCGAACCTCAACTCTATCTTCAGACATCACTCTTCTTCATCTCCTTGTACTTCACTCTCTATCATCACTCTATATTGTAGTCCTTCTATCATCATTGCTGTGACCAATTGAACCTCAACTCTTATCTTCAGACATCACTCTTCTTCGTCTCCTCGTACTTTTACTCTATATCATCACTATCTGGTCAGGAGCTGTAGTCCTATCATCATTGCTGTGTCCAATCAAACCTCAACTCTATCCTCACACATCACTCTTCTTCATCTCCTCGTACTTTACTCTATATCATCACTTCACTCTATATCATCATTTACACATCTTGGCCATGGCAGTGAATATTTTCAAATCTATAAAGCTGGATTCATGCTTCACCTCTGCTGTCCGCGTACGTGTAATCGGAAGCCTTGTGTGATGAAATTTACATCATCGTCTCCGTTCTGCCAGTGTCCGCTGTGCTCGACCACGGACGACCGCGTGCAACCCAAATTTTGTGACTGCGCTGCCTGCCCACGATCTGAACGCGCTGAAAAGCATATTCGCAAGACTGAACGTCCCATTCACGAGGTGGCGATATTGGCACAGCATACCAAAGTAGACAAAGTAGACAACGAGGAAGCAGAAGACAAGAATAAACATACATGAATCAAACATAAATACTTAAGCAGCAGCACCATCTTCGTAGAAAAGGAGTGAAAACTGGGAAGTCAAGCAGCAGAAAGCAAGCAGCGTTTCTTCGTTGGTGAAAATACTGGCACGTCAGCGCACTGGCGCTACCTATCAGGCGGGAGTGAAACTAGAAATGACAGTTGTGCGCATGCCGAAAAAAAAGTGAGCATGAACAGTGCCGCGTGCATACCGGGCTCATCCAAAGCGCACGCGGACCAAAGCGGACTAGAGGGGAAATACAGCATGAATAAGGCTTTAGATATAAATGATACGGAGTACCTACATGTGAAGTATTCAGTGTGGATTTAGTGATTACAACTGAAAACTGTAAATTATATGTTCTAAAATCTAACAGACATGATGCATCATTATCTATCAGAGTTGGTTAGTAACGCTCAGAAGACTAACTGAAAATGTTCCCTCTGATTAACAATGTTAAGGTCATAACGGGTAGGAAAAAAGTGTGACTGTTTTTTTCTACTTTCAAACATGCTGAAAATAAACTTTTTATTGCCCAGTTTGACCAAGAGCAGTTATATGTGAGTATCTGACAATTAGACATAAGATAAGATAAGATAAGATAAGCCTTTATTAGTCCCACAACGGGGAAATTCCAGGATTGCAACAGCACAGGGATAGCAACACTCAGAGCAACAATCAGAAGGCAAAAAAAAAAAAAAAACAAGCAAGCAAGAGCAGCTAATATACATATGTACATATTACTATAAAATATATACAGTATATACACACACACACACACACACACACACAGTGCAGAGCATTGTAGCTGGATGGAATAAATATATGAATATATGAACACAGTGCAGAGCATTGTAGCTAGATGGAATAAATATGTAAATATATAAACACCCACAGTACGGAGCATTGCAGCTAGGTGGAATAAATCTGCAAGTATATAAACACACACAGTGCGGAGCAATGTAGCTAGATGGAATAATATGTAGATATATAAAAACACAGTGCGGAGCATTGTAGCTAGATGGAATAAATATATAGATATATAAATATAAACACACCCAGTGCTGAGCATTGTAGCTAGATGGAATAAATATATAGATATATAAATATAAACACACCCAGTGCAGAGCATTGTAGCTAGATGGAATAAATATGTAAATATATAAACACACACAGTGCAGAGCATTGTTGCTAGGTGGGATGAAACAGCATAACCGTCTATTTAGTTATCCTACATGGTATGATTATGTGCCCATACATATTCTCACCCTCCATAGCGACCGGTATGTTCCTAGTTGTATGCCAGAGAGGACCATTGTGTAAGTCTATTGCATCTTTTGCATTCAAAAAACTATTAGTTTGTTACGTCTTTTTGCTATCTCTGCGAGCAGCCCTGCTTAGGTTGTACAGTCTGACAGCCGTTGGTAGGAAGGACCTACGAAACCTCTCGGTTGTGCACCTGGGATGATGTAGTCTGCTGCTAAATGAGCTCCTCGGTGCATCCAGTATGTCCTGCATAGGGTGGAACTCGGACTCCTGCAGAGATGACAGTTTAGCCACCGTCCTTCTCTCTCCTATCTCCTCCATCGGATCAAGGCGTTGCCCCAGGACAGAGCTAGCTTTCTTAATCAGTTTGTTCAGTCTCTTCCTATCGGCTGCAGTAATGCCACTGCCCCAGCAGACCACTCCAAAAGTGATGGCTGATGCCACCACCGTGTCATAGAATGACTTCAGCAGCGCCCCTTGTACACCAAAAGACCTGAGTCTCCTCAGCAGGAACAGCCTGCGCTGTCCCTTCTTGTAGAGTGCGTCAGTATTGTGTGACCAGTCTAGTTTATTGTTCAGATGAATACCCAGGTACTTGTAGGATGTCACCATCTCGATAAAACATAAAACAGAAATGAGTAATGTCTTGTTAATAAAATAGAAGTGTGAGCTCCATGTGTTCTGTAGGAACCCATACACAACAATGGCAATTTATATGCAATTTTTTGGGACAGATTAAGAAGTGAAATTATAAAACTTCCCATGGAAATCTGAATGTTCCAGGGACCCCAGGTTGGAAAACACTGATTTAATTGATTTTGATGTAGGAAATAAAATATACTGTTATAAAGGATCATAAATTTTGTCCCTCGGATCCCAAAAATTGGCCATTAAAATTTACTTTATGAACTCAACCAAGACCAAAGTCATCATTACAAAGCAAAACTGTTAATCAATTAGCATCCCAAAACTGAAGCAGCAGCAAATTCTGATGTAAAACATGGCAAAAGAAAAATGATTTAAAGGGTCGTTGCATATCTTGAAGCTGGCAGATTTGTTTTCCTTTTGATTGAAGGGGGAGTGGTCCAGCTGGTTTTTCTCTCAGGGTGGGTGGGGTAGGGTTGTCTGGCTGTGTGAGCAGACACTAGTGCCCTTTGTCCCCTTCTTTAGCCTGGTATGACTTTTGCACAGCAGGGTCTGGGCCTGTAAAAAGGTGGTATGTCGCAGTGGGCAACGAAAAAAAATGACTGCTGAAATAGCTGTCAGAGCTGCTGAAATTTACAACAAGAGGTCTGTGGCATCACTTTGGGGTGTAGTGTCCTGTTGTGCCAGTAGATGGAGATGATGTCTGCATTTGAACAGTGCAGAAATCCACACAGCTGGATAAGACTTAAAAAAAATCCTGTCATCTAGGGCTGCAACGATTAGTCGACGTCATTGATGACGATCATAAAGATTTGTCAACGCAGATTTTTATTGTTGATGGATCGTTTAATTATAAAGTTTCTTCAGGTTGTGCAGTCACGTGACCTTCAGTAGTGATCTGGGTCCTGAGGAGTGAAAACTTTCACGTTGCTATGGCTACACCATACACACCATTATTATTATTATTATATATATATATATTATTATATATCATTATTATTAGTATTACTAAAATATTTTAGCACCATTCAATCAGCAGAGCTTCTTAAACATGGGTTGTGTGAGTTTGTTGGAGCATATGACAACTGCACCAGTGTCGGTATGTTGAGAAATTATCCGTGAACAGTCTGAAATGTGATTCTTATCTCATGGTCGATCGGTTGTTTATATCATGTCAAGATGCTAGCGGCATCCCAGAACTGCTCTATCGTGATATTGACAACTACCTAATTAACTCAGTCACTTCATACAGCAGAAACTCTGGAGATACGTATGCAAAAGTCTAAATGACTACCAGTACTTTGCTGGCTTTGTTGTAGATTTAAGGCAACATGACAAGTCTCTGGTGCTCATTACCTCCACCAGGCCGCAGGCCAGGAGGAGGTTATGTTTTTGCCAGCGTTTGTCTGTTTGTCTGTCTGTCTGTTTGTTTGTCTGTTGGTTAGCAAGATAACTCAAAAAATTTTCGACGGATTCCGATGAAACTTTCAGGCATTGTTGGAAATGGTACAATGAAGAACTGATTAAATTTTGGGGATGATCCGGATCACCGTCTGGATACAGGAATTTTTTAAAGGATTCTTTAACATTGTGAGATACGGCCATTTTCAACATGTGCGCAGGCGCAATGGAGGGCGCTGGTCGTCGTGTCTGACGAACACAAACTCCGCGTTCTTCAAAGTTTTAGGCACAAAAGCACGCGGAAAACAGTGGTGGGCAGGGCCCGGCAGCGTGCCTGTGTTTGCGCTATGCTGCAAAAGCTGAGACGGGCAGCTGTCCGGCACCGGATTATTTGGCAGAAATTCCCCGGCCAGCCATAGGGGCTGCGCAAAAACGACCTCTCTGCCGGGGAAGCTTCTAAATCCTCTTTTGCCACGGAGCGCAACCCCAATATAAAACCCACGGCAACCTGTCTACCCAATTTGCATCCGTCAGTGAAGCCCTGAGTGCTGCTTTCAGTGGAGGAGATGGACACAACACCAACACTTCAGTTTATTACCTCCGCCAAGGAGGTAATGCTTTTGCTACTAAACCACTAATCCTATCATTGTGAATCCAATTGCTAGTCATATGTTTTCATGGTCAAGGAATCTGAAAACGTACACACAAACACTGTATGGGGGGGAACTGTGGCACTTGGCGGAGGTCTGCGCTCTCCGAGTGCTTTTCTACTTTCTGTAAAGGTAAGCTCAGTCTGCATAGCCAAATATTTTATACAGCATATAACATTGAAAAAAAAAAATCAGTACAGCAGAAATATGTTAACTTTCATTAATAATCTTAGTGATGCCTACCCCGTGCATGCTTAATATCATGCTAGGACTGGAATACATATTATATAATAGAAGCACCCTTACCCTCCCACAAAATGTTTAGTGGCCCTCAATTTATCAAATGTGTGCAAGACAGAAAAGTGGTCGTACGATCATTTCAACGCTCAGGTCGGTATTTATCAATCTGAACGTGATACCATACGCTCAAATCTCACATCAGCTCTGAGTTGGAGTACGCAAATTTTCAAGTCTTTGTCGACTCCCGTGCAGCAGAGAAATCTGCTGTGTGGGAGAATAATTTCATCATATGAAATTACAGTGAGCAGTGCAACTTTTCAGGAGATACAGTATCTTTGCCTTGTGTAAAATTTAGATGAGAGATTTGACAATTTAAAGACTAACAAGGCTGCTGTTAATAATTATGTTTTATTTATTTTTATGTTACTGCAGACAATATTCAAACAGATTTAAGTAGATTTTTTTTAAAAAGTAGTTATTTGATGGAACGTACAGCGCATCTGGAAAGTATTCACAGCGCTTCACTTTTTCCACATTTTATGTTACAGCCTTATTCCAAAAGGGATTAAATTCATTTTTCCCCTCAAAATTTTACACAAAATACCCCATAATGACAATGTGAAAAAAAATTTTTTTTTGAGATTTTTGCAATTTTATTAAAAATAAAAATAAGAAATCACATGTACATAAGTATTCACAGCCTTTGCTAAATACTTTGTTGATGCACCTTTGGGAGCAATTACAGCCTCAAGTCTTTTTGACTATGATGCTACAAGCTTGGCACACCTATCTTTGGACAGTTTGGCCCATTCCTCTTTGCAGCACCTCTCAAGCTCCATCAGGTTGGATGGGATGCGTCAGTGCACAGCCATTTTTAGATCTGTCCAGAGATGTCTGGACTCTGGCTGGGCCACTCAAGAACATTCACAGAGTTGTCCTAAAGCCACTCCTTTGATATCTTGGCAGTGTGCTTAGGGTCGTTGTTCTGCTAAAAGATGAACAGTAACCACAGTCTGAGGTCAAGAGTGCTCTGCCCGTTTTCAACCAGGATGTCTCTACATTGCTGCATTCATCTTTCCCTCTATCCTGACTAGTCTCCCAGTTCCTGCCGCTGAAAAACAGCCCCACAGCATGATGCTGCCACCTCCATTGGCATGGTTATGAACGGTGCCTGGTTTCCTCCAAACATGATGCCTGGCATTCACGCCTAAGAGTTCAATCTTGTCTCATCAGACCAGAAAAGTTTGTTTCTCATGGTGTGAGAGTCCTTCAGGTGCCTTTTGGCAAACTCCAGGTGGGCTGCCATGTGCCTTTCACTAAGGAGTGGCTTCCATCTGGCCACTCTGCCGTACAGGCCTGATTGGTGGATTGCTGCAGAGATGGTTGTCCTTCTGGAAGGTTCTCCTCTCTCCACAGTGGTTCCAAACTTCTTCCACTTATGGGTGATGGAGGCCACTGTGCTCATCTGAACCTTCAAAACAGCAGATATTTTTCTGTACCCTTCCCCAGATTTGTGCCTCGAGACAATCTTGTCTCGGAGGTCTACAGACAATTCCTTTGACTTCATGCTTGGTTTGTGCTGTGACATGCACTGTCAACTATGGGACCTTATATAGACAGGAGTGTGCCTGTCCAAATCATGTCCAATCAACTGAATTTACCACAGGTGGACTCCAATTAAGCTGTAGAAACATCTCAACAATGATCAGTGGAAACAGGATGCCCCTGAGCTCAATTTTGAGCTTCATGGCAAATTCTGTGAATACTTAGGTACATGTGATTTCTTAGTTTTTTATTTTTAATAAACTTGCAAAAATCTCAAAAAAACTTTTTTCATGTTGTCATTATAGGGTATTGTGTGTAGGAGTTTGAGGGAAAAAAATAATCCCTTTTAGAATAAGGCTGTAACAAAAAATGTGGAAAAAGTGAAGCCCTGTGAATACTTTCCGGATGCACTGTATAAAACCGAATTTATTCTGAATTTTTTTTTTTACCATTGCAGTTGAGCTGCAGGGTTTTTCAGTTGTCATTTTATTACTATATTTATACACAGTGAATATAAAAAGTCGACACACCCCTGTTCAAATGCCAGATTTTTGTGATGTAAAAAAAATGAAACCAAGATAAATCATTTCAAAACTTTTTCCACCATTAATGTGACCTATAACCTTTCATTCATTCATCTTCTTCCGTTTAATCCTTTTTGGGTCGCGGGGGTGCTGGAGCCTATCCCAGCATCTTTGGGCGAGAGGCAGGGTACACCCTGGACAGATCGCCAGTCCATCGCAGGGCCAACACAGAGACAGACAACCGTTCACTCTCACAGTCATACCTAAGGACAATTTAGAATCCCCAGTTTTGATGCCAATTAACCTAACTTGCATATTTTTGGCATATGGGAGGAAACCGGAGAAATCCCGGAGTAAACCCACGCAGACACGGGGAGAACATGCAAACTCCACACAGATCACTGTTGGTCAGGGGGCTGGGATCGAACCCAGGATCCCCCAGCCAAGGGTGAGTTGCTGTGCTGCCACAGTGCTAACCACTCCGCCACCGCGTCGCCCGACCTATAACCTGTACAACACAATTGAAAAACAAACTGAAATCTTTTAAGGTGAAAAATAAAAAAAAACTTACAATAACCCATTTGCATAAATATGCACACCCTTAAACTAATACTTTGTTGCATCACCTTTGGTTTTTATTACAGCACTCAAGTCTTTTTGGGTAGGAGAATATCAGTGTGACATCTTGATGTGGCAATATTTGCCCACTCTCATCCATCCATCCATCTTCTTCCACTTAATCCTTTTCGGGTCGCGGGGGGGATGAAGCCTATCCCAGCATCTTTGGTCGAGAGGCAGGGTACACCCTGGACAGATCGCCAGTCCATCGCAGGGCCAACACAGAGAGACAGACAACCATTCACTCTCATATTCATACCTAAGGACAATTTAGAATCCCCAGTTTGATGCCAATTGACCTAACTTGCATGTTTTTGGCATGTGGGAGGAAACCGGAAAAATCCCGGAGTAAACCCACGCAGACATGGGAAGAACATGCAAACTCCTCACAGATCACAGTTGGTCGGGGGCTGGGATCGAACCCAGGATCCCCCGGCCAAGGGTGAGTTGCTGCGCTGCCGCAGTGCTAACCACTCCGCCACCGCGCTGCCCTATTTGCCCGCTCTTCTTTGCAAAAATGTTCCAAATCGGTCAGATTGCAAGAGCATCTCCCGTGCACAGCCCTCTTCAGATCACCCACAGATGTTTGATCGGATTCAGGTCTGGATTCTGGCTGGGCCATTCCAAAACCTTAATCTTCTTGTGGTGAAGCCATTCTTTTGTTGATTTGGATGTGTGCTTTGGCTCATTGTCATCTAGATGAAGTTCTTCACCTTCAGCTTTCTAGCAGAAGCCTGAAGGTTTTGTGCCAACACTGACTGGTATTTTGAACTGTTCATAATTCCCTCCACCTTGACTAAGGCCCCTGTTACAGCTGAAGAAAAACAGTCCCAAAACATGATGCTACCACCACCATGCTTCACTGTAGGTATGATGTGCTTTTGGTGATGAGCAGTATTGTGTTTGCGCCAAATATACCTTTTGGAATTATGGCCAAAAAGTTCAACCTTGGTTTCATCGGACCATAATACATTTTCCCATATGAGTTTGGAAGACTTCAAATGTGTTTTTGCAAAATGTAGCCAGACTTGGATGTTTTTCTTCGTAAGATAAGGCTTCCGTCTTGCCACCCTAGATGGAAGATTGTTGTCACATGTATTTAACAGCCAGTACTTGCCAGAAATTCCTGCAGCTCCTTCAATGTTGCCGTCAGCCTCTTTGCAGCCTCCCTGACCAGTTTTCTTCTCACTTTTTTTTTTTTTTTTTAAATCAATTTTGGAGGGACATCCAGTTCTTGGTAATGTCACTGTCGTGCCATATTTTCTCCACTTGATGATGACTGTCTTCACTGTGTTCCAGGGTATATTTAATGCCTTGCAAATTCTTTTGTACCCTTCTCCTGACTGATACCTTTGAATAATGAGCATCCTTCTGATGCTTTGGAAGCTCTCTGTAGACCATGGCTTGTGCTGCAAGATGTGAATACAAAAATGTCAGGAAAAGCCTACCAGCAGGGTTTCCTCTGGTAACATTTCTGTGTTGGTGCATTTCTGCACTTTGTCGCATTGCCCCTGGTGTCATTGGCGGCGGGTGTGTGTTGGTGCTTGGGGGTGGTTGGGGGGCCGTTGGCGCGGGTTGGTGGCCGTGTTTCCGTTGGGTTGCTCCGGGGTGGCTGTGGCTGCAGGGCGGCCTGCCGCTGTCGGTGTGCATCTGGGGTGGATGGTCGGTGGGCTTGCGTGGGCACTTGGGGGTGTGGCTTGGCATGTGGGGCGCCGTGTGGGTCCGGCCCATTGCTCACTATTGTGACTATTGTTGTCCATGTTTGTGTTTGTGTAAGATGAGTGGGAATTGGTATGGCTGCCCCATCATGTTTGTGGTGCTGGGAGCACCGGGGTGCAATGCTGGTGGGTCCTGGGCTGCTTGCACTAGCGGCCCTCGCCCTGGGTTGGGATTTGGGGGCAGTGGGTGGCCTCATGAATCAGTTTGCAAGCTAGCTTCTGGGGGGGGGGGGGGGGGGCGACCTCACTCTTAGACCGCCTCCCTCCCAGTCTTATTTCCCGCCCTCCCCCTCCCTCTGACTGGGTGGAATATACATCTTCTTGGATACATTTAGGGCTTTGGGGTGGGGGTGTGCAGCACTGTGTCGGCAAAGGGGATACCTTTGCTGCGCGGTGGGGCTGCACTCACCTCAGTTGTAATCGCATTTTAGACATTGAGGGCTTGGGGGAATGGGGGCCCCGCTGTCCATCGCATTGGCTAGCGGTGCTCCAATCACTATCCCCCCAATTTTAATTGCACTTTGGTAGTCCACACATTTACACACAACTACATCATATAACCGACATACACCCACCATGTTTTGTGCAGGGGGAGGGGGGGTGGAAGTCTTCCCCCACCACTGTTGTCCTCCTCCTGCTGGGAGCGTGGGGGCCCTTTGGAGAGCCTGGGACCCATCATGTTGTCAAAATCCCTGGGTGCTACTGAATGTATAGATACAACCAAGGGAGTGAGAGGAGGAGTGAATATGAGCATGAGTGAGAGTGAGGGGGTGATGAATGGAGGTGGTGATGGTGGGTCAGTTTTGTGTGGCACTTTGCATGTTGGGTGGCATCTCAGGGCGCCTGCGGTGGTCTGCTGATCAGTCGCTCAGGTGGATGCTGGGGGTGGGGGTCTGCTTCTGTGGCCTGCGCCGGTGGTCTCCCCGGTCACTGCCGGGCACTGGTGCGCGTTCAGGCTTGCTCCATCTGCTTTGCAGCCGCCTTATGAAACAAGGGTGAATGAGGGGTGAGTTTGAATGGGTTTAAGAGTGAGAGAGGATGGGTTGGTCCGAGTGAGTGAGAGGGAGTTAGTGTATATGGATGCGCATGGGAGCATGTGGGTATGAAGGTGTGGGGAGGGGTGTGTCTGCGAGTTTGTTTTTTTAAAATAATTCTGTTGAACCACAATTCAAAAGCATAGTCTGATTTTCAATGGTTAATTTTTATAGAATTTTTATTTATTACCACTTTTGTCAGATTCAAGTTATTTCTGTGACTATTGTGGGTTTTTCTTTCATTAACAGAGGGGTACCAACAATTTTGTCCACGTCTGTACATGCACGCAGACGTACACGCACAAGTGTCTCTCCTTTAACAGGTGCAGAAACCAGACTCGTGTTGGGACATCTTCGGTGGAAGAAGCAGTTTGTCTTTTGTTTGTTTTAGTTGTTGGTTTGTTTGTTTTTTTGTCTGTTCCCCTCTCTTTTCTTTCCTCCTCCACACACTTCCTTTCCCTCTTCCCCATCCTGTCGGGTCTTCCATGTGTAAAATAACTTTTAATATTTTAATTATTACAGGAGGAGTTTACAACAATATACAATACACAGTTAGGTACTGTATAAGCTCCTCTTGGCAAAGTAAATCTGTTTTGACACAATACAGGTGACACATCCCTATTCTGCTTGCCTAGCTGCCTGACAGGACAAGGGGGGGAAAAAAGAAAAAAAAAAAAGATGTGATTACAAAAATGTCAGGAAAAGCCTACCAGCAGGGTTTCC
Source organism: Pholidichthys leucotaenia (assembly GCA_020510985.1). Lineage (NCBI taxonomy): Eukaryota > Metazoa > Chordata > Actinopteri > Cichliformes > Pholidichthyidae > Pholidichthys > Pholidichthys leucotaenia. Next base: position 67,726,368 of record CM035840.1, read on the forward strand.
TCTGGTAACATTTCTGTGTGGCAGCCCGCCTCCCTAAGGAAGTATGCCGCAGCGCCTATCATATATTAATTTAAGAAAAATTAAACATGAAAGAAACGCTCCACAAGCATACACACGAGTGTGTGATTGTCATCGGCGCGGAAGCGCCCCACCCGCCCGGCACCCGCGTGACCGTTTCTGCAGGCAGAGCGTGTCTCTCTAGCGTTACTGTCCAAGAGAAGCATGAGCTTACTAAAGTACTCTGCACGTGGAAAAAAAGTACAAGAGATAAGCAGTGAAGGCATTTATGGTGGTTTTAACTTGCTGGTAACTGGAACAACAATGAAGAGCTGCTTAGCTAACAGGTCTGGTTAGGCTTCATTGCAGAGAAAGGCAAGAGTGACTGATGAATCGCTGAGGATTTACTTCACCAGCTACTACAATATTAACTAATAATTTATGTTCATTATTATGTAACTGGCAAGTTAAGATGACCAAAATTCACGAAGTCAATGACTTTAATCCGTCAGCAGCCTTCAAAGAAACTAAGCGTGCCAACATTTGGATTTCAAAATAAGGGAGGTTTTTCCTGCTGTTGGGTTGGTGAGGAGATTTCTAAAAAACTATAAATGCATAGAAATATTACAACAGAAATAACTGCATATTTGGTCATTTAAGTTAATTTATTTCTTTAAATATAATTTTAATAATTATATTTCTTTGAATTCAGAGTTAAAGTTATCGTTCTGTTCTGGCTCTACAAAAATTATGGTCAAAAGTTTAAATTGTATGATGAAAAAGTAAAAAATTTGTCACATTCTGTTTCAAAATTATTTAAAAAAAAACCCAGCAATTTTATAATAATCTGCCTTTGTCCATCAGACAGGCCTCTTCACTGTCCAGTTTTAAAACTCCTCTTAAAACCCATTTTTATTCTCTGGCTTTTGACCCAGTTTGAGACACTGATTTTATTTGTTCTTATTGTTTCTATTGTATGACTATTGTTTTGTTTGTGCTGTTTTGTACTTTGGCTGTATTTTATTGTTTTTATATTTTATTTATCATTGATGTACAGCATTTTGTGTCAACTATCATTTTTAAAGAGCTTTATAAATAAAGTTGGATTAAAAAAAAGATAAACATCAGCCATAAAATAATCCACAAATTTATAATAGTCTCAAATGTACAAGAAAAGCCATAATTTTACAAGAAAAAAAATACAAATTTGAGGAAAATGGTTGCAAATTTAAATATTTACAGAGAAAAGTAGAAAACTATAAGAAAATTGTCATAAATTTTGAAGAAAAACCTCAAACCTTCAAGACTCAAGTCATTACTCAAATTTTTAAGTAGGTGTTCTTTGTACCCTTAACTCAACTAGAAATCTTTGGTTGACTGCTTTTAATTATTAATTTCATCGCACTGCTTTTACATGAGTAGAATTTCTGGCTACTATACCCACCTCTAATCATATATTTTAAGTATGCATGAGTAAATTACTATTATGAATGTTTTTTCCCTTCCCTTCCCTACTCTTTTTCAATGGAAAAAAAGAAACACTAGAATAAAAATACAAAAAATACACATTTTGGTTATTTATGTAAACCATGAAAAAAAAAATCCTGCAGGACAAAACATGACACTTGGTATTTTCTAGCCTGTTTGTATACCACCATAGACAGAGAGAGAACCTGCATTAGACAGGGCTCAGAGAGGGAAAGATGAGACAGAAGAGAGGAGCCAAGGAGAGGCAAGTGTTCAGGCAGAAGGTCCAGGAGAGGTGAGAGCAGAGGGAGGAGAGAAGGATGACACCAATAAAAAGTCCAAACACAGGACATCTGGGTGGGACCACAACTGGCCCAATATGCCAACATTCAAGCCTTGGTTGTACAATATTTCAAATGGTAAGTTCCATTATGCAATACTACTGTGCAAAATTTAAAAAAATTAAGCGGAAGAAGATGAATGAATGAATGAATGAATTAACATATTCAGGTTACAATCGTGTCATGTGTTTTCTGCTCCCCCACCCCCACCCCCGGGAAAAATATGTTGCCACCACGCCAAGGTCTTTAAACCAGAGGAAACACTACACAACTCCCGACTGATCAAACACAAGTTTTAAACCTAGCCATAATATAAACAAATCATCTTTTTCCAGGTCGGTTTTTGTGCACTTCCTACAAATTAAATATCATTTTGAAGGTCTTTCAATACAGAATATAGAAAAAACGTTACCTCAGTTTTGACAATTTCCTCAAAGTGACTCATTTTGCCAGCATGGGTCACAAATATGTACCCAGATAGTATATTTCACATTTGAATCAACAGTGTTGTTGCCACCCTCGATAATAGTTATCCCTTACAAATTATCCGTTAACTAAACCACAGCTTTACGCACAGAAGTGCCTGGTCGAGGTGATCGAGTACTTAAAAAAAAAAATCTGCTCCGGATAAGCAAGAGAATTTCAGAATAGCAGAGAAGATGTGGAGAAATTGTTTTATTTTGCCCTGTGCATTTCCTCACATTATTGAGAAATGACAGAGAGCCGTGGCTGAGCTGACCCAATGCGCACAGCATGCATCAGACAGTTGCTCTGGATATAGGTCGTCTTTCTGCACTTCTAATCGGGGTGGGAGAAATAATCATTTTTCCAATGCATCTCGATGCAGACGTGAATGATTCTGAATCAATGCACAAATGGCAAAATTCCGATTCTTAGATATGTATTTATAACATAACTTTATGTGGCCAGAATGAAGAGAAAAAAAAAAAAAAAAAGCGAAACCTTAAACGTAGAAGTTGGCGACTGCCCGGAAGGTATTTCACATGATGCACAACACTGAAGAGAGACTGCTCATTTTATTTGGGTCGGGTTGCTAGAGCGTCGCTTTCATGCCGTCTGTATATATGGATCATACATTAATAATGTAAGTAATATTAACAGAACGAAAAAAGCAGACTCTTAAACTCAGAAGTTGGCGCCCGGACAGTATGTCGCGTCATGTAAATATGTTCCCATCTGTGGTCGCGGCACTTAACACCGGCACAAAACTCATTTTATTTAATTATGGGTGTTCAGATCAGTTTGCTGGAACATTGCTGTCATCCTACATGGACATATGGACCACAGATTACAGTCAATGCATGTGTGTGAAACGTGGCTTTGGCAAGCAGGTCATCCGACCTGCACAGCAGCATCTAGACGAAAGCATGGAAAGGCTGAAACCAGCAGGTAGGAATGCTTCTATTTTTCATTAGAAGTGAAAATAATATTTCTTTCACAGAGGAACAGTTGGTGCACACTGTTAAATTCACAGCCTTTTCTGATGTTAAGGCTAACAACACTTCCGTGTCTGACTCTGAAGAAGACACAAATGGCTGTATTACAACAACGGGGTCAGCTGATCAGTTGTCACTGACGCAGAACGCGTTTATGGGCATTTCCAAGTTCATTTCCTTATCACAACGGCATACAAACAAACTTTCCACCGGTGCATGATTCAAAGAGGCCGGTCTAATCATTCAGAGGTGTGTTTTGGATAATCCAACCCAAAGCGCTCCTTCACATCCCTTTAATGCAAACAGGCACATTATCTAAAGTGAACTGAGATCATGACGGTTTAAGACTGGTTTTGTGCTGACCAAAGCCCATGTGTGTGAGCCAAAATGCACACTATAATAATGCTGCTTGGTAATAAGGAAGACATCAATCACAATTTATGCCCAGTTAGTTATGCTAGAAAGAAATGGTGAAGAATGGGCTGAAAAAAAAAATAAATCAGCTGAATTGTTTAATGTCCGCACAGATGCAACACAAACATGAAGAGGATGATGCCTGTGAAAACTTTCATTAACAATGGCATGGAAGTCACTTCCGGCTATGGGGAGATGGGGTGCTCCCTCTCTCCCGTTTCTTTCACCGACCGAGGGTCTCCCCCTATCCGTCCTGGGTAGGAGGGAAGGAGACGATCTGCCGTGGCTTCCTGTCGGCCTCCGGCCCCCACCATGGAACAAACCCGCTCTTGCCAGCCTCTGCCAGAGGCTGACGGGTGGCTGTCGGGGAGCTTGCTGGGCTAGAAACCTGGGGTGCACGGCCGACGCAGATGTGAACGCATCTCCTCTCTCTCTGGGGAGTTAGTGAAAAGTAAAACGCTGCACACTCCTTGTTCATTTATTCCACTAAAAATAAACACATTAATACCTAATAAGTCCCATGATGAAAACGAAAATTAAAAAAAAAAAAAATTTTGATAGAAATGTTAGCCGACTGAAAAGTATGTCCATGTACATATACAATACTTGGTTGGGGCTCTTTTTGCATGAATTACTGCATCAATGTGGCGTAGCATGAAGGCTGATCGATCAGCCTGGGTCACTGCTGAGGTGTTATGGTTTCTCTAATAGCCGGCTTCAGCTCGTCTGCATTGTTGGGTCTGGTGTCTGTCATCTTCCTGTTGACAATACTCCATAGATTCTCTGTGGGGTTTAGGTCAGGAGAGTTTGCTGGACAGTCAAGTAGAGTGATTTCATGGTCATTAAACCAGATTTTGGTACTTTTGGCAGTGTGGGGTGGTGCCAAGTCCTGCTAGAAAATAAAATCAGCATCTCCATAAAGTTTGTCAGCAAAGGCAACCATCAAGTGCTTTAAAAATTCCTGGGATGGGTATGCTGACCTTGGACTTGATTAAACACAGTGGACAAACACCAGCAGATGACATGGGTCCCCAAATCATCACTGACTGTGGAAACTCCACACTGGACCTCAAACAACTTGGATTCTGTGCCTCTCCACTCTTCCTCCAGACTCTGGGACCTTGATTTCCAAATGACAGGACTTGGCTCCTGATTTGGGGAGCCATGTCAATTGCTGGTATTTGTCCACTGTGTTCTATCAAGTCAAAAGTCAGTGCAGCCATATACCAGGAAATTTTAGAGCACATCATCCTTCCCCCTGCTGATAAGCTTTATGGAGATGCTGATTTCAGTTTCCAGCAGGATTTGGCACCTGCCCACACTGCTGAAAATACCAATACCTGGTTTAATTACCAAGGTGTCACTGTGCTTGATTGTTACTGGCCTGACCAAAACCCCATAATCTGTGGGGTTTTGTCAAAAGGAAGATGACAGACACCAGACCCAACAATGTAGATTAGCTGAAGCCCGCTATCAAAGCAACCTGGGCTTCCGTAACACCTCAGCAGTGCTACAGGCTGATCACCTCCATGCCACTCTGCACTGATGCAGTAATTCATGCAAAATGACCCCAACCAAGTATTGAGCACGTACATGGGCATACTTTTCAGCTGGCCAGCATTTCTATTAAAAATCCATTTTTTACAAATTGATCTTACGTAATATTCTAATTTTTTGAGAAAATGAATTTTGGGTTTTCATTAGCTGCAATTCATAATCATCAAAATTAAAAGAAAAACTCTTAATCTATAAGAGTTTCATTTTTTGAACTGAATTCCTGAAATAAATTTACTTTTCGATGATAATCTCATTTATTGAGATCATGCACATGTATGCCATGAAGAATTAAGGGAGTTCTAAAGACAAAGGGAGGTGCAACCCATTGGTCGAAAGATGTACCTAATAAAGTGGTCTGTTGGTGTAAAATAAACTTAACTGTTGAGCAGGGACTGGAGGTAGTTAAAGAAAACGTTTTAAGAGCATGGTTAAAAATGATTTCAAATGAAGAGACAGACCACACTAAGGACCAAACAGAACTCTGCTTCCCTCTAGTGATCAATGTAATGCTTTACATGTAAATTTGACAATGTTAACAATCTGATAACATCTTGTTTCTGTCTGAGGTTTAAACCTAGCTGATAAAATGACGTCTCATCCGAGTCTACCGTGTTTCATAATACCACCCTGGAAAACCAAGATCTTTTACCAGTGCTTTCAAGCAAAGTCAGGGTTTCCACTGGTAATATTTCCGTGTGGCAATCCGCCACCCCTGAAACTATGCCACCATGCTAAGGAAATACAAATTTAAGAAAAATAAATGAAGGAATGATGCTGCGCAAGCATGCACACAAACAACATATGTGACAGTCATCCACGTGTCGAAGTTCGGAAGCGCCCCCGCCCATGTGACTGTTCCAGTCGGAAGGCAGTGTCTCTCCCACATTGATGTCCAAGAGAAGCATGAGCTTATTAAAGTGCTTTAAACACGGAAAAAAAGCAGAAAAGGTATGTAAGCAATGGAGGCATTTATGGTGGTTTTAACCCGCTGTTAACGGGAATAATAATGAAGAGTTGCTTAGCTAACAGGTGTGATTAGGCTTCATATGCAGGAAGAGGCAAGAGTGACTGATGAATTGTTGAGGATTTCCTTCACCAGCCACTACAATATTAAATAATTTATATTCATTATTATGTACCTGGCAAGTTAAGATGACTGAAGTTCATGAAGTCAGTGACTTTAATCCATCAACAGTCTTCAGACAAACTAAATGTGCCAACATTTGGATTTCAAAATAAGATAAGCCTTTATTAGTCCCACAATGGGGAAATTCCAGGATTGCAACAGCACAGGGATAGCAACACTCAGAGCAACAATCAGAAGGCAAGAGAAAAAACAAGAGCAGCGAGTATACATATGTACACACATACATATATATATATATATATATACACTACAGTTCAAAAGTTTGGGGTCACTTAGAAATTTCCTTATTTTTGAAAGAAAAGCACTTTTTTTTCAATGAAGATAACTTTAAACTAATCAGAAATGCGCTCTATACATTGCTAATGTGGTAAATTACTATTATAGCTGCAAATATCTGGTTTTTGGTGCAATATCTACATAGGTGTATAGAGGCCCATTTCCAGCAACTATCACTCCGGTGTTCTAATGGTACAATGTGTTTGCTCATTGCGTCAGAAGGCTAATGGATGATTAGAAAACCCTTGTGCAATCATGTTAGGTCTGCAATGCTGTAATTGCTGCAAATGGAGGATTCTTTAACAAAAGCAAAGTTTGAAGGAAAAAATTATTATTTCAAATACAAATCATTATTTCTAACCTTGTCAATGTCTTGACTATATTTTCTATTCATTTTACAACTCATGGTAGTAAATAAGTGTGACTTTTCATGGAAAACACAAAATAATTGTCTGGGTGACCCCAAACTTTTGAACGGTAGTGTACATAGGAGGTTAATAATAAGGTTAATAAGGGAGGTTTTTCTTGCCGTCTAGTTGGTGAGGACTAAAAAACTATAAATATACAGAAATATTACAACAGAAATAACTGCATATTGGTAATTTAAGTTAATTTACAGTATTTCATTAAATACAATTTTGTGAATATTTTTTTCTTTGAAATCAGAGTTAAAGGTCTGGTGACACATTTTTGACATTTTTTAGCATGTTGGGTAAACCCAAAAGTCATTATCGATGATCAATATAATATTTATAACAGCGCCTGCATAAACTAGTTATCAAAAAAACAGAAACCGCTGACTGGACTGTGGTGCCACCCACCGAATTAAGGGCGGCAGCCCCATGACGTAAGTGACAGAACAGATGCCGGTGTTGTTGACTGGAATGACAGCAGCTTTGTAGCTCACAGTTTCTCTGGTTTCTTGTTTTAATTTTACGGCTATGGCTTTGCATTGTGTCGCAGGCTTAGATAAACAGCAGGCCATGAAAGACCACATCCCACGCTTCAGCTACAACTGTCATAAGCCTCCACGTGCGCTTTTACGGAGGAGGAGCGCACGAGGAGGGGAAGGATTAATGGATTTACGCACAGCTTTGACCTACTTTCTGTGATCGCATGCCGACACTCGCCGGTCCAGCCACGTCCCCTCTCTCATTATCACCAGCTGATTCAAACTCCTGCTGATCATGTTTCCTGGTCCTCGCCCAGGTACTTCTCATCACACCAACACCAGCAGTGCGTGTACTTAGCGGCCGTTTGCCAGTCACGCACTGCTGGTCCATAGTACTGTCATCTGTGCTGTTAGTCTGCCAGTATTTTCAGCACTCTCACGATGTTAGTCACTCCATGTTCGCCGTGGTTCTCGTGCGTCCTTGAAGCGATGATGGCTCTGGGGCGCACCTATGGCTAACACGTCTCCTCTCATTCGTTCTCTGGGCAATGCTGGCCCCCAAACGCCATCAATAAGTGTGTTTGTGTTTTTTGTACGTCTTCACCTTTTTGGGAATTGTCTGTCTTTCTGTATTACACGTGCTGTGGTGAACCCTGCACGTAAATCCTCGTTATTTCATCCTCCCTCTCCGTGCCCTGCGTAAGAGCGCACGGAGGGTCATGATGAATGGATTTACGTGCAGAATTCACCACAGCACATGTATTGAAAATAAGAATGATGACAACAGTTCCCAAAAGGTGAAGACTTACAAAAATAAACAGAAACACTTACAGTTGGCATTCGGGGCCGACATCACCCAGCGAACATGGAGAGGAGACGTGTTAACCACGGTTGCGCCCCAGGGCCGACATCACTTCAAGGGGTGCAACAGAACCACGGCTGTGTGGAGTGGCTAACACGTCGTGATTGTGTTGGCAATATTGGCTGGCTGACAACATGGCAGATGATGCACACAAAACATGAATAGCTGACTGTCAAAGAGGGCACGTGGTTGGACCGGCGAATCTTGGACAGTGTCCACCTGAAAGTGGGTCAAAACGCACATAAAACACATGTACAAAACAAAAACAACAAGAACTCAAAATATACAGGTACATCTCAAAAAATTAGAATATCATGAAAAAGTTCAATATTTTTAGTCACTCATTTCAGAAAGTGAAACCCATATGTCATATTGAATCATTACACAGAGAGTGATATATTTCAAGTGTTTATTTATTTTAATTTTGATGATTATGGCTTACAGCCCATGAAAACCCCAAAATCAGTTTCTCAAAAAATTAGAATATTACATAAAATTAATTTTAAAAAATAGTTTTTAAACAGAAATGTTGGCCGACTGAAAAGTATGTCTATGTCCACACTCAGTACTTGGTTGGGACTCCTTTTGGATTAATTACTGTATCAATGTGGCATGACATGGAGGTCATTAGCCTGTGGCACTGCTGAGGCGTTAGGAAGGTCCAGGTTGCTTTGATAGTGACCTTCAGCTCGTCTGCATTGTTGGGTCTGGTGTCTCTCATCTTCCTCTTGACAATACTCCATCGATTCTCTATGGGGTTTAGGTCAGGAGAGCTTGCTGGCCAATCAAACACAGTGATGCCATGGTCATTAAACCAGGTTGTGATACTTTTGGTAGTGTGTGTGTGTGTGTGTGGGGGGGGGGTGCCAAGTCCTGCTGGAAAATGAAATCAGCTTCTCCATAAAGCTTGTCAGCAGAGGGAAGCATGAAGTGCTCTAAAATTCATGGTAGACAACTGCGCTGACTTTGATCTTGATAAAACACAGTGGACAAACACCAGCAGATGACATGGTTCCTCAAATCATCACTGAACATGGAAACTTCACACGAAACCTCAAGCAACTTAGATTCTGTGCCTCTCCACTCTTTCACCAGACTCTGGGACTTTGATTTCCAAATGAAATGCAAAATTTACTTTTATCTGAACAGAGGTCATCTGCTGGTGTTTGTCCACTGTGTTTTATCGAGACCAAAGTCAGCACAGTCTACCAAGAAATTTTAGAGTATTCCATGCTTCCCTCTGCTGACAAGCTTTATGGAGAACCTGATTTCATTTTCCAGCAGGACTTGGCAACCCCCCCACACTGCCAAAAGTATCAAAACCTGGTTTAATGACCATGGCATCACTGTGTTTGATTGGCCAGTAAACTCTCCTGACCTAAACTCCATAGAGAATCTATAGAGCAGGGGTGTCCAACCATGTGCCATGGAGAGCCAAGACCCTGCAGGTTTTCTCTTCTACCCAGTCTCTTCAGCAGGTGTTTTCACTTATCAGCAATCAGTGGGAAGAAGTTCACTGAAATCTGCTGTTGAAGACACTGGTTGGAGGTAAAACCTGCAGGGTCTTGGCTCTCCATGGCACATGGTTGGACACCCCTGCTATAGAGCATTGTCAAGAGGAAGATGAGAGACACCAGACCCAACAAATGCAGACAAGCTGAAGGTCACTATCAAAGCAACCTGGACCTTCATAACGCCTCAGCAGTGCCACAGGCTGATCACCTCCATGCCACGCCACATTGACACAGTAATTAATCCAAAAGGAGCCCTGACCAACTATTGAGTGTGTACATGGACATACTTTTCAGTCGGCCAACATTTCTATTAAAAAACTATTTTTTAAAATTAATTTTATGTAATATTCTAATTTTTTTGAGAAACCGAATCTGGGGTTTTCATGGGCTGTAAGCCATAATCATCAAAATTAAAATAAGTAAACACTTGAAATATATCACTCTCTGTGTAATGAATCTATATAATATATGGGTTTCACTTTCTGAAATGAGTGACCAAAAATATTGAACTTTTTCATGATATTCTAATTTTTTGAGACGTACCTGTAATACATAATAAACCCAATGCCTGAGCCACAGAGAATGCACTGCTATGATTTTATTGAAAAATCAGGTTTAAATAAATTATATTTATGAACAAATAATTTGTTGCAATATCTGTAACAAAAGAATAACACTCAGTGTTCCGCTGCCGTGTGTTTGTCGCTGCTGCGGGCATGTGTGCCTCTCCACTGTCACTCTCTGAGTCTGACTCGCTTGGCACGATGCCCGCTTGGCACGGCTCAAACCTATACAGTCTGATGCCCCCAGATTCTTCAATGTCATCCCATTCTTCGGAACTATAATCATCTGAAGACTGGACAACACAAACCAATTCCAGACTACATGTGTTGGAACCATCGTCGATGTTTTCTACCGCTTCCATCCTGTGTGTACAATGGGCAGCCAAGTGCTGTGTTCTGTCGATGACGTTACAACATAGCCGGGGGGTTTTCCAGCCACTGACACAATTGGTGACGTGGCGCTCATGAAAACGTGGGATATTTATGTGAAAAAAAGCCTGTTTGACTTAGGACTGCACAGACCAACCTATTTTGTCATATTGTATTACTGTATGTGTTGAAAGATGAAGTATTACTGTATTGTATTGTTATGCTGCCTCCATGTATTAAGAGTCCCCATTACAGCATTTCATATAAGGGAGTTTGGCTCCCTCTAGTGGTGTAGTGAAAGCATCGTTTTGAACTGTTACACAAGGTGTTGGACATGCGCAGTAATGATATAACCGGAGAACGGAGCAGAGCGTCACTCATTGTACAAACGCTGTGGATGTTGTTTAATTATTGGCGCCTTGGACATCATTAGTCCGAGAGTATCTGCATGGTTTGACAGTGTTAACAGCTACAATGAGAACTGCATGGTTGCATTGGTGTATTTTAAGCGATCTGACTCTAGTCCTATCAATCATTGTTACCAAGCTAAGCTAGAGCTAACGCTAACATGTGCTAAGCTAAATACGGTGACCATATCATTGACGGCGTGTATATGTTTACTTTGTTGCAGTTTTACACGGATTTAGGAACAAATGTAAACGGATGTAAAACCCAAAAGACGAGTGTACATCACGTTGAGTTCCTTGTGGGGTAGCTTCAATAAACGAGATAAAAGGAAACATCTTGTCATCATTGAGGCCTGCACCACACGTGTTAGCTTGCTGCCTACTAGTCGAAAACTGGGAAACTCGATGGGAGGGCAGTAAAGTAAAAGGACTAGAAGCGCGGCGGGCCCAATAAACAATGAACAAGCAGCAAATGAGCCTCAGGGCAGGAGAGCAGCACCAGCCAACTCCCCAACTCAGAAGTGGAGTTATGCAGCTTCCTTGGCTACAGCTGCACGAGCTAGCTCATTATACTCACGTAGCTTCAAGTCAAGCAAGGCTTCTTCAGCTACCTCCTCAGTCATAAGAGCTAGAGCCAAAGCAGATGCTGCACGAGCTGAATTAGCTTATTCAGAGAAAGAAGCAGCCCTCATCACGCAGAAAGCTAATCTTGAAGCACAAATGCACATTTTGAACTATCAGAAGGCTGTTGCAGCTGCAGAAGCTGAAGCCACGGCCTATGAAGAAGCAGAGGAATGTGCAAGAAGTGAATTCAGCCAAGCATTAATGGACTTGCCAGTTGGCTCAGCACAACACACATCTGAGTATGTACAGAAGCACCTTAATATGCGCCTTGAGGAAACTCCATTTAAAACTGATCCAGCCACCCCCTCTAAGATCCAGTGTGAACAGTTGGAAATGGCCACAAATGCACCATTCAGCTCATCTAATGCTGTAGATGGTAAGAGTAGGGTCAGTGTCAACATGAAGGAGCATGGAGCTGCAGAGACAATTAATCCCCCAACGTTACGACCCTATTATGCCCCTGCAACACATTATACCGAAGCACAAAGCATTCAGGATCTGACCAAATACCTCACACGCCGGGAGATGTTGAGCACAGGACTCCTACAGTTTGATGACCTCCCAGAGAATTATTGGGCATGGAAAGCATCTTTCCAGAACGCCATTCAAGACCTCAGTCTCTCACACCACGAGCAATTGGATCTGATGATAAAATGGCTCAGCACAGAATCAGCAGTGCAAGCAAAGAGGATCCGCTCTGCACATGTCTTTAACCCAAAAGCAGCCCTCAACTTAGTCTGGGAAAGGCTAGAAGAGTGTTATGGGTCACCCGAAGCAATAGAAAATGCACTGTTAAAAAGGCTTGATGATTTTCCCAAAATCAGCAACAAAGATGCACGCAAGCTGAGAGAACTTGGTGACGTTCTACAGGAGCTCGAATGTGCAAAGGATGGCAGATACCTACCTGGGCTCGCATACCTGGATACAGCCCGTGGAGTGAATCCTGTTGTCGAGAAACTGCCCTACAGCCTACAGGAGAAGTGGATTGCAGCAGGTGCCAATTACAAAGAAACACACAAAGTCGCCTTCCCTCCTTTCAGCTTTTTTTCCAGCTACGTCAGACGGCAAGCCAAAATAAGAAACGACCCAAGTTTCAGTTTCTCTCCACCGGCCCACATGAACACCAGAGTTGAAAAGGCCCCCAAGTTCGCCAGTGAGCACCTCATCAGTGTCCACAAAACAGACATCCCACCAGCTTCACCCGCAGCTACAGGTAACCACACACGTGAAAGGACAGAAAGCCCAGATAAACAATGTCCCATACACAGAAGGCCACACCCATTAAAGAAATGTAAAACGTTTAGAGCCAAACCAACAGAAGAACGCAAACTGTTCTTGAGAGAGAATCACATCTTACGGATGAGCTGCTCATCCGTAAGCTGCCCGTCCAGCGCCTGGTGAGGGAGATCGCTCAGGACTTCAAGACCATCCTGCGTTTCCTGAGCTTCGCCGTCATGGCTCTGCAGGAGACCAGCGAGGCCCACCTGGTGGTCTCTTCTTCGCTAAGGGGGTCACCATCATGCCCAAACGACTTCCAGCTGGCCCGCCGCATCCGCGGAGAGAGAGCTTAGACTTTCTGCTGCACATTCACCAACCAACCATAATGCTCTGCACTGTGTGTCTATATATATACATTTATAATAATATGGACATATGTTTACTAGATGTTTTTTCTTGCCTTCTGATTGTTGCTCTGAGTGTTGCTATCCCTGTGCTGTTGCAATCCTGGAATTTCCCCATTGTGGGACTAATAAAGGCTTATCTTATCTTATCTGCTTTAAGTGTTGTGGCTCCACTCAGCATCTGGCAAAAGACTGTAAACAGTCAATCCAGTCCTACATCCTGGCCCCTCTCCTCCTCCCATGGAGCCTCAGGAAGCTGAGACGGATCATGGCGGGGAGTACCATGATTATGAGGGCACACTAGTCACGTCTAGATGCACAGAAGTTTACGGTCATGCAGAAAACCCACGATCCTGCTCAAAAATTAGCCCTGTGTTAGTTTATCCTGCAGGACACAGAGAAGAAGCCCAGAAAATGTATGCAGTGCTCGATGAACAAAGCAACAGATCACTCGCTAAATCAGAGTTTTTCCAGCTGTTCAACATTAGAGCACATTCCGACCCTTACACACTGAAAACGTGCTCAGGGGCTACTACGGTTTGGGGGCGGAGAGCTCCAAACTTCATGATAGAATCAATGGATGGAAAAGTACAGCTCCAGCTTCCAAACTTGATCGAGTGTGACATGATCCCCAATGACAGGAGGGAGATCCCATCTCCAAAGGACGCACTTGTGCATCCACACCTGAGAAAAGTCGCAGACAAGATTCCACCTGTAGATGAACATGCTCCCATCCTCCTACTGCTGGGAAGAGACATCCTACAGGTACACAAGGTGAGGGAACAAATAAATGGGCCCCACAGTACTCCCTATGCACAGCGCTTGGACTTGGGGTGGGTTATTGTGGGAGAAACGTGTTTAGGGACAACACACAAGCCTTCGACTGTTAACGTGCTAAAGACACAAGTGCTCTACAATGGTCGTGCATCATCCCTCAGCCCATGCCTAAACACATTTCTTGTCAAAGAGGTTTCAGGTTGCTCCACCTCACGCCCCAACAGCATACTACCATATGCCTTGCAGGGTGAGAGAGACACAGACCACTTAGGAAACACGGTCTTTGATAAAACAAAGGACGACGATAAACCAGTGCTGTCAATAGAAGATCAAGTTTTTATTGACATCACGGACAAAGAAGTAAGAGACTACAGAAAGAAAGTGCATGTGTTTGGAAATAGCCCTTCTCCAGCCGTGGCTGTTTACTGCATGAGACGTGCTGCAGCTGAAGGTGAGAAAGCGCATGGACATGACACAACACAGTTCATAATGAGACATTTCTATGTAGATGATGGATTAGCCTCCACAGCCACACCAGAAGAAGCTGTTGACATCCTGACAAACGCACAAAAGATGTTAGCACAATCCAATCTCAAATTACACAAAATAGCATCTAATGACTGCAGGGTCATGGAAGCCTTTCCGGCAAATGAAAGAGCAAAGGACTTAAAAGACTTAGATCTCAAACGTGACGAGCTCCCACTACAATGGAGTTTAGGGGTGCCTTGGAATCTTGAGATTGACAGTTTTATGTTTCAGGTGTCCATCAACAGGAAGCCCTGCACAAGAAGGAGTGTCTTAGCGACGGTCAGCAGCCTGTATGATCCCCTAAGGTTTGTGGCACCTATCACAATGCAGGGGAAGAACCTCCAGCGTGAACTGTCAACAGAACATGGCGACTGGGATGAACCACTTCCCGCTGAGAGAGAAAAGGTATGGAACAAATGTAAGGAACTGAGAATTGAGCGCAGTGATGCAGCATTAGCGAGTTACCTACAAGAAAAGGGTTGCAAATGGTTTTTTAACCCACCTCATGCATCACACATGGGTGGATCCTGGGAAAGACTCATTGGAGTTGCCAGGCGGATTTTAGATGCACTATTTCTCAAGAACAAACTACGGCTCACGCATGAGGTACTGAGCACCTTAATGGCGGCGGTTATGGCAGTGATGAATGTAAGACCACTTGTGCCGGTCTCAACAGATCCTGACAATCCAACCATCCTAACCCCAGCAATGCTACTGACGCAAAAAACCAACCCCTTGACAGCACCATCGGGAACTTTCGCTGCACCAGAACTTCATGCATGTCAGTAGAAACAAGTGCAGGCTCTTGCAGACAGTTTTTGGAAACAATGGAGACAAGAGTATCTTATGACTCTTCAGAGCCAAAGAAAATGGTCTGATGAGAAACCGAACATCAATGTTGGAGATGTCGTTTTGCTCAAGGATGGGCAAGCACACAGAAATGACTGGCCCATGGGGCGGATTGTGAAGACATTTCACGAAAGGGACAATAAAGTACGAAAAGCGGAGGTGAAGATAATAAGAGATGGGACTGTTAAAGTGTTTCTGAGACCAATTACAGAAATGGTTTTACTGATAGCAGAAGGGGAATAACAGATAATGATATTTATTAACATTGTTATGCACTGTTGTTTGAAATGTTGTAAGGCTAAATAGTGGTACAATGTTATTGCACCAGACGGAGAGTATGCTGCCTCCATGTATTAAGTTAAGAGTCCCCATTACAGTATTTCATGTAAGGGAGTTTGGCTCCCTCTAGTGGTGTAGTGAAAGCATCGTTTTGAACTGTTACGCAAGGTGTTGCACATGCGCAGTAATGATATAACCGGAGAACGGAGCAGAGCGTCACTCATTGTACAAACGCTGTGGATGTTGTTTAATTATCGGCGCCTTGGACATCATTAGTCCGTGAGTATCTGCATGGTTTGACAGTGTTAACAGCTACAATGAGAACTGCATGGTTGCATTGGTGTATTTTAAGCGATCTGACTCTAGTCCTATCAGTCATTGTTACCAAGCTAAGCTAGAGCTAACGCTAACATGTGCTAAGCTAAATACGGTGACCATATCATTGACGGCGTGTATACGTTTACTTTGTTGCAGTTTTACACGGATTTAGGAACAAATGTAAATGGATGTAAAACCCAAAAGACGAGTGTACATCACGTTGAGTTCCTTGTGGGGTAGCTTCAATAAACGAGATAAAAGGAAACATCTTGTCATCATTGAGGCCTGCACCACACGTGTTAGCTTGCTGCCTACTAGTCGAAAACTGGGAAACTCGATGGGAGGGCAGTAAATCACGATGTCCGCTTGGCACGGCTCAAACCTATACAGTCTGATGCCCCCAGATTCTTCAATGTCATCCCATTCTTCGAAACTATAATCATCTGAAGATTGGACAACACAAACCAATTCCAGACTACATGTGCTGGAACCATCGTCGATGTTTTCTACCGCTTCCATCCTGTGTGTAAAATGGGCAGCCAAGTGCTGTGTTCTGTCGATGACGTTACAACATAGCCGGGGGGTTTTCCAGCCACTGACACAATTGGTGACGTGGCGCTCATGAAAACGTGGGATATTTATGTGAAAAAAAGCCTGTTTGACTTAGGACTGCACAGACCAACCTATTTTGTCATATTGTATTACTGTATGTGTTGAAAGATGAAGTATTACTGTATTGTATTGTAATACAGTATTGTATTACTGTATGTGTTGAAAGATGAAGTCAAAAATTATTATTAAAATTATTGTTCTGTTCTGGCGCTGCAAATTTATGTTCAGAAGTGTAAATTGTATGAGGAAAAAAGTCAACATTTTACCACAATACATTTCAAATTTATAAATAAACAGTAATTTCATAAAAAATAGACAAAAATTACCTATAAAATAATCCACAAGTTGATAATAATGTCTCAAATACACAAGTTGGGCTGCACAGTGGCGCAGTGGTTTAGCACTGTGGCAGCACAGTTTTACCCTCGGCCGGGGGATCGCGGGGATCATGAGATCGTGGGTTCGATCCCAGCCCCCGACCAACAGTGAGCTGTGTGGAGTTTGCATGTTCTCCCCGTGTTGCGCGGGTTTACTCCGGGATTTCTCCGGTTTCCTCCCGCACACCAAAAAAAAAAAAACATGTAGGTTTAGGGCGCTCGCGCACGCAGCGACCAGCAGCCGGTGGCTTGTCACCAGACTGCAAACCAAGTCTACCTACGGGTACAAATAAGTAACAAAAAAAAAAAAAAAAAAAAAAAAAAAAAAGTCATAACTTTACAAGAGGAAATTACAAATGAGGAAAATGGTTGCAAATTTAGTTAAGTTTACAGAGAAAACCTCAAACCTTCAAAACTGAAGTCATTACTCAAGTTTTTATGTAGGTGCTCTTTGTACCCTTAACTCAACTAGAAATTTTTGGTTGTCTACTTTTAATTATTAATTTCAAAGCAATGCTTTTACATGAGTAGAATTTCTGGCTACTATACCCACCTCTGATCATATAATTTAAGTATGCATGATTAAATGACTATTATCAATGATTTTTTCCCCTTTTCTTTCTCAGTAGAAAAAAGAAACACTAGAATAAAAATACAAAAAAAATACACATATTTTTGTCGTTTATGTAAACCATGACAAAAAAGTCCTGCAGGACAAAACATGACACTTGATATTTTCTAACCTGTTTGTTTGCCACCACAGACAGAGAGAGAACCTGAATCAGACAGAGCTCAGAGAGGGCAAGATGAGACAGAAGAGAGGAGCCAAGGAGAGGAAAGTGTTCAGGCAGAGGGTCCAGGAGAGGTAAGAGCTGAGAAAGGAGAGCAGGATACACCAGTAAAAAGTCCAAAGACAGGACATATGGGTGGGAACTCAACTGGTCCAATATTCCAACATTCAAGCCTTGGTTGCACAATACTTCAAATCAAAAGCACCATATGCAGTTACTGTGCAAAATATTTTTTAAAAAAGAAATAAATAGTATAAAATGAACATATTCCTATTACAATAGTGTTATGTGTTTTTTGCCTGGGTGGAAAAATATGTTGCCACCGCGCCAAGGTTTTTAAGTCAGAGGAAACATTGAAAGTGACTGATATGTCACAATTTAGCTGACTAGCCCATTGTTGAAAGAATTTAAACTTTCTGGATCCCATTATGACAATCTAAAGCACGAGTTTGTGCAACTTCTGCCAACGGAGTCAATTTCTAGCAGTGCACTGTCCATTTTAACACTTTGTGCTCTAGCAATCCAAATAGCGCTGCACGATTATGGCCAAAATGATGATTGCGATTATTCTGATCAATACTGAAATCACAATTATTCATTAACTTGAGGAAAAACACAGATGACATAAAATTCAATTTTTTAAAATTCATCCTACTTACCAATTGCTAGATGAAGCCTGTAGCCAAAGCACTGAAGCCTTGTCCATTTATTTAGAGAAGCTGCCTTGACAACATATTCTGCTTGACCATAGGTCAGTCATAGTTGCAAAGTACTCGACAGTTGTGATATCCATCTGTATTTTTCAAACAGTGCAAGTAATACAACTTTGGAGAATCACGTGGGGATCACGTATTTCTTGTCCAGTGTTTTGACCATGTTTCTAAAGCCTTCGTTGCTCACACAGCACTTAGTGGACACATGTCTTTGGCCAAATAAAATGCTATTGCATCAATTAATTCAGCGTGTCTTTGGAAGGCGGATGGATACTTTGTGCAGGGTTGATGTTACGATTGCCTGGGTCAACGCCGGACACAAGACTGCGATTTAGTGAAGTGACATTTGCTTTAGCCTTCATGCATTTATCGTACTTGTGTTAGTGGTGTTTTTTCAGGTGGCTGAATAAGTTAGTTGTGTTGCCCTGCATCACAGACACAGCTCTATGGCACTCTGCATATAATTTCTTTTTAGTCAGCATCACTTGCCCTGAATCCAAAACCCGTCCAGACAACGGATGATGATCCTTTCGAGGCACTAGCTCCTCACTTCCATGTGTTGCTGTACCATCACCTTCTGCTCTTGACATCTGGTTTGTGTTTCACCATCACACCAATCCGCTATTGAAAACTTAAGGCTGCCACGACAGGGTGTGCTCGCTTGTCAGTTCTGCAGCTTAATATTGCCCTTACATGCATTCACCCCCAGTGGTTGGCTGGCTGTTGGTTGAGAAAATGCTTGATTTGATATGCAGCAGAGCCCACATTTTAAATGTTAATATTGTCGATGATCACGTTAATTTAATCGCAGCAGCCAAAATCGTGATCAAAATTTGTTTAATTGTGCAGCCCTAAATCCAACTATATGATTTTGCAAAAGGGGTGCAGCTGGGTAATACCAGGTCTAAAGTCAGGGGATCATTATCACTCGCTACTTAACCAGTGCATTTTAAAACATGTGGGTGCCAGAAAATGAGGACCCACTCGGTGACACTTCAAGTAGTACATTTTACACCACTGTACATGTGGGATGCATTGGCATAGCCATCTTGACCTCAAGTTCTAACTTTTAATTTGGTTTTATCAAGGCGCAACCAAATATACAAGCAGAAAAATTACTTCACAGTTCTCAAAGCAACACTATGTATGACTTTTTGATGGTACATCAACCTTTGACTGGGTGAATGTCACTTCCTCCATAGCCTGAGTAGACCCAAATTGCCTGTAACGGCTCTGTTCTTGGAAGGAACACTGAAAAGACTGCAACTAAGGCGACTATAACCTCAGTCCCAACAGCCAATTACAGGGTGCTTAACTGCTGGTGGACACAGTTGTGTCCTGTGATTGGCTATTGGGATTCTGGTCATAGTCACCATACTTGTCGTCTTTTCAAAATTCCTACCCGGAACAAGAAAGTTACACAGAGCTGCTTTAAGTACTTGACATATTATGACATACCATGAGAAAGAAAAATTAAACAACTAATAAATTGAAAGTTGTTGCTCAAGAATAATAAATAAATTACCTTGAGCTTAAGTGATGTCTTAAGTCATTTCTGTCATATGACTGCTTAGGGTAAGGCCCCTCCTGTTAAAAAATACATAAATTAAAAATAACAACTTTACATGAGAAAAATTCTACTAAGGTATATTTCTTGATTAGTGATGGCATTGTGGGGAAATAACAAAATGACACATAGGAACCTGAGTAAATATGAGCTGTTATGCGGAAGACCCGGGGAAACATGCATTTTTTTAATTACACAACCTAAAACACATACAAGTCTAGCAGCTAATAATTAAAGCATGTCAAAGTTGCCTTACATATCTGGGACTGTTGTTCAAGTTGTGGTCGTCATTATAGTAGTGATCATCACGGTTATAATCTTCTTTGTAATATCTTCTTTCACCATGATAATTTCGATCAGAACTGTACCATTGGTCACCGTCATATCTGTCATGTTCCAACAATGGCCGTGGCCCAGGGCCCCTCTTTTCCACTATATTGACAACTCTCTGAACAGTCACCTTAAAAGACAAAACACCACATTTGACATTTCAGTGCACGAGTTTCAGTAAAAAGTACTAATAAGGAATTACTCTTACATGATAAGCAAAATATTCAAAAGGACTGAGTAGCATAACAATAATATTCAAATAAGAAACACTTAACTAGAATACAATAAATACCTGCAACATTGTGTGCATAACATTAAAACAATTTCATTGTGCTTAATTCTGCATCCAAAGCAAACTAAATATACTGAAAATATGTATTTGTGGTATTTTACATCTATTAATAAACCAATTTCTCAGTTACTACCTATAGGGTAGTGTCTTGTCACCAAGCCAAAAAAAAAAATCTCTTTACCTCTCTTGTATCCATTCCCGTAAATTGCTCTTCATATGCTTCTCTAACATTTAACTTTCGACCACCATATCGATATGCCACTGCAAAAGAAGAAAGGAGAGGTGGCATTTACTCTGTATCTGTACCCTTAGGTGTAACTCCTGTGTGTACAATACACAATATATACTGTTCAAATTCAAAACTTTATTTCAAGTGGCAGTGGACGAGACAGTCAAAGAGCAGAAATCATCACTGTCAAATCATGCTTTAAAGAATTCAGATGTTCTCATCAGAAGTGAGAAATCAGAGCTCAAATGTTTAAAAAGCATTTTGCAAGTTAGCAACACCACTTGATGTATGTATGTAGAGAAATGATCCAATAAGTTGACTAAAAAACATTTATGCATGTGCCTCAAAACTCCTCATACAACCAGGCTATAATGTCAGAAGAGAGAGACTGGCAGATTGGGTTAATATCTGCAATGCAAAATATGGACCGAAACCAGATAAATGAGCTATTACATCAACTGGCAAATAACATACTGGCTGCTTCTTATCTAAATCATGGCTGTGTTTAAATTTGGAAGCTATCAAAATTTAGAAGAGGTTACAGTTCACCATGTGTCTAAAATTGCCTCTTTAGAAGTACTAATTCTTTACACTTAATTATTGCCATTATGTACAAATTCAGGCTTCTCTATTTACCACTTATGCTGGATGAGGAGAAACAGTCAAAATAATCAACACAATATACCAGGTACAGTGCCATTAGGTGCCAAGATATTGCAGGTTTTGTGTCCAGACAGCAACTTAAGCAGGTGTTTGCACTGATCAGCTCAAATCACCTGCTGAAAAGACTGGCTGGAAAGAAGGATACAGGTCAAGTAGACCCCTGACCAAGTGAGCACTCCAAAGGCGCTTTCGCACTGTAGGAACCTTTTCCAGAACTAAAACCTTTAAACTACATAGGGCCGGTTTTACTGTGTCCGGACAGCATAGGAACTCGGAACTACGGACATCAGTTCCAGAACCATTTTAGCTCCATCTCTGAAGCAGGGTCTTTTCTGGTGAAACAGGAACTCTTATGATGCAGGTGTTTGCTGATTGGCAGAACTTGTAAGTTACGCCTACCGCCAGAGACTTATGCTTCTCACGGTGCTGCCATGTTTAAAAAGATACTTCGTGGTGTTTTTTCCTGTAATCGCTAATGACATAGTTTTAATGTGAACAAAACACTGACAATTGGACCGATGAGGAGGTCAGCGCTCTTCTGGCCTTGTACGCCACAGAGGAGGATCCACGAGAATTCGAGGGCTCGCAGCGGGAGCGTAATAATTTTTGGAAAATAAGCTTGCAGTTAGCAGGGATTTTTCACAGTGCGAAGCAGTGAGGAACACTCACTCAGGACTGGAACAAATAAGGACACCAACAATCAGAACCAGGAGAACCAAAAGACCAGGAAATGTTCCGACATTTTGAACGCAATCTTGCATCGACCTGCCTAAACATGAACCCCGGCAACAATGCCACAGGATACCACAGTCTGCAGCGGACTGTCCTCTGAGGAGCTGAAGGTTGGTAAATATGTGCAAAAAATATGCAATTTAACTCATAAATTTGAGGCTTTTTTTCACCCTCTTAACTTCTAATTTGTCTCTGCCAAATATAAAATCAATTTCCAACTCCTTTTCTCCAAGAGTACCTGGATGCAGCGGCACTTTTTGTCATGTAAATCTGCAATATTTTTCTCTTAAATTTGCAACTTTCTCTTCTTCATTTAACTTTTTTCTTCTGAAATTTGTTTTGTTACAAATGTACACCTTACTTCACAGAAGTTTACGTTTTTCTCTCCAATATGCAGTTTTTTTTTTCTTGTAATGTGCATTAAGTTTCTCACATTTGCATCCTTGTCCTCTTTAATCTGCAGGTTTGGGGTTTTTTTTACTATAAATTTGCAACATTTTTCCACAAACTTAAGGCATTTTTTTTTTTTTAATTTGGAACTGTTTTTCATTAATTTGGGGCTTCTTGTAAATGCACAGCTTTTTTCCTAATAATTTTACACTTTCTAATGTGCAACACATATTTGCCTATTTTTCTTTATAATTTCAAATGTTTTTCTAATAAATTCACAATTATGGTCTTATAAATAAACAACATATTCTTGTAGATTATACTTATTTTCTCTCATATTGCAGAGTTTTTGTCTCTTTGATTTGTATCTTTATCTTGTATATCAGTGAATTTATTGTCATACATTTGACAGTTTTTCTGTCCACTGAATATGAGCAGAACAGCCACAGGTTTCAGACCTCTGGCCTAGCTGATCTACCTTGCCATCTTTTTTTACAATATGGTTCTGATCCAGAATGTTGTCTTTATTCAGAGACTGCCATCTGCTGCTGCCAGCACCCTCTGCCACCTTAGACCAGATAAAGGAAAGATTACTATTGCATTGCACATACATGTTGTTGAGTCTCAGAACTGTATTAGAATTGTTGTCTGTTAATATTTGTCTCCATCCTCCCTTTGTTTTTTCCAGGAAAGAGAAAGTGGAGTGAAATTCTTCTGGCTGCTGTGCACGACATGCTGGAGTCAGACGCCAAAACAAGAAGATATCCTCTCTGAATCCTTGGTATCCTCTCTGAAGATACCAAGACGTTCCCAGGCCAGCTGGGAGACGTAGAAACACCAGAGTGTAAATTTATGGTGTTTCTGTATGTTTGAAGATTTTGAAATATTTTACTGGAAAATAAATAAATCAACATTTGAAGAGTCAGAACTTGCAAAATGCAAAATGAAAATGTTCCCCCAGGGGAGGGTAGTTCCTAAAACTAAACAGTTCTAGAACTGAGTTCTTGAACTTCTCTGTCCGAAAAGCGCCTCAAGTGAGCACCCCAAGTGGAACCCAGGATCCAATCTGTACATGTACAAGTACAGTCTCAATCGAGTGATTTGCAAACACAAAGAAGGAGAACAACAAGAATTTGTGTAAAACTGTTAAAAAGACTTTTCCCGGTCACCAAGAAGTGTAAAAACTACATACGGGGGGGGGGGGGGGGGGGATAAAAGGTTCATAGTGGTCAAATTGGACCAAATGTGGTTTATTTTTTAACCGCAATGATCCAAATGCTGCAACACCAATGGAAGAAGCGTGTGGACCAAAGGGAAGACTATGTTGAAAAATAAATCACATTTGGTCAAATTTAGTTCAGTGGTTTATTTGTCAGGGACCATGTACAGAAAAACATTAAACACGGTAAAGATGCTCTGTACCAGATTATAGTGTTCTCACTAATTTCCATCTGTAGTCCCTGAGGCAGGCAGAAAAATATTAAAAGAAAAACAGCACATATACAGTGGGGGAAAAAAAAGTATTTAGTCAGCCACCAATTGTGCAAGTTCTCCTACTTAAAAGATGAGAGAGGTCTCCAATTTTCATCATAGGTATACCACAACTATGAGCGACAAAATGAGGGGAAAAAAAATCCAGAAAATCACATTGAAGGATTTTTAATGAATTAATTGGTAAATTCCTCGGTAAAATAAGTATTTGGTCAATAACAAAAGTTCATCTCAATACTTTGTTATATACCCTTTGTTGGCAATGACAGAGGTCAAACGTTTTCTGTAAGTCTTCACAAGGTTTTCACACACTGTTGCTGGTATTTTGGCCCATTCCTCCATGCAGATCTCCTCTAGAGCAGTGATGTTTTGGGGCTGTCGCTGGGCAACACGGACTTTCAACTTCCTCCAAAGATTTTCTATGGGGTTGAGATCTGGAGACTGGCTAGGCCACTCCAGGACCTTGAAATGCTTCTTACGAAGCCACTCCTTCATTGCCCGGGCGGTGTGTTTGGGATCATTGTCATGCTGAAAGACCCAGCCACGTTTCATCTTCTATGCCCTTGCTGATGGAAGGAGGTTTTCACTCAAAATCTCACGATACATGGCCCCATTCATTCTTTCCTTTACACGGATCAGTCGTCCTGGTCCCTTTGCAGAAAAACAGCCCCAAAGTATAACGTTTTCACCCCCATGCTTCACAGTAGGTATGGTGTTCTTTCTCCTCCAAACACGACAAGTTGAGTTTTTACCAAAAAGTTCTATTTTGGTTTCATCTGACCATATGACATTCTCCCAATTCTCTTCTGGATCATCCAAATGCTCTCTAGCAAACTTCAGATGGGCCTGGACATGTACTGGCTTAAGCAGGGGGGACACGTCTGGCACTGCAGGATTTGAGTCCCTGGCGGCATAGTGTGTTACTGATGTAGCCTTTGTTACTTTGGTCCCAGCTCTCTGCAGGTCATTCTCTAAGTCCCCCCGTGTGGTTCTGGGATTTTTGCTCACTGTTCTTGTGATCATTTTGACCTCACGGGGTGAGATCTTGCGTGGAGCCCCAGATCGAGGGAGATTATCAGTGGTCTTGTATGTCTTCCATTTTTTAATAATTGCTCCCACAGTCGATTTCTTCACACCAAGCTGCTTACCTATTGCAGATTCAGTCTTCCCAGCCTGGTGCTGGTCTACAATTTTGTTTCGGGTGTCCTTTGACAGCTCTTTGGTCTTGGCCATAGTGGAGTTTGGAGTCTGACTGTTTGAGGTTGTGGACAGGTGTCTTTTATACTGATAATGAGTTCAAACAGGTGTCATTAATACTGGTAACGAGTGGAGGACAGAGGAGCCTCTTAAAGAAGAAGTTACAGGTCTGTGAGAGCCAGAAATCTTGCTTGTTTGCAGGTGACCAAATACTTATTTTACCAAGGAATTTACCAATTAATTCATTAAAAATCCTTCAATGTGATTTTCTGGATTTTTTTTTCCTCATTTTGTCTCTCATAGCTGAGGTATACCTATGATGAAAATTGGAGACCTCTCTCATCTTTTAAGTGGGAGAACTTGCACAATTGGTGGCTGACTAAATACTTTTTTGCCCCACTGTAGAAAGCAATTTAGGTTGGGTTTCAGAAACTGTTCACCCTGAAACAAGCAGGGAGTAAGTTTAAAGATAAAAAGATAAGAGACGGCACACATAAAAAAACAAGAGTACAATTTCATAATCCCATTTAAGGGAGAGAGTTAATGCTGGCAAGCTTGATTGATTACTTAAAGGGTACCTGTAGTGAATTTTAATCAAAAGCTATTTCAAAGGATCAAATACGATGCTAGTGGTTCTGTCTAGTAATTTTGGTCATGATTCCTTCTCAAATACGCATGAGTTTCAAGTCCCTGCTCTCTCAGTCAGTCATGGTCAGAGACATCTTGCTTCCTCCATGGCCAGTTTCAGCATGGTAGTGACGCACAGTTGTTGCTTTGTGCGACTGACTGGGTTGCAGTATAGCAGTCAACAAAGTTTTAACATGAGAATTTTATGTAATTTTTTACAACCATGTACAAGCAAATCTACCCACATATAATTTAATGGAATAAAATTCTAGTATATCAAGATTTATTTAATATGTTCTGAAGTTACTTGACTGGGAACTTGCCTGTTCATCAGGTCTCCTTCAGCTGCCGGTCTCCGGAGGCAACGGCAGATCATGCCGTCAATGAAGGCCATTTCTAAGGACGCTTTGTGCAGTATATATCTGTGCAGATCTTACGCCATTTTCAACTCGAATCTCGACCCACTGAGCATCTGTTGAACGCGTTTACTCGCCCGTACGTTACTTCCGGCCGACAATGGCTGCTACCCATTGGTTTTGACCGAGCGGTTTTCATGGCATAAAATTATTCAGTATACTGACTCTAAGGGGTTATTTTTACTGAATAAACACATTTTTGGTTCATAAGTAATAACTAAAGCAGGATTAACATTGTTATAATGACCAATACAGGTTTCCTTTAAAATCAATTTTTTAGGCTCTGCGGTGAAGTCTCTGTAATCTGTTCTGGTCCTCAACGCAGTGGAGAGCTTGTTCCATTCCGTTATAGCTTTGGATGAGAATGCTGATTGTCCAAAAGCAGTTTTACGTAGGGGGATGTAACAATGCCACCTAGAGGAAGTATTGTTACTCTGGTATTTTGTTCATAAGTCAGGTACACAAAAGTCTTAAGGGGCTGCGGTGCAGAGCCATGGATGATTCTAAAGATCAACCGTATATTTGCATACATGATCATGTTTTCAAAGCAGGGTTTAATCTGGTAACATTTCTCGGTGGTGGGCCGCCTCGCCAGAAAATTTACCGCCACGCCAAGAAGGCGACATGAATTTAAGAAAAATATATGAAGCAATGACTTTCCACAAGCGTGCACACGAACAATGTGCGTGGCCATCATCCGTGCGGAGTTTAGAAGTGTCCCACCCACGCGACCTTTCCAGTCAGGCAACATGCAGTGTCTTGCTAGCGACAGCAGCATCTTCATGGAAAATGAGTGAAAACTGGGAACTCAAACAGCAGAAATGGACTCTATTTGAAGAGAAACTTTGTGAAGAAGTCCACCATTTCTTCGTTGGTGAAAATCCTGGCGCATCAGCGCCTTGGTGCTACCTATCGGGCGAAAGTGAAACTACAAATGATGGTTGTGTGCATGCATCAACCGTTTGGCCTGGGTAGATGAAAAAAGTGTGCATGTACTGCGCCGCGTGCATGTTGGGCTCGTCCAAAGCGTACACAGACCAAGGTGGACTAGAGGGGAAACGCAGCATAATAAGGCTTGACTGTCTGACAGAAACATGAGTTTATTAAAGTATGTGGAAAAAAAAATTAGAAGAGGTATGTAAGCATTGGAGGCATTTATCATGGTTTTAACCCGCTGGAAACGGGAGCAATAACGGAAGAGTGGCTTAGCTATGTGGTTAGAATTCAAATGCAGCCGGCTTCATATGAAGGGAAAGGCAAGGGGGACTACTGAATTGCTGAGGATATATTTCACCAGCCACTACAATGTTATGTTCCCTATTATGTACCTGGCAAGTTAAGATGACTGAAATTCACAAAGTCAATGACTTTAATCTGTCAGCAGCCTTCAGACAAACTAAACGTGCCAACATTTGGATTTCAAAATAAGGGAGGTTTTTCTTGGTGGTGGAGATTTCTAGAAAAAAAAAAACTATAAATATACATAAATATTATAACAGAAATAACGGCATCCTTGGTCATTTAGGTTAATTTAAATCATTAAATACAATTTTATTAATTTTTTTTCTTTCTAATGAGAGTTAACATATTGTTCTGTTCTGACTGCAAAGTTATGGTCAAAAATATGAATTGTTATAAGTAAAAAAAAATGCCACAGTCTGTTTCAAATTTATTTAAAAAACAGTAATTTTATTTTTAAAAAACAGACAAAAATAAACCATAAAGTAATCCACAAATTTATAAAGTTTCAAATGTACAAGAAAAGTCAATTTTACAAGAGGAAATTACAAATTTGAGGAAAATGGTTTCAAATTTAGATACATTTACAGAGAAAAGTAGAAAACTATAAGAAATTTGTTATAAATTTTGGAGAAAAACATCAAACCTTCAAGACTGAAGTCATTACTCAAGTTTTAAGTGGGTGCTCTTTGTACCCTTAACTAGAAATTTTTGGTTGTCTCCTTTAACTTCCATGGCACTTGATATTTTCTAACCTGTTTGTATACCACCGTAGACAGAGAGAACCTGAATTAGACAGAGCTCAGAGAGGGCAAGATTAGACAGAAGAGAGGAGCCAATGAGAGGAAAGTGTTCAGGCAGAGGGTCCAGGAGAGGTGAGAGCAGAGGAAGGAGAGAAGGATGACACCAGTAAAAAGTCCAAATACTGGATGTCTGGGTGGGACCTCCAATATTCCAACATTCAAGCGTTGGTTGTACAATACTTCAAATTGTTAAGTTCCATATGCACGGCAGTGGCTCAGGAGGCAGAGTCGGTCGTCCAATAACTGGATGGTTGGCGGTTCGAATCCCACTCTCCCCAGATATCCTGCCGTTGTGTCCCTGGGCAAGACACTTTACCCACCTTACCTCCAGGGTCCATAACACTGGGTATGAATGTGTATAAATGTTTGTTGGCGGCCGGAGAGGCCGTATATGTTGCCACTGCGCCATGGTCTTTAAGGCAGAGGAAACACTGCAAAGCTTAACATCTTGTGTTTGGCAAGTATACCACAATGGTGATACTGCTGTGTCTTCTTATCCAGAATTTTGATGGATTGTATATACAGGGATTCCAAGGCTTTCAGAGTCATACTATTGGCTTGTGACCAGCAAGTGATGCAATAGGAGAAATGTGTCAGAATCATGGCATTCAGAAAGGTTTCTGATGCTTTTAGAGTGAGTTTCTGATGCAACGAGTTTGCTAGGTTATATTTCAGAGTGTGGCTCATCCGTTTTATGTGCTTTTTAAAGCTAAGCATGGGATCTAATGTGACACCCAAATATAACTGTTACATTTTCTATATTTGCTCCATTTACAGTTATAGTCAGTGCGTATGATTTTGTTTGTTGGTAAAGTATATTTGACCACTATGAACTTTTCAGCCCCTCCTCATATATGTAAGATGACAACTAAGCTGACCCAGAGAAGGTTTTGGCTCGGTTTCTGCTTTCAAAAGACTTCTTCTCCACTGCTGCTGGCATCTGGCTACCCCCAGATGAAAATCCACAGGATAGGTATGTGGGACTATAATGTTCTGAATGAGGCTTTAGAAAGCTCTGAATCAGTTTCTCAATCACTGGATTGAAAATGTGCTTGTACATGTACAGATTGGACCCCGGGGTCCACCTGGGGTGCTCACATGGTCAGGGGTCCACTTGACCTTGTTCCCTGAAAGAAAACCCTCAGGGTCTTGGCACTCAATGACTACCACAGCAATACAGAATCAGTAGAATTACGCTTACTGTTGAAGAGAACACTCGGGCTCCTTGTACTATGTCCAGCGAGTCGTAGCAGTTAAAACCAAATCTGTAGAAACTGAAAGTGGAGAAACCCTTATTCTGACTGCAGAAACTATAAACAGAGGACATTGTTTTCAGCTACTTCTACTGCAAGGAAAAAGTACTGGACCTTTATTAAGTGAAAATCTAGACCAAGAAATATAGAAATAGCCCGTGTACATGAGAACAGTCATGGACTGCTTTATTACAGACATACTAGTTTTAAATGGTGAGTAATTACGAGTCTGTTTTCACAGTACGCACGAAATGTTGTTAGCATTGTGGCTAGCATTGCTGTTAGCATGACTAGTTAGTCGGGAGAGGAGAGAAGCCATAAAAAAGAGACGCGTTTTTCTTTCACATAAATCCAAAACACAAAGCAGTCGCAACCTTTCCTCATATGGACATAAGTAAAAGTGACACAATAAAGGAGCAAATATTGTACATACCACTATCAGATCCGATCCTCAGCATGGACCAGCTCCTCGTTATGTACGATTTTTACTAGTTACGTATAGCGCCACCGAGCGTCCCGGAGATTGTACTACAATCATATTTTCATCAGCGTTCCGAAATGAATAATAAAAATTGAGTTAAATAAATGTATATTTGTGTTATGTTAAAGGGATGCACTCTAGTCAGCATTCAAACAGCACATCATATATCTAATCATTCAATAATTTATTGTATTTTTGGTTTCCTTTTTGTTTACTATATTATTTTTATGTTTAAGTTTTTATAATAGTCATGTGATTTTAGGACCACATTGGAAATAAGTGTCACTTGTGTGTGTTATTCTGGATCCTAAATGTGTTACATATTTATTTTCTTCTGTATACCATGTAGTTTAGAAAGTGATTGGGAGGAACGGCCTGCCCGATCTGAACCCGAGTGGTGTTCAGTTATTGGACTTCTGTGCTAACCACAGTTTGTCCATAACGAACACCATGTTCAAGCATAAGGGTGTCCATATGTGCACCTGGCACCAGGACACCCTAGGTCGCAGGTCAATGATAGATTTTGTTATCGTGTCATCAGACCTGCGACCGTATGTCTTGGACACTCGGGTAAAGAGAGGTGCAGAGCTGTCAACTGATCACCACCTGGTGGTGAGCTGGATCCGATGGCAGGGGAGAAAGCCATTCAGACCTGGTACACCCAAACATATAGTGAAGGTGTGCTGAGAGCATCTAGCTGAGGTCCCTGTCCGGGAGGTCTTCAACTCCCACCTCCGGAAGAACTTCAACCACATTCCGAGGGAGTCTGGAGACATGGAGTCTGAATGGGCCATGTTCTCCACCTCTGTTGTTGAAACGGCGGCCAAGAGCTGCGGCCGCAAGGTGGTCAGTGCATCTCGTGGTGGCAACCCCCAAACCAAGTGGTGGACACCAGTGGTGAGGGGGGCCATTAAGCTGAAGAAGGAGTCCTATCAAACTTGGTTGGCTTGTGGGACTCCCGAAGCAGCTGAGGTGTACCGGCAGGCCAAACGGAGTGCAGCTCGGGTGGTTGCTGAAGCAAAAACCCAGGTATGGGAGGAGTTCGGTGAGGCCGTGGAACAAGACTTTTGGTCGGCCTCGAAGAGATTCTGGCAAACTGTCCGTCGGCTCAGGAGGGGAAAGCAGCTCCCTGTCCACACTGTGTATGGTGCGGATGGGGCGCTGTTGACTTCGACTGGGGATATCGTCGGGCGGTGGAAGGAATTCTTCGAGGATCTCCTCAATCCCGCTGATACGCCTTCTACAGAGGAAGCAGGGTTTGTGGACAAGGGGGATGACTCGCCTATCACAGGGGCTGAGGTCGCCAAGGTGGTTAAAAATCTCCTTGGTGGCCGGGCCCTAGGGGTGGACGAGATTCACCCTGAGTACCTCAAGGCCCTGGATGTTGTAGGGCTGTCATGGTTGACACGCCTCTGCAACATTGCGTGGAGGTCGGGGGCAGTGCCTTTGGCATGGCAAACCGGGGTGGTGGTTCCTCTCTTCAAAAAAGGGGACCGGAGGGTATGCTCCAACTTTAGAGGGATCACACTCCTCAGCCTCCCTGGGAAGGTCTATGCCAAGGTACTGGAGAGGAGAGTCAGGGCGTTGGCCGAACCTCGGATTCAGGAGGAGCAATGTGGTTTTCGTCCTGGCCGTGGCACATCGGACCAGCTTCTTTACCCTCTCGAGAATTCTCGAGGGTTCACGGGAGTTTTCCCAACCAGTTTACATGTGTTTTGTGGACTTGGAGAAGGCATTTGACTGCGTCCCTCGTGGTTTTTTGTGGTGGGTGCTTCGGGAGGATGGGGTATCGGGCTTGTTGTTACGAGCTATTCGGTCTCTGTACAACCGTTGTGAGAGTTTGGTTCGTATTGCCAACACTGGTCGGACTCATTCCCAGTGAGAGTTGGACTCCGCCAGGGCTGCCCTTTGTCACCGATCCTGTTCATAATTTTTATGGACAGGATTTCTAGGTGCAGCCAGGGAATGGAGGGCGTCATGCTTGGTGACCACAGGATCTCATCTCTGTTGTTTGCAGATGATGTTGTCCTGTTAGCTTCATCCAGCAATGACCTACAGCTCTTGCTGGGACGGTTTGCTACTGAGTGTGAAGCAGCTGGGATGAGAATCAGCACCTCCAAGTCCGAGTCCATGGTCCTCAGTCGGAAAAAGGTGGATTGTCCTCTCTGGGTTGGGGACAGGCTCCTGCCCCAAGTGGAGGAGTTTAAGTATTTTGGGGTCTTATTCACGAGTGAGGGGAAAATGGAGCGAGAGATTGACAGACGGATCGGAGCAGCATCTGCAGTGATGCGGACATTGTACTGGTCTGTTGTGGTGAAGAGGGAGCTGAGTTCTAAGCCAAAGCTGTCGATTTACCAATCTACGTTCCTACTCTCACCTCCAGAAAAGCTGTAGAAGATGGATGGATGGATGGATGTATACCATGTATTGCATGTTGAACCAAATAAAACTAAAAACTAAACTATAAAGCCCATATCACATGATGAGCTACTTGTTAATGCACTACAACACAGCCTCATCTACGCTAAAGCACTCCTTCCATTGCCCTTTCAAATAATACACACTTTTTAATGAAAAATGCATACTGCAATTTATTTTTAAAAGGTGCATTATCAAAGGCCCTTAATTCAGACATGCCTTCTTTATTAGAGTACCCTTTCTAAAAGCCTTGCTACGTTGCAAACAGTTACCAATCATCACCATATTTGGAATGTATTATCTGGAATTTCTCTAATGGGGATTTATAGAGCGTATTGTTCTATTTATTACATTCTATCACATTCTATTCTATTACATTCTACACTATATTTAACTTATCCCTAGCCATGTTTTACATCCAAAGAAAGAAAGAAAACCTCAGATGAGCTTGGAGCGGTCCACAGATACAATATCATTTTCATAATTTGTCCATTTTTCAACTAATGTAAATCACGGCATGTATAGTATTTTGTTTGTGAGACTATTCTCTTCATTTCAGACATAGGCCTATATTTAGTATTCATTCATTTTGTTTATATACCATACATTTCACACCACAATCAAACAGAATCAGAGACTAATAAATATATGTATCAAAATATTAGTAACAGTACTGTGCAAGTCTTGAGCCACCCACATTCCTTTACATTTTCCCTCCAAGGAGCAAGACTTTCCTATAAGTATTTTTAACGGTTTTGAGCAATAATTTGCAATGCTCTTTGGAAGTCTTTCAGAGTGTTTTGTTGAGCATTGGTTGCTTTTCGCTCATCTTCGGTCCAGTCCTTGTACCTGACCACTGTCCAAAAGAAGACGTGACAGGCCTAAAAACTATTTATACAGCAGATAAGCAGTGGCCTATCTGAAAATTCTGTCCTTGAAAATGGGGAGAAAACTCCAGCAAAAACCTGACACAGGACCTGAGCGTTGTGTCACAGGCCCTGCTCACTGAAGCCACATAAAAAATGGTTCTAATGGAATTTGCTGGCATCAAGAAGCCATTCTTAATGGAGGAAAACTGGGGTAAAAGAAGGTATGCCAAATTACACAAGAACAGGGCTTAAAATGATTGCTAAAGGGTCTAATAGAGTGAAGAATTCAGATTTGAAATGCAGGATTGTCCTGGCAGAGAAAAATAAAACATAAGGCAGCTTTTGTAATGTTCTTCAAGATGCCTAGAGAGCTATTCCTGATGACTACTTAAAAAAGTTACTAGAAAGATTGGATAAGAGACTTTCGGTTGTGTTGAAGAAGGTGGCCATGCCAAATATTGACAACCAAGCTTGTTAGAACTCTGTTTTTTGTCATGGCGGCCGCTGGGCCGTCATCCAGCTCATCAGCTCCAGCCGCGCACAGACCAACAGGTGTTAATCAGCGGCTCTTAAAAGCCAGCGTCATGGACAGCCCGGCACGGAGTCGTCTGTCTACCTCAACTGAGTATGAGCCAGAGCTTCATTTCACAGCCAAGTCAAGAACGTCACGTCAAGACTTTCCACGTAAGAAGACTATTTGCTTCTCTACGCCAAATCTTTATTCTTGTGCTCAGGTGGACTTCCCAGGCGGCGGACCGGTACGCTCCCGGAGCTCCTCCTGGTCTACGGAACCAAAGTCTCATGTCACAGCCAAGTCAAGAACGCCATGACAAGACCTACCACGTAAGAAGACTATTTGCTTCTCTACGCCTAACCTTTACCCCTGTGCACAGGTGGACCTCCCAGGCGGCGGACCGGAATCTCCAACGGACGGAGAATTCCCCTTTCCCTTCCGGAGCTCCTCCTGGCCTTCGCCGATTCAGGAATTCTCTCCACTGCAGCTGCAGGTACTGTCACTCCCTCAGTCACAGGAGTCATTGTCACCACAGTTACGGTCATTATCACTGTCACGGCTACGGGAACAGTCAACGTCATAGCTGTCAGTGCAGTCATTGCTCTCGCCACAAACTCCACCATGGTTAGTAGAGTTATCACCGTCACAGCTTCAAGCACCAGAATCGCCACAGCTCACGGACATCGGAGAACAGCTAGATACAGTCAGAGACAACCTCAAGTAAGCTGCACACCTGCACTTGTCCTTTTGTGCTGTACAGCCTTAACGGTTTCTGCTTGTGTGTTCTAGGGTTGCCAGGTCGTCTTCTGTATCGCTCAGCTCCGGTGACCAGGCTACGATATCTGCACTCACACTTGCACTACACTCACTTACACTTGACAATAAAGAATAACTCTTTTGTATCTGCCCGTGTCTGTGTCTGTCTCTTGGGTCCTGAAACATGTCAGTACGACTCCGTCACGTTGACCCAACGGACAGCACACAGCCGCGCGGACTTAACACCCTTAGCGCCCAGGTAGACATGCTCGTACATCAGCAAACAGTTATTCTTAATCAGCTGTCAACAATTAACGGCCGGCTGGATCGCCTGGAGAGACAACAGGCGTTTCCCCCGGTCGCTAGTGCCTCAACCCCTGCAGGTTTAGCACCTACTCAAGCTAACACCACGTTCGTATCTCGCCTCACCCCTGTTCCCACTCCAGCTTGTTTTAGTGGCAAACTCGGAGAGGCTCGGGGATTTATTCTCCAATGTGAGTCAGTTTTTCTCCGAGTCCCGGGGGACTTCGCCATTGACGCAAACAAGATAGGATATATCATTAACCTACTGGGAGGTAGAGCCTTAGATTGGGCCTATACTGTAATGGCGAGCCCAGGTTATCCTGCTTTAACTTACCAGCAGTTTTTGGCGGAGTTTATGTCCGTATTTGATCATTCAGATAGGGGTGCGGTATTGACCGAACGGCTGTTGAGCCTGCAGCAGGGCGCAAGATCAGCTGCTGACTATGCAATAGACTTCCGGGTCCTTGCCGCTGAGATTGGGTGGGGGGAACCGGCACTATGCGGTATTTTCCTCCGCAGTCTCAATGCGGAGTTAAAGGACGAGTTAGCGGCACGGGACAAACCTGATAATTTGGGTGAGCTAATTGCCCTTGCCATAAGCATAGGCAGTAGATTAAGGGAACGAGCGGCAGAACGGCGGTCTACCGTCCGTCCTGTAAAACCCCGCCCTTGTTCCACCAGCTTTTCCCCGCTAGCTCTACCGGCGTCAGGGGAGCTTTCAGATCAGGAACCCATGGTAATAGGACAATCTAAAGTGTCAGCGGCTGAGAGACAGCGCCGTAGAAATTTAGGCCTTTGTTTTTATTGTGGAAAGGAGTCACATGGAGTTTTTTTGTGCCCGAGTCGGTTAAAAAGGGAGGGTCCGTGGATTGCAGTAGGGGGATTCACGGACACGGACCCAGAAAGACCCCTCACGAGTTTTAGAATACCCATTAGACTTATCCACAAACACGCAGAACATTCCACGTTAGCCTTAGTGGATTCAGGAGCTGAGCAGAACTTTGTTTCCAAGGACCTGGCAACCCAGATGGGCCTCAGCTTGTCAGCCCCTGGATCCACCTGTCAAGTTGATTACGTTATCTAAGGCATCACTGACCACCATAGCCTATCAGACGGCCCCAGTGTCCATGATAGTTTCAGGGAATCACAGAGAAGAGATTAGGTTTCTAGTCTTCCCCGTCTCTTCTTCGCCTGTCATCCTGGGTTACCCCTGGCTCCACCTTCATAATCCCACCATCGACTGGCAAGGAGGGAGTATTACAGCGTGGAGTACCTTCTGCTTAAGCGCCTGCCTCCAATCGGCGGCATGCGTCCCCTCTGTCAAGGTGCCACCCCCTTCGACGCCAACTCAGGAGCTGTCCAAGGTACCAGAAGTTTACCATGATTTGGGACTAGTGTTCAGCAAGTCACGGGCGTTGTCTTTACCCCCTCACCGACCGTACGACTGCGCAATAAATCTGAAGGCTGGGGCCCCTCTTCCTGTGAGCCGCCTGTACAGCCTGTCAGCCCCGGAGCGCGAGGCCATGGATACCTATATTAAAGAATCCCTGGCCTCAGGAATCATCCGCCCGTCGTCCTCGGCCCTGGGGGCCGGCTTTTTCTTTGTTGGGAAGAAGGACGGGTCGTTACGCCCTTGCATCGACTTCAGGGGGCTTAATGAAATCACTATAAAAGATAAATACACTTTGCCTTTGATGAATACTGCCTTTGACTCCCTCCAGGGGGCGAATTGGTTTACTAAGCTTGATCTCCGCAATGCCTATCATCTGGTGCGCATCAGAGAGGGTGATGAGTGGAAGACGGCGTTCAGGACCCCAAGCGGCCACTTTGAGTACCTGGTAATGCCGTTTGGGTTGACCAACGCTCCGGCCGTCTTCCAGCGGCTAATTAACGACGTGCTGCGGGATTTCCTTAACTCCTTTGTGTTTGTATATCTAGATGATATATTGATCTTCTCCCGCACTCTGGAAGAGCACCAGGTGCACGTGCGCAGAGTGTTACAGCGCCTCCTGGAGAATCAACTTTATGTCAAAGCAGAGAAGTGTGAATTCCACACAAACCAGACCTCTTTCCTTGGGTTCATCATCGCCCGGAACCAGGTGCTTCCCGACCCAGCCAAGGTTAAGGCAGTAGTGGATTAGCCCACTCCGTCCTCTAGGAAACAGCTCCAGGGGTTCCTGGGCTTTGTTCATTTTTATCGCCGTTTTGTGCCCAATTTTGGGAACCTGGCTCGCGCTTTGACTGCGCTTACCTCCCCTAAGACCCCGTTTTGTTGGAGTGAGGAAGCAGCCAGGGCGTTTAAGAAATTAAAGGACGAGTTTGCTTCAGCCCGTGTTCTCTCTCAGGTGGACCCGAATCTTCAGTGCTTGGTGGAAGTGGATGCCTCTGATTCGGAGGTGGGAGCGGTACTCTCCCAGCGTTCTCCTGAGGACGGCAAGATTCGGCCATGTGCATATTTCTCCCGTCGCTTGTCACCGGCAGAGAGGAACTACAGCATCGGGGACAGGGAACTGTTGGCAGTGAAGCTCGCCTTGGAGGAGTGGAGACATTGGCTTGAGGGGGCTGCTCAGCCGTTCGTTGTTTGGACGGACCACCGCAACCTGGAGTATCTCAGGACAGCGAAGCGGCTGAACGCACGTCAGGCTCGTTGGTCTCTCTTCTTCAGCCGCTTCAACTTCTCCATCACCTATCAGCCAGGAAGCAAGAACGGTAAACCGGATGCCCTCTCACGACAGTTTGACGCACCATCTTCCGAGGATCAGGACGCACCCATCCTACCACCCTCCTGTGTTGTGGGCGCGCTGTCCTGGGGTATCTGTACCAAGGTCAGGAGAGCATTGAAGATGAAACCAGACCCGGGGTGGGGCTCCAGGCCGCTTGTTTGTTCCACGCTCTATTCGGGGTCAGGTGATTGAATGGGGTCACGCCTCCAAGTTGGCTTGTCATCCGGGAGTAGGCCGGACTGTGGACCTGCTCCAGAGGACCTTCTGGTGGCCAGGGCTACGGAAGGACGTGGTGAACTACATCCGGGCTTGCGCTCAGTGCGCCACTGGGAAAACTACATCTTCCCCCCCGGCGGGTCTGTTGCATCCCCTGCCCGTTCCTTCCCGCCCCTGGTCTCATGTGGCCATGGATTTTGTGACTGGTTTGCCCCTTTCTGATACTTTCACCACTGTCTTGACTATTGTGGACCTTTTTTCGAAGGCGGCCCATTTTGTGCCTCTTCGGGGCTTGCCTTCGGCTCAGGAAACAGCGGACCTCCTTGTTCAGCATGTGGTTCGTCTCCATGGTATCCCCGCTGACATAGTGTCAGATCGGGGACCACAGTTTGTCTCTCAGGTATGGAAGGCGTTCTGCACAGCGTTGGGAGCCACAGCCAGCCTTTCTTCTGGGTACCATCCTCAAAGTAATGGCCAGTGCGAACGGGCTAACTAGGAGCTCGAGGCCGCACTGCGCTGTGTTATCTCCTCCTGTTCCTCCTCGTGGAGCAAACATCTCCCCTGGATTGAGTACGCCCATAATACTACGATCTCTACGGCCACGGGCGTCTCTCCCTTCAAGGCTACTTTTGGATTTGATCCACCATTATTTCCGGAGGAGGAGAAGGAGGAAGCGGTTCCGTCTGTCCAGGCCCAGATTAAGCGCTGTCGGCGAGTTTGGTCCATCGCCCGCTGAGCCCTTTTGAGGACCACTGAACGCAATATCCAGGTGGCCAACCGTCACAGGAGACCTGCCCCAGACTATAAGGTGGGTCAGAAGGTTTGGTTATCCACCCGGAATATTGGTGTACCGGCCGAAAAGCGTAAACTCACTAAGCGCTTTATTGGCCCCTACACCATCTCACGTATTGTCAACCCTGTGTCTGTGCGCTTGTCTCTCCCCCCTTCCATGCGCATCTGCCCCACTTTTCATGTCTCTCAGGTTAAACCATACGTTATGGACCCGCTGTGCCCGGCCCCTGCGGCACCTGCCCCTCCGAGGATGATCGATGGCCATCCAGCCTGGGGCGTGACTGCCATCCTGGACGTGCGCAGGCGGGGTCGTGGTCTTCAGTATTTGGTGGACTGGGAGGGTTTTGGACTGGAGGATCGTTCTTGGATTCGCCCAGCATTGATCTTGGATAAGCAGTTGATCCGCGATTTCCATCGGGCGAATCCAGGTAAGATTGGGCAGGTGCCTGGAGGCACTGCTAGAGGGGGGAGTACTGTCATGGCGGCCGCTGGGCCGTCATCCAGCTCATCAGCTCCAGCTGCGCACAGACCAACAGGTGTTAATCAGCGGCTCTTAAAAGCCAGCGTCATGGACAGCCCGGCACGGAGTCGTCTGTCTACCTCGACTGAGTGTGAGCCAGAGCTTCGTTTCACAGCCAAGTCAAGAACGTCACGTCAAGACTTTCCACGTAAGAAGACTATTTGCTTCTCTACGCCAAATCTTTATTCTTGTGCTCAGGTGGACTTCCCAGGCGGCGGACCGGTATGCTCCCGGAGCTCCTCCTGGTCTATGGAACCAAAGTCTCATGTCACAGCCAAGTCAAGAACGCCACGACAAGACCTACCATGTAAGAAGACTATTTGCTTCTCTACGCCTAACCTTTACCCTTGTGCACAGGTGGACCTCCCAGGCGGCAGACTGGAATCTCCAACGGACGGAGAATTCCCCTTTCCCTTCCGGAGCTCCTCCTGGCCTTCGCTGATTCAGGAATTCTCTCCACTGCAGCTGCAGGTACTGTCACTCCCTCAGTCACAGGAGTCATTGTCACCACAGTTACGGTCATTATCACTGTCACGGCTACAGGAACAGTCAACGTCACAGCTGTCAGTGCAGTCATTGCTCTCGCCACGAACTCCACCACGGTTAGTAGAGTTATCACCGTCACAGCTTCAAGCACCAGAATCACCACAGCTCACGGACATCGGAGAACAGCTAGATACAGTCAGAGACAACCTCAAGTAAGCTGCACACCTGCACTTGTCCTTTTGTGCTGTACAGCCTTAACGGTTTCTGCTTGTGTGTTCTAGGGTTGCCAGGTTGTCTTCTGTATCGCTCAGCTCCGGTGACCAGGCTACGATATCTGCACTCACACTTGCACTACACTCACTTACACTTGACAATAAAGAATAACTCTATTGTATCTGCCCGTGTCTGTGTCTGTCTCTTGGGTCCTGAAACATGTCATTTTTGTCCAATATGTCTCAATTTTTTGGGATGGGTTCCTATAAATTGCTGGAACAATTTTATATTTTCATACTAAAATGTGGAGAAAACATAGCCACAAGCGGCGATCATTGGGTTCCAAGAAGGTGTAGACTTCCGGGTCTTGTATGGCTTAGCAACAACATTTAAAACCTAATGTCTGCTATACATTAGTTTTTAGAGCAGCACTATGTAACTTTTTTGTTCCTATAGGAACACCAAAAAGGCCACAACCACGGCAACCACGACCCCAGTCCCAACAGCCAACCACAAGGCTTTTTGCGGCTAAAGTCATGCCTTGTGATTCGCTGCTAGGACCGAGGCCACATCTACTCTCTGCTAACATAAAAAAAGAGCTGTTGAAGGCAATGTGGGCCCACTACGACTATAGATGAAGTGACATTCACTCAGTCAAATCTATGTGCCTCTTGACCAGGTCATCATTGGC
Source organism: Pholidichthys leucotaenia (assembly GCA_020510985.1). Lineage (NCBI taxonomy): Eukaryota > Metazoa > Chordata > Actinopteri > Cichliformes > Pholidichthyidae > Pholidichthys > Pholidichthys leucotaenia. The sequence goes on from CM035840.1 coordinate 67,767,332, forward strand.
AATGAGAATTGGTTCTCAGCTGACCTACCTGGTTAACTAAAGGTTAAATAAAACAAAACGTGTACCATCAAAATAATTTTGCAAACATTATCTTGAGGTGAAAATCTAACAGTGCTGCATTAAAATGTACAGGAGAGCCTTGCTGTAGTTCAGTTGTTGTTTAGAAGAACAACAACAGAATCAGTGTACCTGGAGTTAAACCAAAACTACATGCCAAAGAGAAACTACAACTTGATTGGCCTAGAAAATCAAAACGGATTGACATTTTTGGATAATTTTAATAACTTTTCATTATCAATGTCTGTAGATGATCTCTACAGACCCTCCGGGAGGGGGGGGGGGGCAGCGTTGGCCCTGCTGGCGGGGTCGGGCTGGTTTGGGGGCGGAGGCGCACTGTGCCGACCTACCTGGGCCTTCCCTCCTGGGGCGGTTGCATGGCTGTCCTGGGGCTTGCTGGCTTCGGCGCATATGTGCTCTGTGGGGGTTGGTGGCGCTGTCTTGCTAGCTTAGCGTTTCCGGGGGGAAGCGGGTGGGAGTTGCTGTGACCTGTCACCACCATTTTTGTATGTTTCCTGGCAAACCACTCACACACTCATTTTGAGCCTGATCTCATACACACGCATGCACACACAAACAATTATGTTCTTTTACAGGTGCTGATACCAGACTCATGATGAGACCTTTTCAGATGTCAGTTTGTTTGTTCCCCTCTCTTTTCTTTCCCCCTCCCCACCACTCCCTTCCCCATCCCCTCCGTTGGGTCTATTATGGGTAAAACAATTTAAATAAAGTATTAAAAGTTATTACAAGAGGAGTCTATAAATAATATACAGTACATAGATATGTACTGTATAGAGCTCCTTTTGATAAAGTAAATCTGTTTGGCACAATAAGGGAAGCAGATTTCTGTTCTGCTTACCTAGCTGCTTGACAGGACAAGGGGGGAAAAGAATTCAAAGAATTTGGATCAATGGCCTAGTTCATTCTGAGTTCACTTACACATTTTTGAAAATATGGTGCAGAAACTTCATTTTCAGAATTTGCCACCATTGACAAAAGTTGTATAAGGTTTCAGTGAATAAAATTGGTACAGAATCCCACAGCCATTGCTACAGAGTTTAGTAACTTTTTCATAAACTCTGCTAGAAATATCTCATTTGTTTAAGCCACCTGATCATAATTCTAGTCCTATTAACCCCTCACAACCAGTTTTTAATATATTAGAAATAATTGAAATGAGGTCGCAAACATAATCAGCTCATTGAATAGCTCAAAAGCAACAGATGAACATGGTCTTAACACCATTTTTTTAAAAGAACATAAAGAATCTCATTTGTCCAGTTTCATTAATCAGTCTGTCAATCAAACATGCTGTCGTCCCAACTGCCTGGAAGGTAGGAGTGGTCAGACCAATTTTCAAAACAGGGATTAAAACTGATATAAACAACTATAGACCAATCAGCATCTTACCTGTTGGCCACACTATTATGTGAACATCTGAATTATGGAAAAAAAAACCTGCATCACACACAGTTTGGGTTCCGTGCCCACCACTCAGTAGAGTCTGCAATAAGCTTGTTTTTAGAGAAAACTAAATCTTTCTTAGAAAAGTACAATTGTGTTGGTGCTGTGTTCTTAGACGTGAAGAAGGCATTTGACACCATTGACCACAACGTCCTTTTAACCAAACTTAGTTTAATTTTTCAGAACACGCTATGAAATGGATGAAATCCTATTTAACCGATAGACAGCAATGTGTAATGGTCAACATTGTCAAATCACCATATTTGAAATGTCAAATGGGTGTCCTACAAGGCTCCATACTTGGGCCAATATTATTCTCCTTATACATAAATGATTTACCAAATGCATGCGGAAACATATACAAATGTATGCAGATGACACTGTAATATTCACACATGCTGTCAAGTTTTTCCCCACTTCCCCACTTGAAAGGGATTGACCCATCTGTCATATCCCAAGCGCTATTTTGTCCGCGCTCGGGCTATACATCATGACTGTCAGGCTTTGACAGCGGTGTTGTTATTATGGCTCCCCGGGCTCTGATTGGTCAAACGCCCGGGAGTTCCCTGCTGTCAGAGCCTGAGCAGCTGTGCTGCATTTGTGGTCATTAGGAGCCGGCTTTAAATGCCGGCGCCAGCGGCTGCATCTTGCAGTTGCCTTGTCAACATTCCCATCAACATTCTCCTAATGTTCTTCCACGACTCTCCTCTAATGTAAGTGTGTTTATTGTTGAGGTTATCGCTCGTATTCCTAACCCTTTTCCTTTGTCTGATGGTGAGCAAGCGTTCCTCGTCTCAGCCGTCATTAATCGTTGTTATGTTAATGGATAATTTTGCTGCTCAGCCCACGCAGCAAGTTATCTTGTCCTACCCTAGCCAACTGTGAATAAAACAACTGTGCAACTTTACTGGTCTGTGGCGTCTTATGCTGGCTCGTGAGGGCCAGCCGTGACAGTAGGCAATCGCCAGAAGGAGACGCCGTTCACAGTAAAGTTGCATCCAGGAGAACTCTGCTCCTTCCTGTCTGGGTACGGTGTACTGGAATTATGCCGGCGCGGAGGGGTCGCACTCGGGGTCTCAGCCCCCAGCTGACCGAGGTGCTGGAGGAAGTCGATGAAACCATCATCGCCTCCGCTTACTGCGACTGTCCTCCCGAAGTACGCTGTTACCTGGACTGTGCTGAGAGGGTGCTCGGCCAACTGTCCCCCCGCTACACTGACCACCCAGAAGTTGAAGCGAGGAGACTTGAGATCGCCGCCCATCGCGAGGTACTCCGGATATACGAGGAAGAAGAAGCCCTGAGGCGGAGGAGACGGCATCCCCGCTGCCCGCTTTGGGATCCTGATCCCTTCCTCGATCCAGTCCAGGAGTTCGCACCACCTGTGGCCCGTCGAAAGACGTCGGCGTCGCGGCCAGAGACACTCTCAGCAAGAGTCCCGTCCGGATCCTGCTCCGGTTCGCTGGACTGACCCCTTCAACCCGACAGCTGTCTCTTCAGCGTCTCACCAGGAGGGAACCCCCGCAGCTTCTCTCCCCGGGCTGTCTTTCCCCGCTGTCCCGTCAGCGCGTCGTGCCCGGCCCAACTCGGCTGTCGCCCCCTCCTCTCCAACGCCTTCTCCAGCTGCTGGGTGTATGAGGAGTTCTGCTCCGGCGAGCCCCGCGGCGATTCCATCTCGAGTGGCCCCCCTCTTCCTTCCAGGGAGCCCTCTGCCACCATCCGACGGGGAGAGGAAGGAGCAGCGTTCCCTGCAGCAGGCTCCATCTTCCCTCCAGGAGACAGGCGAGTACAAGTTCACTCTTTTCCCCCTAATAGTGATTTGTCTTGTCTGACAAGACAAACAGTGTTTGACTTGTCTCATTTTTTTTTCTGTCCATTCTATGGTTATATTGAACATCGCTTATATTGTGGCACACATATATGCACATATGTTGGTTTCATATGCTCCACAGAAATATCACTGTATGCTTATTGTATGCTTCACGTCTCAGGGGAACAAAGGAGCTGAGCCTCCTAGAGGTAACAGGAGGGTGTGAGATTTGGCCTTTTGTTTCAAGGAGATGGCCTTGAGAGATTTCCTGGCCACCGGAGAGTAGGGGGTGGATGGTGTTAAGATCGGGGGAAGTTACATTGTGACTGGGATTAAGTACATGTGACTGTATGTTTGATTAAGCACCATGTGATTGTATGTTTGATGTCCTGGGTATAAAAGGAACAGATGTGAGAAGATTCATCCTCTTTTTCTGCTTTTGAATGTTGGAGAATGTTATTGTGAATAAAGCTGAACCTGAGAAATAAACTCAACCTCGTCTCCCATCATTCTCCACAATATCACTCCTTTTGGGTTTAATGAATATATGTGTGGCGTAACATTATGTAGCTCACATATTCCTTGGCAGAGACCCAGACATGAGGGAACTTTGAGCTCGCAGTGTGTATTGACATCACGCCTCAAATGGACATTGAGTCTGGACCCCCTGCGGACTGGAGAAGAAGTGAGAAGATCTGGGAGTGGACCTGAAGGGACTGTCTGACTCCTGGGGTCAGACAGAGAAGCCGAGAGGACAACGGGAGGATTAAATGTGAATGTAATTCTGTGTTTGATGTGAATGTGATTTGTGTTGGATGTGAGAGTATAAAGGTATGTGGTTTACTGCAGCTCGATCTCTTCATTCCCTGACTGAGAGAGGAGCTGTAGGACGTGAGATGAAATAAACCAATACTGAGAAATCATTCAGTCTCTTCATTTCATGGTTCCTACATTGGTGACCCACACGTGAGAAATATGGAAAGGCTTGGAGATCGTCTCTCCGACTCCGAACCTGATTCACCGGAGACCGCCCGCACCCGCGTAAACTCAATTAAACTCCCCGAGTTCTGGCAAGAGGACCCGCACTCATGGTTCCAACACGTGGAGTCGCGGTTCGTGCTCAACGGGGTATCAGCAGATGACATTAAGTTCCACAATGTCCTCGCAAGACTCGACAGCCGTACAGCCTGGTGTGTGCGGAGCCTGGTGCAGCAGCCGCCCGCTGCTGGCAGATACGACGCCCTGAAAGCCGCCCTCATTCGGAGTTTTGTGCCATCAGCCGAGGTGAGGGCCAGAACACTTTTGGACCTGTGCGACAGAGGAGGACGCAGGCCGACCGTCCTCATGGAGGACATGCTGCAGATGATCGGGGCAGACAACGATGCGTTTTTATTTAAACACATCTTCTTAAGGACTCTTCCAGCGCACATGAGAGGCTCCCTGTCCAGCATGAGGTGTGTGGACCAGCAGGACTTCCGCACGCTGGCCTTGGAAGCGGAGCGGCTCCTGGACGCATGCGGCGAGCAGGAGACGGCAGCGGCAGCAGCAGACCTCGGCGCGGCGGCCCGGGGCGATGGAGAACCGGTGGCAGCAGAACCGACCCCAGCAACAACAGCGGCAGCGCGGTCCCGAAGCAGAGGAGGGGATGAGCTATGTTTCTACCATCGGCGCTTCGTGCACAAGGCACACAGATGCCTCCCACCATGCAACTTCAAGAAGCAGGGAAACGCAAGAACCGGAGGTCGTTAGCAGCTTCAACCCTCAGTGAACGGAACAAGCTGCTGTACCTGACAGACGCGAGCTCCGGACGGCAATTCCTCGTTGACACCGGGGCACAGAGGAGTTTCATCACCGCAACCTACGCGGACGGGGTGGCCGGTCCCCGCGGAGATGGGGCAACAGCCGCAAACGGCTCGTCGATCAAGACTTTTGGCGAAAGAACTTTGCGCCTGTCCTTGCACAGCCGCATCTATGAATGGACCTTCATAGTAGCGGCGGTGAGTTTCAACATGTTAGGCGCCGACTTTTTGTGCTCACATGGTTTGTTGGTAGATCTGGCTAATAGACGCTTGGTTAATGCACTCTCTTTTTGTTCTATTCCCTGTGCAGCGCGAGTGTCCCCGCCGTCAGTACAGGCCAACGCCACCGCAGCAGGAGGTAAGTTCCACACTCTCCTAAACCAGTTCCCAGCACTCACAGTTCCCACGTTTTCAGCTAAGGTGGCGAAGCACGGGGTGGAGCACTTTATAACCACAAGTGGCCCACCAGTTTTTGCTAAGGCTCGGCACTTGGATGCAGCTAAGCTCTCCATTGCGCGTGAGGAGTTCGCCAACCTGGAAAGGTTGGGCATAATTCGCCGCTCGAAGTCCGCTTGGGCTTCCCCCCTCCACATGGTCCCTAAGGCGGACGGCTCGTGGACACCGTGCGGCGATTATCGCAGGTTAAACAATGCCACAGCGCAGGACCGCTACCCAATTCCGCATATCCAAGATTTTTCGGTGCATTTGGCCAAGGCGTGCATTTTTTCTAAAATAGACCTGGTACGCGGTTATCATCAGGTCCCGGTCCGACCAGAGGACATTCCCAAGACAGCCGTAATAACCCCTTTCGGGCTTTTTGAATTTTTACGCATGCCTTTTGGCCTTAAAGGCGCTGCGCAAACCTTCCAACACATGATGGATGCCGTTTTGCGCAACCTCTCTTTTGTTTTTGTCTACTTAGATGATATTTTGGTCGCCAGCGCCTCTGAGGAGGAACACGAAAGTCACCTCAGAACTGTTTTTCAGAGGTTGGGAGCACACGGGTTGATAATCAACCCAGCCAAGTGCCATTTTGGTGCAGCACAGATCGATTTTTTAGGGCACCGCGTCTCCCCAGAAGGTGCAGTTCCGCTGCCCTCCAAAGTACGCGCAGTGGCTGAGTTTCCCCAGCCACAAACGGTAAAAGCGTTGCAAGAATTTTTAGGTATGGTAAATTTTTACAACCATTTCATACCTCACGCGGCGCAGCTCATGCAACCGTTGTACGCCGCGCTAAAAAAACAGAAGCCATCCAATGCGATTGAGTGGTCCCCGGAGCGGGAGCGCGCATTCACTGAGGTTAAGAAAGCACTAGCAGATGCAGCACTGCTGGCTCACCCAGACCCGGCAGCCCGAATAGCGCTAACCACAGACGCGTCAGATGTGGCCATAGGAGCCGTGGTGGAACAGCAAGTCGCCGGGGCTTGGCAGCCACTCGCTTTTTTTAACAGATCCCTACGCGATGCTGAGTGAAAATATAGCGCGTTTGACAGGGAACTGCTAGCGCTCCACCTGGCCATTCGCCATTTTCAGTTCTGGTTGGAAGGGCGGCGTTTCACCGCGTTTGTCGACCACAAACCGCTAACCTTTGCAATGTCCAAAATCTCAGAACCATGGTCAGGCCGACAGCAGAGGCAGTTGGCCGCAATTTCAGAATTCACCACCGATATACAGCACGTAGCTGGTAAATTTAATGTGGTGGCAGACTGCCTCTCGCGAGCAGTAACAGCGCCTGTCCGCGCGGATGGGGGCTGTAACGCCGCAGATGTGGAGCGCCGTAACAGCGCGGACGCGCACGCGGCTCCGATGCACGTAGGGATAGATTACGCGGCCATGGCAGCAGAGCAGGGCGAAGACACAGACGTGCGCGCGCTCCTGCCTGGACCAACAGGGTTAAGGCTGGAGAACATAAGTTTACAAACCGGTTCACCCCCGCTTATTTGCGATGTATCCACCGGACGACCTTGCCCAGTGGTACCGGCCACGTGGTGCCGTCGTGTTTTTGACGCGGTGCACTCCCTAGCACACCCGGGAGTACGCGCTTCGGTGAAAATGGTAGCAGAGAAGTTTGTTTGGCCGAGCCTGCGCAAGCACGTGAAGGAGTGGGCGAGAGCCTGCATGTCCTGCCAGCGGGCCAAAGTTCACAGGCACACAAAAGCTCCTTTAGAACCTTTCCACATTCTGGCTAAGAGGTTTGATCATGTGCACGTAGATCTAGTGGGACCCCTGCCGCCCTCGCAGGGGTTCACACATCTCCTGACAATGGTGGACTGGACCACGCGTTGGCCGGAAGTAGTCCCATTGCAGTCTACCACAGCAGCAGAGGTGACTCGCATTTTTTTAACAGCCTGGGTAGCACGGTTCGGAGTCCCGTCGGACATTACGTCCGATAGGGGTCCGCAGTCGTTTCAGAGTTGTGGTCAGCCATGGCCAGCGGCTTAGGGGCAACAGCCCATCGCACCACCGCTTATCACCCACAGGCCAATGGTTTATGCGAGCGTTTTCACAGATTGTTGAAGGCATCCCTCAGAGCGTCGCTCACGGATACAGATTGGGTAAACAAACTACCATGGGTTTTATTGGGGTTGCGTTCGGCACCCAAAGAGGATTTAGATGCCTCACCTGCTGAATTAGTTTTTACTCAACCTCTCAGGCTGCCAGGGGAATTCCTGCCAGCCCATGCAGCACCCGAGCGTCCCCCGGTGCGGGGACCTCTACGTGGCACGGGGGCAGAAATGCTCCCGGGCCCCGCTCATCACACTTTTCCACGGGTTTTTGTTCCCAAGGCTTTGCAAAACGCAGAGTTTGTTTTTGTCAGGCACGACGCCCAGCATCACAGCCTCCGCCCACCTTACGACGGTCCGTTTCGAGTGCTGGAAACCGGGGAGAAATATTTTGTGCTGGACTTGAGGGGCAGGAAAGAAACAATCAGTGTTGACAGATTAAAGCCTGCTTTTGTGTTACGTGACAAACCTGTACGGCCGGCGGGGGCGCCTCGACGCGGCAGGCCTCCCAGGGAACAGCCCCTAGTTCCCCAGCAGGGGGTAAATAACCCTTCTCCCCCTCATTCCACAGGCGCACCGCAGGATGGCGCAACACAGGCTGCGAAGCCTGCGTTCAGCAGATTCGGGAGGAGATTGAAGCCTAAGCAACGGGCAGAGTGATGTGTATTTTGATCAACCCGTGTAAATTGTGCTGTAGATCCTGCAAAGGGGGGGGGGTGATGTAAGGGTATAATGTGTATGACTGCCCATTATTGACATGAAGTCGGTGTGTGTGTCCATTCTTGACATAGTGTGTATGACCGTCCATTATTGGCATAAGGTGTATAACGTTTAGAGTAATGTTGGTGTATGTCCGTTCTTGGGCGTTTCGGGGGGAGTGATGTGGCGTAACATTATGTAGCTCACATATTCCTTGGCAGAGACCCAGACATGAGGGAACTTTGAGCTCGCAGTGTGTATTGACATCACGCCTCAAACGGATATTGAGTCTGGACCCCCTGCGGACTGGAGAAGAAGTGAGAAGATCTGGGAGTGGACCTGAAGGGACTGTCTGACTCCTGGGGTCAGACAGAGAAGCCGAGAGGACAATGGGAGGATTAAATGTGAATGTAATTCTGTGTTTGATGTAAATGTGATTTGTGTTGGATGTGAGAGTATAAAGGTATGTGGTTTACCGCAGCTCGATCTCTTCATTCCCTGACTGAGAGAGGAGCTGTAGGACGTGAGATGAAATAAACCAATACTGAGAAATCATTCAGTCTCTTCATTTCATGGTTCCTACATATGTACCCTTGTCATGGCAATTCACCTGTTTTTGAGTTTCTGTTTAGCAAGGTGTTACCTGTCTATTGCATCGTTGATCAAAGAATCCTCAGAGCGGACCTTTTTTTTCATCAGACATAGTGCCTCCATGGTTATTTTTCTGGCTGGCTGTTGCTAAATACTTGCTGTAACATCTACTTTAGATCTTTATCCTGCCAAATTGGGTCTAGTTGGTCTGATTTTGATGCCTGGATAATGAACTTGTTCAGCTTCTGTATTCGGAAGTTTGGCCACTGTTCAGCCACATCAGTATTGGGTTCAGAACTGTTGAGGTTTTTTTTTTTTTTTTTTTTGGTTGGTTGGTTGCCAATTCATGGGAGTTGAGTTTTTTTTCCCTCCCTGTAACAGTCTGGTAGTTCAGCTTTGTCACGACATTTGTACTCTGTTAAGCTGTTTTTTCTTTGTGTTTTGTGTTCTTGTATTGTACAGTTTTTTTTTCTTTTTTCCCCCTTCCTCTGTGAATTTATCCCGTTTGTTTTCTGCCCCTGCCTTGTCGTCATTGTCCCCGTCCACCTGCCCTGGGGTGGGGTGGGGGGTTTGTGTGTGTGGATGTTTATAGGCGACCAGGAGTTCGTCTTGGGGTGGGGTGGGGGGTGGCTGTCATATCCCGAGCGTTATTTTGTCCGTGCTCGGGCTATGCATCATGCCTGTCAGGCTTTGACAGCGGTGTTGTCATTCTGGCTCCCCGGGCTCTGATTGGTCAAACGCTCGGGAGTTCCCTGCTGTCAGAGCCTGAGCAGCTGTGCTGCATTTGCGGTTATTAGGAGACGGCTTTAAATGCCGGCGCCAGCGGCTGCATCTTGCGGTTGCCTTGTCAACATTCCCGTCAACATTCTCCTAATGTTCTTCCACGACTCTCCTCTAATGTAAGTGTGTTTATTGTTGAGGTTATCGCTCGTATTCCTAACCCTTTTCCTTTGTCTGACGGTGAGCGAGCGTTCCTCGTCTCAGCCGTCATTAATCGTTGTAATTTTGCTGCTCAGCCCACGCGGCTAGTTATCTTGTCCTACCCTAGCCTTGAACTGTGAATAAAACAACTGTGCAACTTTACTGGTCTGTGGCATCTTATGCTGGCTCGTGAGGGCCAGCCGTGACTCCATCTACCTGGAGCTTTCCACAGGATTTAACTCAAATGACCAAACAGTAGTGATGGGTCCGGCAACACCGATGCGTCGGCGCAGGAGTCGGGCTCATAGAGCGAAACCCAGTTTCGGTGCGTGTCGGTGCGTCTCGCATTAAGAAAGTCACGTGACCGATACAGGGACTGTATCGGTCACGTGACGCTAGGGCGTCGAAACACTGACGCGCCCGCGTTCATAAGGAAGCGCATCTGTCAACGGGGATGCATTTGCCCAAAGACTCGTATGTGTTGCGGACGGTCCTTGTACAAATTTATCACGAATTATGGAGCACGAGCAGCAGCGTCAAGGCAAAAGAGGTTTCCACCGTGTGGGACCATTTTGATCTGATATCAGAAAATAAGGTATTTCCAAAAAGTATAGTATTTTTAAAATACTATTTTCTTTGTTTTAATTTGCTTGTTGTTTCATTCTGTTCCCCTCAGAGTTTCCACTTGATTTATCTGAATTCAAATTCATTTGAAAGTGACTCTTAGTTTACTCTTCATATTTTCTGCAGGCTAAATGTCGCATTTGTTCGACAGAGTTGTCATATTTCAACAAGAGCACCTCCTCAATGCTGAGACATTATAGGGCCAGGCATGAAAATGAAGTCCCGGATACACCCAGGATAGACTCAGGTATACAGCCCTACTACTACTTACAGTTGCTTTATTGATAATTAATTCCTATTAATTTTTTTGACTTCATTTTTAACCATCAAGCTTCCAGGAAGCAGATGCTGGGTGAAGCTGTGTTCAATTTCATCCTGAAGGACTGCCAGCCCCTCAGCATTGTGGAGAGTGAAGGGTTCAGGGAACTGGTTCAGGCCCTTCAGCCCTCATATGTTTTGCCAACCAGAAAGGTTTGTGGAAATTATCTAAAGTAGTAGTTGATATATCCAATTTATTTAATCTTTAATTTAAATATATGGATTTGCTTTTGGTTTGACTTGGTGTAATTTTCAGACCATCAAACAAATGCTGGCGAAAAAGTACGAGGAGGAACGGGAACGAGTGAAAAAGGAAGTACAGCAAGTTGTGGCAGTGAGTATAACAGCTGACATGTGGACATCTGTGAACATGGAGGCTTACTTGGCTCTTACCTGTCACTACATTAATGAGAATTTGCAGTTGTGTACATCTGTGTTGGGAGTGCAATACTTTCCACAAAGTCACACTGCTGACAATTTGGCCCAAGTCAAAAGGGGCATGATGAAGGACTGGGCCATAACCAATAAAGTAAAGTGTCTTGTGACTGACGCAGCACCAAACATGATTGCATCCACTCGACAGCTTCAAATTCGGCACTCAATTTGCATTGCACATAGTCTAAATTTATTAGTTAGTAAATCATGTGATCAGATCCCCACACTTGCATCCATCAGACACAAAGCTAGGCACATTGTCACATACTTCAGATCAAGCACTACAGCCAAGGAGAAGCTTGCTCAAGTGCAGCAACAGATGGGACGACCAAGCCTGAAACTTATCAATGAGGTGCCAACACGCTGGAACAGCACATATGAAATGTTGTCAAGGCTACATGATGAGAGGGAACCAGTGTGGGTATATCTGGCCTCTCTAAAAAGCGATTTCACTCCACTTACAGCTGATGAGTATACCATCATAGGAGAAACACTTCTTGTGCTTGCTCCTTTCCATCAAGCTACAGTGGAGTTGCCTGAAGAGAGGCGAGTGTCAGGGTCAAAGGTCATCCCGATGATGAAAATGCTCTATCTTACACTAGAGCGTAATGCTTCAACCTTGCACACACAGGCAGCCATACACCTACAAGAACACCTGAAGCGTCGAGTCACAGACACTGCTTCCAATCTGGAGTCATTAAGTGTGTTGACCCTAGCCACACTTCTAGACCCCAGATTTAAATCACTCGGGTTCCACAGTTCCTCCAAGTGCAATGACGCCATCAGTAGACTGCGGGCAGAATGTGCTTCTGTAATCGGACGCACAAATGAGCCCCAGCCGGGACCGTCTTCACAACAGCTGTCTGCACCCACTTCAGGCATGTTATTCAGCATTATTTGTAGTTGTTTGGAAATCATGCACTAAAATGCCAAATTGTTGTGTGTGGTGGTTGGGTTTTGTTGGTTTTTTTTTTTTTTTAGATAACCTTTGGCAACCTTTGGACATCGAAGTGGGCAGGCAGACCAAAAACGCCACAGCTGATGCCATCCAGGAGGTGCAGAGGTACCTGGCAGAGGGCAATATTGCCAGGTCCCAGGATCCCCTGAGATACTGGAACAATCAAAAGGCCAGCTATCCTAACCTCTTCCAGCTGGTGTTAGGATTTCTCTGCACTCCAGCCTCATCTGTGCCATGTGAGCACGTATTTTCAACAGCTGGAGAAGTTGCGTCCAAAAAGCGCAACCGCCTGAATTTTAAAACTTTGGAAAAACTTTTTTTTTTTTTTTGAATAAAAATTTGTAAAAAGAACTTTTTGTTAAAAAAAAATCAATCAAAAAAAAATCACAGTCCACAAGCATCCTCATTCACAACATGTTCACTTAGATTTTCATGTTATGATACATGTTCACATTATTTAAGATAAGCCTTTATTAGTCCCACAATGGGGAAATTCCAGAATTGCAACAGCACAGGGATAGCAACACTCAGAGCAACAGTCAGAAGGCAAGAAAAAACAAGAACAGCTAGTGTACATATAAATATATATAGACACACAGTGCAGAGCATTGTAGTTGGTGGATGTGCAGTAGAAAGTCTAAGCTCTCTCTCCGCGGATGCGGCGGGCCAGCTGGATGTCTGGGCATGATGGTGGTGACCCTCTTGGCATGGATGGCGCACAGGTTGGTGTCCTCGAAGAGACTCACCAGGTAGGCCTCGCTGGCCTCCTGCAGAGCCATGACGGCAGAGCTCTGGAAGCGCAGGTCGGTCTTGAAGTCCTGAGCGATCTCCCTCACCAGGCGCTGGAAGTGCAGCTTACGGATGAGCAGCTCCATGGATTTCTGGTAGCGACGGATCTCTCTGAGCCATGGTACCAGGCCTGTAACGGTGATACAAATTTATTGACTGTATCTAAAAATATCAATGATATTTGAAATTAAAATGAAGATATGAAATAATACAATATAAAATACAATGACTTAAATTATATACAGGTCCAAAAAATAAAGGGAACACTAAATAACACATCCTAGATTTGAATGAAATATTAAAATACTTTGTTCTTTACATAGTTGAATGTGCTGACAACAAAATCACACAACAGCAGGTGAAATTGATTGTCAGTGTTGCTTCCTAAGTGGACAGTTTTATTTTTTTTTAGCAGTATATTATTGTATATACTAGGTCATCAAATCTGTGTCAGTTGAGTCTGTCAACTAGGTTGCCTGTAGGGATTTTTAAGGTCCAGCAGGTGTCAGTATTCAGCAACACAGTTTCAACACAGTATCAATACAGTTTTGCAATGTGTCGAAACGTATCATGACGCCTCATGGACCCATCACTACGCAAACAGCTTGTCCTTTTTTTTTTTCTCTCTCCTTTATTTAACTCTTAAGAATAATGGACATTTGCCTTTAGGCTTGCAGGTCATAAGGATGGTGAAAAACCTAACACACACACACACAAAAAACGGCTCTAAAACTGTACAATATTCAAATATCTAAATACAACCTTCAAATAACAAATAGTTAATAAATAATGAAGCACCATATAACTTTTACCCCCTTTAAATACACCAAGATAAAATTTTATAATTTATTAACTTACATAAGGTACCATCCTAAAACCCCATAACCAGTCTTACTTTACTATTTTTTTTCCTTTTTCCCAGTGTCATATTCCTTAAAACCATCCATCCATCCATCCATCATCTTCTGCTTAATCCTTTTCGGGTTGCGGGGGGTTGGGGGCTGGAGCCTATCCCAGATTCTTTGGGCGAGAGGCAGGGTACACCCTGGACAGATCACCAGTCCATCGCAGGGCCAACACAGAGACACAGACAACCATTCACTCACAGTCATACCTAAGGACAATTTAGAATCCCCAGTTTGATGCCAATTAACCTAATGTGCATGTTTTTGGCATGTGGGAGGAAACCGGAGAAATCCTGGAGTAAACCCATGCAGACACGGGGGGGGGGGGGGGGACATGCAAACTCCTCACAGATCACTGTTGGTCGGGGGCTGGGATCGAACCCAGGATCCCCCAGCCAAGGGTGAGTTGCTGTGCTGCCGCAGTGCTAACCACTCCGCCACCGCGCTGCCCATCCCTTAAAACCATACCCTGTGGGCGACCCCCACAGCCTACGGACAAGCAGAGCGCTCAGCTGGAGCAATTAGCAGAACAATGAGATCTATGGACTGATATCATTAGGCAGCCCTCCTTCCTGCCAGTAATCCTGCTTTTGATATGCGTGACTCTCATGTAAATGTCCCATGCTTTCCTGCTGTACTGTGATGCTAATGTGCCATGCATGCATTGTCTAGCTGGGTATATAAGTGACTGAATATCGCTTGCTCATTCTCTCTCTGACTACTGCTTTTGATCACACGCATCACCTGTTGCTGACGAGAGCCTGAGGGCTCGCTCCAGCATGCTTACACAGTGCTGGAGTGAGTTCCGTGGTGGCGGATGAATAAACACCCTTTTAAACTTCAGTTCGCCGTGCCTTATTATACCATCCGCCACATTGGTGACCCCGAAAGAAAGAATACACTGACGACGAACGAACGCAGCCCCCGGCGGTGACTCCCGGCGACAAATGAACGCAGCTGCCTGACGCAAATGGCCTGCCCTCCCTTCTGCCACACGGGAGACCTCGACACAGAGCCAACACCAGGCGAACTCTCCGAAGATCATCCACGACCGGGAAAGCTGTGGAAAGCGTCATGGTGCAACCCTCGCCTGAGATCGGGACATCCACACTGGGACCGGCCGAGGGACAAAGATCGTCTACTCCCTCTCACCGCTCCTCCGCATCTACACGAGCCCGAGGGGACAAAGATCATCTACTCCCTCTCACCGCTCCTACGCACCTACACGAGCCCGAGGGACAAAGATCATCTACTCCCTCTCACCGCTCCTCCGCATCTACACGAGCCCGAGGGACAAAGAACGTCTACTCCCTCTCACCGCTCCTACGCACCATGACCTGGCACGAGCAAACGACAGCAACAGCCCAAACAGGGATAACCATTGGCGCCGACAACGCTGATCTCTAGCAAGCTCCCTGACTCACCTCGACAGCGGCCCTGCCATGCACCGAACCCCCGCACGCACACTGGGGGGTTACGAGGACAGTGCACCACGCACGGGACAATACCGTCTCCACAGACCGCCATCGTCCTCCGCCACTGCACACGCCCGAGAGTCACGGCCGACCGCCATCCTCGGAACCTTCAGGGCTGCTCACACACCTGAAGCACACACGCAGCCCGCACACAGGATTTTGGTATGGGTTTCAGCCACGGCGCACAATGGGAATTCAGCCGTCAGCTGTCCCCGAGGGATTTAGGGCTGCGCGCGCACCTAAAGCCAACACGCCAAGTCCCTCACACAGCTGCAGCTCCTGTTTCTCTTCATGGCCGCTACGAATCCTCGCAGGACTTAACCGCGAGAGGAGTCAGAGACAAGTTTTTCTTCTCACAGCCTCTGTGGATCTCCGCCATGTTCAACGGGACAGCCCCTCAACATAGTGGATCCACATGCAATTTTTGCGCGGCCCAGACAACTTCGCCGTCCCGGGCCGGCACTTGCTAACCCCACCCCCATCCTTCCCCCTCCTCTGCTTGCACAGAGCTTTTCCCGCAGCTAGCTACAAAAGCCAGACGATCGAGGCCTCAGCCCCCCGCTGAGCCCTCTGGGGGGGAGTAGTGTGGGTGTCCCCCACAGCCTACGGACAAGCAGAGCGCTCAGCTGGAGCAATTAGCAGAACAATGAGATCTATGGACTGATATCATTAGGCAGCCCTCCTTCCTGCCAGTAATCCTGCTTTTGATATGCGTGACTCTCATGTAAATGTCCCATGCTTTCCTGCTGTACTGTGATGCTAATGTGCCATGCATGCATTGTCTAGCTGGGTATATAAGTGACTGAATATCGCTTGCTCATTCTCTCTCTGACTACTGCTTTTGATCACACGCATCACCTGTTGCTGACGAGAGCCTGAGGGCTCGCTCCAGCATGCTTACACAGTGCTGGAGTGAGTTCCATGATGGCGGATGAATAAACACCCTTTTAAACTTCAGTTCGCCGTGCCTTATTATACCATCCGCCACAACCCATTCAATTATCAATACATTAACTGTTTAAATACTACCATCAATGAGGTTTTTACTCTTAAAATTCACACTTTCAACCAAATTATCACCATTAGTGACTAAATAAACCAACAGTGTCAAAGAAAACACACATGAAAGTCAGTTCAATGAATTTTACAACCGTAACTACTTAAATGAGGGCGG
Organism: Pholidichthys leucotaenia; assembly: GCA_020510985.1. NCBI lineage: Eukaryota > Metazoa > Chordata > Actinopteri > Cichliformes > Pholidichthyidae > Pholidichthys > Pholidichthys leucotaenia. The sequence goes on from CM035840.1 coordinate 67,783,855, forward strand.
CGCGGTGGCGGAGTGGTTAACACTGTGGCAGCACAGCAACTCACCCTTGGCTGGGGGATCCTGGGTTCGATCCCAGCCCCCGACCAACAGTGATCTGTGTGGAGTTTGCATGTTCTCCCCGTGTCTGCGTGAGTTTACTCCGGGATTTCTCTGGTTTCCTACCACATGGCAAAAACATGCAAGTTAGGTTAATTGACATCAAACTGGGGATTCTAAATTGTCCTTAGGTATGACTGTGAGAGTGGCTGTCTGTCTCTCTGTGTTGGCCCTGCGATGGAATGGCGATCTGTCCAGGGTGTACCCTGCCTCTCGCCCAAAGATGCTGGGATAGGCTCCAGCCCCCCCGCGACCCGAAAAGGATTAAGCGGAAGAAGATGAATGAACTACTTAAATGCTCAGCAGCTGTAGCTTGTTACTCAGGGTGGTAATTCATGTTTGTGCTGACTCAAATAGCTTCCAATAGGAAGCAGCTTCGCAACATAAATTTAAACTTCACTGTCTTACCGGTTGCCTCTTTGGTTGTTGTAGATGTTTTAGTCAAACACATTACTTTTCATGTTTGTAAGAAACTTACATGTCTCTAAGCAGTATATTTGCAAGACTCCTGTTTTCTGCTTTTTTCTCCTTCTCTCGGTTACTGGCGGATAGCAAGCAACTGAAAGGTGCATACCGCTACCTATTGTACAAGAGTGGGTAACATTATGTCATTTGAGCCCGACCCCCAAAATTCTGACTAAATCCTGTGTAGTTTAAAAAAGAAAAACAAGCCTTTCTCGTGATCCTTATTGCCTCTCCATCTACTTCTGTTCCCAGAATCCCAGTTAAATCCTATTCCCTACCTGCCTCTCGAACTTCATTTTCCATTCTTTCATTTCCATATTTGTGACAGTGCAATAAGATGTGCTCTACATTTTCTTTTACTCCACATTCTCTACATTTGTCACTATTGCTTTTCCCCATGATGAATAAAGTGCTGTTTAAACCTGTGATCCAGACTTCCGGGAAGATGGCGGAGAGACATAACGCTTAAACAGAGAGCTCTCCCTAGCCGGATTAAAAATCATCGGTAAATGGCCAACTCGACATAAGCGGATCAATAAACTAAGGGATGAAAACACGAAGGAGCCGGGCACAAGGACAAAAGCAGAGTAAAATTAAAGAATTCCTCTTCAACAACGCAGGAGAAACCGCTGAACACGGGGCCCAAAAAAACGAGGTGACTGCAGCAGAGAAAATGGAGGACACACTCGATACCATGAACACTGGCATCGCCAGTTTGGGTAAAGAGTTGAGAGACTTCAAACGGCAGCTACAACAGGATTTAGCGGCTCTTAAGGAGGAGCTGAAAAAAGAGATTAAGGAGGAAATTATGGGCCTCCGAAGAGAAATGGAGCGCAAGCTAGCAGAAAACATGGAGGAGCTGCGCTCCCAGCGGGCGTGTATGACAGAAGCGCAGGCCCGAATATCAGAGCTGGAAGATTGGAATAGCGAGGCAAGCGAACAGCTGCAGACCCTGACGGCACAAATGCAGAGGATGCAGGAGAAAGTAACCGACTTGGAGAGCAGGTCCAGACGGGGCAATATACGCATCTTCGGGATCCCGGAGGGCATTGAAGGCAACTCGATGACGAAATTCATGGATCAGTTCTTAAAAAAAGAGCTTGAGCTGCCCAGCGAAGCGGATCTGCAGATTCAACGAGCGCACAGAGCCTCGGCACAGAACCCGAACCCACGCTCTACACCCAGGTCAGTTGTGGTAAACTTTCTGAAATATGATGTAAAGGAAAGAATCCTGACACGAGCGTGGAAAAAAAAGATACGAATCGGCGACAAGCAGATATTCTTTGATCATGACTACCCGGCAGAAATTGTGCAGCAGCGGAAGAAATATGCCAACATTAAAAAAAACGCTGAAAGAAAAAAAATTAGATTCCAAACGCCGCTAACGAAGATGAGGATTCATTGGGAGAACGGCGTAAGAACCTACAACACAGCCAGAGAGGCAGCGCAAGACATGATGGAGCGGGGCCTTGAGGTGTACGTGCCGGAGGAAACGGTAGGAGCAGCGGCGGCCCTGAACGCATCACGACAGCCGGAGTGGAGGCGAGTGAACGGCAAAAGACGGGGGGAGACGTGGAGCAGCGGGCCCAGGAAAGACTACAAGGCTTTCAACTGAAAGCCTAGATTATAACAAAGATTAAGAAAGACACAGAAGAAATGAAGGCCAAGAAGACAAGGTAAAAGAGAAACAGACGGCTAGGAGAGGTTTAAGGGATATTTGTTGGACATTTCTAGGCTAATGACTATTTCTTGGATAGTAAATACAGGTCTAGGGAGGACCCTACACTCGGTGAGGACATTCCCTCCACCCACCAACAGGGACCAGTGGGCAGAAGAAAGGCCCAAAGTACGGAGGTCGAGATTTTTTAATGTGTTTTTATATAAATATGTGTTATTTTTGTTGTTAAAGGGGCTAGGAGCACAAGTTAAAAAAATGGAAAAACATGATTATGGGTAAAAATCTTAAGATAATAACACTAAACGTGAATGGTCTGAACTCACCTGTTAAAAGGGAAAGAATAATAAGAAAATTCAAGAAGGAAAAAGCCGAAATTATATTTATGCAAGAGACACATTTGAGCAAGACAGAACATGTGAAACTAAAGAGATTTGGCTATAAGAACTCCTACTACAGTTCATTTAAGGGAGGAACTAAAAGGAGGGTTATGATACTAATCTCAAATAAAATACAATTTGAATGTGAACAGGAAATCCAGGATAAAGAAGGCAGGTATGTAATAATAAAGGGTAGCATAGATGGAATGCAGATCACATTAGTGAACATCTATGCCCCACCAGAAAGTGACAAGGGTTTTTTTCAACATCTGTTTGATCTCATAGCAACACACAGTGAAGGAGTCCTAATTTGTGGAGGAGACTTAAATGCTGTCATGGATCATGAAATTGATACAAGTGTTAAGAAGACAAAAAAACATGTAACAAAGTTCATAAGAACCTCACTGGCAGAAATGGGTATGGTAGACATTTGGAGGGACCTGCACCCACTCGAAAAAGACTATACACATTATTCAGCAGTCCATAAAGTACACTCTAGAATAGATTACTTCCTTATGAATGAAGGTGACAGACACAGGGTGAGAAATTGTTGGATTGGAGGGGCAGAAATATCAGATCATAATCCTATATACATGGAAATAAATTTAAACAATAGAAAACGACAAACAACATGGAAACTTAATGTAGGACTGTTAAATGATGATAAAATGAAAGAAAGAATAAAAGTAAACATAAATGAATATATCCAAGAGAATGACAATGAAGAAGTGGACCCAACAGTACTATGGGATGCACTAAAAGCCGTGTTAAGAGGTAAATTAATTGTTGAAACAGGAAAAGCAAATAAGACTAAACTGGAAGCATATGAACAAAGATGTGAGAGACTGAGGGAATTGGAACATAAACATCAAAGCACAAATGACCCAAAAATATATCAAGAAATTAAAGAAGAAAAAATAAAGATAAAAGAAACACAAATGGATGAAATTGAAAGGAAAAATAGATATCTAAAGCAAAAATATTATGAAACGGGACCAAAAGCCACAAAACTGCTGGCAAAACGGTTAAGAAAACAACAAACAATGAATAATGTATACAAGATTAAAGACCCCACCACAAATAAAACCACAGTTAACCCAGAAAACATCGAAGAAATATTCCATAATTTCTACCAAGAACTATACTCGCAACCTGAAGAAACAAATACTAAAGATATTAAAAAATTTCTATGCACATTGGACTTGCCATCAATAGGAAATCAACAAAATGAAAAGCTAACAGCAGAAATAACAACACAAGAGATTAGAGGTGTGATTAAGTCACTTAAAAACGGTAAATCACCAGGTAGTGATGGATACCCATCTGAGTTTTATAAACTGTTTATAGAAGAACTCACGCCACAGCTTCTAAAGTCATTTAATTGGACGTTGAACAACAACAAAATACCTCCATCATGGAACGAAGCCATTATTTCAGTCATTTTAAAGCCAGGGAAAGATAGAGAACAATGCGGAAACTATAGACCAATCTCTTTATTAAATGTGGATTATAAAATATATACAACAATTATATGTAAACGAATAAAGACATTCTTGACGGAATTGATAGAAGATGATCAAACTGGTTTCATAGAGGGACGCCAAACACATGACAATATCAGGAGAACAATACATATAATTAATCAAATACATAAAGAAAAGAAAAGCGCAGTAATAATGAGTTTAGACGCAGAAAAAGCATTTGACAGGGTTACCTGGAAATTCCTATATAGTGTGCTGGAACGCTTTGGATTTAACGAAAAATCAGTACAATGCATAAGGACGCTGTATCAAGAACCTGTGGCAAGAATCAAGATAAACGGTAGCTTAACAGACAAAGTAAATATACAAAGATCAATTAGGCAGGGATGCTGCTTATCGCCCACCTTGTTTGCTCTGTTCATAGAGCCACTGGCTCAAGCGATACGACAAAATAAGAAATTAAAAGGTGTAACAATAAAGGGGGCGGAACACAAGATTGGGCTATTTGCAGACGATATTATAGTTTACCTTGAACAACCAGATGAATCAATAATGGAAATGATGAACTTGATAGAAAATTTTGGAAAATTATCAGGATACAAGATAAACATAACAAAAACACAAATACTGACATTCCACTATAACCCTCTAGACCAGATAACTGATAAGATCAAACTAAACTGGAAACAAAAAGAAATAAAATACCTTGGAGTGAACATACCTAAAGACCTAAGCAAAATCTATAAAGCAAACTATGATAGGTTGGAACAAGAAATAAAAAAAGATATTGATAGATGGTCAATCTTAAATATGGATCTGAATTCAAAAATTGAGACAGTCAAAATCAGCATACAACCTAGATTACTTTACCTCTTCCAGGCTATACCAACAGAGATTCCAGATGCCCAATTCTCAAAGTGGGACAGGATGATATCGAGATTTGTTTGGGGAGGTAAAAAACCAAGAGTGAAATATAAAACTCTCCAGTTACCAAAAGAGAAAGGAGGCATGGGCCTACCGAGTCTAAAAGAATATTACTACTCGGCACAAATAAGATATATCATATGTTGGTGCGACGAGGGATATGAGGCAAAATGGAAAGAAATGGAAAAGGAAATTGAGGGACTCCCAGTACAAAGCATAATAGGAGATAAAGATGCATATAAGCAAATCAAACAAATAGACCCAATCACTAAATTTACTTTAGAACTGTGGTATAAAATAGTACAAAAGTATAATATAAAGGAAGACATAAAACTATTGAAATGGGTAGCATTTGACAGTCAGTTTGAACCGGCAAAACAAGATAGGGGATACAAAAATCTGGTGAACAAGGGAATCACAGCATGGGGCAATATCGAAAAAAAAGATCTCGGGAGCTTTGTAAACATCAGGAGAAAATTTAAACTAGAAAGATCGGAATTCTTCAGATATCTGCAGATAAGAGACTATTATATGAAGAAGATTAGGCATAACCTCCAAACAGATGTGAGCGAGATTATACAATTCATTTTAAGCTCATATACAGGAAATAAAACAAAAATTATTTCAAAGCTATATCAGAAACTTATGGCAAACAATCATTCAAGTAACTATATAAAGGAGAAATGGGAGAAAGAGCTCAATTTAAACATAACAGAAGAAAGCTGGCAGGAAATATGGAAAACACAACACACATCAACAAATTCAAGAACATGGAGGGAATTTGGATGGAAAAACCTGATTCGCTTTTTCATTACACCACAGATTCAAGGAAAATATACAAATACCCAGTCTTTATGCTGGAGGGGATGTGGGGCTCAAAATGCAGACCACTCACATATGTTTTGGAAATGCTGCAAAATCTCATCATTCTGGAAATCTATACATGTGACAATACAGAGGATATTAGGATATAATATACCAATGAACTGTAACCTGATGTACCTATGTGATCTTAAAAGAGACCATGTTATACAGGCTGAGGACAGATATCTAGTTAAAATCTTGTTGATTGCATGTAAAAAAACAATCACAAAAAAATGGCGATCAGAAGTTCTTCCTGACCAAGAGCAATGGACTGACATTATTGAGGACATACGTATGATGGAAAAACTAACATATCGACAAAGAATGCAAGAAGGACTGTGGGAAAAAAAATGGCGAAAATGGACACACTACAAAGTGCAACAACGAGACAGATATTGAAAGAATAACCAAAGACGCTGGAAAAACCAGAAGAATTAAGAGATGGAAACTAAAAACTTGATGCTCCAACATTTGTCCCCCCCCCCTTTTTTTTTTTTTTTTTTTTTACTCTAGCCCCTTTGGTTTTTTTTAAATGTAGACTGTGATCTGAATGCAATATATATAATGAAAAATGAATAAAAATCTTAAGTTACAAAAAAAAAAAACCAAAACCTGTGATCCAGTCTGAGTCTTGCCATAATGATGTCTTCCCTCTTGTTTGTTTTTTTTATAATTCTTTATTGCAACAGATTTTTGTATTTTGTAATATGATCTACCTTTGATCTTCATCCCATCTTTTTTGCTATATCTCAGTTCTTTTTTTCTTGATTGCTGTTTTCCCTTCTCCTTTCCCAAGTGACAATGGTATAGTTAATTATTTCCCAAATGCACTTTTTGCTAATTTGTCTGCATAGTCATTCCCTTTCAACCCTTCATGTGCAGGAACCCAACAAAACTGAACTTCTCCACCACCCCTGTGTATCCTAAATAAACTGTGATATAGCTCAATCACCAAGTCTTACCTTGTAGATTTCAGTGTCTGTATGGTTTTTAAAGCTGCAAGTGATTCTGTGCACACCACCACCCGGTCCGGTCTGACCTCCTCCACCCACTGCAAACGAATAATTATTGCCTCTATTTCTGCTGTATACACGGATGTATTGTTGGAGAGTCTTATTGAGATGGTCACTTTAAACTCTGGAATGTATACTCCAATTCCAACAGAGCCCTCTTTGTTTTTTGAACTGTCTGTATAGAGCTGCAAGTAGTTATAATTATTCCTGAGGTAAATGCTTGTTTTACCACCAACTTCACTCACGTGCCAGTCATTTTTCCTCATTAGCACACTGATGTCTACTTCTTTTCCAGGGAACAGCCAAGGGACAACATTACTCACTGGACTGGTGTTAGCTGTATCACTAGTGTCTATTCCATACATTCTTTCTTTTCTTTCAATTGTCCATCCAAACCCATGTCCCTGGAAGTTAGTATATTCCCAGCAGTCTTGTAGTGTTTTTGAAATATTCGCTTCCTCACTTCCTTTCAGCTTGACCCCGTATGATAATGCCAGTTTCTCTTCTCAAATCCATTGGCATTTCTCCTGCTTCTATTAAAACAGCATTGTTACCTCCGCCAAGGAGGTTATGTTTTCATCGGCGTTGGTTTGTCTATTTGTCTGTTTGTTAGCAAGATAACTCAAAAAGTTACAGACGGATTTTCATGAAATTTTCACAGATTGTCAGAAATGGGGTATCCTACAGATGATTACATTTTGGTGGTGATCTGGATCACCGTCCAGAAGAAAACTGCCATTACGGAAAATGCCATTTTCGTCAATAACTCGTCGTCGGCCTCCGTCGGTCTATGATGACCATGGAAGAGAATCCTAAACGTCAACTCTGCTGGAACAGCACCGCCTGTGGCTGAACAGGCCGATGCGCGAATGACAGTCCCTGTCACACAGGTCACACTAGTGGGTGGTCTCCGTGCTGCTGGGTCTATGGCGATTCTTCCTGCGGGTCCTTTTTTCATCTGCTGCAGCAGTCAGTCTCTCTTCACCCGCCTTGAGCTGTCTGGTCAGGGTGCCTCTCCATTTGTAGCGGTCCGTTGCAAGGTCCTCCCAGCGCTCTGTGTTGATATCCAGGGCCTTCATGTCTCTCTTGCAGACGTCTCTAAAGCGCAGCTGTGGGTGGCCAACGTCTCTCCTGCCAGTTGCCAGTTCTCCATAGAGGACGTCTTTGGGGATTCTGCCATCCTCTATACGGTGAACGTGGCCTAGCCAGCGGAGCCTGCGCTGCCTGAGTAGAGTGAACATGGAGGGAAGGCCGGCGCGGGACAGAACTTCTGTGTTGGGCACTTTGTCCTGCCAGGATATGTCCAGGATGTGGCGAATGCAGCGCAAGTGGAAGGAGTTCAGTCTCTTTTCCTGCCGGGCGTATGTTGTCCACGTCTCACTCCCATAGAGCAGTGTGCTGATGACGCAGGCATTGTACACTGCCATCTTCGTCTTGACAGAGAGTTTGGGATTCTCCCACACTCGTGTGGTGAGGCGAGCGAGTGTGAAGGCTGAATTTCCAATTCTCTTGTTGATCTCTGTATCAAGGGAGAGGTTGTTGCTGATCGTGGACCCCAGGTACGTGAACTGATTCACGACCTCCAGCTTGTAGTCATCAATGGTGATGGTTGGTGGTGCTTCCGTGCCTTGCGCCAAGACGTTAGTCTTCTTCAGGCTGATGGTAAGCCCGATGTCCTTGCATGCCTGGGAGAAGCGGTCAATCAGGGTCTGAAGCTCCTGCTGTGTGTGGGTTGCGACTGCAGCGTCGTCTGCGAACAGCATGTCTCTGATTAGAGCCTCGCGTACTTTGGTTCTGGCTTTCAGGCGGGCGAGGTTGAAAAGCCTGCCGTCAGATCTTGTGTGCAGGTAGATTCCCTCTGTTGCTGTGCTGAAGGCATGCCTCAGGAGCATAGCAAAGAAAATCCCAAAGAGGGTTGGCGCAAGTACACAGCCCTGTTTCACTCCGCTGCGTATGTTGAATGGCTCTGAGACGTTGCCATCGTGCTGCACTATCCCCTGCATGTTGGTGTGAAACGATTCGATGAGGCTTTGCAACTTTGGTGGGCATCCTATCTTTGGCAGGATCTTGAAAAGGCCCTCTCTGCTGACCAGATCGAACGCTTTGGTGAGGTCGATGAAGGCGACGTACAGAGGCATGTTCTGTTCTCTGCATTTCTCCTGGAGTTGGCGGATGGAGAATATCATGTCTACCGTCGATCGCTCAGTGCGGAAGCCACACTGAGACTCGGGGTAGAGACGTTCGGCAAGCTTCTGTAGACGAATGAGAACAACTCGTGCGTAGACTTTGCCAACAACGCTGAGGAGGGAAATGCCCCTGTAGTTGTTGCAGTCGCTTCTCTCCCCTTTGTTTTTGTAGAGGGTGATGAGCTTGGCGTCCCTCATGTCCTGTGGTACGGCACCTTCCTTCCAGCACTGGCAGAGGACATCATGCAATGGCAGCAGTAGGGCGGTCTTGCAGTGCTTGATCAGGTCAGGGGGTATGCCGTCGTTGCCGGGTGCCTTGCCAGCGGCCAAGCTATCAATGGCCTTACTGAGTTCGTCGATGGTTGGCTCGGCGTCAAGTTCGTCCATGGATGGCAGGCAGTCGATGGCATCAAGGGCTGACGGTGTCACAGTGTTCTGTCTAGAGTAGAGGTCGGAGTAGTGTTCCACCCATCTCTCCATCTGCTTGTTCTTCTCTGTGATCATCTCCCCAGTGGAAGATTTGAGGGGGGCCGTCTTGCTCTGAGCCGGACCAAGTGCTTTCTTGATGCCATCGTACATACCACGGATGTTCCCTGTTATGGCAGCGGTTTGAATGTCTTGGCTGAGCTGAGTCCAGTACTCGTTGGCACAGCGCCGAGCAGTCTGCTGAACTTTGCTTCTCGCAGCCCTGAGAATCTGGAGATTCTTCTCGTTTGGGTACTTCTTGCACTCAGCAAGTGCTGAGCCCTTGGCTTCAATGACGGGGGTCATCTCGGTCAACTTGGCATCAAATCAGTCCTGTGACTTTGAGATCTTCCTCCCAAAGGTAGCCAAGGCTGTGCGGTAGATGGTGTTTCGCAGCTCTTCCCACTTCTGCTTTGCAGATTCTCCTCCTTGTGGTACACCAAGTTCCTTCTCAAAGGTGGAGGCAAATTGCTCAACAAGTTCTGGTTGGGCCATCTTGCTGGTGTCAATCTGTGCCTTTCCAGGTTGTCTAGCATGATGGAATTTCTTCAGCTGCAGCTTGACCTTGCAACACACCAATGAATGGTCTGTGTCGCAATCTGCACTCTGGAACGAACGGGTGATTAGCACGTTCTTCAGTGAGGTGCGCCTGGTCAGGATCAAGTCTAGCTGGTGCCAGTGCTTTGAGCGCGGATGTTGCCAGGAAACCTTGTGTTGGGGCTTGGTCTTGAAGAACGAGTTTGTGATGCACAGATCGTGATATGTGCAGAACTCGAGCAGCCGCTGTCCGTTGTCGTTCATTCTGCCCACGCCGAAAGGTCCAAGACAGGAGGGCCAGGAGTCGTGGTCAGCACCCACTCTGGCATTGAAGTCTCCAAGGAGAATGAGTTGTTCAGAGTTGGGGATGATCCTGACAGTTGTTGCGAGATTCTCGTAGAACTCGTCTTTTGCCTCTGGTGTGGCTGTCTGTGTTGGGGCATACACACTGACGAGGGTGACTGGGCCTTGAGTGGTGTTCAGGCAGAGGGTGAAGAGTCGTGCAGAGCCAGTGCTGCCCGGTTCCACCATCTTCAGCAAAGTGTTCTTCACTGCGAAGCCCACTCTGTGTTCCCTGTGTTTGTCACTGCCCTTTCCCTGCCAGTAGAACGTGTAGTCCTTCTCTCTCAGTGTGCCTGCATCAGCTAACCGTGTTTCCTGGAGAGTGGCGATATCCACTCCCAGTCTCTTCAGCTCATTATTGATGATGGCAGTCTTCCTGGTGTCGTTGATGTCCTTGAGGTTAGCAGCGAGTCCTGTCATCATAGTGCGGACGTTCCAAGTTCCCAGTTTTAGAGTTGGTCTCTTTTGTTTTATTGTCTTGCCTGGTGCGAAGGTTCTCAGCCTGCTGTTTGGATTTCTCCTTATCCAAACACCCAATGAGGAAAGCAAGCTGTGGCGGGACAACACCTTATTGGCTGGGGGCTGCCCAGCTTGAGGCGGGCGGTAGCTGTCCAGTGAGATCTGATGATCCCTCCCACCGTCGGGAACAACCCCTGGCGCCACGCTCTACGCCAATTGAGCAGTGGCTTATAACCGGTAACTGTCATTCCCCGTGTTTTGTCTACGCCAAAGGCGAAGCTGGAGTGTCCTCTCCAGTGATCCGGTGTTCTACCTTCCAGCGTTGAGCGTTGGTAGGATTCAAGCCTGGGCAGGAAGATATGGAGGACAAGATGTTGCCCATGCAGCATGTCCCCCCTCTCCACATCACTGATGAATCCAAAGGAACAGCAGGGCTGCTACAGTTTGGCACCAGTGCCGTTGCAGGAGCTGCCAGAACGATGTTGAGCACAACATAGAACTGCCTTAGGGGCTCCGACTCCGGATTTTTCCTCAGGGTTGACTCCCGAAGCCTTTCCCGTGACCAGGTATGCCGCAAGGCAGCAGAGGTTTGAAATCAGGGTTTACCTTCCCCTAGATGGGCTACCTTCCCAGGTTGACGAGCCACCATCTACCCGAAGCATCTGGTTTTAAGGTGCCAGAGATCCGCCCTCGCCCCTTCTCCTATTAGTAAAAGCAGTTCCGCCGGGCTTAGAGACTAAACCACACGGGCAGGCTAGGAGTTGGACTTAGTTGTCAGAGGCTTTTCGAGACGCACGCCATAAGGAGCATTTTATGAGCACTGGGAGCTTAACCCCAGTGCCACTCCTGGCTATGACAACCTTGGAACCATTGAATCCAATTGCTAGTCATATGTTTTCATGGTCAAGGAATCTGAAAACGTACACACAAACACTGTATGGGGGGAACTGTGGCGCTTGGCGGAGGTCTGCGCTCTCCGAGTGCTTTTCTAGTTTGGTGTTGTTTTGATGGCTCCAATGCACAGGCAAAGCGCTCTATGCTGCATTCTGTCTAGTTTTCCCAGAGTCGTCTTTGCTGCTGCTCCATAAATCATGCATCTATAGTCTATTGTCTATCTTATTAGTGCTCTGTAAATGTCAATTAATGCCTGTTTATCTGCACCTCATTCATGTCCAGCTACAGCTTTTATGAGATTAATGACTTTTTTGCACTTTGTCTCCAAATTTTTAACATGAAATGTCTGTGTATGCACTATCAAACCACAATCCCAGATATTTGAGCTCACTCACTTTTTCTATTGGTTGATTGTATGTTAATGTTTCAGTACCAGTTGTTTTTTTTTTTGCTTGTTTTTTTGTGAAAGTCATATAGCAGGTTTTACTGTTTGAAAATTTAAATCCTCAGTTATATGATCACTTTTCCACTTTCTCCATTGCTTTCCTGATGTGTTTGAATACAAATTTCTCATTTCTTCCCTTCATCCATATGGCTCCATCATCTGCATGTTTTGATGTATCCCTCTTGATCCCCAAACATGTCATTAATCATTATGTTGAATAAAACTGGGCTTATCACACTGCCCTGAGGAACACAATTTTCTGTTTCAAAGTCATTAGAAACTTCTGATCCTACTTTAACCCTAATTTTCCTGTTTGTTAGAAAATCCATTATCCAATTATACATCCTACCGCCAATGCCCATTTTATTCAATTTGATAAGAAGTCTATCCCTTCACAGTGAGTCATAAGCCTTTTCAATATCCAGATAGACTATAACCGCTATTTCCTTCATTTTGAGTCTTTTCAATATCATTACTTACCCTAACTAGAGCATCCACTGTGGATCTTCCTCTTCTAAAACCATTCTGATAGTTGTTGATTAATCGTCTTTGCTCTAGTACATATTACAGTCTACAAACTGTGTGTATGTGTACTGACTGATGCATGTACTGTATGTGTGAAAGTGAGTGAGCGTGCAAGACATAATTGATGACAGCTGTCAACACTGAAAGGAGGAGGGGGCATGGCTGTTGGCTGCCAGGAAGGAGGCAAACCCCAAGACTCTCAGCTGCCTGATAACCCAAACCTGGCAGATAACAGACACAAAAATAATAAAGGGAAAAGCAGCCATGTCATGAAGCAGGATTAGGAAAAAGTCCAAAACCCCGCTCATGACAATCTTAAGTTCTGATATTGTGAGCTCAAGGTCTAACACAGTCATATCCTCTTTCATTTCCTTTTTTAAGTTTCCACTTTCTCTAAGTTTACGTTCTCTTTGCTGTCTATGACTCTGACCAAGATGTTCTCCTCTATGCACTGCTGCAAATGCTCTACCTAGGACTTCTGCCTTTTCTTTGTCTGATACAGCCATCTTGTCCCCATCCACTAGAGCTGGAATTTTAACTGATACCCTTTTCCCACTCTTTTTTTTTTAAACATACCCCAGGCATCACCTGATTTAGTTTTCCTACCAAGGGTGGAACAAAATTCTCTCCATGTTGACCTTTTCCTGTTTTTAATAATCCTTCAAGCTACTACCCTTTTCTTTTTATAATCTATTAAATTTTCACTATTCATATTTTTCCTCAGCTCTCTGAATGCCTTGTTTGCTCTTTGACTGCAATATTACATTCCTCATTCCACCAAGGTACGACCTTCTTCCTACCCTGTGTAGTTTTCTTAGGTACGCTTGCTATTGCAGCATTCAGAATAAGATTAGTTACCTGACTTGAACATTCTTCTATGCCACCTTTTAATGTTACCAAATGACATAATTGTACACAGTATTGCCTAAATTTTCCCCAATCTTCCTTGTAAAACACCATCTTGTAAAACATCTTCCCTCTTGTATACATACTTCAGTTTTAATGACCAAGTATTGGGAAGTGATCACTTCCTACAGTTGTACTGTTCATAACAGTTCATTCACAGGTGCTCACTAAAGAATCAGATACCAGGGTCAGATCAATACATGATGTGCCCCTGTGCACATCCACCCTGTATCCTCACCACTGTTGAGACAATTTAATGATCTTTCATCTAACATCTCTTCCACAACATTTCCATTGTTATCTGTATGTGTGCTTCCCTCAAGCTATTATGTGCATTAAAGTCCCCACACCACACCTCTTTCATAAGCACTTCCCCTGCCATAACACTCAATATATCTGCTGTTAACTTCCTACATGGGTTGTAAAAAATTAATTAGCTTAACATTTCCTTTTCCATTTCGCCTACATATTTCAATAACATTACACTCTATATCCTCAGGGGAGGGAATCGCCCTACATGCCAAGCCATCTTTAATGAAAGTGGCACATCTATAACATAGTGGAACTGTACCTTGGGAGTTTCCGTAGCCTGGTCTGGGCGGAGTGGTGTGATGTCAGGCGGGCTATGGCTGGGAATATAAATATAAGTGATCTGGTTAGAAATAAAGAGAATGTTCCTTCCAGCTTCCTTCTGACTTGTGGTTATTTCAGGACATAACATTTGGCGACAAGGAATATAATGGCAGTGTGCACTGAGCACATGCCTGTGTTTCTGGAGCACCCAGGTTTATCGGCCGTGTCATGGCCTCATTGGAAAAAGAGCTTCGAGGCGTTCATGACAGCGGCTGGCCTGGACTCGGCCAGCGAGAAAAGGCAGAAGAGTGTTTTACTCCATCACCTTGGCACAGAGGGACAGAGGATCACTCTTGGTCGGTGCTGGGATGTCTCGCTGGAGGAATGTATGAGGGTATTGGACAGGGCATTTGATGACCCCTCCACGGTCTCGAGGAGCCGGTGGGAATTCTTCCAGAGACGGCAACGGAAGGGTGAGTCGCTAAGCTCGTTTCTGCTGGAACTTCTTAGCCTAGCACGTAAGGGTAACATTGGGCCACAGGCATTTGGACTGGTTAAGGACAGGTTGGCGCATGGCGCCAGATGCTTGCAGTTAGCAGCTAGGTTGCTGTTAGCTGCGGAGCCGACATCATGGGGGGAAGTGCTGGAGTTGGCGAGGAGAGAGGAGTTGGTGACCCAGTTAGAGCAGGAAGCTGAAGCTAGCCAAGGGTTGCCCAAACACAGTTTTCCACCGAATGCAGAAGTTGGCATGCTGACAGGGCGGTGTAGTGGAGGTGGAAAAAAGAGGAAGAAGAGATGAGCAAAAATAGGAGCGGCTTTGCGGGTGGGAAGACCCAGAAGCCCAGCTCAGGTTCACACTGCAAGAATGGGGAAAGGCCCGCTGAAGTGGTGCGTCCTCCAACTGGACGGAGTCAACATATCGGCCATGGTGGACTCGGGGGGCTGGGAGATCTATCCTGAGCCTCCCAACCTTGCGGCGACTGGTCTCCACGAGACAAATTAAGGGTGGAGCAGTGAGACTTTTGGGAGACAGCCACGCAGAGATTGAAGTCGCTGGCGCCGTGGACTTCGAGGTGACCTGCGGGTCGAAGAGGGTCCCTAACTTTACATTTCAAGTGGCATGTCAGGGAACCGACCTGCTGGGGGTTGACCTATTGGGATGGTTGGGTTTTTCCATAACGGACCCTGGGGACTCGCGGGTGCTGTCCGTGGGAGCGGACTGGTGCCTCCGCTGGCCAAAGCTATTCTTGGGTTTAGGCCGCATTGATTACTAACTAACTACTAACTAACCTGCACTTATATAGCGCTTTTCTAGTCACAAAGACCACTCAAAGCGCTTTCATTAATACTAACCCTCTATTCTAAGGGCCTATAGGAAACAGATATCTAGGGACAATTTAGAACAACCAATTAACCTAACATGCATGTTTTTGGCATGTGGGAGGAAACCGGAGAAATCCCGGAGTAAACCCACGCAACACGGGGAGAACATGCAAACTCCACACAGATCACTGTTGGTCGGGGGCTGGGATCGAACCCACGATCCCATGATCCCCACAATCCCCCGGCCAAGGGTAAACTGTGCTGCCGCAGTGCTAACCACTGCGCCACCGTGCAGCCGATGCACGGTGCATTTTATCATCGGCCTCTGGTGAATGAGAGCAACACGCCGAAGATACAGCCTTTGAGGTGTCTCCCACTGGTGCTGCAGGCTGAGGTGTCGGCGGAGCTAAATAGACTGCTGGAGTCGGGTATCATTGAGAAAGCCGACGCTTCCCCATGGATCTCCAATCTCATGGTAGCGAGGAAGAAAGGGAGGGCATTAGGCCTTTCGACCTCAGAGCGGTGAATAAGGTGGCTGTCCCGGATAAGTACCCGCTACCTACTATGGAGGAACTGACAGCGATGTTCAATGGGGCAAAAGTTTTTTCGAAGTTGGACCTGCGGCAGGGCTACTTGTAGGTGCCGTTACACCCGGACAGCAGAAACCTGACTGCCTTCATGACACACATGGGGGTGTTCTGGTACACCAGGATGCCTTTTAGGCTGACCCCAGCGCTGAGCTGCTCCCAGAAGGTCATGGCTACCATTTTAGCCGGCCTAAAGGGGGTAGTTGTGTACCTTGGCAATATTGTGGTGCACGGGGCATCGAGCGAAGAACATGACAGGAGGTTGGAGAAGGTCCTGGAGACACTGCAGGAGCATGGGGTCACGCTGAATGGCGCCAAATGTGTCCTGGCGGCAGAGGCGGTGGACTTTGTGGGTTTCCAGCTTTCAGGAGATGGACTGAAGCCATTGGTTTCAAACGTGAAGACAGTGCTCCACCTCGCGGACCCCTCCTCGCCGGCGGAGATCTTATCATTCCTGGGGTGGTGAACTTTTATGGGCGGTTCATTCCTAGATACTCTGAAACAATTGAGCCGCTCAGAGTGCTGCTAAAGCAGGACGCGCCTTGGGTTTGGACTCCAGCCTGTTCAGCGGCAGTGAGGAAGCTGAAACAGCAGCTCACCTCACCTCTGGTCTTGGCCCATTTTGACCCGGATTGCACTACGATCGTGACCTGTGACGCTTCTGGTTCCATACTGGGGGCAGTAATGTTGCAAGTGCAGGATGGTACAGAGCATCCAGTCACTTCCGCGTCGAGATCTCTGTCGGGGGCTGAGAGAAAGTATGCTGTCGGCGAGAGGGAGGCGCTGGCCTGTGTTAGGGCCTGTGCGAGGTGGCATATGTATCTCTATGGCTGGCGCTTCACGTTGAGGACGGATCATTGAGCATTGACGACCTTGCTGGAGACTTCGGGGTTGGGCCACAGGCCGCTGCATATCCACAGGTGGTCCAAAAGACTGAGGGCTTACAATTTTGAGATGAAGTACACTCCAGGCAAGGACAACGTTGTTGCGGACCTTCTGTCTAGGGCCCCGATGTGTGTTTTGGTGCTGGATGTGGAGACCATGGACCCAGTCGAGACGAAACTGGTCCACGCCCTACACGGAACTCTCCGGGACATTGTGTCTTCTAGGGAACTTAAGGAGGTTTCGGAGAATGACCAAGTGATGAAGAGACTGAGCATGGCAATCAGAGGGCTGGCCGGCAGAAGCGTCGGGTGACCTGGCTCCGTTCCATTAGTTTAGAGATGAGCTCAGCTGCTGGGACAAGGTGTGAGTGGCCAGGGGCCATTGCGCGGTGATCCTGGCAGCGCTGAGAGGGCGTGTGCTGGACATGTTACATGAGGGTCACCTTGGAGTGGTTAAAGTCAAATAGCGTGGCAGGGATTCAGTTTGGTGGCCAGGGATTGACAAGGACATTGAAACAATGGTCAGAAACTGTGTCCTGTGCCTGGAGAGCGGTAAGACTGGGAGACCCCCACCACCCCTTCTCTGACCGATCGCTTACCCTGTAGGGCCCAGGGAGCACATTGAACTGGACATTTGTGGTGAACTGCACGCAGCTCCCCCGGGCAGCAGGTTCCTGGTGGTGGTGTACAACCTGTTTTCTAAATGGCTGGAAGTGCTTCTGATGGGCTCGGTGACAATTGAGGTCATTATGGGGTTCCTATCGTTGTTGTTTGCCAGATGGGGGACCCCGACTTCAGTGACCACGGACAATGGCCCGCAGTTCATTTCGGGGGCTTTTGAGGGTTTCCTGCAGGTGAGAGGGGTTGAACACATCAGGATGGCGGTGTGTCACCCACAGGCTAATGGGGGTGTGGAGAGGATTAATAGGACTCCTAAAAAATGGTTTGAGGGCTCATTTGGCTGATGGGTTTTCGTTTGTTGACTCTCTGCACAACACCCTACTCCATTATAGGGCATCGGTACACGCCACGACAGGTTGCTCTCTGGTGGCGTTAATGCTACGACGGGAGTTGCCGCTTCTGGTGAAACGACTGGGGCTGGCTCAACGGGAGTGCAGTGAGGACTCAGGAGCGCTGAGGCACCAGCTCACGGAACGTCAACGGCGAATGAAGGACTTATTTGACAGGACACATCGGGTGAAAGGATATGGCCTGAACATGGCAGATAGGGTGTGGTTCAGACACCCTGTACGCGCCCACAAGCTTCAGCTGCTGTGGCTTGGGCCACATACGATTGTGAGACGGAGAGGTCTGGACACTTTTGAGCTTGATGATGGGTCCAGATGGTATGCAAGTCGGCTGCGGAGGTCCCCACCGGAGGTGGTGAGTGACCCCACATTGGATGTTTTGAATGACTCTTTGGACTGGAGAGTTCAGACGGGTGCTGACCTTCGGGTGAAGCTGTCGGTGCCGGTAGTGGAGCGTTCCCGCGAGGGCCGCCCGATTAGGGAACGCTGACGACCCAAGTACTTGGACAATTTCGTTACCGGTAGGACTGGGAATGGCTAAGTGCGTGGTATTTGATTTGGTGTTCAGATATGTATATAGTTTTCTATTTTGCATGTTTGTTGTGGTTCTTGATTTTTCCAGGGGGGGGGGGGCATAACATAGTGGAATTGTACCTTGGGGGTTGCTGTAACCTGGTCTGGGCGGGGCGGTGTGATGTCAGGCGGGCTACAGCTGGGAATATAAATATAAGTGATCTGGTTAGAAATGAAGAGAATGTTCCTTCCAGCTTCCTTCTGGCTTGTGGTTATTTCAGGGCATAACAATATCCTCCTCCATTTACACTGTTAATTCTGTCCTGTCTAAACTATATCCTGGAATAACAAAATCTATGTGAGGTTGAAACCATGTCTCCTGTGCACGCACTACCTCTAGAACAATTTCTAGTTCATAAAGATATTTCTTGAGTTCTTGCCCGTTTGCTGTAAGACTCCTCGCATTCCACTGTAGTATGTGTAGTACCATAATTAACATCTTAAGTTTCAACATGTGCATTCTCCCCAGTTTCAGCTGTCAATAAAACATGAATTTGGTCAGCTTTGACATCTTTCATATCTAGGAATCTTCCTGCTGCTTCTGCAATGGTTTTGATTCTGTCACTTTTCTTCTTAAGCTGTGCTGCAACATTAATGGTGTGGCAGATAAAAGTTAAAAGGACAAACTTTGTAGTTATCAGTGTATCATCATCGATTTTGCATTTTTGAACACACCTATTCCTTGCAGCAGCATGCTCTTGTGTTTGTGTGCGATTTCTTGATGGAACTGCTTCCCTTTGGACTGAACTTCTTTGAGGAAGGCCCATTGTATTTGACTGTTCCTGCCTCTCTGACTTTCTTTAGAGCTTCAGCATATGAGATTTTCTTACTTATTCTAATTTCCTGGGCTTCTCTAGCTTCTCTCTGCACAACACATCCTCCATATGCAGCACTATGCTCACCCCCGCAGTTGCAACACTTTACTTTGGCATCCTTTTCACATTTAACATATTCGTGCTCCCCTCCACATCTAGCACATCTTAACTTTCCCTTACATTGCTGAGCAGTGTGACCCATCCTTTGACATTTGTAGCACCTGAGTGGTTTTGGGACGTATTCGCTGACACTGTAATACAGGTATTGTAGAGGGTAAAAGGGAAGGATGTAGAGGCAAGGCATGAGCATAGGTCGACACAGATTCTTTATTAAACCCTCTAACATAGTAAATGTACACCCTGAGTCTCTGTCAAGGAGCCTCCCCAGTCTCTCTGCATTCTTTATATAACTTTATTGACCTCACGTAGAGACTGGGGCTGGCGCATATTGCATGGGGTTTGATAAAGGCAATGTGTGACTCGATTATCATAACACATGTTACATACAAAGGCGATGTGTGGCACGATTATCATAACACATGTTACCTTCATAACAATACATTCACCTCCCTGCACTGCAGCTTAGAGCAGCAGGTGGTGAAGGTGCCTTATAGTCTGGTCTAATTACCCCTGTGGGGGGCTACCCCCCTCAGTCCATTGTTCAGCTCCTCTGTCTGCTTCTGGGTGTGAGATAATGTCCACCCGCAAGGGTCGTTTATGCGTCGGAACCCCACTGTCGGGAGGTGAAGCCAGGGTTGGGGAGTTGTACAGAAACCACTCAGATGGTGCAGATCTTCTCCTTCCAGGCTGTTCCCTTCGGTTTGCTTGTTTCGCTGAACATGGTGCGTCTCAATCCCAGTGCCGCCCGCTCCAGCGAGCACGCTCCAGTGTGGATGAAGAGGCGAGTCCACAGCGCGGCAATGGGGAAAATAGTCCATTTCCCTTGAGGTCACCAATGTGGAGGTAATGGAATGGTTGAGACGCTCCATGCCACGTCCAGGGTCACCAATGTGGAGAAAATGGCATAGTCGAGAGGCAACGAGCTGGAAGGATACAAGTTTTTATTCCTCCAACATACTGAAACACGCTTTGTAGCTCGTGTGAGCTACTGCACTGCTGAGTCATGTGTCACAAGCTCTTTTATACACGTTATACAGACAGAGAGAATGCATGGCACATTAGCATAGTGATTGTCATCTAATACACATCATTAGCATGACATCAGCTGGCGCCCGGGTGTCCTCTCCGTCCTCGGGGGGGCGCTTACATAATAGTCCAGTCTGATTGCCCGCCGGGGCTCTCTGTCCATATGTCAATTGGCTTTCCCTTCCTCCAGCCCCGATGGGTGTGAGATAATGTCCGTCCGCAGCGTGCTGGGTCACCATATTGTCACATTTACAAGAAATACAATCTTCTGTCTGTTGAAAATTATAAAGTTCTCAAATTTGCCTGTTCAGTTTATAAAATATTAAATGGCTAAGCACCCCCCCCCCCCCGCCGGGAGAATATGTTAAACTGAGGACTGTTACCGGCACAACCACCAGAGCAATCACTAGAGGAGACTGTGAGGTCCCCCACAGATGCACCACATTTGCTCAATCTGTGCTATCAGTGAGGGGCACTAAAATCTGGAATAACATACCACACTAAACACTTTTAAGCATTGTAAAAATTGGCTTTTAAACAACCAAAACTGTACCCATAAGTAGTAGATGCTTTTCGGCATGCACATATACTGTGTGTGTATGTATGTATGTGGGTGTTTTTATTTATTAGGGGTCCAATGTGTGACATTGGTGGCAAAATTTAAAATTGATCAAATCTGCACATGAAATTGACTAATCACTATCCAATTGTGTCAGGTTTATGAAACTATTAACTATTTTCGTAACGGCATTCGCGTTCAGGAACTCTTGAGGATGAGCGCTCACTTCAACTACTTGTAAATGGAGACGTAAACGGGACACTCGGGCTTTTGTTTCCCCGTGTGCCAATGCACTTTGCAATGGCACACGTTTTACACGAAACAACTTCAACACTTCCAGTATTTTTCACACATCAAAACTCATCAACAGCTACATTTTCATGACATATTAAGATGTGATAACGTGTATACATACCTTCAAATTCTCCCTGTTTGTTGGATAAGACGTAAAATCACAAAAGGCGTAAATGCGGGACACGGAAGTTTGGACCTTCGATAACTTCAATATAAAGTGACCAGGGTTAATCCTCTCCACATGGGTTAAGCACATCCTGGGTAGAGAAAATAAAAGTGCTTTCCCAGGGCGGTCACCTCGCCAGACGGGGCTGCGCACGGCCGACCAAGACCGAAGATGTCAATTTTTTAAAGGACACCATATTCGATGTGTCATAAATGTTTGAGATTTTATTGAAATATTCTACATCTGAGCTTCACAAAGACTGATCTCCTTTTTACGTGTATGGTTTGGAATTTGAAAGGTGCAAAGTGAAAAGCATCAGCACTTCCTGTTTTCTGGTTACTTTACCAAATAACTTGCATGTTGCTGCGTAAATTCGGGGACACGGAAATTTACGTTGTACGAGTAAATTTGCAGGGGTCGCCGTACAAAAACCATAGATCCGATCACATTGGGGAATGTTGTATTTTGAATTTGCATTACAACTCTGTTATCTCTTGCATAAATGAGTAGAAAGAGTTACTCAGAGATCACTTTACAGTACTTTGAAATTGATGCGATTTTCATGTCACACAAAAACTGGGAAAAATGAGGAGACACAACCAATAGTTTAGATTCTAACGGCAAAATCAATGATTTTTTTTTTTAAATTGCAATGCAAGTCTGAAACTCTTTTATGTTCCCTTGCATATTATAAAAACGAAACCGACATCTGCAAATTACAGAAAAAGAGAGAGCGCTTGAAAGTCGGATACCCCTGATATAGTGCACTGGACCCCCCCCCCAAAAAAACCACCCATGTATGTATGTGTGCCCGTGCATCACACACATGTCCTGCCTCTTGTTTGTTGCTGTCTGTTGTTGCTGTGAGGTGCTTGGGTGAATGTGTGTGTACGCATACACAGCACTTGTGTGAGATCTGAATTTTTTTTTTTTTTTGTAACACCTTAATTCTTGCACTTTAGCATATCCACTTTGTACAGTTTCATTGCAGTTGTTCTTCTCGTGTATGATTGTTTGTTTGTGTTTTTGACCCGCTGGGGGACTACAGATGCAAATTAGCACTATTGTGGTGGCAGTGAGTGGGGGGTTCTCCACCCAGAGTTGGAAATCTGGGGGGAATAGGGGACTGTAGGAGAAATGGCACGGGGAGTCAGGAGACACCAGAGTTTGCTAGAGTGGGAGAGGGAGTGATAAGCAGGGTTTCGTGTTCTGTAATGTTAATGTGCCACCTAGGCTTTGTGTACTGTGGGTATTGTCTTTGGCTCCCTGGATCTCACTGGGAAGAAATAAAGTGGTACTGTGGAGAAAGGAAGCAGGCAAGGCAACAAGTTGGACGACACATGAACCTTATTCCATCTTCAACATACAGCACAGTAAAAAGAGCTCCCGGGTCCCTGTGCATTCCTCTTTTATACCCATGCATTGAAACCTGGAACTTCCGACCATTAGGCTGTGTGTCCACCAAATGTGTTTTTGTCGCCGGACCACCCTGAGCTTTTTTTTTTTGTTTGTTTGTGCGCTGCGCTCTGGAGAAAAAAAAGTCTGTGCCCTGTATCCCAGCAACAGCTTGTCACTCTCAGCTCATCACTCTTGCTTTTCCTATTTTCAGACTTTCTACAGATTTTTTTAATAGCAGTCTTTAAATAACAATGGACAGGAAACGTGTTTTAGCAGCTCTGGATGTGAAATATGATGACAGGGAAAGCAGGAGTCTGAGTACAGACGAGTACCAGCGCCCTCTGTCCTGCCCACGCAGCAGTTCTGATTGGCTGCTTAGGTCTGACATTGATGAGCTCAGCTGCAGTCTCTGAAAAGTTGAACTTTTTTCAGCTCTGAGCTCCCTGAGCGCCACAACAAAAAACAGCCACTGCCAAGAGCATTTTGGCACCGTGGGTGCTCAGCGTTGTAAACACTGGACTACATAGAGAGTGAATGGAAAATAGCCGCCCAGAGCTGAAAAAACACGTTTGGACGGACACGCAGCCTAATACATGGTTTGGAACAAAGACCTGTGTGGTATATTTGTTACGGTGGCCCTCGTGAGCCACCATAAGACGCCAACAAGTCACCGGTGAGTTTGCAATGGTGTTTATTCAGGGTAAGGAACAGAGGATAATAGAAGGTAACATAAAGTACAAAGTAAAGAGCCACTGTGGGCTAAAACACGCTATAACAAAGGCAGGATTACAACAGGGTAAACTTACAATTGCAGATGACGAGTAGATGGCGTCTGAGCCGGGGAATGCCCGAAGTGTCAGACAACGAGGAGTTTTCACGGAGGTTTAACAGAGACTGCTACATCGGGGTGCATTCAGCGTCCGCTTTTAACGCCGGACACTAATGACCCCGAATGCAGCACAGCTGTTCGGCTTTGACAGCAGGAAGCTCCACCGGGCGCTGTCACAATAAGAGCCCGGGGAGCCAGAAGGGACACACTGCTGTCAAAGCCTGAAAAAGATGATGTATGACCCGAGCGCGGACGAGATCGGCGCTCGGATCATGACAGTACCTCCCCCTCGAGGACGGGCTCAGAACGTCCAATAACACCCAAGCCCCCCCCCCCCCCCCCCCCCCGGGGGGGCGGAAGGGGGCACCAGCCAGGGGGGAGCGAACCAGAAAAGAGAAAAAACAAAACAAAAAAAAACATGGCCACAGGAGTGCATAGGCAGAGGGAGAAAAAAGAAAAAACGACTCTCCCATGCACAAATTGCAACCAAGATACAACATAGAAGACGATCACAGGGGAAAATAACGGCGAACAGTATAATCACAAAAATACACCACGAACGAGGCAGCTTGAAAGAATAACACAACTACAGGGTATGACAATAAAGAAAACAATATCCCAAAAGGCAACACATACACCAACTGTTTCAGGCAATAAATGGACATTAGACAGAGGGCAAAAAAAAGAACACAAAACATCGGCTAAGGAAAAAGTGAGAGATGCATAATTACAGACACAAGGGCCCCCCGCACATCCCAAAAGTTTACAGACATAATGAAGATGGAAAAACCCGGGATGATGGCAGTCCTGGTTCTGAGGCATGGAGGCTGATAGTTCGGGGGGCCGCCCAGCATCAAACGGCCATAATGCAGGCAGGGGGAAAAAGGACAGTTCGGGCGGCCTAACCCAGTCCCATGCCCGGAAACAAAGAATTTCAGGCGGCCGGACCAGGTCGCCAAACGGGTAGTCCAGTGGGTCGGGTGGCCGGCCCAGAGAGCCAATTGGGCGCGGCAGCCCTTCAGGCGGCCGACCCACATTGCTTAGAAACCAGGACCGCAGGGGAGAGAGAGCAACAACAGCCTCCCTGCAGAGGGGAATAGCGAGGGCGAGCCGGGCCGAAGATGAGGGGTCCAAACGGCACCTGGTGGAGAAGGCTTGGGGGGAAGATGAGGGTGATGCTGATGAGGATGAAGATGAGGAGGAAGATGAGCCAGTCCAGTGTCCAGTGAGGGAGCGGCAGGGGATCTGCAGCTCCCTCACCAACCTTCGATTCTGCTGGTGCTGCACCCTCGTCAGACCCCGATTGGGTCACGGCTGCACCCGCGTCGGACCCCGACTGGGTCGTGCCGCACCAGTACCGACCTCCAACCCCGAACCTGGAACCTCTGGCACAGCGGACGAAATCAGCTCCGCGCCGGCAACCCTGGGAGAAGGCTCGGGAGAGAGAAAAGAACCAGGATCAGGATCACCGGCAACACCAGAACCCGGCGAGACAAGTTCGGATGCAGCGGGCGGCTACACTCGGCTCACCTCCCCAAGAGACAGGCAAAAATGCTCTAAAATGGAAAAGAGAGACAACACAGAGCACTTGCCTGATCTCGGGTTCCGACGATCCAGGCTCAGACGGCAGGAGGTCGTCATCTGGCTCCCACTCAGCTACGATGGGCTCCGCAGCTGGCATGATGGTGCCCCACAGCCTGAGGACCCTCCGGCACAGACGTCCACGCCGACGACCCGCACAGCGTGGTGGCAGGAGACCCTCGACCCGCTGGACTGAACCGCTCATCCGTGGAGACCCGGGGACGCTTCTGCGTCGGCGCAGGTTCCACCCTGCAGTCCGATCTCCTCCTCCGCCCACGACGTGGCTGCGGGACCAGAACCAGGCTCTCCAGAAGCGCAGGCCCCCTTCTCATCCGGTGACGTTGGCCTGGCGTCAAGGACCGCTCAGCGGAGGGAGACACAGAGGAAGCGGGATTAACAATTAAAGCTACAGTGGGGAAAAAAAAGTATTTAGTCAGCCACCAATTGTGCAAGTTCTCCCACTTAAAAGATGAGAGGTCTCCAATTTTCATCATAGGTATACCTCAACTATGAGAGACAAAATGAGAAAAAAAAAATCCAGAAAATCACATTGAAGGATTTTTAATGAATTAATTGGTAAATTCCTCGGTAAAATAAGTATTTGGTCAATAACAAAAGTTCATCTCAATACTTTATTATATACCCTTTGTTGGCAATGACAGAGGTCAAACGTTTTCTGTAAGTCTTCACAAGGTTTTCACACACTGTTGCTGGTATTTTGGCCCATTCCTCCATGCAGATCTCCTCTAGAGCAGTGATGTTTTGGGGCTGTCGCTGGGCAACACGGACTTTCAACTCCCTCCAAAGATTTTCTATGGGGTTGAGATCTGGAGACTGGCTAGGCCACCAGGACCTTGAAATGCTTCTTACGAAGCCACTCCTTCATTGCCCGAGCGGTATGTTTGGGATCATTGTCATGCTGAAAGACCCAGCCACATTTCATCTTCAATGCCCTTGCTGATGGAAGGAGGTTTTCACTCAAAATCTCACGATACATGGCCCCATTCATTCTTTCCTTTACACGGATCAGTCGTCCTGGTCCCTTTGCAGAAAAACAGCCCCAAAGTATAATGTTTTCACCCCCATGCTTCACAGTGGGTATGGTGTTCTTTCTCCTCCAAACACGACAAGTTGAGTTTTTACCAAAAAGTTCTATTTTGGTTTCATCTGACCATATGACATTCTCCCAATCCTCTTCTGGATCATCCAAATGCTCTCTAGCAAACTTCAGACAGGCCTGGACATGTATTGGCTTAAGCAGGGGGACACGTCTGGCACTGCAGGATTTGAGTCCCTGGCGGCGTAGTGTGTTTCTGATGTAGCCTTTGTTACTTTGGTCCCAGCTCTCTGCAGGTCATTCACTAGATCCCCCCATGTGGTTCTGGGATTTTTGCTCACCGTTCTCGTGATCATTTTGACCTCACGGGGTGAGGTCTTGCGTGGAGCCCCAGATCGAGGGAGATTATCAGTGGTCTTGTATGTCTTCCATTTTTTAATAATTGCTCCCACAGTTGATTTCTTCACACCAAGCTGCTTACCTATTGCAGATTCAGTCTTCCCAGCCTGGTGCAGGTCTACAATTTTGCTTCTGGTGTCCTTTGACAGCTCTTTGGTCTTGGCCATAGTGGAGTTTGGAGTCTGACTGTTTGAGGTTGTGGACAGGTGTCTTTTATATTTGGGGCTGCACGGTGGCGCAGTGGTTAGCACTGCGGCAGCACAGTTTACCCTTGGCCGGGGGATTGTGGGGATCGTGGGATCGTGGGTTCGATCCCAGCCCCCGACCAACAGTGATCTGTGTGGAGTTTGCATGTTCTCCCCGTGTTGCATGGGTTTACTCCGGGATTTCTCCGGTTTCCTCCCACATGCCAAAAACATGCATGTTAGGTTAATTGGCTGTTCTAAATTGTCCCTAGATATTTGTTTCCTATAGGCCCTTAGAATAGAGGGTTAGTATTAATGAAAGCGCTTTGAGTGGTCTTTGTGACTAGAAAAGCGTTATATTAGTGCAGGTTAGTTAGTAGTTAGTTAGTTATACTGATAATGAGTTCAAACAGGTGCCATTAATACAAGTAACGAGTGGAGGACAGAGGAGCCTTTTAAAGAAGAAGTTACAGGTCTGTGAGAGCCAGAAATCTTGCTTGTTTGTAGGTGACCAAATATTTATTTTACCAAGGAATTTACCAATTAATTCATTAAAAATCCTTCAATGTGATTTTCTGGATTTTTTTTTTCTCATTTTGTCTCTCATAGTTGAGGTATACCTATGATGAAAATTGGAGACATCATCTTTTAAGTGGGAGAACTTGCACAATTGGTGGCTCACTAAATACTTTTTTGTCCCACTGTACAGCAGGTGGTGGAAGCTCGGGGGGCTGCGAACCCCGAACTCCACCCCCAGGAGTCAGACAAGGCAAATCACAATGAAGAGGATATGAGTGAACTTGGACTTGCCTGTCTCCCGGAGGCAGGATGGTGCCTGCTGTAGCGGACTTTGCTCCTCCCTTTCCCCGCCGGATGGTGACAGAGGGCCCCCTGGGAGGACGAGGGAGAGCCACTCACGAAGGTTCCGGGACGGGGCTCGCCGAAACAGGACTCCAGGCACACACAGCAGCCGGGAAAGGCGTCAAGGAGGAGGGGGCGACAGCCGAAACGAGCGGGGCACGGAGCGCTGACGGGACAGCGGGAGAAGATGGCCTGGGGGGAGTGGCTGCGGGGATTCCGAGGGGATCACAGAGTTCTGGTTCTCACATCACAACCGGAGCCAAATCAGAACCACTTATTTAATGGAACTTAGAGATCAAGGTGGGACCTAACAAAGGGACAATGGATTCTTTGTGAACAACTCAGCATTGTCAACACAACTCAGCATTTTCCTGCAACGTCCTACTACCTGCAACGGAAGTTTTGCAGCGGATCGTCTGAGCTGCGGGACACCTTCACCGTGCGGTGGTAAGCGGCGGAGCTAACAGCGGAGAAGCTGACCGAGACTCCGGACGGATTGGACCTCAACTACAGCGGCGGAGCTCAGCGGAGGAGCTCAGCCGGATCGGAGGTTGGCTGGACCAGATACTGGTAGCACCAGAAATTATCCTGCTATCATCAGCTGCAGGATCCACTGGGAGAGCTTTAGCTTTATTGTCAGATACCTGCTACCAGGCTACAACCCAAGCTAACGGTCTCCGTTAGCCACCGGGAGAGCTTCGGATTCGCCGCCTGGTGGAACGGCGCTAGCTGGAGGCCTCCACTAGCAACCGAGGGAGCATTGGCCTCCTCGGCTTCACCGGCAGATCCAGTTACCCAATTACTAGTCAACAGGTGAGCTTCTCCCTTGATCCTAATCAAACTAGTCATTATGCCTCCAAAAAAGAATCAAGACACATGGAGAGGAACTGGAGGAGATTAAACTCTCACTAAACTTTATGTCTGAAGAAATATCTAAAATAGCTAAACAACAAACGCTGCTTGTTAACCTTATGGAACAAGTGCGTGAGTTAAAGGCTGAAATTATGGACAAGGACAAGAAAATTAAATTCTTAGAAAAATGTGTGGATGAATTAGAACAACATACAAGAATGGATGACATCATTGTGAGCGGTCTGAACACCAGACACCGCTCCTATGCACGTGTGACAGCTGGAGTTGGTAATCAGGATGGGCAGGATGAGACACTGGCTGAATCACACACTCTTGAGCAGCAGGTATTAACCTTTTTGAATTCTAAAAACACTGTTGTGGACAATGAGACTATTTCGGCTTGCCACGCGTTACCCAAAAAAAACAGTAAAGGAAAACCAGCGATCATCATCCGATTCATCAGTAGGAAAGCAAAAACTGATCTTCTGCGACAAGCAAAAAAACTGAGAGGAACGGCTGTCTACCGAAATGAACATTTAACAAAAAAGAACTCCGAAATAGCTAGACAAGCCAGGGCCCTCAGAAAACAAGGAAAAATACAGTCGACATGGACAAGAAACTGTAAGGTGTGGATAAAACTGCTTGGCACTCTAGAAGACGCTAAAGTAATAATGGTTAGAGAAATGGAGGAATTGGACAGATTTAAACCTTAGCCCTGATTCAGGAATAACGGTGCAATAGGATCATGAGTGGAAATTTTGTGTTCTTTTCCTTTTTTCCTTTTGGTGTACATGGTTGTCATAATTTATGATTAGTACTTTAACCAATCATCCCTCCTCATTTGAAAGTGTAGTGGAGCAAATTGAAGCTGGAAACTTTGTCAATACTGAACAGCAACCACAAGACATTTTAGGAAATATTGACCCAGACAATAACTATTTTAATCATATTAATAAGTGTGTTTATTATGAAGAACAACAATTAAATGGAATTATGAATTTGGATCAAACATTAACCATAATACATATTAATAGTAGAAGTCTCTATGCAAACTTTGATAGTATTAAGGAGTTTTTAAATCAATTTAATACACCATTTAGGATTATTGCAATAAGTGAAACATGGATTAATGAAGAAAAAGATGTAAATTTTGAACTATATAGATATGAGATGTACACACAAAATAGGAAATGTAAAAGTGGTGGTGGGGCAGCACTGTATGTTGATAGAAAATTAAAAAGTAAAAAAGTGGACAGCATGACATCAGCAGTGAATGAAAGTATGGAATGTTTAACAATTGAGATTACGATGGAAAAAAGAAAAAATATAATAGTAAGTTGTATATATAGAGCACCGGGATCTGATATGGAAAAATTTAAAAATGGGATGGAAAAGATGTATGCAAAAATAAGACAAAAAGATATCTTTATTTGTGGTGACTTTAATATAGAGTTAATGAAAATAAAACACAAACCAACTGAAGATTTCTTAGATACAATGTATAGCTTAACCTTATTTCCAAAGATTACAAAACCTACGAGAATAACGACACACTGTACTCCCCTGATAGACAACATTTTTACCAATGTTTTGAATATAATGTGGTGAATGGTATAATAATAAATATTAGTGACCACCTGCCTGCATTTGTTTCTTTAGATGTTAATTATGGGGCTAATGAGAGTAAGAATAATAATAAACTATGTAAAAAGATTATCTATAAAAGAATACGAACAGAAGACAGAATCAGTGATTTAAAAGAAGACTTAATGTTACAGAATTGGGATGTTGTCTATAGAGAGAAAAATGTGGACTTGGCATATGATAAATTTATTGATGTATTTAAATCATTATATGATAAAAACTGTCCAATTAAAGAAACTAATAAACACATATACAAAAAATTGCCCATGGTTAACCAAGGGGTTACAAAATGCTTGTAAAAAGAAAAATTATCTCTATAAAAATTTCATTAAATTAAGAACTAAAGAATCTGAAAAAAGATATAAAACATATAAAAATAAAGTAACTGAAATAATACGAACTAGTAAAAAATTATACTATAGGAAAATGTTAAATGAAAATAAAAATAATATAAAAGGAGTTTAGGATATATTAAATAAATTAAGGAAAAATGGAACTAAGAAAATGATATATCCAGAGTATTTTACTGATAATTGTGGTGATATTTATGATAAGAATATGGTAGTAAATAAAATGAATAAATTTTTTGTAAATGTTGGGCCAGAGTTGGCAGCAAAAATTCCAAACCAAGGAAGAGACACCGTGAGGGAGACTTTGATTGGAAGTAACCCTCGGTCAATTTTTCTTACAGCGGTGGATGAATTAGAGGTAAAATCTGTTGTTGAAAAGTGTAAAAATAAATTATCTACTGATTGTGATGGTATTGATATGGCACTAGTAAAAAGAACTGTTGATGGTATATTAAAACCATTCATATATTTGTAATTTATCATTTCAAACTGGCTCATTCCCGCAGAAAATGAAAATAGCAAAACTAATACCATTATTCAAGCAAGGAAATAAACACCAATACACAAACTACAGACCAGTGTCACTTCTCCCACAATTTACAAAGATTCTGGAAAAACTTTTCAACAACAGATTAGAAAACTTTTTAAATAAACAAGATGTGCTGAATCAGAACCAATATGGGTTTAGAGCCAAGAGTACAACATCGTTGGCGATAATGGAAGCAACAGAGGAAATAATAAATGCATTAGATTAAGGAAAATATGCAATTGGTGTGTTTATAGATTTTAGAAAAGCATTTGATACAATAAATCATTCAGTACTTCTTAATAATTTGCAAATGTATGGTATTAGGGGAATGGCTCTGAAATGGGTTACAAGTTATCTATCTGAGAGACAACAATTTGTGAAGATGGGAGAATATCTGTCTGGGTGTATGGGAATTGCCTGTGGGGTCCCCCAGGGGTCAGTATTGGGCCCCAAATTATTTAACATATATATAAATGATATATTCCAAGTTTCTAAATTATTAAAAATATTATTTGCTGATGATACTAATATATTTTATTCTGGAAATAATTATAATCAACTAATCCATACTCTAAATTATGAATTAAATAAGCTTAAAAAATGGATGGATTGTAATAAATTATCACTAAATATAGATAAAACTAAGGTAATGATATTTGGTAATTGTAAAAATAAAGAAGATATGCATATTCATATAGATAATGTAGTTATTGAAAAAGTTAAGGAGATCAAGTTTTTGGGTGTAATACTGGATGATAAAATTAGTTGGAAACCACATGTCAGATACATACAAAACAAAGTTGCAAAAAATATTGCAATTATAAATAAAATTAAGCAGGTCCTAGATTATAAATCACTTCATATCTTGTATTGCTCATTAGTACTTCCATACTTGACTTATTGTATAGAGGTTTGGGGTAACAGTTATAAAAGTAAACTTAATTCATTGTTAATATTACAAAAAAAGGGCAGTCCGTGTTATACACAAAGTCTGGTACCTCGAATATACTAATTTATTATTTTTACAGTCAAAGTTATTGAAATTACTGGATCTGGTTCATTATTACACAGCACAATTAATGTTTAAAGTCAGTAAAAACCTCTTGCCACACAATATACAAAATCTTTTCAGGGAGAGAGAAGGGAAATATAATTTACGGGGGAATACAAAATTTAAAATGCACTTAGTAAGATTTACTCGGAAGAGTTTTTGTCTGTGTGTGGGGTAAAATTGTGGAATGGGTTGGGGGAGAAACACAGGCAATGTCCAAACATCCACATATTTAAATCAACATATAAAGAAATGATTTTTGAGCAGTATGAGAATGAAGGGCAGTGATGTTACATTGTGTCTTCAGTGAGGGAAGGTTATTGTTGTGTTATGGTGATTGTGAAGGTGATGGTGTTGTCTGTATTTGTATTGAACATGCCAGAAGTGTATGTTTATTGTTGTTGTAATATTGTTGGATGTTGGTATTGATGTCAAGATGGACTGTCACTGTTGTCATTTTTGTTGTATAATTTGACTATGGGTGTATTATGGTGAATGTAGTTGTGGGATAATGATGATTATGAGTGATACTGTAATTTGTTGGGTATGGAAAAGGGGTGGGACTATATAAGCGTTGGCTTCTTCCCACTCCTTTTGAACATTTTATTTTTGGCTTGTCTTTTTTTGTTTTGTTTTGAATTCTCTTCTATTTTTTTTTTTTAGAATGTTCAAATAACAGCTCTTTACCCTCTCGAGAATTCTTGAGGGTTCGTGGGAGTTTGCCCAACCAGTTTACATGTGTTTTGTGGACTTGGAGAAGGCATTTGACCGCGTCCCTCGTGGATTTTTGTGGGGGGTGCTTCGGGAGTATGGGGTATCGGGCTTGTTGTTACGAGCTATTCGGTCTCTGTACGACCGTTGTGAGAGTTTAGTTCGCATTGCCAACACTCGGTCGGAGTCATTCCCAGTGAGAGTTGGACTCCGCCAGGGCTGCCCTTTGTCACCGGTCCTGTTCATAATTTTTATGGACAGGATTTCTAGGCGCAGCCAGGGAATGGAGGGTGTCATGCTTGGTGACCACAGGATCTCATCTCTGTTGTTTGCAGATGATGTTGTCCTGTTGGCTTCATCCAGCAATGACCTACAGCTCTTGCTGGGACGGTTTGCCGCTGAGTGTGAAGCGGCTGGGATGAGAATCAGCACCTCCAAGTCCGAGTCCATGGTCCTCAGCCGGAAAAAGGTGGATTGTCCTCTCCGGGTTGGGGACAGGCTCCTGCCCCAAGTGGAGGAGTTTAAGTATCTTGGGGTCTTGTTCACGAGTGAGGGGAAAATGGAGCGAGAGATCGACAGACGGATTGGAGCAGCATCTGCAGTGATGCGGACGTTGTACCGGTCTGTTGTGGTGAAGAGGGAGCTTAGTTCTAAGGCAAAGCTGTCGATTTACCAGTCAATCTACGTTCCTACTCTCACCTATGGTCACGAGCTTTGGGTAATGACCGAAAGAACGAGATCGCGGATACAAGCGGCTGAAATGAGCTTTCTCCGTAGGATTGCTGGACTCACCCTCAGAGATAGGGTGAGGAGCTCAGTCATCCGGGAGAGGCTCAGAGTAGAACCGCTGCTCCTCCACATTGAAAGGAGTCAGTTGAGGTGGTATGGGCATCTGATTAGGATGCCTCCTGGACGCCTCCCACTTGAGGTGTTTCAGGCACGTCCCACTGGGAGGAGACCCCGGGGCAGACCCAGGACTCGGTGGAGAGACTATGTCTCCCAGCTAGTCTGGGAACGCCTTGGTATCCCCTCTGAAGAGCTGGAGCAGGTGGCTGGGGAGAGGGAAGTCTGGGCTTCTCTGCTTGAACTGCTGCCTCCGCGACCCGGACCTCCGGAAAA
This sequence comes from Pholidichthys leucotaenia, assembly GCA_020510985.1. Taxonomy (NCBI): domain Eukaryota; kingdom Metazoa; phylum Chordata; class Actinopteri; order Cichliformes; family Pholidichthyidae; genus Pholidichthys; species Pholidichthys leucotaenia. The sequence continues at coordinate 67,818,026 of CM035840.1, forward strand.
GCGGTAGAAGATGGATGGATGGATGTTCAAATAAAAATCAATGTCAATTCCCTTCTGACGAGGCGCGGGAGTGACAGCTGTGTGGGAGGTAGCGCTTTTGCGGCGACCCGGAACTGGATCCGGACGGGGTTCATGCTGAGGTTGAAAGCAGATGTGACGACGGTTTCTAGCAGAGGGCGAGGCGAAGGTGAGGTCCAGGAATCGTCGCTCTTGTGCGGAGTCAGAGGCGAGCAGGTCGGCGAACTCGGAAGTCACTTAACTCAGGGTTCCTCTCGACCAGTCTCACTGCCGCCGTCACATGCTTGATTATTTGTGTGGGGTGAACAGCGGAACGAGCTGCCGCCACTCGGTCCTAGATGGAAGCAGCTGCGAGTTGGAGCTTCTCCGGGGGATTCCTGAATGACGACACTCTCTGGTGGGGATCACCCCGAGGTGGTGCGAACTCCTGGACCGGAATGGCGACAGGAATGGGATCCGGACGTGAGGAGCGAGGATGCCTCCTTCGGCTTCCTGCCGGGATTTCCCTCCAGCCCACGGAGAATCTTGCGCTGCGCAGCGATGTCATCTCTCCTCACGCTGACTTCAGGGTGATTAGCAAAGCGGGGGAGATGATTAAGAATGTCCTCAGCTTGGTCCAGGTACCGGTGCACGTCGCTGTGGAAGTCGAGGAGGGAGGCGGCGATGAGGGTTTCATCGACGCCCTCGAAGGCGTCCGCCAGCTCATTGCTCTGACTCGGAGCGCGGACCCTCCGCGACGCCATGCTTCCAGCACGGTACCCAGACAGGAAGGAGCACAGTCCAACTGCAAAACTCACCGGGAACGGTGTCTGTGTGGCGCCTCTATTTAGACGTCCTGGCAGCAGTCTACTGTAATTTCCCAGTTTGGGATCAATAAAGTACATCTATCTATCTACTGTCACGATGGCCCTCACAAGCCACCATAAGACGCCAACAAGTCACCGGTGAGTTTGCAATGGTGTTTATTCAGGGTAAGGAACAGAGGATAATAGAAGGTAACAAAGTGCAAAGAGCCACAGTGGGCTAAAACACGCTATAACAAAGGCAGGATTACAACAGGGCAAACTTACAACTGCAGATGACGAGTAGACAGCGTCTGAGCTGGGGAATGCCTGAAGCGTCAGACAACGAGGAGTTTTCACGGAGGTTTAACAGACTGCTGCATCGGGGTACATTCAGCGTCTGCTTTTAACGCCAGACACTAATGACCCCGAATGCAGCACAGCTGTTCGGCTTTGACAGCAGGAAGCTCCACCGGGCGCTGTCACAATAAGAGCCTGGGGAGCCAGTAGGGACTCACTGCTGTCAAAGCCTGAAAAAGATGATGTATGACTCGAGCGCGGACGAGATCGGCGCTCGGATCATGACAATATTAACATAACGTAATGCCAGCCCCACTGCTCACACCCTTCTCTCATCCAGCGGCTCCTCCTCTCCTGGGGGGTGCATAGTCCATACTGTCCTGATTGAGACCCCCCGATGGCACTTCCTCCTCCGGTCCATTGTTCCCCCTTATCTCAGCAGCCTTCTCTGGGTGGAGAATCCCCCACCCATGCCACCACACAGCCCGCCCCCCCAGAACACCCAGAAAGGGCACTAAACCTCCCCCCCCTCGTCCTTTGGGCTTGAGCCGTCACCCGTAGTGGCTGTAGCGAGGTCACCGATCCAGTTGGAGTACCCTGCTGGCGAGGTGTACAGGAGGGCACATCAGTCTGTGGAGGGAAAAGCGGAGGGGGGAAAAACACATGAGCTTCACGTGCGCAGGCCCCTACCGAGGGAACACCAACTTGTGGAGCCACCAATGGTGGATGTCTGCGGCGGGGAGCTTGGGCCAACACCATCTGCTCGTCTGCCAACACAACAGCAGGCTTCAGCCTGTCGATGCAGACAGTCTCCCTACACCCCCCCAAGTCTAACACAAAATGTTTCACCCCAGGTTCCAACACCCTGAGCGGTCGGTCATATGGTGGGCACAGTGGGGTCCGGTGCGCATTGTGCCTGACAAAAACAAAGCTGACGTTCTGTAAACTCTTGGGGATGAAAGTGCGGGGAAAACAATGGTGGGCCGGGCCCGGTTCGTTAAAAGCCTCTGTACTGTGCAAAAATTGCGCAGGCGGCTCAGCCTCAGGTGCAGGGTTGTCCAGTAAAAACTCTCCTGGGATCTGCAGCAGCTGAGAAAAAACAAGTTCTGCAGGGGAGGCTGCCAAATCCTCCTTAGGTGCGGAACGCAACCCTAAAAGAACCCAGGGCAGGCAGTCGACCCAATTTGTGTCCATGAGTGAAGCTCTGAATGCTGCTTTAAGCGACCTATGAAAACGCTTGCATAACCCATCAGCTTGGGGGTTGTACATGGTAGTGGGGTGAATTTTGACCCCCAAGCTCTGGGCCATCTTGGACCAAAGTTCCGAAACGAATTGTGGACCCCTATCGGAAGTGATGTCTGACGGGGATCCGAACCGTGCAACCCAAGCTGACAAAAAAGCATGAGCCACTTCTGCGGATGTGGTAGAAGCCAGCGGGTCCACTTCAGGCCAGCGTATGGTGTGGTCCACGATTGTTAAAAGGTGCGTGAAACCTTGCGAAGGTGGGAGGGGGTCCCAACAGAGCCACATGGACGTGGTCGAACCTCCTAGCCAGGATTTGGAACGGCTCAAGGGGGGCTCTGGTGTGCTTGTGCACTTTGGCCTGCTGGCACGTGATGCAAGCTGCAGCCCAATCCTTCACGTCCTTGCGCAAGCACGGCCAGACAAATTTCACCCACACTAGCTTCACCAAAGCGCGCACTCCCGGATGCAAAAGGGAGTGGACCGACTCAAAAACGTGATGGTGGCAAGAGCTTGGAACCACTGGGTGCGGGCGACCAGTGGAGACGTCGCAGAGCAAGGGAGGGCCCCATTCTTGCACCACCCTACTCTCCAGCCTGAACCCAGTAGGTGCAGGCTGGAGCGCACAAATGTCCATGTGCCCAGCTTGCTCCACGGCCATCGCAGGGAAATCTATTCCCATGTAGACCGGGGAGACTAACGCGTGTGACAGACAATTGGCCACGACGTTGAGCTTACTGGCAACATGTTGAGTGTTGGTCGTAAACTCGGAGATCATGGCCAAATGCCGTTGCTGCCAGGCCGACCATGGTTCTGAGACCTTGGACATCGCGTACGTCGGCAGATTATGGTCCATGAATGTGGTGAACTCGCGCCCTTCTAGCCAAAATTAGAAATGGCGCGTCGCCAGGTGTAGAGCCAACAATTCTGTTGAACGTGCTGTATTTGCATTCGTTGTCGTGCAAAGTCTGACTGAAAAATGATCGGCTGCCACAAACCAGAAACGTACTGCTCTACCACTGCTCCTATGGCAACATTTTTTTCAGCGTGGCATACAACAGCTGCATCATCTGAGCGCAGCAACAGCGTGGCATCAACAGCTGCCTGGGGAAGGAAACGGTTATAAAAATTGACCATCCCCAAAAACTCCTGCAGGGTCCTCACAGTCTGCGGACACAGAAAGTCCGACACGGTGCGTACCTTATCTGGCAGCAGAATCGCGCCCCCTGCCGAAATGCGGTGGCCCAAAAAATCAATCACAGGCACACCGAACTGTCACTTCGGCGGGTTCACTATAAGTCCGTGCGCTTCCAACCTCTGGAAAACCATCTTGAGATGAGTGATGTGCTCCTCCTCTGACACACTAGCTACCAGAATGTCATCTAAGTAGACAAAAACAAAGGACAAGTTGCAAAGCACTGCGTCCATCATCCTCTGGAAAGTCTGCGGCATGCCTTTTAAACCGAATGACATGCATAAAAACTCAAAGGCCGCTGTTTTCGGAACGTCTTCCGCGCGCACCGGGACCTGACAGTATCTGCAGACCAGATCCACTCTCGAAAAAACACATGCCCCAGCCAGGTGCATGGAAAAATCCTGGATGTGCGGAATGGGATAACGATCGTGTTCCGTGGCGTTATTCAAGCAGCGGAAATTGCTACACGGTCGCCACGACCTGTCGGCTTTAGCCACCATGTGGAGCGGGGATGCCCACGGGCTGTTGGAGCCCCTGACAATGCCCATCTGCTCTAAGTTGGCAAACTCCTCTCGTCCGCTGGCCAGTTTAGCTGCGTCCAAGCGCCGAGGTCATGCAAACACCGGCGGGCCTTTTGTCGTTATGAAGTGTTCAACCCCATGTTTCGTTATCGTAGCCGAAAAAGTCGGGACCGTGAGTGCTGGGAACTGTGTGAACAATTGCTGGTACTTACCCCCTGGAGCTATAACATTAGCCAGTGTTGTCAACCCAGCTCCCCGAGCTGTACAGGGCAGTGAGGTAAGAGACAACATCCACTAATCTCCTATTTAGCAACATCAACTAACAACCCATAAGCACATAAAAAATCTGCAACTAAAATGGGGGCGGATCATGCAGCTACCACAAAATCCCACTTAAAGTTGCATCCGTGCAAGCATATCGTCAGTGTCCGCTTGCCAAATGTCCTGATGGTGGATCCATTGGCGGCCATGAGCTCGGGACCGCTGCCTCCTGCCACCCTGTCTGCGTTGGCCGGCAGGATGAGGCTCTTCTGGGAGCCGGAGTCCACCAAAAACCATCTCCACGAAAGAGTGTCTTGTGACATAAAACAGTCTGTTCCTGTTGCCATTGGTTGCAGCTGCAACTGAATTCCGAACGTGCCGTCTTCCTGGCTTCTTGAATTGGCATGGCGACATGCAGCGTTTGGCATTCGAGCTGAAACGCTGATGGTAAAAACAGATCGCCCCATTCCGTTGCCTCCTGGTGTCCATCCTGGCAACCACCAACGGCTCCTCAACCTCGCTGGAGTCCCTCATGGATGTCGGTGCCAATGCCTACATGCTGAGAGTTCTGGTCGCCAAAATGATGCGGTCCGCTTCCTCCACCAGGGCGCGGTAGTCCTTAGCAACCAGCTGTGGCAAGTTGGCCAGGATTGCCCTCGCTGTAGCCGCTAGGTTCCTGAGGAACAAATGGGCGAACAGGAAAGATTCATCGTCCTTCCCCGTCAGCGCCAACATGCTTTCCATGAGCTCCACTGCTGATCTGTCACCTAACTCCGAACGCATTAGGAGTCTCTCTGCCCTCTCGCTGTAAGAAAGGGTATAGCGCTGGAGAAGCATCCTCTTGAGCACTTCATATTTTCCTTGGGTCGGCGGCTCCTGGAGCAGGCTTGTCACGTGTTGCGTGGCGCATGCATCCAGTGCAGCGACCACATAGTAATACTTGATATCATCCGTTGTTATCCCGCGGAGTGCAAACTGGGCTTCTATGTGCAAGAACCACGCGGTCGGGTTGTGAAGCCAGAAGTCTGGGAGTTTGACTGAGACAGCGCACATGGCGCTGGTGCTCTCCCTCCAGGTAGTCTCCAGGGCGGTGCTCGGCTCACTTTCCATGGCACGTCTTAGGGTCACCAATGTGGAGTAAGGAAGCAGGCGAGGCAACAAGCTGAACAACACATGAACTTTATTCCATCTCCAACATACAGTACAGTAAAAAGAGCTCCCGGGTCTCTGTGCATTCCTCTTTTATATCTTTAATTCCATGCATTGAGATCCGGAACTTCTTCTTTCTTCCCCCTTATCCTGTCAGGCAGCTAGGCAAACAGAACAGGGATCTGTCACCCTTATTGTGCCAAAACAGATTTACTTTGCCAAGAGGAGCTCATACAGTACCTAACTGTGTATTGTATATTGTTGTAAACTCCTTCTGTAATAACTTTTAATACTTTATTTTAATTGTTTTACTCATGGAAGACCCAACAGGATGGGGAAGAGGGAAAGGAAGTGTGTGAAGGGGGAAAAGAAAAGGGAGGGGAACAGACAAAAAAACAAACAAACCAACAAATAAAACAAACAAAAGACAAACTGCTTCTTCCACCGAAGATGTCTCAACACGAGCCTGGTTTCCACACCTGTTAAAGGAGAGACACTTGTGCGTGTATGTCTGTGTACATATATATGAGAATGCATGCAAAATAAGTGTGTGCATGTCAGTGGTTTGTCAGGAAACATACGAACGGAGGGCCGGTCGCAGCAGCTCTCCCCCCGGGAACCCCGAGCAGGCAAGGCAGCGCCACCAACCCCCAGCCCCGAGGTCAGCAAGCTCCAGGAAAGCCAGGCATCTGCCCCCGGAGGGACGATCAAGGGAGGCCAAGCTGCTCGGTGGCCAGCGTGGTGAGCCCACACTCTCGGACCCGCCTGACCCCCCCCCCCCCCAGCGGGGCCAATGTCCGCCCCCGGGCCCCAGGCACCAGGAGGCCAGCAACCCCACCCTCTGGGGCAGAGACCGTCCTGCGCCCCCCCCAGCGCAAGCCCCCCCAGGCACCCCCACAGCAGGCCCGCCCCAGTGCTTCTGTTGCACACCCCGGGGACCCCCACGTCCAAAGAAGTCTCCCTGCCCAGAGGAGCCCACGTTGCCGAGAGGCACTACCCCTCTTAATCCAGCACCTCCCAACTTGCAGACACACCCCTCCCCACACCTTCACACCCACATGCTCCCATGCATACCTCTCACTCACCCTGACGACCCATTTTCTCTCACTCCTGTACCCATTCACCCTCACCCCTCATTCACCTTTGTTTCATAAGGTGGCTGCAAAGCAGATGCAGCGAGTCTGAACATGCACCAGTGCCCGGCAGTGACCAGGGAGACCACCGGCGCAGGCCACAGATGCAGACCCCCACCCCTGGCGCCCATCTGAGCGAACAATCAGCAGACCACCACAGGTGCCCCAAGATGCCACCCGGCATGCAAAGCGCCGCACAAAACCGACCCACCACAACCACCTCCATTCATCACCCCCTCACTCTCACTTAGATTCATGTTCAGCCCCCCTCTAACTTCCTTGGTTGTATCTATATATTCAGTAGCACCCAGGGATTTTGACAACATGATAGGTCCCAGGCTCCCCACCAGGCCCCCACGCCCCCAGCAAGAGCAGGGTAATAGGGGTGGGGGAAGACCCGCACGCCCTCCCCCCGCACAGAACATGGTGTGTGTGTCAGTTATGATACAATTGTGTGAGCATGTATGGACTACCAAAGTGCAATTCAAATTGGGGGGGTTAGTGATTGGAGCATCGCTAGCCACAGCAATGGGCAGCAGGGCCCCCATCCCCCCAAGCCCTCAGTGTCTAAAATGCAATTAAAATTGAGGTGAGTGCAGCCCCACCACGCAGCAAAGGTATCCCCTTCACCGACACAGTGTGGCACCCCCCCACCCCAAAGCCCTAAATGTAACAAAAAAGATGTATATTCCACCCAGAGTCAAGGGGAGGGGGAGGGCGGGAAATAAGACTGGGAGGTAGGCGGTCTAAAAGCGAGGCCGTCCCCCCCCCCCCCCCCCCAGAAGCCAGCTTGCAGACTGGTTCATGAGGCCACCCACTGCCCCCAAATCCCAACCCAGGGCGAGGGCCGCCAGTGGAAGCAGCCCAGGACCCCCCAGCATCACGCCCCGGCGCTCCCAGCACCACTAACATGATGGGACAGCCAAACATATTTCCACTCATCTTACACACACAAACATGGACAACAACAGTCACAATAGTGAACAATGGGCCGGACCCACACGGTGCCCAACACGCCAGGTGACACCCTCGAGCGCCCACGCAGGCCCACGACCACCCACCCCAGACACACACCGACAGCTGCAGGCCGCCCTGCAACCACAGCCACCCCGGAGCAACCCGATGGAAACACGGCCATCAACCCGCGCCAATGGCCCCCCCAACCACCCCCAAGCACCAACACACACCCGCCGCCAATGACACCAGGGGCGATGCGACAAAGCACCTCACTCCACACCACAACAGCAGGGCGGCCGGGACAAGCAGGCCCAGAAACGCCAGCCCCCATGCCACTAGATGGACTGCCCAACCCCTGCCACCCAACAAAGTTCTCCTACCCATACACACATCCTCCACCCCCCAGACATCTACCCACAAGTAACCGCTTCCATACACACACGTACCTCCACCCACCATCACACATACCCACCTACACCCACACACAGCCCCACCTGCCCACTCAACACACGCCCACTTCCACCTCCGCTCATACACAAGCCCACAAGCACACCCACACCCGCAGACCCCAGTGGACGGGGAGGGCGACCAACCCCAGGGTGCCACCAGGGCCCCAGGGAAAACACAACCCCGCCGTGCAAGGATGCACTGGGGACAACCCGCACCACTGGCGCACACCCGACCCCGGCCCGGGGGGGATGCCCCCTCCCCCAGCACCAGGGGCCCAGGGACAGACCCAGACCTCCCCCCCCACGAGGGGCAAGGCCAGCTGGCCAGGGGCCACAGCCCAACCCCCCGCCCCCCCCCCCGCAGCCCCCCCCCCCCCCAGGGCCAGACAGACGGCCACCCCGGAACAGGCCCCCCGGACACCCGCGGTCGGGGTGCAGCCAGCGCCAGAGCCAAGGAGAGTGAGTCACCGCCCCCCACCCCTCAGATTATGGAATTAATAAGCGGGGACCAGAGAAAATTGAATTCCGCCAATTGATTATTTGAGGAGGCTGACATTCTCTCTAGGCTAATATAATCCAATAGTAAGTTATTATAATAAGTCATGCATAAGTTACTTCTTGATTTCCAATTCATGAGGACAGTTTTCTTTGCGATGCATAAGGCAGTGAGAACCGTGTGTGACATCCTTGCATCTATATTTATTTCACTTAAATCACCTAATATGCAAAGTGTGGGTGAGGGTGGGACACTATACCCAAGCCATGCCGACAGGTCTTCATATGTCTTCTGCCAGAACTTTTGAACCGGTGCACAGGACCACATAGCATGCATATAGCTAGCCGGGACATTGCTAGTGCAGTGAGAGCAGATATTTGTGTGACTCAGGCCCATTTTGAACATCCTTTGTCCTGCGTAATGAATTCTATGTAGAACGTTATACTGTATAAGTTGTAAGTTAGAGTTTTTAGTCATCTTAAAAGTATTTAAACATATTTGTGTCCAGAAACTTTCCTCCTTATTAATCAGTAAGTCTGTCTCCCATTTTGATATTGGAAGAGATACAGACTCATCCAACTTTGATAATAGTCCATGTATTTTCGACATCAATTTTGGGGAACGGGGATTTAGAAACTCTGCCACCTTAACTGGTACTTCTAAATCTGTCTGATTAAGATTAAATCTTGCTTTTATTATGGATTTAAGCTTTTGATATTCAAAATACTTTTTATCACTGATTTTATATTGTGACATTAGATCCTGAAATTGGATAAAATTTCCACCTTGAATAAGATGTTCTAAGTTATTTATTCCCTTCTCTTGCCATAGTGGAAATTTTAATGTCCTCTTTTGTTGCAGGATATCAGGATTATTCCAAATGGGCGTGAGTTTACAGGGGACAAGTGAAGACCCTGTTATTTTAAAAAATTTCCACCAAGCCATCAGAGAGAAGCTGAAATTAATACTTTTAAAACAGTCATGGCGTTTAATACAGGGACTTATAAAAGGTAAGTCAGAGATATTTAGCGACCCACAGAGAGCCTGTTCAGCATCTAACCATGGGTTTCCTAGTGGGGTTGATTTTGTCCAATTTGAAACAAACTGCAGTCTATTGGCAAAAAAGTAATGAAAAAAACTGGTAAATCTAAGCCTCCTCACTCTTTCGCTTTTTGGAGGGTTTTTAAACTAATCCGTGATGGTTTATCCTTCCATAAAAATTTACTTTATATTTGAGTCTAGAGACTTAAACCAGGCCATTGATGGTTGGGTAGGGATCATTGAGAACAAATAATTGATTTTAGGAAGGACCATCATTTTAACAGTTGCGACTCTTCCCATTAATGATAAAGGTAGTGTCCTCCAGCGCGTAAGGTCATCTTGTATTGTTTTTAAAAGGGGAATATGATTTAGTCGCAATAACTCTGAGAGCCTGGGGGAAATATCTACTCCTAAATATTTAAGATTTCCTGATTTTATTGGAATAGTAGATGTATTTGAGAAATTGCAATTTATAGGTAAAACTATTGATTTTACCCAGTTAATAGTCTGATAATGATGAAAATTTATCAATGAGCGCCACTGTCTGAAGAAGAGATCTTTGTGAGTTTTCAAGGAAAATCAATACATCACTAGCATAAAGACTTATCTTGTGTTCCTTTTCTCCAGTTTGAATACCTCTGATATCAACATTTTGTCGTATGTCTGCTGCTAATGGTTCAATAAAGATGGCAAAAAGTGAGGGAGAGAGTGGACACCTCTGCCTAGTACCTCTCTGGAGATTAAAGCTTCGGAAAGTCTGATCATTTGTTCGGACAGACGCAGCTGGACATCTATATAGTGTTTTAATCCAGTTTATGAAAGATGAACCAAACCCGAACTTGTTTAACACCATTAAAAAAAAAAAAAATTCCAGTTAACAGTTAAAGGCTTTCTCTGCATCCAGGGACAAGATTGTAGTTTCTACATTATTGATCTTGCAGTAGTCTATTAATACATGCAGGCTATTTAATTTATCAGCTGAGTGCCTACTCTTGATGAAACCTGTTTGATCTGGGTGTATAATAAACGGAATTATCCTTTCCAGTCTTTTGGCGAGAGCTTTGCAAATTATTTTAAGATCGACATTCATAAGTGAGATGGGACGGTAGCTGGATGGAAGCATAGGTTCTTTTCCAGGTTTAGGGAGCAGGATAATACTAGCCAAATTCATATTCGGAGGAATTACATTATCTTCTTTAATTTGGTTCACCATTTAAAAAAAAAAGTAGGTGCCATCACAGGCCAAAATTCTTTATAAAATTCTACTGGAAAACCATCTGGTGCTGGGGCTTTGTTGTTTGGGATGTGCTTAAGTGCCTCCTGGAGTTCAGACACCTGAAGAGGTGCATCCAGAGCTGCAATCTGTTCATTATTTAATTGTGGTAAATTAATATCGTCCAAAAATTTATTTATCTCTGAGTCAGATGGGTTAACCTGAGATGAGTAGAGGTTTTCATAAAACTTTCTGAAGGAGTTATTCATTTCTTCAGGCTCATGGGTAATATTTCTAGTCATATCCTTGATAGAGTGGATAGTTGTTTTTTCTTTATTCAGTCTAAGCTGCTTCACAAGATATCGCCCCGATTTATTACTGTGTTCAAAGTTCTCAAGACGCAGTCTTTGTATTAAAAACTGTGCTCTTTTGTTTGTAATTTCTTTTAATTCCAGCTTTAATTTTTTCAGATCGTTAAGTGTCTGTTCCTGTGGGGAAACGGCACAGGTTGTCTCCAGTGATTTAATTTTCTGTTCTAAGTCCAGTACCAGTGCTTTTTCTTTTTTAGTCTTATATGAACAGTTAGAGATTATTTTACCTCGCATGACCACTTTTGCTGCTTCCCAAAGAACACCTGGGGATATTCCTGGCACATCATTATATTCCATATATGATTCCCATTCTTTATTAAAGTAGTTAATAAAGTCTTTGTCTTTCAGTAGTGATACATTAAATTTCCAGCTCCTAGTTTCCCTTGTAGCTTTCCTATTTACTAGTGTAAGAGATACTGGATGGTGATCGCCAATAGCTTGATTTGAACATATTTCAGTGTCTGTGATGTCCCTCACAATAGAGTTACTGGCTAAAAAGAAATCTAGACGCGAATGTGAACTATGAACTGATGCAAAAAAAGTGTATTTCTGAAGAGTTGGGTGAAGAGAACGGCATTCATCGCAAAGACCAAAATCATTCATGTACTGTTTGAGAGTGTCAGTAGCCTGCCATTTTTGGTAATTTCCCGATGTACTGAGCCTGTCGATTGCAGGGATTAATACCAGGTTGAAGTCCCCTCCTATTGTAAGTGTAGTGTCCAAGTGCTCAGAAAGAAAAGTGAAAAAAGTGTGAAAATAGGATGGGTCATCAACATTTGGGCCATAAACGCTTGCAATACATAGATCCAAACTTTGGACTGAGATTTTTAGTATTATAAATCTACCTTCCAGATCTATTATGGTGTTATTCACAACAAAGAGTATTCTTCTGTTTACCAGTATAGCTACCCCCCTTTGTTTAGAATTAACGCCGGCTGAGTACATGTGGGGGAATTCCAGGGAGATGAGTGCATCTACAGATGACTTAGAAACCTGTGTCTCCTGCAATAAGACAAAGTCTGTCTGTAGATCGTTCAGTCGATTAAAAACTTTTAGCCTCTTCTCCCTGGTTCCAATTCCACGTATGTTCCACGTGACAAACTTAAATGTGGACATGTTTTCACTAACTGGTTGTGTACTAAAGACTAACTAAATGTGCCTATGTGATTATATATGTCTGTAATATATGCATATACAGTATGTGTATATATACGTATATATATATACATATGTGCACGGGGTGAGACTGGACATCGTGGCAGATAAGCACTTCTGTCGCAAGGTCTGTGGTAGACTTTTGCCAGTCGGTGCATCGTGACATGCACTACACAAAGAGCAGAGAGATAAACAAACCTATCATCTGGTCAGTCACAGCAACAGATACTGGAGTCAATTTGTCTTGGCCTGTCCTTGCCACTGATAATACCTCTATCTGCCAAGAATGTGCTGCTAGTCCAGCAAAAGCTAGTGGTACTCACAAACACTTTGCAAGAAGTTTCATGAAATAGTCAGTCAGAAAGCAACTCATACCGGCTCGGACGTCGCCCAGGTTAACAAGGTCAGGAGTTCCTGGCAGCGGAGGGCGAAGGACAGAGCTGCGTAGAGGAATCTGACCAGACCTAAATGAAACAGACTGCTATGATGATGATGATAATGATGACTGCTGTCATATGTTGTGTCTAAAGTATACACCTACGCATACAGTGGGGCAAAAAAGTATTTAATCAGCCACCAATTTTGCAAGTTCTCCCACTTAAAAGATGAGAGGTCTCCAATTTTCATCATAGGTATACCTCAACTATGAGAGACAAAATGAGAAAAAAATCCAGAAAATCACATTGAAGGATTTTTTTTTTTTTATTTAAGTTTTTGTAAAGGGTATACAGGTCATTACAGCATTGCATTGTTAACATTTTCATCGTACGTTCCCTTATATTTTGCTATTTGACAACATTGGTAGAATAGTTATTACAACACCCCCTTTTTTTTTAAAGTGAAAGAAAAAGTGAAATTAAAGAGAATTAAATAAAAAAAACAAACAAACAAACAAAAAAACCCGAATAAACAAACAAACAGAACAGCAAAAAACAAACAAACAGAAAATTAAGTAATTAAAAGTAAAAGAGCAACTGAGTAGCATTGGAACAAAGAGTGGGACCATCACTGAAATGGTATTTGTCAAAGATTAGATCTAATGGAAGACACATATGCAATCCAGGGTTGCCAAAAGTTCATGAACCCATCCATGTCCTGTCTCAGTGCGAATGTCAACTTTTCCATCGAGTAAATGTCTTGAATCACGTTAATCCAATCTTCAGGTGTAGGACAGTCCTTCAGCATCCATTTTTTAGTTAGGGCTTTTTTACTTGCCAATATTAAAACATTGAATAAGTATTTATCTCCTCGTCTTTCCAGTGAGTCCGGTAGTAAACCCAGATACAAAGTTATAAAAGAAAAGGGAACTGTTATTTTGAATATTTTCCCCAATATTGTCTGTACATTGGTCCAATATTGGTGGATAACTGGGCATGACCAAAACACATGAAAATGATTTGCAGTCTTTTCACCACACAAGCGCCAACAGTTCAACCCCTTATGGGTAAATTTGTTTTGTGCAGGTGTTCTGAAAAATCTTACCAAATTTTTCCATCCAAATTCTCTCCACTGCAGGGATGAGGTACTTTTCCATTGCTGTTTATTTAGCTTTTCCCATATTTCCAGCTGTAAAGTGAAATTCCCCTCTTTTTCCCATCTCTCTTTTATATATGATGTGTTGTCTCCTTTTAAGTCTTGGAGACCTTGGTATATTTTAGAAATGTATCTGATCCCTGGGATCCCTTTATATGCCATTAAGAAGACCTTCAGAACACCTGACTGGGCCCTTTCTAAATCCTCCTTTTTAAGTATATTGTTTATGTGGTGTCTAAGCTGAAAGAACCTGTAAAAGTCTTGATTTATTAGACCTTGTTTTTTCAAGTCTTCAAAACTTCTTAAAGTTTGCCCCTTAAAGAAATCGTAATATTTTATCAGCCCTTTCTCTTTCCACTCTTTAAATCTAGTGTCTGTTTTATTGGGGGTAAAGTCTTGATCATAGGCAATCCATTGCAGAAGTCGATAGGGCTCTTTAGCTTGATTCTCTCTGACTATCTTAAACCAAATTTTTAGCGGGGTCTCTATCCACGGGTTAGTGTTATTCAAGAGTTTAGGTAAGGCATTGTTCCCTATTATCGCCTGTAGGGGGATGTCACTTGTTATTTGGCATTCCATCTCCTTCCATTGTGCAGTGTAGACTGGGTTACATATCTCTACTAAAGTTTTAATTTGTGCAGCTATAAAATAGTCCCTGATATTTGGCAGCGCGAGCCCACCTTTGTCTTTGTTTAGCTGTAGGGTTCTATATCTGATTCTAGGTCTCTTGCCCTGCCATATGAATCTTGAGATCCTTCTGTCTAGCTCCTGCCATGTTTTTTTGGGGGGGTTCTACCGGTATTGTTTGGAAAAGGTATAGAAGACGTGGGAGTATATTCCTTTTGACTGCTTCAATTCTTTGTGCAGTACCTAAGAATGGTATCATATTCCATCTTGCTAGGTCAGATTTTATTTTTGTCACCAGCGGATCATAGTTTAGTGTTATAATTTTGTTGAGTTGTTTCGGGATATTGATCCCCAGATATTTCATAGATTCCAGCTCCCAGTTAGTTTTGAGTTCACTTAGTGAATAATGATTTGGGTCATAGTTGAATGTTAAAACTTGGGTTTTATGCATGTTTAATTTGTACCCCGATAAATTTCCATAGTCTGAAAAAACTGAGATTAGTTCTGGTAAAGAAGTGTCTGGTTGCCCTAGGTATATTAAAATGTCATCAGCAAAGAGTGCTATTTTATGTTCCTTCTGACCAAGTGTAATACCTTGAATTTTTTGATTTTGTCTTATCCATTGGCTCAGAGGTTCTATGAAGATTGCAAAGAGCAGTGGAGACAGGGGGCAGCCTTGACGACATCCTCTTTCCAGCTCAAAAGATGATGATAAATTACCGTTAATCCTTATTTTAGCTGTTGGTTTTTTATATAATGCCTGTATAGTTCTAATGAAGTTGTTATGAAAATTGAAACTGGATAAGATTCTATATAGGAAAGACCAGTCAACCGAATCAAATGCTTTTTCAGCATCTAATCCCAATATGACTGCATTTAAGTTATATTTTTTTATATGATGAATTATGTGTAAAGTGCGTCGAATGTTGTCTTGTGTCTGTCTTTGTCTTATAAAACCTGTTTGGTCTAGGTGAATTAAGTCTGTCAGTATGTTTTCTAACCTTTTGGCAAAGATAATGGTAAAAAGCTTATAGTCCTGATTTAATACACTGATTGGTCTGTAGTTGGAGCATTCTAGTTTATCCTTTTCAGGTTTAGGTATAACTGCAATGACCCCTTCTCTCCAGGAGGGGGGGATTTCCCCTGTGTGGAGGACATAGTTAAATGTTTTCAGGAGGAGAGGAGATAGTTTTTTGAATGAATGAATGAATGAATGAATGAATGAATGAATGAATTGAATGAATTTATTTATTTCGGATAGTACATTACAGGTTAAAAGAAACTGTATAATATAACAACAAGGTCAAATTAGACAAAGACTCCTTCTACTATACAATTCCACGTGAGTTATCCGAAATGGGTGATGGCTGAAGCCGCAGCTTATATTGCCCACCCATATTCCATCCAAGAATTCAAAGGAGAAAAAGAGAAAACAAGATAAGAGCGATTACAATTTAAAACAAGGCTAAGACAAAATATGACTGAGAGAAAAGAAAACTGAGCTAGTCTAAGTTAAGCGGTTACTATTCAAAAACAAATCTAAGACATAGTGTCACAGAGAAAAAAGAAAAACTAAGCTATAACACAACACAGGCTGGAAATGTCAATCCTTATGTGAGTTTACATGTCGTCTTGTAAATATGTTTGGAGTATTTCTTCCTTTAGTTTTTGTTTAAATTGTCCAAGCTTTGTACATGATTTTAATTCAGGTCCAAAATCGTTCCATAATCTGACACCTTGCACTGAAATACAGTGTTGCTTGGTAGTTGTTCTCACTGTAGGCTTTTGGAATATACATGTTCCTCTGAAGTGATATCGTTTCTCCCTTGTTTGGAACAACTTTTGGATATTTGCGGGCAGTGATAGATTCTTCACTTTGAACATTATTATTGCGGTTTTAAAGTCGATCAGATCTTTCAACTTGAGAGTTTTTTGTTTAAGAAAAAGTGGGTTTGTTGATTCCCTGTAAGCTGCTTTGTTGATTATTCTAATAGCTCTCTTTTGAAGCATAAAGAGTGGATATATGTTTGTTTTATATGTATTTCCCCATATTTCATTACAATATGTCATGTATGGGAGTATTAATGAATGATACAAGGTGTATAGTGTGGGTTGATTCAGCAAATTTTTCACTCTGTGTAATATTGCAATTGATTTGGATACTTTACCTTTTATATAATTAATATGTGGCTTCCAACACAGTTTGTTATCAATTATTACTCCAAGGAATTTAGTTTCGGATACCCTTTCAATCTCTTCACCATTTACACTGAGTTTGGGTACTGGGTAGTTGTGATGGTTGTTAAAGACTATAAATTTTGTCTTGCTTAAATTGAGCGTTAATTTGTTTGAATCAAACCACAGTTTCAGCTTTCCTAATTCCTTTCCGAGTGTATCCAGAAGTTGTTCCAAATTGTTTCCACTGCATAGCAGGTTAGTGTCATCAGCAAACAATATTAAGTCCATTTTTTCTGAAACTTTACATATATCATTTATATACATATTGAATAATAATGGTCCCAAAACTGAACCCTGTGGGACTCCACAGGTGACCTTCAGTAGCTCTGAGTTTTTGTTGTTAACACATACAAACTGATATCTATTCTTTAAGTAACTTCTTAACCAGGACAGTGCTACCCCTCTAATACCACAATTTTGTAGTTTCTTTAATAATAGATTGTGATCTACTGTATCAAATGCTTTTTTAAGATCCAGGAATACTCCAACTGAATACTCTTTATTTTCAATGGCTGTTGATATTTTTTCTGTAAATTCCATTAAGGCATATGCTGTTGTCCTTTTGTGTCTGAACCCATATTGCTGCTCGCACAATAAATCATTCTTCAGTATGAAGTTGTCAATTCTCTCATAGAATATTTTTTCAAGTATCTTGGAAAATTGCGGTAATAGTGAAATTGGTCTGTAGTTGGAGA